>OY728128.1:1294677137-1297077137 GCA_963277665.1 Viscum album | reverse complement strand
TAATCAAACAAACATAAAATCACAATATTTTCGATGGAAAAATATATTTGTTCTTTGATACTGTTGATAGTTTTTGTCACAACACTTTTGGGACATTATTATGTCATAATATACACAATATATTTATACAGTATGTCATTTTTACTCGAAAAATTGACTATCCCCAAAAATTATAAAAAATTAACCTTTTAAAAATTTAGACATTATGATTTCAAAAATAATATTTAGTTTATCCAAATAATTTTATAAATATTTAAATTTTAACTATTAAAATAATAATTGATATTTCATGAATATGTTAGGTTTTTTAAAAAATTTGTTTTAAACCACTTATAAAAATTGAATTTGAGTTCATATAAATTAAATGATAATTAATATTTAATAATAATTATTTTGGATAATAATATTTTATTAAAATAATATTTATTTAAAAACTCCTTTAATTCATCTAAATAAATATATTTTTTAAAATTCTATACACATTAAAAATACAATTTGTGTTTTATTTTATTAAAATATAAATCATTTGTAAAGTGATGATAAGAAGATAATATGAAAACTGTTATATTGAAGATAAAATATACACATTATTCTTATTGTGTTCTTGATACACATACCTTCAATACAACATCAAACTCTCTGAGGGTATTGTGTGTGATGGTGAGACATTCATGGGGTGGTTCGACATACATGGTTTTGGTCGTGATCTCAATGAACATGAACTTATCATATAAGTTTTTTCACTCATACTTAAGTTATTGGATATCAACTTGGGATTAGTAAAGGGAAAATAACAGTGAGGTTATCTCCCTTGGAGTCTCTGTTAAATGGGCTTTATAAGGTACGATCCCACTGGTTGAGGTTATCACTTCCTTTCTCCATGTCAATTGTATTTTGATAAAACCCTATATTTATACAAATAATAGGACCACAATTCAACAACTATATTATAAAAAGTAATGACCCTTAATAGTATTCTAAATCTGATGGGATATAATAAAACCAAATAAATTCACGTGTTTTATATATCCATTATATATAATAATATGTTTGATTAAAATTCAAGTAAAATTTTATATATAAATGTTTAGGTTGATACAATATGAGTTAGGTCAAAATAATAACATGCATGGTTTTTAAAAAGGAATATGTTGGGCATGACTTTATTCAATGAGGTGGCCAAATCCAATATGCTACTAACCTAATTCTCTCCAATATATTAAATGGCACAAAAAAAGTTATGTTATATTCCATTTAATTTGAATATACCAATGAACTATCTTATGTAAAACACGTAAGAAAAAACAATCACCCACACCAATCTCCAGAGGTCGACGATGAAAATTGGTATAACACTTCTATCAAGACTTTGTTGTAGCCATATAATTCATGATAAGTTGTACCCACTCTATTGTATCTCGAACGAGATGAGGTCCTAGTAGAACTACATATCTCGTCTCTTACAAGAATATGTGAGAATGACATGTCCTACCATATAGGGCCTCCTAATGAGACGTTTTATGGTATACTATATGATATTATTATAATAAAAATCCGAAAGAGGTATATGTTTCTTCCAAGAACATTCAAAATCGGGGATGCATACCCGAATCATTTCTACTAACACTATAATAGTATGACCAAACTCTCCCTTTGTTTGTGGGTGATAGTTTGTACTGAAAAGCACATGTGCACCCATTTCCTTCTATAACCCCTATAATAACCATGATATAAAATGAGAATCCATGTTAGGTAACATAGAATGTGGAACTCCATGAAGGTATATGATATCTCTAACATATAGACATCCGAGTTCATCAATAGAAAAGGTCACCCAAATAGGCGAGAAGTGAAAATAATTTTCAAATATATCAACAATCGACCATAATACATCACTACCTTAAGGTGACCTAGGTAATTCCATCACAAAATATATAGTTATTTCATATCTTTTTAACTCTATAGTGACCCTATCCTTTTACCACTTTTATTGAATGATTTTAATTGTAATTATCCGTAAAATAAAAACAAAGGATTGAAAAGTATAGTGTATTTTGAAGATTCAATACATAAATAAAAATCATTAAACTATAAATTTTTTTTTATTAAATATCCATAAGGATATTATAACTTAATTTGATATCCTACAACAACACAAGATAATATGAGGAGTACATAAGTAAAGGGATGAGCTAAAAAACACAATAAGGTAATAATCATGGAAAAGAATCATAACACATGAGTTAAAGGAATAAAATTATAACATAGTTGGAATGAAAAAGGAATAAACATGTAGAGGCATACCATATAGAACATGGAATAACATGATCATGGAAATATATGAATGTGGAATCAATATATAACATTACATAATCATGATTGAAATCTATCTGCAAAGACAATATCACATGGTGAATAAAGTCCCATATTAAATTAGGTTTAATCCTTAACCAGATACCTAAAATCTCATGAGATGAGAAATAACCTAATATATTGGAACTCTATCTTGGTTCAACCATCATAAAATGTACATTCATATGTGTTCCACATAAATATATCAAATATAATGACTAATCAAATGTTTAATAACTAGAGTTTTTGTATGAGGTATTGTTCTTTTTAATTTCATGTTAAATTCTTTGTTATGAACTTATGTGAATGACTATCTTGATCATGGATGTCTTGGAGGTGTCTTGGGAATGTTCAAAAGCTGGAACCAAGTTTTGGGATGAAAATGGCTCAGTGCATGGCTTTCAGATGACCTCTGCATGGTTAAGAAAAACCATGTGAGAGGTTTGAAAACTGTAGGTTTTTGGAAAGAGATGTTCTGCATGGTTACGACATGGTCAGTGAAACAATGTGGGGTAACCGTAATAAGCTCCCCTATTAGAAAGAGAAGTGTGCATAGTTTCTATACAGTTTGGGAAACCGTGTGGGAAAACAGTGCTACCCTTTATCTATATTTTTTTAAAATTTAAAATTAAATTATAATTTTATTTTAAAACCAAAATCGGGTTTTCTTTTTCCAGCAAATATAGGTCACTCATAGCTCCCCTTTTTGATGCCTGAAGAAGTATTTGAGCCACAATCTCTGTCCGAATTCTGTATTGATCACCAATCATATCTTCATATCTATACTGGTAAGGCCTATATTCCTTTTTATTCATTATTGTTTATTCAAAACGATGACTGACCAACCTGGATTTAGTCTCATATGCCCAAATATTCCGTTCTTCACCCATTATTCAGATTTATTCCAAACCAGGATGAATCAGGATACGATACTGGATGAGATGTCTACAACTGAGGTGAGGTAGGTAGTCTATACTTTCTTTAGGCTTTTCTTGGTGTTTTTCAGGCATTCAGACTATATTCCATTCATCATACTTTCTAGCGAGGTATCAATTTTGAGTGAGTAGTTTTTAAAAGTTGGAGTTGGACCATGTGAGGTGGACCATAATTTTGATTATGTGTGCTGCTACCCATTTCTCGTTTCGAGGTCACCCAAGAGGTGCACCTTAAGGGAATAGCTTGTTCATGCCTGTTTAAACCACCCAAGGGGTGTGTGCTTGTGCTTTCTTAGTTTAAGGAAGCCCTTAGATGACTTGATAGCTTAAGTTTCTAGTTTAAGAGATGTAGTACCACATTATATATTGAATATCAGGTTATGAATCATCTATTTTGATATCTTGTATTAAATAGAATGTGTTTAGGTGGGTGGGTATACCTATATGAAAATGACTAATGACATGTTAAAAGGATTATATGGGAAGGTAGGCCAATATTCATGGTAAATGATAAATTATTTGAATGGGTGGGAATACTTATGATGTGTGCTTATTGATGTGATTGGGTATACTCATATGTTTATGAATTTTTAATTTGAATTCAAGAATTATAGAATGATTGGTTTGATAGATGCATCAGACTACTCTCTTGGGATCTAAAATATAGTAGTGGACGCCTTGGGTGGACCCTACCCCTTTGGTCTTGATTCCATGGGATGCCTTACTCCTTACAGACCTTTAGGATCTGGCTTTCTTGGGGTCATGTAGTACTTTCTGTTGACTTGATCCTAAGACCCCAACCAGTGCCAAACTGAGTTTCCACCAGGGAGGCCTTTGGGAATCGATGGGATTCCATGGACATGGCCCTTGGATCTATCCCTCTGAGGTCTAGATATTATTTACATGGATTACTTGGTCTTATGACACCTTGTATCTGGACTTTAGGTGATTTTACTTCACTATTCGACCAGGCCTTGGGATGCTACTTTCACTATATGGCATGTTCGTTGATTACTTGACTTCTCTATACAACGTGGTTGTGGATTTTGTGATACAAATGGATGTATGATATGACCATGTGACTAGTTTTTTTTACTTTATATAGTTTCCTTATTAGGAACTAACTCTCTTTTGCAGGTTCTCTTGAGGGCTATTTGGTTTCACTTGTTATAGTAGACTTATTCCATGGGCATACACACATTCATACCAATTTTTTACACATGCTTGCAATTTTTTAGAATTTATATTAGAACTATATTGACCTAGGTTGTTGCCTACTAGGAATGTTTTCACACACCCTATTTGGGTGTCCTTGGGGACAAAAACAAATTATAAGGTTACCGGTGACGATAGGGGAAAGCACCCTAGTATTGGTTGTTAATTATGGATTTGAAACATCGGAGCATATGACCAAGTTGAGGCTTGTGATGTTGGGATTCCTTTTTGGTCTTTTTTCTTTTTGGGAAACATGTATTGAATTTCCTTGTAATTTTCTGGAAGCTTTCTAGAAACTTTTACCATCTGCATCATTTTTTTATGACACACCACTGGTTATTGGAAAACATTTCTGCTTGTCTTATTTTTAGTTGTCTAATTTTTATTTCGCTTTCTCTATTGTATATATTTGACTTGTTATATGATATTTTGGTACTGATGGAATAGTCTCCCCACTAACTCACCATTCCCTCGCTACTTGTTAGTAGCCTCTGGTATTTGGAGAGATGGGCTTGAGGCTTTGTGACCAACCAGACTTGAGGCACTGTTTCAGCTGGAATTCGGGTCCGAGGCATTACAAAGTGGTATTAGATGGGTGTTCCTTTCTTATTTGACTTACTATTTAGTGACAATAGACAAGGATAGAGAGGAAATGGAGTCTGTTAATAAAATATGCCCAGGAGTAGCTACCCCGCGTACAGGGAATAACAAAATTACATTGAATTGAGTTCTGATTTTCTGTATTTTGACTACTATAGTTAATTTGGTTTCACCGTTGGGTGACACACATGATTTCTGAAATAACTATAGATGAAATTGTGGGTTCTATTTTAGTTGGAACCCAATGAGACGAGGGTGTTCCATCTCATGCATCATTTAGACACTTATTTGAATCACATTCCATGCATTATGTCATGTCATGTAGGATAAATTTGATATTGCAAGATTTTGTGATAGTTGAATAGATAGTTGTGCCTATGCTTGTGTTAGTTATGCGTAATAGATAACAGTGTGACATCATCTTTCAATCCATAAGGAGTACGGTCGTGTATGAATTGGAAAATAAGGCACCCATGAAATATAAATGTTATATGAACTTGATATGAATTGTTTTAATAGGAGCCTCGATTTGGGTTCATGAGGTGTTATGGGCCCTTGTGGATTCAAGATTTGGTAAACTCTTTGTGGAATTTAATGACCAAACTAAAAGTTAAATGGAAATGGAAGCATTAAATGGAGAATAGAGACTTAACAAAGACCCAATTTTTGATTGGAAAATAGGCATAGTTTCTAGTGGTTCCTTCGATGTTCTTTATATAGTCTTAGCTTTATGAGCAGGTTGTGGGTTGATTTTGGTTTTAGGAGGGTTTTGACCATTTTTACACTTTTGATCATTGTTCTTGATGTTGTTCCTACCTAAGGTGTGTGTTTGGGATTGTAGAGACATACCACATGGATTACATCTAGTGGTATGCCACGATAGAGGAGATGACCATAATTTGGAGATAGTGAGGCATGGGCTACTTCTTGATCCTCATATAGTTCTAGTTGTGGCACCTGTAGCTATTCCAGACATAGGTGCTGAGGCACAGTTCCATGAGATCTTCCTTCGTAATATGTAGACAATATAGGGAACCCCAAATCCATACTTGAATATGGCTGAGCTGACATGATTTTTCTAGAAGAATCATCCTCCTATATTTTTAAAGAATGGAAGATGAGAGTCTTCAAGGCTGTGGCTAGAGACCACATTAGAGATTTTTGAGAATATGGTGATGCCTCCAGAGTATAGGGTCAATTTCACGGCTTACATGCAATTTGGAGAGGTAAATCATTGGTGAGACGATTTGAAAATGGCTGATGGGATAGGTTATATGGGTTGGGATGAATTCCAAACCCACTTCAACGACTACTTTTACCCCACGACTCTCTGAGCAGAGTGGGCTAGTGGTTTTGTGTGTTGGGAGTAGTGCACAATGATAGTTATAGAATACTCGACATGCTTTACATATCTCTAGAATTTTGGGCTGATGTATCTTTCTGATGACCTGTTGAGGGAGAGGTGCTTTAAGAAAGGTATGAGACATGCTATCAAATCTCAGGTCAATGTGCTTAGGTTTCCTTCAATCACTGAGATTGTGAATCATGTGCTGATTACAGAGTAGAACCTAAGATAAATGGTGGTAAAGAACATGGGAATGCTATTTCTCACCCCAGTGGATCTACGCATTCAGGTAGGAAGCGTCATTTCTAGGCTTCCTGTAACGTGAAATCTAGTCAGGTTGTGGTTGTAGGCAGCTTGGTGTTTTTTCATCAATGTGGTAGGCTAGGCTTCATTAAAAATCAAGGTTACTGTGACCCAATCGATTACTGAGCTTGTGGAAGGATGGGGCACATGAAGCAGTTTTGTACGACCTTCCCTTTAGCTGCGAGTGGTAGGGGTAAGCTCTGACATCGTGTTAATGAAAAGGTTCTTCATATCCATGTACATATGGGAGTTAGAGAAATGCAGGCTGCTCGGGCCCGAATCATGGTGGTCGTGGTTGAGATAGCTATACATCGCGCTATCAGAGACAATATGGTGGATCTACTCAGTTTAGCCAGGTAGGGTCACATGACCGCTATGTAGCACAAACATATGCAGTGCAATAGAACCAGCAGTAACAGGATCCCAGACCATCTACAGTGAGAGGTACGATCTTCGTTTCTTCAACAATTGCATCAGCTCTTTTCGATTTTGGTGCCTCTCATATTTGTATCTATGCACCAGTTGTAAAGAACCGTGGGCTTGTGGTTTTTCTTTTTGAGGGCTGTTGGGCACTAGAAACACTGTTGGGAGTTTGAATAGGTGAGGTACGTGAGTGTATGGTGTGTCCCCTTGATGTTGGTGGGTTCCACTACTTATGGAGTTTATATGTCATTGAGATGACATGGTTCAATGTCATTCTCATAATGGACTGGCTCATGGCTTTTCAAGCACACATTGATTTCTATCACTGAATGGTGACTTTCACATCACCATAGGGTGAAATGTTTATTCACATTGTTGAATGGGATGTACTAGAAAGAAAAGATAGACCCGATCATCATGGGTTTGGTGGGATGATATACCATATTTCTAGTTTGTTTTTGGATGATCGGGGATTGGTTCATTAAGACTTTCATCCAGTGGTTGAGTGCCTTAGAGATATCTTTCCTGACAAATTTTCTGGTTTACCTCCCAAGATAGAGCTGGAGTTATTCATCGATTTAGTTTCTAGATCTATTTTAGTATCCATTCCTCCTTAAAAGGATGGCTATGATGAAGTTGCGGGAGTTTAAGAGGTAGCTAGACAACATGGAGGCGAAGGGGTTTATTAGACCCAATACTTCCTCATGGGGTTCGTCGGTCCTTTTTTTCCAAAAAGTAGGACAGAACTCTTGGGATATGTGTGGATTATCGGAAGCTAAAACAACTGAAGATTAAAAACTGATAACCCTTGCCATGGATTGATGACCAATTTCACCAGATTCTATGAGATCGAGTGTTCTCGAAGATCAACATGAGGTTAAGATATCGCCAGGTGTGGGTTCAAGCTACAGACATACCTTGTAAGGACGTCATAGTAGGTATGGGTTATATGAGTATCTGGTTATTCCATTCAGTCTCATGAATGCACCAACACTTTTCATGGATTTGATGAACTGAGTGTTCCATCCATATTTGGATTTTTTGTGGTAATCATCATGGACAATATCTTGGAGTATTCTCAAAAAAGAAACGACCAAGCCAACCATCTTGAGATCATTTTGAATATAATGAGATAGCATTAGTTATATGCTAGGCTCTCAAAGTGCCACTTTTGGATGGATTAGATTCACTTATTTGGTCACATAATCTCAGATATAGGAGTGTCAGTGGACCCGAAGAAGGTGAGAGATATAGTTTCCCAGGAATATCTCAGGAATGTTTTTGACATGCAGAGTTTCTTGGGGCTATATTCTTACTACAAGTGTTTTATACAAGACTTTTCATGCTTAGAGGTGCTATTGATTGGCTTAAATATGAAGGATATGAAGTTTTTGTGGTTAAAATATTGTGAGACAACCTTTCAAGAGCTGAAAGGGAGGTTGACATTAGTACGAGTCCTGATACTTCCAGAGAAGGGAAAAAGCTACATGGTGCACTATGACGCTTCAAGTATTGGCCTGGGGCACCGCTGATGCATGGAGATCAAGTAGTGGTGTATAGGTCTCAGTAGTTGATGCCTCATGAGAGGAATTACAGTACACATGATCTTGAGTTAGTTGTGGTTGTTCATGCGTTGCGTTGTTGGAGGCACTTTTTACTGGCAGAACATTTTTTTGTGTATACAGACCAAAAAATCCTCAAGTATATCTTTATGCTGCGTGATATGAATTTGTGGCCAAAAATTTGGTTGGAGTACCTATAGTCCTTTGAATTCAAGATTTTCTATATGCCAGGAAATGGAAATGAATTAGTCGATCCACTAAGAAGGAGGACTCAGATACAGGTAGTGAAACATTCCAGTAGTGACTGGAAGCTTATGGTGTTGTTCTCTTAGATGCATCTAGAGGTGCATGACAAATAGGGGAAGATTTTTTGTTCATCCTTAGCTATTAATTCCACCCAACTGGATAGATTTTTGATGTGTTATCTTTCATATTAAAAAGGTAAATTTCTACGAGAAGGTGTGGTAGGTGAGGACCCTCTTCCTGGTTGATTGGTTGGTGATGATGAGATCTTGAATATCCATGGATGTGTTTGGGATCCAGTGGACATACATGAGGTGTTGATGTGGTATTTTCATGCTTCTGGTTGGGTAGTGCATCTCGGGGTTACCATGATGTACCATGAATTATAACGTTAGTACTGGTGTCCGGGAATGAAGAGAGAGGTAGCTAGTTTTGTTACGAGGTGTTCCACCTATCCGTAGGTGAAGGCATAACATCGTCGACCAGTTGGGCTCTTACAATAGTTATCTATCCTGAAGTAGAAATGGGGTGTTGTTGCGATGGATTTCATGACTGGTTTTCTAAGGTCTCCTCGAGGTAATGATGTTGCATGGGTTTTTGTTGGTAGGATTACTAAGGTCTCTCATTTCTTGTTGATCAAGGATACATTCAACATTGATGATCTTGGATAGTTGTACATCCAAGAGGTGGTACGAATTCATGGGGTCCGGTGCACTATCATTTCAGATACAGACTCCCACATTACATATTGTTTCTAACAGTGTTTTTAGAGGGCACTCGGTACAAAAGTGATTCTGATCATAAAATACCACCCTCATATTGATGGCTATTCAAAGCATATGATACATGTGCTAGAGGACATGATTCGAGCATGTGTCCTAGATTTTGGTGGATATTGTGAGAGGAAAATTCCTCTAGTTGAGTCCCCCTACAATAATAGTTATCTAGTGATGACACATATGACACATTAAGCGGATTTATACTATAGTCCATGTCGTTATCCCCAGTGCTGGTTAGAGGTTGGAGAGGCCGCTTTACTGGGACCATGATTCTTGCAGGATACTTTTGAGAAGGTATAGTTAATTCATAAGTGGATGGTTACCAGAAATTATATTTAGAAATCATACGCTGATCACCGTAGATGACCTCTAGTGTTTGAGACCGAGGATTAGGTTTTCTTACGTGTTTCACAGAGGTTAAGACCTAGGGGGATCATTAGATAGGGTAATCTTTCCCCTAGATATTTCTTGTCGTTTGAGATTCTGGAGAGAGTCAGGTTGGTTTCCTATCAGTTTTAGTTACCTCATAGGTATCGATCTATGAATGAAATATTCCATGTTTCTTAGGTTTTCCACTATAACTCAGACCCATATCATGTTTTCAGCCCAGGGAGGTTGAGCTTCCAGTTGATGCATCCTTTGAGGAGCATCTGATTCATATCATTGAAAAGAGCACACAGGTTTTTTTGAGTCCAGTCAGTTATTCTATTATGGGTGCTATAGAATCATAACCATTTATAGGATGAGAATTGAGAGAGGGAGGTTGATGTACATGCTCAGTGACTGGATTTGTTCTCAGATGAATCTTGACCACCCTTAAGAGAGAAATTTAGGGATGACTTGCTATAACGGTGAAGATTGTAAGAACCCGAGTTTTTGTATGAGGAATTGTTCCTTTTCATTTAGGTTAAAATTATTTTTTATCCTTATGTGAAATTTTATCTTGAAGATGGATGTTTTGGAGGTGTTTGGGGCTTGTTCCGAGGCCATAACAATGTTTTGGGATGAAAATGGCCTGTCACATGGATTGTGAACGACCTATACACGGTTATGTGAAACCATGTGAGAGGTTTGAAAATAGTTGGTTTTTAGATAGAGCAGTTTCGAACGGTTAAAACATGGTTAGTCAAACTGTATAGGGTAACCGTGCAAAGAACCCTTCTTAGGAAGAGAGGTACACATGGTTTCCGTGTGGTTTTGGAAACAGTTTGGGTAAAACATGCGACCCATGATGTGTTTTTTAAAATATAAAATTAATATATAATTTTCATTTAAAACCCAAATTGGGGTTTCTTCCTCCCACACATAGAGGAATCTAGTAGATCCCCCTTTTTGGGCCTAGCCTTTGATTCGTACTCTCTATCTGATTTCCTTTTTGATTTCCAGACATATCTACAGATCAACACCGGTAAGGCCTACATTCCATTTTCTTCATTCTTGTTTCTTCAAAACAATGACTGCACTATTAGGATTTAGGATCATATGCCTAGATATTCTATTTTTCGTCCATTCTCTTCATTTCGTGCAAACCAGGTCATATCTGGACAAGAAACTGGACGATCTGTCTACAACCGAGGTGAGGTAGGTGTTCTATATTGTTTTTCATCTTTTCATGGTGTTTTTTTGGAATTATGTCGATATACCATTCATCAAACATTTTGGGGAGGTCTCTCTTCTGAGAGATTAGCTATTATTAGCTAGAGTTGTACCTAGTGAGGTTGACCATAGGTTCTATTTAGGTGCATTGAGACTCGTTTCTATTTTTGAGGCCACCCGATCGGTGTTCCTTAAAGGAATAGATTGTTTGCACCCATTTAAACCACCCAAGGATTATGTGATTCTGCTTTCCTAGTTTGAGGAATCCCTTAGAAGACATGATATCATGATTAAATAGTTTAGGAGATGTTCTGCCACCTTGAATATTGAATATCATGTTATGACAAGTCTATTTTTAAAGCTTGGCTTAAATGGAATGTGTTTATATTGGAGGGTATACATATATTTAAATGACTAATGGCATGTTAAAAGGATTATATGGGAGGGTGGGCCCATATGATTTGTAAATGATTAATGGTTTTCATGAGTGGGTACACTCATGGATTGTTATTATTGATGTGAGTGGGTATACTAACAAGTTTATGAATTTTTAATTTGAATTATTGAATGCTTGAATGATTGGTTTGATAGATGCCTTGGACTGCTCTCCTTGGATGTTAATTAGGGTAGCGGACCCCTTGGGAGTTGATTCCATGGGATTCCTAGAGACTTTATACCCTGTAGGATCTAGCTTTCTTGGGCTCATGTAGGACTTGCTATTGACTAGATCATAGGACTCCAACCAGTGCCTAATCGAGTTTCTTCTAGGGATTCCCATGGGACATGATGGGATTCCTTGGACATGCTCCCTGGTTCCGGACCTCCTTTCTCTAGATATTTATTACCCGGATGCCATGGTCTTCAGACACCTTGGATCTGGCCTTGTAGTTCTACTACTTCACTATACGACGTCATCGTGGGATGTTACTTTCACTATACGACATGGCTGTGGATTACTTGAGTTCTCTATAATGTGTGGTTGTGGATTTCATGATAGAGATGGATACATGACATAGCCGTGTGACTTGTTTGTTTACTTTATATAGTTTCCTTGTTAGGATATGACTCTATTCTGTAGGTTTCCTTGAAGGATATTGGGTTTCTCTTGTTACATTAGACTTATTCCATGGGCATACACACTTTCCTACTTGTTTTTATACATTTTCTAGCACTTTTGTAAAATTGCCGTTAGAACTGTATGGACTTGGGTGGTTGCCTACTTGGATGTTTATATCACACCCTATTTGGGAATATTTGGGGACCCAAATAGATTATACTTTTTTAGATGATGAAAGGGGAAAGAGTCCCAATACATTTTGTTGAATTTGGGTTAGGAGCAGGGGAGCATTGGACCAAGCTGCGGCTTGCAATGCTGGGAAAACTTTTTGGTCTTTTATTCTTTTTGGGATAATCGTATGGTATTTCCATGTACTATTTGGGATAATTTCTAGATACACGTACCATCTACTTAATTTTTGTGTATGATAAACTTCTCATTATTGATATACTTTTCTTATTTTCTTATTGTTAGTTATATACTATTTATTTCGCTTCCACTATTGTATATATTTGACTTCTGTTGTGATACTCTGGTAATGAGGGCACAATCTCCCCACTGACTCACCTAGGCCCTCAATACTAGTCGGTAGCCTATGGAATTTGTGGAGATGGGCTTGAGGCTTTGTGACCAACTGGGCTCGGGGCACCGTATCCGGTGGCATCTAGATCCTGGACATTACAATAAAGGATACAGATGAAATGAAATGGTATCGTAATCATGTCATAAAGAATAACCAAAGGCTTTATAACAATGGTATCCTTGAAATAAGGGGTTAAATAATTTATAAACAACCATTATAGAGAAATTGGAACAGGTCATGAATACTTTTAGTGAATAAATGAAAATATTTTTAAAAAACTCTAGAAATGAGCCATTTTAGAGTGATTTAAGGGAAAAGATTAAAGATCCTTTAAAGCGGAAACAAAAATAATAGTTTATATGGAACCAAAATAGAACTAAAATATATTTTCAAGAAAAATTTTATATTTTAGAAAATTATTTCTATCTTAAAATAGTTTATGGAGTATACATGAAAATGGGTAAGAAATGGAGAAGTTCCCTTTTATCTTCCTTGATAATCAATAGGAATTGATAAGGGAACTTTTTAAAACATGTATTAACCCATAAAAAGTGGATGAATTGATTTGGATACATATATACAGAACATATAAACGTTATTTATAATATTAATAAATTAATAATAAATAAATTAAATATATTAAAGAGAGAAAGAAATCATAACCTAACGGTAAAATTGGACTTTTGGAGGGATCCCTTAACCCATGTTTGAATATGTTTTGAACATAAAATTAACATAATATAACATAAAATAAAATAAATTAATAATTTAATTTAGAACCTATTTAACATATATTTTATTTATTATAATTTTATTAAGTACATTTATGGTAATTTCTATGATTTATAATGATTAATTTTTCTACTCTAGGAGCATTTATTTCATGTATATATAGTCAGTTAACATGTGTATATTAATGGATACTATTGTAAAATGGGAATATCACTCCAGAAGTGAAATTATTTACTAATAATTAACATATAATATTTTATATGGTACCACAAATCATTTTTATTTCTAGAATGAGTATTTTTCATTGGATAATACATTAATGGTAAATGTTACATTGATTTTGGCAGTTTTTCTGATCATCATAAACATGTTACATTTTTTACAATAGTATATATAAATTTTTGTTCGAGAATATGAAAAAAATATAATATAAATATTAAAATATTAATTAACTATAATTTTTATGTCCATATTTTAATGCTGTAATGTAAATGGAAAACTCGTCACCTACAAAGGCGATTAATTGTCATATCCTAGATGATGTTTTCATTTTTGGAGTAAAATGAGAAAAGAATACATTTAATGATGTACATTTCATTAACACAATATACTTTTAGTATATATTTGATACTATAATTATCATGCCTATTTGGATATGGTAGGTATAGATAAGATATGAAAATGAATGAAATTTAAAGAGAAGGATGGATGATTTTACCTCTTGAATGTTGTTTCCTTAAGAACCTCTTTAAGGAACATGAGATTGATATTTTGTAGAGAAAATAAGAAATTTAACCTGAGGAAGTATCTTGGGAGTTTAATTGAAAATAATATTGACTAGATACAAGGCTTAGAAGGTTTGAGGAGAAGGGGTTGTATTTATAGGGGGAGGTGAGAGGTGTTTTTGATTATTTTATTCATTTGTTTATCATTTTGACTCTATAATATCAATAATAACGATTAATATTAATAAATACAGTAAATGGTTTAGGATTGATAAAAAAACAATGTGTACTTACATCATTCGTGACTCAAGAATTCATGTATTTGGCTTATAATGTGAAAGACTATAAATTACCGCTTTTCAACATTCATCCAAAATTCAACTATTTTAGAAAAAACAAAAACAAATCCTTAACAATTTTAAAAATCCTTGATTTAAAAAATTGAATCAATTTTATGAAAATAATTTTCTAAATATGTGAATTTTTTTACATGAAAATATCATTTGTCTAAACAATACAGATTTTAATATTATAATTGATTTTATGACCTTTTCAAAAATTAATTTTGGTCTCATAAAAAGATCTTATAATTATAATTTGATATAATATTTATTTAGGAATATATATTATGAATATATATTTTCTATTAAATCATTATATTAATTATAAAATTGAATATGAACATTTACTTTTTACATAACAGTCAACACTTCATTTATCATTTTTAAAAAATTTATTTACTTATACCACGATATGTATATAAACACACACACACAAACAAATATATATATATATATATATATATATATATCATATTTTCATTTGTAAGATACCTAAATTTTATTTATAATTTCATTAGTGATGTTACTATTCTAGTGGCCATATTACTATTCCTAACAGCTAGACTACTATTTCAATTGGCATGTTAATATTTCATATACATTGGTTCCCTAATTTTTCTAAATACCACTTATTTATGCCATTAGTCATTCAATTATATTATCTCACTAGGTTATATGTTATTTAATCTTAAAAATGTATATTATATTATTATCATTATGTTTTATTTCGACATCGTTGTTCATTAGGGAAATCATTTTATTGGACCGATTAGATCCAAATTTTCCCATTCTTGTTATCCTATTTTATATTTATTATCTGACTATATTATTCAGAATTATTATTGGTTTATTTCCTAACTAATGTATAATTCTTAATTTATGAGAATAATGTTTCCTGCTTTACTATTTATAATGTATGTGTTTTATGACATAATTATAATATGGTAATTTCTATTGATAAAATTTTGGGTTGTTACATTCTTCTCCCCATATAATATTTCACCCTTGAAATTTCATTTTTTGTACTAAGTTGAAACAATGTAGGGGTAGTTTTCATTCATTTATTCCTCTAGTTCCCATGTTTCATCTTAATTATTATGGTTTCTCCATAGTACCTTGACCAGGTTAGTGGTTTTGTTACATATAACCTTATATCTCTGGTCCAAAGTCTTCACTATATGATCCTCATATGATAGTTCATTTTCCAGTTGTATCATATTTTAGATTAGTACATGTGAGGGATATGGTATGTACTTTATTATTTGAGATATATGGAATACATGCCATACATTAGACATGGGTTTTGGAATTTCTAGTCGATGGGCCACAACTCCAACATGATCCGAAATCTCAAAGGGGCTGATGTACCTAGGACATGCCTTTCATTTCTTCACAAATATCATCACCATATTCCATTGATTTATGTGGAGGAATACCTTTTCACCAACCTGAAACATTATGCATCATCAACAATAATTTACATGGTTCTATTATTGAAATTTGTTATCCTTGATATATTGTGGGATATTATTCACCTTTACTAGCATTTTCTCAACCATTCTAGGTAGTAATATATTTCATTCACATATGACATCCCAACATGTAAGTGTTGCAAAAACTTTCCAAAAAATGGATTTATATGGAGCCATCTAAATTCTTCAATGGACACTATAATTTTAAGAGATATTTTGTAGTGGGGGTTGTTTCTCCCTTCCTCATTTGAAGTCCATTAAGTTTGCTCTCATGTTGTCTTCTAGTGTCTGAATAATCTGCTTAGATAAGCCATTAGTTTGGGGGTGAAAAGCTGTACTGATGTTCAACTTAGTATTTAGAGAATTTTGGAGACTTTTGTAGAGCCTAGATGTAATTATTAGATCCCAATTAGATATAATCAATAATTTTACTCAATACAGCCTCATAATTTTTTTGATGTATATTTTCACACGATTTTTGAGTGAGAAGTCCTCAAAAGTCACAAAAAGGGGATCAGTCTTTATAAGATGATCCATAATGACCCATATAGTATTATTTCCTATTGATTTATTCAGATGTCCATAAAAAAATTCTATAGTGATGTTTTAGTATTTCCACGTTGTTATAGGTAATGGTTGCATAATTCCACTAATATTTTTTCCTTTTAAGATTCACTTAATGACATACTAGTCAATTTGATTCCTATTTAGCAATCTATATCTTCATATTATCTCACTAGTAGTGCTCTCATAGATATCGATATATATATTTTATCCATGAATGAATAGATAATTTCATTCTATAAGCATCGTTTAAAATCACATGATTTATCTTTAGATTGGATGGTAAACATTGTCCTGACCCAAATGTTTCCACACTATCCACATTAATTATCAACTATGATGATTTCCCATTTATGATAGATTCTACGTTATCCAAAATTTCCATATCATTTCTTTGATAATCCATTACCTTCTCCATAAAAAATGTTTGTGAAATTTGTTGAGAAAGGAATGATGACATTATTTACCTTATCATTAACGTCTATATCATTTTAAAGTCTTAGAATATTTAATCCTTCTCAATTATCATCATTGATAATGTTACAAGTCCTTTATACGTTGAGAATCTGCCATATTATTTTCTTTAATAGGATGAGAGTTGATTGAGAAGTCATAATACTTGATGAGTTCTAACTATATTCACTGGCACATATTAAGATCCTTCTGTTTTAATATATATATATATTTGGGCCTCTTATGATTATTATATATCTCACACATCTATCCACAAAGATAATTCCCATATATTTTCAATGTGTAGATCACATACACTAAATCCAGATTATGTATCGGATAGTTTTTATAATGAAATTTTAGCTACCTTGAAGAATAGTATATTAATTTATCATTTTTCATTAGTACACAACCTAATTCATTTTTGATGCATCTCTATATACCACAAATGGTTCCTCAACTGTTGGTTGTGTAAGTACTGATGCAATAATATGCCTATTTTGGAAATATTTAAAGCAATCTTCATATTCATTTGTCCAGAAAAAATTTAATCCCTTCGAATTCAGCTTGCTTAATGGGTTTCATAATCATGAGAAGTTTCTCAAAAATCATCATTAATACCCATCCTGACCAATAAAACTAGGTATCTTGGTGGTAGATACTAGTTTGGGCCACTCGTTAATTGCCTTTGTTTTAGTATGGTCCACATATATTCCTTTCGTAGAGATAACATGCCCCACGAATGATGCTTATTCCATCCAAAACTCACATTTACTACACATTGAATATAACTTTCCCCTCACAATGTCTTTATTACAATATTCAAATTATCATAATGATCATCCTTTATCTTGATGTTTATCTGAATATCTTCAATAAAGAATACCACAAATTTGTCGAGGTATTTTTTAAATGAATCAATTCATTAAGTCCATGAAAAATGATGGATCATTTGCGAGTTTAAAGGGAACCACTATGAACTAATAGTATCTATACGTCATTCAAAAGGTATTCTTAGGAATATCTTCCTTCCTCACCATTTATTAGTGACATCCAATCCAAATATACACCTTAGAGAAATAATTGGACCCTCATTGTGGTTTGAACGAGTCATCAATCCATTGTAGGGGATACTTTTTCATTATCATTATTTTTTTATCTCATAATAATCAATGAAAATGTCCATTAATCTATCATTTTTCTTCATGAAGAGGACTGATAGACCCCATACTGAAACACTATGGATTATCAAACCCTTATCCAAATTATATTTTAATTATTTCATTAGTTATTCAAACTCAATGGAGGCCATCATGTAAGGAGTATTTGATATGGTTAGAGATACATGTATATGATCAATTGAGAAATCAACCTCTCAATCAGAAGGAAAACTAGGAAGTTCTTCAGAGAACACAAAAGTGTAGTCCCTCAAAATGATCATGTCATCAAGAATGATCATATACCTTGTCTCAATCATTTGAGCTACATATGATTTATAATAAGTCAATAATATCCAGTATTTAGATGATTGGTCTAAAGGAGGTTCCTCCTCCCTACACATTTTCAAATTTGGATGATGCCTTGAGATGTGTAGGGAAATCCCACTTTCATGATAGTTGATGTTGGATTTGTATAAATATATCTAATACATGACTAATATATCATCAAAATACACTAAAAAATGTAATATTATATTTTAATGGAGGTTTAGTCCATAATCACTTATTGGGGATGAGTTCTATACTTTAGTTGGAATAATTACCTAAGTCGCTAATCTCATAGATAACTCAACCATAATATTTTGAGGTTTTGTATGAATAGTTCTACTATACATGAAAGATATAAAATAATTTATAGAACAAGAATAAAATAGTATATTCACTATTGATGAATGAATAACAAGAATACCTATTATGAAATCATTTTCAGACTCCGTCTCAACAATAGTGATAGCAAATTCCCTTCCTTTCTTCATTGGAGGTTGTTTTGATGATTGCCTCCAAAAAACCCTGTATTAGTTCATTAGATAACATTATTCCCATGTTCATTTCAAATTGAAACACTTCACAAAAAGTTGATTTTTGATATGAATCATCCTTTCTTCTTCCACATTAGTGGGATTCATCCAATCCCATTAACAATAAGTTTTCTGATTCCCCACTATAACACATTTTTAGCATCTCCTGGTTTCATTTAGACAATTCCTAGGATACTTCTTCCCACAATTTTGACTTTTTAGATGTTGGTTTTTGCTTCCTTCATGGGAATTATCTATAGTAACTCCCATGTTAAATTTCATATTCCTCTTTTTATCGTTGATCCCATAAGACCACTTAGGTTCAGGCATATCCATCTCATCTGTTTGGGCACATCATAAATTCTCCTCAAAGATGTCAGACAATACAATTTCAAATGATTTTGATAGACTTCGTTTTAATCCATGAAATAATTTACCCACCATGATTTCAGTGTGTTTTTCTCATAAGCCCTGATATATCCATCTTATTTTGTCATCATAAGAGGGAACTCCCTCTCCATTTAAATATGGATAGTTTGGGTACAATATGTTTTGAAAAAATATTTTATTGAATCACTCCCAATCTATGGAATCAATTTACTCCTCAGACATTTTCTATTTATGAGAGTCCACCACTGATCAGCTTCCCCATCAAAATGATAGACTACCACAATGACTTTAACTTCTTCTCAAATTTGGATTAGAGAGAATACATTCTCAATGGAGTTAATCAATTATTTTTTTATGATGAGATTATATAATCCACTAAATATAGGAGGACTTATTTTCATAAATGATTCGACCAAATATTGATCACTCTTAAGAGAAGTAGGTCATTACACATGAGTCAAGTTATTATTGAATCATTGATCCAGTGTATCCAGTACAGTCATGAATTTATAAACTCTTATCCCCTTCAGGTTGGGCATCTCATGAGGGAAATCATCAAATTTACTATCATATTGGTTGTTAGAATGAGTTCTAATATTTCACAACATTAACTGAAAAAAGAGAAATATAATTCAATTATGGTTCTTCAATACTTATCCAATGATTATATAAAATGATAACCAAGAACATTGAGGTAATAAATTATATATTAAAATTATAACCTAACTTATAATTCCCAACATTTCTTATGACAAACCTGCACTTTTATTTCACTCTTAAACATGATTTATTACATAAAATTCACCTGATAAAACATAAAATATCAAGAGTTCTTGTGTCTTTGTGGATTCAGATCATTACATAACAACTTAAATCATGAAATAAAACATTTTTGTTGAAAAATTCCTTTACATGGCCACTATATTCCCTCATACTTATCATTTCATAGGATAACCTGAGGACATGCCTGAGAAAAGGGTGATCTATAAAACCAAGTAATGGAATAAACATGGAATAACATGAGGAATAAAATATATGTTATAAAATAAGCATATCAATGGATCAGAAGAGAAACATTAACATAAAGGCATGATAAATCATGATAATCTTAATATGGAAATGTGGCAACAACATTTTACATGATTTTAGCATGAGCCAAGGCTCATCACACATGGAGAATGAGTAAACCCTCATTTCCATTGAATTATCATGTGTAAACCCTCATTTCACTTGACTTATCATGACACTAACCTTTACCCAATGCATTGGAGCGCTATCAGGGCACACCCTTCTTAAAAATTTCATTTCACGCATAAATGTGCCACATGGATCATATAACATGGATTCATTAAACCTCTTCACTTATTACATTATAATGGAAATTTGGAATTCATAAAAAAAATAATAAATATGTAAGTGTTCATAAAGGTGAATACCCTTGATTGGGAAATGGGCATGGTATTCACTACAGAGTGAC
This sequence comes from Viscum album, assembly GCA_963277665.1. NCBI lineage: Eukaryota > Viridiplantae > Streptophyta > Magnoliopsida > Santalales > Viscaceae > Viscum > Viscum album. The sequence continues at coordinate 1,297,055,973 of OY728128.1, read as the reverse complement.
ATTGGTTAGGTAAATCGCAGTGCAATTTCGGCAGCGTAACAACGTGACATAAGAATTCCTAAAAATGGTTGATAAGAGAGAAATGGTTGTCTCATCATATGTACATGAACTGGACAGTAAGGGGTTCATATAGATACATGTCTCAACATTATTAATGGAATTTATATTCACAATAAAAAATAATTGCTTTAATTTAAATGAGGAGAGATAGATTCCTTACTGATTTTTTGCATGGTAACAGGTGTAAATGAGGGGAATTTAATGAGAGAGAAAGGGGTATATCACATTAAAACATATAGAGGGTAGTATGAGTGAGGTGAAAAATTGTTCCCAACATTTATAATTGAAAACAAAATGAAATAACAACATAATGAAATTGGGACAAAAATGAGAAAAGAGGAAATCCCTTACTTGGACGTGTGATCCAAAAGGCTTGAGAGCGGCTTGATATAAGCTTCTTTGGAGCTTGGGAATACTGGTGAGGATTATAGAGAGATGACTGAAGAGGTTGGACGAACTCTAAAGGCTTGGAGTGATGAGGAATTGGGAGCTTGGGTGGGATTTTATAGGAAAGAAGAGGGAATTCTTTATTATTTAGGTTTGGGTCACCACACATTAAACTAGTCAATAACACAAACCGGACCATGGTTTTTGAGCATGTTTTTTTCCAAAGGGGAGTGTAAAACAACATTTTATAAGTCCAATGGCCTAAATTCTTAAAATATTGAGGGTTCTTATTTGGAGGTGTGTCACACTCTCAAGACAACCAATTTAAAAAGGCAAAATGTTTTATAAGTCTTAGAGGGTCCACTAAGGCTTGTAGAAATAAATAAAACAAATATAAAATCCCATTATTTAATTGGTAATACATATATTGGACGAAAATATCATTTATAGTATTTTATTAAGTCACTATAGGGTCATTATGATGTCAAAAAACACATTATATATTTAAACAATATTTAATTTTTACCCAAAAATTCAACTTTCTCAAAAAATTATGAAAAATTCACCATAGGATAATTTTGACATCTTGAATCTAAAAAGAATATTCATTTTATCTAAATAATTTTCTAATGATGTGAGTTTTAACTTTTACAAATAAAAACCAACATTTATGGAAAATTAATGTGTTTTGACAAAAACGGCTTTCAAACCTTAATAAAAATTACAATTGAATTCATAAAATTATATGATAATATATATTTAATAAAAAGTAATTTAATTATAATAATATATTATTAAAATATTATTTAATTCAAAAAACCATTAATTCATCAAAATATATTTCTTAGTTGAATATTAACTAAAAATACTATTTGTGCTTTAAAAACTATTTACAAAGTAACAGTAATAAAATGAATGCACATTCTTTATAAAAGATAATGTACATAGTCATAATGGTATGGTATTATTAAATAACCCCTTATAACAACTGCATAATACTGAAGGGTAAGGTGTGATATGGTGGCAGATTCTTGGGGTGGCTCGGATAACATCTCTCGGGTGGAAATCTCTATTAACATCCATTTCTCCCGTAGTCGGATCCAATCAAGATAAATTTGTTCAAGCATGGATTGGGATTGGTCAAGAGCGATTCCCAATAATGCCAACTCCTTTCTGGGTTCTAACAAATGGAATTTTTATAGGGAAAATCTACTGGATGAGCTCATTGCTTCCTTTGTCTGAGTAAATCAGATTTGTTAAAGCTCTATATTTATACTAATCTTGTGATCACTGTTCAATGACTATATTATCAAAAGTTAAAATAAATAACGATATTTTAAAATTCAGAAACATAAAACCATTAACGTTCACATTTTACATAACCATAAAAATACATTTAATTAGATCAAGAAGAATTTTCATTAATAAAAGTTTGTGTCGTTACAATCTTCCCCCCTTAAGAAATTTCACCCTCAAAATTTCCTTTTCCCACTCTAAAAAAATGTGGGTAACATTTCTTCATCACTTCTTCTAATTCCCACGTTGCTTCTTCAAACTTGTGGTTTCGCCAAAACACCTTTACGAGGGGAATTGTCATATTTCGTAGAAATTTTTCTCTATAATCTAACATCTTCACAGTTTGCTCCTCAATAGATATATCATCCTCCAATTGATCCACCTCTTAAGAGAGTACATGTGAAGGGTATGATATATACTTCCTTAAGAGGGATACATGAATGAAATCATGTACTTTGGCCATGGTAGGTGGAATTTCTGGTCAATAGGCCACAACCTCGATACGATCAAGAATCTCAAAGGGGCCGATGTACCTAGGACTTAACATCTCTTTCCTTCCAAAACTCATGACCTTCTTCCATGGAGATATGCATAGACATACCATGTCTCCAACTTTAAAATCATGGTCTCATCGAATTTTATCTGCATAACTCTTCTGTCAACTCTGGGCTGCCTTGATATTCTGCTAAATGGTTTTCACCTTCTCCACCATTTCTTGGACCATTTCTGGTCCAAGAAACTTACGCTCACTGACTTCATCCCAGCATTCCAGTGTTCTACACCTCTTCCCATATATGGATTCATATGGTTCCATTTAGATGCTCTAGTGGAAAATATTATTATAGGATAATTCAACTAGTGGAAGATATTGGTCCCCTTCTCCTTGGAAGTCTATAGAACATGATCTTAGAATATCTTCTAGTGTCTGAATAGTTTGCTCATATTGGCCATCGGTTTGAGGATGATAATCCGTACTAAAGTTCAGTTAAGGGCATAGAGCATGTTGGAGAATTTTCTAGAACATTGAGGTGAATATTGGATCATGATCACATACAATAGATAATGGTACTCCATTTAGACTTACCACTTCCTTGTATAAATTTGTGCAAGTTGATCCAATGAGAAGTACTCTCGAATCACGATAAAGTGAGATGTCATCATGAGATGATCCACAATGACCCATATATCATTTTGTCCTCTGGATGTACTTGGATTTCCAGTGATAAGGTCCATGGTAGTGTTGTCTCACTTCCATGTTGGTATGTGTAGTGGTTTCATCATCCCCTTAGACTTTTTCCTCTCAGCCTTCCATTGATGACATACCAGGAACTTTGATGTATAATCCACTCTCTACCTTTTCATATTGTCCTAACAAAGGTTTTCTCGGGGATCTTGATACATATTTGTGCTCCTCTAGTGAATAGAGAGGGTTGAGCTATGAGAGTCATCCAGAAGCACCTTCTTTATCTCTGGATCAGATGGTACACATAATCGTGACCCAAATATCGTGATTCCATCATCATCAACCATGAACTCTTAGGATTTCCCATTTATGATAACTTCCACCATTTTCATAATTTCCATATCCTTTCTTTGAGCATCTTTTAACCCTTCCAAAAGAGATGTTTGAGCAATAATTTGTGAAAGGATTGATGATGTTGCCTTCTTTATGATTCCCATGTCCATCTTCATCAAATATAAGAATATTGGATACTTCTAAATTCCTATAAATGATAGAATCACTAGATCCTTTCTCCTTAGAACATCTTCCAACCTTTTCACTTTCCCAGGGAGGTAATGGATTGAGCAGTCATATTCTTTGATCAGCTCTAACCATCTTCGTTGGAGCAAATTTAGCTCCTTCTGTGTAAATATATACTAGAGGCTTTTTTGGTCCATATATATTTCCCACTTCTCCCCAAAGAGATAATGCCACCAAATTATTAAAGAAAATATCACCACAACCCACTCTATATCATGTGTTGGATAATTCGACTCGTGAACTTTTAATTGCCTTAAAGTACAGGCAATTAATTTTAAGTTTTGCGTCAACACACATCCCAGGCCCTAGTTCAAAGCATCACTAAATACCACAAAAGTTCTCCACTTGTGGGTAAAGTGAGTATGGGTGTAGTGACAAGCCTTCTTTTTAACCCCTTGAAGCATTCTTTACATTCATAACTCCAAGAAAACATTATACCCTTCAGAGTTATCTTGGTATGTGGGTTGTAAAATCATGAGAAATTTCTCACAAATCATTGATAATATCCTGATAATCTCAAAAAGCTACGGATATCTGTTACCGATGTTGGCCTTGACCATCCCTCTATTGAAGTTTTCTTAGAGGGAACCACAGATATCCCATTACTTGTGATGATATAGCCCAAGAATGAGACCTCCTTCAACCAAAACTCACACTTTTTGTACTTTCCACAGAGCTTCTCCTTCGACAAGGTCTCTAGTACAGTTATTATATGCTCCTCATGATCCTCCTTGGTTTTAGATTATATTAGAATATCATCTATATAGACTACCAAAAATTTATCGAGGTAATCCCTAAATAATCTATTCATCCAGTCCATTAAGATTGCTCGAGCATTAGTGAGTCTGAAAGGAATTACTATGAATTCATAGAGCCCGTATCTTGTACGAAAAGAAGTCTTGGGGATATGTTCCTTCTTCACCCGTACTTGATAATATCCTGACCACAATTCCACCTTGGAGAAGTATTTTTCTCCATGCAGCCGATCGAATAAGTCATCAAGTCATGGGAGAGGATACTTTTTCTTTACCGTGATTTTTTTAAGCTCACAATAATTGACGCAAATGTGCATTGATCCATCCTTCTTGACAAAGAGGACTGGTGCACTCTACGATGAAGCACATGGGCATATAAACCCTTTATCCAGATTCTCCTATAGTTATTTCTTTAGCTCCTCAACCTCCACACCATCCATTCTATAAGGTTTCTTGGATATTGGAAACTCCGTAGGTATAAGATCAATTGAGAATTCAGCATCTCTTCTAGGATAAAGACCAGACAATTCCTTGGGAAATACTTCAGCGAATTCCCCCACAATAGGAATGTCCTCAACGATGGTTGCTTCCTTGGACTCAATCATTTGAGCCAGATATGCATGTACATATGGCAGTAATATCCATGCTTGAGATGATATGTATAAAGAAGATTCATCTTCCTCCTTGCACTTGGCTAGAATTAGGGGTCAGTTCTCCACATGGAGAGTGATTTCCCACTCATGGAAATTTATGTTGGCTCTATATTTGGAAAGCCAATTCATGCCGAGAATTGCAAGAAATTCTACTAGAGGTAGTATGATGAGGTTCGATGGGAAGTTCAATCCACAAATTATGATAGGAGAGGAGTTATATTCATGGGATGTAATGATTTCCCCATTTGACGTATTCACCGAAATCATTACTTCCTTGATTTGTGGTAGTGTTGGGATTATTATACTAATATTTTGGGATATAAAAGAATGTGTAGAACCAGAATCAAAATGTATGTTCTCTATTCTTGAATGAATAACTGGTTTACATATCACCACTTTGTTGTTGGGCTTCACATCGGCAGTAGTGATGGAAAAAGCTCTCCCTTGCTACCTTAGAGGTTTTGGGTTGCCTTCGAAATCCCTTGTCTTAGGGCATTGATTTGAAAAGTGTCCCAATTCTTTGCAGTTGAAGAAATGAACAATGTGTTGAGGGTCTAGTAGAGAGTTACTCTCCTCTGTCACAACCATGGGTTTCTTTCCGACAGGTAACAATAAGGTGCCCTTCTCTTCCTCATCTAAAACATCTCCTCGTCACCATTATGAAATTTCCAGGGTTCTTCTTTCCACACCATTGTCATGTGGGGTGCTGGATCGTCATAGCGCTATTGGATTTATCCATCAGACTAGAAAAATGGAAGTCCACCTAATGCTTCTTATCCCCCTGATACCCCTTAGATTCTTCGATCTCCATTTTGACCTTGAGGGCACATCAGGCAATTTCCTCATAGCTGTCGAAGTCACGGATCTCCAGCGATTTCTATAGGCTAGGTTATTTCCCACCAAAGAAGAGATCAACCTTGCATTCAGGGGTAACGAAAAAGCCGTATGCATATCATTTAGGCCTTGTGATGTTCACCTTATATGATTTGATGTATTTTTTATCTTTCTTCTTGAGGGCAAGGAAGTCCCTTTCCATATTAAGTCAGAGGGTGCTCGGAAAATATTTATTGAAAAACATCTTCCGGAAATCCTTCCATTACAATGCCTCGATCTCCACCTTGAGCCTTATATTTTTAATCAATGTCCACCATTTATCAGATTCACCCTCCATACGATAAGAAACTAGGAGAACAACCTCTTGTTCAGAACATTAAAGGATGGATAAAATCGTTTCAAAGGAGTTGACCCATTGTTCGGTGATTGATGGATTATATGATCCATTAAAAGTAGGAGGCCTTTACCTCATGAAGCTCTTGATAGTGAATTTTTCATTCTTGAGGGGGGGGGGGGGGGGGTTGGAAATTCCTCTTCACCCATGTTTCTATTCAAATCAGGAGTTAACTAAGGGAGAGGCATGACAAAGTTTGTGATTCCCACACCCATCATATTGGGAATCTCATTAGAGAAATCGTCACATTGATCTTCACATCGGTTATTAGCCTGAGTCCTTCTTTTAATGTCCATTGGCTGGAATAAAATAAAAGTTAGGGGAAACACATAAAGGGTAATACAAAGACAAAACGAATGACATATACATTACTTTTATTTCCTTAACTTATGAATATATAGGATTCGATCAATGTTATTTATGATCTACATTCCAACATAAAATCTTAGGGGCATTTTTCCCTTAACAAGGGTTCATACTAAGAATGTGAATTTAAAAAATAATATCCATCGGGAGTTTCGTAACCAAGTGTGCATCAAGGCCCATTTTCGTGAACCAGTTCTAGTTCGAGTCTAGCTCAAAGTGGAGTTTTCAAGTTTTACCCCTAGGATGCATATGTTCCAAATCCGCCTCTACCTGCTTGTATACAGACATGGATGCATTTTCTTGATAAAACACTAAATCAATACTCAAAAATACTTATGGATGTTTTTATTATACTTATTCTTTTCTCTAAGTCTTCTCTAGGGGTTTCTAATCCTAATCCCTAAAATAACTAAACCTCCCTCTTATACCAACTATGACAACCTTGCTATTTTATTTCACACTTAAAACATGATTTATTACATAAAATTCACTTGATGAGACATAGAAGAAAGAGGGGCCTAGTGTTTTTGGGGATTAGGATCATTACATAACAAATTATAACATGAAATACAACATTTTTATTGGAAACATCCTTTATATAACCACTACATTCCCTCATACTTAGCATTGCATTAGATAACCTGAGGAAATGAATGAGAAAGTTGTGAGCTATAAAGACCTTCAAGGTAAAAAACATGGAATAACATGAGAAATATAGTACATGTTAGACAATAGGCATATCAATGGAGAACAAGTGAAACATTAACAAAAAGGCATGATAAAGCATGATAATCTTAATATGGAAATGCAGCAAAAACATTTAACATGATTTTAGCTTGCGCCAAGGCTAATTGCACATGGAGCTTGATTAAAACCTCATTACAATTGAATTAGAATGATTAAACCCTCATTGAACCTGACATATCGTGATACTAATTTTTACCCAATGAATTGGAGCGCTATCATGGCACACGCTTCATAAAAATTTCATTTCATTCATAAATATGCCACATGGATCATATAACATGGATTCATTAATCCTCAAAATTTGTTCCACGATAAAGGAAATGTGTAATTCATAAGTGAAACACTATTATCAATAAGTAAATTTGATTAAATATGAATACCCTTGATAGGGAAATGGGCATTGTATTCACTACACATTGACATTGGCTTGGAAAATCGCAAAACAATTTTGGCAGCGTAACGGCGTGACATAGGAATTCAAAAATGTGGTCGATGAGAGAGAATTGGGTGTCTCATAATATGTACATGAAATGGATAGTAAGGGGCTCATATAGAGACATGTCTCAACATAATTAATGTAATTTATTTTCGCAATACTAAAGAATTTCTTGAATGTAAATGAGGAGAGAGAGATTACTTACGGAATTTTGGTATGGTAACGGGTGTACATGACGGGAATTTAATGATAGAGAAATGGATATCTCATCATTAAAACATAGAAAGGGAAGTATGGGGGAGGTGTGAAATCATAACCCAACATTTATAATTGAAAATATAAGTTAATAACAACATAATTAAATTGGGACAAAAATGAGAAAAGAGTAAATACCTTACTCCTCCAACGGCCCGAAGGCCTCAATTTTTTTATTATAATAAAGCTTCTTTTGAGGGAAGAAGGAGAAAATCCGAACTGACTTCATGACTTAAAGACAAATCACAACCCGAAGGTCAAGAGAGAAAAACAAAACGGACAACACGAAGCTACTCCTTACCAGCATATGATCTTGATGAGGCTCTCCACCATTGCATGGTTGTGCGACAAGCAAGTGTCCTATTTCAAATCACAAGCCTAATCCGATGGTAGATACCATACCCTCTCAAACATCAAAATCCACAAAACACTGCAAGGATGAACTGCCAGCTCTGAATCATCTTCTAGAACATGTTCTATGTGGTCGAGTCCTGTAATTCCCACAAATAAAGATTCCAAATCCTGTAGGAAACCCCTCCATCCTGTTGCAACCTTCACACCAATCAAGACCATATAAATACCATTCAACATAAAAAAACATCAAAACAAAACAGTAGTTAAAGACACCAAACCACCAAAAGACCACAATCCTCCCACCTCCGAGCTACTCCAGACGCATTGAGGCCCTGCCAGGATGATGCTGCTCCATGACTGAGCTGACGCTGAGGCCACACCGAAGTCGGAATCTGGAACCATAAGGCTGAGTCGACGCCATAGCCAACACCGATTCCATGACGGACCCAACTCCAATCCACACCTCCTACGAGAAAGGCAAAGCCAAAGAACCACGAAAATCCCACAACGAAGTCGAGGCCGAGATCCTGGAAGCTGAGCCCTCTCCAGAACTATAGCTGAGGCCATAGTTGAGATAAGACTATGCCGAGCGAGATCCAGACTTGGCTGAGGCCACTACAGAACCAAAATGCCGAGAACAAGGAAGCAGATATGACGTCAGAGCTGGCGTTGAGGCCACACCGGATGGAGACCAGATGAGGCCGAAGCCGGGGCCGAGCACTAGGAGGAGACAACGTCGGGGCCAACACCATAGAGATAGATCCAAAAGGATCTAAGGCCACCAAAACCAAGAACCGATGCTGAGTCCGCATCGGAAACAAGGCCGAGATCTGGATCCAGGTAATCGAGGCGACACAAGATCTGACGTGAGGCCACGCCAAAGCGAGACAGGTCAGAACCGAAATCACGTCAGGAACAACGCCGAGACCGCATTCGGACCTTGATGCCAATGCCAAGCTGCTCTGAGTCACGTCGGAGGAGGGAGAAGGATTCAGAAAAGAAACCCTAGAAGAGAGAGCTCTGATTCGCGCCGCCTCTCAGTGAATCTTCCAAAAATCCCTTACTTAGGAAATCCCTTACATGGAAGTGTGATCCCAAAGGCTTGGTAGAGGCTTGAGATAAGATTCTTGGGAGCCTAAGTGACCTTAGGAGGATTCTAGAGAGAGTAGTTAAGATTTTGGACGAACTGAAAAGGCTTTGAGTGAAGAGGAAGTGGGGGCTTGGGTCGGTTTATATAGGAAAGAAGAGTTAATTCTTTATTATTTAGGTTTGGGTCATCACACATTAAACAAGTCAATACAAAAAAAAGCCCATGGTTTTTGCCCATGGTTTTTGTCAAAGGGGAGTGGAAAAAAATATTTTATAAGTCCAATGGTCTAACTTCATAAAATATTGAGGGTGCTTATGTGGAGGTGAGTAACACTCTCAAGAAAAATAATTTAAAAAGAAAAATGTTTTATAAGTCTTGGATGGTCCACTAAAGCTTTGTAAAAATTAATCAAACAAAGATTAAATCACATTATTTTAATGGTAAAACAGATATTTTCCAAACATATCCTTTATAGTATTTTATTACATTACTATTGGGTCATTATGATGTTATAAAACACATTATATATTTAAACGGTATTTAATTTTTACCCAAAAATTATACCGTCTCAGAAAATTATGAAAAATTCACTCTTAGATAATTTGGACATCCATATTCTAAAAATAATATTAATTTTATCTAAATAATTTTCTAATTATGTGAATTTTTACTTTAAAAATAATAAAAACCAACATTTGTGGATAATTCATGGGTTTTGAAAAAAACAACTTTGAAACATAACTAAAAATTACAATTGCATTCATAAAATTATATGATAATTTATATTTAATAAAACTGTAATTTAATTATAATAATATTTTATTAAAATAATATTTATTTCAAAATTCCATTAATTCATCAAAAAATATTTCTTAGTTGAATATTTACTAAAAAAATATTTATATCTTAAAAACTATTTACAAAGTAACAATAATAAAATGAATGCACATTCTTTATAAAAAATAATGTACATAGTCATAATGAAAGGGTATTGTCACATAACCCCTTATAACACCCATGTAAGAGTGAATGGTAAGGTGTGCGATGGTGACAGACTACTGGGGTGGCTCAGATAACATCGCTCGGGTGGTAATTTATATTAACATCCCTTTCTCCCGTAGTCTGTTCTGCTCAAGCTTAATGTGTTCAAGATCAGCTTGTTCTTGGTCAAGAACAAAGCCCGATGATGACACCTCTTTTACGAGATCTGACAAATGGGCTCCATATGGGGAAAGTATACTGGATGAGGCCGTCACTTCCTTTGTCTGAATAAATCGGATTTTTTAAAGTCCTATATTTATACTGATCATGTGATCACAGTTCAACGACTATATTAGAAACAGTCACAATTCATAACGGTATTTTAAAACTCAGAATCAAAAAACCATTGAAGTTAATATTTTATATAACTATAATAATACATTTAATTTGATCAAGAAGAATTTTCATTAATAAAATCTTGCATCATTACATTTCGACATAGGTTAATTAGGATGATAGGATTATCCCTAGTGTTATTTATAATGTTTTCTATCATGTTCCTAGAAAATAACTAGAACGAGTTATTTTACCAACTATATCATAAATATCATTTCACAGATATTATTACACTATTTGAAGCATAATTACCCATAAAATTAAAACCAAGGATCAAAAATTTTAGTTTCATCAGATGATTAGGTAGATAATTAGTATAAATGAAATTATAAAAAATATTTTCTGAAAAATAAATAATAAGATTCTAACTCTCATTGTGATCCTACAACTTCATAGGATAACCTAAAGAATATATAGATAAAGGGACGAGCTAAAAATCATAATAAGGGAATTATCATGGAAAAAAAGCATAACACATAGTCTAAAGGAAAAAAATAATGACATAACATACTTGGAATTAGAATAAACATGTAAAGTAATATCATACAGAACATGGAATCATATGAACTTGGAAATATTGAAATTTGGAAACAATATATAACATGACAAAAACAAGAGTCAAAGCAAACTGTGAGGAATATATCACATGGTGGAAAATGTCCCATAATAGATTAGGTTTTCTCCATAATCTCATACATAACATATCAGGAGAAAAAAATTACCCTATGAATTTGATCACTAGCTTTGAGCACCCATAATAACATGTACATTAATATCTCTTCAACACAATGAATTAAAATATTAGGAATATTCATAAGGGCTACCCATGGAAGAAAATGGGTATCATAATCATGTCATAAGAATTAACCAAAGGACGTATACAAATATAATACTTGAATGAATAGATTAATTAATTTATAGAAAATTATAAATTAAAAAATACGAATAGATCATGAATAGTTTTAGTGAATACATGAAAAATGGTGTTTACGAAACATTAGAAATGAGCCATTTTAGTGTAGTTTACTGAATAATATTAAGGAGCCTTTAAAGATAACAAAGAAAAAACTGTATGCATAATATAATAATTGAACTAAAATATATTTTCATGATGAAATGATATATTTTATAAAAATAATGGTCACATTAAATAGTTTAGTTAGTGTACTTGAAATTCCGAAAGAAATGGAGAAGTTCCCTCTAATCGAGATTTTGTATTAAGAGGAATTGAGAAGGGAACCATTTAAAACATGTATTTATGCATGAAGAATGATTAATTGATCTGGATATATAATTGAGGAATATATAAAAAGTATTTATATTAACTATATAAGAAAAATAAATATAAATATTTGAGTAAAGTGAGATAAATTTTAACCCAAAGAAAAAATTGGCGGTTTGGAGAGATCGGTTACCTTACATCCAAATGTGTTCTAAATTATAATTAATGTCCCTAATAATTTAATAATGTATCTATTTAACTAATATTTTATTTATTATAATTTTATTATGTTCTTTTATGTCTATTTCGAAAAGTTATATTGTTTCATTTCATTGCTCCGGGATAATTCCTTTCATTGTTATTTGGTTGGATAACTTGTTTATTTTTATTGATGTTGTTGTAAAATGGGAATATTACGCTATAAGGGAAATTATATGGTATTAATGAAATTTTAGGTGTTTAAATGGTTCCATATATCATTTTTATTTATAGTATGATGGTGATTCATTTGATAAAATGTTAAGGATATTTATTTTGTTGATTTCGGCAGTTTTTTCGATCATCCGAACTAGTTACATTTTATACAATATTATGTCTATATATTTATTAAAATATATGAAAAATTAATAAAATACTTATTAAAATGACATTTAACCATAATAATTTTTTTATGTCTGACCTTTAAGGATTTATTGGAAAATGAAAACTCCTTGTCCAGAAAGGTGGTAAAATTACATATCTCGAATGATGTTTCCATTTTTAGAATAAAAGGATTAGAGAAGAGATTTGATGATGTATATTCCTTTAAAATAATAAATTTATAGTTTATATATGATAATATATTTATCATATCACTTTGAATAGTAGATTTTAGTAGAGGATAAGAAAATAAACGAAATCGATAGAGAATGATTGGGGATTTTACCTTTTGAATGTCATCTCCTTGAGAACCATCTTATGACACATGGAAAAAGAATTCTGTTGATAAAAAAACGTCTTGGATGTGGGGAAGTTTATTGGAATGGGAATAGGGATTAATATTTGATGGTTAAAAGGATTATAAGGTGTTGTGAGAATGGGTGGTATTTATAGGGGGATGAGAGGGGTGTTTATTATTATAATCATTATTTTATTATTTTGACTCAAGACTATAAATAATGATGATTTGTATGACTAAATACATTAAATTGTTCAAGATAGTTTGAATTAATGGGTTATTATAGAATCCATGAATCCCAAATTCATGTATTTGGCTTATAATGTTAAATACCATAAATTACAGTATTTCACTATTCCCAAAATTAAACTATTTCACCAAAATACAAAATATTCACCCTGATTTTTGTGTTGTGTTGATTAAAAACATAGAATCAATTTTTTTAAAATAATTTATATATATGATAAATTTAATTTTTAAATAAAATCATCATTTATTCAGAAAATACTGAATTTAATATTGTAGTTAATTTTACGACCCATTGAAAAATTAATTATGTTCCTATAAAATTATTTGAAAATTATAATTAAATATAATATTATGTTAGTAATCTATTTTAGGAAATAAAATATTTTAAACCATTATATTAGTTATAGCATTGTAAATAAACATTTAAATTTTCATAAAAATCCAACACTTAATTTATCATTTTAAAAAATTTATTTACATATACCATCATATGAATATACCATATTTTCATTTATAAGATATCAAAATTTTATTTATAAATTTATATCTGAGGTTACTATTCTAATGGCCATATTACTATTCCCAACAATCAAATTACTATTCTAATGACCAGTTTACTATGTCATCATTATAGGTTCTTTAATTTCTGAAATTACCTCTTATTGCATTAATCTTTCATTCACATCCATCTTATCTCATGTTTATAAATACTTTCATATTTAAAATTAATATTATATTATTAATATTATGTTTTATTTCTATAATTTGTTAATGAGTGTAGTCATTCTAGTTTATTGAGCAGTTCTAAATTTTCTCATAATTATTATATTATTTTCTATTTATTGTCTTAATGTATTATTTGAAATTATTGTTTCTTTTTGATAGACTTATGTGTCATTATTAATTTTTGAGAATAATTTTTTGATGATTTATCTATGTAATGAATGTGTTTTATGAAATAATTATAAGCAAGTAAATTTCAATGATAAAATTATGGGTTGTTACACACTCTGTTGACACCATGAAATGTGTTCCATGCACTTTTCCATAGCGTGAAATATGATTCTCACATAAACAACAAATGTCAAGTTTGATTAATGATGTTTTCACCGTGAAGAAAGAATATTCAAGCTATATTTCTATGTGTGAAAATACTAACCTACTCCCGATGTATAAGTGGAATGATTTCCCCTTCTAGGAGTAGGCAGTGGATTTCAAAGATCGATGATGAAAATGTGTCGACACATTAAATTAAATTTCATAGTTTCATCCAAGAATAATTGGTGTATTTAACCGATTAGGAAGTGTAGATATCTTCAATACCTTCGATTTGATAGTTCGCGGAGCCCAAACAGGCTTACAGATCAAAAGTTATGGCACTTGGAAGATGGATAAAATTTCACAAAGGGACCTACGTGAGGGCCCTACGCGGAGGACCCATGTGGAAGTGTAATTTATAAAACGTTATGTGAGGTACCTACCTAGAGGAACTATGTGGAAGACCAGCATGAATAAATTTCCTTCGACCAGGCCCCATCTGTTCCAATAAATAGGACCCCTGGGCTCCCCATTTCAGAACTAAAAAAAGTTGAAAGACTCTCTAAAGTGCCCATTGCATAGCTCTTTCACCTAGATCCCTAAAAATGTCTCAGGTTTCTCTCTAAACTATGAGAGAAGAGATAATTAAATTGGATAGTCATATTTTGAAGTTCCACACATTCTGCAGTCATCATCCATACCTGCGTGTTATACTTGCTCTCCATACCTGCACAGTATACTTGTGCACCATACCTACGCGACATACATGCACGCCATAACTACGTGGTATATTTGCACTCCATACCTGCACGGTATACTTGTGTGACATACCTGCAGAGTATACATGCATTCCATACCTGGGCGGTATACTTGCACGCTATACCTATGCAGTGTACCTGCGCGATATAGAAAAACGGGTTACCTACGCGGAATACTTGCGTGAAGTACCTACGCAACCAGATCATGTACCCTCTTTTCAAATCTATTCATGGAATGGTATCTTCTTCCTTGGTTCCATTATCTGAAACATACTAAGTTGAATCTTCCACCAAAACTTCTTGACTTATCAAACCTTTGGGAAATTCACATTAGCGTGTCTCCTATTTGGGTTTGTATTTCCACAGTCATAGGTTTCCCACAATTGTTTCACAATGGGATTAAGATTCCTGGGATGTTTTTGGGTTTTTATATCCACAGTAACATGGAATTATCTCCCAGAAACAGTGTTGGGAAGTTCTCGGTTTGGAGGAAGGGTTGTGTTCTGGCCTCTCCCTTCTCAAAAAGATGACCCAGGGCTTTAGGTTTTTGATAGGGAAGGTACGGTTCACCAAATTCTCTTCCATGAAAGCATAAGAGAAGCCTCAATCCCCTACTAGGACTAATTTCAAGGTATCCATCCTAGTATAATCCGATCACCTTCACCCATTCTTCCTTACATTGGACCTCTGTCCAATGTAAATAGAATAGAGGGAAGGTGCTTCGCCTCTCCCTCTTCCATGGTCGATGACCCCTCTTCTATCAGCATGGAGGAAAAATTTGAAAGTATGAAGTTTAATTATTGAATCTTTCACATACTCTTGTTTCTCAAACCGAGCATGACTCACGTGGTCTTAGAGATACGTGATGGTTGCAACTTGTGCATAAACACTCATTGGAAGGAAATAAAAGAAATCCAATTCCTGTTCAAACCCGGATTAGTATGAAGCTATTTTAGGGCCTGAGCTAACTAGATAACCTCCTCAAGAATCCAACCTGAAATTCCCTCTATTTGGGTATCCACCTTAGGAAATAATCCCCAAATTCAATCCTCAAATCATCAAGGAATCCGTTTTTTGGAACTAAGACCAAACTCATCTCTCTCAAAGGACCATACTCTCCTACGAAACACATCATACAATGTGGGCTTTGATTCCCATGTATATGGGATACATAGGAATCCTCATTCATGTTCAAACACAACACTTCAAATCAACCCTATTCTCTTTTGGTCGTATTCCCAACAGGGTCTGATCTTACTTGGAAACCCATATCCCTTCCATGTTCCTTGGGCAGCTTCAGCATAAGCCCGACAATAAGTTTCAACGAAGAACCTTCCACTTAGAGGTCCTTTTCACATGACCTTAAAAGGTATGATGTGTCCTATTAAGCGACACCGAACTACGAGGGTTCTGATTCCTTTCACAAGGATACGTAGGTAGTCCCTTTTACAGGTACGAACCCAAGATCAAAACAAACCTTCGTCTCCTTGGATGAAAATAAATTTTAGAGTGCCTTAATGAGTGGATTAAAAACCAGTATCATCACAACGATGATTAAAAGAATCTCTAATCAGTATATTAGCGGATACAATTGATGGAAAACCTCGAATACATACCGATATTTCCATTAATGAAGACCCTTGAATACATACTGATGATTCTAAATTTTTTTAAATGATAATAAGTGATTATAAATTTCATGGAATAATTATGATATAATTGGTGAATTAATAAGGATTCATGAAAATATTTTAATTTTACAAGGACAGTCCCGATGTAACCAATAATTACCCCCAAAAGGGTGTGATGAGTCTGACCTCCCATCCTTTCCACCAATGCACTTTCTTAAGTATCGTAAAATTCAAAACATAACGAGTTCCTGCCTTTGGAAAGAAGGTCCTCTTTGGATAAAGAACTGTTGGATATTTCTAGTTCCATGAATACATCCAATGGAAACTTCCTATAAAAAGTTATTCTAAAATCTATAATACATGTTTCATGGAAGTAAGAAACAAAAATGGCAAAGCCGACGTGAATCCATAACCAAGATAATAATGTTACCCACATGTTAGGCCCCTATAAATTGATAAGGGAAAGCAAGACAAACACTACGTGAAAAATGAGCATTTGCGACGAGTTATTTGCGACTGGAATAAATCCCGTCACAAATAGTCCTGTTAAAAACTTATTTGCGACGAGGTCATTTACCAGTCTAAAATAAGTATCCTTTTGCGACGGGACAGCTTTCCCCGTCGCAAAAGGACTGGCACGGTTTGCGCGCCAAATCGCGGGAAACTTATTTGCGACGTGGGAATATTCCCGTCGCAAAAAACTGGCGGCGGTAAAAGGTATTTGCGACGGGAATATTCCCTTGTCGCAAATAGTATGTCGGCAAGTGGTTATTTGCGACGGGTCCCGTCGCAAATAACTATTTACCCGTTGGCCGTAATAAATGTCGGCTAAGGTATTTGCGACGGGTCCCGTCGCAAATAATACTATTTGCGACGGGAATCCCGTCGCAAATAATCTAACCTGTAAATACCCCCATCCATTTTTTTCATAACATTCTCAAATTCCATCTTCTTCTTCTCTCAAAGTTATATTTCTAAAGTTCAGTTTTTCTTCAGTTTAATTTTTTTTCTCCGGAGCTGATATTAAAGTTTTGAAGAACGATCAGAGCAGATCAATTTTCAAGGTATTTATGTTCAATTTAATTTAATATTTATTTTTAATTTTTTATTAGTTTCAATTATTCTTAATTAGTTGTAATTTAATTATGTTTATATTGTTTTATTACTTAATAAATTTAAATTATTAGTATTGTTCATAGTTAATGGTAATTAGGAATAATTAGTAATAATTTTTAATAATTAAGAATAAATATTAATAATTAGTAATAAATACCAATAATTAGGGATAATAACATTATTACATTATTAGTCTATTTTATTATTAATATTAAAATAATATAATTTTATATATATATACAATTCTCTTTTCATCTGTGTGTTTGCTGTCTTCACATGTATTATTTGTATGTGGAGATAGAAAACGCACAGATGAAAGGAGAATTGTATATAAATTAGAAAATTATATTATTTTAATATTAATAATAAAATATATTAATAATGTTATTATTTGTAATTATTTGTAATTATTCCTAATTATTGATAATTATTCATTTAATTACTAATAATTAGGAACAATTATCAATAATTATCAATAATTAAGAATAATTAGTAATAATTAGTAATAATTTCTAATAATTAGTAATAATTAGTAATAATTACCAATAATTAGTAATAATTACCAATAATTAGTAATAATTACCAATAAGTAGTAATAATTACCAATAATTAGTAATACTTACCAATAATTAGTAATACATACTAATAATTTGGAATAATTACCAATAATTAACAATAATTCGTAATAATTACCAATAATTACCAATAATTACCAATAATTACCAATAATTAGTAATAATTAGGAATAATTAGGAATAATTAGGAATAATTAGTAATATTTAGTAATAATTAGTAATAATTAGTAATAATTAGGAATAATTAGGAATAATTAAGAATAATTAGTAATAATTAGTAATAATTAGCAATAATTACCAATAATTAGGAATAATTAGTAATAATTAGGAATAATTAGGAATAATTAGGAATAATTAGGAATAATTAGGAATAATTAGGAATAATTACCAATAATTACCAATAATTACCAATAATTACCAATAATTACCAATAATTACCAATAATTACCAATAATTAATAATAAATACCAATAATTACAAATAAATAGTAATAAATACCAATAATTAGTAATAATTAGTAATAATTAGGAATAATTAGTAATAATTAGTTATAATTAGGAATAATTAGTAATAATTATGAATAATTAGGAAAAATTAGGAAAAATTAGGAAAATTTAGGAATAATTACCAATAATTAGAAATAATTACCAATAATTAGTAATAATTACCAATAATTAGTAATAATTACCAATAATTAGTATTAATTACCAATAATTAGTATTAATTACCAATAATTAGTATTAATTACCTATAATTAGTAATAAATACCTATAATTAGTATTAATTACCAATAATTAGTATTAATTACCAATAATTATTAATAATTACCAATAATTAGTAATAATTAGTAATAATTACCAATAATTAACAATAATTAGTAATAATTAACAATAATTACCAATAATTAGAAATAATTAACAATACTTACCAATAATTGCCAATAATTGCCAATAATTACCAATAATTAGTAATAATTAACAATACTTCCCAATAATTACCAATAATTGCCAATAATTAGTAATAATTGCCAATAATTAGTAATAATTGCCAATAATTACCAATAATTGGTAATAATTAGTAATAATTAGTAATAATTAGTAATAAATATTAATAATTAGTAATAATTACTAATAATTAGTAATAATTACTAATAATTAGTAATAATTACTAATAATTAGTAATAATTAGTAATAATTATCAATAATTAGTAATAATTACTAATAATTAGTAATAATTAACAATAATTAACAATAATTAGTAATAATTAGTAATAATTAGTAATAATTAGGAATAATTAGTATTAATTACCAATAATTAGTATTAATTAACAATAATTAGTAATAATTACCAATAATTAGTAATAATTACCAATAATTAGTATTAATTACCAATAATTAGTAATAATTACCAATAATTAGTAATAATTAACAATACTTACCAATAATTAACAATACTTACCAATAATTACCAATAATTACCAATAATTAGTAATAATTACCAATAATTACCAATAATTGGTATTAATTACCAATAATTGGTATTAATTACCAATAATTGGTAATAATTACCAATAATTGGTAATAATTACCAATAATTAGTAATAATTAGTAATAATTACCAATAATTAGTAATAATTAGTAATATTTACCAATAATTAGTAATAATTAGTAATAATTAGTAATAATTACAAATAATTAGTAATAATTACCAATACTTACCAATAATTACAATTAATTACCAATAATTAGTAATAATTACCAATAATTAGTAATAATTACCAATAATTACCAATAATTGGTAATAATTACCAATAATTATCAATAATTGGTAATAATTAATAATAATTAGTAATAATTAGTAATAATTAGTAATAATTAGGAATAATTACCAATAATTAGTAATAATTATTAATAATTATTAATAATTCATAATAATTACAAATAATTAGTAATAATTATCAATGATTACCAATAATTAGTAATAATTACCAATAATTAGTAATAATTAGTATTAATTACCAATAATTAGTAATAATTAGTATTAATTAGTAATAATTAGTATTAATTACCAATAATTAGTAATAATTAGTAATAATTAGTAATAATTAGTATTAATTACCAATAATTAGTAATAATTAGGAATAATTAGTATTAATTAGTATTAATTACCAATAATTAGTAATAATTAGTAATAATTAGTAATAATTATTATTAATTACCAATAATTAGTAATAATTAGGAATAATTAGTAATAATTAGGATTAATTACCAATAATTAGTAATAATTAGGAATAATTAGTAATAATAAGGAATAATTAGTAATAATTACCAATAATAAGTAATAATTACCAATAATTAGTAATAATTACCAATAATTACCAATAATTACCAATAATTACCAATAATTACCAATAATTTTCAATAATTAGGAATAATTACCAATAATTAGTAATAATAACCAATAATTAGTAATAATTACCAATAATTACCAATAATTACCCATAATTAGGAATAATTACCAATAATTAGTAATAATTACCAATAATTAGTAATAATTACCAATAATTATTAATAATTACCAATAATTCGTAATAATTAACAATAATTAGTAATAATTAACAATTCTTAGTAATAATTACCAATAATTACCAATAATTAGTAATAATTACCAATAATTACCAATAATTACCAATAATTACCAATAATTACCAATAATTAGTAATAATTCCCAATAATATTAGTACTATGAAAATAATAAAAAATTTATATAATATTAAAATTATCAATATTTGTAACATGTTTTGATTTATCCTCAACATATTTAATTCTTAAAGGGTCAATTTTTAGGTCTATCTCAATAAAAAGTTTGCGTCAGTCGTGTATGATCTAAACTCTATAATTATCCTAACTTGAGTGTTTTTTCTAACAAATTATTCAAAACCAGTAATGCTTTTATATTTTATAGAGAAATATGGAACAACGAGGTCGTCAACAATCCTTATTAGGTGACCGCATATGGATTAATCAACGTAGAAATCCAAACGGTTCTGGTTTAAATCCAGTATATGTAGAGGGTGTGGAGACTTTTTTATCATTTGCGGCATCAAATCCAGAATTTGTTTCAGAAGGCAAAATAAAATGCCCTTGGAGAAAATGTGCATTGAGAACGTTTGACACGTTTGACAAAGTGGGAGAACATCTCTTGCGTTTTGGTTTTCAAGCAGATTATGTTTTTTGGTATCAACACGGTGAACGCAGTTCCAGAGCAGGTGATACCAACTTGATTCCGGATCCATCCCGGTTTCAAGATTTAGTACATGATGTTGCAGGTTCATCTGTTCAACATACAGAAACTCCGGCTGATATACCTTCAAATCCTGAGTTGGCACCGTCTGAATTTTATGAGTTGTTGAAGTCTGCTGAGGATGCATTATATCCTGGCTGCAAGATGAGCAAGTTAGAAGCAGTTGCAAAATTTATGGCTATCAAATCAGATAACGGAATGTCAAACACCTATTTTGACCAGATATTTTCTTTGCTGAAAACACTGTTACCCGAAGGAAATGTTTTACCCGCAAATTACTATGAGAGTACGAGGCTGGTTCGAAATTTGGGACTTACTTGTCAGAAGATTCATGCATGTTCAAATGACTGCATTTTATATTCTGGGGAAAATGAGTCGTTGGATAGTTGTCCCACATGTGGGAAACTGAGATATAAAGAAGGACAACACGAGAAGTCTGGTTTGATTCCTGTAAAACAGTTGAGATATTTTCCGCTTACATCCAGACTTCAGCGTTTATTCATGTCTAAGAATACAGCGACAATGATGTCATGGCATAAAGAGAATATTTCAACCGATAAAATCTTGAATCATCCAGCCGATGGTGATTCATGGAAACATTTTGATAGAGTGCATCCATCCTTTGCTTTAGAAGCTAGAAATGTTCGACTGGGCCTTTCCACTGATGGTTTCTGTCCGTTTGGATCTTATGGTAGTCAATATTCATGTTGGCCTGTTTTTTTAACTCCGTACAATTTACCTCCATGGATGTTAATGAAGGAGCCATATATCTTTTTGACTTTACTAATTCCAGGACATCCGAAGAAAAATATTGATGTTTATTTGAAGCCATTGATTGATGAATTAAATTTATTGTGGAGTACTGGTGTCAGTACATATGATGTTGCAACGAAACAGAATTTCATACTGAGAGCAGCATTGATGTGGACAATAAGTGACTTCTCGGCTTATGGGATGTTATCTGGCTGGAGTACACATGGTCAGAAATCATTTCCTTACTGTATGGGAGAGAACAAAGCATTTATGCTCATTCATGGAAAGAAACCTTGTTATTTTGACTGTCATCGCAGATTTCTTCCAGCTGATCATCCTTTTCGCAGAAACAGATCTCATTTCAGAAAAGGAACAGTTGAAAGGGATGGACCTCCAAAAATTCTATCAGGTTCGGAGTTAAAATCAATTGTATTTTCATTAACTCCCATCACTTTTGGTCCCACAATAAACCAACAGAAAATTTCTGGTTTTGGGAAAGAACATAATTGGATTAAACGTAGCATATTTTGGGATTTGCCATATTGGTCTGATCTGTTGGTCCGACACATGTTTGATGTCATGCATATTGAGAAGAACTGTTTTGATAATTTGTTTCATACAGTTTTGGATACGCCAGGAAAGAGCAAAGAAAATGTAAATGCACATTTAGATCTTGCCCAAATTTGCAGGCGTCCAGAATTGGAACTATTTGAGAATGTCAGAACAGAAAGGTTACTAAAACCAAAAGCAGCTTATACATTGTCTAAAGAAAACCATTTATTATTTTGTCAGTGGATTGCAGATTTGAGACTTCCAGATGGCTGTGCTTCCAATTTGGGTAGATGTGTAATGAATGGTCATATTACTGGATTAAAAAGTCATGATTGTCATGTTATAATGGAGAGACTTCTACCCATTGTATTAAGAGGTCTGTTGAATTCTGTGATTTGGGATTCCATAACAGACATGTCTCTTTTTTTTCAGGAAATTTGTGCGGCTACGGCAGATTATGATGCTCTAGGAAAACTTGAAAAAGATGTTGTTGTAATTATATGTAAACTGGAAAAAATATTTCCGCCGTCTTTCTTCGACTCAATGGAACATTTGATGTTACATTTTCCATATGAAGCCAAAAGTGGAGGTCCAGTACAGTTTCGATGGATGTACCCATTTGAAAGATGAATGCAAAAATTGAAAAGAAAAGTACGTAACAAAGCATCTGTTGAAGGATCTATTGCAGAAGCTTATTTGCAAGAGGAAATATCTTTTTTCTGCTCCCATTATTTTGAATCTGAGTATCCTTCAAAACAAAACCGAATGGGACGGAACGAGAGAAATATTGATGAAATCGACAATCAATTATCTATTTTCAACCAGTCAGAGCTTGGTTTTGGTGGAGTTTATGAATGCTGGCTTTTAGATGATGAACATTAGAGAGCTCATACGTATGTTCTGCTCAACTGTGAAGAGATGACATCAGTTGTATTGTAAGTGTTTATATCACTTATTCTATCATTTATGTTACAGTAAATAACTTTGGTTTTTATAGGTTGTATGATAATCATATCAAGAAATAAATTCCACAAATTACAACAGCTGCTCTCGAAGAATGTCGACTGAAAAATTTCTCTCAGTGGTTTCAAAAACTGGTAACACAAATTCTTTATCTTTTAGCAACTCATTCAATATATAGTTTACTATATTGATAATTATTTCACAAATTTTCAGGTGTCTCGACATGCTGATAAAATTGACAAACGGCTGTGTGTATTGAGTAACCCACCTTCCAAACTTGTTAAAACTTATAATGCATACGTGGTGAATGGATTTCGATTCCATACACATGCATATGGGGAATCGAAAAAAACAATGAACAGTGGAGTTAGCTTGAGAGGATCTCATCATTGAGAAAATGAAGTTGACTTTTATGGCATACATGATGACATCATTGAACTCTGTTATCTTGGACAACATTACATATCCATGTTCAAATGTCGGTGGTTGGATACAGAGAGAGGCGTGCGTGTTCATCCGACTCATGAAATCATTGATATTAAATGTAAAAGTGTTCTCGCAGTAAATGAACCATTCTTATTGGCTCAACAGGCATATCAAGTTTATTATGCAAAGTACTGTGCAACATCAAGAGAATTGACTGATTGGTGGAGTGTAATAAAAATCAAAATTCGAGACAATCAGTTTAGTCAAAGTGAATGTGCTTTCACTGATGTGCAAAGAATTGAAGTTTTTCAAGAGAGTACTCAAAATCAATCTTTTTTACAAAGAGACATGATTATCGATGACGACACCCCACATTTAAGAGTCGGTGATGACGATGATGTTAATGATGTCACATATGAATTTGAAATGGTAAGAGATGAAGCAACCGTAACTCGAATGGATATCGATGATGTTGAGGAGGAATATGAAGATGACATTGACATATATGAAGATGATGATGAAGATGAACACTGATAGCATTTCATGGTATTTATATACAATCATAATATGTATATATGTATATATAATAGTAATTATCAATTATTTGCTAACATTAATATTTTCTGTTTCAGATGGACGACACCACATTTCGTGAGTTGGCGGATGCTGACCTGACTTTCGATGCGGATGAGTTGCTGACAGATGACCCTCAGCCTGCAGGCGCTCTAGGGAGTATGCGGAGGGGGCGCGGTCTTGCACGATTGATGATTCCTGACCCCGTCCCCGAGTGACGTCCACGTCTTGGGTTTGATCCATGCACACAGAGGTGTGATAACCTGTGTGATAACCTGTGGATTTGACTAAGATTTCACTAATCTATTCACATAATAAATTTTTATTATTTTTTCAATTTTCCGCATATAGCAGTCGGACAAGGCAGCGCTATTTTGCGCAACTATTTCTCTCAGCCGTGGACCACATGGGAGAAGATTCCCATTGATGTGCAGCAGGCCATGTTCAGCCATTGGTTGGTACGTACGTAAATAAATAATTTTTATTTTGAAAATTATTTCATTTCTAACTTGATATTTTGATTTATTTGTAGGGTTTATGGTATCCGATCGAGGATACCATGCGTGACACCATCCACGAGGCATGGTAGGTGTCCATGCGTGATCGCCTTCGTCAGTTTTTGCACAATTTAAGAAAAGCTGCGATAAAGAAAGCAGGAGTGTCAAATTTTGACGAGTCATGTAGAGCACACCGACCAGAGTATATTTCATCCCATGTATGGGATGGATTATGTGCGCACTGGTTGACTGGTGACTTTTAGATGATATCATCGGCGGGGAGGCAGAATCGGGGGAGACAGGAGGTGACTCATCGAGCTGGGAGTCGTTCTTTCAGTACTCATAGACAGCATCTTGTACGTACATTATTTATAAATATTTTATATAACTATAAATATTAACAGTTTATTTTTTATTCTTATAGGCTGTCGAGCACCCCGATATTACAGAGTACGACGTATATCGGAGGATGTATAGTGATCCTGCTACTGGGGAGCTCAGAGGTGATCGTTAGCATCACATCGTGGTCAGTATTATTTGTTTTCAAGTTTAAAAATTAACTGCATATAATATATTCACAATTTTAATTTTAAATTGCAACTATAGGAGTCATATGAGGCCGCATCATCACAGGCCCGACCTGAGAGTCAGGCCGAGTCATCAGATCAGACCACTGCCCGTCAGTTTGATGAAGCAGCATGGATGCAGGCCACCCAGTATGCCTTCGAGAAGGGCCGGGTAGTTGGTATCGGCTCTCGACTAACTCCCGAAGATTATTATGGCAGTGCTGCGATGTCGGCGTCCAGCTCGAGAGGAGCTCATGCATCTTCTTCTACTACACAGTATGATGATCAGTTGCGATCTCAGACTACACAGATAGAGAGTCTCCGACAGGAGCAGGAGCAGATGCGTCAGCAGCATGAGGAGGAGCGTCGACGCCAGCAGCAGTTGTACGAGGAGCAGGTGAGTCGGTGGCAGCAGCAGCATTAGGAGCAGATGGAGTATATGCGCCGACTCACTCATGCTTTAGGGATGGAGTTTCCTCCACCACCATCTGTAGATCCCCCACCTCCCCCACTCCTTCAGATTAGAGATTGTACTTATGTTATAAAATTTGTGAAATCAAATTAATTTTTTTTTTCTATTCGTAGTTTCTGTCTCATTATAAAATATTAATAATTTTATATTTTTAAATAACAATATTAATATGAATAATAATATTATTTATATTTTATAATATTAAATTTTATATATATATTAAAATTTTATAATATTATAATTTAATTATATTTTTTGTAATACTTGAATTATTTTAATATTTGAATGTAAAATAATTCTATTATTTTTATATTAATTAAAATAAATTATTAATATTTTTTTTATTTATGAATTATAATTCTAATATTATTATATTAATTAAATCATTTATTAATATTCTATAATTTTTTATTTTTGAATTATAATTCTATTATTATTATATTAATTAAAATAATTTATTAATAATTTATTATTTTTATTTGTGAATTATAATTCTATTATTATATTAATGAAAATAATTTATTAATAATTTATTTTTTTTTATTTTTTTTATAGTATTTGCGACGGGATACTATGCCCGTCGGAAATACTAGTATTATTAATAGTTTTTTATTTTTTTTAAAAAATAGTTTTTGCGACGGGACCCGTCGCAAAAACTATTTATAGTATTTGCAGCGGGATACTATGCCCGTCGCAAATACTAGTATTATTAATAGTTTTTTATTTTTTTTAAAAAATAGTTTTTGCGACGGGGAGAATGACCGTCGCAAAAAACGGCTTTAGCGACGGGCCCGTCGCAAATAAGTGTTGTTGCGGCGCCGTTTTCAGTAACGGGCTATTTGCGACGGGCCCCCGTCGCAAAAAGCCATTTGTGACGGGATCCCGTCCCAAATGCCCTATCGTAAATACATGTTTTTCTAGTAGTGAAATAAACAAATCAGGCATGTATCCATCTGGAAAAATGTTTCTTTAATAGATCTTGTTGTTGTTCTCAGTTTTCCACATAATTATCTTCAATACAACGAATGGATTTCTCCAAGACAACATCTGTGAATTTCCCGACTACTGCTCAATCTGGATCTCCATCCATGGGAAGGATGTTATCACCAACCCAGTGTCTACAACTTTGGGTATCTAATGCGTGGGTGAAGGAATGTCACAAGCATGGTACAATCCCAACTTTGGAGGCTGCTCGACAAACCCTCCAGTTCAACAACAATCATTGATCAATTGGCCAATGATGACCAATTATCAAGAAGCAGATGGTGCCAACCACTATCTCCAATCATGGGTCCCTATCCCCAAAAAACAACAACGAGTCTCTCCCGTATTATAGGGAGGTGGATTAATAAGTCACTCAAATCCTCAATTCAAGAATGTAGGACTCCTTCATCAGGACTCCCACCAGTAATCTCTACCGTAATCATGCAATAGTGCACCTTCAACATGATGGGGGTGTTGCCTCTGGACATTCGACTCAGGTCTCTCAGACTCGGGCACGCGAGACGAACTGCCAGGGACATTGTCTAGTCAACAAGAAGCAGGTTCTTACCTCTACCCCTTTCGGATAATTCCATCAACCTAACATGATGGAAAACAATGAGCGGGCACAAACACCCATCCATTATAATTTTTTTTTCTCAGCAGTCTCATCTAATATAAACTCACCAATCCCACTAGATAAACCTGGTGGAGTATCGTGAATAGGCACATACACTTGATTACAAGTTATTATCCAGCCAGAAGGCTCGTCTGACTACATTTCAAGAGGCCCGCCAATCTAATATGGTGGCAAATGGTAAACCGGAATATACACCTGTTTACAATCACTAATTCTGTCAGTAGTCTTGTCTGCAAGAAGATTTATCCCTTGCTATAATCCACCATGGTGATCCACATGATGATGGCATTCGCTGTGAAAGTCCTCTCCGTAGTAGTATCTGACATTGTCAAAAACAATTCCATAATTGACAATCTAGCAATAGAAAATCCCTCCTATCTCAAGGAACTTGCAGAAATAATGCCAGTCATGTATTCTGCCTTGTCATTTATTGGTGAAACACTTTCTCAGTCTGAAATCATAAGGGAACAATCATTCTTTGAACCTCCCTTGGTTAATTTATCTTCTAATATAGACTATCCATTTTGGTCCGACCAAGTGGAGAAACCTCTAGTGAAAGATGACTAAGACATGTTAAACATGTGGAAACAATTAGCTACAGGAGAAATACCATTCATGCTATGGACTTTGGAAAATTCTTAGTATGATATTCCAGAATTGAT
Organism: Viscum album; assembly: GCA_963277665.1. Classification (NCBI taxonomy): domain Eukaryota; kingdom Viridiplantae; phylum Streptophyta; class Magnoliopsida; order Santalales; family Viscaceae; genus Viscum; species Viscum album. The sequence goes on along the minus strand of OY728128.1, from coordinate 1,297,027,293 downwards.
AACAGAACATTACATTCATGACATTCATCTCAACTTATGGAAAACTCATCGTTATTTGAGAACCAAAGTATTACCATAAGATGAATATCAAAATCATGTAAAGTTAATAAATGGGTTGGAGTGTCAAATTAACTTGGCATCTCTCTCAGTTTCCCAACATGCAAAGGTTGAAAAACAACAGAGAACCCTTCAACGTGTAGGTCTCAATGCTCTAAAAATACTACACCAGTTAATTTTTGATTCCCCATATAGTGTTCGCATCAGAGGATGGGGTTCATATGGAGCATTGCATTTCACTGAACTACAAAATCAGAAAATTCAGCAAAAAGTGGTTTCATGAAATGTTATTTCCCCCAGATGGCCCCAATCAATAGGGTTTTTATGTAATCAAATGTACGCTCAAGAACATGCCTCAACCAGTTTTTATCAAAATCAGGCCCAAAGAAAAGAATTTATTGGGTTAATTTTACATCAAGCATATATGAATCTTGAACATGCACACCATATAGAGGATGTCGGGTTTCAGAGGAAGAAAATGTCAGAAATAACACAACAATATTCTGAAAAATGTGATTAAAGTGATTTTTAGAGGATGCACCCAGCTTATGTCTGAACCAAAATCCTCAAAATTAGAAGGGCAGTTGCACAAATTTTAGCTATAGTAGTTCAAGAATCACCCTATCTTATTAGGATGGGGGATCATTTAATTCAACCTTAAAATTCATTAAACAATGTACAATTATTTGAATAAGATGAACTGGATCATCCCCAGCCTGCTAGGCTGGGGGATTTTTCATATCTACACTCCCCTCCTCAACAGAAGTCAGTTTTCTCCTGATTAGGGAAGAATACACAAGGAAAGTGTACAATATAACTATCCAATGATTCCATTCAAGTTGATGTCCACCAAATAGTTCCAGAAAAATTCTTTATATAGGAGAATGGAGTCTCGTGAAAGACCAAAAGGGATACGTTCCAGCAGAAACTCTGACAGAATGCCATCAATGCATTATACATCAGCAAATGTTATCAATACCATTGCAGAAGATCCTTCAGAAAATAAGTCCAATTTAGGGTAGTTAGAAGACGAAGTCCTTGTCCATAATACGGTATACATTGAGGCAAGTGAAGAAGGTGTTCATACCCACAATTATAAGCTTACCCAGAATATAGGAATGCCTTCAAATAAATAAATCCCCCCTCTCCAAAAGGCATCTATTTAGGGGAAATGAAAAATTCAGATTGTATCTCAATTTTCAAATAGAGAAGGTCAAACTGTTTCACTTGAAGAGAGAATTTCACAACAAGAAGAGGAAATAAAAGAGTTTAAAAGACTCAATATAGAGTTATTTTGAAATAGCATTTCTGGTAGACATATTCCCCAGGCAAGTCCTCAACTTGCAAATCCTGTAGGAGGTCCTCTACAAAGGGGATTTTTAGTAACTACAGATGTAGATAATGAATTCCCTCCAATGGGAACACAATCAAGACAAAATCATATACATCTTGATAGACCTATTCCCGTGGGTTATCAAAGGAAGATATCAACCCCACCATTAGTGGTCTTACCAGTCGTTTACCCAGCTCAAACTCCAGTTTCTATACCTACACCGATTCTATCTCATCTGAATATTTACCAAATGCTTATGAACACAATTGATGTATTAAGGACTCAGTTGGAAGCTATGGAGGAACGACGTGCACCAGTTAAGCTAGAAAAGAGATCTTGCCCTGAATGGGTTGATATAATTCCTCCCCCACCAAATTTTTTGAGTACCACATTCCCAATCTTTAATGTTTCTGGAGATCCATAACAACACTTAACCCATTTTGTTTTTTGTTGTGATCCTATGATGGGAACTTCTCAATAGCAAGAAGTAGTTAAGATTAGGTGTTTTTTCCAGTCGTTACAAGGACCAGATTTTGTGTGGAATACTAGTTTGCAAACTTGATCAGTTACTGGGTGTGAAGATCTCCATTAGAAATTCTATCTTCAATTTAGAAATACACTACCAAAGATGACAATTTTTTATCTTACCAACTGTAAACAAAGGGAGAATGAAATATTTTTAGATATCAATGCTTGATGGAAGGTATTAACATATTCCTTATGTTTAGAACTCCCTCAAGAAGAGTTGCAGCCAATATGTGTGGAAAATCTGCGTGATGAATTATACACACCATTGATCCCTATGAAATACAAAGGAGGGTTTTGAGACCTTTCTTTAATCGCTAAGCAGATTGAAGACTCTATTATAGAATCTAAGGCTAAAACTCACGTAATTACATCAGATCTAGGAAGGAGGATAGAAAAGGTATAAGCTGCTACAATCACACTCAAATAGGCACATGTACATTCTTTTACTTTAATAACTTTATCATACTGAAGAACTCTACCTCCTAAATATCAACAGCAATGAACATCTCGTCATGATGAAAAATGAGATCAAAGGAAGAAACAGTTCGAGGAATTAATAAATAATGTTTATTCTTTCAGGAATGAGAATGTTCTTGGCTACTTCATCTCAGCCTTAGAAAACAATTTGGTCTAGTTTACACGGCCAAAGAATCCAAATAAAGACAGATATGGAGATCATCTGAATTATTGTCCCTTTCATCAGATGTTGGGACACCCCATTCAAGAGTGCTTTGTTTTGAAAGACCTTCTGCAAAAGATGGTAGACACTGGACAAGTGAAACTAAAATTTTTGTGAACTGAAGTAGCAAGTGCCACTGCTACCAATCTAGAGGAATAGGGAGAATGGCATGAGGTTAAATGTAAAAGTGTGCAAATATATGATGATTGGATGACCAGGCACAGTGTAGCTTTTTACGATGTAATGCTAGCCGATCAGCAATGCAAGGTGGGTAGCTAAGGAGATAAATGATTCAAGATGATGGAGAGGGGCAGTTCTAGTGGGCTGAGCCAATGGGTCATGTGATGGGCATGGTATGCCTCTAGGCCTTCAGTTCATGTATTGCGGGTCATGTAGGGGCTTGTGCCTTGGGCCTACAGGTCATGTACGGGTTCCCATTAAACCCTTAAAAGGGAGATTATCTATAATAAAATAAAAAGAATGCCTTCAGGCCATTCTAGAAAAGAAAAAAACTAGTCATAATGATAATGAGAAGTCAGAAGAAGACGAGCTCACGCCAAGGACCAAGTTGTCCTTGACCCTAGCAGATTTTATACCATCTGTTTCAAAATCACGGGCACCACCCCACCAAATTGTACAACCAGAATTAACATATCAAGAAGAATATTCGTCAGATGAAGAATTGATCTTTGGTTCTATTAATTTTACCCTTTAAACGGATCCTTATGCCAATGGTGATTCATATTATAATGAGATATAATTCTTTACACCCAATTGAGGAACTAGAGGAAGAGGCCAAGGATGAAGATACAAGGTAAGACGTGGGAATTCAAGAAACCACATTAGTCCTCACTACAAGACTTTAAACTACACAGTACCATATCCTTACTACAAGACTTAAAACTGCATAGCCCCCATGTCCTAGTTGCAAGACATTAAACTGGAAAACAACCACATTCACCCTCACTGTAAGACTTTAAACTGAACAGTACATAGTCCTCACTGCAAGACATTAAACTACACAGTACCGTAGTCCTCAATACAATACTTTAAGCTGTATAGTACCATAGTCCTCACTGCAACACTTTAAACTATATAGTACCATAGTCCTCACTGCAATACATTAAACTACACAATACCATAGTCCTCATAGCAAGACTTTAAACTACACAGTACCATAATCCTCACTACAAGACTTTAAACTGCAAAATACCATCGTCCTCACTGCAAGACTTTAAACTACAGAATCCCATTGTCCCCACTTCAAGACTTTAAACTACACAGTTCCATTATCCTCACTGCAAGACTTTAAGCTGCACAGTACATAGTCCTCACTACAAGAATTTAAACTTCCTAATACCATAGTCCTCACTGCAATACTTTAAACTGCAAAGTACCATAGTCCTCACTACATGACTTTACACTACACAATACCATAGTCCTCACTGCAAGACGTTAAACTGCACAGTACCATAGTCCTCACTACAAGATTTTAAACTGATCAGTACCATAGTCTTCACTACAAGACTATAATCTTCACAGTACCATAGTCCTCACTGCAAGACATAAAATTGAACAAACCCTATGTCCTTTTTACAAGACTTAAAACAAAACAACACCCATGTCTGAGTTTCAAGACATTAAACTGCATAACAACCATAAGAATCCATGTTGCATGATGTTAAAGTGTGAATCATCTTCATCTTTGTCATGTGACGTTAAATTGCATGACATCATATGTATAAGTAGTGTTATCTCTATTTGACGTTAAAATATTTCATAAGAAAACATCATTAATGTCATCACTACTCTTTATTAGTACATGAGTCCCTCTCTTTCCTATGTTAGAGTCAGATCTACATAGAGACCATGTTCAAGAACTACGTAGGGCTTGATTCTCATTTCCAATGAGATTTGTAGAGAATCCTAAATCTCCAATTTTGGGCCCAGCCACAATCTCACAACTTTTTATTTTCTTTTCACCTTCTGTGTATGAATCAGATCTATACAGAGTGTTTCTTTAAGATATATTATTTGGTCCTTATACCATATTATGTCTTAAATATTTACTGTTATCTCAGAATGTGTTAAAATTCCCCATTCTTCATGTCAAACATACTGTGAGGAATGTTTATTTAAAGAACTAAAAACGACATGATTATCATTTATTTTGAGATACATAGAGATGGTTAGATCTTTAATCTTGGGCCCAACCGCGATAAAAAACCCCCCTTTATTTCTCGTATATGAATCAAATCTTCATAGGAAATGTTTTATGAATTATGCATGACTTGATCCTTCACCCAACAAGACATATAGTGACACTTGGGTTTTATCCCTTAATCCAGTTACAATATTTCATTCCTTTCGTATCAGTTCATTGTCATCCTTACCACATGACGTTAAACTATATGGAAATCTAATAACCATATTCTTTATTTTCATCACCTTTTCATTATAATAGAATCCCTTACGCCTCCATGTATCTCACATCGAGAATATCTCACTTGAGCTTAGGGATTGGGTAAATGGATTTTTTATATAAGTTATTTGAGTTTATTATAGGGTTAATAATTTCCTCACTGCATGACTTAAAACTGCAGAGAATAATGTTCTCACTACATGACTTAAAACTGCATAGTATAATTTCCTCACTACATGACTAAAAACTGCATAGTATAATGTCCTCACTGCATGACTCAAAATTGCAGAGTATAATGTCCTCAATGCATGACTTAAAACTATATAGTATAATTTCCACACTGCATGACATAGAAATGAATAGTATAATGTCCTCACGAGAAGACGTAAAACTACATAGTATGGTGTCCCCACTCCATGACTCAAAACTGCATAGTATAATGTCCTCACTGCATGACATAAAACTACAAAGTATAATGTCCTCACTGCATGACATAAAACTGCACAATATAATTTCCTCACTACATGACTTAAAACTACATAGTATAATGTCCTTGTTGCATGAATTTAAACTCCAGATCATAATTTTCATTTAAATTAAAGAAATAAAGTTTACATTTTACATATGAGTTAGATCTATGTAAAGGACATAAAACTCATGGTCAATATTGATTCAAATATTTATCATAAACATTAAACATAATCCCTTGTCCGTATTTCACACTCTTAATCTTGAATATTTCTAGATCCTCATAATCATTGTTACAGTTTCTAGTGAAAATATTTATAATACCTGAGAGCTCTTTTTCCTAACTGTGAAGCATGTGGCCTTAGGCGGCCTTGCATAATTGGCCTATATTATAGGACATTCATCCAAAATATGCCATTATTTGGTTGTGCAACATATTATCCAGTTGGTTCTGCATAATAAAACCCCCAAAATAGGTTTTTCAAGTAATGGTAACTACGTTCTTAGTGTTAGTATATTTTTACCCTTTAATCATTCATGTCAATATACAAGAATCCATATTTTAAAACAGTCATTCCAGTATATTTATCCCATTATCTTTCTCAAAGACTGAATATCTTCAAGACCATGGTTTACACATTTCCTTCACCATGTGTTTGATACATTAGGGAATAAACTTGAAATCACTTGGCCACGTGTTATATATTTTTTCTATTTCTAGTCCCAGTTGTATGACCTAAAACTACAAACACCATATCTTTAACATTTGAGTCAGACCTTTATAAAAGTCATATTCCTCCAATTATTTGTATATCTTGATTGGTTATACCTTTTCCATATTTAGGTACCTTTCTCCATAAACCAGACTCTTTTCATTGGAATATATGAATCTCCATAAACATTCTTTGAATTTTAGCAATAGCATATAAAAATTCTAAGAGATCTTTTGCCTGACTATGTAGCACATGCCCCTAGGCAGCCCTGCATAAGTTTCCCACATAACAGGCCTTTCAGTCAAAATATTCCACTATTTGTCTATGCAGCATATGCCCCTGAGGGCTCTGCATAATACAGCCCCTATAATGGGTTTTTCAAGTAATGGTAACTTCATTCTTAGAAAAGGCTTCCTCTAAGGATTTTATCCCTTTACCCATATTATTCTTCAGTTCCAGAAATTCCTAAATCATAGTTTACAGTTTTCCCTTCCATACCTGAATATGATAGTATCTTTCCAAACAAATTATCCAGAAATTGGGAGAGTTTTCTCATACCTTTGGTCAGAGCTAAAGACCTTAAATTAAATCCACACAATATCCCCACTGCATGACTTAAAACTCCACAGTACCAATGTACTCACTACATGACTTAAAACAGCAAAGTACCAATGTCCTCACTTGCATGACTTAAAACTGTACAGTATGATATCACAAATCTCCCCTTTTCTGATAATATTTTTTCCATTTCTCATACACCAAAGTAATATAGAAATGGTTTACATATTCATGACATGTGTTGGTATAAAATATCTCTTTCAATATTAAAATTCATTTCCTTGGCAATACCACCCATTGTGGCCTTGGGTCACCAAAATCTTATTTCCCATATCTATCGACAACAAAATGTTAAATTCTTAACTAATTCATTTACTTGACTCTGCAACATGTTCTCTTAGGTGGCCTTGTATAAGTTACCAACATAATAGGCCTGTCAGCCAAATGATTCCACTCTGTGACTATGCAACATATGCCCAGTTGGCCCTGCATAACACAACAACCATAACTAGATTTTCAAATAATGGAAACTAAATTCTTGGAGGAGATTCCCTTATGTTAATACATGTTTTAAATTTGGTGGCCAAAATAATCATGTCTCAAGATTCCCATTGAAATTTTTTAAAGAATATTAAAGAAATACATAGTCATAGAGTCTTGTTTAAGAACTAATTTCAAAATTTATAGTCAAAGAAATTAGACCCAAAATAATAACCATTTAGAGTCCAACATACATGACTCTAAACTGCCAATAAAAAATAATTGGTACTCATTAGATTCAAAACCCGAAAAGTGAACTCTAAACAAAATTCAAGTCTTATCTCACTAAATGTACATTTTTGTATGGTTAGGGTAGTATTGAGAAATAAAATTAAAAAGACACAATTTATGTAGGGTTATCTATATGACCCTAGAAAAAATCAAACTATACTCGCTATCCCCCATGGCTTAAGAAAAAATTTGAGCATCCTTGAAAACATGATGTAACTCCAAATCTCACCAAATGATGTGGGAATGTGTCAAAGTTCCCTACTTTTACTTTTGAACAAGAGTCTTTTCATTCTGAATGAATCAAATTATAAAGGGGGACTTCTGTTGACACTAGGAAATGTGTTCCATGCACTTTTCCGTAGAGTGAAGATATGATTCTAATATAGACAACAAATGTCATGTATGAGTAAAGATGTTTTCACCATGAATAAAGAAGATGCATGATGAATTTATATGTTCCAAAATAATACCCCACACCACATGAATAAATGGAATGATTATCCCTTATTTTAGTAGGTAGTGGATTTCCGAGAACGATGATGAAAAGGTGTCGACACATTAAATTCAATTTCTGAGTTTCATCTAAGAAGACATGGTCTAATTAAATTATTAAGAAGTGTAGATCCTTTCAAGACCATTGATTTTACTGGTCACAGATCCCAAATAGGCTTATAGATAAAATGTTATGGCACTCGGAAGATGGATAAAATTTCACAAAGGGACCTACCTGAGGGACCTACGCGGAGGACCTATGTGGAGGACCTGCGCGGTAGAGTAATTTCTACACCCCTCTATGAGGGACCTACACTAAGGACCAACGCGACAGACCTATGTGGAAAACATTCCTTCAACCAGGCCCCATCCGTGCCTATAAATAGAACCCCTGGGCTCCCCATTTCAGAACTGAAAAAAAGTGAAAGACTCTCTAAATCTCCCATGGCATAGATCTTTGTCCTAAATCCCTCAAATTGTATCAGTAATCTCTCTAAACCACGAGATAAGAGATAATTAAATGGGACATGCTTGTTTTAAAGTCCTTCACATTCTTCTGTCATCGTCCATACCTACACGGTATACTTGCGCACCGTACCTGCGCGGTATACTTGCGCCATACCTGCATGGTATACTTCTGCGCTATACATGTGCGGTATACTTGCATTCCATACCCGCACTGTATACTTGCGCACCATACCTTCTTTGTGTACTTGCGCGCCATACCTGCGCAGTGTACCTACGTTATACAGCAACGCGGGGTACCTACGCGGCATACTTGCGCGAAGTACCCATGTGACCAGATCAAGTTCCCTCTTTTAAAATACATTTATGGAAGGGTATCTCCTTCCATGGTTCCCTTATCTGAAAGGGACTAAGTTGAAACCTCCACCAAAACCTCTTAACTTCTCAAAACATTGGGAAAGACACATTAGAGTGTCTTCTATTTGTGTTTGTATTTCCACAGTCATAGGTCTTCCACATTTGTTTCACAATGGGATTAGAATTCATGGGATGTTTTTGGGTTTGTATATCCACCGTCACAAGGAATTTTCTCCCAAAAATAGTGTTGGGAATTTCTCAGTTTAGGGGAAGGGTTGGGTCCTGGCCTCTCCCTTCTCAAAGAGACAACTCGATACCTTAAGTTTCTGATAGGGAAGGTATTGTTCACCTATTTCTTTTCCATGAAAGCATAGGAGAAGTCTCCCTCCCCTACAAAGACCATTTTAAGGGTATCCATCCTCGTATAATCCCCTCACCATCACCCCTTCTTCCTTACATTGGACCCTCTTCAAATGTAAATAGAACAGAGGGAATGTTCTTCACCTCTCCCTCTTCCACGATCAACGCACCCTTTTCGATCAGCATGGGGGAGAAATTTGAAAGTGTGAAGTGTCATTGTTGAATCTTTCAGATTCGCTTGTTTATCACACCAAGAGTGACTCCTGGGGGCTTAGATATACATGATGGTTGCAACATGTGCACAAACATTCATTGGAAGAAACAACGAGAACTCTGATTCTGGTTCAAACTAGGATACAAAGGAATCTCTTTCAGGGTCTGAGCTCACTGGATATCCTCCTCAAGAATTCAACCCAAAATTCCCCCAATTTGGGTATCCTCCTTAAAAAATAAGCCCCAAATTCAATCCTCAAATCATCCAGGCATCCTTTTTCAGGATGTTAGCTCAAACTCATCTCTATAAAAGGACTGTACTCTCCTACGAAACACATCGAACTATATGTGATTTTACTCCCATCCATATGGGATATGTAAGATGTCTCCTTAAGGTCCAAACCCAACACTTCAAATCAACCCTATTATCATTGGGCCATATTCCAAACAGTGTCTGATCTTACTTTGAATCCCATATCCCTTCAAAGTGGCATAATTCCCACACTGAGTTTCAACTATACACCTTCAACTTAGAGGCCCTTATCACATTACCTTAAAAGGTATGATGAGTCCTATTAAGAGACACCAAAATACGAGAGTTCTGATTCCTTTCACAAGGATACGTAGGTATCCCATTTTAATGGAATGATCCCAAGATTAAAAAAACATTCATCTCCCTAGATGACAGTAAATTCAAGAGTGCCCCACTGAGTGGCTTAAAAACCAGTATCATCACAACAATGATTAAAAGAATATCTAATCAGTATATTAGAGTATACCATTGATGGAAAACACTGAATACAGTTGTATATTTCGATTAATGATGAACCTTGAATACATAATGATGATTCTATAGTTTTACACATGTTAATAAGTGATTATAAATTCCAAGGGACACTTATGATATACTTGGTGAATTAATAAGGATTCATGAAAATATATTAGTTTGACAAAGGGAGTCCCAAAGTAAACAATAATTCCCCCCCCCCCCCCAAATGGGTGTGATGAGTCTGGCCTCCCATCCTCTCGACCAAGGAACATTATTAAGTATCATCAAGTTCAAAACATAACGAATGACTGCCTGGGGAAAGAAAGTCCTCTTTGGATAAAGAACTGTTGGAAGTTTCCGATTAAATGAATAAATCCAATGGAAACTACCTATAAACTATGATTCATAAATCTAGAAGACACGTTTCAAGGAACTATGAAACACACTCAAAAACGGGTAATACATATAAAAGTCCCACTGGTCGCTAGTGTTCCACCTTCACGTACTGACATGTGGAACACCATGTAACAAAGCTAGTTACCTCTCATTTCATACCATAACACCAATACTAGTTGTGTAAATCATAGTATATATTGTTAAGATCAGGATTTACTACTCAAGTAGAGGCATGATAATTTAACATTAACTTATCTCCAATCACTATAGAAAATTCCCCTATCCTAATGAATTATTATAATGATTAGAGGGTGTTATATATAGCATCCCGCCTTTTTATCACATAAACATTCATTACATTTTACAAAACCGAGGATCTTTAAGGTTTAGTGTCTTGGAAACCAGGAACTTAAAACATGAAAACATAATACATTCTTCTTAAACACATGAAAGGCTTCTCCTCATGTTCATCCTAGGTTCATTACTACATCACATAACCTGGGGAAATACATCAAAATAAAGGGTGATCAGAAGTCCCAGTAAGGGAAACAAGAGAAACATTTTACATGTGAACTTGAGATACTTCAATAAGGTCATGAAAAAGAACTTTAAGGCATGAGAATGAAGTCATGAGGCATATCATAATAAAAATAACATTTTTCATAACATGAAGATGTGGCTAAAACATTTAATATTGAAAATCATTTCGTTTCACCATGGTCAATCCCCAAGGTGTCATTAAAAATTACCAAGGTTATTCACCAAGGTATCAGTCTAAAAGGCCATCTCTAGAGATTAAGTCTTTACCCAATGCATTGGAGCGCTATCTGGGCGCACCCTTGACATGTATTTATTATCATGTGAGCCAAATATATCATCATCAATAATTTCATAAACAACCCATATAGCATAAAATAAATGGGTTTCATTTCATAATCATAACATTTTAAAAACTGATTTAAAGACATGATCTTTATGTCACTTTAAACCCACGGAAAAGGGAAAGAGGGTTTCATGTATGTAAATCCCATAATTTAAAATAGAACATTTTAATATATATGTGAATACCCCTCTAGAAATAATATTTTTACGTATTCACTTAATAACATAAAATAATTTTGAGAAATAGAGAGAGACAATTTGAGACGAAAATTCTGCAGCATAACGACTATGTTACAGGGTTTTAGAAAACATTGAAAAGAGAGGGGAAATGGGTAAAAAATTCAAAAATGACCCATAAAACAGTAGAGGGACAGAATATAAGGGATTTAAGAACATGGTAATGAAATTTCAAAATATACCATATGAAATGAAGAACATGAAAGGAAGACAAAATAAGATTTCTCTTATGAAAATTCTACAGTCTAACGGCGTTACATAAACTTCAACCAAAAATGAATTAATGAGATCAAATAGGGTCTCTCATCTAATGAACATAAAAGATCAGTATGATAGATATAGATATCATACCCCAACATAATAAAAAAGAACTTTCAAGACTTGACATGGAATTAGAACTTTGAAAAAGGAGAAATGTGAAAGAACCACTTAAAAATTCGGCAGCCTAACAGCACCACAAAAAACCTCAAAATACTGAATTGAAGAGATCAAATGGGGTCACTCATAATATGATAATAAAAGATAAGTATGATAGATATAAATTTCATACCCCAACATAATAAAAAGGAACTTTCAAGACTTGACATGAAAGTAGAACTTTGAAAAATGAGAAAGGTGAACGAATCCCTTAAAAATTCGACAGCCTAACGGTTCCACTTAAACTTCAACAAAAATGAATTAATGAGATCAACAAGGGTCTCTCATCATATGAACATAAATGATCAGCATGATAGATATAGATATCATTCCCCAACATAATAAAAAGTAACTTTAAAGACTTGACATGAAAGTAGAACTTTGAAAAATGAGACGGGTGAAATACCACTTAAAAATTCAGCAGCCTAACGGCGCCACATAAAACTTCAATATACTGAATTGAAGAGATAAAATGGGGTCTCTCATAATATTATCACAAAAGATAAGTATGATAGATATAGAGATCATACCCCAACATAATAAAAAGGAACTTTCAAGACTTGAAATGGAATTAAAACTTTGAAAAATGAGAAAGGTGAACGAATCCCTTAAAAATTCGGCAGCCTAACGGCGCCACTTAAACTTCAACAAAAATGAATTGATGAGATCAAAAAGGGTCTCTAATAATATGAACATAAATGATCAGCATGATAGATATAGATATAATACCCCAACATTATAAAAAGTAACCTGAAATACTTGACATGAAAGTAGAACTTTGAAAAATGAGAAGGGTGAAAGAACCACTTAAAAATTCGGCAGCCTAACGGCGCCACTTAAAACATCAAAATACTGAATTGAAGAGATCAAATAGGTTCTCTCATCATATGATCATAAAATATCAGTATGATAAATTTAGAGATCATACCCCAACATAATGAAAAGGAACTTGAAATACTTTATAGGAAAATAGATCTTGAAAAATGAGAAGGGAGAACGAATCTGTTACAAAAATTTTGGCAGCCTAACAGCGCCACTTAAAACTTCATAAAACGAAATAATGAGAGTAAGAGTGGATATATCATTCTAGGAACATGAAAAGGTCATTAAGAGGAGTATAAAATAACACCCTTTAACATAATAACATGGAGGATAAAAGAAATTACATAAAAGATATTTCTTGAAATGAAAGAGAGAGATCAGATCCCTTACCTTAAAACGTAACTCTTAAAACTCAAAGGTTGGGACCTTGAGGGCTTGAGGGAACCTTGGGAGGACTCCTTGGGAGGTAATGAGACCATAAATTCGTTGGGGAATAGTGGTGAGTCTAAATGGATGAGAGGATGGCTTGGTATTTATAGGGAAAGTGAGTGGCAAGGCATTAATGGCCAAGGGACACCTCACATGTGCTTTTCTCAAAACCATGTGCTCTCCCATGATATTTCCCATTATGTTAGGCCACATGGGCCCCCAATACAAAAATTCATCACCTTTGGTAGAACATACCTTAAAATATCTCATGACATCACCATTACGTATTTATGATGTCATTAAACATACCGAAACCCTAAAACTATATTTTTACTATTCACTAAAAATTCAACTTTCTCAGAAAAATCCCAAAATTTTACACTAACCAAATATCAATGATCTGATTTCAAAAATGAACTCCATTTTATAAAAATATTTTTCTAAATATTTTTAATTTTATTTTTAAATAAATACACAATTCACCAAAAATTCATTTTTTTCAAAAAAACCCCCAAAATTACGTTAACATAATATCGATGCTCTGAGTTCAAAAATGAAATCCCTTTTATAAAAATAATTTTCTATATATTTTTAATTTGATTTTTAATTAAAAAACACTATTCATCCCAAACAACTAATACTTGAATAATATTTTATGAAACTGTTATTTAACCATTTTATTGAATCACATTACTTAATCAAGGTTCCTAGATTATTTTAAAACTTGCTTTAAGTGAGATTACTAATCCATTTGGTCATATTGCTAATACTAATAATAAAATCACTATTCATAATTTACTATTCATCAAAAATCAATTTGATCTTATTAGACTCTAAATTTCTTACTAAACATAACTGTAACAGACCATTTTTTGAAAATCATTACACATTTTTAATTATTTAAGGTTTACATAAACATTTTTTTAAAATATCCTTTCTCTAAAATTCCCCAAAAATATGCATACTATATTTATCCAGACTTTTGAAAATTCATAAAATTTATAAGAAGAAATCCCAATTTTTATTTAAAACAAAGGATTACACAAGGCAGTTATGGTCTCCTTACATAGCCCCTTATCACGCCAGCATAAGACCTAAGTGTAAGGTGTGCTAAGGTGAGAGAATCTGAGGGAGGCTCAGCCAACATCTCACGAGTAGTAATTTCTATTAGTTTGAACTTCTATTAAAGGCGATTCCATTCTAGATTCACACGATGAAGTTCAGATTGAGTTTGGTCCAGAGTAAAGCCCAGTGGTGCTACCTCCTTCCCAAGTTCTGTTAGAAGGGATTCTATCGGTCCAAGACTACTGGGTGAGGCAATCGAATCTTCTTTCTCTAATAATTAACCAAGATTACTTGTATTTAGAGACAATAATCAAAACGTTTAGTTTACAGCGGTCATATTGACCAATGGACATATAACAGTCAAAACCCAATGGTCTCATTTTAATTATACTCATGTCATCAAATGAAACATTTTTGTTGAGTATAAAAATAAAATAAAATAACACATAAAATTAGGAAACAAGATTTATTCAAAATTTCAGGTTGTTACAATCTTCCCCCCTTAAGAAATTGCATCCTCCCAATTTTCAAAATTGGGTTTTGAAATTTTATTGAAATTCCCACATCAGAAAAAGAGTCAGTAACACTATTACTTTAAAAGAATGAAAAGGAAGTAGAAATGCCACCCGAGTTTACTCATACTAAGATTCCATGTAGGAAACATGGACATGGAGGAGAAAACAAAGGGTCACGTTCTAAAGGAGAGTGATAGAAAACATGATTAGGAGAAAGTTAACCATAAGAAAATCCCAAACTTATGATGTGTGTAAATGATATTTGATTACCTAGTAGGAAACGTAAACCAACAACGTTTTAGTTTTACGTTCCTTTTCATAATTTTGAGGAATTCATTTACAACATAGAACAAAAACATAAGGAAATATATTTACCTTCATGTAGAGTTTCACCCTTTAATAAGTTTTTACCAAAACTAATCTTTTCTCCAAATGATGAGCATTCAAAACTACTTGGTCTCATCAAAACACAAGAATCATCTTCTAGAGAATCACGTAATCCACAAAAGATTAACTATCTAGTTATTCTATCTTTAAACATTATCCCAAAAACAGAAAGGGTAAGGTTAAACAACTCTTAAAAAAGGAAGAATCCCATAGGAATGGAATCTACTTTTAAATCTTCAATGTTCCATGGTAATACCCAAAGTTCATCATAGACCATTCCATAAATAACGGTCCTTAAAATTCCTCAAAATAAACCAAACTAATATTGAAACCCAAATACAAGAAGGATTTGATAACATAGTCTTCCAAAATAAACATCATTGTTAATCTCCAAAGAACATCAACCACTCCTAACATCTTATAACAAAAGTATCTAACCTAAACATATTTCACCCAAGATAGGCTAATGATTCCCATAAGTAACCTAAATTACTATAATTCCACCATAAATTCATCGATTCTTCAAAATATAAGTCAACCTTACTCCTCAATTAAAATACCATAGTAATCTATTTTCCTCGATCATATAGGGTCCCCAAAATAGTTAACATCTTCCAAAATAATAATCATCTTTGAATCCCCTAATCATCTCTGTCGTATTAATACAGCAATCATAGCATTTCCTATCACATTGGTTGTTGGGACATGTTCTTCCATTTCCCGCCATTAACTAAGAAAAGAAACTATAATTAGGGGCTTAAATACTTAGCTAATAATCTTGAAAAGAAACTTAAATCATATAAGGATAACTTGTAGAAGAAAATAATACCCTAACTTGTGATATTCTAGGTTACCATCTAGGTTATCCATGATCATATATTATTATGTGAATCTTTATTTTATTTTATCTGTGTTCCTTTAACAATGGTTCATACTAAGCTTATGAATTTACCAAAACATATCCCCTCAGAGTGTCATAACCAGGAGTGCAGCAAGGCCCATTGTCGTGTACCAGTTCCCGTTTGAGTCTAGTTCAAAGCGGTGTTTTCAAGTTTTACCGCTATGTACATCTGTGCAAGAGCCACCTCTACCTGCTCGTATCCAGACAGAGATGTAATTGCTTGGAAACCCATTACTCAATACTCACCAAAATACCAAGAAGATTTCATATATATAAACTTTTCTATAGGATTCTTCCTAAAGTTTTCATATCCTAATTTCCACAAATAACTAAACCATCCTTTGATAACAACTATAGCTTCCCTCCTTTTTATCACATAAACATTCATTACATTTTATAAAACCGAGGATCATTAAGGTTTAGTGTATTGGAAACCAAGAATTTAGAACATGAAAACATAAAGCATTCTTCTTAAACACTTGAAAGGCTTCTCCTCATGTTCATCCTAGGTTCATTACTGCATCACATAACCTGGGGAAATACATCAAATGAAAGGGTGAGCAGAAGTCCCAGTAAGGGAAACAAGAGAAACATTTTACATG
This sequence comes from Viscum album, assembly GCA_963277665.1. Lineage (NCBI taxonomy): Eukaryota > Viridiplantae > Streptophyta > Magnoliopsida > Santalales > Viscaceae > Viscum > Viscum album. Next base: position 1,297,010,455 of record OY728128.1, on the reverse strand, counting down.
TGAACTTGAGATACTTCAATAAGGTCATGAAAAAAACATTAAGGCGTGAGAATGAAGTCATGAAGAATATCATAATAAAAATAACATTTTTCATAACTTGAAGATGTGGCTACAACATTTAATATTGACAATAATTTCGTTTCACCAAGGTCCATCCCCAAGGTGTCATTAAAAATTACCAAGGTTATTCACCACGGTATCAGTCTAAAAGGTCATCTCTAGAGATTAAGTCTTTACCCAATGCATTGGAGCGCTATCTGGGCGCACCCTTGACATGTCTTTATTATCATGTGGTCCACATATATCATAATCAATAATTTCATAAACAACCCATATAGAATAAAATAAATGGGTTTCATTTCATAATCATAACATTTTAAAAACTGCTTTAAAGACATGATCTTTATGTCACTTTAAACCCACAGAAAAGGGAAAGCGGGTTTCATGTATGTAAATCCCAGAATTTGAAATAGAACATTTTGATATATATGTGAATACCCCTATAGAAATAATAGATTTCAGTATTCACTTAATAATATAAAATAATTTTGAGAAATAGAGAGAGACAATTTGAGACGAAAATTCTGCAACATAATGACTATGTTACAGGGTTTTAGAAAACATTGAAAAGAGAGGGGAAATGGGTCAAAAATTCATAAATGACCCATAAAACAGTAGAGGGATAGAATATAAGTGATTTAAGAACATGGTAATGAAATTTAAAAATATACCATATGAAATGAAGAATATGAAAGGAAGACAAAATAAGATTTCTCTTATGAAAATTCTGCAGCCTAACGGCGTTACATAAACTTCAACCAATAATGAATTGATGAGATCAAATAGGGTCTCTCATCTAAGGAACATAAAAGATCAGTTTGATAGATATAGAGATCATACCCCAACATAATAAAAATGAACTTTCAAGATATGAAATGGAATTAGAACTTTGAAAAAGGAGAAAGGTGAAAGAACCACTTAAAAATTCGGCAGCCTAACAGCGCCACATAAAACCTCAAAATACTGAATTGAAGAGATAAAATGGGGTCTCTAATTATATGATCATAAAATATCAGTATGATATATATAGAGATCATACCCCAACATAATAAAAAGGAACTCGCAAGACTTGACATGAATGTAGAACTTTGAAAAATGAGAGAGGTGAACGAATCCCTTAAAAATTCGGCAGCCTAATGGCGCCACTTAAACTTCAACAAAAATGAATTGATGAGATCAAAAAGGGTCTCTCATCATATGAACATAAATGATCAGCATGATAGATATAGATATAATACCCCAAAATAATGAAAAAGAACTTTAAAGACATGAAATGAAAGTAGAACTTTGAAAAATGAGAAGGGTGAAAGAACCACTTAAAAATTCGGCAGCCTAACGACGCCACATAAAACTTCAAAATACTGAATTGAAGAGATCAAATGGGATCTCTCATAATTTGATCATAAAATATTAGTATGATAGATATAGAGATCATACCCCAACATAATAAAATTTAACTTTCAAGACTTGACATGGAATTAGAACTTTGAAAAATGAGAAAGGTGAATGAATCCCATAAAAATTCGGCAGCCTAACGGCGCCACTTAAACTTCAACAAAAATGAATTGATGAGATCAAAAAGGGTCTCTCATCATATGAACATAAATTATAATCATTCTAGATATAGATATAATATCCCAAAATGATAAAAAGTAACTTGAAAGACTTGACATGAAAGTAGAACATTGAAAAATGAGAAGGGTGAAAGAAATACTTAAAAATTTGGCAGCCTAACGGCACCACATAAAACATCAAAATACTGAATTGAAGAGATAAAATGGGGTCTCTCATCATATGATCACAAAATATCAGTATGATAAATTTAGATATAATACCCTAACATAATAAAAAGGAACATGAAATACTTTACAGGAAAATAGATCTTGAAAAATGAGAAGGGAGAAAGAATCTGTTACAAAAATTTCGGCAGCCTAACGGTGCCACTTAAAACTTCATAAAACGAAATAATGAGAGTAAGAGGGGATATCTCATTATAGGAACATGAAAAGTTCAGTAAGAGTAGTATAAAAGAACACCATTTAACATAAGAACATGGAGCATAAAAAATTACATAAAAGAGATTTCTTGAAAAGAAAAAGAGAGATCAGATCCCTTACCTTAAAACGTAACTCTTATTACTCAAAGGTTGGGACCTTGGGGGCTTGAGGGCACCTTGGGAGGACTCCTTGGGAGGTAATGAAACTATAACTTCGTTGGGGGAGAGTGGGGAGTCGAAATGGATGAGAGGATGGCTTGGTATTTATAGGGAAAGTGAGGGGGCAAGGCATTAATGGCCAAGGGACACCTCACATGTGCTTTTCTCAAAACCATGTGCTCTCCCATGATATTTCCCATTAAGTTAGGCCACATGCCCCCCCATACAAAACGTCATCACCTCTGGTTGACCATCCCTTAAAATATTTCATGACATCACCATTACATAGTTATGATGTCATTAAACATACCGAAACCCTAAAACTATATTTTTACTATTTACTAAAAATTCAACTTTCTCAGAAAAATCCCAAAATTTTACACTAACAAAATATCAATGCTCTGATTTCAAAAATGAACTCCATTTTATAAAAATAATTTTCTAAATATTTTTAATTTTATTTTTAAATAAATACACTATTCACTGAAAATTCATTTTTTTCAGAAAAAACCCCAAAAATTACCTTAACATAATATCGATGCTCTGAGTTCAAAAATGAAATCCATTTTATAAAAATAATTTTCTATATATTTTTAATTTGATTTTTAATTAAAAAACACTATTCACCCGAAAAAATAATACTTGAATAATAATTTATGAAACCGTTATTTAACCATTTTATTGAATCACATTACTTAATCAAGGTGCCTAGATTATTTTAAAACTTGCTTTATGTGAGATTACTAATCCATTTGGTCATATTGCTAATCCTAATCATAAAATCACTATTCATAATTTACTACTCATCAAAAATCAAGTTGATCTTATTAGACTCTAAATTTCGTACTGAACATAATTGTAGAAGGCCATTTTTTGAAAATCATTACACATTTTTAATTATTTAAGGTTTACATAAACATTTTTTTGAAAATATCCTTTCTCTAAAATTCACCAAAAATATGCATACTATATTTATCCAGACATTTGAAAATTCATAAAATTTATAAGAAGAAATCCCAATTTTTATTTAAAACAAAGGATTACACAAGGCAGTTATGGTATCCTTACATATCCCCTTATCACACCAGCATAGGACCTAAGTGTAAGGTGTGCTAAGGTGAGAGAATATGAGGGAGGCTCGGCCAACATCACACGAGTAGTAATTTCTATTAGTTTTAACTTCTTGCAAAGTTGATTCCGTTCTAGCTTCACACTATGAAGTTCGGCTTGGGTTTGGTCTAGAGTAAAGCCCAGTGGTGCTACCTCCTTCCCAAGTTCTGTTAGATGGGCTTCGATCGGTCCAAGACTACTGGGTGAGGTCATTGAATCTTCTTTCGATAATAATTAACCAAGATTACTTGTATTTAGAGGCAATAATCAAAACGTTTAGTTTACAGCGGTCATATTGACCAATGGTCATATAACAGTCATAACCCAATGGTCTCATTTTAATTATACTCATGTTATCAAATGAAACTTTTTTGTTGAGTATAAAAATAAAATAAAATAACACATAAAATTAGGAAACAAGATTTATTCAAAATTTCCGATCGTTACATTATAACCCCTCTAATTAAATTAGGTTCGGTTACTCATAACTTCGACTAAGGTTCCTAACACATGATGTTAGCGACTAATTTATGTAAACCATAGGTTAGGTAACTCACAATTTGCGGTGGTTATATTAGAGGGGGTTAAAATACCCTTTGATTTCACAAAAAAAATATTAGTTTAGATGGGGTATTAACCCCTATAATTTATTTCAAAATATATGGGTGGCTTTCAACTCCCCAAATTGAGTTATGAGTCTCAGATTAGGGACGATCTTGTAAACTACCTCCATATGAGGCCCAATTAGAGGGGGGTTTGACCCCATATAATAGTATTTTTTTAAATATCTACCCTCAACTAACCATATAATGTTCCCCACATTCCCTACCAGCCTCCCCTCCCCATCATATTCCCCTATAGCTTAGACCCATCTCATTCTCTGTTCCGTCATGGTGCTGGATACTTCCATTCTCCCATTTTACAGCGCTTACCGTGGCTTCCCCAACAAGTTTACACATGCCCCACTACAAATGAATTTTCTATCAACATGTGCCATAAAATTTCCCTCACCTCTATTTAAAAATAATCTCAAGTGGGTTTCACACTCAGTATCTCCATAATACCTCTCTCACACCACTACTCCCATGGAAACTCTATTTCAATATATTAATTAAATATTATAATATTTATATATATTATGATGCTTATTTAAATTAATTTTATTTGAAAAATATTCAATTAAATATAAATATATAACATTTATATTTATATTTAAATTTATATTAATTAATAGGTACAAGTTTATATTATGTATTTATGTATTTATATTATAATACATTTATATTTTGTTTAGTTTATAAATTTACATGAACTATATATATTATATACCTATTTACATACATATGAGTAAATATATTTTATAATTCCATTTATGTTTTGTATATACACATATATTTATATGTTTATAAATATATTTATGTAAATTATATATATATACTAAAATAAATATCTATATATTATACACATGTTTATTTATAATATATATATATATATATAAGTATTTATTAAATATGTTTATATAATGTATTTACAGATATATTTATATAATGTATTTCCTTATATATATTTATTATTATGTACATTAATATATATTAATTTTAATAAATTTTCTAATATTATATGAAATTAATATATAATTAAAATTTAAAGAAATACATATATATTAAATACAATTTATTAAAATATTTATATTACATATAATTAATATTATATGAAATAAAAGTGATAAAAATATTTTATTTGAAATACAATTTATATAAATATTTATATAATGCTGCATGAAATTCAATTTTATATTATATATAATTTATAAATATATTATATATAATTTATAGGTATATTACATATAATTAATATGTAAATTATATAAAATTAATATGTATATTATATATAATTAATATTTTATGAATTACAAATTTTAAAAATATATAATTAAAACTATATGAAATAAACTTCTAAAAATATTTATATAATGTATTTGAATACATATATTTATTAGTATGTATATTAATATATATGTATTTCAATAAATATAGTTGTATCATATTGTGTACATTAATATATATTTATTTGTATGAATTTTATTTTATATAATATTAATTATATATAATATAAAAGGATAAACAAATTATTTTAAAAAAAATTATTATTATTATTATTATATAAATTTTAAAAACTAAAATATTTGGGTTTTATATGATATTTTAAAAAAATTATTTTAATGTATATATGTATATAATATGTTTATGCTTTTATATTATCAATAATTAATATTTTATGAATTAAAATTTATAAAAATATATATATATATTAACATACATATTATTATATAATTATATTTATGTATTCATATAAATACACTTAAATTGAATCATATAAATATTTTATATAACACTTTCATAATCGGTATTTAAATACATTTATATGTAGAGTATTTACTATATATATATATATAATATTGAATTTGTTTTTTTAAATAGTCTGAATTCACAACCCCCTCTAATTTAAAGACATTAGAGGGGGTTTTGAACCCCCACTAATCGAAGATATTTGACAGGGTTGTGAACCATCGCTAATCAAATTATTTATCAACGTTCATGAACCCCCATTAAAATCAAACATGATATTAAAAAATAATGTTATAAAACATGAAGGGGGTTCAACACCCCCTCTAATTTAAGAAATTAGTTGGGGATCATAAAACCCTTAAAATTTGAATATTAGATAGGGTTTCAAATAACCCCATATAATTTATACATAAATTGATTTTTAAGGGGTTCATAACTCCCACTAACTTGGATGATTAGAGGGGGTTGTGCATGATCCCATATAATTATATAGAAAATGATTTTATTGGGGGTTGTTCATAACCCCCTCTAATTAAATTCCCCTAATATGCTATTTCTATTGTTGTGCATATCTACCGAAACATAAAAATTCCCGTGAATATGCAAGATCCCATCACCATATATGACCCAACATGTGGTGGATCCTTACCTAAAGCACTCTCCCTTAGGACTAAGCCCATGGGATCAGAATTCTCCCACATCATAACATTATATATAAGTGAAGAGGTCCCTGATAATGAAGACTATACTGGATGACCATGATGGTTTTACACCTCCAAGCACATCTCAAAAAATGCATCAATCTCTTACTAATCACTACTGGCCTCATGAATGGAATGTTTTTGAGTCTTAATTCCTAGAGATTATGCCACTAAATTTCCATTCTCAATTATATAAGTAGTCTAAACTTTAAATAAAAATAGGTATTCAACCTATATTCATAGTTCATTTGTTCAAATAACAGTGCATGCCGATTTATATAGGATTTTATTTGTCTGTATATACCAAAAAATGCTCTCATAATAAATTGTCCCTCCAACAACCTAACACATGGACAATAGTAGCTAGATCGAGGTCATACATATGGTAATTACACTCATGAGGCCTCCCCTATATAGAATCATATACCTTGGATCCGTCATCCTAAATTAAAATGGATCCCAATATATTTTCTGATGCATCATAGTAAACTGAATATCTACATCTTTTTTCTAGTAGAGTTAAGATCAATGATGAAGTTATTCTTCCTTTAAAATACTGGAAGGCCTTCCCACATGCTTCAGACCATGTAAAATTGACACAATTCTTGTCAATTATGTGAGTGATATTGATGGGAATGAGAAATCCTATATAAATCATGTGTAATATCTATCATTATACGAGAAAAACTATATGTCAAATACATTATTGGGATTCTTCTAAGAAACCATGGCTCTCACTTTCACTAGGTCAATGGACATTCTTGTATCTATGATAATCCAACCCAATAATTAAAACTCATCTTTCCAAAATTGAAATTTTGTGATATTAACATACAATTTGTTCATTATTAGTTTGTTCAGTATGATATCAATATGATTTTCATGGTTGTGTTTAGTATGAAAAACCATCAAGATGATTTCCATTAAGACTACCCCAAATAAATATAGATATGGGTGAAAAACCAATTCCTTAGAACTGGGAAAATGATCAGCACATTTGTGAGACTGAATAGAATGGCTAGGAATTTATATAAGATATACATACAACAAAATGATTTATGTGTTATGTATAAGGGTTTGACATGAACCTGATGGTTGTCCAACCCCAAATAATTATAAGAGAAACTGCTCATTCCTCATTAATAGTCAAAGAGTTCATCTATATGAGGAATGCCACCATTGAATTCCTCCCCAAAACGATCCACTATTGGATGGTAATCTGTATTTCATGTTCTCTGATCATCTATAAGGAGACTAAGAATCTTGGATGTCACTATGGCTATCCCACAATACTCTAGTATTGGTTGAATCACTTAGATATCCAATTCATCTTTTGTAATATAATTACCAACATCAGGAGATATAAATGATACCCATCTTGGAGACACTCATTTTAAGAATTATAGAAAATGAACCAATCCATCTTAATAATTAAATCAGAACCTTTCATAAGGAGAATAAAAAGGCTCCATATGGGACAATATCCACCTATATTTATTGGAAATTCCTTACTCTTTTGTACACTCTTCAATTGAATTGCCAAAAAAGTATCAAGAGTCATCACTCCACATAATTACTCAATATCAAGGTGAAGACATACCAAAATTTCAAAAGAAAAAATAGAATGTGAAGTGCCAATGTCAAATAAAGAAGAAACTAGAGTAGATTCAACAAGAATTTTACCACGTACAATAGATGACCTGACGTTCTACACCCCTTGTATATATCATACTGTAATAATCTAGCCCGATATGCATCATTGAGATGGATCCTGAGTACTATGGGATAGATCTCTTTACTAGCATTATAAATTTAGTGTCCTACTTCCTTTATCATGTCATATCCTTATCATATATGACCTATGGTGGTCCAAGTCCCTACCTAGGGAGGGTATACCAGTACTACTATTGAAGGAAGAACTATTACATATCCTCTTCCACTAGATACAGATGGGAAGGTCCGACAAATCCACTAAATATGCACCTTTCTTCCACAAGAACCTCACATAACCTGGTCTCTATCACACTAGCGTTTAAATATAACTAAATTACAACACTGATGTCAAATCATGTGGGTATAGAGAACACAATCTTGTTTTTGTCTCCTCTTTGGGAAATATAAAAAAAATGTTTTCTTCAGCAAGATGAACTACTGCTCTTATATGGTACAAAACATCCCTAGCCCAAACCATAAACTTCCCTAAGATTATTCTTAGTGATGAGGTCCTGGTTCAATATATCATCTATGGTATTCAAATAAAACATGTTGAACTATTATTGGATGGCATATAAATTCCCATTATCTAAAACCTTATCCAATGAAAGATATTTACAATGGAGAGTTGAAACAAAATACTGAATCTCTATAAAATGACCAAATAACCCATAACTAATAAGTTGTCCAGCATCAAATACATAAAATAACTTGATCTACTATCCCTCAACTTACTAGGAAATATATAGTCTTGGAACTATATCTTTAAGTCTCTATAGGTAACAAACCAATGCTGATCTGCATAGTTTAGAACATCCCACCATCACACGGATAACTCTCTAGGAATATATGCTACAAGATCGACCCTAATATCTAGTGGCATCTCAAGATGGTCGAAAACAGATAACATGGCCTCTTTCCACAACTTAGAAGTTGGGGGACAGTTTTCCTCTAAAAACAATGGTTGAGGCTACTACTAAAATTATCATGTCAACTCTACCATAGTAGGGGATATCCTAGGCGATCCCAACACAAATTTATTAACGTGTTGGATACACTCTCAAAATTGGGTCTTAGTTTCTAGGTTATATAAAATAATATGATTCATAGGTGGCACTACAGGAGGTAACAATGGTTTCTCTGGGCCCACTACCTCTAAAGTATGGTCATCAATATCCTCCTTGTGCATGACCTAGGGCTACAATAATGGTATATCTTTTCACATCAAAGAACACACCTCAGAACATGATTTGATAACACACAATATTACTAATAAATGAATATAACTTGTACAAGTCTTCCTATAACATAGTCAAAACCTTTCTTACTACTCCTAAATCCATATTTAGGTGATACAACATGTCATAAAGGAATAAAATAAATACTCCGAACTATCCACTAATAAGTTCAGGTCAATATAATGTTCCTTATTACATGTCGGAGGTTCTATTTTATGGAGTTTCAATTACAAGGTGTATAGGAAAAAACCCATAACATTATAGTTGGCATTCCCATTTAACAGTAACCGTTAATTTATGTTTATATTTTTTATGTTCACACACACACACCTATATTTATATTAAGGTCCTGTTAGATGAGTCTCCATTCCTAAATTATAATGGAATAAGTTGTATAAGTTTAAATGGGAACATCGTGTAACTACAATTAGACCCTTACATTTGGTATCAACATCCAAGAGGATGTGTTGGGTGATTTTCATAAATTAATATCTATTCAAAATTTTTTGAATTTCAAAAATTATAAATTATAATGAGCATTCATGTTATATGATTAAACCAACATATTGATCAATGAAAACAATGGTTCATGGTTCTAATATATTATTATTAGTTAGTTAATGTTCCACTATCAGGATATCTTGGAAACACCATTTAGGTTGATGTAAACACTTTTATTTATCAAATTATTTATCTCGTCTACCACACTGAAACATTAGTCAGATAACAAATATGTCAATCGAGGCACTACAATATGTTGTAGTATTTTATATATTAACAAAATTTGAAATTTGAATCAATACATGCCTATAATGATTCATGATCAAAACTACTTTCCATACTAGAACAAGGGTAAAAATATAATCCCTAATAATAACTACCATATATAAGGTGTTTTACCCAATGGTGAAATCAACACAATTCTAATAGGAATAATTTAGAACAACAGGTACCATCCTAGGATATTTAATTTTTCCATGTTTATGGGTTACCTACTCTCAGATAGAGAATAATTTCCAAATTACCACACATTCCTAATCTCTAGTCTAATAATCCATGGAGTGAGACAAAAAAGAATGATTCTCTCATACCATTTCGTAACATCTCGTACCCGATTAACTTATAAGTAACCAAACATGATTGGTCACATGACCTAAATCATGCCTCCCCATATTCTAGTTGTTACTAACTAGTAGCAAGGATCTAAAATGGTATGTTGGGAGACTATATCATCTTTTATCAGAGCATGAACATTATATAATACCAAATAAAAAACCATGGGATGACCAATAAACTATAAACTATGTAATATAAATCATCAAAATATAATAATCATACAGGAAAAATCCACCAAAAGAATGATATACAATATCATGTACAAAAATGATGATAATTTAATTCTATTCAAAAAGGGGATCAATGGAAACCCAAGAATAGGTGTTTAAAATATGATACACAAAAGGGAGAACAAAAAACGAAGTAGATATATCCAATAGCTTCACAAGAATAAGCTCAATACTCTTCTCACATACTTCATCATAGTACTAAGAAGTAGTAATCAAAAAATGGACCCTTCCACTTATTACTACCTATATCCAAGAATCCTTTTTGGGTACCAATCTTCATCCTAAACAGGATGTGAGATAAATCCACTATTCCTCTACAAAAAATGTATATAAATAATCTAGTCATTGAATATAATTTGTAGCAGTGTATTGGAATAATAATAATACGAATTTAAATGACATTGTAAAATAATCCTCATTAACATTTACAAGCTATTTTGAAAATAGTATACGAATGGAAATTATTGTATACCATAGTAGTGGTTTTCCCATGACATACATTGGATGCATAAAGTATGATACTAGTATGTTATAGGTTCCTAAGTTGATTGAACAAGGAATCCTCTTCGAGTCTATGAAGTTCATTCACATAAAACTATGTATAATGTATACCTACACGAGTGATATCCCAAGGACCATTGGTGAGTCATCCTTATCATGTACATGGTACATCTTTAACAGTACTCGATAAAGACATTAGTGGAGCATAAAGAGTAATTTCGAGGCAGTAGAAGCAAGTTATATCCATGGTAGAAATCCATTCCATCCCATGTAAGTGAATCTTAAGTGTAATACCATGATGTTTATTTCGTAACGAGGTATCCGTCATTGAACATTTATATAAGAGTTCAAGGGTAAATGTTAGAGTCCATGAATTTATCATTTTAATTCATCAAAATCGTTTCCTTAAATAAATTCAATAATAAGTGATAAAAAGAGATACCATGTGAGCCCGACCTTTAAACAAGCTAGCATATACCCATGTTTCATTCATGTGGTGTCAGATAATGATTATCTTAATACCTTTGACCTCATTGAGATCAACTTTGTTCCAAATTATTGTGTGTTTACTGGTTTGTTGATATGAGCTTTATTATCTAAGGAGTATAAGAGATTCATTATGAATCCCAATGAAGTGGATTCTTGGGGAGATATCTTGTGGCACTCAAAGATTCATACAAGTCACAAATTCCTCTCCTAGAGATTAAGAAACGAGGTGATACCCTTGGATGAGAACATCATGTGTATGGTAATTCCCCTAGTGTCATAATGATTTAACTATTGGAATACTTGAGAAGAGTCCATCTCTCATCACTTTTTTCAAGAGTGACTGGGTGTACAATTTGAGGATACCTCATCACTTTTTTGGACCTAGCCGCTTAGTCCCCTATGGGGACAAAGTTTCTCTATCACTAGATAGAGAGTTTGGGAGTTAAAGGTCATTAATTGAAGGTTCATGCATAAATATTTCTATTGGATGTGGTATTATTTTATAGGAAAGAAGCATTGTACTTCACGATAGAACCAGATACAATGAAATTGATCTTGTTTTCAGATTAAAAAATATCTTGTTCAATATTGTGCGGCTACTTCTTAAATGGTGGGACACCCCATCCCTTATTCAGGCCTTGTCTAAGAAAACATCCCATACACCGTTCTATAGTGGTAATCAAGTTAGGTAGGTTCGAGGGTGATTTCATGACGTAGGTCCTAAAATTAGCATCGATGGTACATGTATCTATGGTATCATATGGGGAGGAGGTAGGGTCCAAGAACTACAAGGTTCTATCATTATAGAATTCATGGATCACTTTGGTAATAGAGATTCTCTAGAAGAAGAATCCCATGCATTGGTCATTAGCCTTTTTGTGTTCCATGTGGTGAATGTTGATCTTATTGTGGTGGAAATGGACTCTTCTACCATCCACAAGTCCCTTATATGGTCTCGAACTACCCCTGGACCATAACTTATCTCATCCATAGATATATAGGTTTGATTAGAGGTCATACAAATGTTCTTTATGTTTTGGAGAGAGGGTATTAAAGTTGATGATTTTCTTTCCTCTCTAGATACCGAAGATATGAGTTTTACTTGGTTTTCTAGTCTTGGGTCACTTCATATTGAGAAAATGAAAATTTTTAGAGGGTATTACCTTGGTATTCATTATTAGCATCCTCTATAGTCACCTATTTACTTTACCTTTCTTTCCCTGTTCAGATATCCACTTTTTCTTAAATAAAATAATTCAAATTTTGTGTCAAAAAGAGGGGCCATGGTAGTATCCATTCTACATTACCAACAATTTACATTAATATTATTATGATAAGAGATTATAAAACTCATTTTAAATATCAATTTATTCAATTTTTATTATAAATTGACCTTTTAAAAGAGGTATTTAACATTAACATCCCAATTCAATTCATATATGGCAACCACCCATAGGTACAGAAATATCCAAACACCCAAATATGTGTAATAATCATTGGGATTAAAACAAACCCACCTCAACATGTGGTTCGGGTTGAGGTCGGTGACCTCCGACAATGTTAAATGGGAAAATAGAACATAAAAAATTTATTTAATTGTTTAATTTAATGTATTAATCAATTTCTAAGAAACATATGAAGGGTCCAGCATGTGGCACTATGATGTGTGTTATAAACATTGAGACTTTAACAGAAAAAATTATAAACCACCCACCTTAGATGGTTAGTAGAATCCTCACTCTTTATCAACCTCAAAATCATTCTCAAATAGAAGAAATAATAGAAATTTAAAAATACCCTGAAAATAAGGAATATTATCTTCTGTGTATTTAGAATCCATTATAGTGGTACAAATGAATAAAAGAAGGAACTGGATTGAATAGATTACTAATAGTGGTCCAATGTGACAAATTATAATTGATTTCGAGCCCAAATGAGGGAGTTAATGAAATACCTTGGAGGAGAAGAAGGGGATATTTGTATGTGGGGGAGTGAGTGTGAAAAATAAGAGGTGAAAGGGGTGAGAATGATTAAAAAAAGGGAAATGGAAAATATTACCAATTTTTAATGAATAGTTGGACACACCATGCACCAACTGTGCAGTAGCACTGTCCAAGTAAGACACCCCCTTAGACGGTATAAGTGGATAGGTTTTCAGGCCATACATATCCCAGAAATCTCACCTACAACTTTCTGTAACACCCTCAAATGACCATGTGAACTCCTTTCACGGTATGACAACCCGTGTGTCACCCTTACATGACTGTATAGTATAAGGTGCATGGTCAACAACAACATTTTGTAGCTGTGTGCCTCATGTATTTCCTCCAAACAAACCAGAGCACTAGGATCTAAATAAAAAGTGTAAACTCTCGAACCCATAATTTATTCTTAAACACTTTTATTATAGTAAAAACACGAGGATTAAATAGTAGTACAAGGGACCCGTGCCTCTATCAAAAGTCAGTACATTAAAACCCTAAATTCCTTGACAAAAAAAAAACCCGTTATAGTCTGCATATTTTAACCATATACATAAATTATTAAAAATATATAATTAATAGTTAATAAGAGGATAAAACTATTACATACTATAAACCAATGATGTATTCCAAAAATATTACTCTTGCCACCATGCGTGACATGTTGTATCTCATGGATTTTTCAACCAATATATGATATCCACATGAAAGTTCCACCTATCTAGTAGGCACATAATTAATTTTATTAATTAGTTATTTCTAAATTTTCAAATTCTTTTCTTGATTAATTTTTTCTGAATATTTAATATTTAAAATAATAAATTTTTGTTAATATTTTTTCCAGATTTACTAATATATTTATTATAATTAGATAAAAAAAATATTATTACAAATATCTATAAATTGACAATTATTTTTTAATAAATACATAATTAATATCTCTAATTAATTTTTATAAAATTTGACTATTTTATCATTTTATTTATTAATTTCAATTAATAATTAATTAAAATAATTATTTATGTTAAATAAATAGTACTTAATGTTTTTAATTAATTGATCAGTTTTTGATATATATTAATTTTTAATTAAACAAAATGATTTTAACATATTTATATACTTAAAATAATAGGCAGGCCAAATAAAAAATGTTTATATAAATGCTTGATTACAAAGTGGAAAACCAATGAAAAAATAGTACAAATAGTCCTCTAAATAAGTGAAATCAAGAAAATTCTAGAAAATAAAAAATCTATAGTCTAGGTACTTAATAATAAATGGAAAAGAAATAATTCTGCATGCATGTGAATAATGAAGATATAACAAACAATTTCAGTTATATCCAAATGAAGTTTAATTATATTTTCTCGAATCTCTAATTTTTGTATAAAATATATAAACTAAAAATTAATTTTCTTATACGCAAGTATTCAAATTGAGCACATGCTCAAAAAATCTAAGTAGTATTTTAATTTACACAATGAGTATTCCTTTATCAAATTATCATCTCAGTAATCAAACATTAGTGTCTTTTTGACACCCACAATCTAAGGTTGAATGACTTATCTAACCAAATTCAGCCTAATATAAATATTACTAGACTTACCATGAAATATATGATTCTTATATATATGTAATGTGGACTAGAAATAACTAAATACCTTAATATTTTATGATGATAATGAAAGATCACTAATTAAAACATTAATCTACATTTACCCTTTTATTCATTGTCTTTGATAAATATACTACAACTCAAAATTGTATAATGTGATAAAACATTGAATATTACACTTCTTGGATATATATACACCATAATTAGTAAAAAAATAACTATTTATCAATTTTCATTTATTTATATTGACCACAAAATCGAATACTATATAACCAATTAATTCATTTTTAGGATTGAGATTATGACACCAACATAAACATACATTAGTTGATATATAGTGGTACATGACTAGAATTTTTAATTCATTATAGTATGGTTACAATGTCTTACTCATAAACATACATAATTTATAAATAGAGGAAAAATATCAATCCTCGAACATATCGTTGAATATATAATGATAACAATAAAATTAGTATAAGGGATACTAGTGATAAATTTTATATCACACTCTATGCTTATTGATTGATTTAAAGAAAATTTTGTATACTTTCTATATTGTATTCCAATTGGTTCTAAATTTTAAAATAATTAATTCATCAAAACATTGATAATATATGAATATTGTGAAAAATTATGTACATTAATTTCACAATTTGAAATTATTTCCATACCCAGTATCTCATTTCTATTTCTTAATTTCTTAATTTATAAAAATTTATTTAATTTATTATTTACCTAATTTATCAGATTAATATATTTATATATGACAAAAATATCATTAGAATATAAAAAAGGTAAAATAAGCACTCTAAATGGATTTATAATTGGGCTAGCATCAAACTTTATTTTATAGAAGTTGTTTTTCATAATAAAGGAATAAAATTATTTAAAATTCTATATTGTTGATCACTTTAAACCATATAGTGTTTTATTTAAAAAATAATCAATTTATTTATTATTTTTTACACTACCTTTTTTATTTTCCAAATTAATATGTTCATCAAAATATCCATGAAATAAAGTGATATTAATATCCAACTTCTCAATATTATAAGAATGGAGGGTAGTAAATTCAAGAAATATATGAATAGGTTAATTTTTAGAAACATGAGAGAAAATATAATTAGAAAAACTGAATTAATATTATAGAAACCCCATTAATTTTGTATAGAAATTGGATTAAATTTTTATTCTTGAGTGATTTCTTACTTCATCTTAAGGAGCCACTTGCACCTAATTACATTTCCAATTTTTGGATTTTTTACAATAGTATATGAATTGTTTTTATGTAAAGGATAAAATTCATCATTCTTTATAGTATTGTAATTTTTTAATAGATACATTTAACAAGATGTGTATATGTTTTGGGATTGTCCCTAATATATTATCGAGCATCATTCATGGAAAAAGTTATCGCACTGGGATAGATGAACTAAAAAGGACTATGAATGATTCTCTTAACTCAGTATCGAGTTTTCTATTTGTATTTAATGATTATTATAAGCACATTTTATGAATTATAATTTTATGAAAACAATAATTGATTTAAGATTATTGTTTAAGAAAACCATCTCACTAGGAGGCTCAGGTTGTGCTTCAAACTGGACCTCAACACCCTCAAAATTAGGTATCTATCTATTATTATCATTAAAATATTTAATTAAATATTTATTTTCTTCATAAAATAATACATCATTAATAATAAAAAAATATCTAACAAATGTCTGTATCTATACATAATATATATCATTTTACTACCTTTGGGTAACTTATACATCTACATTTAATATCTCTTAGTTTTAAATTTTGGTTATAGGGAAATCATGTTATATAAAATTGAATATTATAAGGAGCTTATAAGAGGGAGGAAATTTAGTCTATATTTATTCTATGTTTTTAAATCCAATCATACTATAAGGTAATTGATTTTTGAGATATTCTATTATAGTGGTATTTCCATCCTAAAAGGGAATGTGAAATACTGAGTAAGAAAAAATACTTTAAAATCACTCTTTGATTGTCAGATTTATACAGTCAATAATTTCATTCTTTTTTGTCATGTAGTTAACTATTTATTTCATTATAGCACCCTTAGATCTATAAAAATGCATAAAATTATATGATATATAGGGTATAATATTATCAGTCCTCATAGTTATATATTTCATACTTATTTAATTTTCAACAGAAGTTTTTCTAATTATAGAGACTCGTAAAATGTTAATTATATAATTTAGAACATACATCCAAATATTATATATAAATTTAATAAAATATATTCCTCTACCTGGTTGGTAGCATGAGATGTACCCAATTAGTCATAATAAACATGTTCTAGAGGACGAATACATTTAAAATATGATCTGTTAAATCCAATTATCTTTTAATTACCAATGATACAATCCTAAAAGAAGGTATGGTTAATAGGAATGAAAAAATTATTATGGTGTGTCTATTATAATTCTTTAGTACTGAGGAACTAAAATTATTTCAGACACTATGTAAAAGAATGTTGTTTTCCGTATTTTTCTAATATTCTCATAATAACATTATAGAATGGGTTTTCCTTTAAAAACATAGATCCCATTCATTAATAACCCTAATTACATAGTACAGTCACCATTAATAATTTTTTGGAATTTTATGTTTTATTTTAATGAAAAAATATTTGTTATGTAACTTCTAATGATACAGTTTTTTTGTTATGTTTGGGTTACCACCTTACATCAAACAAGGACACCATCATATTTTGATGACATTCTGGTAAAGAATAACCACTTCCCATGACTCTAAACGTTTTATTATTTCTTGAAATCAAATAACTACTTTCAAAATTGATTAAACAAAAAAATTATTTATAAGGTAACATGTAAAATATAATAACCATAATCAATAACCAATTCATTTAACATAGTATACATATACATTGTTAATATCCGCACACTATTATAATTATTTTTTACAAATAAAAGTGATACGATCATTCTCAATTATTAGCAAGATATTTCTTATTTGGGACATTAACCCTAAAATATCTTTTTTTGTTATAAATAAAACTCTAAGGACATTCATTTTTAAAACCTAAATAACTATATCTGTATTTATAATGTTATTTCCTCATACCTCCCTGTTCAATCCAACCTATAAAATTTAAACCCTATGGATTTATATTTATAGTGATTCTAAATTTATATTCCTTATATTGAAGGGAGAATTACATTTCTCTATGACTTAATGATTCATTCACATACACTAAATAGTATATGAAATTATTAAACAAATTATCTAGATAAGTTCATATGATGATCACTTGATACCATCTTCAATTTTGACATTAAGATTAGAAAAATAATTTTTTACCAAATTAATTAATTTGTAGTTATAAATCAATTCAAAGATGTATTATAAATGTTTAAACGTTTGTTTCCCTTGAAATTATACTAAATAAATAATCAACCATGTCAATATGTTCGTTTTTTACTGAATTTTACTAATAGTTAACAAATGAGAATTTTTTTAAGAAATTATTGGCCAAAGATAACAATATTAATCTATTAGAAATATAAAATACAACAATTGAGATATCTACAATTAAAGTTATAGTCAATGTATCTATAGATAGAAATGGGACCTCATTTTTTGAGCTATCAAGAGAATTAATCATTCCATTTTTGAGTAAGAGACCACTAATTTTAATTCTCTCACCACAAGGTCGTGATCTCCATCAAAATTATCAATTTTAGTTTTAGTTGACATCATCACTATTTGTATATTGGAGATCTAAATCCAATTATTTTGCAGGTATTTACCCTTATTGTGATATTATATCCCCATGGAATAGAATATGATAAGTTTTAAATACTTATCAATTTTCTAAAGATCAGGATGTTACTATAGAACATACAGAAAAAATAAATGTTTTAATGTACACACACCAATGAACGAAAAAAAGAAAATTTAATTGATATTTACATTATTTGGTGCTTGTTTTACCTAACTTCACATTAGTAAAACTGAAATCTAATATCATTATTCTTAATAACTAAAATATAA
This sequence comes from Viscum album, assembly GCA_963277665.1. Lineage (NCBI taxonomy): Eukaryota > Viridiplantae > Streptophyta > Magnoliopsida > Santalales > Viscaceae > Viscum > Viscum album. The sequence goes on along the minus strand of OY728128.1, from coordinate 1,296,991,141 downwards.
ATCCAAACAATAGAGAATCGTAAATAGGAAAATAAGGATAGAATAATCTATGAAACATAAAATTCTTGTTAATGTAGGAGGAATCAGTCAAACATGAATCAAGTATAATTTTTTTCTTACTAAAACAAAATAAAAAACAAATATAGATATTAAAATAAACAATTGAAACAATGATTATAAGTAATACAATAGAAATATTGATGATACTTATGTTACTATGAAAAATAAGAACATGAGTGTCACAAACTGAATATGGTCGCCCCCAATACCGGCACCAAACCCGGCCCATGGCAAGGCCCGAATTGTGTTCCATATCCCCACGGACTGGAATAAGTGCCCGCGTATTATTAATTTCAGTTTCGTGAATTATTTACCCAAGTTTGAAAGCATAAAACATTAAAAAATATCTATAATATAATTCTGAAATTTTCGAGCCAAACAAGTCTTAAGAAAAAAACCGAACTGAATACATTGGTTTAAATACAATAATAGTGGTCCAAATACAAATAAAGACAATAGAAAGACATCCCCAATGACTCCACATGACAATGGATCATCACCCACAAGCCGTCTCCACAACTCCGCACCAAGGATGGGAACTAACACCCCGAACCGCCACCACCCAAAGACTTTCATTTACTTGAGTTAAACATAAAAATGTATACTTATACCTAAGGGGTGTAAGTAGGGTCTGATCATAAGAACAATAGGATACCACCCAATTATTCCAAAGATCACTGAATACAATGTAAAATAGCAAGCAGTTTTAAAACGCAAAGAAAAGTAGTGATAAATTCAATGAAATGCAACTTTCAATTAAAAAACATATTCAAACTAAAATTTTTAGAAAATTAAAACATTTATATAGACATGTTAGATACTGTAATGTATTTAAAAAAACACCCTAGGGAAAGGGAAAATACCACCAATACAATGAGCAACAAAATCGGGACCACCCCTAGGCACTAGATAGTCTCGGGCCCCATGCACCTCGTACATCTGTGTAATGTAACCATAGTAAAATATTTTTTTTGTGCACGAACCACTACTAAGGAACATACCCATAACCAAGTGGTCCCCATTAATCATACATATAGTTTAGTTAGATTTGTCGTTATCCAATTGCTTAGTGAAATAGGGACAAAACTCATCTGGTCCACTGGCCGTTCTAGTACAAATCCTCCCAACCTAGGTACCTAGGATTCCCCCTTTCTGCTCCAACAATTTAAGAATGCTACATAAATCCATTTTTATATAAACACCACTACTGTTCAAAAACAATCAATACTATATCTTCACACAATTTATACAACTTTAAACATAGAACAAACACTTTTATTTTTAGTGAAATAATTTCTCAAAATCCCACATTGGTTGGCACCCAAAACCCCCTTAAGAATCAAAATTGTACACTATGTGAACACATGTAAGTTACCAAAAATAGTAAAGGCAGTCCAATATATTTCAAATAAAAAAAATTCAATTTTAGGGTAGCCCCATCTTAATCAAGAAGTGATAACTCTGTAAAACATCCATTTTCACACAAAAGTTGCACCAAAACTTCACTTTCCTTTCAAACACCATCAAAACCCATTTTTACAGAAACAAAAAAAGGGGATAAACATTATAAAAAATATTTTTAGTTCTATTATAGTTCAATAAAAACAAATAATTATTTATAGGGAAGCCCTTAATGAACCAATAAAATATTTATATGAAAGACCCTCAATTTCACCAAAAATTGGCACTTAAAATTCATTTACATTATAATTCCAACTAAAACCAATTTTATGTTGAAATACTCAAATGAAGTAGACATTAAAGTACCATTAACAGAGCATCTAGGTCAAAAATATTTCATACCAAAAAAAATCACCTACCAGGTTAACAAAAACCCTTGAATCTCTGTGCGAAAATAAAATTGCACCACCACCACAACAAGAGAGACCTAGATCAAACCTAAAACCACAATAATTGACCATGAAAACCAAAGGATAAACCCCTGGTTGAAAACCCTAGTTTCTGGAAATTCGGAATCTCAAGGATAAGGTACGAAACCCTAATAATAGTGAATATATCCCTACGAAAATTAAAAGAAGTGTGAAAGAGACTCACTTACTTAAGGGATATTGAGGAATCTCTCCAAGTACAGTATTATCTGAATTTTAAAATAGCAAAAACATTAGGGGATATTCGAATAATGATGAAGAGGTTATGTAGGATCTGAAATGGAGGAAATATAGTAATAATTGAGAGAGTTAAGAAGGAATGAAGTTACCTCATCAATTATGGATGATTTGAGAAACTTTATAATGTTCTTCACTACTTTGTGATGAAAAAGAGCTCCAAAGAGGGGGGAAAGAGGCTGGATACGTGGCTGGGTTCAATGGTATTGGTTGATACTTGGAATCACCAATAAATATTTAAAATTGTATAACTTATTAACTAAACAAATTTTGTTTTTAAAACATGAAATGGACCTTCGGGATGACCCAATTCCTTAAATCAAAACACCAAATATAACATTATTATGTTTTAAAAAGGTCTAGAAATTTCAATGGTGGTGTTAATAGGTCAGGGGATTCCATTTAGGAATTCAAATGGGTGGAAAATATTAAAAAATGAAAAAGTTATAAAAGAAACAAAATTTATTTTTAAATATGGAATTGGGCTTACAGTTTGACCCAATTCAATAAAAGTCACTCATTCCACCCTAGAAGCTTGGGAAACCCCCAAATAAAAGAAATAATTAACAATAAATGAAAAATACCATTAAAATATGTCATTTATGTGACAATGCGTGAAATTAATGAATGTAAGGAGTTTTAAATACCTCTAGGTATTATCTTTGTGGTACATCTCTTGTAAATCCAGGTTACATGTATAACATTTATCTTATCAAAAAACTAGTTTCTCATGATCTAGACAACAAGGATTGATGGGTATCAAGCCTATGAATATAAAATCCTCTCTCATTATCTTAGTTTTATCTAAAGGGATTCATGAAGATATAGGGAGTAGTTTAATGAAAAAACACTAATAATATTGAATCCAAAGTTGTAAAATGAAATTAAAATAATTTAAATCAATGAACCAAAGGGAGGTAATAATGTTTTGATCGACAATATGTCAATTGCAACTATTAATTCTAGATATAATAAAAACTCGACATGGGTGAAAAAATCATGGTGCAGATAAATAGGGGTGGACACATTAAAGACATAAAAATGATGGGGCATGGGTAAATAAGTTTAGAAAAATGAAAGGCACATATTTCATATAACCTCATAAAAAATCAATGTCACATATCAAATGGGAATAAAATCAAAAAAAAAACATGAAAGATGTAGATGAATACTAACATTATTCAAGAATACAGTTACATAATTCAAGGTATAAAAAATCGAATAAAAAAATAGTTATTCTAGATAATTGTTGACACTGCATTTATACATGAGGTTGAAAATATTTGATGAAAGATACCTCAAATAGTAAAGGAGAGAAGAAGGGTTAAGGAATATGAAAAATCCCAGCTACGCATACCCAACCAACATGCCAATGGGATCACATAGGCCCTGTTAGCATGGTCCAATAAGAGTAGCCACACCTGAGAGAGGGACCTTTGTGAGACTCAAATGTGGTGGAATTGAATGAGTGAACACATTCACCAAGAGTCCCAACATTTCCTATAAATAGAACCAATGGGTTCCTCATTTGACATGATTGAACAATGAAGAGACTGCTCGAAACTCTTATCACCCCTGTCTCTCACCCAAGTATTCCAAACCCTTAGTTAGTGCCTTAAGCCTAAAAAAGATTGTGAAATTATATGTAATCAATGGATTGAGGTTATTTATGGTCTACAATACAAAAAAACTTGAGATGAAATATTCCCACTAGTCAAAACCACTATAGAGAAGGACCCTTCCACAACTCAAGACTTGAGCACCAGTTTTTCAAAGACACCTGATGGGACCCTTGGGTCCTAGAGAAAGGCATTACACATGTGTTTTTTCCTAGGTTTTCCATCACCCAATGACATATTTAGTTCATCCAGGACTACCCTACATGAAGGACCTTCTCCTCAACTTTTCCTTACCTGCGTGAGCCACCTTATTTCCACCCAGGTCACACCTAAATGATCCGTCGTTTGGGACCCTTTTTTCAAACAACAAGTAATAGGGAACCTATTTCCTTGGGACCCTAATCTGAGGGAGACCCATCACTGGACTCCCTCAAAGCCCCCAAATATGAATAATTAGAGCATATGGGGACATCATCTGGTATTAATGATTATAAATTCTCATAATAATGAAGGTCCTACAAATATCCTACCTATTAGTTGGGATCCTCAGTGTGTGCTAGATTATAAATTCCCATGGTAATGAATATCTTAATGTGAGGATAACGAAAAGACCTCAGGGTTGAAAAAAAGAGCATAGATCTTCATATTAAATCCCATACTCTATCTCTATTTTATTCCCCTATGTAACTCAACCCTCATCTACTAGAATACGATGAGTAAAATGTCTTATCATAGAGTCCTTTTATAGATCATCATCTCACATTCCTTCAAGGATTCCTCCTAGAGTAAGCCCTAATTATTTTATTTAGGCTATCTACCTAACCTTTCATATCCTTGACCACATCCACTAATTGAAAAATGAGAGTGTTTGGATTTCAAGATATTCTACATCCACATCTCTCTCACAAAAAGCATGACTGATGTGGGATTAGAGGTTATTAAGGATCCTAGAATTTTCCTAATCAGATACCTATCTCAGTAGAGATTTTTTATAATAGATCTTCCCCTCTCTTTGACAAGGGACTCTTGTTGGATGTAAACCCCAACGATGTTATCAACACCTCAAGGGGTCTTACTCCAAAAGAGGAAACCTGTAGGACTTCCATAGGTGTAAGAACCAACCCATTTGAACAAAATGGGGTTTGATTCCTATCCAAAAAGGATATGATAGTTTCCTCCTTGAGGATTAGTCCCAACACACCCCTAATTAACACTAATCTTCTATGAGTCATATTCATAGTAGGGTTATATCTATCCTCGAATATACAACCCTTCTAGGTCCCCAATCTTTCTTCATCTTAAGTCATACAGTAGCCATTAACTAGGTACCTTTTCCAATATGTTCTTCCCAACTCATATTAAGTTTCACACTTCATCCCATGTCACATGACCCTAAAAGGTATGTTCTTTACATTTATGTGGCATGAACATCAGGGTGTATGTATCCTTTCAAATGAATATGTAGGATACCCATCTCATCGTTCTGATCTCGACATCAAAACAAATCCCATATCCCTGGATTATGATACATTCCATATCACCCTACTATGTGGCATAAAAATAGTATCATAATAATAAACGACATGAGAATATCTAATAAAAAAAGGTAACCATTAATGGGTAACCGTAGATAAATACATATATATATATATCGATGAAGAACCTCATATATATACAATGATTCTAAATCAAATACATGCTATCAGTTGATTGTTAATATAAGGGTGACTTGTTCTGTATTTCATATTTCCTAAGGGATTCATGAATATTTATTAAATCTATAAGAGAGTCCCATAGTATGTAACCCCCCCAAATTGTGTGATGAGTCTAAACTCCCAATCTCTTGACCAATACGAGTTCCAATGTTTTGTTGGATCCATATTACAATTACCACATACCTTGGAAAAGATGCTTCATGAATCATTTCGAAAAATGGTCCCATTGGGTGTTTTCGACTCAACAAATAAAACATTTTAGAAACAACTCAGAAAGGGTGTGGAAATATGTGTTTGACATGAATGTTTTTTCACTACCTCCAAAAAATTCCATTCACACCCCATATATTTCATGGGAGTTAAAATAAAAATGATGAACCCAACATGAATACTTAAACAAAAGAATAATAATGTCACTCACTTTTTAGGCCCCTTTCTCACTCACCAGAATTGATAGCAGGCCCATTATGGATTTATCATAATTGATGACATACGAGTTCTTTTATTAAGATTATGTTTTTATGGGGTCTTATTATTTGGGTTTTTCATACATATTCTAGGAAAATTTAAGTAGAAGTCTCTTATATCCAAATTGAATCTTAACATTTAATAGGAGATATTATTCAACCACTGCATATAAGAGATCATAATCTAATAAGAGGATGATGCCTCCAACCCAACACCTTCAACACTTGGTTCCTAATGCGGTAATTTTGGAGTACAAGCTAAATGAAAATATCTTGATCATAGAGGATACTAGTAAATACATATAGAATGTGAATCCCCAACAACTGTCTACTCAACAATGCCTAGTTTTCCATAACTAAAAGTCACAAGTTTTCCATTCAAATCATTTCAGAAGAATATATCTAGAACGAAAAAATAGATCCCTCCCTTATCTTAGGGAGGTAGATCAGGAGAAAAAAAATGCCTCATCCAAAAAATGGGTTCTACCAAATGGATCATACCAGTAGCCACTACTCCATATACCATGCTATAACGAACTCTCAACATGAGGAGTGTATTTCCCTCAAGAGTCCATCCCATGTCACTTAGACCAAGGCCCTCAGGACATCTCACAACGGGAAGTGACTTGTCAATAGGGAAAAATTCTATATCTCCATTCCCTCTAGATAAGCAAGCCAAAAAATATGGTGTAAAACCAAGAGTATAGGAACACACCTATCCACATATAGCAAGACTGCTAGCCTATTCTGGCATCATGTGGAGTAACCAACTAATAGACCATAGAAAAAAAGAGGGGAAGACCCACATCTCTGACACCCACCTAATTAATATTAGTATGTACCAATAAAAAATGGAGTATAGTAGTAGGTTTAAACCAATTTTCAAAAACATATAATGGGAATATATTTTAATTTTATCAACTCAAGTCACTTAAAATATATTTAAAATGATGAAAGGGTAGAGTAAAATCCCTTCCCACATCTTATAAAACATCTAAGAAATAATAACACCAACAATAGTGGTTGAGGGTAACTCGATCCCCATAATTGGTGTGACACATCAACACAGTATGAAGGTTACTTGGAGAAGTTTCATATACCTTCTCTTGTATGATAGGTTAATAGTCGAAATCCCTAGATAAATGGACTACCAGACTAGTCCCATAATCCTTTTCCAACTTGAGGTCATCGGTCTACCCCTGTGGTCATTATAGGACAAGCATATATCCCTACCAAAATTCTAGAAATATTTTGGAAAATTATGGAAATAATAGAGGAGATAATCAAATATTATTCTTTTTATAAAATCCATTACCCATAACAAGTATCCTATGTTTCTTTCTAGAGAGAATACAAAATAAAGGAATCATCAAAGGTAATTGGAAAATGAAGAGTCGGTCTATAATCCTATTTTACCCAATGGTTGAGTTCTTAAAGACCTTTTAAATTTATCTTTAGTGGATATAGATCCTACTAATATGTTACCAAATTATTTGAATAATATCTAAAACTATTAAGGTCATCCCCAAAACAATGATACCTAAAATTATAGAGGTCCTCCTTGAATATCTTACCATGAAGGAATACTTCATTCAAATAGTTTAATCGATCACATGTGATTATCTATTAATAATTTCCACGATAACCCTCAACGTGTCAAGATGATAAATGATAAATTAGGTTATACCCTTACTATCATCCACCCCAAAGGCCCTCCCTAGGTTATAAACTATTTTAATTCTCTTGGAATTTAGACATCAAGTTGTGATGGTAGTCCTTCCCATGATGACATTTTTTGTCAAGGTCATTTATGTATTGACACTTAAATTAGTTAAGTATCTCCTACCCATGTTGAATTAATTATGATAAAGACTTCTTATTTCAAGACACTTGAAAAAATGGGACCATTAATCCATGATGCATCATCATTGACAAGTGACGTCCTTTATGAACTAGAAAACAACCCCAAGGAAATAGCCATTCTTCGAACCACCCTTAGATTTCCTGCCTTATAATATAATAGAGGAAATACCTTCCAATATTATTGATTATATTAAAGCAGTATGGAAGCATCAAATTTAGTCAGATCAGGTTGATTAACCTCTTACCAAGGATGAAGAAGATATATTACTCACGAGGAGATAATTGGATAAAAAAATACCAGTTATGTTCTGGCCTTTAGACACTCCCCAATACAGTATTCTAGAGGTGTATTTGGAAGGTTGTGATTATGAAATACACCTAAAAATAGGTACTATGCTTCTTCATGAAAAACTATTACCTTAGGATGAGTATACAACCACATCAAGGTAATTGAAAGGATATACCATCAAATTGACTTAACTGCCATCCTTGATGAATGACACATGAAATTGGGAAGATGTTATGATGCCCTTCAATATAAATGTATCAATATATTAAAAGAGTTCCATTATCTTATCAAAGATGACCAAAAGTTTTTCATATGAGTTGATGAGGAGAACAGGGGCATTACTCTTCACCTCACCACTTGAATAACTATGTCCATCGAAGGATACATTATGTTACATTATAGCCCTATAAATTCTTCACGAAATAGGATCCATTCACAACAGATGGTATGCTTGGTAGAAAGTATCCGTGAATGACTCACAAAGAAATAGGTCTGGAAAAGATCAATCCATCAAAAAACTTCTACATCATGCATACACAAATTTTGAGTAAGCCTCCCACTTAGGGGATCCAATCATCAGGAAACATCAATATCGTTGGATTCTGGTTTATTAAGTGTAAATCATAAAATTAACCCAAAACATTTTGAACAAATATATATAAAATAAAGTGAGAATACATGGATGGAACTATCACATCAATCTAGGATCAACCCCAGCCCATGGGGCATATGGATTTTTTAAACACCAGCTTTGAGGTTAAAAACCCAATATTCAATGGTTGTGAAAATTGAAAGTGAGATGCCCCATCACATAATGTTGGGTGTTTATTATATGATAATACTTCTAAATTAAATTCAGTATCTTCCAGTTTAGGGGAGTTCCACAAAATTGATCGTCCAATCTCATTATTCACTATGACTTCATTTCCTCACTAGGAACACATATGAATTTTTTTCAAGAGATTATCTTCGAATCCCCCTAAATAATATGATCATAATAGGAATAATGATGAAGAGGATGAGACATCATGACTGATGTAAAAAATATATATCAATGCAGATAATGAAATACCTTAAATCCATTACACATTAGTGAACATAATTAACAACTCCCATGAAGACACTAGGAAACATGAGGTTGATACAGATGATCATATGGAGGGTGTTTTTTATAATATTTCCCCAAAAAAATTAATAAATAATGTATTTATTCACCAAACTGGAGGGTTACTATGAATTTTGAGATTCCCACTACTAGTCCACTACTTCATACTTTGTGATCATCTTCAATATAAAAGGGTAATGGTGCGGTCGTGGCTCACCCACCACCCTAAGTGGTTGAACTCCTACCATTGGAGGAAATATATTCACAATAGGAGGAAGTGATAAAGGAGTTGATAAAACTCAATACATAATTACTCCAAAGAAGCATCCTTACTAGATATGTTTTGAATGCAAAGTCTTATATCATGCTCCCAACTAGCATACCTCAACTGAGGGGGATTGTTGCGACTATTGCAGTAGATCTAGAACATTCGATCAACATGTGGTATCGATAACCAATATATTTGGATCCCATAGTAGTGATGGATAAACAGTTCCCACCATTGGGTATATAACTAGAACATGGTATGAACCATCCTCACAGACCTGTATATGCAGGTTACCCACCTTGAATATAAATAGAGCCACTATAGATGGCCCTACCCATTTCTCCTCATGGTCATGGTCATGCTTAACCAGGCACCCCCAAGGTATTAACAATACTATTGAGTTATAGGAAACTTGATTGGAAGGAATAGATTATCAATTTGAACCATTATATCTGAAAAGGAAAACATACCCTAAATGAGTAGATATGAACCTTCCTTCTCCGAACATTGGGGACCATACGTTTCCAATTTTTAATGGATTGATGAAAACATAGAATAGTTTGAAGAATTGAGTACCCCGTTGGAATCACATAATGGTGAAAACTACACAATAATAAGAGATGAAACCTAGGTACTTCATAAAAACACTATAAGGTCCAACCTTCATAAGGTATACCAGTTTTTAAGATCGGTCAATCACGATATGGGAAGATATCCCTCAGAGGCGTCACATTTAATTAATTCAACACTATAGAAAAAAACAATCCTCAAACCCTAAAACTAAAAATACTGGTATAATGATAGGGTCTCATTTTTCATTGCTTAGTGGAGGGGGTTAAACTTCTCGATAAAACATACTCAACCCCATGAATAGTATTTGTCTATTTCTAAAGAGAATATACATTATGAGTTCCACACAAGACTCTTACATGTAAAATATTAATTCTTTTGGGGATATTCTTATAGTTTCTCATATATTGGAAGGATACATCTTGAAAACCATGAATTAATCATGAATAATTACATCATGTTAAGGGAAGAGAAATGAGAAATAAGAATCTGGTGTTGTCACCCTTATGATAACCCCTACTCCAAATACAAATCTATAACCAACACCATATCATGTGACGCCCCTCACAAGAATTTGTAAAAATTCCATCCTCTATAGGTTAAACAGATGATATAGAGAAATGAAAAGTTTTAAGAATAGAAAAATAAATTTTATTCATTTTAGGAGGATCATGTTCATGAATATTTCGAAAGAATGTTGGAAACCAATTTACTCAAGTTTTGGAATACAAAGAAGCCCAATCTGGTTAACCTTGATGAACTCCAAAAATATTTCCCCTTTCATTAGAATTTGGGGAACACTATCCAAGAATTATTTGTTTTCAAATACATCTTAGAAAAAATGATGAACTCTGGGTAAGTAAACATGAAAAAACCACCTATATAAGTATCACGTGTTTCTACATCCAATTTAGAAGAATATGGTGAATAATAGAATGTTAACATCAAGAAGAGGTATAAATTCAGTGATTCGATCAATATAAATAAAAAAACTAGACATTCCCTATCCTTCGAGAATAGTTGAAACAAACAACTATTCCCCTAGCCTATTTTGGTACAACACAATAGACTCTGTCAGTTTTCGCATTGGATCTTGTAGACTTTATTCCTTCAGTCCCAAAAGTAAGGGCACCATCTGACAAAATAGTACCGCAAGATTTGTCCCACCTAATGGAGTCATCTCCATACAATGAATTAATCTTCAGTTCCATTGATTTTATTAATTTAGTGGATCCCATCCCGGATGATGAATATATCCAGGGACCTTAGTTCCCAACACCTTATTGGGGAACTAAGGAAAGAGACCAAAGTAGACGAGGGTACAAGGGATGACAATGTCAGAAAAAAAAACTCAATACACTGGCCACATCCTTCCTCAAACCATATATACTTCTAAAAATCATACGAGAGCCCTCAATTGGTACCCACATAAGTAGGAATGTTCTGAAAAATATTCCTAGTGTCACCGTGACCCGATTATCTTAGAATAAAAATTAGAGGGGATGGAGTAATACATTCGGACCCGACACATAGGAAGATCTATTTGACCCAACCCACCTAATATAAGAGCATCTTAAACACCTATTTCAAAAGAAGATATTCCTTTATAAGGTACTTAAACTCCTAAATCACCCATTACATTGAATATTGAATCGAGGAAGTGAAGTAATTTAGCCTACAAGTATTATATTAAAAAGGAATTTTCCCAAGTTATTGTTATGTTATCAATCCTAGATACTCTCAATTTAATAATATACCTATGAGAAGGGCTCATAAAGTATCTTTTAAGAGATAAAAAGTTTCAAGCTGAGGTTTCCACTACTGAAGTATATTGCGAAGAGATTGATCCAGTAGAGTTCTATGTGATCACTTCTTTCATGGAGCTAGAAAAATACTTCATTAAAGAGGGACACAACAGACCCTTTTATGTTTATGGTAGAATAAACGTGGTTGATAACCAATGATATTTTTTTTGAAAAGGGCTTAGGAGTCAACCACATTATATTTCGAACACTTCCCTTACCGGGTTACAGTGATGCCCTATTTTACCCTTAAACTATAATAGTACAAGGTAATGAAAACTGTGAAAACACCACTTAGTAAAATCAATGTTAGGGATCAGTTTGGAGAGATCTTCTCCAACATAGAATTTTTGGTTGTTCGTAAAGTTATGGAATTTAAGATGCTTCTAGAAAGGAATTAGTTTTATAATCTTACAGTAGTCCCCTCATCAAAGCACCAATGTATTAAATAATGAATTAATGATCAAATTGTGGTCTTGTATGGGGATTCATCCCCATTATAATCTCAAAAATCATAATATATTGAATCATGATTTTATCAGAATGATAGGATACAAAATATGGATGACCATGTCACTATATTCACCTCCCCAGTTTGTCTAGAAATGACACCAATAAATCCATTAAAATAGATTAGGGAAGAATATGTGTTACTCATTAATTTTATTGAAGGCATGTTCCAAAAATTGAGCACATATTAAAAAACAACCTGGTTTAAGTCATGATGAAAAATCCTTATAACACTGAAAAGGTCACCAACTCAACAAATAGTGGAAAAATCATCAGTGAAAATTACATCATTCCATCCCTTGAGCTTCAACAGATCACTACATCTTCATCTAAGTCTTAAAAGGATGACATTTCAGCAATAGAGAGTAAAGATATTTCTTCTGTATCCCTAATATTCTCTTTGTAACTTCAATTAATCTCCATTAAATTAGTTACGTTATAGGAAACAATTTCACCTTTCATATGTTAAAATTTTGACTCCTCTCAAAAATATGTATAATTTCATTTATCACCTTTTCCCACAAGGAGTTAAGTGGGAGATGAAGATAAAAATGAAGACAAAGAGAAAGAGAAATAGGACCTCAATAATTCCCCTCCAGCATTCATGGAATGTGTCTCTACATATTTTTAAGAACATGGAGAAACAAATTTGAGTTCATAAGAAGACCCACTAACTACTTTTATTTGAATTTACATGTATTCTGAAGAAAAAAAGTTTATAAGTTCTTTATAAAGAATCATTGAGACCTTATTGAATGGAATTACAAGGAAATTTGAGTCATCGATTCGGAACTGGCCACTCATCACTCAGGATTTCAAAAAAATCACCGGGGCTATAAATAAACTACGAGGATGTAACTGATTCATGTTGCCAAAATTAAGGAAAAATTTGACAATATTATCAAGACTAATGTCATTTAGAAATTCCAATATCTTAAATTTCATGACAATATTTTCCCGACAAAGAAGAATAACCAAAAAATTAGGGTCTACATCAACTTTAGAGATCTAAACTAAAACTATCCTAATGTTTATTTCTCAGTTCTGAGCAGGGAACGACTAATTAATTATACGGCTGATATATTGACCTTTATTTCATTGATGGCCACTCAAGTTATAACCAAATAAGGATAGACCCTAAATATAACGAATAAAACACCATTATATCAACCAAAGGGGTGTATTTATATCAGGTAATTCCATTTAGTTTAAATACTAATGGTGCTATAAACCAACATCTCATGCATCTCATATTCAAAAAACAATTATGTAGTTATGTTGAATTCTAAGTCAAGAATCTTATGTTTAAGTCTTAACATCATTATAACCACCATGTTAATCTTGACACCTTATTAAATAAACGACGACATCATGTCCTTAAAATTAATCACCTAAAATTTTATTTTCAAATTACCTCACAAATATTAATTGACATCACCATACGCCATCATGGCATAAAATCGGTCTTGAAAATACAAAGGTAATCCTTAGTATGTTACATCCTCAAAACCTCACAGGGTTGAGGGTATTACAATGAATCCTTTCCCATATCTATTACTTTATAGAAAAAATCATAGGTATGTGTTTTCCCTTCATTAGGTTGATGAAAATTGGGGTCACATATTAGTGTAAGGATGACTATCAAGAAGCATTTGATAGTATCATGAAATATATTTTGAGTACACTAGTTTTAATGCCACCTATTGAGGGTAAATGTATTATTTTTCATGTGAGAACACAAGAACAATCCCGAGTCTATTTCCATGCATAAAAAATGCTTCTATGTATGAAAATATTCTTTATTATCTCAATAAAACCATGTTCGATACCAAGCCTCGTTAATCAGAAATTGAGAAGAGCTATATGTAATTAATAATCATGGTTCAAATTCTAAGGCACCACATACAACATCATGAGGTCAGCTTGGTCTCTCCAAGAAAGACTATAATATATATCCCAATTAAAGCTATTTTTAAAAGACATTTTTCATGGTGGGTGGTCATCTTGTAGCATCTTCACATTCAATTCATGCCTTAGAAAGTATTGAAAGGCCATTATTTGGAATAATTCATTGTAGAACATCCACATGTATAAATAATTTCATTAAATACGGAATTTATTTATAATGATTTATTCTCTAGTGAGGATTTCCCCATATATGGGAAATCAATTTTGATAGTGCATCCAAAATCCTAATAGGGAATAGAATGGAAGGTCCCAATGTAAAAAACATGGGTTCAGATTCATGGTCATCTAACCAGTAAAAGAAGACTTTCTTTATTCCATCATATTTTTCGAAGGCTAAAAAATAATGAGGCATAATATCATGCTCTCGTAACTGGGCTAGAAATGGAACAAGAAAATCCAGTGGGCACTTGAAGGTAAAAGGCAATTGATAATTAAAAATCAAGTAGATCAATGTTGATTATTCTGTTATAGAATAAGATATAATCCCCCTTTTGCAATATATTCAATAACACAGGGTTGAATTCACCTTCTAGCCAATATGGACTCACATTCAATGATTTTAGAATTACTAGATAGATAGATTGTAAAATGAATCTATGACTTTGGTGGATACATATAGGGATTAAAATTTCAATATCATTGCTCACCATAGAATGGTGTTTCCTTTTTCCCATTTCAACATGGAAGAAATCAACATGATTAATTACATACCTAAACTAGATGGTGCAACAACTAGTTTGATGATTACCTTTGGGGAATACCTTCATTATGGAGTTCTCCCATTGAAAATATATGTATGAAATAACACTCGTTGATGAGTAACCAACATTAGCAATTATAATGGACCAAATGATTAGAAATTACTTTAGGAATATGGATTTTATGGAGTCCTTCTTAGGTATATTAATGGTTAAGAGACTATTGCTATTATAAAATAAGTACATACTTGATCCTCTAGTCCCTAGTAGCTAGGGTACATGCATTAACATAAAATAAGGAGGCTTGGATTCTGATGGACCTCAATGATGTAAGATATCATTAAAGTCACTAATATGTTCCTTTCTTTCATATTTCATCCATTAAACCCCATAGTTGATAAACACAAACAAATAATTCTGGAAATTTCCCATATGGGGAATGGATTTTTAAGAGAGATATCCTCCACCTATGACAAAGAAATTAAAATACATCCTCACTACCACCAACATCTTCTCTAAATGGTACAAAGAAATTATCTTCAAATAAGTTGAGAACCAAAGATTTTCTAAGATCATGAAAGCCAAAATAATCAATAGATTTGGTCTCCCTCATATTATATTAATCGAAAACGGAACCTACTTCAGTTCTTCTATGTTGTAGAATCTATACCTGGAGTATAATATCGAATCCAACAATTCATCTTTTATCATTAAACAACTAATGCTCAGATAAATTCCCACAACAATACCTTATCAAACATAATCTAGATAATGGTTGATAAAGATAAAAAGTATTTTCCTTAAAATATTTTTCATGCCTTGTTGGCTTACCAGCCTAAAACTTACACCACAACACATGAAACCCCATATTTTCTTATATACAAGAAAAAAATCAATCCTTCCCATTGAGGTCCAATTTCTCTCACTTGCTATTTCCATATGTTATCTGTTATCCATCTATGATCAATCCTAGAAATAGTTTGATGAATTCGAGTAACTCGATTAGAAAAGTATTCATAACTTGCATCAATTGGAGTTCTATAAAAATCGAATGGCACATGCCTTTAAAAACCAGTTTCTCTTCCACTTGTTTCATCAAGGAGAGGTGGTACTAGTCCTCAGGACCCTGATGATACCCAGGAAGAAACCTCAAATGATTGAGCCAATGTGGTAGGGAACGTATTTCATATATATGTTCCAATAAAATGGAGATAATTCATTGGTCTCCATAGTTAGAGGAATTGTTATGACCCCTACTAATGAAAGATTTATAAAAAATAACTCATTTTATAAAACAACACCATTATCCTCATCGCATAATGACCAAATATGTGAAAAGTTGTTCTGGATGTAAGAAATTAAAAGGCCCACAAATGTTCTTCATCTCATGTCATTTAATGGAATGATATATTTTCATTGTCATATAACCCAAAACAAAAGGATATCATAGTCCGATATGGAAGAATTTAGACTACATAACCTAATGTCTTATTCAAAATACACCAATCAATATAATATTATCCTAACCACAAGTCGTAAAACTTCATGGATCACATCCTTGTTGCTTGATGTAAAACTAAATAACGTATTGGTATATTCCTAGGTGGATCAGAATACTTGGGTATTGTCACCATCCCCACCTCTACTCTAGAAATATGTGTGGCTTGATTCCCATATCAATGGGTTACACATTGATGCCCAAACATTCTTTCCTGCACCCAACCATTATGTAAAGAAAATTTCCCATCTCTTTTATACAAACAATGATACATGCTAGAGACTCCAGCCAGGGTCCTTTAATTTGTGGTCCCCAATTATGGATTGAGAACTACTTGTGCCATGATTCCAACCCACACAAGATATAGAGTGATTATTGGGATCATTTACCTAGGCCCATCTATATGAAAGAGAAGAAGAAGAAGAGAACCCATTCCTTTCCTCTTGAATACAGCACCATCCCTTTCATGAAATCTTAACCTCAAGTTCCTTCATTCCAGATCCCATCGTAAAAACAAAAATATCACCTTGTCAACATATGAGCCATATCCATAGAGGGAACATCACACTCCATAACCAATGTCGAGGAATCCATATCACCAAAATATTTCCTGAGGAATCCATATCTCCATAAAATTTCTTTATCCCCATAAATCCTACACATTATCCCACAGAATCCATATCCTCATAATATTTCCATATCCATCAATGATAGAATGTCTAATTCCTGAGGACAACTGTGATTTTACTATGAATCAATATGTCTGAGTTTGGATTTTCATAACTCAGCACTGAATGTTCTATAAACTAGGGGATTTTTTTCATTGAATATAAGTTAATAAAAACTTTTTTGGATTATCATAATTCTCCCTCAAAAGGCCTATCAACCCGAGGTACTTTCAACCTTTGGATAAACCACTTATATCTATGTAAGCATTGAAATCATCGTTATGGGAACTGATTTTCAAACATGGTCCATGTTCATTCCTTCTGTTACTCTCCCACATAAATTCTCCTAATCCAAGGACCCCCAAGATCATGGTTTACAATTTATTTCTCCACATCAGAACTATATGGGAACATCCTTGGACCAATAAGCCTTATATCACTAATCAGTTCAATGATGTATTGTCCTAGCCTTATGATCGACATCTACTATACACTTATATCTCACAGAATAAGTTAGTAAACTGTTCGATAATGTCCTTAGCACCATATGTTGATGTTTAATAACATTGTGTTTACAAAGAATATGATTCATTAGGAAAAAACCTCAAGAAGCCTCATGTCACAATCATGGGAAGAATCTCATAAGATGATTCAGTGATCATTGAGATAGTATTTTTTGGGGATTTATGACTTCTTTTTAACATCAGGTAACCCTCATAATTTTCACATGATATTAAACTACATGGTCTCCTAGAACTATATGTAGCTTGATTTTTATTCTAATGACATAATCATGGAAACCAAAATCCAACATCCCAGTCATGTCACCATATGATATAAATACCGCAATCCTTTCTTTTATTCAACTATTTGTGGTGAAAGAAACCTTTTACAGTCGTTGTTTATTACACTAAGAAAAAATCATGTGGGATTAAGAGTTTTGGTAAAGGATTTATTGCACTATTAAGGTATATTATTTCACATTAGGGATAGAAAGGTGTTGGATGCAATAACTCTGAAGTCAGAATAAACTCCCTTACCACAAGATGTTAAACTATATTATTGATGTCTCTTTCCTGACATAAATCCTAAAAGCATGCGTGGAATGAATATCACTTTGATGATATGAGTAGTTATGAATAGATCAAATATCATGGTATATTTTTATTATTTGAAATTCCCCCACTAGCCTATGTATATTTCATATGAACACATGAGGATCCTGTAAGAGTTCTCACCCCATTCGTGAGCTCATATTAAAAGAATCCCATCTGTCCACACAAGAATTTGATCAACCTGGAGAATATATTATAGAACTACATGTGGGACAATTATATCTTTGAATGGATACATAGTGATTCCCAGATCATATGTATTAGGCTTATCCACAATATTAAAAATAACACACTTCCTACATAAGGGTCAAAAATGCATACGAAACATTTCTCTCAATTATTAGGTGGTTTTGACCTGAAATGCTCATTATGTACTCTATCACTTTCATAACATGAATGAATCACTATTTTTGGTGAAATAAAAACCTCCATAATATTTCCTCATCCATTTGTGGTAGAATTTCCCATTCCCTAAGACACCTTTATTCTGAGTACACAATGATAGAACTTGGATAGGCTTTTCATAAGTCACCTTCAAAAGGCCAATCAACCAAAGACACTTTCTTTATTAGGGTAAATATTTTCTTTCTCTATAATCCCTAGAAAAATTTTGCTGGAGAAAACTTTTTGAACATGTATTATGATTTTTACTTTGATAGTTTTCCCATACCTAATTTTGAATATAGAATCTCCCAGATCATAAATTTCAAATTTCTCTCATTATGACTAAAGGATGATGAAAAATTATTTTTCAAATAATCATGAATGGGAAATTACTAATATTTCAATCTATTATAAATGATATTAAATATCATACCTCAAAAAAATTTCATAAGAGGTTTAAATATATGGTTCATATCATAGTCAGACGACATTAAAATATATGATGATTCAATATTCATCATGGGTGATCCCTTTATCCTGATGTCTAGAATCCACTACATCACTCCAAATAACAAAGATTAACTTTAAAATCATTCCATCAAGACATGTATTGCTTCATAGATCCTCATTATTGTCCCAAATGTTATAGAATCCAAAAATTCTACATTTCTCCATTTCAGAAACCTTCCTTTCAAAAACTACTATCCATGGTATTGAGAAATCCATATCCTAATAACATGATTACACATTAATAATAGAATTTCAGATTTTAGAGGAAACCTTTATTTTAATAATGCATTGTATCTTTATAATCTAGCTTTGCATAAGTCTCCCCTAAACACTTCTCAACCAGAGGTAGTTTCATCTACAAGAGAAACCTCTTGTGTCTATGTAACCCCAATAAAATCATGTTGGAAAACATTTTTGAAGCATGGAATGTGGTAGATACTTTTATACCTTTCTCATATCAAGAATAATTTCAAAAAAACCAAAAAATCATCAGTTAAAATCCCCTTTTGTGTATTTTAGGAAAGTCAAAACATTATTGGTTAGCTGGCCCTACTTGGGTCATCCTCCCACAACTCACATTCAAAGTTATTCAACTTAAAAGAGTATTTTCATTAGTCTAGATTGTAATAATTTAAACTACCCAAGAAAAGAGATGTGGTACTCAGGAGGATGAAACCTGAATAGTTAATCTAAGGTAAAACTTAATTCTCAGCTTAGTAGATGTTAACTCTTCATGATTTAGGAAAAAATTGATCTATGAAAAGAAAGAGGCAACAACATTTTATATTTAAAACACACAAAGGGAATCCAAAAAATGTAGGTGTTTCTCAATAAATAATCGTCACATTTAAATTAGAAAAAAATTAAGACATTGAAAAAATAATCAAATGTTCATAGTGTTGGTCAGAGTGGACACTCAAGAGGGGGGGGGGGGAGAATTAAGTTCCAATTAAAATTTTTGTTTAAAATAATTATATTGAAAATTCCCCTATTTAGATAATGAAGCTAAACTGTTGTGGGTTAATAATGATTGTAAATGTTCAATCAGTTTTTCAAAGCTTGATTACTTCTCAATTAACTTAATCTGAAGATTAAGTTATCTTTTTAAACTAACTTACGGGTTCACAATAATTACAAACACTTTATAGTTCAACTATCAGAGTTACGTTAAAAAATATTTGAATTTAAAGTACTTAGCCGTGGAATATAGAAAATAGTTTAAAATAAAATATGATTCACAATAGATATAACCAAGAGGTTCAGTCTCATGCTGAGACTTAGTCCTCTCAAAAAATTTACATAAAATATGATGCACGCCCTGGATCGGGGATTAAAAATAGTACACAGACTGTCTAGGTCGTCAGACCTCTACCGCAGTTCTAAGTGGGAAATCAAAAATAAAAATAGCTCATAGGCTCTCCAGGTTGTCAGACCACTACTTCTATCCATAGTGGGATACAAGAGTGTAAGGAATATATTGAGTGAGGATTTATTAATCATCCATCTTAGCATAGGAGACAGGGTGTGGTTAAAATACATAACAGACTCTACTCAAAATGTAAATTAATGAAACACAATAGTGCTAAAAAAATAGAGATGAGTTTAGAATGCTCTATGTGTTTTGAATGAAGCTCTGCACTCCTCAGATTGATGCAGATGAAGCTTTGAGTCCTTCTATGGTTTTAGTCAAGTAAAAAAGAGTATCGTTTTGTATTTTACTTCCAGGTCTAGGTTGATCAGCCTGATCATCTTGAGTATAGGTGAAGTCGTTGAAGCTCTTTATTCATTGAATGCTCATTTTCTACAGATTCAGCTTGTATTCTTCCTTCTTCTTCTATGAATGTAAATCAGTTTGTATCTTAAAAAGTTTTTTTTTTATGTGTATGGAAGTACTGCTCGACCGATTAATCATCCCCTTTTTTCATTGGTAGTTCGAGGTTCCCTTTTATACACCTTCAGCTCCGACAATAGGAATGATTACCTTTTTACAATTACGAGGTATGGTTCCTAACATGCCAACAACTATCATCTATTAATAGCAATTTCATTAAAAACATCAAATATGACCATTGATAAATAATCAATAGAAATAATGTTTAGAGAAACGGTGACTAGTTTCCATCGGTAGGTCTTTGTATCAGTGACCATGTAGCAGTTGAAGAGTAACAGTACGTCTTGTATCAGTAATTTTTAGTCTCGGTAATGGTAGCTCGCTTGAATCGGTAGCACCTTCTATCGGTAGCTCCTTCTATCGGTATCTCTTTCTATCGGTATCTCCTTCTAGCGGTTTCTCCTTCTAACGATAGCTCTTTCTATCGGTAGCTCTTTCTATCAGTAGCTATTTCTATCGATAGCTCTTTCTATCGGTAGCTCTTTCTATCGGTAGATCTTTCTATCGGTAGCTCCATCTAGTGGTAGCTCCTTCTAGCGGTAGATCCTTCTAGCGGTGTCTCATTATATCAGTAGTTCATTCTATCAGTAGTTCCTTCTACTAGTATATATTTCTATCGGTAACTCCTTCTATCGGTATCCCTTTCTATCGGTAGCTCCTTCTATCAGTAGCTCCTTCTATCGGTAGACTTGTATCCGTAGCTTTGTATCCATAGGTATGTCTATTTGTATTGGTAGGTCTGCTTATTTATATCAGTAGAATTTATTATAACAGTAGACTCTATCTATCATTGATCTTTTCTTATCGGTAGACTATGTCTGTATCAGTAACTATGTATCGTTAGGTCTATATCAGTGACTCAAAAACATAATACTTATCTGTTCTATTCAAATCTTATCTAGAGTGAGATAGTATTATTTCAAGACATGTATAATCATAGATAAACATTGACTAAAATATTCCAATGATTATTTTGACATTTTTTTCAACTCAATGGTAAGATGAAATAATTTAACATATATAAAGGATTATCAAAACATATTAAAACATAATTGATGTTATCAAAACATATGAGGTCACAAATCTCCCCCTTTTTGATAATCACAAATTATGTCATTATAATAAAAATAATCATTAATATAGTTCTATAAAATACATTGGGTCTCACTTCTCAGTGTGAGTAATGACATTTTCAAATGAATCAGAGAATATAGTATCATATGAAAATGTATCAGAGGTATATGAATCAGAGGTATGAAACAACTATATCGGAGATAGAATTATAAAAAAATTAACTAGAGGTAGAATATATTATGCACATATTTCAATTATGCACATATGTCTATTATGGTCATAATATTTCTCCCCCTTTGTGATTAGAAAAAATTAGTAAACAATGAAAATTAAGAGAAGGTAAAAGAGAATAAGATCATATATATGTCTTGGGGAAAAAAGAAATACATAATTGAGGCAAAAAGAGTACAAGTGTTTCCTATCAAATGTCCTAGCCATTATTCAATCCACTTCCTCAACATGTGATTTGGATTTTCCATTGGAATCAAAAGAGGATTCAGGCTGGGTAGATGCATGTGGTGGCTTGGGAACACCAGTGATAATCAGAGGAGGTTGAGCTACTGATACAGTGCCTGGTCTATAATGAGGAGCCCTCTGGTTGATCATATGAGAGAGACATCTAATTGCTTGATCTGGGGTCATATGAGGAATGGAGGAAAACTGAGCAGAGTTGGGCAGAGTTGTAGGTACAATGATAGGAGTATTTTACACATGCAAAAATGGCACCAATAGATTCCTAAAGTCAGTAATGATTCCTCTTCCTCTTTCCATAGCATAAATAAAATCATCTTTGTTCTCCATAAACTATTCTAGAGTAGGAGTCAACTCCCTGAGCATGATTACTTGTTCTCTGAAGGATTGATTCACATGTGGTGACTTCAAATTTTCTAACAAAATCTTGAAATGATTGTTAAACTGATGCTTAGTGTAGACCCTTTGAAAATAGTAATCCACTTTGTCTTTTACTTATTTCTGAGAGGTAGTGGCCTCTCTCATAAAATTCTGAACAATTTTCCCTATATCCCTAGTGGTAGTCAACACTTGGGTCAAGGCATTAGTGTCTATAGATCCACTGATAAAATACAATCCAATCTCTTCTCTCATCACAGCTCGAATCTGATCCATATCCAAAGAAGGTCTATTAGTACTCAGAGGTGCAACGGTAAAAAATAATTTTCCTTAATGATATTTTTCAAAGCAGAGTCCTGGGTGCTGACATGCTATTCCATGGAAATCTTAAATCCCTCAAAAACTGATATTATCTGGCCAACTACACTTTTTAAAAATGCCAAATCCTTGTCTGCTTGAGATTTAGAGCTCATATAAAATTACATAGAGACAACTAATTTCATTAGAAATTATGCATCCTCTTCTAAGATTGAAACTTTAATCTGGCAGGCCTTGACTTCATCTAGAACACTTGATACCAATTCACTCATAAAATATTGAATGGATGAAACTATGGAAGCTTCCATTCTTCTAATCTCTTTCAAAAAACATGTCTTAAGATCAGATTTCAACTTGTCTAGATGATATTTGTTTACTATATCCTCAGGTAACGTTTCAGAAAGTAGATTGTAAGGGACCTGATGTCTACTGATGGGTGTCTATTCTTCAGAATCAAGATAGTCAAACCCAAAAACTACAGAACCTGGGTCTTCTGCCCAGTCTTCAATCTCATGAGCTACAGAAACAGTATGATGTCTGATGGGATGCTCCCCCCCAATCTGTGCATTCTTCTGTACATGAATATCAACAGCTTCTTGAACAAGCATGTCTTCCTCAGAAGAATTCTCCACAACAATCTCCTTTCCAACAGCAGGAGGCTCATTAGGAATAGGTGCAGGATCTTCCATCTCAACCAAAACAGCCTCTTCAGGCATAGCAGATTTCCCAATCAGTGGAATCAAGCTCAAAATGCTCTCATCTGAGCTATCGAAAACATGATCTTCTATTTCATATACTTGTACTTCATTATCATCACTACTTCTAGAATCTGGAGTAGTCACTTCATGGTCTGATTTTGGCAAGCCTTCGTCCTCTGTACTAGTTTCATCAATTTCACTATCTTTTAACAGTGCTTCTCTCTTTGGAAAAGAAGCTGGAGGACTATCTTCCCATATGATATTGCATGAGCATCCAGGCTAGGTGGAAAGTTAGGATCACCTTTGTCATCCACAGAAGTATCCTCTATATTATAATCCTCATGGATATATGCAGGTTCATTTTCATCAGGTCCTAGACCTGGATCCCTCATATCCTTAGGCCTAGAAGGATGATCCATAGGATTAAACTTATTATACAACTTCTCTTCATCACTGGCCCATTATCTTCTCCATGGGTTCCAATTAATCTTCATGTACTTACAAACAGGTTTGGTAATACAAAAGTTGTCTCTTACAACCACTATCTCATATAGAGACTTAGCCACACCTTTAACCTTGATCATTAATGAAATCATCTTTGCAAAGAATAGAGCATTTGTTTTTGATTTTGGACTGGTCATATCTTCAATTTCAATCATCGGAAGCCTACACAAATTTATCTTGACACTATGCCTTAGAAAATTCAACAAATAAATATCTTGATATCTCAAATTTTCAAAGTCTCATGTTCTTGGACATAGCATGTGTTGGATGAATGTGAACAACAACATGTTCTATCAATTCAATTCTATAGCAGCTACTTTTCTTAGAGTGTCATCTTCTGTTAGTTATTCAAAATTTTCTCCATACTCAAAAATGTCACTAGTAGGAGGTACTGAATTTGAGAAATATCCAATCTCATCTTCATGTGGAACTTTCAATCACTTATCCTACTCAATGGATGAAAAAGATATTGCCTTTCCATTCACTACTAATACCATTCTGTTCTCATATTTTGATTTCTCAAAACGAACAAACTCATAGAATTATTTTACTAGATTCAAATAATAAGGACCATTTTTATTCGAGAAGCATTCCACCCATTTCATCTCTTCAGGAACTTTTAGAATTAATGACTTACTGGTTATGAACCATTTTGCGCACAACTCTTTCTCAGATACTATTTCCATTTGAATGAGATGCGGATTTGTAGGTTTCATTATTGCACTGCCACCACTAGACTCTCATTTAATTATCTTGGCATTTGTCTCATCATTATTTTCACCTACTATTGGTCTCTTTACTCTTGCCATTCTACAAATTGTGAGATTTTAGGATTTGAGAGAGATGAAGGTTTGGGAGCTATGGTTTGACGGCAAAGGGGTTGAGGTGGATTGAAGTGTGGTCAAGACTTATGTTTTATCAATTAGGAATCACTAAATAAATTAATAAATCATAATAAGTATAATACAAATGATACAGATTCCGGAGGCTAAAGACACGAAGTTTAATACAATGCATACTAAGGTAACATATATCGATGAGAATTCTTAATGGTGAGGTATTCTAATGTTGAGGTATAATTGTGCGGTTCATACCAGTGAGGTATAACAGTGAGGTTCATACCATTGAGGTATAATAGTGAGGTTCATACTAGTGAGGTTCAGACCAATGAGGTATAACAGTGAGGTTCACACCATTGAGGTATAACAGTGAGGTTAGGAAAAATTTATCATTCCTAATTCATGTTTGATGTAATTTAACATCTCCATATTTAAAGGTTTGGTAAGTATATCATCCAATTGATGTTCAATTGCAATAAATTAAAGAGTTATATCACCTTTTTGATAATGATCTCTCAAAAAGTGATGTCTTACATCAATGTGCTTAGTCCTAGAGTGAGACACAGGGTTCTTGGAAATATTAATTGCACTACTATTAACACAGTTTATAGATACATGCTTAAATTGATACCCATTGTCCAATAGAGTGTGTTTCATCAATAGAATTTGTGCACAACAACTACCAACAACAATATAATCTTCTTCAGCAGTAGACAGTGTAATAGAATTCTACTTTTTTGTACACCATGATACTAAGGGCTTACCTAAAATATGACATGTTCTAGAAGTGCTCTTTCTTTCTAACTTGCAACCAGCAGAGTCAGCATCTAAATAACTTATTAAATCGAATGATTGTCCATTTGGATAAAATAATTCAAAGTTAGTAGTCTGTTTAAGATATTTGAAAACTATTTTAATAGCAATAAAGTGTGACTCTTTTGGATTAGCTTGAAATTTTGCACACATGCACACACTAAACATAATATCAGGTCGACTAGCAGTAAGGTAAATTGAACTCCCAATCATATCTCTATAATTGGTTTGATCCACTCATTTCCCAGTTTCATCTGCATCCTATTTACAAATAGTTCTCATAGTTGTATCACTTTCCTTAATACTATTCAAAACAAAACGTTTTAAAAGATCCTTTGTATATTTACTTTGATTTAAAATAATACCATTTTCATTTTGAAAAAATTTAAATCCATGAAAGTATTTGAGTTCTCCCATTAAACTCTTTTCAAATTCATTTTACATACTCTTTGAAAAATCAATACACAAATCATTTTTAGAAGATCCAAAAATAATATCATCAACCTATATTTGTACTATCAAAACATCTTTGGGAATTCTTTTAATAAAGAGATTTAGATCAGAAATCCCTTTAGAAAAACCTTTAGAAATAATAAAATTACTAATTCTATCATACCAAGATCTTGGAGCTTGTTTTAAACCATATAAAGCCTTTGAAAGATTAAAAAATCGATTTTGGAAAATGAGGATTAGTAAATCCTAGTGGCTGTTAAACAAAAACATCTTCAATTATAAAACCATTTAGAAAATCACTTTTAACATCCATTTGATATAACTTGAAATTCAGATGAGCAGCATATGCAAGTATAATCTGAATAGCTTCTAATATTTCTACAGGTGCAATGGTTTACTCATAGTCTATTCCTTTCTCTTGGACTATATCCTTGTGAAAATAGTCTTTATTTGTTCCTAACTATATTTAAAGCTTCATTAACTTTATTCCAAAAAACTCATTTAGCGCTTATGGTCAAAGTGTACTTAGGCCTTTCAACTAATTCCCAGACTTGTTTCTTTCAAATTGATTTAACTCTTCTTTCATAGCCATTACTGAAAATTCATCATTGATTTCATCATTGATATTTTTAGGTTCTAACTGTGAAAGAAAATCTTGATGTTCAACTTGGTTTCATAGAGAATCTCTAGTCTGTGTCCCTCTATAAAGATTTCCTACAACAACATCTAAAGGATGATTCTTTAGAATCTGAGTTGATCTGGTAAAGGTAGGACTAGAAATTTATTGTTCTTCTCTAGGTTTGGGTTCATCTGGAATATTTCCAAAACTGGTTGTCTTTGCAACAGGTTCACTGAAATTATCCCGAAGGTTTAGAACAAACAAATATTCTTCAGGATTCTCATGAGAGTGTTTAGGTTCATGTGGATCAGTTTCATCAAATTTGATGTGAAAATATTCTTCCACACACTTGATCTATTTATTAAAAAATATATAGTCTTTTCTAGATAAATAATATCATAGAAATATTCCTTCATCGCTTTTAGAAGAAAACTTTTCAAGATTATCTTTAGTATTGTGAATAAAGGCATTTCATCCAAAAACTCTGAAGTAACTAACTTTTGGCTTCCTATTATTCCACAGTTCTTAAGAGGTATTTTTAAGAATAGGCCTAATCAAGACTCTATTTATAATATAACAAGCTGTATTGACAGATTTAGCCCAAAAATAAATAGGTAAGTCATACTCATTTAGCATAGTTCTTGTAATTTCTTGAAGGGTTCTATTTCTCCTTTCTAATCCATCATTCTATTGAGGTGTCCTAGGGGAAGAGAAATTATGATTATTGCCAATATGTGGGTAGTATGATTCAAATTAATGATTTTCAATCTCACGACCATGATCACTACTCAAGGTTTTAATCTTAAGACCACTAAGGTTTTCTACAAACTTGGAGTACTTGATAAAGTAAGAACAAGCTTCACGTTTGTGAGATAGAAAACATACCCAAGTATATGTAGAAAAGTCATCTACAAGAACATAGAAATACTGCTTCCCATTTAAACTATAAACTATATAAGGTCTAAACAAATCCATGTGAACCAACTCGAGAGTTTGATAAGTTGAAACATATTTCTTTGATTTAAAAGAAACTTTATGTTTCTTTCCCTTTTGACATGGATTAAAAACTTTTTTAGCTAGGAATTAAAGTTTAGGTAGGTCTCTAACTAAGTTCTTCCTAGTCAGTTTTCTATGTAAATTTATATTACAGTGTCCTAATCTTCTTTTCCAATGCCAAGAGTCTTTATGAAAAGAATTTAAATAGGTATTATTTTTCTTAACTAAATAATTGAAATCTACAGCATATACATTTTCATTTCTTAGGGAAAAAACATTAAAACATTTTTAGAATTAAAAAAATTACAAAAATCATTTTCAAACATAACATTAAATCCATCATAACACAACTGAGAAATTCTTAATTGATTATATTTTAGTCTATTAACATGTTAGACTTTAGAAATCAAAATTGAATCAGTGTTACCAATCTATCCTAAGCCGATGTTTTTTCCTTTTGAGTTATCACCAAAGGTGACATATCCTCCATAAACTTTGATTAAGATCTTGAAGCATGAAAAGTCTCTTGTCATGTGTCTTGAACATACACAGTCCAAATATCATGCCTTCTTATAGGAACTTTTTAAACAAATTTCCTACAAAACAGGTTTAAACAGAAAATGATTTTGGTACCTAGATTTTCTTGGGACCAGACTGGTTAGAAAGCAAAACTTTTGGTACCCATATTTGTCTAATGAGTTTCATATAATCAATAGATTAAAAATACTGTGAAAAATAATTTTTTTGATATATAACTATGTGAATAACTATTTGAGACATATGAATTTATAGAACTGGAACTAGCAGCAAACTGTCTAGTTTTTGGAATAAATCTTCTTTTTTGTGATTTGTCTCTGTCCAGGTTGATAGCCTAACCCAGCAGTATACATTGGTGCTACTTGTTTGCCTATAATTTGGGTAAAAGTGTTCTTTCCATTAGTAAACTTCTCCAAATCTTTCCTGAGTTTCTCATTATATAGTTTCAGTTAAGTATTTTATTTTAAATGTTGAGCATTCTTTTCCTTTTCTACTTCTAGTGCAGATTTGATAGTGCTAGTTAAACATGCTTTTTCTTCTAGGTTTTATACTTTTCTTTAATCTCATTGAAAGTATCTTCTAACGTGTTAAAATATTAAAATAACTATTCACTAGAAATGTTTTCAAAATCAGAATTAGAATCATATCCAGAATAATAAGAATTTAAAACAGGAGTATCCACTGTTACCTCAGATGTATTTTTCATGAAACACATATTAGCCTTTTGAGATTTTTCATCTTGATTGAAATCAGAATCACTTGAACTATCTTCTAAAGCACTCCAGTTTTCTTTCATAGAATTATTATATTTTTTGTCCTTGTTTTCATATTTCTTCATGTACTTTAATTTTGGATAGTCAACTTTCACATGTCCTTTCCTATTGCATTCATACTAGACTATGTCATCAATTTTGTGAGTTCTTTTCCAATCATTCATCCAATGACCTTTATTTTCACACTTTCCCTTATAATTGGATTTTCTGAAGAACTTATTCTTTTAATAAAACTTCTTGAATCATCTAGATATCTGAGCCATTTCAGCATCACTATCAGATCCACTTTGTTCAGTACATGAACTACCAGTTTTACTTTGAATTTTCCCTTTGTTCTTATTTGTTGATGTAGAATTCTATAAAGATATATACTTTTTTCAGGGTTCATCATCTTCTTCCTTTTTTACTTTTAGTTCTTCTTCATACATCATTAATTTATCAATTAGTTATTTGATAGGAAGAGCATTAATGTCACAAGATTCTTTAATTGAAAATGATGTGCCTCTCCATCTTTCTGGTAGACATCGTAGTATCCTCATGATTTTTTCTTTTGCAGGAACTACTTTTCCATGTGATATCATTGTATTTACAATTTCGTTGAACCTGAGATACATGTCAGAAATAGGTTCATCGGGCTTCATTTTAAAATTATCAAACTAAATAATATAGGTATTAAATCACATTTCCTTTAAATTAGTTGTTCCATCATGGGAAATAGCTAAAGTATCCCAGATTTCATAAGCAGTCTTACAAGTAGATATTCAATTAAATTCCTCATCTTCTAAAGCACAATATAGAGCATTCATTTCTTTACAATTATTATTGTAAGTAGTTTTCATAGATTCATCCCAAGTAGTTCTTTTAGTTTCTAAAATCTTATACTGAGTCTCTATAGTAGTCCAGATATCAAATACCATACTTTTTAAATGAATTTTTATTTTTAGTTTCCATTGGACATAATTAACACCATTAAAGTAAGGTTTCATGTTGGTAGATATACCTTCTAGTCTATTATCCATAATTAGATTTTAGAAAATATATTTAAAGAGATAAAATTTAGAACTAACAGAAATTTAAGATCTTCAAGATACAACTGAAATCACAGTTGAAAAATAGAGTGTTTTGAAAAACAATTAACAGACCTCTGATACTAAATGTTGGTTGGAGTGGTCACTCAAGAGGGGGGGTGAATTGAGTTCCAATTAAAATTTATGTTTAAAAGAGTTATATTAAAAATTACCAAATTTAGATAATCAAGATAAAATGTAGTGAATTTATAAAGATTTTAAATGTTCAATTAGTTTCTCAATGATTGATTACTTCCCAGTTAACTTAATCTAAAGATTAAGTTAGATTTTGAATCTAACTCACTGGTTCACAATAATTAAAAACACTTGCTATTTCAACTATCAGAGTTACTTTAAAACAGATTTGAATTTAATATACTTAGCAGCAGAATATAAAAAAAGTTTAAACTAAAATAAGATGAAAAATAGATATAACCAAGAGGTTCAGTCTCAAGCCGAGACTTAGACCTCTCAAAAAAATTATATAAAATATGATCCACACCCTGAATTAGGGTTTTACAACAGCACACAGACTATCCAGGTCATTAGACCTCTACAAAAGTTCTACATTGGAAATTAAAAATAACAATCAATCACAGGCTATAATGGTCATCAGACCACTACCACTATCCACAGTGGGATACATGAGTGTAAGGGAAATATTGAGTCAGGATTTATAAATCCTCCAACTTAGCATAGGAGACAAGGTGTGATTAAAATACATAACACACACCGGTCAAAATGTAAATAAATGAAACACAATAGAGATAAACAAATAGAGATGAGTTTATAATGCCCTATGTGTTTTGAATGAAGCTCTGTACTCCTCGGATTGATGCAGATAAAGCTTTAAGTCCTTCTCTAGTTTCATTCAAGTAAAACAGAGTGTCGTTTTTGTATTTGACTTCCAGGTCCAGGTTGATCAGTCTGATCAACTTGAGTATAGGTGAGGTCGTTTACGCTCTTTAGTCCTTGAATTCTCAGGTTCTATAGATTCAACATGTATTCTTCCTTCTTCTTATATGAATGTAAATCCTTGTGTATCTTCATAAGGTTATTTCATATGTGTTTGGAATGATTTCTCAGCTGATTAATGATCCCATTTTTTCTTTGGTAGTTCGAGGTTCCCTTTTATACACCTTCAGATCTGGAAAGAGGAATGATTACCTTTGTATAGGTACAAGGTACGGTTCTTGAAATGCCAACAACTATCATTAATTAATAGCAGTTGCATTTAAAAATCAAATATGATTGTTACTAAATAATCAATAGAAATAATGTTTAGAGAAATAGTGACTGCTTTCCATCAGTATCTCTTTGTATTAGTGGGCATTTAGCGGTGGACGAGTAACAGTAGGTCTTGCATCAGAAGCTGTTAGTCTCTGTAATGGTATCTTGCTTGAATTGGTAGTTGCTTGAATCAGTATATCCTTCTATCAGTATCTCTTTCTATCAGTAGCTCCTTCTAGCAATAGATCCTTATATCAATATCTCTTTCAATCAGTAGCTCATTATATCGGTATCTCTATCTATTGGAAGCTCTTTCTATCTGTATCTCTTTCTATCGATACCTCCTTCTAGCGGTAGCTCCTTCTAGTGGTAGTGCCTTATAGCGGTAGCTACTTCTATCTGTAGCTCTTTCTATCGGTATCTCCTTATATCGGTAAGGTTTTATATTAGTTGCTCCTTTTATTGGTAGCTCTTTCTATCGGTATGTCCTTCTATCGGTAGACTTGTATCGGTAGATTTGTGTTGGTAGGTCTGTTTGTTTGTATCGGTAGGTCTGTCTGTTTATATTGTTAGACTTGATTATAACAGTAGACTCTGTGTATCAGTGATCTTTTCTTATGGGTAGACTATGTCTGTATCGGTGACTATGTATCGGTAGGTCTGTATCAGTGACTCAAAGACTTAATACCTATCTATTATATGCAAATCATCTAAAGGGTGAGTTATTATTATTTCAAAACATGTATAAATATAGATAAACATTTATTAACATATTACAATGATTATTTTGACATTTTTGTCAACTCAATAGTAGGATGACATAATTCAACATATAAGTAGGATTATCACCACATTTTAAAACATAATTGAGGTTATCAAAATAGGTGAGGTCAACCCATAGGATCCATTATACGATTTTAGAAATAGTTGAACTACATTAATTGGGTCTAAAGACCTAGGAAAAAATTAGAGTAGTCTCCCATTCAAATTATTGTAATTACCACACATTGGCATAACAAAATTCAATAAAATGAGTAAGTTTTAGAATTATGTTATCTCTGAAACTATTATAATAACACATAAATAAATGGTTGGTAATAAAATAATTTTCATTCATGTATTAAAATTAAATGAATCTTCCCCATAATGGAGTCTCTACACTAGGTTTTTCAAGTGTTCCTCGACATAGGTTTTGATCTGTTGAACTATGGATTTGGTATTATCTGTGATTTCTGAAAAATAAAAAAAAATTGGTTAGGGCCTCTATAGTGAAAATGTTTCTCATCGTATATAGAATGAAAATATCTTCCTAATACCATGGTCCTCTTCTTGGATTCGTGGATTTAGACAATCTCTTCCTTCAAGTAATCTACTTATTCTTAAATGTGAACCATTTGGAGTGAATTTTCATCAGTTTAGTATTGAATCTCCTCCAATATCATAGAATTTGGAATCTCTACAGAAGATAAAAAATATCTAAGTTATTGGAATTTTACAAATAGTTATGCCTCAGGCTGCTGCGATCGTTTTTCCTCTTCCCATCGCTAGATGACTGGCATCACAATATGGGGGATCAGGATTTAATAAAATCTTCCATACCCCAAAATGGAAAACATGGTTTTATAATTTTGAAGTAAACATGGATGATATTGTAGTGTTATATTTGAGATTATATACCAGATGTCTCACCAAACGAATCCATGTGAGGCATGAAAGACATGTTGTGCCTCCATGACAGACATGGAACCACATTCAAAGGAATAGATGTAATCTTATATTAACGTACTCAATGAGGAATCCGATTTTTATCATTCCAAAGTAGTATCGTACTTTACTTCTACTCTTCTATGAATTTTCATAGATTCTACTCCATTATTCTTGGCTACCAATGTCGACGGAATAAGGTAACATATTTGAATCATCTTTAACATTGGGGGATAATATATAAGAAGGGTATGTCGAAAATCCAAGTAGTTAATAATATTCACCCACTGATGGATCATATATTGGGATTGATGCCTCCCTAACACACTTGGTGTAATTTTTTTGATTTAGGATCTCCTCGTGAGGAACACACTTATGAGTTTTCATTGAAACTGGGACAAAAGTATCTCAAGAATCTCCCACTTAAGAGTAATCATTAATAGTTCACTCAGTAATGAGATGATGATAGATTATGTGTCCTTGTTCATAAATTAATAAATTAATATTTCCCATTTAGAAATTTTCAATAATAAAGAAGATTGGATTAGAACATCAATTACAACGATCGTTTGTGTGAAAAATAAAGAATCATGTCTAAAAAATGTTTATTTTATTCGTCAAACTCTTTAAAAGTTCCATCAAAATTATTATTTGCAATAATGTGATTAATTTCCATGTCATGATTTCATATTTATTCCAGTAGTGAACCAATACCTATAAAATCCTCACCCATGGCTAAACGTGGGACTTGAGGCTCGTCACCCAGTTGGAAATCTTCTGATGATGACATAATCCCCCAATTAGCTTCATCAGAGAAATAAAATTGATCAGTAGTGGTCTTCAAAGGGTCCTATAGTGTATGAAGTATATCTGAAATATCACCTATATCTGAAATAAAATATTTTTTAAAGGAATCATCGATTGTCAATATGACACTAGGTGGATCATCCTTTCTCTCTATAGTAACACGAATATAATTGGTGTCACCTCTTTTCCACTTATCCCATAAAAAAATAAACTCTCAAGTATAAGTTTTTTATTCTCCCAGAATTCCCCACTTAGTTTGTGAAGGATCAGTGTCAAACCCATTAATGGATGAAAGTGAATCAGGTCTGGCAAGAGGGATATCAGGATCTGAAAAGTATTTCTGGTGAGTTAAAGGACCAAATGTCATTATAGAGACAAACTGTAGAGAATAAGAATTACTGTTGGCTTAGACCAGTTAGGTTTATTCACCAAAAATAGTTATATAACTGTGTCATTATTATAAAATATGGGAACCAAGGGTGGAAAGAGGCCCCTTTACATCTCCTTTTCCATTCATATTTAACCTGGGGACAAATGACCATCCTCACATGTAAACTCTTCAACATTGATCTGGGTGCCCATAAATTTATATCTTACTGGGGATGTATCTGATGACACCACCTTCTATATGTTAAAGGGGTTATATATTAGTATGTAGTTTACTTACACAAATAATTATTGATTCCAAGGAAATATAAAGAATCTTAAATCACATGCATCAATGAATTCGTCCCATTCATCTTTAGATTATTGAGATATTCCCTCAGTGGATGCTCGGGCAAGCTTGTCAATTACCCACATTGGGGTCTGGATTCAATCATTGGTTTCATACTCCAAAATCCATCTCTTGAATATATTGTCCCACCTCAGTAATATTTATTTCATAATGAGTATCAATGGGAGCTCAGATATCACCATGTTTCTGGATACATATGCCAATAGGGATAAATACCCATAAATATATAATGTCACAAGTTACTCCTTTACATGATTGTATTTTCACCGATTTCTCATAATCAATTGTTAATGTGGCTAAATATGAGGAAGAGATGGAATATTTTTTACTTTAAAGACCTTTAAGCCTCTCTACTATGATAACATACTAAGAAATGAGTGCTTCAGTATCCTCCTGGTGGTAATTACTAGACATTCCTAGCTTAGAAGAGTGGCCTTTTCAGATCTAGCCTACTCCGTATCCTATGTCCAAGATCATTTGGGTGATTTTGGAGCTTCAATTTCATCACCCCAGGTAGATCCTTCCTACCATGCTTTAAACATCAGTTAGTTTTCATGTCATGAAATTGATGGGTGTGTTCTATAAATTACAATTACCAGTTTGAATAAATCTAATCACTGGCGTACGTAGTGTTTAATATGGTGGATCCACCTGATGAAAGTAGCTTGATCGACACTTGGGATACCTCCATGTCCTAGAGGATCAAAATATATCTGGAACAATTAGATGTTTCTCAAAATTAATGTGTTTGGGGGGGTGATATTTGTCTATTAGGGACACTTGAACTAGTGAGAAAATGGACATGGAGTATATGATTCACATATAATCTCTTTTTAAATATAATATTCCAATAAAATTTCTCTAAACACAATCATATATGTCCTTAGTTCATCATCACCATTGTATTTTTCATTTAAAATTATGGTAGGAGAATTACCGTATGGGAAGAATTTCAAATCTCCCAGCACATTAATATTAGTTTGGTTATCAGGATATTTTAGAGATAAATTTTAAATACCAGGTAAATCATGAATGAATGGATGAAACTAGCCATCAAGAACATCAAACCCACTGAGCACAGTGTGAGAACTAATGTGTACCGCAATACACTACATTATCACTCAAAATGATCCTAAAATTTGGTAGGGGTACTTCCATATATATGAACATGAAATAAAAACCAATAGATATTTTCCAAAATCAGGGAAACCTACACAATGTGGTTCATTCGTGCTAATATTTCCACTGTGAAAATAATCCCCAACCCCATTACACTATTAGATTCATCGACTGATTGTAGGAAATAATCAACCACATCACCATAAATCTAGACACATTGATACTTTTGGAGATTTCATACATGACTTTATAACCCCTCCATTCATACTAGCCTTTCTCAACGGTTAGCAAATATTTTCCAAGAATGCTCTAATTCTCTAATGAATGAAATCCCATTGGGAACTGGAAAGTGCAGAATTTTTTTTGGATCAAGGAAGGCCTTCATCCATGATAAAATCGAACATTTATCCTTGGGTGAGGGAATTCTTTATTGATATTTTAGTTCAGCTTCAATAACTCACAAGATAATGTTGGTTTCCTTTCAATGACATCCCATATTGCTTTTGGCTAGATGAATTCATCATACATGTCCCCAAGGAATGGTTCTCCTAAGATCTTATAGGCATACCATAAAATAATTCTTTCTTTATCATGTGTAGGATATAATGAGTTCATTTGAGGGCCCCATCAGTTCAGCTATTTGGGGATGATTTCTATATACTTATCAACTAATGTTTGGGCCACATAAATGAAGTCACATATTCTATTTGTTTTTATATTTGTGTTAAATTCTACATAGGTTTGACACACCCAATATTCATACTCCCATTGGAGATTGAACCCCCCCTATAGAAAGAAGGAACCAATCCTTTTTCAAACCCTTCTATTGATATATATTGGAAGAATATAAGTTTGAATGGTAGAAGTGTAATTTGGATTCCAAGGACGGTGGATTAAGATATGGGGAACACATGCTCTGGTTCATGATTCATGCTATAGGAACTATCTCTTCCTTTATAAATACACCTTTGTAGAAAATATAACTGGTTTCATAATCAATATATTAAAAAAACTTATACATCATTGAAAAAGTTTGTAGTTTTAGGAGGAATACGTCTCTCAAAATTATTTGGTCTTACAACGGTACATAATCACTTTGTAGATACTCGCACTGGTAGTTCTTCTAGAAATTAAATATGTCTAGATGGGTGGAGTTTCACATGTCATAATAAACTAGCCTAACAATTTTTATCATTTCTATGACACAAGATGAAACTTTTCAATTGGATCCCCTTTGAAAATCCATTGTAAATATGCGAGGAGATATCAATATCTTCATTAATGTTAAATCTTAGTTTTTGAAAATAATGAATATTTTTAAAAGGCATGAATTCACTGAAGTAACTTCAATAATTGAACTCACACAAGTCTCTCACATATTTTCCTTATGTAAGTCATTCACCTAAGTTACCTCGCATAGGTGACCTCGCATTGGTCACTCACCGATGTAACCTCACACATGTGACCTCTTGCAATTCAGCCGCTTAAGGAATTTGTCTCTTGTTGAAAAAGGCATACTGTATTCCTGCAAGGGAGGATTTTGGTAAATGGTTATGTCAATTACATGAATGACAAGAGATAGAAAATTGTGTTGGACTATTTGGGAGAGTTTAAGGGAATTTTAACAATAGAAGGAAGAACCACTGGAAATTTAACACTATTTATAGATGTATGGTCAACTTGCATTATCGAATAGTGTAGTTCAACTGCATCACTGACCTACACAGTTGATCAGCATGGTTCACCTGCATGGATAACATATAAAATCAACCAACTTCATGGGAATATATACACTATATTTTACACCCTTCTTTCCCACTAGAATCAGTTATGATTGAAGTCAACCTAAGGGAATGAAAGAACATTTGGGGACTAATGAATGAATGAATCATCAACATATGTATTCTTATCCCTCAGTATCAAATCCTTTTTTTGATTGGATATAACCTCGATGGGGGGAGTGGTTGACACTACCTTTTGACATGGTGAGGTAAATATTTAATTGATGATAACTCAAGTATTATAGGTGATGATGAGAGTTAATATACTCACGCAATATAGCCTTAAAGAAGCCAACCTACACAGCACTGGGTTTGTGCAAGCCCTTCATGTGTAGCCGAGAAAGGGAATCCACACCTCCATGAGGGCCCTGCATGAGATAGCTATGCGGTGGACCTTCGCGAGTGAACTATTCTCATAGTGTACCATGTTTTATTATAAATACAGCCATGGGGAACCTCATTTGGCATGAGTACATGACCATGAAACTTCTGAATGATTTTCTCACCCAAGTCTCCCATCCAAGCCTTCTAGTACATAAGGTAGCGAATTAATCCTAAAAAAGAAGGGAAAATTATTTTTAATCAATTTATCGATGTCACATAAGGTATAGAATACCATATAACTATGAGAGGAAATACTTTACCTTATTTATGATTATTAAGTTGAATGACCCTTCCACTGATCAAAACATGAGTACTAGTCCTCCAAAGATGGAGACCATTGGATCCAAGATAAAGGACTTTTCCAAGAGTCTTTACCTAGGTTTTCCATATCCAAAATACCTCTTTAGCTCACCCAAGACAACTCTGTGAAAAGTAACATATGCTCTCACATGCCTTACCTATGTGAGCCAGCTTCTATCCACCTAGGAATCACCTACAAGATACATCCATTGAGACACATTTTATTTGAAAAAATTAAAAAACATCATCCCATGGATTCATCATAAAATGGGTAACAAGATGTGGCCTCCACCAAAGCCTCCATATATGTATAATCTGAGTATATGCCACCTCCGTGTGTCCCATTGAGTATACATTTTCTGGGTAATGGATGTGTTTCATTTTTTTACAATATAATATATAGGATCCACAGAGTGTTCTCAATTATAAATTCTCATGGAAAATAGAATCTCAACCTTGGGATAATAATGGGACACCATTTTTGAAATTAATAGAGGAGACGTGAACATAAAATCCCTCTGTCTATCTATCTCTCTCTAATTCCCCCAAGTAACTCTATCATCATCTACCAACGAACGAGGAGTACAATGTCTAAGATGAGAGTCATTTTATAGATCTTCCTCATTCCTTCCCATAGGGAATAAATCATAGAGTAATTCCATTGTATTTCATGTGGGGTATTTTTTCTACCTTATGTATCCCTGACCTCACCCACTAGAGATCCAAGGAGAGTGTGTGGTTCTCCAAATCTTCACCTTATTCTTGTTTCTCCCCCCATGCATGACTCATGTGGGATTAGACATTTATGAAGATCATGAAATCTAAATGATTAAATACCTATCTATGTAGAGATTCTTTATGAATGTTCTTCCTCTAAACCTGATAAGGGCCTCTTTTTTAGTGTAACCACCAACTATATTATCATTACTTCAAATGAAAATATTCCCAATGAGGTAACCCATAGGGACTCCATAGGTGAAAGAAACAACCCTTCCAAATTACAAGGGATTTTCTTCCTATCCAAATATGATATGTAGGAAGACTCGATGTGGTTAAAACTCAACACACCAAAAATTAAACCTAACATTATATGGTCCATATTCTAATTCTAGTAATATCCTACATGGGAGGTTGTATACCTTCTTGTTCCCCTAGACTGATTTGTTGTACATCACACACCAAACCATGCCTAGGAACCTTTTACATAGGCTGCCTTGCTCCATGATGTTTAATTTGACGGTTTGATCCTTGTTAGATGACCTCAAAATATATTATGTGTCCCATTAAGTGGAACCAAACTATGTGAGTTCAAATTCCTTTCAAAAGGCTATATTGGAAGCCCATATCATGGTACTGATCACAACTTCAAAATAACTCCCATATCCCTGGATGATGATAAATTCTATAGTTCCCACTATGTGGCTTAAAATGACAATTGTAATAATAAAAGACATGAGAATTTTCAATCCGCATAGAAAAGGATAAAATTATTGGAGAACTCATGATACATATAGATATATATATATCAATGAATAAACTTGGTTACATATAGATGATTTTAAAAAAAATAAATTATAATAGTTTATTAATAATTTAAGGGAATCCTTTTCCATATTTTGGATATATTAATGGATTCAAAATATGTATTAAATCTATAAGGGAGTACGATAGTCGGTAACAATTTCCTAGAAAGGGTGGGATAAGGTCAACCCCTCATCTTCTTGTGTAATGTGAGTCCTTATGTTTTATTTGATATATTCCCCAATGAACACCTACCTTTGGAATGATGGATTCTGAATCATTCAGAATAAGGGAATATTGGGTGTTTCGGGATCCATGAATAAACCCTTTAGAAACCACCCAGAAAGGATGTGGAAATATGTGTTTGATGTGAAGGTTGTTTTACCACCACAAAAAAACTCCATTCATACTGACACAGTTATCAGGAGTAAAAAAATAATAATAAAAGAAAAATCAACAAGTTTTAAGGTAAGGAAATAGCACACACATAGAATTTTTAAAAAAAAGGTAAAATCAATTTCAAAGACCA
This sequence comes from Viscum album, assembly GCA_963277665.1. Taxonomy (NCBI): domain Eukaryota; kingdom Viridiplantae; phylum Streptophyta; class Magnoliopsida; order Santalales; family Viscaceae; genus Viscum; species Viscum album. The sequence goes on along the minus strand of OY728128.1, from coordinate 1,296,950,364 downwards.
TGAAACTTGATGGATAATGATCCATTAAAAATAACACTATGATCACAAGAAATAAAGAAAATTTTCATTATTTTACCTGATAAAAATATTTTTTTGTGTGGTATTCATTTTTTATAATGAATATAAATGATTATATTAGTTTTTTACTTTTATTGTTAAGAAGGATAGGGTAACTCTTGTTTTTATGAAATTATTGTGAGAGTTGTCATATTTTTTATCAAATAAAAAAATGTCGATTTATTAATGGGGAAAATTTTAATAATAATTATGGTTTTATTAGGTACTTATATTTTTCCAAAAATTTAATATTTAAATTCTAAATACATTTTTTATATGATTAAATGAGATTTTTTTAATTTTATCTAACAAAAAATAGTCACTAAAATATAGATTCATTCTTCAAGAAAAAATGGAAATGAATTTTTATTGTTAGAATTGATTAATTATAAAAATTCATGATACTAATTTCTTAAAACCCCCTTGAGATATTTTAATAACCTCTATATAGATAAATCTGTATGCAAGTAGGCATTGTATGTCTATTTGAAAAATTAAAGAATATAAAGAAAAAAAATATGAACATAGTGATTCATATGGTTGATGAGTAATAACCTATATCAATGAAGGGGATAACCAATTAGCTATTTTAAAAGAGGCAAACAATGATTTAGGTATAATGATCTACAAAAAGTTTGGGGACTAAATTTATATTTAGTGATTTAAAATCATAATGTATTTAATTTATGAATTTTTATATCTACATTAGTGTCATAACATTTTCATTTACCTCCATTTATACACTAATGGAAAATTAAACATATGTATCAATATGTTTGTCATATAAGAAAGATTTACTTTTTTAATTTTGTGAGAAACTTTTATTTCCTAAACTATATTCTGTATGAACTCCACATGAAATGTTCAATAGAAACAGTGTATGTATTTTCTGTTGTTTTTTCAAAACATTCATTTAGAGACTCTATCCTTTATACCCATGATCATTATTGTATAATTTTTACCAATATAATCCATAATTATCTCATCACCAAGGTCAAATGAAGAAATTTATGACTTGGTAATCTATATGGACCTCATAAAATAAGGCTGAACATATACAAAAAGTATTATATTTTGAAATTTATCCTAAATATATTCATCCTCATCAATACTATCAAAAAAATAATTATTTCACATTTCCCCTCACTTCTTCATCTATTAATTCTAATTGAGGCAAAACAAAACCACAATTTTTTAATAATGATGACATTTTTCATCATGTTAGTTGAATTAATTATACCATAAATCTTCTTTAGGTTCCATGATTTTTAATTTAATAATACTATGATAAAATGGTATCTCACCAGAATATGATTTATCTTGGAATGGAATAATGAATTCTTTGTAATATAAATTTCACCTTTAGAATGATAATATCACATATTATTCATTTCTTCCTTGTCAAATAACTTCAATAAAACCTTCAGCCCTATAATTTTTTTCTTGCTTCTTAAAATTTTATTTAAGGTATATGTTTAATAATGGAATTGGTAAAACAAAAACCTATAATAATTGTAATACTATCAATATCACCATCCATGTATATATTGACATAACCTTGTCAATGAATCTATTTCATCTGTAATTGATATATAACCTTTCCCCCTTTTAAGTATCTCACTAGTCAATTCAGAACCAAAAAATATTTTCTTCCAAGATTTTCCGTGGAATACATAAAACTATATACTATATATTAAAAAGTTATCTTCTCCATTCTTCCAAGATTATTATCAATAATTTTTGAAAACTACATTGATAACATAAAGTGAATAAAATTTTGAATGGAAATGGGTTTGGTTTGAATAAGGATAAACCCTATCAAAACTATCTCAAAGTTGGATTATTTGTGATGTCTTTATTGTTCCATTAAAATGATCTCATATGAACCTCATCCCAATATTATTCTTCCCCCCATTATGATCCTTCATTTCAAATTGGTAGGATAACTATATATTCAAACAATTGATCCTTTGTTCATTAGACTCTTTAATGAGAATATGATCTACATATAACAATAGTATGATATAATAACTTAAAAATATTTAAAATATAATTATCAATGAATTCCATATATTTTGGAATCATTCATTACTATGAATGCATAATTTTTTTGATTTCACTAACTTAGTGATTACTTCAACCTATATGATCTCTTTTATTTTGGAAAATTGAATCCCCTTCCTCTAAATTCGAAAAAATATTTTTATTTCTTGATATATATATATATTCTCTTCAGAATAACCACGAATAAAGGAATTCATTGTATCCACTTGCTTCAAATTTATTCATTATATAGTGATAATATTCAATTGAAATATTATAGTGGTTAAATTATAAATAGGAGAAAACATTTCAGTGTAATCAACATGATCCTTATATTGGAACCTTTAAAAACTATTATTCCCTTATATTATCTATTTAGAAAATATTATTTCATGTTATAATAAACCTTTTTTTTATTAAATTCTTCATTCTATTATAGTAAATTATTACATTACCATGTTTTATTTGTAAGCTATGAATAAATTTCATCCTTTATTTTCAACTCCAACATTCTATAATCCTTTAACTATATATTTTATTCATTAAACTAAGGTCCCCCACCATAAGTCAACAATAAATAATGGATTGAAGATTAATATTATTTTAGTACAATAAATACCATCATTGGATTATTAAGAGGTTTCCCAATACATGGATTCTTGGGCTGGCTCTTGTCCTATAAAACATTCTTTTCTAGTATACCATCAAAATCAACTTTATCATGCTATTAGGGTTCATTTAGTAAAAATCATATTCAATATTATATCTTTTATTATAAATAAAATGTTCATGAAAGATTACAATTATACATCTAATAATAAATCTATATTCATTATCCCATAAGGGAAAACCAAACTCTTCATTTCTGTAACTAATGTAGAATCTTTTTTGTTAGTTAAAATATGATTTATCCATATTATCAAATTATTCATTAATATATGATAGATACCCAGTAACATTAAAATGATAAATCTTTACCGTTATTATTATTTTCACTTACTCAAGTACTTTCTCTCTCAATAGTCTATATAGGTAATACTTTTTTAGGTACGATTCAATTCTATAAGATTCAACACAAAAAACCATAGTCAATCCACTATGAGACCTCATACTCCTAGAAAACACAAAAAATAACCTTCTATTGAGTTATACATACCATTTTTATGGTTTTATAAGTATAAACATATTTATATAATATTTTTGATGAAAAACAACTTGATCGGTCGACTATTATAATCACAACCTTTATTGGATATCAAATATTTCACCTCCATCCTTGTTTCATTTTCTACAAGATAGTTCCATTTCTAGAAGGAATAAAAACATCATGAATATTTTCTAGAAAATAAGCCCATACATATCAAGTTGAGTGGTCAATGATTTTCATGTAATAAAGTGATATAATAAGAGAATATATAAGCTCATGGACCCACAAATCAAAATATATAAGACCTCATATTCCTAAATTATTTTTCCCTTTTTAAAAAATAAACTTTTCTTAAGATATCTATGAATAAAATATTCATAGGTTTAATATACAACAATTTAATATCTAGAAATATTCTCTTAAAATACAGAACATTCAATCCAGTATCACTTATAAAACAAGACTAGAAATTCCAATTTTTTGGAATCAATTTCTATGTTCAAGGATTTTAGCATATGATTTGAATTACCAGTCATGTAATGTTTTTGATTATTCATTCCTTACACCATAACATTAATGGTATTTTTATTTTCCATGATCTTTTAAAAAATATATCGTAATATCTTTTAGTATAATGGGATGCAATATATATTAAATTTATCCACATTACATGAATATATCAGACTTGATTCAACATTAATAAATTTCTATTTTGGTTATTAAATTTTACATCATATTTCCTAATAATAGTAATTGGTATATCATTTATTTGATTTACATTCCCTTCAAAAAAAATTAATATTTTTTAATTCATTCCTTGTCTTTGTTTAGAAATAAAGAAGTTTCATATTCCAATATCCCAAACTCTATGGGACTATCAACATTGAGAACCAGTGAATATTAATTTATTTATTTTGGTAATTAAGTATAATTCTTAGTAATATGAAACATGTATATATGAACATTATCTAAAAAATCTATAAAATTATTTTTTTAAAATTCCATTGATATTCGACAATTTCAAGGGATAACCTAGGGACATTAATAAGAAAGGGCTGAGATGTAAATAACAATAAGGAAAATATCGATGAATATGAAATGTTAAAGTAGTACATGTGTGTTAAGAGGAATATCAATGCAATATAGGAGGGTTAAAATCATATAAATAATCATCAAATAATTATATAGTATGAATAAATTAAGTCAATATAGGAATATAGAAACAAAATAAAATGTGGCATCCAAAGAATATGTCAAGGATATCCAATAATAATTCATAAAATAGTATGATTAGTACTAAATCCCTTATACTATACATGATAACTCATTATATAAAGCTATTAACAAATTCATTGGATGGTTATATAATTTGGGGTCCAACCATCACATTCATATCATGTTCATGCATTAGTGGGCTAAATATATCATTAACCATATGATCATATTTCATCACATTTAAACCCAAAATTAAGGATTCTAGGATACATACTTGGAATTAGTGAATCATTGAACGATAGGTACATCATGTTTAATTCCATTTAGTGGAATTTTTTATGGGTATTAACTACACAAATTCTTGGCATTTAAAAATCGTAGGATAATTCCAGCATCATAAAGTGTGTACATAAAGATTCATTGAAGTGTTTAATGAGAGTGAAATTGTTATGTTATAATTTTTAAATCATATGTGCATTATGAAGTATGTATAAAAATATATAAAAACATGACTAATATGGTATATGAAGGTAAAAAATATAGAAGGTTCCTGAATAAATAGGAAAATGACTGTATCCATTATATAGAGATGGAGATTCTTAATTCTTGGGAGAAGATTATTAAGAGCTTGGGGAACATTATAAAGGATATATATAAGTAAGGGTATATTAAATTCATGCTTTACGAGTTTTTATTGATGTTTTATGGTAGGTTGGGTTTTTTTTATAGAAAAACAAAGGGATATGCTTTATTAATTTTTAATCATAAGTTTTGTACTCTATATGACAAATTAATATAATCTTAAAAATCCATTGTTTCTAATATATTTTCTAATATTGTATAATGGTTTTCATTATTTTATATGGATAAGGACATAACAACTTAAAATAATACCCGTGGTGATGTGGTAGTGAGACATGTTTATAACGATTGTTTTAAAACCATAAAATATAATTTTAGTTTTGTAAGATTTATTAAGGATTCATAAAATTAATTGAATGACATAAAAAGACATTATTTTAAAGGGTAAATATATATTTGGTCATATATATATTTTATTTCATATATTATAACACTTTTGGGTCGTTATTATGTAATAATACAAACTATATATTTATATCATATTTAATTTTATCTGAAACAATTTATTGTCTCAAAAAATAGGAAAATTAACTATTGAATAATTTCAAATTGATGACATAAATAATAATTTATTTATAAAAATAATTCACTAAATATAATAGTTTAATGTTTTAAATAAAAAATCCCAATTTATTAAAAAATAGTGATTTTTCTAACAATAAAATTATTCTAACCCTTATAAAAATTCCATTTGACTTCACGAAATTACAACATCATTTATATTTACTACATATTATCTAATAATAATATTTTAATAAAATTCATTTATTTCCAAAATTTATTGAATTCATAAAAATAGTGTTTTGTTTGAAACAATATATTTAAAGAAAATACAATTTTTTTAATCATTTAAAAAAAACATTTTCATCAAACATATTATTTAATCATTTTTAACGAATAATAGAAAATTTAATAATTATTTTTTTGAAAATAAAAATATAAAATTTCATTTGTCAGGGTCTATATACATATTCCTTTGTCACACAAGTGAATCATCTATGAGTAAGGTGTGTGGTGGTGGGATTTTCTATTGGTGGTTTGATGAACATGGTTTGGGTCTTAAACTTGATAAGATTAATATTTTCCCATAAATGGTTTTTATCATGCTTCAGTTGATGAATATTCACTTTGGATTTTTCATTGGAAATCCTATTGATTCTTTCTCCCTTAGATACTATCATAAATGGGATGTATTGGTCACGATTCCACTGGTCCAGGCCATTTCTTCCTTGGTATATGTCAAATGGATTTATCAAAACCATATATATATATATATATATATATATATATATACTAATAATACGATCAGTGTATAAAAACTATAATATAAATGGTTATTATTCTTAATGGTATTTTAAATTTGATAGGATATAAATTTAACTGTAAAAAATAACCAAAGCAGGTCAACTGTTTTCTATAATTCCATTTCATTATAAGTTATTTAATCATATAAAAAGGGAATTTCACTTGTAAATGTTTTGGTCATTACATTATTCCACCCATAAAAATAATTAGCCTTCAAAATTCATTCATATACAAAATAAATTGGGGGTGTCATGTTTTATCACCTCTTCTGGTTCCCAAGTCACTTTTTCATACTTTTGGTTTGACATTAGTACTTTGAGAAGGTGAGTTGTATTATTTCATAAAACCCTGTCCTACAATCTATGGTCTTCATAAAAAATACAATTTTCTAATGATATAACATCTAAATTCTATATATTCTAGGGATCTAGTATTTACTAACTTAAGATGGATACATAGAACACATCATGTACTTGAGATTGTTTAGGAACGAGTTATAGTCATTAGGCCACAATTCCAATGTGATCAAGGATCTATAAGGGACCATTGCATCATTGAGTAATCTTTCCCTTCTTCCCAAGCATCATAGAGTTCCATTTGAATGCATGAATGGAATGATTTTTTATATGAGAACTCTACTAGAGAAAGGTGTTGATCTCAACATCCATGTAAATACATTGAAAACGATCTTATTATATCCTCAAGTGTTTAAATGGTTATTTCAAACTGATCGTATGTGTGAGGGTGAAAATCGGTGCTGAAGATCAATAATATATCATCCACTTACAAAATTCTTCCCCATATCCTTGAGATATATCACATATCTCAACCAGAGAAAATAAAGAGTGGAACTCTATATAGTCATTCTAGTTTCTTTATGTATATCTTGGTGATATTTTAGAGTTTGAAATCTACCTTGATAGTAATGAAATGCACTAAAATTTTAAGGTGATCAAATACCACTCAGATGGTGTTATTTCCTTTAGGTTACCAGAGGATTCATATGATGAGATCCATGCTTATGTTTTACCATTTTTATATTGTTTTTGGGAATGGTTTCATAATACCCTTTCAATTCTTTCATCCAACCTAGAATTTATGGCATATCCATCATCATGATAAAAATTCAGAAATATCCCTCTTCTTATTAATCCTACATAATTCTTTCTTCATGCCACAAACCTGCCAAGATACCCTGGTCTCCTAATACCTACACTAGCACTAACATAACCCTAAGAGAATTCCTAATCCCTGTGGGTTAGAGATTAGCACATAGAATAATACAAGGTCAAATAGGGAAAAAATTTACCACTACCAATGAAATATAAAAATTTCATGTCAGTATGATCAACACTTATAAAGGATAATGTGACAAAAATTAAATAAGTATAAAAAAGCCAAAAGCATTACGAAATCAAATAATCAACAACTGACAGGATACAACTCATATATCCTTGGGTGAAAGTGGATAACATCTCCATTGATGACCACCATCACTCAAATCACAAAAGATCAATGTAATCCACCAACTTCATGTTCCACATTCCCATTTCCCGGACCTAACATAAAAAAATCTACAAACTCTTGATAGAAAAGGTAGGGTGTGATCTCTAAATCCAAGTAAGTTCTCACCAAGTGATTCATAATCAATACCAAAAAAATTTAACATTTATTCTATCATAAAAAATAAAATAAGGAATTGAATTTCGTTTTGCAAACTTAAAACTGAAACATGATTTTATTACAAATAGATAGAATATATTTCAAAACATCCTTCAAAAAGGATTAGATGAACATATTATATAAAAGAAATTATATAAATAAATTGGAAATAATTAAATAGTTCATTAATCAATGGAATGTATAATCAAGTAAAAAAATAATATCACCATGTACAAGATCACTGTGGATAGTCACTTTATCTGGAAATAGGATCCTTACACATCTCTTAGTGATAACATCTCTATTCAGAAATGCACACAAAAATACATTCCAATAGGGGAACCCATCACATGCAGTCTACACCCCAATAGTGGATCCCAATTACTCATAAAGACATTTTTCATGAAGAATCGTATCAATAAGAGAGAAGGTTAACTAAACACATTCAAATACAGCATTGGTCTCCTTCTTGAGGACTCTTAAATGCAATAGTATAAAAAAGATCCCTCAAGTTCCACTCCAATAATGAATGTTTCATGATCTGGGTTTTAATTTTTCTTCTCCATGCATCAGCAATAACATTCCATTTCCCTATGGTATAGGTAATATGAAAATCAAAATACTGCAAGTATTCCACCAAACACCTATTATGGGGATTCAAATATTTTTAAGAGAATATATTACTTAGAAACTTTTGGTCAGGATACATGGTAAAACATTATCTGAAAAGGAAATTCCACTAGCTTTTAAGTGCACAAATATGGAATTTGAGTTTATTTTAATGGGTTATATAATTATTTTCATGTGTTTAATGTTTTCTAGAACCAAATGGTATCATGTGACCACCATGGAAAATAACTCAACCCAAACCCATCCCCGGTTTATTATAAAAGACAACACTGCCCTTCATGGTAAATGGAACACTCAAAACTGGTGAAAAATTAAAAATACATTTCAAATTAATAAAATTACTCTAGAATTTATCATCCCAAGTGAAATTCACAACCTTCTGAATGAGAGAAGTTATCCTAGAGACCATCTTTGTGAAATTTTTTACAAACTAATGATAATACCCTACTAAACCACTAAAGCTATGAATCTCAAAAAAATCAATTGGTTATTCTAATGTAATAACCGATTTCACCATTTTATGGTCAATATAGATACCACGTGTCCCATGAACAATTCTTTCTGAAATAAAAAATCACATTTTTATAAATTTTTATAATGTTGGTGATTTCTCAACATTTCCAAAACCGCTTTCAAATGACACCCATGATTATATGTAAACTAAGAGAAAAATAGTATGCCATCCACAACAACCACCATGAACCTGTCAAGATTCTCATGGAAAATCCTATTAATATAATCAATAAAGACTGATGGAGAATTGGTTAGACCAAATCACCTGAATAGATACTCATAACGACCATACATTCTGAAAATGGTAGTTTTCTGAATGTCAAATTTTTTTATTCTCAATGGGTGATAAATTGGTTGAAGATAAATCCTTGAGAACCAATTATACCCTTTCAAAAGGTTAAAAATATCACCAACACATTGAAATATATACTTTTTATTCATTATAACTCAATTGATTTTTTGATAACTAACACATAGGGGAAGTTCTTCATCCACATTTATAGAAAAGATAATAGACTCTACCAAAGATGAAACACTCAGGCATATACATCCATTCTCTAAATGATCATCCAACTAAGACTTTGAGTATTTCAATTCATCTGTTTCCATACATTAAGAAGGTAGAGATATCAAATGGGTAACAAGAACTAAATCATTATAATATATACCTATCTTACTAGTGGAAAACAAGAGAAATATTAAAAACAAACACATTGGGAAACTCGAAGAAAAATGGAGGTAAATCATCACTAAAAATTTATACTCGAGATCAAAAGAAATCACAAATATTACATTCCCTAAATTTAGATATAGAGGTCCATATCTACTTGACATCATATACCACTCTCCTGAAATGATACTGCACACCCCATAAGCCATGGTAAAGGAGACCTGTCAAATAGACAAGATAATTTAGACCTTATTATAAATAATTCAATCCAAGCTGATGATGACATCAAGAGTTTTCATGTTGAGAACTAGAATATCACAGAAGAATTCAATCTATGATAAAGAGAATTAAAAATCAGGACAATATATAAACTTATCTCTCAATATTCCATGGTGTGTAGTAATATCCACCACATAAGGAAAAATAATCTTAGAAATGTTTAGTGGGCTAAAAATTTAATTCAATATAAATGGATGAGATGCACCAATATCAAATAATGTAGTCACTAACGATAAAGGTATGGCGATGGTACCTCTCACAGTCACTGGAAATGTATCATATTCTTCTTAGACTATTCCAATGAATGAAAAATAATCATTTTAGATTAATATTTCTATAAAACCTTATATTTTGAAGAATATGATTTCACCATAGTAATTTTAGGTTCTGATAATCCCCTGAAACTGTATATGGTAGAGAAAAATTGAAGAATTTCTGTAGGTATCTGTAGAAACCACAATAACTACAAATATTTTTCACCTCAGTATAAGAACATCTCAAATGAATAACCTCACCACACTGGAATAATGTCAAATGGGACTTTTTCTAGTCACTATACATGGTCTAAAGGCTGAATTCTCTCAATAAACACCATGATACTCGTCATGCTACCAATTTCCCATAAAGGAACTCATAGAACTGCCACTGGGATAATATTAATCTCCCTCCAACCCTGAATTACCATCCAGATCAAGATCAACCATCTGTTTCTTATCCAACATGATAGTATAAGAAGTGAGAATTAGTTATAAAATGAATGAGAAAATATCAGGACAAAGAACCATATAAAACCATCAAGTTTTAATATTCTCATTAAATATAATCATGTGTGTCAACTACTCAAGCTCAAAAAAGTGGTTCCCATACTCCTTCATGGTCATGTTAGTCTGTACTTGTTTGAAAAACAAAATTTCCTTAACCATCACTATATAATCTTGATATAAATGATCAGTGAAAATAACACTAAATTATATCCACTCTAAACTCTAATGATTCGTTACCATTACAATCAAATCCCACCATCTTTTTCCAGGTCCTTCCATCTTGAAGGTAATTTTTTTACCTTAATATGAATCAATAATTTCCACAAAATCCAACAAAATATATATAAATATATAATTCATCCAATAAATAGCCTCCTGAAGATCCTTATAGCCTTGTAATTATGGTGGATTATAGTGAAGGAACACATGAGGAAAATTAAATGATTCATCCCTTTTATGTTCCATAGTTTGTTCCAGAATGAGAATGGGTGCGGGTGCCTATTGGAGAGCTTGGAAAACACTAACAGAAATATCAATGATATTCTGGTCTACATGAGGATTTAATCATGGTTTCTCCCCAATAACATCTTCTTGTAGCCTATTCATATTTCTCCTTGAAATAATGATGATATCATTAAAAAAAACCCTAAGGAAATTAGAAAGTATACGTAGATCAACATCTTATACCAGAGAAATTGGAATATCAGTTAGATATGATAAGATTTCATGACAAGGATTTCAACATACCAAAATTAAATGTAAGGGAAATATTAGGTTTAGATCAAGTTATTCTGTATGTTTCCTTTCCCAAGAAACCCATCATTACATAATGCTTATTACGATGAGAGATGGCCATAAATTCACACATAATTACCTCATAAGTCTCAACGAGACATACCATATTGCATACTAAAATTATGTAAATATTCTTAACTATTACCTTCAATACAAAATCATCATGGACCAGCCTGGATACCCTAGTACCATGATACCCGAGTTTTCACTAACATATCTTGAAGGGCGTTCTCAATCCCATAGTTTGGATACTATCTCCTAAAATTATACAAGATCAAAGAGGGAACAAATTTTCCACAAACATTCGATGATAAAAAGTTTAATCCAGTATTTTCAACACTCCAAATGGAGAGAGTACGAGAAATAATATATGCATATTAAAACCCAATGTATTAAATCTTTTTGTAATTATCAAATGACAAGATAAAACTCAAAAATCAAATGGTTGAAGAGGATAACATCTCCAATGGTCACCTCAATCACTCTAAGTCGAATAGATCAAGAACATCTACCACCTAGAAGTAGAATTTTTTCCTTCCTCCTACATAGAAAAAAAGAATCTATAAATCCCCAAAGAAAAAGCCTTGTTGTAAGCTAAAAATCATAGTAGGGTCTCACCAAGTGTTCCATAATCAATACCATACCAATTTAAAAATTAATTTATCAGATAAAATATAACATGGAATGGAATTTAATTTCTCGTATTTCAAACCAACACATGCTTTCATTTCAAATAAATGGGAGATATATCAAAACAACTTTCAAACAATCCTTAATGAACATTTTATATAAAAGTATTTGTATAAATAAATTGGAATGAAACCACGTAAAAAATCACTATGGTAGGCTGGTTTGTTAGGTAAGAGGATCCCTAAACAACTTATAGTTATCATAACTCTGTTATGTGTAACACAAAAATATTCTATAGTATGGGAATCCCTCGTGGGCAGTCTACACCCCAGTAAGGGAATGCATTATGAGAGTCATGTAAAAGATGTTCTAGAAAGAGTTATCATTATCAATCCATTGCTAGGGATGAAAGCTCACAGTGTTCTTGTTCTAGTTATTAGTAATTGTCCAGGTGAATATTTTCTTCAAAAATCAATCAATCAAATTGGAAATTAATCATTTAAAATCATTTTAAAATAAAATTCTCCCACATCAATTTTCAATATGTCTTTCTCCCTTCAAAACCAAATTATTGGTTTTCCTCATTTCATGTCATTTTAAATCACTTTTATATTTAATCGATTATATCAAGAGCAAACATAAAAAAATTTCTTAAACTTTTTTTCCAAATCTAGCCATCATTTTCCATAAATACCCCCAAAATTTCAATTCCATTAAAATTTTGATTTTTATCAATTTCCATTCCACTTTAAAATCAAAGATCAAATCATCAAAATTTCTAATTTTTTAATAAATTAAAATGTTAATTCAATTTCCTGATGCAATTTGATATTATAATTTTAGGGAGATAAAATATGGAACAATATTCTTTTAATCAGAGATCTTGAGTCAACATTCGTAATTGGAACACCAATTTTGATCGATGGTGAATAATATTTAGAAATCAAATATAGAATCAAGATCCAATGAAACAATGTTTAGATACAGAAAATACATGATGATCCATCAAAATATAAGGAGGAAGTATAAATATATTGGGAGAGAATAAATTAGAATATATTCACTTATAGAAGAGGGATATGATATTCCATAGGCACATTAATTTTCCAAAGGAGGAGGTTTGAGGAGCCAAAATGTCATCTAAGTATCCTTTGAAATAGTGTAAATTTCATTTGGGCCAAACAGAGTTATAAGGAATATTAAATAGTGGCTGGTAAATTTTAAAACAATTTTTGGGAAAAATTAGTCTCGTTTATATGATTTCTAAGAGAGGGAGACACAGTTTGCTAAACTATGTTCCCTAACCATGAACCCCTAATCTGGGGGAAATTGTTTCTCCTTAGTAGTCACATAGGGTTTCGTACTAGGAACTGACCTTGAAAACCATCAAAATTCTAGTTTTCTTGATTTTGAGGGTCTGGCCACATGATTATGAAAAACTATTTTCCCCCAATAAAGAACCATCAAAGGGGGTATAGTTTGTTTGGATGAACAATATGGTTTTCCTTACCCATACACCAATAATTCAAACCCCCTTGGGTATCCAAAGGTTTTTATATCTTCAAATGAAACATCTTGAAACCAGACCCAACCAAATAGGGAAACAAAATAGGGTCAAGGAGAACCTAAAAAAATAAAGGGGTGATACAATTTAAATATATATACATCTTAGATTAATAGGGGAGGATGTTCTATGCACATCATCTATAATATACCTCTTTAGATCTGGTTTTTATGGGACACATATTTGGGTTCCAAAACATATAACTATTTATTTAGAAAATTTAAATGCTAGAATATTCTCTACCGTTGTTATATAACCTCGATATCTTTCTAGGCCTCCTCAATATTATCATGAATGAATGGTTGTGTAGTAATTTGATTAAGGTAAGATAAATATCCTTTTATTATGCCCATATTCATGATTTTTTGTTTTAGGAATATTGGATCCCTTTAATTACTCATTATGGATATGGTTGAAGGATATTTTCTACTCAAAACATCTTCCCCATTATTCACTGTCCGGAGATAGTAATGGATTAAAAAATCATAATCCATTATAAACTCTAGCCATCTTTATTTCAAAAAAATTGAGGTATTTTGTGTGTGGATATATATGGGACTTGTAGGATGCGTATATATGTCACACCTCTATCAATAGATATAATGTTAGAAAATATTCAACATGAATATCCCTGTACACAATTCGAGATCATGTTTTAGGTATTTTTTATCCTAGGTCTATAATTGCCCAGATCCATAGGATATCACTTTTTCATATTTAATGAGTATAAAACCCACACAATTTTTTAAGTATCACTGTAGATAACAAATCATTCAAGAATGATGTGAAATTTTAGAACAGTTGCACTGAACAACCTCTTTTTCTTCACTTTAATTTTTTGATCCCATTAATAATTCTAGAAAAACGTCAAAAACTTTTGATTTATCTTGGATGGTGGTCCTGGAAATCATGAGATGTTTCTCAAAAATCAATTATAGTACCCAAAAATTCAATGAAGCTATGGATTTAAATCATAGAGTTTATTATGGAACATCCTTAAATTTCCTTTGTTTTTAATGTAACCTTATATATCCCTTTATTAGTGATAACATGGCCCACGAATATTACATGCTTTATCCAAAACTAAAGACCCACATTAGATAATTTATGGGCTCAACATAGCTGATCAAACAATTCATCAATCCATGGAAGAAGATAATTATTTTCTATCATGACCTTGTTGATCTTATTATAATAAATATGATGGTATATTGACCAATAATCATTCTTGTTGAAGAAGAACAGTGCACCATGGGTTTAATGTCTTATCTGTATAAACCCTTTATCCATATTATAATGTAGTTTATTCTTAATATTCTCAATTTTAAAAGAGTTCATTCTATATAGATTAATGGTTATTGAAAAATATTCAAGCATGAGATCGATTGAGAGCTCAAACAAAAAACTTGGAGAAAAACAAAACAAATCTTCTGGAAACACATTAATAAATTCCATTATAGTGGAAATTTTACCACAAATAATATTTTTCCTATGTTTTAATCATTTGAGATATATATGAATACTCACAAATCAATAATATCCTTTCTTGGGATGATGAAAAATGAGAATCATCCTCTTCCACTGACATTTATTGAATCTAAGGGTGACTTGTGATAATGTGGGTGATTTTCTCATCTCAAAAATTTATGTTGGATCTATACAAGGAATTCCAATCCATGCCCAGAATAACAATGAGTTATTATAAAGAGGTATCATAAGATTTTTTTGGTGAATTAATCCCAAAAATTCTTACAGGGGGAGTTATATACCTATGATAAAATATTCTTCCCATTCCGAAATTTTAATGATGGATATACTTTCATATTTTTATAGTAGTTGTCGAATAGTTATACTAAACACAATTAGAAATATAGGATTTAATGTAAGTATTTTGTATTTAGATATTTATCAACTAACATTTCATGAAATCATTGAAAATATTGAGAGCGGTGTCTAATTAAAACGAAGTTAAAAGGAATTACAAAAACTTTAACATTAATTTTATTGAAAACCAATGTCAAAGGTCTCTATAAAAACATTTGAATTTATTTTTTTAAGAAATCACATGTAAAAATATATATTTAATAATAGTTTTCAAGAAAAATAATGTTAAAACTCAACCAAAAAAACTTTATTATCAGTTTTTTGGAAAAATGGTGTTCAACATTCTTTAAAAAAATTTCAACAAGTAGAATACTTTTTTTCATTCCCTCGGAACTCTCCCTCTTGATCAATTATTATAGTCGATGAACATGACGACCCATGAAGTTATTTAATTATCTATTGTAGGCAATTTTCATAAATTTTTCACGGTATTTCTCTTGAATCCTCTATTCGTCATTATTACATGATGATCCTCAAGCTAATATGATCGACCCAGATTGATATTTAAGGGTTTTATTTGTTTTTACTTCATTTATACAGCCATTTTTATTCATTCTTGTAATGTTCTCCCTCTTAAAATAGACAGTGATTGAGTTTATCAAAATTTAGGAGGTAGTTTTCATTTTTGAGCTCCAAAATTTGTAATTTTTTTATTTAGAAAATAAATTTTTTATAATTTTTCGTTAAGATAATTTTTTATAATTTTTTATATGTTTTTATATTTGACTATTTTTTATGACATTTTTTTGTTATGATAACTATTTTTTATGATAATTTTTTTTCATTATAATTTTTAAACATATTTTTAATAATTGAATATATAATTTTCTTTATGCTATTTAGGTATAATTTTTTGTATAATTGTTCATAATATAGTTTGAGTAATTATTTGTTTTGATAATTGTTTGTATTTTATTTTTGTATAATAGTTTTTATAATATTTTTTATTATTGTGATTATAATTATTTGGAATTAAGTATCCAATTTTGATAATTGCTTATTAGTTACTTTTTATGTTTATTTTTTTTATGAATTTTTTTTGTAAGATAAAATAAGTATAATTTTTTATGGTGATAATTATTTGTTAGGATAATTTTTTTTCAGTTATTTTTTTAAAGGTTTGGGCTAAAGACTCATTTTATTATTAAATAAAATCAAAGACCTCTTTTAACTGGGTAGAGGGAGACCCATTACATAGCCCGAAGGCCCAATGGGATTTTAGCCCATTACATAGCCCGTAAGCCCAATTTTATATGTTTTAATATATTCACCTTTTATATTGTGTTATTCTGTAATTAGTGGATCATAATGGAATAAATTTACAATGAACTGCCACTGAATTTGAGAAAGGATATGATAATGTATTTGAATTTTTCAAAAAGGAATCCTAAAAATAAAGAATTGATTTTCAGTCAATAAATGAACTGTTTTGAATGTTAGAATGAAAAATTCTAGAGTAATCAAGGATCATGACATTTTTTATGGTTTTATCCATAATCATACATATTAGATATGGCATCGCAAAATAACAAAATGTTCAATATCTAATGTTGATGAAAATATTCTGCATTAGATAAATGATCTTATTGAGGAACTGATTCACGATTTGGATTTTGAACCCATAAAAACAAAAACTATTGAATGATTGTATAGATATTTTGAGAAATAACTATACTCATGATCCACTAAATTTACAGTGTTATTAGCAGAACTGAGATTAGTTAACCTAAGATAATTATTATGTAAATAAAATATTATTCCAAATGGGATTGTGAAATTAAAAGACACATGCTTTCCTGAATGTTTTTTATTGTTTTCAAAGGAATATGAATGTTTATAAAAATATATTAAACAATGGATGCCATGATATAAGATAGAATGAAATTTCAAAATCGATTCATTCGCAGGTACCAGAATAAAACGTTATCCTAAAGCAATTTGGTACCATTGAAAAATCCCTCATTTTATGCTTATATTTTTAAATTCAAGTGATGTAATAAGGATAATATAAAATACAGAATAGAATATATATGATGGTAACTTACATAACTATAATGATTCACCACATTAGATGACATTTGATAAAAAAATTCATTATTTTGTAAGTGAATATATAAATATTAGAATGGGGATATCAATAGATGGAATGAATCCATATCAAAGCCTCATATCACTCATAGCCGATAGATTGATTTATTGGTATTTTAAAAACTTTCCCCTGGCTATGTATGAATAAAAAATATTATACGAGGAACTTGATTATTTCCAGTCCAAAATAGATGGGAAGAAATATTTATGTGAGTATTTTACCAATGATTGATGTTTTTAATCTTCTATTATAGGTATGTGTTTTATTTTGAAACACATAATAGAAAGAGTATATTCTTTTGTGTGTTATGATAATGTTCAATATAAAATAATTTCCAAAATATGTAAAATTATTTTGGTACAGTGTTAAGGGAAAAAAAGAATATCCAATTTGTGAAGAAGAGACTTTATATTTTCCATTACAGAATTAAAGAAAGATTGTTTACATTTTTCATCAAATATTTTTGTGAATTAATCATCCATATCACATATTTAAAAAAGAATTTATTGGTTTAATGGAAAATAATAATCCCCCAAAACCATTTTTGGTCTAATAATATAATTACTAGATGAAAATGTTAATTTCACATTTTAAAAAAAGGAATTTATGGCCATCAAAAAAATATCTTGATGAAACAATCTACCTTTTTTAAGCTACATTATTAGATATATTTAGATATAAAATATAAAATTGATGTTATGTAAGTTATGTAAAAATCATGGGATAATTTTTTTTATTAATTTTATTATACAGAAAAGGAATGAAAAAGGATTTATTACAATCTAGATTAGACTTGATAAACATTGGTATTCTTTGGGAGTTTTCTCCAACTATGAATTGAATGAAAAAATACACCTTGTGATTTTCATGAATTAAATGAGAGAGAGAAGAATAATTTTTGTTAATGTCTGCATGGTATTAAATTACACAGTGTTTGTTCTTAAAATTTTTATATATTTTTTTTCATTGGAGGATTTTAAATTAATAGTTATTAAATATCATTAATTTCATGTATAGATGCCACACCTACTACTTGTCACACTGTATTTTATAGTTTTGACACTTATCAAAATGAATATAATAATTTTATGTTATTTTTTCAAATCCATTATTAGAAAATTCTTTGATCCAAATTTGTTAGATGTGTTGTCGAATGATGCTTTTATTATAGTTTGTCTACTAGAAATGTATTTCTCACCTCTTTTTGATATATTGGTTATTATGGTGATTCATTTCATGCATTATAGAAGAATATTTTGGACTGTTTATTTACATTGGGTGTATCCACTTAAAATATATACAAATGTATTAAAGGGATATGTGAAACATCATCAAGAATAAAAGGTCTCTATTGTTCAAAAATATATATCAGAAGAGGTTATTAGGTTCTTACTGATAATTTTTATGATGTCGAGTATATTGGTCTCCCTATATCTCAACATTTTTTAGTTGATACTAAAGGTATAGGGATTAAAGGATTAAAGGTAATGTCTATTCTATGTGATGAAGTGATGTAGGGACATTTATATATTTTAAAAAACATTGATGAGTAATTAACATAAATATTATCTCATATTTCTAAATTAAATTTAGTATATCCAAAATGAATTGAAAATTTGTTAACGATTTAAAATAAAAATAATTTTTTTCATGGTTTATATAGAATATAAACATAGATATATTAGCATAAAATAGAAATGGTTTTCTAGGGGATCATGTCTTAATGTAATGACATGGTTTGGTTTTGATATTAATTAGTACACATTTTACAATAAACCAGGATGAAAATATTATCACTCAGAATAGTAAGATAATGGTCATCAATGAAGAACTAAATTTTCTGAGAGAAAAAGATAAAAATAATCTATATATTAGTGTCATATTTGGATATTCATGAGGATATATGAGAAATTGATTATAATATATTTCAAGTCAGAATGTTTAAGTGTGATTGGGTTGATATCAAATGTGGTGTAAAACATGATAATCATGTGTTTACACAAGTTGATTTAAAAATATTTAGTTCCAAACATGTTACACTTATCCTTGTGACACATGAAAATAAAATATTCTATGTCATTGATCCATCAAATGATCAGGGGTTTTTTATTTTTGAAATGGAAAATAATTGATTTCGGTGATGATGATAATGATTATTATATGTATTATTTGAGGCTTCTTCATGTATTTGATAATTTTTGGATGATAAAAACAACTATAATTTTGAAACATTAAATTCTGTACGAATTGATCATGGGAAACAGAGATGGGAAAACACTAAAACACTCTCTTAATTATTCAATTACATATTCATATTTAATTACTTTTTTTACAATTACATTCGTGAAAGATATTTTTTTTAATTATTGGATGTCAAATTATAAATATTGATTATTTATATGTCTTTTTTTCGTAATGTTTATATTAAAAATTTATGGGTAATCATTTTTAATTTAAAAACATGACATGCATCATTATGTTTTGATTAAAGTTATGCATTTAAAAACACTTTTTTTGTATCTGTGATATTTAAATTTATGAATATTTCTATCATTTTAGAATCAATGATTATATATAATAGATTAGATTGCATGTTTTGTTTTGTTATGAATCAAGACATAATTATTATTTCTAAAACATATACATGGGAGACACTATTTTTTACATATATAGTTTTTGTAATCATTGTTTTTAAATATTCACTTTTCTAAAATATGTAGGTATAAATGATTGGATTACATTTTTCTATTTCAATGATAGGAATATAGATAGAGGAATATATAATGAGGTATACGTATTTTTTATATATTATTAAATATTCAGTAATATTAACATTTAGTGACAGAAAATTTTAATTATCATAAAATTATCGTAGGACTATTGATGCGCTACCTATGGGAGAGTGTTCTTATTCTTCTATAGACAAGAAAAATTCTAAATGTTATAGTTGGGGGATTACACATTTACCAAATAATTCACGGTAGTAAAATATAAAATTTTTTATCTCATTATTTGAATATGATATATTTTACATGGATAATATTTAATTTAATCAATTACAAATGACATTTAATTTTCCAGGATTGAAATAAGTTAAGAAAATATTTTTATCATTAATACTAGTTCAATAGAGATATTTTAAAACATAATTTTAAAAAAATTATGTTTCTGGGAAGTTATAGAATGAAAAACCTTGCATGAAGTATGGGTTTTTAGATGTAGATTCTAGGAATAATTTATACCATCAAACATTATCACTTATAGAGTATCATTTTGGGTGGGGGATATTATTTTAGAATTTTTTTTCTGCATTAAGAGTTAAATCAAGTTGTGGTTTAGAAGATTTCATGCTCGTTCCTCCAACTTCCTCCACTCACAATGAAAAATGGAAAAGAGTGAGAAGGAGAAAAAAATTAATAGTATCTGATTAAGAAATTTAAGAAAGTATCTGACAAAATTATAAAAAGTTTTATTTTAATTTCCATGAATGTTCATATTTTTTAAATTCATGACACACATATACAATTTTTATTTTTATTTTTAGGATGACCTCTAGGAATAATAAATTAAGGGGACTTTTATCCATGTGGTTAGAATTGAAATCCTATCATGTTTTTATAAAATCCAGAAAACGCTAGCCATGATAGAGAATATGAGATGGGTGTTAGAATTATGAATGCCTTTGGTTTTCAAGGTAATAAAACAATAGAACCATAAATAGATATCTTAGAATCTGAGTTAAAATACTTAAAATAGTCTATGGGTGATCAGATTCAATCAGCTATAAAATATATGTTTGAAAAATAGATGATAAAATCACAACCTAGGAATCCTACCTACTTTGATCGTCCACCTCCTCATTTTAACACAACCTTATGTTTTCATTTTTTTACTGGAGATCCCCATATATATATATATATTGTATCACATTGAATCATAAATATTTTTATAGATTCTTCAAAGCACAAGCTTGTGCAATTGGGTTAGGTAAGAATATCAACATATGATATTATTGATCCAAATACTCTACTTCCATTGCCTACCGATGAAGTTGTCAGTGTTGGAGATTATATGGGTCATTTTTTACATTAGCCAAATATCCTTCCATTTAATCAAACATACAAACATTCATTTTTTTAAATATTATTTATATTTTATGAAAATATATATTAATGATTTCTTATATTTTATTTATATATGATAATCTAAATTCAAAAGAATTGCTAAAAAAGAAAAAAACATTTATGATCCAACATATTTAGATAATTTATAGATTTAATACTGATTAAAAATATTATGCATGTTTTCTTCTTCCTTGTACAATATTTATGAGTTTCCAACAATTTATTTTATATGTGTAAGAAGTTATTAAATAAAATTATCAAATAGATATTAAAAACCTAGTTATGTTTGATGATATTAGTGTGCATATGTTGCAGTTGTATTCCACGTAATTAAAATTATATTTTAGTTTTCATTTCTTTAAATGAAGGTAATTTCAAGATAGTTTTTCCATTAATAATTTAATTACGTATTTGGACACAATTATCATTACAAATTTCTATCACCAGTTTTTATGTTCTTATAGATCCAGAATACATTTCAACGTCTATGAAATATCAGAATACTGATTCTAGAGTTACATATATGTGAGAGAGATTAAAAATGTAAGAACCCGCTTTTTTCTGTGAAAGAATTTGGAATATTCTTGATGGTATTCCAGAGCAGTGCCTTCAGACGGCGTGCGATTCCGAGCCCCGGAGTGGCCGGAATTAATTTTTCAGTGCGTTCACACTGGAAACGCCAAATAAATTGGATAACTCCTAAACTGAGTTCCAAATCAGAGATCCAAGTGTACGGATGAGTCCGGAATGGGGTGTTTACCCTAGGGACGACATAAAACTTGTCGGCGCAGGATGTTTGGACCCCTCGCCCGCTTCTGGAACGTTAAATGGATTAAATTAATTAATTAATTCATTTAATGGCGAAACACTAGTATCTCTTAAACGGTGGCTCGGATTGGAAAACCGAGGGCACCTTTGAGTTTGGAGCGTGCCGTTTACCCTAGTAGGGGTATAAGTTTTGCGGGCGCGGGCCGTCTGTGAAAAATGGCCCCAGGGGCGTTTTCGTAATTTGGAGGCCTCGGGCCCCTAGTTTAATAACTTTTGAAAGGGGTCTCGGATTAAAATTCAGAGACCTCCGTTGCGCTCAGAGAGTCATGTTTACCCAGGGGAGCCCTCCTTTTTGTCTGCTTCGGGAGCGGAGTCGGGGGCGTGCCGGGCGGGGCGGGGTGTTTAAGTGTTTTTATTTAAACACGCACCCCCCTTCTTCCTCTTCTTCTTATTCCTTACAACCCCTCCCCTACCTTCTTCCTTTCTAGTGAGCTCTAGCGAGGCAACTCCGGCGAGGTGGCTCTGGAGAGACGATGGCGCGCGGTGGATCACGCGGGAAGCACCGGGCGAAGCCCAACGAGGTAGGTGGTGTTGTTTGAGTTTTAAATCCCGAGCCCCCCTCTGAACCCCAATTTTAGCATCAGTTCGTAATTTAATCTTCGAACAAATCCCATGGACGCGTACTATATAATTTTCTCTTTCCGACGCTTGTTTCGGATTTGAAATCTGAGGTCGGAGGCATCCGCAATCGTTCGCCGAAGTTTGCGGGAAATTCGGGAGGTTCTCGGTGTTTCCGGCGGGTTCCGGCGGTCCGGCGGCTTAGGCGGCGGCGGTCCGAGGTTGAGGCGGTGGCGGCGGCGTCGACGTAGGGTGGCGCGGTGGCTCGGTCGGGCGAGCGCGACGGAGGGCAGCGGCGGCTGGTCGGGGCGCGCGGTCGGCGAGCGGGGTCGTCGGCCATCGGCGACGACGCGGGGGGGGGGGGGGGGGGGGGGAGCAAGGACCTGCATCTTGCGGGTCCGGTTTAGTTGGAGTGGGCCGCGGCCAGCCAGCCGCGGCAGTTCGGACCGGGCCGGCCGGGGTGCACCGGCCCGGTTGGCCCCCTTGTTTTCGGGAGGCCGTAACTTCCAAACGCCACGTCCGTTTGACACGCTGTCTGCGGCAGTAGATCCGTATTGACGAGGCAGATCTTTTCAGATGGTTTTGGGAATTTTTAATTCTCGAAACAAGGGTCCGTAGAGGCGTGACACATCTTTAAGTGGGCGAGCATTTTCCCCGAGTTTCTTGTTTTGGAAGGCGCGGACGCGTCCGATGTCCGTTTTGAGCGCCGTTAGTGGCGTTGGGACCCTAGCGTTGCGGAGGAGGTTTCCAGGGTGGTTCCGGGCATTGAAGCCGGAGTTGAGGGGTGGGGCCCACGTGCCGTCTCTTGAGCTGCGTGCAGCGTTTCATGACTTTTCCATCAGACGTCCGTTCGGGGCGTGCGAGCAGTCGTTTTTGGATGTTTTTCCCTGGGGATTGCAATGGTGCAATCTGCCCGCTCAAATTCGGCATGATGGTGTGGGGCCCACGAGGGTCGTTTCGGCGTCGACGGTGATTTTTCTATCTTAATCACCGGGCGACCATTTTAGACAAGTGAATAGTCCATCTTGTGTACTTTTTCGAGAGGATCGCAACGGCGCGATCCGTTCGTTGAGTTTCGGGATCGGGATGCGGGTCCCACATGGCGCCGCTCGTGTGCGGTGTGCCGGAACACATATTTTTCTCCGGGTACCTATTCCACGCAAGTAAGCAGTCAATTTGACGTGCTTTTCCGAGAGCTTTGCGATGGCGTAGTTCGCCCGACCTTTTTCGGGGACGTGGTGTGGGTCCCACCCGACCCAGCTATGGTGAATAGTGCCCTTTTCACGGGGTGTCCGTTTTGGGCGATTGAGTACTCAATCCCGTGTGTTTTTTCGAGGGGATCGCAGTGGCGTGATCTGTTGGTTCAGTTTCGGGATCTTGGGGTGGGCCCCACCCGAGTTTGAATACAGTGAATAGTACCTTTTTCACCAGTTGACCGTTTCAGGCGAGTGAGTAGTCTATTTCGCGTGATTTCCCATGAGGATTACCACGGTGTAATTCGTTTGGTTGTGTGGAGCCTTTTACGTGATCTTATTAAATGTGGAAGCATGAGAGCTGCTTCGGTGGTGGCTCGCCCTACCTTGTTTGTAGCGGGCCCTTAGTGTGTGATCGCGCACTCTTGGCAGAGTGAGGTAAGTGGTTCATAAGATGTGGTTGGCCGTGCCCGGGCCTTTGAGTTGGAGTTGTTATGTCACGCCTTCGTGTTGACGCTGGGTGCCGTGTGGAAGATAGCCTATGGGCTGGAACGAGGTATACTCTGGGAGTATACGGAAGCGCTTGGAGGTACGTGTGGCTGTTTGTACCTAAGAATTTTTGTGTGCTCATTTGGGGTTGACTTGGGTCCACACGTCGTGTGGGCCCCATGTGCGTGTTGTGTTCTTCTTTGTGTACTTGGACCTCTCGCGGCGTAGAGGGTCCCTTTGTGCTCATTTGTTTGACCAGCAGGGTTGAGTGGTTTCCCCCTGGTTTTGCTCTAGATGGGTTGGCCGGTAGCGGTGATAGTTACACCGAGTGATGGAGGAGGCGCTGAACTTGTTTTGGGTGAGTTGTTGTGGAGTTGGGTGGTTGCGCGATACCCACTCCGTGTTTGGTTGGCCAGTGTTGTACCCTCCAGTAGATGTGGCCAGAGCAGTTCCGAGTTTTACCCTCCAGCGGGGCTGGGCAGTGGGTTACTCATCGGCTTCTAGGGTCTACCCTCCAGCAGAGACTGGGCAGTGGGTCACCCGATGCTCTTAGGGTCTACCCTCCAGTAGAGACTGGGCAGTGGGACACCGGATGCACTTAGGGTCTACCCTCCAGCAGAGACTGGGCAGTGGGTAACCCGACGACCTCTTAGGGTCTACCCTCCAGCAGGGCTGGGGAGTGGGTTGCCCGTCATCTAGTTCCAGGTCTTCCCTCCAGCATGGCTGGGCAGTGCGTCTCCTGTCGACTTATTCCAGGTCTACCCTCCAACAGGGCTGGGCAGTGGGTAGCCTGATGATGTAGTAAGGTCTACCCTCCAGCACGGCTGGGCAGTGGGTCGCCTGTCGACTTATTTCAGGTGTACCCTTCAGCAGGGCTGGGTAGTGGGTTTCCTGATGATTTAATATGGTCTACCCTCCATCGAGGCTGGGAAATGGGTCACTTGATGATGTTTTACGGTTTAACCTCCAGCAGGGCTGGGCAGTGGGTCACCTGATACCATATTATGAATTACCCTCCAGAATGGTTGGGCAGTGGGGACACCTGTTGGCATTCCAGACTCAGTCATTCCTACTAGGCTAGTCTGTGGCTTTCCTTCGTGGTTACCGGAGCGGGACCCTTGGTTGTACGGGTCGGTGATGGAACGACTTGGCTTTGAGGAGACCTCTCGACTGCGGGGTAGTGACGAGTTGTGGTTTGACGTTCCCCCAGAACTCTCGAGTACGAGGGGCGCTTTCCCCACCGAGACACGTTCTTGTGGTGCGATCTAAAACCATGCGGGTGAGTCAGTTCTGCCCAAAGAGGATAGTGTTGAAGTGCGGTGATTGAGCCCCTTGTCTTGCGGTGCGGGGTAGATGTGAGGGATGTTGGGCGACGATGATGGTGTTTACTTCTGGGACTATAGGTGACTCACTTTCTTGGGCTGAGCTATGGGACGGGGATCCCCTTATGACGTTGTTCGGGTTTCTTGTTGAGCATACCGATATGTATATACCTTGTTTCCGGTGCCCACTTCTTGGGTTTGGTTACTCTCCTTCCAGGAGAGGCGAAGACACGCGGGGTATGCCACATGCTTTCTGTGTCTAGATTTTCGTGGTTGGAAGAGTCTACTCTCCTGCTATAGGTAGCGAAGACTCGATGGGAAGTTCGTCTTCTCATTGTTTCTAACTCCTTGTGCCTGGACGAGTCTACCTTCTTTCCTCTTGTTGGGTTGAGCTGGACTCTTTACTGCACTCTCTGTTGTATTCTTTTACTTCTCCCTGTTCTCTCTACTGCTCACCATTCGGTACCTCCTTTTGTTGCTCCCTCGAGCCTTCGGGGTATCATACTGAGTATTTTTATACTCACCCCTGCTTGGTCTTTGCCCGCACTTGGTGTGCCCTTGCAGACGACAGACAGGTGGAGCGTGACTTCGGTGGAGCGTAGGAGCTTGGGAGCTTGGACCGCGTGCGGCGGTCGAGGCCGGGTTCCAGGTGGCAGACCCGTCAACTGTTTCTTTTCGTTTATCTGTTGCTGGGTTGTGGCACTTTTTGGTTGGGCGCGTGTTTTGCCCCTTTTCTCTACTTGTACTGTATAGAGGTCGATGCACTTTGTGGGTTATATATATAGTAGTTTCCTTTAATTTTCTTTTTACTCTGCACTTTTTCATTGAGTGTGCTGCGTGTGGGTGTGTACAGGTACTTAGGAAAAGGCCTCCTCGAGTTGTTGCGCCTTCGGCACTGGTCGCTAGCCCCTGGCCTATGGAGGCGGGATTGGGGTAGTTGCGGCTCGAGCCCGGGTAGGGTCGGGTCATGACAAAGTGGTATCAAATGTGGTTCGTTCCTTGGGACGCTGTTCGGACGTCCATAAAATAAAAAGGAATTGGTTGGGATTTTGGGCAACAATGTTAACGTGTCTCGAGAGCGGCTCTCAGGCCTGGGAGTCCAGTGAAGGTGCGGTGGCCGATGTATCCATTCACCAGGACCTTGATAACCTGCTTGTCGACTCGGCATGCTGAGACACTTGTTGCAGGGAAGAATTTGTTTGTGCATCACATAGGATTGAGTCTTTGAATTTCCTTCTTGAGTCAGCTCCCCATCATTGTTGTTGTTGGTATATACATATATGCTCATCTGACCGCGGCACTCCTTGAAATTTTCAGGATGTCTCCGCGAAGACAGCCTTCCAGGATACCAGCTTTGGTTCGTGAAGACGACCCTATGAGCTACGAGACCATAGTCCAAGACCCATCATGCAATCCCCTTTCTCCGGGTGGGCCGGTAGCAGCACCCCCACCTATTGAGCAGCAGGCAGTTTCAGCAGAGCAGGCTGAGCTTGAGCGCAGGATGAGCACGCTCCATGAGTTCCAGCGGCAGAGACCGCTGAGGTTCAGTGGTGAGCCAGACCCTCAGGCAACAGAGGTTTGGCTCGAGGTAGTGGTTTGCCTTTTCAGGCTTGTGCAGACACTGACAGGTAAGAGAGTGGCTTTGGCAGCCACCCTTTTCATGGAACAGCTCGGCGTTGGTGGAATCTGGTGACTCAGTTTCTTAACGAGTCATCGCTTTCATGGGACGACTTTCAGTTGTTTCTCTGAGAAAAGTTTTTCCCCTCCTTCTTGCGCTCCATTCAGATTCAGGAGCTCCTGCAGTTTCAACAGGGAGGGATGACGGTGGCCGAGTACGCGGCTAGTTTTGCAGACCGTGCACGCTTTTACCCGGACTTGGTTCATGACGACAACTTCTGAGCGCAGAAGTTTGAGCAGGGTCTCCACCGAGACATTCAGGCTATCATAGTATCCTTGGGCGTTTCCACATATGCTGGGGTGCTGGAGTAGGCACTGGTGACAGAGGGCTTCCTGTCGCGTCCTAGTGTTGGTGGTGGCAGCAGGCACGTTGGAGCTGAGACATCTGCCTTAGCTTGTGGGCGTCGACAAGAAGAATATCGACACAGGTGGCTTACTTACAACTGGACTCAGGGGCGTGGTCGTACACCATAGTGGCGCCGGAGGGCACCAGGGCAGCCCAAAGAGCGCCGGTGCTATGCTTGTGACGGGCGAGGTCACTTGGCATGAGACTGCCGGACCCGAGTTGCAGAGAGCTTCGGGCAGGCAGCAAGTGCACCACCACGACGGAGGCACCGCCATGATCGGATTACTACCCAGAGAGGTGGTGCTAGCAGAGGAGTGGGAGGAGCTGGTGGGGGGGGACGACTTTATGAGATATTCCCATCACCACTAGGCGGTCCACGTCAGGCTCCATGAGCTGACAGTTGGGACCACAGACAACCGCGATCTTTGGATGTCTACGATCCTGCAGAGCATGGGATGGTGAGAGGTACCCCTTGCGACTCTTCTACTTTTTGCAGTAGAATTGTTAGGCTCTTCATGTGAAAGACTTTTCTCACTTCTCCTTGTTTGAGGTTTTACCAGGGTGATGCAGGGCATCGGGTGTAACCCTGTGTTGGTAGGGTAAAAGGCGTGAGACCTTTTCCTTTAGTCGATGGTGTTGGATCCTTAACCTGTTGAGCGTGTAAGAGAGCATCGACTGTGGAATCTTGCGTGACCAGATATCCTTGGGTGCTTCACCATATGGAAATTCTGAAGGAGGGAATAACTGGGACTTGTTCTCGGTGCGGGCGGTGATTCCAGTCGCATCGTGCGACGTAGAGGTTTGACTGGGGAGGTGAGCTACCCCCGAGGGCCTTCGGACCGTTTGAGACCGAGAAAAGGGATGGCGAGGTTTCCTACCGCCTTGCCCTAACCCCAAATTCTGGAGTGGGTGCACGACATCGGCAAGGGCCGACCTCGCATGAACAGATCAATCCTTTGGTCTGTGTGCGGTGACGCAGAGCTGTGCGTGAGTTCTTCTGGGTATGGGAAAGCCAGGTGTGAGCTTAGTACCACGTGTTGCTCCCTAGTTTTGCTTTTCGGGGACGAAAATCTCGAAGGAGGGAATTATGTAAGAACCCTCTTTTTTCTGTGAAAGACTTTGGAATATTCTTGATGATATTCCAGAGCAGTGCCTTCAGACGACGTGCGATTCCGAGCCCCGGAGTGGCCGGAATTAATTTTTCAGTGCATTCACACTGGAAACGCCAAATAAATTAGATAACTCCTAAACAGAGTTCCGGATCAGAGATCCAAGTGTAATTATGGTTCTGAAATGGGTTTTTTACCCTAGGAACGACATAAAACATGTTGACGCGGGATGTTTGGACCCATCGCCTGCTTCTGGAACGTTAAATGGATTAAATAAATTAATTAATTCGTTTAATGGAGAAACGCTAGTATCTCTTAAACGGTGGCTTGGAATGGAAAACTGAGGGCACCAATGATTTTGGAGTGTGCCTTTTAACCTAGGAGGGGTATAAGTTTTGCGGGCGCGGGCCGTCTGTGAAAAATGGCCCCAGGGGCATTTTTGTAATTTGGCGACCTCGGGCGCAATGTTTAATAACTTTTGAAAGGGGTCTCAGATTAAACTTTCGAGACCTCCATTGCACTTGAGGCATCGTCTTTACCCCAAGGGCGCCCTCCTTTTTGTCTGCTTCGGGAGTGGAGTCGGGGGCGTGTCGGGCGGGGTGTTTAAGTGTTTTTATTTAAACACGCACCCCCCCTCTTCCTCTTATTCTTCTTCCTCACAAACCCTCCCCTCCCTTCTTCCTTTCCGGTGATCTCTGGTGAGCTCCGACGAGGTGACTCCAGAGAGGTGGCTCCGGTGAGATGATGGCGCGCGGCGGATCACGCGGGAAGCGTCGGGCGAAGCCCAACGAGGTAGGCAGTGTTGTTTGAGTTTTAAATCCATAGCCCCCTTTTGAACCCCAATTTTAGCATTGTTTTGTCATTTAATCTTTGAACAAATCCCATGGACGCGTAGTATACAATTTTCTCTTTCCGACGCTTGTTTCGGATTTGAAATCGGAGGTCGGAGGAATCCGCAATCGTTCACCGAAGTTTGTGGGAAATTCGTGAGGTTTTGGGTGTTTCCGGCGGTCCGGCGGCTTAGGCGGCGGCGGTATGAGGTTGAGGTGGAGGCGGAGGCATCAACGCAGGGTGGCGCGGTGGCTCGGTCGGGCGAGCGTGACGGAGGGCAGCGGCGGCTGGCCGGGGCGCGCGGTCGGCGAGCGGGGTCGTCGGCCATCGGCGACGACGTGGGGGGGGGGGGGGGGGAGCAAGGACCCGCATCTTGCGGGTCCTGTTGGCGCGGCGAGGAGACCGGCTCTGGCCAGTATTTTGGGAATAAAACCGGACCCGAGGCGGGTCCGGTTCAGTTGGAGTGGGCCGCGGCCAGCCGGCCGTGGCGGTTCGGACCGGGCCGGCCGGGGTGGACCGGCCTGGTTGGCCCCCTTGTTTTCGGGAAGCCGTAACTTCCAAACGGCACGTCCGTTTGATGCACCGTCTGCGGTAGTAGATCCATATTGACGAGGCGGACCTTTTGAGACGGTTTCGGGAATTTTTAATTCCCGAAATGAGCGGCCGTGGAGGCGCGACACATCTTTAAGTGGGCGAGCATTTTCCCGAGTTTCTTGTTTTGGACAGCGCGGACGCGTCCGACGTCCTTTTTTAGCGCCGTCAGTGGCGTTGGGACCCTGGCGTCGCGGCAGAGTTTTCCAGGGTGGTTCCGGGCATTGAAGCCGGAGTTGAGGCATGGGGCCCATGTGCCGTCTCTTGAGCTGCGTGCAGCGTTCCACGACTTTTCCATCGGACATCCGTTCGGGGCATGCGATTAGTCGTTTTTGGATGTTTTTCCGTGGGGATTGCAATGGTGAAATTCGCCCGCTCAAATTCCGCACGATGGTGCGGGACCCACGAGGATCGTTTCGGCGTCGACGGTGAATTTTCTATCTTAATCACCGGGCGACCGTTTTGGACAAGTGAATAGTCCATCTTGTGTACTTTTTCAAGAGGATCGCAACGACGCGATCCGTTCGATGAGTTTCGGGATCGGGATGCGGGTCCCACGTGGCACCGCTCGTGTGCGGGGTGCCGGAACACATCTTTTTCTCCGGGTACCCGTTCCACACAAGTAAGCAGTCAATTTGACGTGCTTTTCTGAGAGCTTTGCGATGGCGCCGTCCTCCCGACCTTTTTCGGGGATGTGGTGTGGGTCCCACCCGACCCGACTACGGTGAATAGTGCCCTTTTCACCAGGTGTCCATTTTGGGCGATTGAGTACTCAATCCCGTGTGTTTTTTCGAGGGGATCGCAGTGGCGTGATCCGCTGGTTTAGTTTCGGGATCTTGGGGTGGGCCCCACATGAGTTTGATTACGGTGAATAGTACCTTTTTCACCGGTTGACCGTTTCAGGCGAGTGAGTAGTATATTTTGCGTGTTTTTCCGCGAGGATTACCACAGTGTGATCCGTTTGGTTGTGGGGAGCCTTATACGTGATCTTATTAAATGTGGAAGCATGAGAGGTGATCCGATGGTGGTTCACCCTACCTTGTTTGTAGCGGGCCCTTGGCGTGTGATCGCGCACTCTTGGGAGAGTGATGTAAGTGGTTCACAAGATGTGGTTGGTCGTGCCCGGGCCTTTGAGTTGGAGTTCTTATGTCACTTCTTCGCATTGACGTTGGGTGCCGTGTGGACGATAGCCTATGGGCTGGAACGAGGTATACTCTTGGAGTATACGGGAGCACTTGGAGGTACGTGTGTTTGTTTGTACCTAAGAATGTTTGTGTGCTCATTTGGGGTTGACTTGGGGCCACACGTCGTGTGGGCCCCATGTGCGTACCGTGTTCTGCTTTGCGAACATGGACCTCTAGCGGTGTAGAGGGTCCCTTTGTGCTCATTTGTTTGACTAGCAGGGTTGAGTGGTTTCCCCCTGGTTTCGCTCTCGATGGGTTGGCCGGTAGCGGTGCTAGTTACACCGAGTGATGGAGCAGGTGCTGAACTTCTTTTGGTTGAGTTGTTCTAGAGTTGGGTGGTTGCGCGATACACACTCCATGTTTGGTTGGCCAGAATTGTACCCTCCAGTGGATGAGGCCAGAGCAGTTCTGAGTTTTACCCTCCAGCGGGGCTGGGCAGTGGGTTACTCATCGGCTTCTAGGGTCTACCCTCCAGCGGAGACTGGGCAGTGGGTCACTCGACGTTCTTAGGGTCTACCCTCTAGTAGAGACTGGGCAGTGGGTCACCCGACAAACTTAGGATCTACCCTCCAACAGAGACTGGGAAGTGGGTCACCCGACGACCTCTTAGGTTCTACCCATCAGCAGGGCTGGGCAGTGGGTTGCCTGTCGTCTAGTTCTAGGTCTACCCTCCAACACGGCTGGGCAGTGGGTCGCCTGTCGACTTATTTCAGGTCTACCCTCCAGTAGGGCAGGGAAGTGGGTCACCTGATGATGTAATAAGGTCTACCCTCTAGCACGGCTGGGCAGTGGGTCGCCTATCGACTTATTACATGTCTACCCTCCAGTAGGGCTGGGCAGTGGTTTGCCTGATGATGTAATAAGGTCTACCCTCCAGCGGGGCTGGGCAGTGGGTCACTCAATGATGTGTTATGGTTTACCCTCCAGTAGGGCTGGGCAGTGGGTCACCCGATACCATATTATGAATTACCCTCCAGCATGGCTGGGCAGTGGGGACACCTGTTGGCATTCCAGACTCAGTCCTTCCTACTAGGCTAGTTTGTGGCATTCCTTCGTGGTTACCGAAGCGGGACCCTTGGTTGTACAGGTCGGTGATGGAACGACTTGGATTTGAGGAGACCTCTCGACTGCGGGGCAGTGATGAGTTGTGGTTTGACGTTCCCCCAGAACTCTCGAGTACGAGGGGCGCTTTCCCCACCGAGACGCATTCTTGTGACGCGATCTAAAACTGTGTGGGTAAGTCAGTGCCGCCCAATGCAGATAGTGTTGTAGTGCGGTGATTGAGCCCCTTGGCTTGTGGTTTGGGGCAGACGTGAGGGATGCTGGGCGACGATGATGGTGTTTACTTCTGGGACTGTAGGCGACTCACTTTTCTTGGGCTGAGCTACGGGATGGGGATCCCCTTACAACGTTGGTCGGGTTTCTTGTTGAGCATACCGATATGTATATACCTTGTTTCCGGTACCCACTTCTTGGGTTTGGTTACTCTCCTTCCAGGAGAGGCTAAGACACGCGGGGTATGCCACGTGCTTTCCGTGTCTAGCTTTTCGTGGTTGGACGAGTCTACTCTCCTGCTATAGGTAGCGAAGACTCGACGGGAAGTTCTTCTTCTCACCGTTTCTAGCTCCTTGTGCCTGGACGAGTCTACCTTCTTTCCTATTGATGGGTTGAGCTGGACTCTTTACTGCACTCTCTGTTGTATTCTTTTACTTCTCCCTGTTCGCTCTACTACTCACCCTTCGGTACCTCCTTTTGTTGCTCCCTCGAGCCTTCGGGGTATCCTACTGAGTATTTTTATACTCACCCCTGCTTGGGCTTTGCCCGCACTTGGTGTTCCCTTACAGACGACGGACAGGTGGTGTGTGACTTCAGGGGAGTGTAGGATATTGGGAGCTTGGACTGCGTGTGGCGGTCGTGGCCGGGTTCCAGGTGGCAGACCCGTCAGCTGTTTCTTTTCGTTTACCTGTTGCCGGGTTGTTGCACTTTTTGGTTGGGCGCGTGTTTTGCCCCTTTTCTTTACTTGTACTGTATAGAGTTCGATGCACTTTGTGGGTTATATATATAGTAGTTGCCTTTACTTTTCTTTTTACTCTGCACCTTTTCATTAAGTGTGCTGCGTGTGGGTGTGTACAAGTACTTAGGCAAAGGCCTCCCCGAGTTGTTGTGCCTTCGGCACTGGTCGCCAGCCCCTGGCCTATGGAGGCGGGATTGGGGTAGTTGCGGCTCAAGCCCGGGTAGGGTCGGGTCGTGACAAAAAATATGGAAATTGGGTGCAGATTGTTTCTATTAAACAATGGATAATAAGGTTGATATAATTATTAAAAAAATATTTATTATAGTTTCAATAATTTTGAACTTTTTACACTGTAGAAGACATAAAATTATTCCTACCTCTAAAATGTACATTATATTTGGTGTTTTATTTATTAGTTGATGTTCGGAATTTTATTTCTAATTGTTTGACCCATTAGATTTATTATATTTTATAAGTTATTTATTTTTAATTATTTTATTTATAAGAAAAATATTGTGGAAATATAAGAATATATAGGTCTTGGGAATTTTTTAACAAGGACTACTTGTCAACAAAATAGCCAAATTCAACCCAATATGTGAAATTAAGGGTGGATATATTTTTATTAGATAATATTGGTTCTTTGATAAATATTTATATATATTGGTTTTTGATTTTCATGATAATGTTTTATGACCGCTATGTCAGCATAAAAATAGAAATGTAAAATCTCGATATTATTTTTTAAGATTAATATATTATATAATCACAAATGGATCAAAAGATTAATTTTATAAGTTTATTTAAATTAATTATTTTATGTTTAATATCAAAATACATTTTTTAATTTTAAAACATTCATTTATTTGTAACTTTTCACTGATGTTGACTCATATATGAATGAATACCTTACCCATCATCAGGGTTTTTTATAAAAATATTTGTTAAGTTGGATTATAATTTAAATTATATGGTATATATATTTTAATTAATGTTAAAAAATGAGTATTTAAACAATCATTTTATTCCTTAAGTTTATATATTATATTTATTTTTACTGGGTTGTTCTCTTTTGTGTAAAGGGTTATGGATTTATAAAACAATATCCACACTACACAAGACATTTAATTGGTACGATACATCATGAATAAAAAATTACCTGACTTACCAAACCATGTAGTCTTATGAGTGGAATAGAATCAATGATCAAGAAAACTTGAAAATCCTTCAATTAATTTAACTCTTCAAAAAAATCAATGTAACATTAATACTAAACTTTATAGAAAAATCTAGACATAAAAACCAACTTTGAAAATTTAAACATAGACAGACATATCTCTACCACATTAAAATTATATCTCAACCATATAATAATTTATAAATCTATCAATATAAATGCGCTAATAGGCATTCAAATTATTAAATACTTTATAATAATTATAAATTTGAATGTAAAATAATTTATTAATGTAAATTTGTACCGAACTATAAATATTATATTATTAAATAACTAAAACATAAATAAAAACTTTAATATACTTTATATAAAAACAACTTGAAAATCGGTTTACTATATAAATAAAATTATATTTAATGACCATCCAATAATAATTATGAAACTAGTGTTTTTATTATAATTCATTTTGGTAGACATATGGTAGGAATGTTCTTAGCATAGCCTGTAAATTCACTGAATGATTTGAGACCCCTTAAATTATTCGTTGAAAATCTATATCCACCAAATGATATCCAAGGAATGCTTATAGATATCCAAACATTCCCTTTGAACTATTAGAAAATATTTTATAACAAAAGAATCCTAGATATGACAAACCATAATTAATGAATCCTTAAACTCTTAGCCAAAACACTTAAGTAATATTGTGTTAATTTTATTAAATGAATTTTATGAATCCACTTTTTTGATGAATTACATCATACTTATTATTTTTCTTTTACTTACCTGATATTTGTTTTCTCTTTTTTTCTACAGTATAACACTGTTTTTATGTTTTATATCAAAATATTTTTCTGAATATTTTATATTTTATTATTATTATATATTTTCAATGATATCATGTTTTATATTAATTAATACCTTACCCATCATTGAATTTTGTTTAAAAAAAATTGTTATGTAAGATACAATTTTAAATTTTCATATATGTAGATTTTGTTAATGTTAAAAAAATTGAGTATTTAGAAAATTGTTTTCTACCTTAATTTTGTATATTATATTTCTTATATTGTTTCTAATGTTTTATATTTGTATATTTTAATTAATTATAAAAAAATGAGTATTTTGAAAAATGATTTTTGATTTATTTTTGTATATTGTTTTTTATGGGGTTGTTTTCTCATTAAGTGTTATATATATTTTTTAATTTTCATAGGGCTTCATAATTTATTTTCATTTATAATTTAATCTAATTATTTTAATTCTAGATTTCCATCATAGGTTTTGAGAAAATTGACATTCAATATTAATAAGAGATGTTTTTAAGTTGGTCTGATTAAGAATTTATGTTAAAGTTTAATTTCAATGTTGGGTTTTGTAAAAAACTGATTTCACAGATTGATTCCATAATAAAAATTAAAAGGAATTCAATGTAGGTTTTTATGAAAGGCCAACATCGAATGTAGATTCCAGAATGAAAATAATTTTTTTTGATATCAGTTTTTTTGTACAAAACATTTTATGTCAGTTTTTGGTAAAAAGAAATTTTGAAATGTTTTTCCAGATATATTTTTTTTAGAAATTCAATCGTGTACATTTCTAAAATAAAAATTTGATGATTTTTTTTCTAAAAAAACCAACATTGAAGCATCAATTAAATTTCAAAAATTTCATATTTTTACATTATTCTTTTGAAAAAAAATGTAGAAACTCTTATTTTTAGGGTCACCTGATTGAACATTTGTTAAAACCCAAAGATAAAAATTAAAAAAAATGACATTAAAATATATTTTTTACTAGTTGAACTTGAATGATTTTATGGAATGAATATAACCACGGATGATAAACCCAAATTCCACTATTTTATTTAAAATATACTCATGGTTTAGAATTTTAATCTATTAAACACATAAATAGAAAACCATGAACATTAAAGGTATAACCTGTGAATGATATATACTCCTTAACCAATGAATTTATAGGATTCAATTTAACTTATAAATGATCTATTAACTAAAATAATTTCTTATAGGTATTTCTATTCATTTCATAATGATTTATAAATGGCTTGTGAATTTACTAAATCATACCCCTAGGAGTGTCGAAAACAGTGTCTAGAAAGGACCATTTTCATTAACCAAGATATGATTGAGTCTTGCTCAATGTGCCCTTTTGTGGTTATTAACACTAGGTACAACTATTCTAGAGCCACATCTATTTGGAGAAACTAGATGGGGATATATTTTCTAAGAAACCAATTAATTTATAATTCAAAACATGTAGGTATTTTTTCTATGTTTATTAGTATCCCCAATACTTTAACTAGAATTTTCTGATCCTAATATCCCTAAAACTAGACCTTCCAATGATACCAACTATGGAATCCCATAAATTAAATCACATTAATTTATTATTTAATAAATAATTATACACTTAATAAGATCCCAAAATATCATGTGACCTTTTATTTTTGGTTGATTATATATAAATAATATTAACTTGAAATATTTTTCAACAAGAATTATATAAAAAATCTATAACATTACCTTAATTTCCCTTGAACTTTTAAAACATCAAGGGATTACCAGGGGAAGTACATGAAAAAATGTAGATCTATAAAATTCAGCAAGGAATAACATAAGATAAAATATCACATGTGAGTCAAGAGGAATTCGAAGGTAATATAATATCAGTGATAATCATAATCATGGAAATTAAAGTGTGATATAAGATAATAACATAGAGGAAAAATATAAATATGGAAACAACATAAAACAAGAGATCATTATAATATGTCAAAGATAAATTATATGACATCATATCATAATGTGATTAGGAAACCCACCCATGTACCATACATGGTATCACATTAGATAATATCATTACCCGATGCGGTGAAAGTCTACATAATTTCAGGCCCACCGGTCACATTCATACCATATGTATGCATAAGTGTGCCATATATATCATTCAAAAAATGATCATATTTCAATATAAATAATCCCATGATAAAGGAGTGTGGGTGAAATACATGGAATTATCCAATCAATTAATTATAGGTACATCTATTTGAATTCCACATAGAGGAAATGGGGAGGGTAATCACTACACAAATGTTTGTCATGAAAAATCACAAGAAATGTTTGGCAACATAACATGAGTTCATAATGATTCGTTGAAGGGTTTAATGAGAGAGAAAGGGGTCTCTCATCACTTATAAATCATTAGGATAGTAATATATATGGGTAAAAACAAATAAAAACATGAACAATTGGGAATAAAAAGGCATAATATAATGAAGGTTCTTGAATAAAGAGGAGAAGGAGAGGACCGTTTACTTATAGTGGGTGCTCCTTAAAGACTGGAATGATCTTCTTGGGGTCTTGAGAGAACCTTGGTAGGGATCTAGAGAGGTAATATTATATTTAATTTCTAATTTAAGAGTTTTTAGTGAACATAGATGGGAGTTTAGGTGTGTTTTTATATATAAAAAAGAGGGAAATATTTTCATTTATTTTTAAACAAAAGGATTTGGACTCAACATGATAAATTAATCCGAAACACAGACCATTACTTGGTTATTTCTATTGATTCTACCAATGTGGAGTTATTTTCATTATTCTATACTTCTAATAACGAAAATATTTAAATTAATATCGTTGGTGATTCAGAAGTGGGTCATGTTTGTAATGAATTGATTTTTAAAACTTAAAATATAATATAATTTTTGTAGCATTTATTAAGGATTTTCAAAATTAACCAAATAACATAAAAATAAAATTAATTTAAGGAGTAAATATAAAAATGGTCATGTATACCTTTTATGGGATATATTACATCACTTTTCATCATTATGATGTCATCATGCATACAGTATATTATATTAGATTTAATTTTTATCAAAAAATTCAACTCTATAAGAAAATTTTGAAAGATTCAGTGTTGGATAATTTGAAGTAGCTGATTTCAAAAAAATATTTTTTTTATCCAAATAATTCAGAAATATAAGAATATATACTTTTAATCAAAAATCCATATTTATTAAAAAAATCTATTTTTTTATAATTACATTTTTCTGACACTTTAAAAATTATATTTGAATTTGTAAAATTATATTATAATTTATATTAAATTATTAATATCTAATAAGAATATTTTATTAAATATTAATTTATTTCTAAAAATTAATGGATTCATAAAAAGGGCCTTCATTTTAAATATATATTTTCAAAACTATAATTTCTGTTTCGTTAAATAAAATTCAAATTTTTATCAAAATTATTATTTAATCATTATAAATTAATGAATTCTTAATTAATATTTATTTTTGTTAAAAATAAAAATATAAAAATTCATACTATTGGTGTCTAGATACACAATCCTTTATAAAACTAATAAATTACCTAATAGTTTGGTATCCAATTGGGATACATTTAGAGGGTGGTTTTGTAAACATGGTTTTTGGACGTGATCTTGATGAGATTGAAATTATCTAGTAAATGGTTTTCTTTTAAAGACCTAGAATTTCCATGAATTTTTTTTAAATAAATTGGCATTTTACGGTTCTTCGAAATATGAAAATGTGTGATTCCGAGGACCGGATTGCCCAGAATGATCCAACAAAGTTTTTGTTATGCTTAAGTTGACGCACTTGAGCAGTTTTCATGAAAAAGTGTAATAACTCTTAAATGGTAACTTGGATCAGAAATATGAGGGCATCGTTGCGCTCAGGTTAGCAGGCTTAACTTAGGCACGACTTAAGATTAATCGGCGCAGGCCGCATGTGAGAAAACTCAAAAATGTCATAATCGTAAATAAACCAATTAAATAAATTATTTTATATT
Source organism: Viscum album (assembly GCA_963277665.1). Classification (NCBI taxonomy): domain Eukaryota; kingdom Viridiplantae; phylum Streptophyta; class Magnoliopsida; order Santalales; family Viscaceae; genus Viscum; species Viscum album. The sequence continues at coordinate 1,296,910,188 of OY728128.1, read as the reverse complement.
TCAAATGCTTATAACTCAGAAATGGTATCTCGGATTAAAAATCTGAGACCACCGCTGAACTCATGAGTGTATGTTTTCTTTAAGTAGATACTAACTATGGCCGGCGAAGGCCACCATAGAATGTTAGTTTCTGGCCACAAATAAATAATTAAGTGACAATTATTTTATACTAAAATTCATAACTTTTAAACGGTAACTCGGATTAAAAATCCTAGAGTACTATTGGTTTTTTTGGGTGTGTTTCATCTAGGTAGAGCCTAACCTCGACTAGTGCGAGTCAAGGGTAACTGATAATAATTTTCCGAAATTTTGTTCGGGTACATTTAGTAAACACGCGGGAAGTGTTTTGTAACATTTGAACCGGTGCTCGGAATGAAAATCCAAGGGCACTGTTGAACTCGCAGCACTGGTATTCGCTTAAGGAGACCTTCACCTCGATTGTAGTGGGTCAATAATGAAGGATATAATTTGGGTTTTTTGTGGGAGAATAAGAATAAAATTAAAATTGTGTGACACTTTATTTTTATTTGCAACACCCATGTGGGTGTTAGGAGGTAGGGTCCACTAGAATTAAACCTACACTTGGATGTTAGGAGTGGGTACCACCACACCTTAACCTCCCATGAGAGGTCATGGTGGTGGGGACTACCTGGGTTTTTTAAACCCCCTTGCAACCTCCCATTAATTTGGAGAAACCTCTCATGTCCCTATTAAATGTGGGTGAAGCCTCTTGGTATCCTCCTAATAATTATTGCCAACACACCTCTTAAATTGCACTAGCATAATTTAATTAGCTTGCTCCTTTTAAATTTAAAAAACCATGTCGTTGGAATTTAGGAAGGTTCCTAATAAATGAACCATCATAAATTCCAATGATCATTACCTACCACCCTCCCTCTCTTATATACTGGAAGTTTGGGAGGATGTTTTTGGATGGCTTCACTAAGCGATGAAGCGCTGCTAAAGTGACACGACACGCAACACATGGAGGATTATGCTTCCTCCATGAAGAATGAATTCTTCCAACGAAGAACGCCGACAAGGAGTGATTTCAACTTCATTTCTCAGAACCTACACTAACATAGGACATCTTATACTATGACGAGCCAGCGCACAAACCAACGATCGAGGAAAACACCGATGACACCGACACCCGTCTTTTCCCTACGATCCATCTATGTAACACCCTGAGATTTTATGAAAAGTATTCTTTTTAATTTCATTAATTTTATGTGTTTTATGCTACACCAAAAGGATCTTGCAAAACACACATCCTTGACTTGCCTTTTATTACACGCAATCGCGACCTTCCTCGATAGCGTGTGTAGTACGCAATATCGAGTTTCACTAAACAACGATATATTATTAAAACTAGCCGTTGTGAATAGTAGTAACCAATTTTTAAATTTTTTTAAATTTTAGTTTTCAAAATGGACTTCATTTTTGGATTCGGAATATCGAAATTAGCTTAGGGTGAAATTTTGGTACTTTCGGCTAACTTTCATTTTCCGATGAATAGTGAAAATTACTAATTTTTAATTAAAAACAACCTTTTTAATCGAAATAATTAATAGTGATAAGTTATTAATTTGAGTGATTTTAAAGTATATTTAGAATATATTTTTACAATTTAATACAATGTTGGTCATTGGATGTAATTTCACATTTAAACCAGACATAAACAAGTGTCAATATTTTGATAGTTATTATCTCTTAAGAACACGCTATTTGTTTTGACGATGGGAATTAATTTTTAAATTAATTAATGCAACTGATATGTTTTGAATTTGGTAAAATAGACATCATTTTTGAGTTCATAATATCAAATATAGCTTAGGCCTAATTTTTGGTATTTTTCTGGAAACTTTCATTTTCTTGATGAATAGTGAAACCACTAAGTGGTAGTTAAAAAAATGAATTTTTCATAAAACATAATTTTACTACTTCTGTGAGTGGAACTTCAAAAATCCGAGAGACACGGTTGATGTCAGTAAGTAAAATTTGGTTCAATGAGATGAAAATAATTTTTGGTGAATAGTAAATTTTTACTTTTTTTACCACGGTTAAAAGTAAATAGGGTAATTAAGGGTAAAAGTGTTATTATTATTACCATAACACATGTCCTAATTCTATTGGATAAGTTTAATTCGACCAAAAACAACCTTAGGAATAAAATATGACCATTTAGGCACAATTGGATTAGATTTGAACATTTATTATTAATTTATTTAAAGAAGGGTTAAAATAGTTAAAATCAATGTTTAATAAGTATATCATTTCTAATATAGGGTTATACATAAGATAAATTCGACTATAAATATTCATTAGAAATCTAAAAATCATTACTACATAATGATATTTTATTTGTAATTTTTAGACGTTATATAATTTAATTTATTTATGACACAAATATGATGCAGTAATTATCTTATTAATGAAATATTAACATAATTTATGTTATAAATACCTAAATAAATATAATTTGAGACTTTTTATGAATTCCACTAATTTTATAGGTTTATATGACATGTTATTATTGATTTATGTAACTATTTTCGAACTAATCATTCTGTTATGATTTTCACAAAAATCAATTTCTAAATAGTGTCAAAATTGACATAAATTAGTTTTAAAAACAAATATTATATTATTAATTTTTATTTATTCCTAAAAAACTAAGGTTCAGACAAATGACTTAGATAAGGTTATATATATTAATAATAAACAACTTGGGGTTCGTTTCTCATGTTATAGTAAGTTTACTAACCTTATAGTGTAAGAACAAAAAAAGACACGGTAAAAGTAAAATTATCTAACTTAATGTTAAATCTGAATGATAAGGTTAAAATAGGAACCTAAACTTGTCTAAATTCTATTGGATGAGATTATTTCGACCCATCCCACCTTATCTTCTAAATATATCAATTTAGATCTATTTAAAACCGAATTTGGCTTTATAATGAAATAATATTTTTAGTTTTCCAAAGGTGCCCCTCTCCTCCCTTATTAATGGGCACCTCCTCCCTCTCTTCCTCACACCACTTTGAGCCTTCATGATCGACCAAAACCTGCCAAATTCTCTTCTCCACTTCCCTAGAAACATACTAGAGTTTCTGGTCTTCCTCAAAGACCAATTTTAGTGCCCTAAAAGGAGATCTCAAAGAGGCGCTTCAAAGAAGAGGTAATGTCCGTTACCGATTTTTTCAAGTTTATTTCTTCTTCCACTTCTTCTTCTTAGGTTATTTCATTCTGAAGTAATAAAATCAGTATCAATAATATACTGATATGTTATTATAAGTATGAAAAAACCCTTTTTCACCATCTATCCATCCTACGGAAAACGAAATCACCGCGCGTGAGTACGTACGGAATACCGTCTCCACGCCGTGGTGTAATCTATTTTCCACCACCACCTTACTTTGATGGTTATAATGGTGTAAATATTAACTATATATGATTATTGTAATGTGATATTGATTCTGAAATAGTATACATACACTCCAATACAATTCCATGATCATGAGAACGATATCATCGCTCATGTGTACATATGGACTACCGTCTCCACGACACGATGAGATTCATTCTCCACGTTAACCATTCATGAATGATTATAAAGTATATATAATAAGTAATCATGAAATATATGACATAATAATGATACTGGATTTATGTGTATGTATATGTATTTCATCTAATTAATTTCATTCAACTCAATAAGGAAACGAAAATAGCGTTCATGCGTACGTACGACCTACTGTCTCCATGAACGGTGTATTTCTTTCCATTTACTGATCTATTATATATATTTATATTCTTAATATATATTATATATAAATCAAGTTTTATATTCTGGAATTAATTAATCATGATCTATGTAATCATATGAATAATTACAATTCATAACACGGACGATAAATAAAACGATTTTACCCAAAACGCTCTTTAACATGGAATTTACAAAAGAACGGGTAAAATAAAGTCATAAGTGAACCATATATGATACCATAACAATGATTATGATTCTGAAATAAGTCAATTCCATTATTTAAATCATTATACAGGAGGTTCATACACTTACGAAGCAAATCAGACCTAAGGTAAGGGAAAATATCACAATCTCATTTTTATCCGAGATGGTTTATACTTTGGAATTTAATGGGGTGTATTTTATCATCCACATCCATGTTTTCTCAATATGTAATATTTGTATTCTTATACAATAGTTTATATCAAATTTTATCCTTCTGTGAGTTTTTAGTAAAAGATATGAAAGTAATCTTTTGTCGTTTTTCGTACGAGGTATTTTTTGACTTTTCCAACAAAAGTACGAGAAGAATGTTTTTTTTAACTTATACGACATAAATGGATTTTTAAAACTTTATTTCCAAGAAGCATCCTTTACAAGTTTTCAAGTTTATTTTTAATCAACTTCTTTCAGTTTAGAATTGTATGACATGTTAAGAAATGGAAAGTGTTTTTGAAGAAGAAAGGATCTTTTCCTCAAGAATTCATTTCAAGTGTTTTATCAATACCATTTTTCATCTAAGTTGACATTATTTCATATGTGTATGTTTCAAGTATAATGTATTTATGAGTTACATGGTTTCACTTTTCTTATTATGAAATGATATCCATTTCTTTTATATGGATTATGTGATGATGGGATGATGTTTATGAAACCCATTTTATTCATTTGGTTATTATGAATGATGTATGTTTATTTTGTGGCAGAAGTAAGAATGATTTCACTATGAGATGGGTGGGACCTATATCTCCCTCCAATGCATTGGGTAAAGATTTATACCTCATGAGATAGACATGGCTGGAACGATAGGTTAAACTGGTTCAGTAATATAGGACTGAAACGAGGAGTGAACTCGATTCAGAATGGGACTTTTTCCACTAAGATGGTTTTGGCAGAAATGCCTTGCCTACTATGGAAATCATTACATGTGCTTAATGTATACCACAATTACATGTTTTATTCCCATCCTATTTTATCATTATTGATGTTCCCTTATGATATATGCCTTACGTACTTCCAAGATTCATGCCTTTGCTCTAGATTTTGATGTTTAGATTTTATGTTCAAGCTTTTGCATTCAAATGTTTATGGATTCTTTTATGTTCTCTATGTTTACCCTTACTGGGCATTTCAGATCACCCCTTTGATGTTTTATTTTCCCCAGGATATAAATAAAGTTTTAGGTAAGAAAAAAAGGGGATGATCTTTATTGGGAGATGTTGAAGATCTTTCACCACGATTAGAAGATTTTATTCCATGTTTCCAAAGACACTAAACTATTATGGTCCTTGTGTGCCTGTTTTTCTTATGTATTAAGTATTCCGCAAAAGTAATGTAATGTCCATGTACGTCAAGCTTCGGGTCTCTACAGTTGGTATCAGTGGAAAGGTTTAGTCAACCTTTGGAAACTAGGATGCGAGAAATTTAGTGAGATCCCTATAGATATTTCTAAGGTATGTATAGGGATGTCCCTAAGGTTAAGTATAAGTATAGGTTATAGTGCTAGAATTACGGTAACCTAAGAAGTTAGATATTTAAGGTACTCCCCCTTTATTATTTTGTTTTCCCTAGTGTGATTTTTGCCTCTCACACTATTATTTTTGGGTTTTAGATGATGGATGGAATCCGAAGGAACCGTGTTGATCAATGTAATGGAAAATGCAAATGACTGTCCTCCTAAACAAACAAATGTTATGGGAGATGGAGTGAAAAATCTTATTGCTATACTTACACAAGATATGAATCATTCTGAACTTCCAAATGAGTAGAGAAGGGAACAATATTCTATTGAGTCCTTCATGAGGCAACATCCACCTTCTTTCAGTGGGTCTTCTGATCCACTTGTTACTAAACAATGGATCATTACCACTGAAAAGATATTTTCAGTTCTTCAATGTTATGAACATGATAAAGTCATCTTAGCTGTATATCGTTTGTAAGGTGATGCTGATCAATGGTGGAATCTTATCAAGAATACGAGGCCAAGAGATGAAATTGAGTCCATGGAATGGGATGAGTTCACGAACTTGTTTTTCAATAAGTACTTCCCTTGTATTCTTCAAATAAAGATGGAGAAGGAGTTTCTTGAACTAAAGAAAAAGGATGATGAATCTGTTGGTATATACGAAGAAAATTTTACAAGGCTTGCAAGGTATGCATCTGGATTTATCTTCCAACCTGAAAGTAAAGTTGATCGATTCTTTGGTGGCTTAAAACCAAGTCTTAGAAGGGCATTAGCTATAAGAGACTTCAGTATCTATGAATAAATTGTTTGTTGTGCTATCAAGGTAGAAAGGGAAGTTGGTGTTACTTATCCATCTCATAGTTCTGACAAGAAAGAAAAGATGGAGTTCAAGGATAAATCTCAGAATAATGGTGAAAAGAAGATGAATGTTTCCTTATGCTCAAAGTGTGGAAAGAAGCATGGTTGAGATTGTATTAAAGGGACTAGAAAATGATTTAAGTGTGGAAAATAAGGTCATCGAGCAGCTGAGTGTTGAAGTAATGGAAAAAGGGTTTCTAATGATGTGAATAAAGAAAAGACTGCAGAGAACGCACCACCAATACTTCAATGCTTCAGGTGCAAGGAAATGGGGCATTATGCTAATAAATGCACTAATCCAAGGGTTAGTGATGATCAACATGAGCAACTACTTAAGGAAAAGGACAAAGGGAAGTCACATACGATCACTATTGGCAATGTTGAATATGAAAACGATGTGGTGGAATGATTAAGTGTTTATGTAATGGGATTCCAAAATAATGTTGTATATAGTATCATGGAATTTTGGAATATTTATGTATTGGTCTATTGTGGTATTCAATAATTTTATGGTATCGGTAACCATGGAAAGTGATTGAGATATTTTTGGAAATAAGATGATATGTGCATAACGAAGGGAAAATGAGAAAATGAAATGTTTAACAGTATTCATGCGCTCATGATTGATATAAGGACTAAGTGATATCATGGTTTGATTATAAAGAATGTTGAGGATTTTGGTTTGTGGAAAGTGTTGACTTTTAACTGCATTCATGTTTTCACTAAGGTTCAATTGGAATTCATTCTTCAAGAGAATACATGATTAAGGTATTCACTTGTTTGTAATTTTACCAACAAGATATATCTTATGATATATGGGGATAAATTATGGCATTCACGTGATTGTTATGTGACATTTCAAGTAATAATTTTCTTTATACTATGAGCTTGGACTGAAGTATTTTAGATAAGCCTAAAGATTAGAATGGATTATGTTGGACATAAGTTAGTATGTTTCGATATTATTGATGGGATGTTATAGTAATATAGTTTTAGAAAAAGGAAAAACTGTAGGACGAGCGACAACCCATCGCGTCGGACAAGGCTCTAGGAATCAAACCCACAACCGATGTGCGAATGGCCTTTATCGCCTACCACTTGTCTACATGAAGTCCCTGTTTAGTAGAAACTAGTTTTATTATATTAAGTAGTATGATATATGAAGTATAAGTCCATTTTAGGAACCATATATGATTAATCTCACTATAGATCTACTTATGTATATTTAATAACTTTTGCTAACCTTTTGTTTGAGACAGATGGAATGACCCGTCATTCTATCACATGATCTGCTAACACTTCACGAATAACAAATTCAACTTCATTTCTTTTAGAGATGAAGTGGAAATTGTTCAAGGCATGAACAATGATGAGATTGTACCAAAATAAAGTAAGTATTTATTCTAATTCAAATTCTTCAACTGTAGGGGAAATGATCATGAAAACCAAAAATGTTGTCCTAGTGCCCTTATATCCGATGAATCAGATGGTACCCTAGATCATCACAAATCTATGGCTTTTTTATTGTTGGATTTTCCATGGCCATGTTCTCTACCACTCTCCATCAGAACATGATGGTTAGGTTTCTCTTCCATATCCATATTTTCACCTATGTGGAAACCCAGTGATTAGTTTATTTGGGTAACTGTTATGTTTCATACTTTTGTTTTTAAATATTGATTTTGGTATTTATTTTTATGATGTGGGTTTCTATTAAAGAAACTTTCGAGTAGGAAACCATTTATAACCACGACGAATTTCGAGGGCGAAATTCATTTTAAGGGGGGTAGAATGTAACACCCCGAGATTTTATGAAAAGTATTCTTTTTAATTTCATTAATGTCTTGTGTTGTACGCTACACCAAAAGGAGCTTGCACAACATGCATCCTTTACTTGCCTTGTATTACACACAATCGCGACCTTCCTCGATAGCGTGTGTAGTACGCAATACTGAGTTTCACTAAACAACGATATATTATTAAAACTAGTCGTTGTGAATAGTAATAACCACTTTTTGAAATTTTTTAACTTTTTGTTTTTAAAATGGACTTCATTTTTGGATTCGGAATATTGAAATTAGATTAGGGTGAAATTTTGGTACTTTCGGCTAACTTTCATTTTCTGATGAATAGTGAAAATTACTAATTTTTAATTAAAAATAAACTTCTTAATCAAAATAATTAATAATGATAAATTATTAATTTGAGTGATTTTAAAGTATATTTAGAATATATTTTTACAATTTAATACAATGTTGGTCATTGGATGTAATTTCACATTTAAACCAGACATAAACTAGTGTCAATCTTTTGATAGTTTTTATCTTTTAAGAACACGCTATTTGTTTTGACGATGAGAATTAATTTTTAAATTAATTAATGCAACTGATATGTTTTGAATTTGGTAAAATAGACATCATTTTTGAGTTCATAATATCAAATATAGCTTAGTCCTAATTTTTGGTATTTTTCTGGAAACTTTCATTTTCTTGATGAATAGTGAAACCACTAAGTGGTAGTTAAAAAAAATTGATTTTTTCATAAAACATAATTTTACTGCTTCTGTGAGTGGAATTTCAAAAATCCGAGAGACACGGTTGATGTCAATAAGTAAAATGTGGTTCAATGAGATGAAAATAATTTTTGGCGAATAGTAACTTTTTACTTTTTTTACCACGGTTAAAAGTAAATAGGGTAATTAAGGGTAAAAGTGTTATTATTAATATCCTAACACATGTCCTAATTCTATTGGATAAGTGTAATTCAACCAAAAACAACCTTAGGAATAAAATATGACAATTTAGGCCCACTTGGATTAGATTAGGACATTTATTATTAATTTATTTAAAGAAGGGTTAAAATAGTTAAAATCAGAGTTTAATAAGTATGTCATTTTTAATATAGGGTTATAAATAAGATAAATTCGACTATAAATATTCATTAGAAAGCTAAAAAAATTTCCTACATAATTATATTTTTTTTTTGTAATTTTTAGACGTTATATAATTTAATTAATTTATGACACAAATATGATGCAGTAATTATCTTATTAATGAAATATTGACATAATTGATGTTATAAATACCCAAATAATTATAAATTGAGACATTTTGTGAATTCCACTAATTTTATAGGTTAATATGACATGTTATTATTGATTTAAGTAACTTTTTTAGAACTAATCATTCTGTTATGAGTTTCACAAAAATCAATTTCTAAATAGTGTCAAAATTGACATAAATTAGTTTTTAAAACAAATATTATATTATTAATTGTTATTTATTCGAAAAAATCTAAGGTTTGGCCAAATGACTTAGATAAGGTTATATATATTAATAATAAACAACTTGGGGTTTTTTTGTCATGTTATAGTATGTTTATTAACCTTATAGTGTAAGAACACAAAAAGACACAGTATAAGTAAAATTATCTAACTTAATGTTAAATCTGAATGATAAGGTTAAAATAGGAACCTAAACTTGTCTACATTCTATTGGATGAGTGTATTTCTACCCATCCACACCTTAGCTTAGAAATATATCAATTTAGAGCTATTTAAAACCAAATATGGCTTTATAATAAAATAATATATTTAGTTTTCCAAAGGTGCCCCTCTCCTCCGTTATAAAAGGGCACCTCCTCCCTCTCTTCCTCACACCAATTTGAGCATTAAATCTCATCCAAACCCTGCCAAATTCTCTTCTAAACTTCCATAGAAACATCCTAGAGGTTCTGGTCTTCCTCAAATACCAATTTTATTGCCCTAAATGGAGATCTAAAAGAGGCGCTTCAAAGAAGAGGTAATATCCGTTACCTATTCTTTCATGTTTATTTCTTCTTCCACTTCTTCTTATTAGGTTATTTCATTATGAAGTAATAACATCATTATCACTAATATACTGAAATGTTATTATAAGTATGAAACAACCCTTTTTCACCATCAATCCATTCTACGGAAAACGAAATCACCGTGCATGCGTACGTACGGAATACCGTCTCCACGCCGTGGTGTAATCTATTTTCCACCACCACCTTACTTGGATGGGTATAATGGTGTAAATAATAACTATATATGATTATTGTAATGTAATATTGATTCTGAAATAGTATACATACACTCCAATACAATTCCACGATCATGAGAACGATATCATCGCTCGTGCATACGTACGGACTATCGTCTCCACGATGCAATGAGATTCATTCTCCACGTTAACCATTCATGAATGATTATAAAGTATATATAATAAGTAATCATGAAATATATGACATAATAATGATACTGGATTTATGCGTATGTATATGTATTTCATATACTTAATTCTATTCAACTCAATAAGGAAACGAAAATAGCGTTCATGCGTACGTACGGCCGACCGTCTCCATGAACGGTGTATTTCGTTCCATTTACTAATATATTATATATATGTATATTCTAAATATATATTATATATAAATCATGTTTTATATTATGGAATTAATTAATCATGATCTAAGTAATCATATGAATAATTACAAGTCAAAACACGAACGGCAAATAAAAAGATTTTACCCAAAACGCTCTTTAACATGGAATTTACAAAAGAACGGGTAAAATAAAGTCATAAGTGAACCATATATGATATCATAACAATGAGTATGATTCTGGTATAAGTAAATGACATTATTTAAATCATTATACAGGAGGTTCGGACACTTACGAAGCAAATCAGACCTAAGGTAAGGGAAAATATCACAATCTCATTTTTATCCGAGATTGCTTATACTTTGGTATTTACTAGGGTGTATTTTATCATCCACATCCATGTTTTATCAATATGTAATATTTGTATTCTTATACAATAGTTTATATCTAATTTTACCCTTCGGTGAGTTTTTAGTAAAAGATATGAAAGGAATCTTTTGTCGTTTTTCTTACGAGGTACTTTTTGACTTTTCCGACAAAACTACGAGAAGAATGTTTTTTTAACTTATACAGCATAAATGGATTTTTAAAACATTATTTCCAAGAAGCTTCCTTTACAAGTTTTCATGTTTATTTTTAATCAACTTCTTTCAGTGTATTATTGCATGACATGTTATGAAATGAAAAGTGTTTTTGAAGAAGAGAGGATATTTTCCTCAAGAATTCATTTCAAGTGTTTTATCAAAACCATTTTTCATCTAAGTTGACATTATTTCATATGTGTATGTTTCAAGTATAATGGCTTTATGATTTATATGGTTTCACTTTTCTTATTATGAAATGATATCCATTTCTTTTATATGGATTATGTGATGATGAGATGATGTTTATGAAACCCATTTTATTCATTGGGTTATTATGAATGATGTATGTTTATTTTGTGGCACAAGTAAGAATGATTTCACTATGAGATGGGTGGGACCTATATCTTCCTCCAATGCATTGGGTAAAGATTTATATCTCATGACATAGACATGGCTGGAATGGCAGGTTAAACCGGTTCAGTAATACAAGACTGAAACGAGGAGTGAACTCGATTCAGAGTGGGACTTTGTCCACTAAGATGGTATTGGAAGCAATGCCTTGGCTACTATGGAAATAATTACATGTACTTAATGGATTCCACAATTACAGGTTTTATTCCCATGCTATTTTATCATGATTGATGTTCCCTTATGATATATGCCTTACGTACTTCCAAGATTCATTTCTTTGCTCAAGATTTTGATGTTTAGATTTTTTGTTCAAGCTTTTGCATTCAAATGTTTATGGATTGTTTTATGTTCTCTATGTTTACCCTTACTGGGAATCTGAGTCACCCCTTTGATGTTTTCTTTTCCCCAGGATATAAATAAATGTTTTAGGTAAGAAAAAAAGGGGAAGATCTTTATTGGGAGATGTTGAAGATCTTTCACCACGATTAGAAGATTTTATTCCGAGTTTCCAAAGACACTAAACTATTACGGTCCTTGTGTGTCTATTTTTCTTATGTATTAATTATTCCTCAAAAGTAATGTAATGTCCATGTACGTCAAGCTTCGGGTCTCTACAGTCTACCTCCCCACACCAACGTTGACAAACATCGAAAAAAGGTAGGGGATTTATTATATGTTGATGTTATTTCTTTTCTATCTTCTTCAATGGTTGGAAAAGAATTGTTTGCGGGTGAGTTATTGTTCATCTTCTTTTCGTGATGAGAAAATTTATACCACCCTAAAGGTGGAGGGTGCGGGAAAAACAAACATGTCCCGACCCCTCCGATGTTCTTGTTTGAGATGACACTCGGTATGGCGATGAACCAACGAGACGACGAAGGCGGCGACGACAAAGGTCGTGCTTCCCGCAGCCTCTACAACCCGCGCCGCCCTCACGACGCTCCGACAGAACCGGCCCCGGTCGAGCTGAGCCCCGGTAGCGCCGGCCTTCGTGCATCCTGCCCACCTGGCCACTACATCGGCTCATGCCATCCCGGTTGCCTCCATGTCGTGCCCTGCCTGGCGCCCTCCAGACCACCTTCCGGGGTACTTGCTTCCCTCCTTGCTTCCGGCTGGCTTGCCCGGCGCCCTCCCGGCATGACCAGGCCACCACCCGGCCTGCCCGGCCACCCTGCCATTTTTCCCGGTCGTCGCACCACATGCCCTTGGCGGGCTTGACCTACCCGGATGCCCCACCGGCCTCCCCAGGCTACCGCCTGGCCTACTCGGTCGCGCCGCCGTCCTACATAGGCCGCACCCCAGTTCCCGGCGGAACCGACTGAGCCGCGCCGACCTCCTGAGTCGGCCTATAGCCTCTTTCATGATGCCTCTGGCTTAACCAGGTCGGCCTCCCGGGCCGAGCCACCCAAACTGTGCCCCTCGCGGCGCTGGCTGAACCGAACCGGTCGCGCCCTCTGGGCCAAGCTGCACCCCTCGCAGTGACCTCGGGGCGGAACTGCCCACGCGGCCCGCTGGGCTAGGCCCAGCGTGCCGGGCCAAACCCCACAGGTCTGACCGGGTCGACCCAGACAGGGTTGGCCCAGACTAAGACGGGCTGAGTCAGTTTGACTGGGTCAGACCGGACCGAGGCCCACTACAAGCCATTACTTTCTTTTGGCCATATCTTTGGCATCAGACGACCGTTTGACGCACCGTTAGTAGAACTGTTTTTCTTGGAGTGCGACGGTCCCTTTGAGTATACCCCACTATAGTTTGTGGTAAAGTTGACATATAGTCAGGTTGGATTGTACATGAATCCAACCGGGCCCCCGGGACTAAAAGGCTAATAACTCACTGACTGAGCATCCGATTGGCGCACCGTTTGTTGCATTGAGACCCCTATGATGAGATGGATCTCTGAGATACTCTTATATGGTATTTCATGATAGTTGGAGTATCGACCTATAGCTCATGGGGGCGGATCCTCTCGAAGACGATCAATCATAGTGCGGAGTTATCAGACCAATTCAGGGTTTACCCTCTAGCTGGGCTGGGGAGTGGGTTACGCATTGACCTTTAGGGTTTTCCCTCCAGCTGAGATGGGAATTGGGTTACCCGACGACCTCTTAAGGTTTACCCTCTAGCTGGACTAGGTATTGGATTACCCAACAACCTCTTAGGGTTTACCCTCCAACTGGGCTGGGCGGTGGGTTACCCATTGACCTTAGGGTTTACCCTCCAGCTGGGATGGGCAGTGGGCTACCCGACGACCTCTTAGGGTTTACCCTCTAGCTGGGCTGGGTAGTGGGTTACCCGATGACTGAGTTCTCCAGCAGCAGAGGTTTCAACGATGTGACTGGGGATGTTTTTTTGATACTACCACTATATTAAAATTCTGGTTTGAGCTGAGTCAGTAAATTTTTTGTTTACCTCATTATTGAGATGGATTACTTGATAACTTAGGTAAATGTATGGGCATAAACCTAAGTGGGCTTATCTGTTGAATTCATACTTTTTTGTTTATCCTTGTTGGATTTTTAGAGATATTGAGTGTCTCGGGGTCCCTACTGAGTATTGTTGTACTCACCCATGTATGGGATATTCCCACACCTCATTGTGTTGGATATAGACGACGAACAACACTGACCGAGGCTAAGTGTACCAGGACTGGACAGTACCTAGAGGTGGACCACACGGCGGGATGGTACATGGAGAAGAGGGACGGACATGGAGTGTTGTGTAGGCTATATGTACCTACCCTCCATGTAGGATCCGTGGTGGATGATCTAGGAGTTGCTCCCACCTTTCAACAGTTTTTTCCATTTTCAGTTGTTCTTGTACTTTACAGTTGGGCTTGTATTTCCAGCCCCTTTTAATTTAAAACACTCTTTTGTATACAATTTTACTTAGTGTTTTGATTCCAACTCGTACTCTATTGTGTGTGGTTTCACATTATAAAGGAAATGAATTCTCAGTTTAGGTATTTACGCCTTTGGTGCTAGTCTCCAGCCCTGACCTATGGAAGGCGGGCTTGGGGCAGTCACGGAACGGGCCCTGAGGGATGGGTCGTGACAAATTAGAGACTAGCACCAAAGGCGTAAATCTCTATAACTGGGAACGTATTTCCTTTATAAATGTAAACACACACAACCAGAGTACAAGCAAAAGCAAACACTAAGTAAAAACTGTATAACAAAAGATGTGCTGGAGAGTAAAAGGGGCCAGAAATACAAGCCCAATAGTAAAGTACAAGGAAAAGACAAAACATGTACAACTAAAAGAAAAACAGATGGAAGGTATCTAGCAGCTCCTGGATCATCCACCACAGATCCTACGTTAAGGGTAGGTACAGATAGCCTCCTCAGTGCTCCACGTCTATCTGTTTCCTCCGAGTACCGTCTCGTCGTGAATTCTACCTCCGGGTTCCGTCGAGTCCCCGCACACTCAGCCTCGGTCATCACTGTCCATCGTCTGCATCCAACACAATGATGTGCAGGCATAGCCTGTGTAGGGGTGAGTATAACGATACTCAGTAGGGACCCTGAGACCCTCAAGGTCTCACAAAATAAAAAAATTATAAACCACAAAGTATGAATTCAACGGATAACCATTACTTAGGTATATTCCTATATATATACCTATGCTATCAACTAACCCTTCTCAATCATGAGGAAAACACAAAGGTCATTGACTCAGCTCAAACAAAGATTTTTGTCATCGAAACCATAGCTGCTGGAGAACTCCTCCTCTGTCGTGTACAGTGGTCATGTCGCAACACCGAGGCACTTCTCACTAATCATGGATTGCTAAGGTACTCCTCCAGTCGAGTACCATAGGTCTACTACCAACTACCATGTGCTCCGTCCACTGTGGGTCTGCCGCAAAATACCGGGTGCTCCCCCTATAGCCAACAGAGGTACTCCTCCTGTCGAGTACCATGGGTCTGCTGCCAACTACCAGGTGCTACATCTACCCAGGGTCTGCCGCCAAATACAGGGCGCTCCCCACTGGGCTAGTCGAGTCACTTTGAGTCAAATCGGTCAAGCAGTTGTCAGGTCTGTCAGCTACTCAGTCTCCGAACTCTATCTAACCATCTCCGAGAGGATATATTGCACGAGCTACTAGTCAATACTCTAATTGTAATGATGTCTCAAATGGAATTATATTAAAGTACCTCCACATCATAGGAGTCTCAACACAAAAGACAACACGCCAATCGGGCGCCCGGTCTGTGAGTTATTAGCCTTTTAGTCCTGACGGCCCGGTTGGTTTCGTACACGAACCAACCTGACTATATCTCTAATATACCCTGAACTCCCATGGGGTATTTTCAAAGGGATGGATTCATTCCAAGAATATTTTCACCACTGACGGTTCATCAAATGGATGTCTGTAGCCCGAGTTATGGTCGAATATGTGTATTCGGGTCTGACGGGTCTGGGTCCGGTCCTACCCAATCGGACTGAACCGACCTGACCCAGGTCTGGAACGGGGTCCGACACTGTCCGTGAGTCTGACCTGGCTAAAGGAGAGGCCCGACCTGAAGGGGCGGTCCGGCCCGAAGGCGCGGCCCTGCCCGGCCCGAAGGCACGACCTTACCTGAAGTGGCGGCCCGACGAGAAGGCGCGGCTCGACCCGATTGGCTCGCCCTGTGGCCCGACCCGACTGGATGTGTGTCTCTGCCCAGATGGCCGTGAGACCTGGCCTAGCTGGTCATGGGGCGTAGACCGACTGGTCGTGTGGCTCAGCCCGACTGGCAGTGGGTCCCGGCCTGGCTGGTCGTGTTGTGCCCGACTGGCAGTGCGGCCTGGCCCTGCTGGCAGGCTCGGGTGGCTAGCTGGCTATGTAAAGGGGGGTGTTACACCCCCTGGGCTGCCGAAATGGCCGGCGCAAGATGCAAACACTTGTAAACGCGTGACCCAAAGGGTCCCTCCAGGCGCGCACTGGCGGTCAGCTCAGCCGATCGCCCTCCCCTGTCCACCGCAACATTAGGCCCCGATTCTTCTCCGGCGCGACACAACGGTGCGCCGCCCCTGATCTTCCGCCGCGGCCCACCCTTTCCACGATCCTGCACCAGCAGTGTGACGCGACGACGCCACACCCCTTCGGTGTGGCCTGCCTTGGCCATGGTCTCTTGTAGCCCTCCGCGTTGCGCGATGGCGCCACGTACCTCCACCGCACCCGATGTGGCCGCGACTCTCCATTCCTCTACATGGCACGACGGTGTCGCGTCTTTCCAGTGACACAGTGGTCTTGCGCCGCTGGTTTCCTCACAGCCGTCCCAATGCCAGCCACCATTGTCTACTTCCATAATCAACAACAAACAGGATCAAAAGGGGGAGGGTTGACCATGTTGGTGCTGTCCTAACCCCCCATGTAATGTTTATAACATTCTGCATAACATAAACCAAAATATTGAATGACATAGAATGGAAATGAGGAAACTCAAACCCCTAACTTTCTAGTCGGTGTCGTTTGATGGAGTCACGGGAAGGCGGTGACGTTCCATCAACATCAGAAGAGTAAGATAGGTACTCGTCATTGGTGGATGGGTGTTCGAAGGTGACGAAGTTGAATACGACGTTGGAATTCCTCGTGGGCATCGCATCCCTTTCCTTTCCTCGGTTGAAGAAGGAAAAAGACGGTGTCGATTTTCCATGGAAGGAGCGTTCTTCACATTCTTCGTTGAGAGGATGAAGTTCTCTCTCAAGTTTCCACCCAAAAGAATTGTCAACCAAAATAATGGGTTAATCCAACTCATTATTTAATTGTTGGAAAAAGAACTAAAAAGGATTTGAATTAAGTGAAATCATTCACTTAATTAATTTGTGGAGAGTTGGAAAATAAATGGTGGGGGAAGGTGGAGAGGCTCCCCCACTTTATGGAGGGTTTTACCAAATTTAATTGGGGGTTCGAGGGGGTTAAAGGGGTGATAGAGAGGTCGGGTGGGCCTCACCTAATAAAACTCCCAAGGGAGGTTATGGTGTGGTGGCCCCCACCTCCAACCTCCCCTTTTAGGTTTTATCCACCAATATAAAATAAAGGTAAATCTTTAACTTTATTCAATTTAATTAAAATCCCAAAAAACTAACTTTTACTCTCGATAAAATGCAAATCTGGTGAAGGTCTCACTAATCAATACCCGATAATACGAGTTCAAAGGTGCCTTTAAATTTCAGTTCCAAGCACCGGTTCAAAACATATAAAACCCCGCTCGCACGTTTACTGAACGTACATCATCATAACTTCCAAAATTGATTCCGGGAACACTGTGCCTTGGAATCAAGCGCCGTCAGAAACGACAGACCCGTAAAATTCCCATGAATTGAAGAAAAACTTTTCCATGGAAATTACAGGTATCTAAATTGGCAGTGGGTTACCTATCACCCTTTAAGGGTTACCCTCCAGCTGGGCTGGGCAGTGGGTTACCCGTTGACCTTAGGGTTTACATTTCAGGTGGGTTGGGAAGTGGGTTACCCGACAACTGAGTTCTCTAGTAGCCGATGTTTCGATAATGTGACAGGGGATATTTTTTTGATACTACCCCTAGATTAAAATCCTGGTTTGATTTGAGTAAGTAACTTTTTGGTTTACCTCATGATTGTGGCAGATTACTTCATAACATAGGTATATATATGGGAATATTCCTAAGTGGGGTTAACAGTTGAATTCATACTTTGTGATTTATTATTGTTTGATTTTGTGAGACCTTGAGGTTGTCAGGGTCCCTACTGAGTATCGTTATACTCACCCCTACATGGGTTATGCCCGCACCTCATTGTGTTGGATGTAGACGACAGACAACGCTGACCGAAGCTGAGTGTACCAGGACTGGACGGTACCCAAAGGTGTACCACACAACATGTCAGTTCATGGAAAAGACGGATGGACATGGAGGGTTGTGGAGGCTATATGTACCTACACTTTAGGTAGGATCTGTGGTGGATGATCTAGGATCTTCTCTCACCTTTCACATGTTTTTTACCTTTTCAGTTATACTTGTACTTTACAGTTGGGCTTGTGTTTCCGGCCCCTTTTTCTTTACAACACTCTTTTGTATACAGTTTTACTTAGTGTTTTTCTTCCAGATCATACTCTGTTGTGTGTGTTTTCAAGTAATAAAGGAAATTACTTCACAATTTAGGGATTTACGCCTTTGGTTCTAGTCTCCATCCCCTGGCCTATAGAAGGCGGGCTTGGGGTATTCATGACACAAGCCTCAGGAGATGGGTCATGATAGATTGGTATTAGAGGGTTCGGTTCTACCGTAGCACTTATGACTCTGATATTTATTTTCTATGAAGGAATAATGTTAAGGGTACTGAGTGTGGTTCTCAATTCAGGGAGTCCAGTGTTGGTGCGACGACCGACGTATCCATACACCAGGACCCTAACTACTGATCTTTGACTCAGTTCACGAAAACACAGATTGTGTGTGTGTTTTTAAAATTTTTCTTTATGTCAGCTCAACCAGATCAGCTCACCGGGTATAAATTTTGACCATGTCACATCTTTTTAGTATGCCTCCACACAGACTGCCAGTTAGAGTTTTGAGAGAGTACACAGTGACGGCCCACCGAGCGACGAGGCTCCAGTGTAGGGCCCTCTTACTATATTGGAACCTTTGGGAGGTGTACCAGTAGCACCACCTCCCGTCGGGTAGCAGATTCCACCAGCCACACTAGCGGATGGTGCATGTTGACTGAGCGCGATGCACAAGTTCCAGTGTGATAGGCCTCTGATGTTACGAGGTGAGACAGATCCCCAGGAAACAAAGGACTGGCTGGAGGCCATTGCTAGAGTTATCCGACTAGTTGAGACACCCATAGAGCATATATTGATCTTAGATACTAGTGTTTTCCAGTTAGTGACCATGATTTTGGTCCACATAATGATGAGTCTTCAGTACGTGGACCGTTTCTCGAGATTGTATCTTCGGGTAGTGTATCAATTATATCACTGCATGTTGGTCAGCAGTTACTACAGGTGGTACCGGTAGATGACACATGTAGGGTTTGTTCCTTACTAGTGTTTCAGAATCAAATACCCCTCAGGTTCCAAGGTGAGCCCGACTCACAGGCAGCTAAGGACTGGCCTAAGGAGGTGGTAGAGAGTTCTCTTGAACTTCTACAGCTTCGGCATGACGACATGTTGGTAGCTGAGTATTCATCAATACTTACTGACCATTCCTGGTACTTTATGAATATGATATGATCAGAGATTCAGAGCTCAGACTCCTGAGAAATATGTGTTTAAGGACTTATGAGCTTGAAATTTTACTCTCTGCATTTTTAACTATGTTATTTTGCTAGAGAGAACCTTTGTGGTTGAATGCTTGTTGGCTGAGCGGATGCGGCCAGTGAATATTTACAGTGGAGTAAGTAGGAAACGGGCGCCAGTCTCAAAGACTTGGGCGTGTAAAATCCTTCAGGAAAAGGATGTGTTAGGGAAATATGAATCTGCATGGTAGTAGACATGGAAGCGAAGTTAGGAGAGCAGCATGTGGTAGTGTACTTTTCAACATGTTACAACAACCCCTTTTGTGTGGACTCCACCAGGCTCAGGGAACTGGAGGAAAGGGGAAGAGAGTAGCTGTATGTGGTCATGAAGTGTGACCCAAGGGCTCTAGGAATGATTCGAGGTACAGTCTATGTCTACTACTATCTTCCGTTTCAATATACATAGGTACCAATCATTCATTCCTTCCACGAATCTTGACTATGACCTAGAGTTTTCGGTTAAACCGTTGACTTGACCATCACATCTGGAGATTCCTTTGGGAGGAGAATCGATAATCACACTAACTCCAACGGTGTGATATGACCCTTGATGAGAGAGTATCGTTTGGAACCTCTTGGTGGAAACGTTGAGGCCTTAAGACGTTATATTGGGTATGGAATTGGCATCCACAATTCATACTCAGATTGACTATATTAGGCAAAGAGGTGGTGGTTTATCTACAAATTGGGATGAGGGTTTCCTTGGTTGTGGAAAAAGGAAACCCAGGAAGCATAGGATTAAATCATGAATATGAGGGTGTAGAAAATCAGTCATGAGTTGGACAACCTCACCCTTATGGTAGAAAAATTTGACTTTGGGATAGTCTATACTCTTGAGAAGGGGAACATGGTAGCAGACGCACTCAGCAGGAGGTCTGGCCGGCATCTGCTAAGTGAGGTGACAGAGCAGCTAGCTGCTTTGCATATATCCTTTGTGGATCGAGAAGGAGATGCTTTTATTTAGCCACTTACAGTCTCTCCCCCAATCCTTTGGTGAGTCAGGGAGGCATATCAAAGAGACGTTGACTGCGAGACACGATGTGCTCGGATATACACAGAACAAGCACTTGATGGATTTTCTGAAGGTAGGAAGCACGCCATTATCTTCAAGGGATGTACCATGGTACCAGTGTCACATAAGGAGGAAGTGTTGAGCGAGTTAAACACATCCCCTCTAGTAGTACATCCAAGAGTGGTGAAGATGTACTAGGACCTCCAACGATAGCACTAGTGGCTGGGAATGAAGAAAGAAGTTTCAAAGTTTGTCTCTCGGTGCCTCACTTGTCAGCAAGTGAATGCAGCACATCAGGTACCAGTAGGATTGGTTCAGCCTTTAGAGGTCCCAGATTGTAAGTGGGTTGGGATATCTATGGACTTCATGATAGGACTTCCATGTACATCCAGGGGTCATGACTCGATTTCAGTGATCGTAAACCGGCTCACCATGTCGGCCCACTTCCTACCGATCAATGAAATTCGTTCAGTAGAGAGCTTGGGACACCTCTATGTGAAAGAGATTGTGCACTTACATTGAGTGCCCTGGATGATCGTTTTTGATCGTGATGTATGTTTTACTTCCCGACTATGGAAGGGGTTGCAGGAGGCTTTCAAGATGAAGCTTCGTTGAGCACCGCCTTCCATCATCCGATGGATGGTCAGACTGAGCGGACCCTTCAAACCCTTGAGGACATTTTCCGTTCATGTGTCCTCAACTTCGGTCTCAGCTGGGAGAATCACTACTCTTTGGTGAAGTTTGCATAAAAAACATTTATCACCCCACCATAGGGATGACACCTTTTGAGGCATTATATGGGCGACCTTGCAGATCACCTTTGTGCTGGAAATTCCTAGAGGAGTCTGCACTAGTGGCACCAGAGTTGGTACATGCAACCACAGAGAAGGTGCAGATCATCTAGGATTAGTTGAAGACTGCACAGAGCATACAAAAGTCGTATGCAGACACGAGACGAAGACATATAGAGTTCTAGGATGGAAACCATGTCTTTCTACGTGTCTCACCCCGACGAGGTCTACGGAGATTTGGCCAAGGCGGCAAGTTATCTTTGAGATTCATTAGAACTTTTAAGGTCCTCAAAAGAGTTGGTAACATAGAATACCACTTAAATCTTCCACCTCAGTTGCACTGGGTGCATGACATTGTTTCCCTTGGAATTCGGGGATTACCTCCTGAATGGGATATTCAAACGTTCCGATCGGTTTCTAGCGAGTTTGTTCATAGAACCGGAAACATCCAATGATTCCACATCCGTTTGGACCTACTTTCCAAAGGTAGGCGCTCATTAGCTTGTGGACTAATGAGGCTTAGGAATTTGCATTGGTCGAGAGGATGGGAGGTCGGACTCATCACACCTTTTTGAGGGGAATTATTGTCTATTCCGGGACTCTCTTTATAGATTTAAGTTATGTTCGTGAATCCTTATTACATTACCAAGTATAAAATGAGTTTTCCTTCAGTTTAAAAATCAATGATTAAATATGTAAGAAATTTAGAGAATCTTTTATATGTATTCGAGGTTATTCATCAATAGAGAATCATCTATATTTATTTAGAGATTCTTGGTCAATGGTATCCTTCAAAACATTTATATAAAATTATCTTGGTCATTATGATGACTAGGCTGGTTTTAAAGCCACTCAGTGGGGCACTTGATGTTTATTGTCATTCAGAAGGACATGAATTATTTTAGAGTTGGAATCAAACCCATAAATGGGCTACCTACATATCCTTTGTTTTGGAAAAGGAATCAGAACCCATGTAGTTCGAGTAAGGGAGTATGACGTTTATGATTGATGGCTCAAAGAAGGATGTCATAATTTCTTTTACACTCTAAGCTCACGGGATTCATGCTCGGTGTGAGAAACAAGAGGTATTGGTAAAAATTAAGCAATTGTGCCATGAAAGATACAATAATAAGAAATGGTTTGGGGCTTATGTATGTACGACTGCCCAGATAGATGAAGGTTTAGGATTTACTTTTAGGGAGAAAATCCAATAACAGGGTCCATAAAGGTATATGTTCTTCATGGAGATTTGAATACTCTAACTTGGGACTTATTCCTGAAAAGGAAACCCAAATTAGGAGAGGATTGATAACTGGGTTTTATTTCTGATAAGGAATCCTAGATCAAACGAAAATTAGGACTGGTTAAAGAGAAATTAAGGGACTTGGGGCTTACTTATAAAAAGGATTCCCATAATTATGACTGGGACTTATTCCTGAAAAGGAGGCCCAGGTTAGGGGACTTGGGGATTACTCCTGAAAGGGAAGCCCAAGATTATAACTGGGACTTATTAATAAAAAGGAGACCCAGGTTATGAGATTAAGGTTTGGGGCTTACTCCTGAAAAGGAAGCCCAGATTTGGGAATTTAAAGAATTTGGGGCTTACTACTGAGGAGGATGCCCAAGTTTGGAGGATTTAGGACTGGGGATTATTCCTGAAAAGGAGACCTAGGTTAAGGATTCTCTCATCTTAAAGGATGAGGTTGAATGAATGAACTCTCAATATTTAGTGACATAAAGATATGTAAATCATTAGGTTTTGAGAGATATTCCACCGAATTCCTTTTAGATAAGGAAGTCAAATCAAGAAATCATGCCATAAATGGATTTGGAGAGTGTCTTAAAGACTGAATCATGAAAAGAAAAGGTGTAATGTCTTAAGAGGGGTGAAATGGGAAAGAAAGGCACCCAAAAAGGAAGGGGTGTGCAAGTCTTGGAAGGCGTGTAGGTACTACGGCGGCGTGCAAGTATTGGTCGCGTAGGTATACCTGTGCGACACATGGGGTACTTGCGCGATGGTGAACCAGCATTGAAATACTTGAGCGACTCTTTATTAAAGCCTTTAGAATCCTTTTGAGGTTCTTCCAGAAAAGGGATGCGCAAGTTCTATCGAAGGAATAAGGCGGCGCACAAGTGTGACCACTTCCCTTAAGGGTTGACCACTCAGGCACGCAAGTGTTGATGATTTTCAACACTTAGGCTTAACTCCCACCCTTTATATCTTTGGATCTAGGTAATAAATTACCTTAGAAGTGTTCTGGAAGCTTTGCGAAGAGACTTGGGCGTCGGGAGCTTCAATCCGAGTTTCTGGAAAAAGATCCCCTCGAATGGGGGGCCCACAGGGTCTATTTATAGGCAGGAGAAGACCCTGGGTGGTTACCGGGAGGTTATCACTTAGGTTGTGCAAGTCACTTGCACGACCATAAGGCGTCACGCAAGTAGACTTGCATGACCACTAGGCAGTGCACAAGTACTTGCACGACCACTAGGCAGCGCGCAAGTGTACTTGCACGACCATGAGGGAACTTGCACGACCTATGGGCAATGTTCTCATTGTTCATCCCTTTGTCGATTTTTGATGTTTCTTCAAAGGATGAATCACTTTGGACTAATGTATTTCATTTTTTTCAGTCGTTAGACTCTGTAACGAAAAGGAGCGTCAACAAAAGTCCCCCCCTCAGAGTTGGATCCGGAGAGAAAAGAGGATTTGACTCTGAGGTGAAAAGAAAAACAAGAAATATGGCAGTTTAAAGTCATGCATGTCGGACATAAAGGGGATAATGTTTAAGGTCGAAATAGCTTTGAAAAAAATGGGTTAAAATTGATTCAATTCCTTGACAATTTATCTGAAAACATATTACCATACTCAAGTATGAGGGAAAATATGTAAACTATGACTTAAGAATATTTGAATATGAGGAATGATATGAAACAGAGCTAAAAGGCATTAGAAGAAGTAGCTTCCAAGAATGAAGTTACTATTATTTAACAAAACCCATTAGGGGGTTGAATTATGCAGGGCCACCTAAGGGCATTGGCTGCATGGTCAAATAAATTGCATCTTTCGGCTGACAAGTCTGTTATGTGGACTGTTTAGGCAAGGCCACCTATGGGAACATGCTGCATAGTCAGGCAAAAGAACTCTCAGAAATTTACTTTCCTAGTGCTAAAAGCCAGTGAAAGTTTATGGAGATTCAAATTTTCTAAAGTATAGAGTTTGTTGTATGGAAAGAGATACTTGAATATAGAGAAGATATTTTCAGACAATATTATCGAAGAACTGGATGAATATCACTCCTACGAAGGTCTGACCCAAATGGAGGGAAGAACAATAAACCATAGACTTGAATACTTTCAGATCATGAAAAAGGATATGGGACAAATATGTTAAGGATGGCTATTTTTTTTGGATCCCTACATACTGTTGTTTAAGACAAATAAGGACAAAAGAGTCATTCTTCCCAAGAATGAAGTTACCTTCATTTAACAAACCCGTTAGGGGGTTGAATTACGCAGGGCCACCTAAGGGCATTGGCTGCATAGTTAAATAAAATAGTATCTTTTGGCTAACAAGTCTGTTATGTGGACTGTTTATGCAATGCCACATATGGGCACGTACTGCGTAGTCAGGCAAAAAGAATTCTCAGAAGTTTGACATTTTTGTGACTAAAAAGTCATGAAAATGGTTATGAAGATCTGAAAATATTTAAGGTTAGGATTATAACACATAAAGATGGGTATTGTCCAATGTATATAGAGATAAATAGGTCAATGATAACCATAATCATGTTGTGGCTGGGTCTTGAATTGAAATTTTGGACTTCACTACGTATCTCATAAGAATGAGAATCAAGCCATACGTAGTTCTTGAAATGTAGTTTAACGTCATGCAGGACGAAAATATGAGAGATCTTAGTTTAGGGTCATAGAGTTCGGACCATAATAATGAATACACATTGTGTGTTTTCATGAGGACTTTTCACCTAAGGGACTGAAAGTGAAATTTGGGGTTAGGCCCAAAAGACTTGGGGATGGATTTGAGGGATACTCGAACTTTCCTACGTATCCCATAAGGATGGGAATCAAGCCCACGTAGTTCTAGAACTACCCTTTGTACAAATTTGGTTCGTACATGTGAGGGGTGAAAGGGGACTTTAATGCAATGATGGTTTAACCTGAGATAAAAAGTTTAGGCATTACCATGTATGCACGTAGTCTTTTGAAATGAAACATGATTGAAAAAATAAATGTTAATAATAGTTCTCCCTCAAATGATGAAATCAAAGAGTATTGTAGTTTATTGTCGTACCAGACAAAAGTGTTTCATAGTTTAACATCATATGACAAGGACGAAAGTTAATCAATGTAAAGATATTGATTCTTGGGGCGGTTTCATGAATCAACATCATATGAGATGGGGGTGAACCGATGTGAAGAGATTGTTTTTGGGCAAGAACCCTGGGAGGTTGCCTACATACCCAGCCTGGAGGGAAAGGATCAAAGTCCATGTAGTTCAATTAAAGAATGAATTAATGATCATGTTGTTCTTGGGGACAACGATCTAATAAAAAATGTTGTTGGAACTTATACATGGTTAGCAGCCCAAAAAGAGAGTGTTACGGTTGAGGTTTTCTCTAAGCTCACATGATTCATACTCGGTGTGAGAATCAAGAGGTAAAAACAACCTTAACGTTGCATAGTTTAACGTCATGTAGGACATATAAAGGGACTATGAAATTTAAAGTCTTGCAGTTAGGACTATTGGTGCTGCGCAGTTTAGTGTCATGTAGCAGGGACAAAATACAGTTTAATGTCATGTAGGATGTATCATGAATTTTCTGTACAGTTTAGCGTCATGTAGTTATGATGATGGGAATAATAGAGTTTAATGTCATGTTGGACGAAAGGGGGACTGCACAGTTTAATGTCATGCAGTAAGGACAAAATAACACACCATTTAGGTCATGTTGGACGCATTGGGGATTTTTTTTCCACAATTTAATGTCATGTTGGACGAAAGTGTGAATAGATTAAGGTCATATGCATGGACCGTGGATGGTGCAGTTTAATGTCATGCTGGACGATGGTGTAGTTTAAGGTCATACAGGACCATTGATGATTATATAATTTAATGTCTTTCCGGACGTAAGGGACTTTTATACAGTTTAGAGTCATGTAGTTAGGACGTCACAGTTTAACATCTTGCTGGATGTAAGGGACTTTTAAATAGTTTAGGGTCATATGTATGGACCATGGCTGGTGCAGTTTAATTTCATATAGGACCATGGTGTAGTTTAAAGTCATATAGGACTTTTTAGGGAACTTTTTCACGGTTTAATGTCTTGTGGGACAAAGTTGCAGTTTAAGGTCATACTGGACCATTGCTGTATAGTTTAACGTCATATATCAAGGACAAAATGGTGCTGCACTGTTTAGTGTCATGTTGTGGGGAAATCTTCTTTTCTACAGTTTAACGTCATGTTGGACGAAAAAGGGTCTTTCCTGCAGTTTAACGTCATGTTGGACGAAAGTGAAAATAGTTTAAGGTCATAAGCATAGACCATGGATGATGCAGTTTAAATTCATACAGAACCTTTAAGCGCTTATGTAGTTTAACGTCTTTCTGGACGTAAGGGACTTTCCTACAGTTTAACATCATGTTGGACGAAGTTGCAGTTTAAGGTCATACTGGACCATTGCTGTATAGTTTAACGTCATATAGCAATGACGAACTGGTGCTGCACAGTTTAGTGTCATGTTGCGGGGACATTGAAGGTGACACAGTTTAACGTCATGTTGGATGTATGTGAAAATAGTTTAGGGTCATATGTATAGACCGTTGCTGTATAGTTTAACGTCATATAGCAAGGATGAACTGGTGCCGCACAGTTTAGTGTCATGTTGTGGGGACATCTTCTGAATTCTTTGTATTTTATACAAAATATTTCTTCAAAAATCTGGCATTAGTTGGAGTAGTAATGATTTATCCATCCATCGAGATTAATGAATAAGCTCCATTGGAGTAGAACCTATGTATTTAATAAGGTCCTTCCCATTTTGGCTCAAGCATGGGAGGTTTCTTTCCTGGTATCATTGGAGTTCTGAGAACTAATACCAATACTCCCTGAATGAATGAACGAAGATGAACTTTTTTGTTAAAAGCTCGTGTTATTCGATTCTGATAGATTTCCATGTGGTGCAAAGTGCACAATCTTTTCTCATCTAACTGTTCCAATTCATTCAATTGCTTTTGGGATTGCTCATCTGTAGATAACTGATCACAAATGGATACTCTGAGTGAGGGCAATTGAACTTCAATTGGAAAGACTGCTTCTGTTCCATATACCAACGAATATGGAGTTGACCGTGTTGCATTGCGGGTGGTAGTCTGATAAGCCCATAAAGCATTAAAGAGTTTATCAGGCCATGACCTCTTATCTTTATCCACCATCTTTTGCAGTATATTTTAATGAGTCTTGTTAAAGGATTCTATTTGGCCATTGGCCGCCGCATGATACCGAGATGAATGGTTGGATTTAATGTTGTATTCTTGATACAATTTCTTCACCTCAGAAGAACAGAAGTTGGTGTCGTTGTCCGTCAATATGGTATGAGGGAAACAAAATCTAGTAATGATGTTAGACTTGATGAAGCAAACAATGCATTTAGAACTAACATCTTTGAGAGGTACTGCCTCTGCCCATTTGGAAAAGAAATCAGTAGCAATAAGAATGTACTTAAACTGCTTGGCCGTAGCTGAAGGGTAAGGTCCCACCACATCCATTCCCCATGTGGAAAATGGCCACGTGTATTTAGCTGTATGAAGAAACTCTAGAGGTTGATGAATGAAGTTGGCATGTACTTGACATGAATGACACTTCATTGTGAAATCAACACAATCTTGTATCATTGAAGTCCAAAAGTATCCAAGCATTCGAATTTGATCAGACAATCTGTCCAGACTAGTGGGAACCACAGACTCCTGTATGCACTTCTTTCATGACAGCTGTTGTCTCTTCACCATCAATGCATCTGAAGAGAACTCCATCAAAACCACATTTGTAGAGAATTTTTTCTAGGTGGTTTGGGCCATCATAAAGAGTAAAATTGACCACACATCGCCGGATTTGTTCTTTCTCGGCTCTATTAGGTGGAAGTGTTCCATTTTGAAGGTATTCCCTGATAGGTGACATCCATCCTGTAGTATGACCATACGGTTCAGGAATGGGACTAATTTCATTAATTTCCTCTGTTCTGGCTTGAACATAAGGTGAAATTGCACGACGGTGGGCAATACTGATGGTTGTCTCGTCCCGATTTGGATCTGCTAGAGCTGTGGCTATATTAGCCAGTGCATCAGCTTGAGGATTTTGTGATCTTGGGACATAAGAAAATGTCAGTTCTGAAGGGAATTCCGCCATTAACTTTCTGACGTAATCATACAAAGGGATTAACTCTTCTTTTCAGATGGCATAATCCCCATTGAATTGTTTGATTACCAGGTCTGAATCACCTTTCACCTTTAAGTGATTCACTTGTACATGAATTTCTAACTCCAAGCCTTTGATAAGAGCTTGGTATTCGGCTTCATTATTGGTACCACCTTCCCACAATAAAATAGAATAAGGTAACAATGCCTTATCTGGAGAAATGAGTACAATTCCTAAACCAACTTTGTTGAATTTAGGATTTTCTATTTTCTTCCCTGTTGGACTTCTGGAAGCACCATCAAAATACATTTCCCATGTTTGAGGATTCTCTTGAATAGAGAAAACTTCCACATCAGGGAGTTCAATATCTGAAGAAGTGTCTTCCACCGAAGGATGTTCAACCAGGAAATCAGCCAGAGCTTGGCCCTTTATTGCCTTTTGAGATACATACTGAATGTTGAACTGCTGCAAAATAACTTCCCACCTTGCTAGACGTCCTGTAAGCATTGGACGACTAAGGATGAATTTGAGCGGATTATTGCGAGATACCAATTGGACATCATGATGTTGCAGGTAGTGTCTCAGTTTCTGAACTACAAAGATTAATGCCAGGCAGCACTTCTCAATACTTGAATACCAGGTTTCTGCTTCAAGCATAGTTCTACTGAGATAGTAGAGGCTATTTTCATTCCCAGCATCATTCATTTGAGCGAGAAAGGCACCCAATGATCGCTCTAGAGCTGTCACATAGAGGATAAGTGGTCTACCTTCAACAGGTGGCATGAGTATTGGTGGACTCAAGAGGTATTTCTTGAGAACATCAAATGATTCTTGACATTCTTCAGTCCACAGGTAAGTGACTCCTTTCTTCAATAATTTGGTAAAGGGTAAACTTTTGCCTGCCAAATTAGCGATGAAACGCCGAATATAGGCTAAGTGTCCTTGAAGTCCTCTTAATTCTTTCAAATTCTGAGGAGGTGACATACCAAGGATTGATTTAGTCTTCTCAGGATCGACTTCAATACCACGATGGCGTACAACAAAGCCGAGGAATTTTCCTGAGGTTACCCTAAAAGCACATTTTAAGGGGTTCATCTTCAAATTATGTTGTCGAAGCTTGTGGAATATGACTTCCAAATCAACCAAGTGATTAGAACGTTGTTTGGATTTAACCACCAAATCTTCTACATAGCATTCAACAAACTTCCCTAAGAAAGGTTTGAAGATACGATGCATGGCGCGTTGATATGTTTCACCTGCATTCTTTAAACCATAGGGCATCACCCGGTAACAAAACACAACTTGAGGAGATCTAAAGGCTGTAGATTCCTCATCTTCTGGGGCCATTCGGATCTGATTATATCCGGAATATCCATCCATGAAGGAAAGTACTTCATAGCCAGCGGTCGCATCAATTAAGAGTTCTGTAATCAGAACTGGGAAATCATCTTTAGGACAATACCGATTAAGATCTCTGAAATCAATGCAAACCATAATTTTTCCGTTCTTTTTCTTTACAGGGACAATATTAGCCAACCAAATGGGATACTGAACTTCTCAGACGAAGTTAGCTTTGATCAGCTTATCCACTTCAGCTTCAATTTTGGAAGCATAAGTTGGGTGTGTTCTTCTCGCGGCTTGCTTAAATCCTCGATGTTCTTTTGGTAAACCCAAATGATGAGTAGCAACATCAGGATCAAGCCCAGGCATTTCTGTATATTTCCAAGCAAAAATATTTTTATTTTGATTTAGAAAAGAAATATACATCTCTTTCTCTTCAAGGGTCATGGCCGCACTAATTAAAGTGGGGCATGGATTTTTTTCTGTACCCAGATTTACTTCTCTGAGTTCATCCACAGTGGTAGAGATACCTTCTTCAAATGCTGGAGGAGCATCTCTAATATCTTCCTCTTCCACTTCATCATGTGCTATTTCTTCCGTTTCTACTTGCATATTAGATGACAAAACGAAATTTTCATGATCAGAAGAGATGTCAAAATTTTCACATTTTGAAGAAGAAGATTCCATTTCCGACCCTATTGATGATAAAGGGCCTTCTTTGGGAAATAAAGAGGAGATGATGGATTGAGAATCGACATCATTATTCACCTCTAATGTTGCTATAACTTCTTATGGCCTGATTGGAAAAGTATAGACTTGTTGGAATTCAGCAGATGAAATGAAAACGTCACCACTTATGATTTCATCACTGTTTGGTAGGTTACCAATTTTTCCCATGTTTTCTGGCTCGATTGCCTTAATTTACATTATGGATCTTTCCATAAGAGTATTTTGATTTGGGCCTATTTTGTCAATTTGACTGATAGGTAACACATAATCTGTACTCACATGTGTAAATGGATTTATTGGAATCTTCTCCAAACCATATGGAGCATTAAATTTGGTAATTTCCTTTATTGTAGATTTTTCTCTTCCCTTCATGTGATAAAATTATGCCTCAATGTATTGAGACTCACATGTCTTGAACGGGGTCTTATCACCATACAATGTTCCAACTTAACCATTGAAACAGTATTTTAGACATTGATGGTATAATGAAGGGATAGCTGCATGTTGATGTAGCTAGGGTCTTCCAAGCAAGACATTGAAAGCTGAGTCTTGATTAACAATCATGAAATCCGAATTGGATACAAGATCTCCAAACTGAGTTATGAGTGTAACTTCGCCCAATGGTTCTTGTTAATTTTTATCATATCCTTGTAACATCATGGTAGAAGGAGATAAATTAGATTCCGTGAGGCCCAATCGACGAAGTGTACGAATGGGCATGAGGTTGACTCCTGAACCATTGTCAATGAAAGCTCTTCGGATATCAACACTATTGACTTTTCCAGATAAGTACAAAGGTTTTATCTGCCCATGCACAACATCATCTTCATCTTTATCAGTAAATGATATCACTGCATGGCATTCTACAGGATTATTCTCTATGTGATAGACTTCACCTGCAGCAATTTCAGCTTCAAACTCCTGAGGACTTGACAAAGCTTCGATGAGTGCTTCCCGAAGATCTTTTGACAGATTAAAAGCATCCAAAATTGATAACATGGATGGTACTTGGGCCAAGTGTTTCAATATATCATACTTTTGATCTAGAGGTCTGCGTTTCCCAACAGGAATATGTGGTTTAGCAGGTACCTTGGAAGCAGATGCTTTGGAAGCTGATTCATCTTGTATTGGGATAGAAGTTGGCAACATCCTTGGTTTTGGAAGATTAGACTGATTAGATCCATTTACTTTCTGAGATAAAGAAGATGGAACCTTTAATCGGTCTTCCAAAATAACTTTGCCAAAACTGAGTTGGCCATTGGCAGAAGTACTTTCTTTTTCTTTTTGAGCTCACTGAAGGGCTCTACCACGAGTTTCTGCTGCATACACAGTGCTAGCAGGGGTAGAATTGGAGTAGTGGCTTCAGAAAGATCTACATCTTCCCCTGTATCCTGAACCCCGGGAACTTCCTCGGATTACCTTATTTGATACAGGGAATTCAGGCTCATCTAGACTGGAATATGGATCTGTTAATTGAATCATGTTAACAGAACCGAAGATTAACTCTTCATCTAATAAAGACTCTGCCTGACTAGCCTGTTTACGCTGTTCAGTTTGAAGGGGCGGTGCCCGTAGCTTTGAAGTAGATGGCATAAAGTCTTCCAGAGTCAAATACAATTTAGGCTTTGACACATACTCATCTTTTTATGATTCCTTTTTCTTCTTTGAATCTAGCCGTTTCTTTGAGGATTTTCCCTCTGATGAAGAGGGTTTTACCGAAATATTCATGGTAGAAGATACAATTGGTTTCTTTAATTGTGTTCGTAAAATGGCATGAGTCCGATTGATTGTCTTTCTGACTATCCAATCATCATTTTTCTGTGCATTTCTGATTTTGACTTCCTGCCATTCACCTTCCTCCTCTGGAATTGTAGCAGTAACACATGCTATCTGAGTCGAAGAACCTTTCAACTTGACTTGTCCCAAGTCGACCATCTTTTGCAGGAGGACATTAAAGACAAAACACTCCTGGATGGGATGCCCCAACATTTGATTAAAAGGGACAATAATTGGGACGGTCTTCATCTCCTTCCTTATTTGGCCTCTTAGACACTGGTAATTGAACCAAATTATTTTCCAGAGCTGAAATGAAGTAACCAGGAACTTTCTCACTTCAGAAAGAGTATGTTTTACTCTTCAAATCCTCAAATTGTTTTCGTCGTTGATCTCTTTGATCATTTGGATGAAACAACCCTTGTTGTTGGCGTTCAGGAGGTGGATCCCTTCGAGAAGATGAAGGTTTTCAAGTAGAAATAGGTACAGGTGCTTGTTTAAGCATAACTGTAGTAGTTTCTGCTTTACCCATTATCCTTCCTGGAGCTGATGGAATTACACGAGATTTATCCTTAGCCTATATAAGGGAATCTTCAATATATTGAGTGATTGAAGTAAGGTCTCGAAACCCTCCTATGTATTTCACAGGGATCAATGGCATGCGTAATTCGTCACGAAAATTTGCCACACAGATTGGCAACAGATCCTACTAAGGGAGTACTAAACTCAGGGAATACGTTAATCCCTTCCAGCGAGCAATGAAATCAGAGACTCTTTCATTCTCCCTTTTCTTGCAGTTTGTAAGATCGAAAACTGTCATTTTTGGAAAAGTTGAGCTGAACTGAAGAAGGATTTTTTGACGAAGATCCTACCATCCGATGATTGACTAGGATTACAATCTTGTATACCAGACAAAAGCCGGTCCTTTCAAGGTTAACACGAAGCATCTGAGTTTCACTGCTTCTTGCTACTCTAGAGTTCCCATCATAGGATCACAACAAGACACGTAATGCGTCAAATGTTGTTCAGGGTCACCTGATCCATTGAAAGTAGGGAAAACAGGGTTTCCAAAACTAGATGGAGGAGAAATTAAATCTACCCATTTAGGGTAAACTTTCTTTTCTGGTTGAACTTGCGCCCGTTTCCCTTCCATAGTTTCTAACCGAGCTGTTAATGACTCAATAGTAGTTATCAACTTTTGAGAAATATCCGGTTGAACTTGGTTTTGGGTAGGTGCAATGAATGGAGCTTGAACAGACATGGTGGTTGGTGCTGAAACTGATGGTAGTGCTGCCAAACGTTGTTGCACTTGACCCGTAGGATTAGAATTTTGAGGGTGTACTGATAAAGGAGGATATTCCTGATCCATCTCAGTAACTGCAACAAATTCCTTTGGCTGTCGGACTCCATCATTTTAAAGAAGAATACTACTCTGAAGTAGTTCTACATTCAACCTTCTTAATTCTTTCATTTCTTCATCCTGTTGTGCAAACCTTTGCTCTAATGAGAGAGATTGACCTTCTCCAGAGGAAGGATATGTAACCTGATTCTTTCCCTTCCCTTTTTTGGATACCTTTTGGAGAGAGGTAAGTGGATTACCTAGGTTCTGATTAATCCTTTGACTTCGTGTACGCACACCTTCTTCATTTGTATCGGTGCGTACATTTTCTTGAGCAGGACGCTCTTCATCTGATTCCCCTGAGTGAACCTCCTCTGGTGGATTAGCATCAACGGCAGTGATGACATTGATTGATGCATAATGCATCGTATCCCTTCTATCAACATTTCTATGATATTGTCTTCTTTCATGTCTTTGATGATACATTGCCTTTTGTTGATTCAATCTTTTAGGAACTTCTTGATAAGCTATAACATGGAGGGAATCTCCTGATAATTTGGCTCTTCGTTCCTCTTGTGGCTTCTTCCCCAATCGAGAAAAGACCTTCATTCTCTGATCAAGGGTTTGATGATTTGAAAGAGTCCCCAGTCTTGTGAACTGGGGATGTTCCTGCTGTTTCTGCTCAACTCCTCAAATCCCATTTGTTGAATCTGAGTCTTGGGTTAGAGAAGTCCCCAGTCTGACAAGTTGGGGTGGCTCTTGACATGCTATGTCTGAGATCTTCTTAAAATCTCTCTTGATCTTGCGAACCTTAGTTCGGAAAATAGCTGTATGCATTAACCTGTATCCACTTTAATCACCTGGTTCAACAGACCGTTGGAAGATCTCCGAAACTTCTGTCATTTGATGATGTGTTTGCTCCATACGAGAGGCTTGTGCAATATTTTTCCCTACTTGATATAGGAGAAATTAAAAAACTTGTTCTCTATATGCTTGATTTTGAGAGGAACTAGTTGAAGCCTGTTCTTGAGCAAGCTTTTGATTATGAACACAACCCATTGACTGTGGCCGGCCATGGGAAATAAGTAACGAACCGTTTTTTAGAGCGGATAAAATGCGAAGGTTTTTTAACTTTTTCTTTTATCAGCGGGTCGGTTTTAAAACCGAGCTTCGGAACGAGGTCCCGAGTTTTGGAGCCATTTTAAGCTGTGATATCGGACTGTGCGCGGTAGGTTTAACTAGGCGGGTCAGCCGTGCGGGATACCCCGTGTATCCAGTAACAGGCGCGCGGGCTGCGCACGGTGTTTCTGGCGGTGTGGTTAAAATCGTGCGGGTTGGGTGTGTTTTAGTTTTTGTTTAAAAATTTAAAATCAAAGAAAATAAAAAAAATAAAAATTAAAACTAAAACCAATCTCTCCCTCACCCCCCTCTCGGCAGAACCCCGACGACGCACCCCCTTCCTCTCCCGTGAGCTGCGCGCGACCCCCCCCCCCTCTCCCTCTCCTCCGTCGGCTGACTTCATAGCAGCCGAACCACCAGCGCGGCCGCCCCCTCTCCCTATCCTCCTCCCTCGGCCGACCTCGAAGTAGCCGCGCAAAGAGGTTCGGACCGAACCGTTGCAGCGCGCAGCGACCCAACACGCGACCCCCTTTCCGCGGATGATTTCGGCCGGTTTTCTTCATCCTCCGGGTTCGATCCGCCACGGTAAAGTCATTAGGTGCGTCCTTCATCCTCACTTTGACGATTCTTCCTTTTTTTCGGTGCCCGTTTGGTTTCGCTGAATTTAGGGTTTTTGGTGGCAACTCGAATTTTTGGCTTTCATTGGGTCTTAGGGCGTGCAAATGATTCCTTAGGACTCCTTGGCGCGCGTTCCTGCAACCGCCGCTGAAGGCAAAGCGGTTCGGGTGGTTTCGGATTGTCGGAATGGTTTCGGGGTGAGGTTTTCACCTTTCCCTTTGTTTTGAACTTGTTAAATTTGGGGCTTTTGATGTTTATGAGCCCCGACTTGATGTTGGCAGTGCGTTGAGCTCGCGGTGTGGGTTCGCCTTCGTTTTGGTTGGTCGCCAACACCTGAGGTAAGGGTTTATTATTTCTGGTTGGTTTTTCCTGGACTAAATTGGTTTATCTTTGTGTCTTAAGGTTCGTAGTGGTTGTCTTATAGTGCGTTGGAGGTTTCGGTATGTTTTCGGGTCGCCGGAGTTTAGGCGACTCACCTGCGCAGGCATAGGTACGTATTTATATGTACGTGGGTTCCCCCGACGTGCGTATATTTGTCCATGGCAGCGAATATACACACGTACGGGGCTAGTTGTCCCCATTACATATATAAAAAGTGCCTGTGCAGGTGAGTGGAGACATGCTTATGTGTATAAGCATATGTGTAAGGATCATCTTGCACACACTCATGGCCATGCAGAGCATGTTCATAGGGGCTAGGTGTCCTTATACATATTTGAAATCACATATGCCTCATGGGGGAGCAGCTGCGACAACTTTAGTTAGAAAGCGCCAAGAGCCGGAGTGGACGGATGGATCCACCTTGAGGTAGGGTCCCTCTCCTTGCCCTTTTAAATTTAAGTAAAGTAATAGTGAGTTTAATATTGCAGTTAGTATTATAATTATGAAAGTTTAGTTTTGATTAAATGCTTCTGTGCAAATCGACTGAATTGTAGGAATAAGATAAAAGAGTTTGTTTGGTCACTAAACTAACGATTTAATAATAAAACCCCTCTTTCGAGGTGCGCTGCCTTCAATCTAAAAATGCAGCAATAGAATTTCATGATTGCCTTTCCTATTGTTTGGCTTCTTAACTTTGTTAAGTGTTGAATGAGTTTTAAAGTAAATGCTAAATATCACTAAATGAATTGTTTGATAAAGTAATGACATGTTTTCTAATAAAAGTCCTCCAATGGAGGTGAGCTGCCTTCAAAATAAACGTGTAGTAGTAGATTTCTTTTTTTTGTGATTGCTTGCTTAAAAGTCTTATGACACTTTATTCTTGACATTATACTTTATCAATGGAGTGCTTGTACTTTTACCATCTAATTTCATTAATCACCTAACATAGAGTCATGTTGGTGCCATATGCTTTTGTTTACCTTCAATTGCTCGTGCAAGTTCCATAATGTTGAACAAGGATAGTTAATTATGAGAATTGATTATAAAAAGTTGAGATCTGATTTGGATAACTAAATGTGAAGAATTAATCATGAAATGAGAATTGTGTCGATTGATTAATTAAGTGATAAATGAATGAGATTCTGGGTCCTAGACATGGCGTTCTAGATCGACTTAAAATCTGGGTTTGGACATGGCGTTCCTCCCCAATGGTTATCCAAGCTTGTGATATAGGGTGTTAGACATGACGATCTACACTGAATGAGATTTTGGGTCCTAGACATGGCATTCTAGATCGACTTAAAAGTTGAGTTTTGGACATGGCGTTCCTTCCCAATGGTTATCCAAGCTTGTGATATACGGGGTGTTAGACATGGCGATCTACACCGAACGATTATCGAGGTGTTAGACATGGCGATCTACACCAAATGTGATTCGAGGTGTTAGACATGGCGATCTACACCAAATGTGATACGGGGTGTTAGACATGGCGATCTACACTGAACGAATGATAAGAATGATTTATGAAAAGAATGAGAGATGTGGGTAAAACCCGAGTGAATTGTGATTGAATAAAGTTTTCATCCCGGCTATGGGCCGAAGCAGGTAGTGCCGCCAGGTGTCCCTTCTGGAACCTGGACGGGCGTTTATTGTTTGCGTTGTGTCGTTATTGTTCGAAAATACCAGCACTTTGTTTAATTATATTTCATGGTCTATAGTGGGCTAGACCCCGGTGGTTCCAGCCTACTGAGATATATATATCTCACACCCTACTCGGGCCGCCATTGCACTGGGGTACGCGAGTAGATTCTATTTGGTTGCAGGACCGTGTTGTTGCTGTTTCTTGTACTTGGAGTTTGGAGCAAAGGACCGAGTTGGGGCTCAGGATGCTCATGGAGATCGCCCTCAGGGCTGCAGACTTTTGTTCATTTACTTCTGCATTGATGTGTAAGTATGTCGCGTGATTTAATGCTTTCATTGTATCATTAGCATGTCATGCATGCATCTCTTATATAAATTGTCGTTCTCCAAATTTATTCAAACATTATAAAGGAAGAATGTTTTCCGCTGTTTTTATTATTATTATTTATACTAATTCCGTTGCTGTATTTTTGGTCCCTTTGTTACACTTTGATAAGAGGGTATAGTCTCCCCCATGACTTACCTTACACCCTCGCCGCTAGTCGGCAACCTCTGGCGTAAGGGGAGACGCGCTTGAGGCCATGTCACGGGCCGACTCAGGTGACCCGGGTGTCCGGTTTGGGGTCGACTTGAGTTGGTTCGTGACAAAATGGTATCAGAGGGAGGTTTCTTTATTTTCATTGTCTTACTGTTTCGGGATTGGTAGACAGGAGAGTAGAAATGTGTCGGCGCTTGGGTTAATAGTCGTGCTTGGGACTGATCACCCCATGTACGGGAAATGACCAAGTGTCCAGGGCTGGGAATTGATGTTCATGTTGTTTGCTGTTACAGTTGATGTGATTTCACCTTGGTTGAATGTTGTACTTTCCACTGCTTATTTGTTTATGAAGAGGTTTTGAAAATTTTTCTTGGCCCGATATGGCCAGGAAATTGCATTGCATGCATCATATTAGACACTTATAGATTCACATGTCATGCATATGTGCCATGCCATGTAGTTGCATTAGTAGGATGCATGCTGATTTTGATTGTGTGCCTTGGAAATATGTCATGTCTGGATTTATTTAGCACGTCTCTTTAGAAAGTATGTTTCGGTGATAATTAACATGTTTGGGTGATAACATGTCATGTTTTCTATCTTTCTTGTGTGTCATGCTCTGTGTTATATCATGTTTTAGTGATTTCAGCTTGTTAGCTTCTTGCCTTGTGTTAGCTGTTTGTAGTGGCTTGTTAGCTTGCTAGTAAAAGCTTGGTTGCTTTGGCTGAATTTGTTGGTTGCGATTACGACGGAGCCAGTTTTCCATTGTAAGGTGTATGGGCGCTTTATAATTGGGAAAAGGGTAAACTGTGGTTTCAAACCTTTAAAAGAGGGCTGCTAAGTTAAAATGTTAAATGAAAAAAAAGTGATTTGATAAATGGGAGTCAAATGCCAATGGTAAGGTGTATCGGCGCCTTATCGATTGTTAGGTGGCCACCCATGTGACTGAAACTTGTTAGATCATAGTGTGTTTGAAAATGATTATTAATGTAAAACTATTGCGTTTTGATTTAGATAGTTTGGTGTGCTTTAAACTTGCTCAACTAGACCCGAGGAGGCCAGTTGGGGCACGTCCTTATGGAATGAACTGATATGTGGTTGCTTTTGAAGAACCCGAATTGAATAAATGGGACCCTCGGGGTCGCCTCTTTGTTAAAAAGGAATTTAGATGCTAAATTACCTGTTTATGCATGGATAACATTATGTGTTAAATTTTTAAAGAGGAAGTTGGTTATAGCTTGTCTGTTTTTCCATGGGGCGTTGTCTGAAAACCATGTAATTAGTTTTGAAATAGTGATTGTGGGTTGATTAAAATTCTTTAAATGTTTTAAAGGTTGAAAGGAAGTAATGAAGTGGATAAAACGGAAAGGGGTTTTTGAGCCTAATAATCCTTGTTTTGCGTGACCAAGAGTTAGGGTCGACGTGTGTACTTCGTAAGGGACTAGCCCGTGCTAGGTTGTACCCTTAGAGCTTGGGTTTCCTTGTTTTCGGTGTGATCTTATGATGTGGTGATCGTAGTTCGAGGAACGCCACCCGTGTGTTAAAGTGTTTCAAAAATAGCGCGCCGGTGAGTGGCTAGTTCTTACGACGACATGGACACTCCTAAGGTAGGTAGTGTCGCATGAGTTTCTGTTTTCATGTCGGTGCTTGCTTGGCAGCACGACTGTGATAAGGTTGGTTGTGTGCGCAACGCTTTAGAAACTCCGTTAGTGCGGGAAGAGTTTCAGCGGTTAAGCTTGGACGTATATGAATGCCTCGTGAAGTATAGGCATCAGAGTTGGTCCGAATGATCTTCTCAGTGACCTTGGTTTAATCTTAGTGTACTCTGCTGGATGAGACGAGCATGTCCCCCATCTTGACGTCATCTTGGATACACTAAGATAGTGTCGGTTATACGCCGTGCTAAAGTTTAAAAGTTGTTGGTTTGTTTCATAATATCTCTCTGGTTGTGTGTGGGATGCACGGTTTCTTGGAGTTACGCTTCGTGCTGAGGCACGATAGTTTTATAATAGTCTTGTGATGGCTTTACTTGAGAATGTCACCAAAGGTCATGTAAGGACTTCGGTGTACGCGAAGTTGATAACGGAACAGTTTTAAAAGCATGACGTTGGTTTAAGGGTGAGTGTGAATCCTGGGTCGGTGATGTCTTTCGAGGAAATATTGCGTGACCAATTTTAGTTGTTCGATCGTGATTCAACCGTTTTCTTGGGTTGAGGTCCCTATAATGGCCTCAGATGTAAGCTCTGCTTTGATGTTTCCGTTGTAACGTGAGCGTTGGCTCGAGTTGTAAAGGCTTAAGTGCAGTTTTCTTAGAAAGTGCTTAAAGGTGAATTGGGCGTTGGAAACACAATGCGACCGGTTGAATGCAACTTCACGACCCTTGTAGGTCGGGTGATGTTTTCGTTGTTTTCCGAAGACTTCTCGGGGGTGAGAAGTTTTTTTAGGTGGGTAGTTTGTAACGAACCATTTTTTAGAGCGGATAAAATGCGAAGGTTTTTGAACTTTTTCTTTTATCAGCAGGTCAATTTTAAAACCGAGCTTTGGAACGAGGTCCCGAGTTTTGGAGCCATTTTAAGCAGTGATATCGGACTGCGCGCGGTAGGTTTAACTGGGCGGGTCAGCCGTGCGGGATACCCCATGTATCTAGTAGCAGGCGCGCGGGCTGCGCACGGTGTTTCTGGCGGTGCGGATAAAATCGTGCGGGTTGGGTGTGTTTTAGTTTTTGTTTAAAAATTTAAAATCAATGAAAATAAAATAAAATAAAAATTAAAACTAAAACCTATCTCTCCCTCACCCCCCTCTCGGCAGAACCTCGATGGCGCACCCCCTTCCTCTCCCATGAGTTGCGCGCGACCCCCCCCCCCCCCTCTACCTCTCCTCCGTCGGCCGACTTCGTAGCAGCCGAACCACCAGCGCGGCCGCCCCCTCTCCCTCTCCTCCTCCCTCG
The DNA here is from genome assembly GCA_963277665.1 of Viscum album. Classification (NCBI taxonomy): domain Eukaryota; kingdom Viridiplantae; phylum Streptophyta; class Magnoliopsida; order Santalales; family Viscaceae; genus Viscum; species Viscum album. The sequence continues at coordinate 1,296,868,521 of OY728128.1, read as the reverse complement.
GCCGACCTCGAAGTAGCCGCGCAAAGCGGTTCGGACCGAACCGTTGCAGCGCGCAGCGACCCAACACACGACCCCCTTTCCGCGGATGATTTCGGCCGGTTTTCTTCATCCTCCGGGTTCGATCCGCCACGGTAAAGTCATTAGGTGCGTCCTTCACCCTCACTTTGACGATTCGTCCTTTTTTTCAGTGCCCGTTTGGTTTGGCTGAATTTAGGGTTTTTTGTGGCAACCCGAATTTTTGGCTTTCATTGGGTCTTAGGGCGTGCGAATGATTCCTTGGGACTCCTTGGCGCGCGTTCCTGCAACCGCCGTCGAAGGCGAAGCGGTTCGGGTGGTTTCGGATTGTCGGAATGGTTTCGGGGTGAGGTTTTCACCTTTCTCTTTGTTTTGCACTTGTTAAATTTGGGGCTTTGATGTTTATGATCCCCTACTTGATGTTGGCAGTGCGTTGAGCTCGCGATGTGGGTTCGCCTTCATTTTGGTTGGTCGCCAACACCCGAGGTAAGGGTTTATTATTTCTAGTTGGTTTTTACCTGGCCTAAATTGGTTTATCTTTGTGTCTTAAGGTTCGTAGTGGTTGTCTTATAGTGCGTTGGAGGTTTCGGTATGTTTTAGGGTTGTCGGAGTTTAGGCGACTCACCTGCGCAGGCAAAGGTATGTATTTATATGTACGTGGGTTCCCCTGGCGTGCGTATATTTGTCCATGGTAGCGAATATACGCACGTACGAGGCTAGTTGTCCCCATTACATATATAAAAAGTGCCTGTGCAGGTGAGTGGAGACAGGCTTATGTGTATAAGCATATGTGTAAGGATCGTCTTGTACACGCTCATGGCCATGCGGAGCATGTCCATAGGGGATAGGTGTCCTTATACGTATGTGAAATCACATACGCCTCGTGGGGGAGCAGCTGCGACAACTTTAGTTAGAAAGTGCCAAGAGCCGGAGTGGACAGATGGATCCACCTTGAGGTAGGGTCCCTCTCCTTGCCCTTTTAAATTTAAGTAAAGTAATAGTGAGTTTAATATTTCACTTAGTATTATACTTATGCAAGTTTAGTTCCGATTAAATGCTTCTGTGCAAATCATGTGAATTTCAGGAATAAGATAAAAGAGTTTGTTTGGTCACTAAACTAACTATTTAATAATAAAACCCCTCTTTCGAGGTGCGCTGCCTTCAATCTAAAAATGTAGCAATAGAATTTCATGATTGCCTTTCCTATTGGTTGGCTTCTTAACTTTGTTAAGTGTTGAATGAGTTTTAAAGTAAATGCTAAAAATCACTAAATTAATTGTTTGATAAAGTAATGAAATGTTTTCTAATAAAACTCCTCCAATGGAGGTGAGCTGCCTTCAAAATAAACGTGTAGTAGTAGATTTCTTTTTTTGTGATTGCTTCCTTAAAAGTCTTATGACACTATATGCTTGACATTATACTTTATCAATGTTGTGCTTTTACTTGTACCATCTAATGTCATTAATCACCTAACATAGAGGCATGTTGGTGCCATATGCTTTTGTTTACCTTCAATTGCTCGTGCAAGTTCCAGAATGTTGAACAAGGATAGTTAATTATGAGAATTGATTATAAAAAGTTGAGATCTGATTTGGATAACTAAATGTGAAGAATTAATCATGAAATGAGAATTGAGTCGATTGATTAATTAAGTGATAAATGAATGAGATTTTGGGTCCTAAACATGGCGTTCTAGATCGACTTAAAATCTGGGTTTGGACATGGCGTTCCTCCCCAATGGTTATCCAAGCTTGTGATATAGGGTGTTAGACATGACGATCTACACCGAATGAGATTTTGGGTCCTAGACATGGCATTCTAGATCGACTTAAAATTTGGGTTTTGGACATGGCATTCTTTCCCAATGGTTATCCATGCTTGTGATATACGGGGTGTTAGACATGGCGATCTACACCGAACGATTATCGAGGTGTTAGACATGGCGATCTACACCAAATGTGATTCGAGGTGTTAGACATGGAGATCTACACCAAATGTGATACGGGGTGTTATACATGGCGATCTACACTGAACGAATGATAATAATGATTTATGAAAAGAATGAGAGATGTGGGTAAAACCCGAGTGAATTGTGATCGAATAAAGAAAGTCAAGAATGAGTGGATTTCCAGTCAGAGTTGAAATGATAAGTGAATAAATAGAGTAAGTGAGAAAAATGATAAAAAGTGTTTTTATGCTTGAACCTAATTTACTTGTGTTGTTTTAAACAGGTTTTCATCCCGGCTATGTGCCGAAGTAGGTAGTGCCGCTAGGTGTCCTTTCTGGAACCTGGACGGGCGTTTATTGTTTGCATTGTGTCGTTATTGTTCGAAAATACCAGCACTATGTTTAATTATATTTCATGGTCTAGAGTGGGCTAGACCCCGGTGGTTCCGGCCTACTGAGATATATATATGTCACACCCTACTCGGGCCGCCATTGCACTGGGGTACCCGAGTAGATTCTATTTGGTTGCAGGACCGTGTTGTTGCTGTTTCTTGTACTTGGAGTTAGGAGCAAAGGACCGAGTTGGGGCTCGGGATGCTCATGGAGATCGCCCTCAGGGATGGAGACTTTTGTTCATTTACTTCTGCATTGATGTGTAAGTATGTCGCGTGATTTAATGCTTTCATTGTATCATTATCATGTCAGGCATGCATCTCTTATATAAATTGTCGTTCGCCAAATTTATTCAAACCTTATAAATGAAGAATGTTTTCCGCTGTTTTCTTATTCTTATTTACACTACTTCCATTGCTTTATTTTTGGCCCCTTTGTTTCAATTTGATAAGAGGGTATAGTCTCCCCCTGACTTACCGTACACCCTCGCCGCTAGTCGGCAACCTCTGGCGTAAGGGGAGACGCGCTTGAGGCCATGTCGCGGGCCAACTCAGGTGACTCGGGTGTCCAGTTTGGGGTTGACTTGAGTTGGTTCGTGACACAATAACATTGCATGAGACCATTTTCGGCGGGATTTGCTGACTGGAAAGCACTATGAAATGTAGTGCTCTGTGAATACCCCATCCTATGATATGAACATCAGATGGAGCATTGGCAATTAACTGACGCAATTTTCTTAGTGCGCCAAGGCATGAACATTGAAGGGTTCTCTGTTTCTTTTCATCCTTCGGATACCGAGAGACTGATAGAGATGCCAAATCAATCTGACGTTGTAGCCCTTCTATTATCTTATGATGATTTTCGTATTCATCATAAGATAATACCTTCATCTTCAATTGACAAAGAGTTTTCCATATGTTGAGATGAATATCATGGACTCCATCATCCATCAACATCTTTGGAATGTCATACTGGGAGTCAGCCAAATGCCAAAACATGACTGGTACCTCACTTTTTGCCAGTTTTTTCCTCATGTTCAGCATTTCCTCTTTATCATTAAATGAATATTCTTCTAACTGTTTTGACCATAGTTGGTGTTTCCTTGTTGCTTCATCGGATTCAAAAATATGGGTAGAGAGATCATTGATCAAACTAGAATATGCATGACTTATGGGTGGTTCAGAGAATGACCTACACCCTGGGATATCTTCTGATTGAGAAAGTATTTCACTTGCTAGCGATAAAGCATCAGACATGACTGGTTTCGCATTTGCAAGTGCCTCAAGATAAGAGGGCTTTCTCGGCACTACATTTTCCACTAGAGTATTTTCCAGGCAATGTGAATCACTACTGCGGAGAGGACTTTCACAGCGAAATTCATCATCATGGGGAGGACCACCATAATGGGTTACAGCAAAAGATGAGATCTCTTGCTCCTTGGTCTTCTGACCACACAGAGGGTTACTGTGGCTCTCATATGAAGAAGAAAATTCAAGATTGACTGAATTTTCATGAAGCAAGCCTTCATGAGGATGTGTCTATTGAAGACTTTCGGAATTAATGTTCCTGTTATTGGTAACTGAGGGAGTAGAATCTTGAATACCAACAGATAAATGTCTGAGGGCTTCAAGAACTCCAGCATTGAGAAAAGCCTTGTTGCAGATTGGCCTTTGATCTCCTGACTATGTTGGGCAGATCTTTTTCATAGATTCCTTCCTACTCGCTTTGGAAACCACTTGTTGACGAAAGTGGTTACTCTGAGCAGGTGTATGTGCCTGATCAGGAAAGATGGTCAGGTTAGCCTGACGATCTCCACTCAAATCAGGTGTATGTGCCGAACTTGGTTGTCCGTATGATATGGGGGAGTATGCCCCATAACCATCTTGGACTGGAACAGATGTGTGTGTCTGTTCTGGAGTGAATCGTTGATGAGTCACTCCACTGCTAGGGATAGATTTATGTGTCTTTCCCTGAGATGGTGTTGAAGCTATTATGATATCCTGGAAAGCATCCAGAGTATGAGAAGTAATTTTCTTCTTCTCTTTCACCATTGACAAAATATGTTTGGTGACTTCAGCTGCCGGAACGGGGATATACGTCCATTCCGGGCTTGGAGTAGGTGTATGTGCCTGCTCCTGTCCTCCTTTTCCTGTCAGTGAATCCTGACAGTACTCAAGTGTGGAGGTAGAGAGTTGAGTCTGCCTTCTGTTTGTCGTCAGAGCGTTCCGACTGACTTCTCCGTGCACTACCAAGCGAGACTGTTGGTAAACTTGATTAGTACTAGCAGGTGTATGTGCCTGCTGATTACACTTTTCCAAACGCGGTTGACGAGTTCCATCATATGTAGTCAAGAGATCCTGTTGACTAACTGATGATGTATAAGCAAGTGTATGTTCCTGCATATAGTACTCCGCCGGAATTGCCTGGAGGGATTGGTGTGATCCTGCCAGACGAGTCTGCTGGACAACAGAATTAAAACAGACAGGTGTGTGTGCCTGCTTGTTGTTTGCCACCAAGTTAGGTTGGTGGACTTCTCCAGAGATGGCAGGGATGAAAACCTGCCCATTGTTAACCGGATTCCATCTCTGGCGGTTCATCTTGCCTGCTCGGGTTCGAGGAACCTGAGCTGAATGCCTGGAGTTGGTACCCTCATCATGTTGAGGGAACACTGCCGCAGGAGTCTGGCGGCGATTGTTGATGGGATCCCTCGGGAAGGACTCCTGTCTTTTTGGATTAAGGTCCCGAGGGACCTGCTCATTCACTTCCTCAGAGTAAGGGAGTGAATGGAAATTGCATTCCGGGGATAACGACCCGAAACGGTTGGAGACGGTAGTTAGCACCGCCTGCCTCTTGATCACTGGTCATCATTGTCCGGACGACCTGTATGAGTTGTTCACTTGGAGGGCCTGTCGGTCAGCCTCCAGAGTTGGGATGGTACCGTGTTGACGGTACTCCTTAACCAATGCATTTGATATCCAGCGTTGAAGACGCTGAGTAGGTGATGTCATCCTCAGAGTGGATGACGATCCAGTAGGAATAACAGCAGTGGTATTTGCAGCAGCAGTATTCACAGATGTGAATTTGAGAGCAGCCATTATGGAAATACAGAAGATCTTGTAAAAGAGTGTCTGTTTGATATAATAGACATAATCAAGATAAAATTCAGCCACTTCATCCTTTGGATGAGCACACATGTCAATGATTGTTTTTGTTAGCCCTCTTATTGAGTTTTAAATAGGGGCTTAACAAATAGGTAAAACATCATTTTAACTTGGTTAAGGATTCACGTCGGGTTCACCATTTTTGTTTCCCTCGGAATTCGGGGATGACCTCCTGAATGGGAGATTCAAACGTTCCGATCGGTTTCTAGCGGGTTTGTTCATAGAACCTTAAACATCCAATGCTTCCACATCCGTTTGGACCTACTTTCCAAAGGTAGGCGCTCATTATCTTGTGGACTGATGAGGCTTAGTAATTTTCATTGGTTGAGAGGATGGGAGGTCGGACTCATCACACCTTTTTAGGGGAATTATTGTCTATTCTGGGACTCTCTTTATAGATTTGAGTTATGTTCGTGAATCCTTATTACATTACCAAGTATAAAATGAGTTTTCCTTAATTTTAACAATCAATGATTAAATATGTAAGAAATTTAGAGAATCTTTTATATGTATTCGAGGTTCTTCATCAATAGAGAATCATCTATAATTATTTATAGATTCTTGGTCAATGGTATCCTTCAAAACATTTATATAAAATTCTCTTGGTCATTATGATGACTAGGCTGGTTTTAAAGCCACTCAGTGGGGCACTTGAAGTTTATTTTCATTCAGAAGGACATGAATTATTTCAGAGTTGGGATCGAACCCATAAATAGGCTACCTACGTATCCTTTGTTTTGGAAAAGGAATCACAACCCACGTAGTTCGAGTAAGGGAGTATGACGTTTATGATTGATGGCTCAAAGAAAGATGTCATAATTACTTTTACACTCTAAGCTCACGTGAGTCATGATCGGTGTGAGAAATAAGAGGTATTGGTAAAAATTAGACAATTGTTCCATGAAAGATGCAATCATAAGAAATGGTTTGGGGCTTATGTATGTATGACTGCCCAGATAGATGAAGGTTTAGGATTTACTTTTAGGGAGAAAATCCAGGAACAGGGTCCATAAAGGTATATGTGCTTCATGGAGATTTGAATACTCTAACTTGGGACTTATTCCTGAAAAGGAAACCCAAATTAGGAGAGGATTGATAACTGGGTTTTATTCCTGAGAAGGAATCCCAGATCATATTAAAATTAGGACTGGTTAAAGAGAAATTAAGGGACTTGGGGCTTACTTCAAAAAAGGATGCCCATAATTATGACAGGGACTTATTCCTGAAAAGGAGGCCCAAGTTAGGGGAATTGGGGCTTACTCCTGAAAAGGAAGCCCAAGATTATAACTAGGACTTATTCCTGAAAAGGAGACCCAGGTTATGAGATTAAGGTTTGGGGCTTACTCCTGAAAAGGATGCCCATATTTGGGAATTTTAAGAATTTGGGGCTTACTCCTGAGGAGGATGCCCAAGTTTGGAGGACTTAGGACTGCGGATTATTCCTGAAAAGGAGACCTAGGTTAAGGATTCTCTCATCTTAAAGGATGAGGTTGAATGAATGAACTCTCAATCTTTAGTGACATAAAGATATGTAAATCACTAGGTTTTGAGAGATATTCCACCGAATTCTTTTCAGATAAGGAAGTCAAATCAAGAAATCATGCGATAAATGGATTTGGAGAGTGTCTTAAAGACTTAATCATGAAAAGAAAAGGTGAAATGGCTTAAGAGGGGTGAAATGGGCAAGAAAGGCACCCAAAATAGAACGGGTGCGCAAGTCTTGGAAGGTGCGCAGGTACTGCAGCGGCTTGCAAGTATTGGTCGCGCAGGTATACCTGCGCGACACGTGGGGTACTTGCGTGATGGTCAACCAGCATTGAAATACTTGAGAGACTCTTTATTAAAGCATTTAGAATCCTTTTGAGGTTCTTCTAGAAAAGGGACGCGCAAGTTCTATAGAAGGAATAAGGCGGCGCGCAAGTGTGACCACTTCCCTTAAGGGCTGACCACTCAGGCGCGCAAGTGTTGATGAGTTTCAACACTTAGGCTTTACTCCCTCCCTTTAGATCTTCCGTTCTATGTACGAAATTACCTTAGAAGTGTTCCTAAAGCTTTGCGAAGAGACTTGGGCGTCAGGAGCTTCAATCCGAGTTTTTGGAAAAAGATCCTCTCGAATGGGGGGCCCACAAGCTCTATTTATAGGCAGGAGAAGTCCCTGGGCGGTTACCGGGTGGTTATCACTTAGGTCGTCCAAGTCACTTGCACGACCATAAGGCATCGCGCAAGTAGACTTTCATGAACACTAGGCAGCGTGCAAGTACTTGCACGACCACTAGGCGGCGCGCAAGTGTACTTGCGCGACCATGAGGGAACTTGCGCAACCTATGGGAAATGTTCTCCTTGTTCATCCCTTTGTCGATTTTTGATGTTTCTTCAAAGGATGAATGACTTTGGACTAAGTTATTTCCTTTTTTCAGTCGTTAGACTCTGTGACGGAAAGTAGCATCAACAGACATCTTCTATGTATCCCGGATGAGGAGATACATGCATTAACCTTCTCACATCATCGACCATGGAAAGCTGGATGTCGATGATGTGGTTTCTTTTACAAAGGTTCTAGTTGGGATTCAGGATCGACAGGAGTGGGTCCTTTGTGGATGGTCGAGAGCTCTGGTGCACGTTCGTTGGTAGCACATGAACCTCCGGGGGATAACATAAGAGCGGGAGGCTCAGATGCATGCTCATTACCCCCCACTTGTTCCATTAGTTATGAGTTGTGGCTTACGGGGACGTAGAGCCCTGAGGTGGGGAGAATGTAAAGACCCAAAATTTCCAGGAATTTTTTTAAATAAATGGGAATTTTAAGGGTCTGTGAAGTCTGACAGCGTGTGATTCTGAGGCCCAGAGTGCCCGGAATGATCCGTTGATGTTTTTGTTAAGCTTAAGTTAGCGCATGTAAGCAGTTTTCCTGAAAATGTGTAATAAATCATAAATGGTAAGTTGAATTAGAAATCTGAGGGCATAGTTTCACTCAGGATGGTGGGTTTACCCTAGGCATGACTTAATATTAGTCGGTACTGGACTCTTGTGAGAAAACCAAAAAAGTGGCATAATTGTAAATAAAATAATTAAATAAATTATTTTATTTTTCAAATTCTTATAACTCATAAACCGTAACTCGGATTAAAAGTACGAGACCACATCTGAACTCGTGATTATATTTTTTTCTTTAAGAAGATACGATCTTTGACCAGCGCGGGCCACCAGAGAAAGTTAGTTTTTGGCCGCAAATAAAATAATTAAGTGACAATTATTTTGTTCTAAAATTCATTACTTCTAAACGGTAAAGCTGATTGAAAATCCCAGAGTACCGTTGGGTTTTTTTTGGGCGTGTTTCACCTAGGCAGATCCTCACCTCGGCTGGCATGGGTCGAGGGTGACTGATAATAATTTTCCAATCATTTTTTCGGGTACATTCAGTAAACACGCGAGCGGCGTTTTGTAACTTTTGAACCGGTATTCGGAATTGAAATTCGAGGGCACCGTTGAACTCGCACCGTTGGTATTCGCTTAAGGATACCTTCAACTCAACCGTATTGGGTCAAGATTAAAGGATAGAATATGGGTTTTTCAAGGGAGAATAAAAATAAAAATAAAAGTGTGTGACACTTTATTTTTATTTGCAACACCCATGTGGGTGTTGGGTGGTGGGGTTCACCAAAATTAAACCTCCACATGGAAGTTAGATGTGGGGACCACGACACCTTATCCTCCCTTGAGAGTTTATTGTGGTGAGGAATACTCGGGGTTTTTAAACCCCCTTGAAACCTCCCATTAATTGGGAGAAACCTCTCAAGTCCCTATTATATCCATTACACCTCTTAAATTGTGCCAGCATAATTTAATTAGCTTGATCTTTATAAATTTAAATAACCATGTCATTGGAATTTAGGAAGGTTCCTAATAAATGAACAGTCATAAATTTTAATGATCGTTACCTCCCTCCCTCCCTCTCCTATATAAAGGAATCTTTGGAGGAGGTTTTGGGATGGCTTCACCAAGTGATGAAGCACTGGTAAAGTGACGCGACACCCAACAGTTGGTAGATTACGCTTCCTCTACGAAAAATGAATTCTTCAAACGAAGAATGCTGACAAGTAGTGACTTTGACTTCCTTCCTCAGAACTTACTCTGACAAAGGAAATCTTCAACGACATCGAGCCGGTGCACAAACCGACGATCGAGGAAAACGCTGACGACAATGACATCCGTCTTTTCCCAACGATCCATCTTCTTCCCCACAGAAATGTCGACAAACATCGGACAATGGTAGGGGATTTATTACATGTTGATTTTATTCCTTTTCTATCTTCATCAACGTTTGGAATGAAATTGTTTGCCGGTGAGTTGTTGTTCATATTATTTTCTTGATGAGGCAATTAATACCACCCTAAACACGAAGGGTGCGGGCCAAAAAAACACCGTCCGACCCCTCCATCGTTCTTGTTTGAGATGATCCTCGGCATGGCGATGAAGAAACAAGACGATGAAGGTGGCGATGCAGATGGTCATGCTTCGCGTGTCCTCTATAACCCGCACCGCCCTCGTGGCGCTCCAACAAAACCGGCCCATGCCGTGTCGAGCCCTGGTCGAGCTGGCCTTTGCACGTCCTGCGAACCCAGCTGCACCGTCGGCCCGTGCCTTCCTGGGCCGCACCAAACAAGCATTCCCAGTCGCCTCCCAACCCTTGGCCCGCCTGGTCGTGCCCTGCCCGACCGCCTACCGGTGTACCCGGCACCCTCTCGGCCGCCTTCCGGCCTACCCGGTGCCCTCCCAGACCACCCAGATGGCCTGACCAGGCCGCCGCCCCTCCGGCCTCCATGGCTGCCGCCCGGCCAGCTCGGCCACCCCGATGGCCTCCCCAGGCTGCCACCTGGCCTTCCCGACCGCCGCGTCGGCCTGCCCAGGCAGCACCCCAGTTCTCGGCCGAACCGACCGAGCTGCACCAGCCTCATGAGCTGGCCTACGGCCTCCCTCGTGGTGCCACTGGCCGAACCGACTCAGCCTCCTGGTCTGAGTCGCCCGAACCACGACCCTCGCGGTGTTGGCTGAACCGAACCGGCCGCGCCCCTCGCGGCGACCTCTGGGCTGAACTGCCCAGCCCAGCGGGCTGGCCGGAAACTAAAAGGCAGGGTCGGCCAATGGGCCGGGCTAGACCCAAAAGGTCTGATCGTGTCGACCCAGACTGGGTTGCCCTAGAGTAAGACGGGGCGATACGGTCTGACCGGGTTGGACCGGACCTAAGCTCACTATCGGCCTTTACATTCTTTTGGTCATATCATTGGCACCAGACGACTGTTTGACGAACCGTCAGTAGCACTATTTTTCATAGAGCGCAAAGGTACCTTTGAGTATACCCCACTGGAGTTTGGGGTAATGTTGAAAAATGGTCATGTTGGATCATACACAAATCCAACCGGGCCCCGAGGACTAAAAGGCTAATAACTCACATACTGGGCATCTGATTAACGCACTGTCCATTGCATTGAGTCCCTTATGATGAGGAAGACCTTTGAGATACTTATACGTGGGACTTCGTAATAGTTGGAGTATCAAACTATAGCTCATGGAGTGGATCCTCTTGGAGAAGAGCTAGCATAGTGCAGAGTTATCAGACCAGTTCAAGGTTTACCCTCCAGCTGGGCTGGGTTGTGGGTTACAGTTGACCTTTAGGGTGTACCCTCTAGCTGAGCTGGGCAGTGGGTTACTCGATGAACTCTTAAGGGTTACCCTACAGCTAGGCTAGGTAGTGGGTTACTTGTTGACCTTAGGGTTTACCCACCAGTTGGGTTGGATAGTGGTTTACCTGAAAACCTCTTACGGTTTACCCTCTAGCTGGGCTGAGCAGTGGGTTACCCGTTGACCATAAGTTTTACCCTCCAACTAGGCATGGAATTGGGTTACCCGAAGACCTCTTAGGGTTTACCCTCAAGTTGGGCTAGGTAGTGGGTTACCCATTGACCTTAGGGTTTACCCTCCAGCTGGGCTGGGAAGTGGGTTACCCGACAATCTCTTAGGGTTTACCCTCCAACTGGGCTGGGAAGTGGGTTACCTGACGACTGAGTTCTCCAGTAGCTGAGGTTTCAACAATGTGACTGGGGATGTTTTTTTTGATACTACCCCTAGATTAAAATATTTTTTGAGCTGAGTCAGTAACTTTTGTGTTTACCACATGATTGAGATGGATTATTTGATAACTTTGGTATATGTATGGGCATATACCTAAGTTGGGTTATCTATTGAATTCATACATTGTGGTTTATACTTGTTGGATTTTGTGAGACCTTGAGGGTCTCGGGATCACTACTGAGTATTATTATAATCACCCCTACACGGGCTATGCCCGCACCTCATGGTGTTGGATACATACGATGAACAGTGCTGGCTGAGGATGAGTTTTCCAAAAATGGACAGTAGTCGGAGGCGGACCACACGACGTGACGGTACATGGAGAAGATGGCCAGACGTGGAGTGTTGTGGAGGCTATATGTACCTACCCTTCAGGTAGGATCCGTGGTAGATGATACAGGACCTGCTCTAACCCTTCAGCTATTTTGTCCCTTTTCAGTTGTATTTTAACTTTACTGTTGGGATTGTATTTCTGGCCCCTTTTACTTTATAGCACTCTTTTTTATACAGTTTGACTTAGTGTTTTTCTTCCAGCTCATACTCTGTTGTGTGTGTTTTCATGTTATAAATGCAATTCCTTCCCAGTTTAGGGATTTACTTCTTTTTTTCTAGTCGCCAGCCCTTGGCCTATGGAAGGCGTGCTTGGGGTAGTCACGGCACGGGCTCCGGGGGATGGGTCATGACATTTCTCTTAATTTTGTTGTTTAATTTTGACATGTGCTTTGACTAGGGAAAAATACAGTGATGATATCTCCTTCAAAAGATCCATAAATATGTATCATAGGTTATGATATTTCTATCTAAGGTGATTACTTACTTTATCTATTTCAAATTGATTTATTATAACCCTATATATATACTAATCATACGAACCTGGTATATTTTCTACACTATCATTGGTTTTGTTGTTTTAAAATATTTATAATTTGAAAGGATATAACTTACAATGATCTAAAATAACCAAATCAATTCATGTGTATTCTATAATTATATATATTAACAATTTATATACTCATTTTAAAATAAAATTTCTTTTATAAATGTTCTTGTCATTACAAATCCCCTTAATGATCACAACATACTATCATTTTAGGAGTGATGATAAGAGAATCAATATATTTATTTATATCATAAAATCAATTGATACCAAATGTATCAGGATTATAATAATATTGAATTTATAAATATTGTTAATGATATAATTACATTTAACCATTTTATTTACATAGTTTAAAATAACTAAGTGTTCAATAGGTGGATAATTAACTAGTTTAAAAGGTTAGATAAAAATATATCTAACAACATCTATTAAATTTTCTCTACCCCATGAGGGAAATAAAACCCACTATAATAATTGAATTTTTGAAGAGAGTTTGAACTCAGTACAACCTTCCATTTTTAGTGAATGAAGTTCCAAAAAAATACAAACTTTTAATGTGGATTCAGAACCCAATACAATCGATACCCTTTAAATGGTGGTATAATAAACACACTCATACCTTTTAATGAAGTTATACCTAAACATGTATCTATTTTTAATGAAAATACAAAAACAACCATAAATATGAACAAATGAAAATAAGAACACATTATTTCAACACAAAAATAAAATTTAAACTTTGAGATTAAACCTGTCATATAATTTTTCAATTAATTAGATAAATTAAGTAAAATATGATGATATCTAGAAAAATAATTTCGGAGTGTGATAATAGTATTATTTTTGGTTCATTATTCATATAAAGTTTTTATATTCTATATATGCATAGGATATACAAATCTCTATTTATAAATAGTTTTATTTCTTCCTAAAAAACTACTTTATAACATTATAGATAATTATAATATTTTTTCATATATTTTTAAATTAATTTTTCATTTAATCCCCAACATATCTCATTAAATATATTTTTTGTATTGCTAAGAAATAGAAACTAATATTCTGAATAAATGGAACAAATATATCCACAATTATAATAACTAAAAAATGACATCGAAACAATAAGATGTACTCATTCTATACTCAAAAAATTATAAATCACATAATTTATACTATGTAATATAAATTTCAACATATTTCATTATCCTTAAGATTTTAATATCCAAACAGAAATTAAATTCCTTTAAAAAAATCACTAAAATATCAATATATAATATTTTGAAACCAATGAATAAAAAAATGTAAGGTGTTATAACTGAAAAATAATGGAATGAATTTCTCAAAAACTTGGATATGTAACATGAATAAAAATAGAAAAAATTCAATATGTAATACGATAGTTCATATGTTATAAGATATCTCCTACCTAAGTAGATAGACATAGTAAAAAATAGACTCTTCCAAAATTCACTATGTAAGATGATTAAATTTTAATACCTATATATATAAGATGATATACATCGAAGGATTTATAAAAACATCATATATTATATTTTTAGGCAATATATAATATGGTGTACTTAATCATATTTATAAAAACAGCATACATAATAATTTTAAGTGATACATAATATGAATAACTAAATAAAATTATCAAAACTATAGGTACGTAATATAATGTGTTTAGTGAAAATTACTGAAAAAAATATATAAAAACAAGATGAAACATTAAAATAAGAATAATAGATCGGGAAAATTCAATAGGGGAAACATCATTCTTTAAAAGAAAATTAAATAATTATAAACACAAAATATATAATTTAGTAATTTTGAAAATAAAAAGGTAAGAGTGATTAAATCCACTAAAAAATATACCCATTTTTTGTAATTACAAAAAAAAATTTACACATGAAAACAGTCAACATTTTAGTAAATGTAAAAAAAATTAAGAAAATTTTTATAACTCAATTTAGAGAAATAAAAATTTCCCTTCATTCAAAGTACTTATTTTAAAATAATAAACCAAATATTTAATAGGTAAAATGAAGGCAATAGTAAAATTATTTACAAAATACCTAAATTGAAAAAATGGTTCCTCTAATATATATATATATATAATAAAGATAACTTCGAATCAATTAATTAATACTTAATAAATACACAAAAATTTGGAAATTAATTAAAATAGTAATATTTTATTTCGTAATGTCATATTTTTCTTTTTTTTAAATAAATATGACTGTGAATATCAAAAAATTCAAATTACTAATGTATAAAAATAAAACTCTAAAAACGAGAAATGAAAATATTTATTGAGCTTAATAAAAAATTGTTTTTCAATATCACTTCTTCTTAAAATCAAACTTCCATTATTAAAATTTATAGCATAATCTTCTCAGACATCACTAAATACAACAGTTTAGTAAAAATATTCACCATCCTATCATTTGTATAAATATATTCCAGAGAGATATATCTATAATGTACATGATCTCAAATACAACAAAAAATTACATCAATATTCCTTATTATGTAATGCTAAAATTGATGTATTGAAACATAAACAGAATAATAGTTATCATAAATAATTGATTAAATTTTATAAAGAATTTCAATGTTTTATAGAATATGTCTAATATCAAATAACTAAATATAAAATCTAGAAGTGGTGACATTTTTTTCTTAAGCTATAGAAAAAGAAATTAATAGTTGTTTTTTTGAACTCCAAGAATAAAAACTCTTTCCTAGAGGGTAACACATACCAAATGTACCATTATTATCAATTTTATATGCTCATAATATATGACAAGAATAAACATTTGATTCAAAGAAATTTATACTTTGATGAAAAGATACAAGATTATCTATTTGTTTAACATTTCTTATAATAATTAATTAATTTAAAATTAATTTCCTTTTAGTCATCTAGAAATGTAGAACACTTGCAAATAATAAACATAAAATCAATTCTATAACGTACCAAATAAAGTGAATTTATAATGAATCATATATAAACATTTATATCAACCAAATTTATTGTAATATCAGAATATAATATACATGAATTACTTATATGGGTTCTCATGGTTTTAATATAATCAAATCCAAATATATTAATTAATTCTTTATAATATTTTCAATGATTCAAAAAAATTCCATCATCTATTTTTGATATTTGTAATCTTCATAAAAATTTATATTATCCCATAAGAATCATGTAAAATTATGTAGCCAATATGTCTAAATATTATATCCACATAGCTTCATTATATTACTTAAAAACTATATCACCTACATAAATCAATATAATAATAATATCATTAAATTGTTTCTTAATAAAAAAATTTGGGTAAAAGTTTCTTTCACAGAACATTTATTTAAAAGATACTAAGATAATTATTCATACTTTGATCAATGGGGTTACATAAGGTCATATTTAGCCTTTAAAAGTTATAATATAGGATCGGGCTTCTTCCCATGTTTACAAATAGGTTCCAATTTAACACAAATATCATCATAAATAATTTCATTTATAAATAAACTTTTCAAATTCATTTATAAAATCATAAAATATTAAAAAAATGAATAATAAAATAAAATTTTTATAGTTTCCATTATAGAGATATGTGAAAAAGTCTCATTATAATTTATTCCATTTTCATACAAATTTTTGGAGCTCATATTCTGTCATTATTCCTAATAAATTTTCCGTACTCATAAAATAAATGCGTCCAAAATACCATTGAAGAAAAAATCAAAAAAAATGCCAGGTGAGAATAATAATTCCTTAACTAATCTTAGGTTTGTACTCTAGAATCAAAATCAACAATAACATCATCAATAGAATAATATCTATGAGTCTTCCCTGTTATTTCATGACGTTGATTCTCATATACACTAATTTGTGTTTCTTCATCACTAAATTTAATTTTTTCTGAAGCCTTGTTTCAATATAATCTCACACCAAATTATTCTCATTTCAATAAATCACATATAACATTACATGAATATATTCTTCCACAAATATAGTTCTTATATTATAATTTTAAAAATATTTACATGCAATCTAAAGCATTAAAAATATTCCTTCAACAAATTTATTAATAAATATATCTAAAATATACTTACTATAAATGATAAAGTCTTCACCAAAATTAAATTAAAAAAATTGATTCATTTTACTTTTCTAATTCATAAGGGGTATTTTAAAGAGTATGTCATGTACAAATTTTATTAGAAACATTACATTAAGAACTGTATCATCTTCCCAAAAGAACATAGTTAAACTAAATTCATTCAACATAGTTCTATCTATTTCAAAAAAAATTGTATTCTTACTTTCTAATACACCATTACACTAAGGTGATATAGGGGTTGAGAAATTATGGAAATAAAATCTTAATTTATAAAACTTATCAAAATAATAATTCAAAAATTCTCCTCCTTTATTGCTATGAATTGATAACATAAAATTAATTTTCTTATTCTAAACCAATTTTTAGTATTTATATAATTTTGAAAATGTTAAAATTTAATGATATATAAAAAAATCAATGTGAATCTTCCATAATTATCAATAGTAACAACAACAGAATTCCTTACCTCTAAGACTAGACATTTAAATGGGTCTAATTAAGTATTGATAAACTAGTTCAAGTGGTCTTACAGTGAAAAAATATTTAAAATATCTTAAAATCTCTTCTCACAACCTTTAATTCATGTATGAAGCACCTATATGTTTTTATTCACATTAAATTTTTGTTGATAATCAAATTTTTATATTTTTTTAAAAAAATATTAATTTTGTTTAGGTGGAATGTACATGAGCATCCATTATTTAATTAGGTTTAGTGGTAAATCACATGTAACCCCCATTTTTAATGGATGGGGGAGAACCAAAACACAACCTATATATAATGACATCTACTTATAGACACTTTGACCGTGTTAGGGAAGGATCTCACCACTACTAAGTACACCATGAGCAAGCCAATGAAAAACAATATATGTCCATGTAAACCATGAACTTATTATATTTCTAGCCTCACCAGTACCTCATTATGTGTGTTCCCCATGTCACTATAGAGGGAATGTGGGAAATAAAAATATGGCCTGATGGAATATTCCACAAATTAACCAACCAAAATGGGAAAACAAACACAAAAATATGGATTTATAGAACCCATATGTCGGCTTGTTTTCCACATTGATGACTTGAGTCAGATCTGACTAGTGTTGTGTGATGATCATCAGATGAAGGATGTCATCATGTTGTGCTCTGCATTCTTATCTACCAAAGTGAAAGAAGTTTATGTAGTTCAAAAAGTGAAATAATCTGAAAAGTAATAATATCAATGATTCAACCAATACAGGGACTATTATTATGTGGTGTATGAGATATTGACATTAATATAATAGAGTTTGGGACTTGGATCAAAAGGAGAACCTATATATGATCCTAAAGAATATAGAGGAAGTAAATATCAAGAACACTGCACATATAGGTGTATATAAAATGAATTGAAAGAAAAAATTGATGGAATGAAAACTGCAATTGGGGAATGAACTTCAATACAACAAAAAATCCATGAACTTTGGTGATAATCAACCTATAGATAACAACAACACCATCACCCCCTGAAATGATAATTAAATAATAATAAAGGGAATTCCCTTTTAGTGACCTCTCATTTTCAATAGGTTATAGATATATAGGAGCCACTATAAGGTAGGGAAGACACATTCCTTCTCTCACAATCTATAATGCCATGTAATCCCACCCACAACTATGATTCATGTAGTGGGGATGTCCAGAACAATGAGTGAGAAGATACTTTCAATGTTAAAAGATCCAGTTATGGATACATTAAATCCAAAAAATCCATTAAAATTAATATTTTCATGAAACCATATTATAAATAGAATACAATGAGATATGAAGTGACTCAATCTGTGTCAAGGAGTGAGGATAATGAGGAAGTATGGGTGACGAGATATCCAACTTAGAAAACTAGGGCATCCTGACTAAGAGATCCTTAGAAGAGATCTAATTCAAGTAATGACTCATAATAGATTAATCCTAGTTCACCACATACGAGATATAAATGCCATGTATCAAAATTCTATTTACATTATGTTTATAAAACTATGTAATTGATCGATTTAATTATTGACTGTGAATTAGATGAATGTTTTCATGACCCACTATCATACACTAAAAAATATCATCTTCCTGCATGAAGTTAATTCATTTGACATTTCTTATTTTTTTAGTTTATTAATATCAATATGAAAATTTTAATCATTTTGTTTATTGTAAAATAAGAAAGAGTCATTTTTTAAAATATTCATTTATCATTATTAAATTTTAAAAACATTCTATCATTTAACAATGGATAAATACTAATTTGATTATGATTTAATGTTTCAAAATATAGAAATTTAAAAATTATCATGTATTTATAAATACGAAATTCATAAAAACTAATATATTTTCCTTTTAAACTATCTCTAAATGTAATATGGCCTCCATCACATTCATTATGCCAGATTTAATTTAATGGATATCCAGTCAGGTTCCAATAAGAGTGATTTTACTTGTGTAAAATTTCCTTTTTATGGATTTCAAGTAAATTTTTTCTATGAAATAAATTATAAGACAGTTTGGTAGGCCATTCTACATTGGTTGTAAATTTATTACTAAAAAACATGAAAATCCAAACAAATCTTAAACATGAATGAAAATGTAATCTTGAAGACATGGATTATAGAATGAATTATTTAGTGTCTGTCAAATATTTTTGAAATATAAGGGATTATTCACTAGTATATTGAACTTTAATTAAATATATAAAACTTATAACAATTTAAATACCTACTTTTTTGAATTTTAGGAAGAAATTGTTGACCATTTATATATTTTTTCAATCATATCCAACAATAATTTTATTTCTATTCACTATGTTTATATACCCATTATATCATAACCTTTTTACTTGAATAAATGATTAAAATTTTATCTTTTAACTTTAAATGTATTTATTTAGTTTTTAATTTAACTTATAAACAACTTCTAATTCTTAAAAAAATCATTAGTGCTTGAATATATTATTTTTAATTTATCACATTCATGACTAATAATTATGTTATCCTTAAAATGTATCTTATTTTTTATTTTATGTTCCTTATATAATTTGGAAATTATTATTATATCTATTTGATGTTTATCAATATTTTATTTCATTACAAAGATAGTATTAATTTCCTTATCAAAATAAAAATTTGACTCATAATCAGAATAGAAACTAGATTCATCACTAACCTCATTATATGAATCTATTAAGCATAATTTAACCATCAATTTTTCATTAATAAATTCATAACTAAAATCTAAATAATCAGAAAAACTCTGTACAAATACTAAATATCATTCCAATTTTCTAATAATATTTATATATAATTTCATGCTTCAATCTCATGTAGTGATGATTGATATGTCCTTTCTTTCTTAATTCAAAAAATTTAGTTATAATGAATTATTATAGAGATAACTAAAGTTCTTAAATCCTTTTAATTTATATTTAGGGAAATAATTTTTTAATCATCTTGAGTGGACTTGATTTATTTTATAGTCCTTATAGTCTCCTTTCACAACCTATGAAACTTCATCTTTTAAACTAACATGGATGTGAGAAACAAAAGAGTATGTAATAATATTTATGTTTGAGTTAAAAGAAAAAAATTTACCTTTTGTAAATCCTGATCAACATTTATCTTGGGGTCTAGTTCATATTGATATAATGAACCAAATAGTTCAACACATGGGTAGTCATGGAATTATATTCCCTTATGAAGGAAATCTTCTTCGCATTACAATTTTTTGGTATTGATTTGAAAAATAATTCAATAAAACTAAATTGTCTAAGTATTCCCCAAGAGTACTCAATCCATTTAATATACCAATGAATCTATGGAACATATCATTACTTAATTCTTCCTATATCATTTTTAATTCTTGATATTTTACTCACAACATGTTATGTTGGGTTTTATTGAGATTTTCAGTTCTATAGTGAGTGAATTAAAAAATTATCCAGATGTTATAAGTAGTAATATATGAAAATACATGATTAAAAAAACTTTTACTAATAGAATAGTAAAAAATATTCACAAGAAATTAATTCAGGACATACTATTTAATATATTTACTAGTCAATGGATTGGGGTCAAGATAATGATGTTTTTATGGTTTTACCATGATGGTCCAGTGTTCATTTCACACTTTATTATGATAAGTTTCAACTCAAACATTCAAGTATCCAGAGTCATTTTCGTTGACATATGGTGATCCTTGAGGATTCCATATATCATTTTAATATAAACATTTTGTAACACCCGAGACTTTTATGAGAAATATTTTGTTTTTATACATCATCAAAGGGATATTTCACTACAACCAACACTATCTTGGCTTGCTCTACACGCAATCGTGACCTTCCTCGATAGCTTGCGTTGTACACAATACTGAGTTTCACTAAACAGGGATATGCTATTAAAATATTATTAAAACTAGCCGTTATGAATTGTAATACCCACTTTTTAAAATTTTATTTTTCAAAATGGACTTCATTTTTGAATTCGTAATATCGAAATTATCCTAGGGTGAAATTTTGGTATTTTTCTGAAAACTTTCAATTTTTGAGGAATACTGAAAACACTAGGTTACTATTTAAAAACTGACTTTTTATTTAAATAATTATTTATTTTATTTAAATTTATTTTAGGTAAAAATTGATACATAATACCTATATAAGTTCAATGTAATTCATTGGAGTCATTTTATAATAGTTTTCGATATATACAAATTTTATTGAACTTTTCACCGTGTTTTACCTACCTCATAGGAGCTTTTTGAAAACTTACATAAAACTTAATTTTACAACTTCTGTGAGTGGAATTTCGAAAATCTGAGAGACACGGTTAATATCAAGGACTAAAATGTGGTTCAATGAGATGAAAATAATTATTGGGGAATAGTAACTTTTTTACTTTTATTTACCACGGTTAAAAGTAAATAGGGTAATTAAATGTAAAAATGATATTATTATTACCCTAACACATGTAATAATTCTATTGGATAAGTTTAATTCTACCAAAAAGAACATTAGGAATAAAATATGACCATTTTGGTCCACCTAGATTAGATTAGGACATTAATTATTAATTTATTTAAAGAAGGGTTAAAATAGTTAAAATCAATGTTTAATAAGTAAATAATTTTTAATATAGGGTTATAAATAAGATAAATTCGACTATAAATATTAATTATAAGGATAAAAAGATTTAATACATTATAGTATTTTATTTATAATTTTTAGACATTAAATAATTTAATTTATTTATGACACAATGATGATACAGTAATTATCTTATTAATGAAATATTAACATAATTGATTTTATAAATACCCGAATAAATGTAATCTGATACTTTTTATGAATTAAAATAATTTTCTAGGTTAATATGACATGTTAGTATTGATTTAATTATCTTTTTTAGAACTAATCATGATGTTATAATTTTTAAAAAAATCAATTACCAAATAGTTTCAAAATTGACATTAAATAGTTTTAAAACAAATATTATATTATTAACTGTTATTATATTCATAAAAATCTAAGGTTCGGCCAAGATACTTATATCATGATATTTGTATCATTAATGGACCACTTGGGGGTCTCTTGGATGTATATGGTAATTTTATTAACTATATATTCTAAAAATACAATGTGACATGGTAAATGTCAATCTAATTAACTAAGAGTTAAAACTAAAATATAAGATTAATATAATGACCTAACCTTTTCTAAAACTCATTTGTTGAGAGGATTCCGACCCATATCCACCTTATCTTCGAAATAAATCAATTTGGAGCTATTTAAAAATGAATATGACTTTATAATGAAATAATATATTTAGTTTTTCCAAAGGTTTCTCTCTCCTCCCTTATAAAAGGGCACCTCCTCCCTCTCTTACTCACACCACTTTGAGCCTTAAAGCTCATCCAAACCCTGCCAATTTTTCATCTCCACTTCCCTAGAAACATCCTAGAGGACCTGGTATTCTTAAAAGGCCATCTTTAGTGCCCTAAGAGAAGGTTATGAAGAGGCGCTTCAAAGAAGAGGTAATGTTCATTACCGATTATTTCAACTTTATTTCTTCTTCTAATTATTCTTATTTAGTTGTTTCATTATTAAGTAATAACATCAGTATCAATCATATACTGATATGTTATTATAAGTATGAAACAACCCTATTTCACCGTCTATCCATCCTACAGAAAATGAAATCACCACGTGTGCGTACGTACGGAATACCGTCTCCACGCCGTGGTGTAATCTATTTTCCACAACTACCATACTTGGATGGGTATAGTGGTGTAAAGAATAACTATATATGATTATTTTAATGTGATATTTATTTTGAAATAGTATACATACACTTCAATACAATTCCACGATCATGAGAATGATATCATCGCTCGTGGGTACGTACGGCCTACCATCTCCACGATGTGATGCGACTCGTAAAACATGATCTTACATTCACAATGATTATATAAATAAATTGAATGAATAAATATGATATATATTACACTAATACCTTTTTTAAATGAGGTATCTATAACCTAAGAAATAAGAATTTGAATTTATTCGAAAAAACACGCATAAGAACAAAATGCAATAAACACCCAAATAACAAGTAACAATGAAATATTGCTATTAAGAAGATAAGAATATGACCATATAAGATATGAAAACAATGATTACAATTCCGTAATATGTCAATAACAACATTTAAATCATTATACAGGTGTTTCGGACACTTACGAATCAAATCGGACCTAAGGTAAGGGAAAATCTCACAATCTCATTTCTATCCGAGATTTTTTATACTTTGGTATTTATTGGGGTGTATTTATCATCCACATCCATGTTTCTCAATATTTAATATTATTTCTATCCTCCTAAAAATTTTTAAATCCAATTTTACCCTTCGGTGAGTTTTTAGTAAAAGATATGAATGAAATCTTTTGTCGTTTTTCGTACGAGGTACTTTTTGACTTTTCTGGCCAAAGTACGAGAAAAATGTTCTTTTTTAACTTATACGACCTGAATGGATTTTTAGAATATTATTTCCAAGAATCTTCCATTACAAGTTTTCATGTTTATTTTTAATCAACTTATTTTAGTTTTAAATTGTATGACATGTTAAGAATGGAAAAAATGTTTTTGAAGTAGAAATGATATTTTCCTCAAAAATGGAGTTCAAGTGTTTTATCAAAATTATTTTCCATCTAAGAGAATATAGAGTTATGTTTCTATCCCTATTTTTACATTGATATTATTATGTTATTATGGAATTTATTTTTTGATTTCCTTTTATCTTATGATGGCATGATGTTTAAGAATCCAATTTTTATTACATGAGTTATGCTATGATGTATGATTTATGATCTTGTGGAACACATAAGAATGGTTTTATTATTAAATGGGTGGGACCTATATCTCCCTCCAGTGAATTGGGTAAAGATTTATATCTCATGAGATAGACATGGCTGGAACGGCAAGATAATCCGGTTCAGTGAAACATGACTGAAACGAGGAGTGAAATCGGTTCAGAAATGGACTTTGTCTGCTAAGATAGTCTTGGCAACGAGTATTGAATACTAAGAAATGATTCTCTATGATTATGTGTGTATGCCAAAAAGATTCATGTTTTAAGTTATCATTATTGGGATTACATTTCACTACTATGGTTTATCCCATGTTATGAAATTATGATTTCTTTTTCAGGTTAAGATTTCCAAAATGTTATGTTATTATGAATATGATATGATTGATATTTCTTTTTTTTACTCTTACTGAGAATTTGAGCTCGCCCTTTTGTATGTTTTCTCTCCCCAGGTCAGGAAGAAGTTTATTAAGTAGGATATTCCAAAAGGGACTCTAGATATGATGAAATAAATGGGAGACAATGTAGATGCTTTATGAACCAGTTGATTTTGTTTCCCAGTTTCTAAATACACTATACCTATACGGTCCTTTCATGGGTTTGTTATATGTTGTAATAAGTGTACTTCAATTTGATGTATTAAAAATGTATGTAAAGTATGGGTCGTTATAATTGGTATCAGAGGAAAGCTATAGTCTACCTTTATAACTAGGATGTGAAAGCCTTAGTAAGTACCCTAAGGATAAGTCTAAGAATAGAACACAATCTTAATGTTTTAGAAATGGCCATGAATAACCTATGATAAGACCATAAGTGTGAAATTTTATTCTTGATTATATGGTTTTCCTATTGTAATTAGTGTTTCTCACACTATTATTCTTGGTTTTAGTCAATGGATGGAACCCGAAGGAACCGTGTTAAAGTGGAATGCGACGGGAAATGAAATGATTGACCCAATGAGCAACCAAATGTTATGGGAGATGGAATAAAAAATATTGTACCCATGCTCACACAACTTTCTCAAGCTATGAATCATGCAGGACTTCGAAACGAGCAAAGAAAGGAGCAACATTCTGTTGAATCCTTCATGAGGCAACGTCCACCCTCATTTGGCAGGTCTACTGATCCATTAGTGGTTGAAAAATGGATCAGTACCACTAAAAAGATATTTTCAATTCTTCAATGTTCTTAACATGATAAAGTCATCTTAGCAGTATATCGTTTAGAAGGGGAAGCTGATCAATGGTGGAATCTTATCAAGAATGTGAGGCCAAGAGATAAAATTGAGTCCATGGAATGGGACGAGTTCAAGAACATATTTTTCAATAAGTACATACTTTGAATTCTTCAAACAAATATGGGGAAGGAGTTTCTTGAACTGAAGAAAAAGGATGATAAATCAGCTGGTACCTACGAAGCAAATTTTACAAGACTTGCAAGGTATGCTTCTGGGATTATTATCCAACCTGAGAGTAAGATTGATCGATTCTTTAGTGGCTTAAAACGAAGTCTTCTAAGGGCGTTAGCCATAAGGGACATCAATAGCTATGAGGAAATCGTTCGATGTGCTCTCAAAGTTGAGATGGAGATTGGAGTAACCCATCAATCATATGGGTTTGATAAGAATAGGAAAATGGAATTCAAAGGAAAATCTTAAGACCATGCTAAAAAGAAGATGAGTTTCCATTCTGCTCAAAGTGTGGACAGAAACATGGAGGTAATTGTCTTAAAGGGACAAGTAAATGTTTCAAATGTGGAAAAGAAGGACATCAGGCATTTGAATATCGCAATGATGGGAAGAAGATGTCTAGTGATGCAAACAAAGAAAAGGCTAGACAGAGTGCACCTCCTACACTTCAATGTTACAAGTGCATGGAAATGGGGAATTATGCTAATCAATGCCCTAATCCATGGTTTGTTGATGATGATCGACGTCAACAAACTCTTAAGGCTAAAGAAAAAGGAAAGTCACATGCAATTTCTATCAGTGATGTGGAGTATGATAACGAAGTGGTGAAAGGTACAATTACCATCCAATCTAAAGTAGAAAAAGTTGTATTTGATTCTGGATCCACCCACTCTTTTATTTCTGAAGAATTTTCTACGGGTATCGCCGTATTACCTCAACAATTAGATGTTGAGTTAGCTGTGACAACCCCTAATTGCACAACAATCGCATCAAAAGTTTATAATTCTTCTCCGATTGAAGTTTGTGGGAAAATGATTCCTGTGAATCTTGTGATCCTTCCTATAATGGAATTTTATGTGATTCTTGGCATGGATTGGATTTCATTATATGGAGATCATATCAGTTGACAAAGAAGGGAAGTCACATTTTATACACTAGATCAATCTATGATCGTCTATCGATGCAAGGATGAACATAACCTTCCAGTGGAAATTTCTTCCATCTTATTGGTCTTGATTCCATTAGATGAAGGTTATTTATCTCAAACGGTTGGTGAGAAACTCACGATTAAGAATATTCCCATTGTACGGGAGTTTGATAATGTCTCTCCAGATGAATTTCTCAGTCTTCCTCCAAATCGTGAAGTTGAGTATTCAATAGAACTCGTACCGAGTGCTTTGCCTATTTCAAAGACACCTTATAGAATGGAACCAATTGAGTTGCAGGAATTGAAGAACCAACTCCAAGAGAATCTTGATACGGGATTCATACGCCCTAGTGCATCACCTTGAGGAGCACCTATTCTGTTTCTTAAGAAGAAAGATGGATCAATGAAACTCTGCATTGATTATCGAGAACATAACAAGATCACGATCAAGAACAAATATTCTCTCCCACGTATTGATGACTTATTTGAACAACTACACGGAGCTCAATACTTTTCCAAGATTGATCTTCATTTGGGGTATCATCAATTAAGGGTCAAAAGGGAGGATATCCCAAAGACAACATTCTGTACAAGGTATGGACACTATGAATTTATAGTGATGCCATTTGGTCTTACTAATGCTTCCACTATCTTCATGGATCTGATGAATGGAGTCATTAGAGACTATCTTGATCAGTTTGTGGTGGTATTTATAGACGATATTCTTATCTATTCTAAGAGCAAGGAAGAACATAAAGATCACTTGAGAATTGTATTGAAGACCCTGAGAAAGGATAAGCTTTATGCCAAATTTACCAAGTGTGAATTTTGGCTTCAAAAAGTTTCATTTTTGGGTCACATAATCTCAAAAGAGGGGATATCTGTGGATCCAGAAAAAAGAGGTTATCGAAAGATGGTTGAGACCAACAACAGTATCTGAGATCCGAAGTTTTCTTGGTTTGGCTGGATATTATCGACGTTTTGTGAAATATTTTTTATGATTATCTAATCCACTGACCAGGTTGACTCGAAAAGGAGTTAAGTTCATGTGGACAGAGGAATGTGAAGAGAATTTCAAGGAGTTGAAAAGAAGGTTATCCAGTGCACCTGTACTCACACTTCATTGTAGTGGAGAAAGGTTTGTGATCTATAGTGATGAATCCAAGAAGGGGCTGGGGTGTGTTCTTAGACAAAATGATATGGCGATAGATGATGCCTCACGATAGTTGGAAATCCATGAGCAAAATTACCCAACTCATGATTGGGAGTTAGCTGCGATAATCTTTGCATTAAAGATTTGGAGTCATTATCCCTATAGAGAAAGGTGTGATATTTATAATGATCATAAAAGTTTAAGTATATTTTCACAGAAAAGGAGCTGAATATGCGCCAAAGAATATGGTTGGAGTTGATTAAGGATTACGACTACTCAATTCATTACCACCCCGGAAAAAGTAAACAAGGTGGCAGATGCATTAAGTCGACAAGATCATGCTATCTTATCTATGATGAGGATCACAAAAGATCCAATAATTATGGATTTATAACGAATGGATCTGGGAATTATAATGGAAGGGGAAAACCGTATCTTTCTCAAAATAATGTTCAACCATTTATACATGTGAAGATTAAAGAGGCATAAAAAGAAGATGTAGGGTTACAAAAGAAGGTGAGAAATGTTCCTGAATTCAACCTTGATTGTGATGGGATAATAAAGCTCAGGAATCGGTTTTGTGTTCCTCCCATCCCCAAATTAAAGAAGGAGCTGCTGGATGAGGCTCATAGTTCTTCATTATCTATTCATCCTAGAAGCACGAATATGTATAGAGACCTGAAATTGTACTTCTGGTGGGATGGTATGAAAAGAGATGTTACTGAATATGTCTCTAGATGCTTGGTTTTTCAGAAAGTTAAAGCTGAGAGATAGAAGTCTAAGGGGATGTTACAACCATTACCCATACCCGAATGGAAATGGGAAAACATTGCTATGGACTTTGTCATTGGATTTCCTAAAACATCCAAAGGAAATAATTCTATCTGGGTCATAGTTGATCATCTTACAAAGTCGGCACACTTCATTGCTATTAAAGGGGATTTATCTCTGGATCATCTTGCCAGTATATATGTAAAGGAAGTGGTAAGATTGCATGGAATACCACTTTCCATTATATCTTATTGGGATCCGAGCTTTACTTCGATGTTCTGGCGAAGTCTTCATCATACTATGGATACAGAGTTGCACTACTGTAAATAATGGATTTACCAACGGTTTAGAAGTGTTGGGAAAGGCTGGACAACCGTTGGTATAACATATACCAATGGTTCTGCCAACCGTAGGGAAGTAATCCGTTGGGAAAAACATTTCCCAACGGTTTACAGTGAATCGTTGGCATAGGGTGGAGAAAAATTACCCTATTCCAACGGTTCTTCAAAACCGTTGGGAAAAAGATTTCCCAACGGTTTACAAACCGTTGGCATAGTTGCTTAAAATTAGCATGTTTTTCCCAACGGTTTTGTAAACCGTTGTTAAAAATCCCAAATCTAATCTTTCCCAACGGTTCTAAACCGTTTGGAAAAGTGTTTTACCAATGGTTTTATGAACCATTGGTAAAAATATTCCTAGACTTTCTATGCCAACAGTTTTGAACCGTTGGCATAGCCTCTGCTGGGCAAATTGCCCAGCAGCTCCCCAATTTGCCCAGCAGCTCCCCAATTTACAACCAGCTCTCCAATTTGATGACCACCAGGTCTGGTTTTGTGGGTTCCCTCTCATTTTTCAATCCAATTATTGTACCTGCAATAAACTAACACATACATATATAATTATTGTACCTGCAATAACCAACTAACACTTACATATAGAGAACAAATTCATACACGTTTAACATATAATGGTAGAACTATACACATCCATAATTAAATTAGAATTGATAACGTAATTATAAACATACATAATTCATTTAGAATTCAATTTAAAATTTAGATGACAATTATATGTGGAATCTGGAAGTCAATTCATAATTTGATCTGTTTTTTGTATACCATATATTTTTACCTAAAGTAATGTCCATTTTAAACATAATACATACACCTAGAGTGCCACCGGCCACAAAGCGCCTCATATTGAGGCGGGGTTGACTCATACACCTCACATATGACCCATGGATTGTTGTGCTAATGAATCAACACAATCCGAATGCTTTTGGTCAGTTTTCCGTATGCCGGTTGATGTTTTTCAATTAAAATGACGTACTTTTGAAACAAAAGGCAGACACTTTGAGTGGTTCTGGACACACCGCGCCTCATATTGAGGCGGTGTTGACTCGTACACGTCACATATGACCTATGGATCGTTCTCCTAAAGTTTCAATGGAAACCGAATGCGTTTGGTCAGTTTTCCGTATGTACTTAAATTGTTTTCCATTTTAATCAAAAGAGAGACACATAGAGTGATTCTGGCCACACTGTGCCTCATATTAAGGCGGGGTTGACTCTTACATGTCACATATGACCCATAGATCATTGTTCTAATGTATTGACACAATCCGAATGCGTTTGGTCGGTTTTCCGTATGTCAGTTGATGCCTTTCACTTAAAACGACGTCCTTTTGAAACAAAAGACAGACACTTTGAGTGGTGCCGACCACACCGCGTCTCGGATTGAGGCGGGGTTGATTCTTACACGTCACATTTGACCCATGGATCTTTCTCCTAATGTTTCAACGGAAACCGAATCCGTTTGGTCGATTTTCCGTATGTACTTAACATGGTGTCCGTTTTAAACAAAAGAGAGACACTTAGACTGATCCCGGCCACACTGCGACTGGGATTCATCCTGGGTTGGCTCGTACACATCACATATGACCCATGGATCGTTGGGATAAATTATCAACAGATTCGGAATGCGTTTGGTCGGTTTTACGTATGCCAGCTGTTCTTTTCACTTATAATCCTGTCCATTTTAAACAAAAGAGACACAGTTAGAGCGGTGTCGGCCACACCGCTCCTCGGATTGAGGCGGGATTGACTCGTACACGTCACATACGACCCATGGATCTTTGTGATAAAGTATCGACACAGTCCGAATGCCTTTGTTTGGTTTTTCGTATGTCACTTGATGCTTTTCACTTAAAATGACGTCTTTTTGAAACAAAAGAATAACAATTTTAGTGGTGTCGGCCACACCGCATCTCCGATTGAGGCGGGGTTGATTTTTACATGTCACATATGACCCATGGATCGTTCTCCTAAAGTTTTAATGGAAACCGAATCTGTTTGGTCATTTTTCCGTATGTACTTAAAATGGTGTCCGTTTTAAACAAAAGAGAGCCACTTAGACTGATCCCGGCCACACCACGACTCGGATTCATCCCGGGTTGGCTCTTACACGTCACATATGATCCATGGATTGTAGGGATAAATTATCAACAGATTCGGAATGCGTTTGGTCAGTTTTCGTATGTCAGTTGATGCTTTTCACTTAAAATGACGTCCTTTTGAAACAAAAGACGGACACTTTGAGTGGTTCCGGCCACACCGTGTCTCCTATTGAGGCGGGGTTGATTTGTACACGTCACATATGTCCCATGGATCGTTCTCCTAACGTTTCAATGGAAACCGAATTCGTTTGGTCAGTTTTCCGTATGTACTTAAAATGGTGTCCGTTTTAAACAAAAGAGAGCCACTTAGACTGATCCCGGCCACACGGAGACTCGGATTCATCCCGGGTTGCTCGTACACATCACATATGACCCATGGATCGTTGGGATAAATTATCAATAGATTCAGAATGCGTTTGGTCAGTTTTCCGTATGTCAGTTGTTCATTTCACTTATAATCCTTCCATTTTAAACAAAAGAGAAACAGTTAGAGCGGTGTCGGCCACACCGCTCCTCGGATTGAAGCGGGATTAACTCGTACACGTCACATACGACCCATGGATCCTTTTCCTAAAGTATCGACACAGTCCGAATGCGTTTTCTCCGTTTTCCGTATGTCACTTGATGCTTTTCAATTAAAATGATGTCCTTTTGAAACAAAAGACAGACACTTTGAGGGGTGTCGGCCACACCGCGTCTCTGATTGAGGCTGGGTTGAATCGTACACGTCACATCTGACCCATGGATCGTTCTCCTAATGTTTCAATGGAAACTGAATCCGTTTGGTCGGTTTTCTGTATGTACTTAAAATGGTGTCCGTTTTAAACAAAAGAGAGCCACTTAGACTGATCTCGGACACACCGCGACTTGGATTCATCCCGGGTTGGCTCGTACACGTCATATATGACCGATGGATCGTTGGGATAAATTATCAACAGATTCGGAATGCGTTTGGTCGGTTTTCCGTATGCCAGTTGTTCTTTTCACTTATAATCCTGTCCATTTTAAACAAAAGAGACACAGTTAGAGCGGTGTCGCCCACACCGCTCCTCAGATTGATGCGGGATTGACTTGTACACGTCACATATGACCCATGGATCCTTGTTCTAAAGTATCGACACAGTCCAAATGCCTTTGGTCGGTTTTTTGTATGTCAGTTGATGCTTTTCACTTAAAATGACGTCCTTTTGAAACAAAATACGGACACTTTGAGTGGTGTCAGCCACACCGCATCTCCGATTGAGGCGGGGTTGATTCGTACACATCACATATGACCCATGGATCGTTCTCCTAAATTTTCAACGGAAACTGAATCCGTTTGGTCGGTTTTCTGTATGTACTTAAAATGGTGTCCGTTTTAAACAAAAGAGAGCCACTTAGACTGATCACAGCCACACCGCGACTCAGATTCATCCCAGGTTGCTTTTACACATCACATATGACCCATGGATCGTTGGGATAAATAATCAACATATTCGGAATGCGTTTGGTCGGTTTTCCGTATGTCAGTTGTTCATTTCACTTATAATCCTTCCATTTTAAAGAAAAGAGACACAGTTAGAGCAGTGTCGGCCACACCGCTCCTCGGATTGAGGCGGGATTGACTCATACACGTCACATATGACCCATGGATCCTTTTCCTAAAATATCGACACAGTCCGAATGCGTTTGCTCCATTTTCCGTATGTCACTTGATGCTTTTCACTTAAAATGATGTCCTTTGGAAACAAAAGACAGACACTTTGAGTGGTGTCGGCCACACCGCGTCTCCGATTGAGGCGGGGTTGATTCGTACACGTCACATATGACCCATTGACCGTTCTCGTAAAGTTGCAACGAAAACCGAATCCGTTTGGTCGGTTTTCCATATGTACTTAAAATGGCGTTCATTTTAAACAAAAGAGAGCCACTTAGACTGATCTCAGCCACACCGCGACTTGGATTCATCTCGGTTTGCCTCGTACACGTCACATATGACCCATGGATCATTGGGATAAATTATCAACAGATTCGGAATGCATTTGGTCGGTTTTCCGTATGCCAGTTGTTCTTTTCACTTATAATCCTGTCCATTTTAAACAAAAGAGACACAGTTATAGTGGTGTCTCCCACACTGCTCCTCGGATTGATGCGGTATTGACTCATACACGTCACATACGACCCATGGATCCTTGTTTTAAAGTATCGACACAGTCCGAATGCCTTTGGTCGGTTTTCCGTATGTCAGTTGATGCTTTTCACTTAAAATGACGTCCGTTTGAAACAAAAGACAGACACTTTGAGTGGTGTCAGCCACACCGTGTCTCCGATTGAGGCGGGGTTGATTCTTCCACGTCACATATGTCCCATGGATCGTTTTCCTATGGTTTCAATGGAAACCGAATCCATTTGGTCGGTTTTCCGTATATACTTAAAATGGTGTCCGTTTTAAACAAAAGAGAGTCACTTAGACTGATCTCGGCCACACCGCGACTCGAATTCATCCCGGGTTGGCTCGTATATGTTACATATTACCCATGGATCGTTGGGAAAAACTATCAACAGATTCGGAATGCGTTTGGTCAGTTTTGTC
Organism: Viscum album; assembly: GCA_963277665.1. Lineage (NCBI taxonomy): Eukaryota > Viridiplantae > Streptophyta > Magnoliopsida > Santalales > Viscaceae > Viscum > Viscum album. The sequence goes on along the minus strand of OY728128.1, from coordinate 1,296,835,195 downwards.
GTGTGCCCGCGGTGACGGAGAATGCAGTTCTGGTGTCATAAACGGCCAAAACGGGCGTCAAATGGTCAAATTCTTAGCGAACGACCTTATATTGACCTAAAACCACCGTCCAATATTCTAATTATTATTCTTGACGCGTACGCGCAGACAACACGTCAATCGGACGTGCGGTTTGCACGGTACGACTCAATATGCGTGTTTTAAGTGATGCGCGCGTTTCATAAACGCTCGTAGGGGGGAGGGGGGTCCAAACGGGCTGAACGAAGTCGGAATGGCCTGAAATCAAACGAAAAATACGGGTGAGTGATTTCTGAAGTGTTCGAGCAGACGTCACGTCAATCGGACGTGCCGTGTGCCCGCGGTGACCAAGAACGCAGTTCTGGTGTCATAAACGGCCAAAACGGGCGTCAAATGGTGAAATTCATAGCGGAAGACTTCGGATTTACCTGAAACCACTGTAAAACATTCTAATTATTATTCTTCATGTGTACGACAGACGAAATGTCAATCGGACGTGCGGTTTGCGCGGTACAGCTCAATATTCGTGTTTTAAGTCATGCACGCGCTTCGTAAACGCGAGTGAGGGGGGTCCAAATGGGCCGAACGAAGTCGGAATGGCATGAAATCAGACCAAAAATACGGGTGAGTGATTTCTGAAGTGGTCAAGTAGACGAAATATCAATCGGACGTGTTGTGTGCCCACGCTGACCGAGAACGCAGTTTTGGTGTCATAAACGGCCAAAACGGGCGTCAAATGGTCAAATTCATAGCAGACGACCTCCGATTGACCTGAAACCACCGTGAAAATTCTAATTATTATTTGGGATGTGTACGCGTAGATGGCACGTCAATCAGACGTGCGGTGTGCGCGGTACGGCTCAATATGCGTGTTTTAAGTGATGCGCGCGCTTCATAAATGCGCGTGGGGGTCTTAACGGGCCGAACGAAGTCGGAATGGCCTGAAATCAGACGACAAATAAGTGTGAGTGATTTCTGAAGTGGTTGAGTAGACGGCACATCAATCGGATGTGCCGTGTGCCCGCGGTGACCGAGAACACAGTTCTGGTGTCACAGACGGCCAAAACGGGCGTCAAACAGTCAAATTCATAGAGGACGACCACAGATTGACCTGAAACCATCGTGCAACATTATAATTATTATTCGTGACGTTTACGCATAGACGACACGTCAATCGGACGTGCGGTTTGCGCGGTACGGCTGAATATGCGTGTTTTAAGTGATGCACCCGCTTCATAAACGCCCGTGAGGGGGGTCCAAACGGGGCCGAACGAAGTCGGAATGGCCTGAAATCAGACGACAAATACGGGTGAGTGATTTCTATAGTGGTTGAGCAGACGGCACATCAATCGGACGTGTCGTGTGCCCGCGGTGACCAAGAACGCAGTTCTGGTGTCATAAACGGCCAAAACAGGCGTCAAACGGTCAAATTCATAGAGGACGACCACGTATTGACCCGAAACCACTGTGAAACATTCTAATTATTATTCCTGACATGTAAGCATAGACGACACATCAATCGGACGTGCAGTGTGCGCGCAACGACTCAATATGCGCTTTTTAAGTGTTGGGCGCGCTTCCGAAAGGCGTGTGGGGTGGTCCAAACCAGCCAAACGACGTCAGATTGGCCTGAAATTGGACGAAAATAACGGGTGAGTGAATTTTGAATTGGTCGGGCAGACGACATGCCAATCGGACATGCCGTGTGCCCGCAGTGACCGAGAACGCACTTCCTGTGCCATAAACGGCCAAAACGGGCGTCAAATGGTGAAATTCATAGCGTATGACATCGGAATGACCTGAAACCACCGTGAAACATTATAATTATTATTCGTGACGTGTACGTGCAGACGACACATCAATCGGACATGCGGTTTGCGCGGTACGACTCAATATGCGTGTTTTAAGTGATGCACCCGCTTCGTAAACGCGCGTGAGGGGGGTCCAAACGGGCCGAACGAAGTCGGAATGGCTGAAATCAGACGAAAAATACGGGTGAGTGATTTCTGAAGTGGTTGAGCAGACGGAACATCAATCGGATGTGTTGTGTGCCCGCGGTGACCAAGAACGCAGTTCTGGTGTCATAAACGGCCAAAACGGGCATCAAACGGTCAAATTCATAGCGGATGACCTCGGATTGACCCAAAACCACCGTGAAACATTCTAATTATTATTCCTGACATGTATGCGTAGATGGCACATCAATCGGACGTGCGGTGTGCGCGCAACGACTCAATATGCGCTTTTTAAGTGTTGAGCGCGCTTCCGAAAGGCGTGTGGGGTGGTCCAAACCGGCCAAACGACGTTGGATTGGCCTAAAATCAGACGAAAATAATGGGTGAGTGAATCTTGAATTGGTCAGGCAGACGAAATGCCAATCGGACGTGTCGTGTGCTCGCGGTGACCGAAAACGCACTTCTAGTGCCATAAACGGCCAAAACGGGCGTCAAACAGTGAAATTCATAGCGTATGACATCGGATTGACTTGAAACCACCGTGAAACATTATAATTATTATTCGTGACGTGTACGCGTAGACGGCACGTCAATCGGACGTGCGGTTTTCATGGTACGACTCAATATGCATGTTTTAAGTGATGCACCCGCTTCGTAAACGCGCGTGAGGGGGGTCCAAACGGGCCGAACGAAGTCGGAATGGCCTGAAATAAGACGAAAAATACGGGTGAGTGATTTCTGAAGTGGTTGAGTAGACGGAACATCAATCGGATGTGTCGTGTGCTCGCGGTGACCGAGAACGTAGTTCTGGTGTCATAAACGGCCAAAACGGGCGTCAAACAATCAAATTCATAGCGGACGACCTCGTATTGACCCGAAACCACCATGAAACATTCTAATTAGTATTCCTGACGTGTACGCATAGACGGCACATCAATCAGACGTGCGGTGTGCGCGCAACGACTCAATATGTGCTTTCTAAGTGTTGGGCGCGCTTCTGAAAGGCGTGTGGGGTGGTCCAAACTGGCCAAATGACGTTGGATTGGCCTGAAATCGAACGAAAATAATGGGTGAGTGAATTGTGAATTGGTCGGGTAGAAGACACGCCAATCGGACGTGCCGTGTGCCCGTGGTGACCGAGAACGCACTTCTGGTGCCATAAACGGCCAAAACGGGCGTCAAACGGTGAAATTCATAGCGTATGACATTGGATTGACCTGAAACCACCGTGCAACATTCTAATTATTATTCGTGACGTGTACGCGCAGACGGAACGTCAATCGGACGTGCAGTGTGCGCGGTACGACACAATATGCGTGTTTTAAGTGATGCACCCGCTTCGTAAACGCGCGTGAGGGGGGTCCAAACGGGCCGAACGAAGTCGAAATGGCATGAAATCAGACGAAAAATAAGGGTGAATGATTTATGAAGTGGTTGAGTAGACGGCACATCAATCGGACGTGTCGTGTGCCCGCGGTGACCAAGAACGCAGTTCTGGTGTCATAAATGGCCAAAATGGGCGTCAAACGGTCAAATTAATAGCGGACGACCTCGGATTAACCAAAACACCGTGAAACATTCTAATTATTATTCCTGACGTGTATGTGTATATGGAACATCAATCGGACGTGCGGTGTGTGCGCAACGACTCAATATGCGCTTTTTAAGTGTTGGGCGCGCTTCCGAAAGGCGTGTGGGGTGGTCCAAACCGGCCAAACGACGTCGGATTGGCCTGAAATCGGACGAAAATAACGGGTGAGTGAATTGGGAATTGGTCGGGCAGACAACACGCCAATCGCAGGTTCCGTGTGCCCACGGTGACCGAGAACGCACTTCTGGTGCCATAAACGGCCAAAATGGGTGTCAAACGGTGAAATTCAGAGCGTATGACATCATATTGACCTGAAACCACCGTGAAACATTCTAATTATTATTCGTGACGTGTAAACGCAGACGACACGTCAATCGGACGTGTGGTTTGTGCGGTACGGCTCAATATGCGTGTTTTAAGTGATGCACCAGCTTCGTAAACGTGCGTGAGGGGGGTCCAAATGGGCCGAACGAAGTCGGAATGGCCTGAAATCAGACGACTAATACAGGTGAGTGATTTCTGAAGTGGTTGAGCAGACGTCACATCAATCGGACGTGTCGTGTGCCCGTGGTGACCGAGAACGCAGTTCTGGTGTCATAAACGGCCAAAACGGGCGTCAAATGGTCAAATTCATAGCGGACGACCTCGGATTGACCCGAAACCGTCGTCAAACATTCTAATTATTATTTCTGACATGTACGCGCAGACGGAATATCAATCAGACGTGCGGTGTGCACGCAACGACTCAATATGTGCTTTTTAAGTGTTGGGCGCGCTTCCGAATGGTGTGTAGGGTGGTCCAAACCGGCCAAACGACGTCGAATTGGCCTGAAATCAGACGAAAATAACGAGTGAGTGAATTGTGAATGGGTCGGGTAGACGACACGCCAATCGGAGGTGCTGTGTGCCCGCGGTGACCGAGAACGCACTTCTGGTGCCATAAACGGCCAAAACGGGCCTCAAACTGTCAAATTCAGAGCGTATGACATCAGATTGAACTGAAACCACCGGGGGGATGTCCGGGGGCTGTCCGGGGGCTGTCCGGGGGGATGTCTGGGGGACTTTCCGGGGGGCTGTCCGGGGTCCAGGGAGGTGGGGGGCTGTTCAGGGGGCTGTCCGGGGGCTGTTCGGGGGGCTGTCCGGGGGGCTTTCCGGGGGGCTGTCCGGGGGGCTGTTCGGGGGGGCTGTCCGTGGGCTGTTCAGAGGGTGTTCGGAGGGTTGTTTGGGGGCAGTTCGAGGGCTGTTTGGGGGGCTGTCCGGGGGATGTTCGGGGGGCTGTCTGGGGTACAAGGAGGTGGGGGGGGGGGGGGGGGGCTGTCCGGGGGGCTGTCCGGGGTCCTGGGAGGAGGGGGGGGGGGGGGGGCTGTTCGGGGGGCTGTTTAGGGGCTGTTCGGGGGTGTTCAGAGGGTTGTCCGGGGGGCTGTCCAGGGTCTAGGGAGGAGGGGGGGGGGGGGCTGTTCGGGGGACTGTCCGGGGGCTGTCCGGGGGGGTGTTCGGAGGGTTGTCTCGGGGCTGTTCGGGGGATGTTCGGGGGGCTGTCCGGGGGGTGTTCGGGGGGTTGTCCGGGGTACAAGGAGGTGGGTGGGGGGGGCTGTCCGGGGGGCTGTCCGGGGGGCTGTCCGGGGTACAAGGAGGTGGGTGGGGGGGGGCTGTCTGGGGGGCTGTCCGGGGTCCAGGGAGGAGGGGGGGGGGGGGGGGGGCTGTTCGGGGGGCTGTTTAGGGGCTGTCCGGGGGTGTTCAGAGGGTTGTCCGGGGGGCTGTCCAGGGTCCAGGGAGGAGGGGGGGGGGCTGTTCGGGGGACTATCCAGGGGCTGTCCGGGGGGTGTTCAGACGGTTGTCTGGGGGCTGTTCGGGGGATGTTCGGGGGGCTGTCCGGGGGGTGTTCGGGGGGTTGTCCGGGGTACAAGGAGGTGGGTGGGGGGGCTGTCCGGGGGGCTGTCCGGGGTCCAGGGAGGAGGGAGGGCTGTTCGGGGGGCTGTCTGGGGGCTGTTCGGGGGGCTGTCTGGGGGGCTGTCCGGGGGGCTGTCCGGGGGGCTGTTCGGGGGGCTGTCCGGGGGCTGTCCGGGGGGGTGTTCAGAGGGTTGTCCGGGGGCTGTTCGGGGGCTGTTCGGGGGGCTGTCCGGGGGGTGTTCAGGGGGTTGTCCGGGGTACAAGGAAAACCCAGCCCCCCCACACCATACCTGGACACCCCTACCCCCCATAACCCACTTGGAAAACCCAGCCACCCCACCCCACCTGGACAGCCCTACCGTCACCCCACTTGGACAACCCATCCCCCACCCTACCTAGACAACCCCTCCCCCACCCCACCTGCACACCCTCCCCACCCAACTTGGACAACCCTGCCTGGACACCCACCCCCACCCAACCTGCATACCCTCCCCCACCCCAAACAGCCCTACCCCCACCCTATTTGGACAACCCATCCCCCTCCCCCACCCTACCTAGACATCCCCCTCCTCAACCCTACCTAGACATCCCCTCCCCCACCCCAAACAGCCCTACCCCACCCAATTTGGACAACCCAACCCCCTCCCCCACCCTACCTAGACAGCCCCCTCTCCCACCCTACCTAGACAGCCCCTACCCCACCCCAAAATAGCCCTACCCCCACCCCATTTGGACAACCCAGCCCCTCCCCCACCCTACCTAGACAGCCCCCTCCCCCACCCTACCTAGAGAGCCCCTACCCCACCCCAAACAGCCCTACCCCCCACCCCATTTGGACAACCCAGCCCCCTCCCCCACCCTACCTAGATAGCCCCTCGACAACACCTCCCCACCCCAAACAGCCCTACCGCCACCCCATTTGGACAACACAACCCCCTCCCCCACCCTATCTAGATAGCCCCCTCCCCCACCCTACCTAGACAGCCCCTCCCACACCCCAAACAACCCTACCCCCACCCCATTTGGACAACCCATCCCCCTCCCCACTCTACCTAGACATCCCTCCCCCACCCCACTTGGATAGCCCTCCACATCCTCCCCCACCCCATCTGCACACCCTCCCCCACCTCAAATTGAAAAATAAATTCATCCAAATGAAAATCCAATTTTCAACAAAAATAAATTCAACCAAAATTACCATATCACCCCACTAAACAAACCCTTTACCATGTTTGAAGAGTAGAACAAAAAACATAAAACAAATCCAAGGGTTCCGTAGACAGCAACCCTAATTTAGCCTAAATCAAATCATCAAACACCAACTAAATAGAGGAATAAAACTAAAACTAAGGTAAAACATACTAATTTGAAGTGTGAAATAAGAATTTGTTTGATTGAAGGTGGATCTTGGGTGTAAAGAGTGTCGGGTCTGAGAAGAATTCACGATGTCTCTGTGTGTAATCGATCTGCAATCAGGCTGGGTGGGGGTTCGGCTGGTCTGTATTTGGGGGAAATCTTTCCCAACGGTTTTTAAAAACCGTTGGGAAAGATAGTGTTTTCCCAACGGTTTAAAAACCGTTGGGAAAACTGAAGTGTTTTACCAATTTTTCCCAATGGTTTGAGAACCGTTGGGAAAAGCTCCCCAATACCACACCTATACCAACGGTTCTAATGAACTGTTGGTAAAAACAAACCCAGGCACATATATCCCAACGACTCTAATGAACCGTTGGAAAAAACCTCCCCTATACACCTCAATACCAACGGTTATAGTAAACCGTTGGTAAATCCTTCCTAAACAATCCTTCACCAACGGTTTCATAGAACTGTTGGTATGTAAGTGTGGGGAAAAACCCAGATTCCAGTAGTGTTGAGTTTCAGCACTGCTTATCATCCTCAGACAGACGGTCAGTCTGAGAGAACAATTCAAACTCTAGAAGATATGTTGAGAGCATACTTTATGGATTTCAAAGGTGGTTGGGATCAACACCTACCTTTTGTGGAATTTTCTTATAATAATATCTTTCACTCCAGTATTCAGATGGCTCCTTATGAAGCTCTCTATGGAATGAAATGTAGGACTCCAACTTGTTGGAATGAAGTTGGGGAAATAAAGCTATTAGGACCTGATCTTGTTGATGAGATGGAAAAAAAGGTCCCATCTATTCAACAACACATAAGTGTAGCTCAGAGTTGACAAAAAAGTTATGCCAACAACCGAAGAAAAGACCTAGAGTTTGAATTGGGTGATAAAGTGTTCATACGAATATCTCCTTGGAAGAGAGTAATTAGATTTGGAATGAAGGGAAAGCTGAACCCTAGGAATATCGGTCCTTTCGAAATACTGGATCGTGTTGGGAAGGTAGCTTACCGATTGGCGCTTCCACCGAATATATCTCAAGATCATTATGTGCTCCATGTATCGCTCCTGAGAAAGTACATACCTGATCCTTCACATGTACTCAGCTTAGAAGTTGTACCACTGGAGAAAGATCCTTCTTATGAAGAATAGCCGATAGAGATTCTGGATCATAGCGAAAAATTCATACGGAACAAGACCACTCGCTTGGTGAAATTTTTATGGAGGAACCACCAATTAGAATAAGCTACATGGGAGCTAGAGGATATGATGAGGGAGAAGTATCCTCATCTGTTTGTTACAAAGTGACGAATTTCGAGGGCGAAATTCATTTTAAGGGGGGTAGAATGTAACAACCGAGAATTTTATGAGAAATATTTTGTTTTTATAAATCATCAAAGGAATCTTTCACTACACTCAACACTATCTTGGCTTGCTTTACACGCCATTGTGACCTTCCTCAATATCTTCCGTTGTACGCAATACCGAGTTTCACTAAACAGGGATATGCTATTAAAAGATAATTAAAACTAGCCGTTATGAATAGTAATACCCACTTTTTGAAATTTTATTTTTCAAAACAGACTTCATTTTTGGATTCGGAATATCGAAATTAGCCAAGGGTGCAATTTTGGTATTTTTTTTTGAAAACTTTCAATTTTTGATGAATAGTGAAAACACTGGGTGACTATTTAAAAACCGACTTTTTATTTAAATAATTATTTATTTTATTTAAATTTATTTTAGGTCCAAATTGATACATAATACCTATATAAGTTCAATGTAATTCATTGGAGTCATTTTATAATAGTTTTCGATATATAAAAATTTTATTGAACTTTTCACCGTGTTTTAGCTACCTCCTAAGAGCTTTTTGAAAACTTACATAAAACATAATTTTACTGCTTCTGTGAGTGGAATTTCAAAAATACGAGAGACACAATTAATATCAAGGACTAAAATTTGGTTCAATGAGATGAAAATAATTTTTAGTGAATAGTAACTTTTCACTTTTATTTACCACAGTTAAAAGTAAATAGGGTAATTAAAGGTAAAAATGATATTATTATTACCCTAACACATGTCCTAATTCTATTGGATAAGTGTAATTCGACCAAAAACAACCTTAGGAATAAAATATTCTCATTTAGGTCCACTTGGATTAGAATAGGATATTTATTATTAATTTATTTAAAGAAGGGTTGAAATAGTTAAAATCAAAGTTTAATAAGTAAATAATTTTTTATATAAGGTTATACATAAGATAAATATGACTATAAATATTAATTATAAAGATAAAAATATTTCCTACATAATTGTATTTTATTTATAATTTTTATACATTAAATAATATAATTTATTTATGGAACGATGATGATGCGGTAATTATATTTTTGATTAAATATTAACATAATTGATGTTATAAATACCCAAATAAATGTAATTTGAGACTTTTTATGAATTTCAATAATTTTATAGGTTAAAATGACAGGTTAGTATTGATTTAATTAAAAGAAATATTATATTATTAATTTTTAATATATTCCTAAAAATCTAAGGTTCGGCCAAGATACTTATATCATGACAGGTGTATCATTAATGGACTACTTGGGGGTCTCTTGGATGTATATGTTAAGTTTATTATCTATATAATATAAAAATAAAAAGTGACATGGTAAATGTCAATCTAATTAACTAAGAGTTAAAACTAAAAGATAAGGTCAATATAATGACCTAAACTTGTCTAAAACTCATTGGTTGAGAGTCTTTCAACCCATCACCACCTTTTCATCAAAATAAATCAATTTGGAGCTATTAATAACCCAATATGACTTTATAATAAAATAATTTTTTTAGTTTTTCCTAAGGTGACTCTCTCCTCCCTTAAAAAAGGGAACCTCCTCCCTCTCTTCCTCACACCACTTTGAGCCTTTAAGCTTGGGAAACCCCTGCCAATTTCTCCTCTCCACTTCCCTAGAAACATTCTATAGGTCTTGGTCTTCTTAAAAGGCTATCTTTAGTTCCCTAAGAGAAGGTTAAGAAGAGGCACTTCAAAGAAGACGTAATGTTCGTTACCGATTCTTTCAACTTTATTTCTTCTTCTACTTCTTATTATTTAGTTGTTTCATTATTAAGTAATAACATCAGTATCAATTATATACTGATATGTTATTATAAGTATGAAACAGCCCTATTTCACCTTCTATCCATCCTACGGAAAACGAAATCACCACGCGTGCGTACGTACTGAATACCGTCTTCACGCCATGGTGTAAAATATTTTCCACCACCACCTTACATGGATGGGTATAATGGTGTAAAGAATAACTATATATGATTATTTTAAAGTGATATTAATTCTGAAATAGTATACATACACTTCAATACAATTCCACGATCTTGAGAACGATATCATCGCTCGTGCGTACGTACGGCCTACCATCTCCACAATGTGATGCGACTCATTCTACATGATATTCCATTAATAATGATTATATAAATGAATTGAATGAATAAATATTATATATATTACACTAATACCATTCTGGAAAAGAGGTATCTATAACCTAAAAAGACAAATAAGAATTTATTCGACAAAACACGCATAAGAACAAAAAGCAATAAACACCCGAATAACAAGTTACAATGAAATATTACTAATAAGAAGCTAAGAATTTGACCATATATGATATAATAACAATTAGTAAGATTCTTGAATAAGTCAATAAAATTATTTAAATCATTATACCGGAGGTTCAGACACTTACGAAGAAAGTCGGACCTAAGGTAAGGGAAAATATCACAATCCAATTTTTATCCGAGATTGTTTATACTTTGATATTTACTAGGGTGTATTTATCATCCACATACATGTTTCATCAATATGTAATATTATTTCTATCCTCCTAAATTTGTTTAAATCCAATTTTACCCTTCAGTGAGTTTTTAGTAAAAGATATGAAAGGAACCTTTTGTCGTTTTTCGTACGAGGTACTTTTTGACTTTTCCGGCCAAAGTATGAGAAGAATGTTCTTTTTTAACTTATATGGCCTGAATGGAAATTTAGAACATTATTTCCCTGAATATTACTTTACAATTTTTCAAGTTTATTTTTGATCAACTTAATTTAGTTTAAAATTGTATGACATGTTAAGAAAGGAAAAATGTTTTTGAAGTAGAAAGGATATTTTCCTCAAGAATGGAGTTCAAGTGTTTTTTCAAAATTATTTTCCATATAAGATAATATAGGGTTATGTTTCTATCCTTATTTTTAGATTTATTTGATTATGTTATTATGGAATTATTTTTATGATGTTTTTTTATCTTATGATGGCATGATGTTTAAGAATCCCATTTTTATTACACGGGTTATGCTATGATGTATGATTTATGATCTTGTGGCACACATAAGAATGGTTTAATTATGAGATTTGTGGGAACTATATGTCCCTCCAATTCATTGGGTAAAGATTTATATCTCATTATATAGACATGGCTGGAACGGCAGGTTAATCTGGTTTAGTGAAACTTGACTGAAACGAGGAGTGAACTCGGTTCAGAAATGGACTTTGTCCGCTATGATAGTCTTGGAAATGAGTCTTGACTACTAAGAAATGATTCTCTATGATTATGTGTGTAATACACAATGTTTCATGTTTTAAGTTATAATTATTAGGATTACATTTCACTACTATGATTTATCCCATGTTATGAAATTATGATTTCTTTTGCAGGTTAAGATTTCCAAAATGTTATGTTCTCATGAATATGATGTGATTGATATTTCTTTTGTTTACCCTTACTGAGCATTTGACCTCACCCTTTTGTAGTTTTTCTTTCCCCAGGTCTTGAATAAGGTTATTAAGTAGGATATGCCAAAAGGGACTCTAGATATGATGAAATAAATGGGAGACAATGTAGATGCTTTATGAACCAGTTGTTTATGTTTCCCAGTATCTAAAGACACTATATCTATACAGTCCTTTAATTTTTTTGTTATATATTGTAATAAGTGTACTTCAATTTTTAAGTATTAACAATATATGTAAAGTATGGGTTGTTATACGTTTCACCTCAAAAAATCATCCCCATATATTATTAAGTCAAGATATTAGAAGTGATAACTATATATTCGTTATAAACTTGGATATGATATTACTTGTAGAGCTATTGGCTTAAAATAAACATAGCATAACTCATAAAGGGCTAGGCTCTAATACTGATTTTTTGACATGCTTGAGAAAACCTGGAGGTTAAGAAGTGGTGAATGGACCACCTTAAAATTTAATTGAGTTTAAATCAATGTTAAATTAAAAATTAAAAATAAAATATAGTGAAAAATAAATATGGAACAAATTTTTTTTATAGTGGTTTAGATAAAAAAAGGTGCCTATATGTACTCTTAAATTCTCTATACTGCATAATATAAATGACACACAATATAATTAATGAATTTTGTATGAGAGTCATAGATAGTTATAAGCTTCCTTTTTAAATAAAATCAGAACCAACAGACAATAATTACTTATAGTTGGGAGTTACAACAAAATGGGAAAAAAATTTCATTGGATCCATAACCAACACACTATTAACTTTTAAGATAGGTATAAAAAAATAGTTCTTTTTTTATTGGACAATCATAAAAAAACATAAACACGTATAATTGAAAATAATAATTAGTTACATCACTAGTGTACTGAATTATACTAGGTCGACCTAACACATCACCTGATTTGGCCCACAATAAGGCATCAAGGGCACCACCGATATACCAGAGGCTTTCGACAATCCACGAGGGTTTAATAGATATAGTCAGGAGATTATACCCTCTTGTCAGAGTAAAATAACAATATCAAATAAACCAAATAAGCTCCAGGATAAAAAAGAGTATTTACAATAAATAAACTGAAATAGTATCATGCCTTGATATATGAAATGTAGTATATGGTTTCACAAACAAATATCATGAAAGTCAAAACACAATAGTTCAACCACTGGGAAGAAAACATATATAAAATAAAAAAAATGAAAAAAAATATATCTATATCTATTACGTACTCTGAGCCAAACCACACGCCTAATCTCCACGACATTCAATTTGCACTATCCCAATATTGAGACTCTCCACAATCATCCTTACATGGGAATTAAATAATTCTCCACTACTTGATCTAATGAGAAACCTCTTCTATATATTAATGAATTCATAAGTTCTATACACTCATCGAGGTTTTCAAACATGGGGTGAGCAATAAATCTTAGTTGGTCACACCCAATAGTTAAACTATAATCTACTTTCATACATATGTGCATACAAATTTGATATTCCCAGTCTAGAACAAAAATAATAACAACTATCAAAGAATAAATAATTTCTTAAATAATATACAGTGATATAATAAAAGAAAATATCTATCCATAGGTTTTATCATGAAACCCAAGGTAAATCTACCCCTATTTTAGACAATATTAGAGGATTTAGAGCACATGGATCACCCCAAACCAAGACATCATACACATCTACCTAATATAAACCTGGTATAAAAGATGTATAAATGTAGTGTCATGAATTCTAGACCCATGGGTGTAAACATAGGCTTCCACATGAGAGAACAAAAATATCAAGATCCAAGACTCCAGTATAATGACTCAAATTGGCGACATGACTTTATATCAAAACCTATAGGACCTATCATGTCCCGAATGTGTAGTAGAAGAAATTGGGATCCAAATAATTTCCTATCGGCATAAACCTCCCCAAGGATCCCACAATCCATGTGCATAATATAGGCACTATTCCAGGGGTCCTATACAAGTAACCATAAGTTCTCCTCATCCACAACAGTTAACCTATCGCTAGAGCATAAATGTCAACTATAGGGGTATAATCATATATATATCCCATTAACTCCCTAATCCCATATATACATATCCATAAAATATTGAAGGGAACTATATAAAAACATAGGGAAAATTCCCAATTCAAGATATCCCAATGGTCTCCTCCTCAATAAATGTAATGAGCAGAAATTGTCTCAAACATCTTGGAAAAAGGCCATTTGAATGTGGGTAGATACATCTCTCAAACCTTATATAAAAAAATGTTCTATAATTGATGATTAGATCTAGGATAAAAGTATTCTATGATATGGTTCAATACAACTCTAAATCCTATCATCTAAAATTCTAAAATAGCCGTTCTGATCAATTCTGAGCTCACAAAACTTGGGGTCACATTGCCCCCAATGTCACATCAGAAAGAATCATACTACAATGGAATCACCTAAGAAACCATGTATCTCATTCAACACCTATAAAATGATCCTAAAATGGAAAAAGGTCCGAAATAATAGAATTACACCATATGATGGGTTCCATTATATCATCCATAAACTCAATCCAATCATAGCACGAGAAATATCCTCAAGAAGCCCTCAAAAACACTCAAATGATCCAAATTAAACCACATGAATGAAAGGGAATCCAATATAACAATCAAACAAATAATATAATTATTAATGGTTCTCATGACCACCATAAAATTAGGATATCGTACTAGGTCTTCTAAAAAAAGTTAAAACAATGGGACACAAAAAATTATAATAAATCATTATCTGACCACCCCAACAAAGAACCCATACTTGAGTACTATATCATCCATAAGGGAATCCAAAATTTTCCCTTATACATATCTCAACATCAATATGACACCCAAATGTAACCTCCATCCCTCAGCATCAACCTAGCCCAATGTCTCCAACAACTCTAATCCTCAAACATAAGATGTAAATTTCAACTGATTTAACCTTGAGATACAACTCCTAATATCCGAGGATAATCTAGGATATTTTTTGAGATACTACATGATAAAAAATTTATGGATCCATTTGAATGAACTTAAAACCAAACCAAACTTATATCCACAATATATGAAAACTAACAAGATTGTGACCCTCACTTATGTCATGTATTGCACAACACAACCCCCAGGAAGATTCTGAACCCAAACATCAAAGAAATCCTATTAAAAATATTCATCTAAAAAGATATGAACTTTATATACATGAAATTTACCCCTATATATCCTCCCTTTCATTGTTCCATATCCCACTTAGTGTTCCCTTATCCACAGTACAAGTATTTTCTTCCTTGTTCACAGTGTGTACCCACATTTGGTGTCCAATCATGTACCTGGCCAACAAGTCATGTAATTACCAATGTAAATAGTGTGTTACAATAGTAAACAACAATTAATCACACATGGGGACCCTGGATATGTACCTTGTTGTTCCCCCACATGGTTTTAGGCTAATAATTATACAGGGACATTGGTCATGTACCTCACATGAGCTCTAGTTTTATTCCCTACATGTCCATGTGTCCCGACAATGGGTGGATGACCATTCCCCTAGCCACATCATGAGTCACACCTATAAGGTGTGTCTTCAATAGACACAACATGTATCATTTTCTTCCTCAAACATTATTAAGGGGATAATTTGGGGTATTTTCCACTGAACTATAAACTGTGTAAATGGGTTTCCTTATAGAAATCCCTTTAAAACCCCTCAAAACCCTGTATTATCCAAGAGTGACCATAGATCAAACCTAAGGGGTACCCAATAAAATTTAAAGGATTAAAAAAACTATTTATGGGTATTTGAAGAAAATTGAAAAAATGTTTCTACCTATGCGTGGAAAATGCTATAGATTCTCATTAGATCCATGCCACACACTTACCGATGCCTGATTAGCCTCCATAAGAGCTTCCAAGATTGAACTTACAACTCTATATCTACATTACCTATATCTAAATCTCGTGGTCAAAAGACATAGAATTTCTAGGGGGAATATATGAGAACAGAATGGGATGAAAAGAAAAAATAAATGGAAAAAATAAATAGTAAAAGAAGAAAATGAAAGAAATGGGGCCCATGATCGGACACATCACCCATGAATGAATTATGCCTTGCCCAGTATACCCCCCATTCCAAACTAAACTATAAATATATAAGAACAATTCAATTATCTATTAAAAAGATATCACTGAACGAACATTCTTGAATAAATTATTATTTAATTAATTTAGTATTAAATGTTCAATGAAATTCGAACGACTCGATTTTCTTTCAATCCTATACTATGGTAAATGAAATATTTAGGCACCAATGGAGTGGTTGGGAAAATTATCTGAGATAATCTCAAAATATGGTTTAACACTTTTTCCCATAATATCGTTTGTGGAAAAAATGATCAAACTTATCCAAATTTTCTAGAACCCTTGACAATGATAGTTACTACAAACATTCCCCCATAAATGATTTCCACCCCATAGAATCCTTGGTAATCAACGAACAACCACGCTCTCACATCCTGGATTTTCACTGCTGATGCTATCCTGATCAACCAATAAATAGTCTTATAGCCTGTAAAACACTATCCCAATATGAGAGACATTACTTTGGGGATGATATGATGCTACAAATCATAGGAGTATCCTTATATTCCCAAAACATCTGAAATAGAAAATCACACAACCCACACTATGTCCAAAAATGAATACAATTTGTAAACATGGAAAAAGCTCTCACACCTGAGCACCATTATGAAAATCGTAACAACTAACTATGATTATTGAATAACCAGTAATGGAAACTTCTACAGTCAAAAAACACTTAAAATGAGTGTTAATAAATCCAATGTATGTTGGTGCACTCCCTACCATAATTATTTCTTTAAACCACTCCTAACTATTCCATTTGGATAAAGCTCCCAAGGGCCAAGTACTAACAAAGAAAGGTTAATGCATATAAAGTCAATGATACTTCTCCTTGTGTATATTGGTTCCAACAAATTGGTGCACCCTCAACACCCCTCCTCAAAATAGAGGAATCTCCCTCAAGCCATGATCAAACACATGGCCTCCATTCACTCAAGTGTTAATCCAAATCCACAAGAATCCAATCACACTGTCACCACACAACCCAAAGCACAACCAAAATAAATAGGTCAATATGTCAAACCAAATAAATCCTTTTATGCATTCTAAAAGATTGGGAGAAATCTTAGTTCTCTACTTATCAAACACTAGGAATTTGAATTCCAAAAAAAATCCTATAGATAGAAAACCTCAACAATCTCACTAAGGAATAAAAACCATGAATTCTCATTCCATTAGTAATAGTCATCCCACAAGGTCCACTACAAGACCCAACAGATACCACATTAAATTAATAACTCCCTCCCATGAAACTAAAACCTGAGACTTTAGGGGAACCACCACTTCATGGAATTTGAATCCCGGTCCAAATATCTTTGAAGAATCATTTCAATCATTGATCCATAAACATGGCACTCATATCCTACAACGAATAATAAATGACTCCATTAATCTATCTAAAAGGAAGTACATCTCCATCACCAATGAACATCTCAAAAAAAGAATCACATAACCTTTCATAAGAATAATAGATATTCATGCACTTCATTTGAGTAAAATGAATTGAAGGATTTTTATGTGACACACTATTTTGGTTATTTTAGACACTTTAATCAAATGAACCTCCATTATATAGAAAATTACTCATAGACATGCACATATCATGTGAATTGTATATTCTTATAATGATGCAAGAACATTCATCTCATTCCCACTATTGAAGGGCCAAAACAAAAAATAAATTATCAATCCACAAACCCATGTTCATCATAGAAGGTGAAATAACGCCACAATAAAAAAACTAAAAAATAGCAATCCCATTCGATGGTAACATGGAATTCCTATCAAAAAAGGTTTTCAGGACACCCCAATCCAATATACATCAATAGTTCCAAAAAATACATGACTTTATATCTACCAACTTGCTAAATATGAATACCAAAAACCTCTAATACAAGTTTATAGAAAATAACTCATACATGTTACCAAATATATCTAGACACAAGGCCTCAGGGGCAGCTCCCCATTATCCAAAGGTTGATGACAAGTGGTGATAATATAACAGATATAATAAAGATACTATACCCTATAATCACAGTAAAAGAAAATCAAATATAAATAAAACATTCCTAAGGATAAAAATTAATTTATGCATCATAACTATACAGAAATAATAACATGATATAATAAATGGAATCTAAAATTAAATCATATAGACTCAATAGATTTCAAATAAACAATTTTAATTCACCCAATGGGATGAATAAATATAAAAACTAAAATAATGGAAAATAAATATATATGGCTCTACTGCCTACACCGAGCTGAACCACATACCATGTATTCACGACTCTTGATCTAAATAAGCCCAATCCTGAGACTCCACATGAATGAACCCTCTAGATCAAGAAAAATTTGATATCTACATGATCCAATATACAACATTTTATCCATTTGAAATCATTCATAATATCTTCACACACAATAGGGTTCATGTACAATGGTGGAAATATAAGTCTCCGTAGGATTCCCTCAATAGTGATCCTATAATCTTCCTTCATGTATTAGTGCATGAACATGTGATATTACCAACCTTGATAAAACCTAATAATACGTGACATAGAAAAAAAAACCATATAGAAGCTAATGAGGGAAAAATAAAATAATGAAAATAGATGTCCATGGGTTATAACCTAACCCCAGTTGTAGGTCTATCTTTACTCAGGATCATATTAGAGGATTTATTAAATGTGGATCACCTTTCTAAACAAAATCAGGAATGTCTTCCAGATATAAAATCGATTTTCAAGACGTAAAAATTCATAAGAATAAGTTCCAGATCCTATTTTGCAATGATATGATTCCACACAACAACACACAACTATCTGGATCAAGGACTCTAATGGAACAATCCAAACATTTCGCATGACTCTAGGTCTTACCCTAGAAAAACAACCATAAACTGAATGTATATTAAAAAAAATCACGATCCAACATAGATCCTAACAGTGAACACTTCAATTAGGGACCCTTAATGGATGGGTCTTAATGAAACCCTATCCCACGGGCCCTATCCATGTAACATTGATCTCAAAACTTCAACAAAAGACAAACTCTATCTAGTGCGTAACTCTCAACTAGTGGGGTGTACTCAATTAGATTTCCATCCTAGTCCTATCTAGAGATTTTTAGCATACAAGGGAGAGAGAAATAATAACAAATCATGTCCACTGAAAGTTCCAAGATATCCTAAGGGTCTCCTCCTCAAACCATGTCCTGAGAAGAAACTATCTCAAATAGCCCAACTAAATCACACCAAAATATGGGTCGATGCAACTCTTGAACCCATAATCAAAAAATATACACTAATATAATAGATCAAATATCATGGAAATCCTATAAAGACCATGGTTTGATCAAAATGTCAAACCAATCTTCCAAAAAGATAGACTATTAGAACCAATAAACTCTTGACTCACAAAATTTAGGATCACATGGCATGCATGGTCCTAGTGTGGAGTGATTCCATACTACTGACACCCTTAATGAAATTTATATCTCACAAAAACATCATAAAATAATATTCAAATAGAAAAAATTACATTTCAATAGTTGAAAACCCTATGATGTGTTCCTCTATCCCATTAAAATTTTGGGACATTCCTATTATGAGATAAATCCCCAAGTGTCCCTCACCAAACTAAAACTTGTCATTTAACAATAACATTCTTGTATGTGCCTCTAAAATTAGGATCTTTACAACAAGGTAATTCTCAATTATTCCCTTGACGACCTCAAATGTAGGATACCCTACAAGCTATCCTTAGTACAAAAGAAAATTTGGGTAAAATCCCTTTGTAATAAAAGATGAGCTGACCCCCTTGAAAAATATTGACCCTTTTGTACTATCTCACACATAATGGTATCCAAATATGACCCTCATACCCATATCAATATCACTAGGACACATAAATGTAATCATCATCCATTGGAATCAACGAATCTTATTGTATCCAACTGCATTGATCCTTAAACGCATTATCTAAATCTAAAATTCTAAAACATTGAAAAATTGGTTCTGAAATCTTGGTAAAAAATGAAATATTATCATATATAATACATGATATTTCATTTTATAATAAGTCCAAAAGTACCTCAAAATAAACAAAAATATGATCTGATATCCATAAGACAATCGGACTAACAATATCATGATAATCAATCGGGTATTTCATTTCAAAACGCAACCCACTAGAAACTTTTAAATCCAATAACCATATAAATCCTCTGAAAAATTTGTTCCTAATATAAAATATATATCCATATATACATGAAATTCTAAAATGATTCTACCATCCGAGTTTATGTGGAAAAAATCTCATAATGTACTTACCATGGTTATAATTCTAACTATACAATGATAAAATAGTAAACACACACTAGGAGAGGTAAAGCACACAAAGTGGTCTTCGGGTACACAAAATGTACACAAAAATGTCCTCCTATACCATGTTATATAGCCTATATGGAATGTAATTCTATTAAATAAACATAGCTTCCACCTCATTCACATAATATACCCCACATATGTTGTATGTACCCATGTATTTTCAGACAACATTTTTGAGCATAGATTTGAATTTTTGCCTTTAGATTCTCTTGAGAGATAAAATAGTAATTTCTTCTAGAATATGATCTCAAATTTTTTTGACCATTCCATTGGTCTCGGAATTGGGTGTTAATCCTAGGAAATGATTCTAGTGGAAATCTGAGCCATTATAATTTTAGAGGAATAATTAATATTTACTATTTAATAATTACATATTAAATTGTTCATGGTGGTTCTTTTGAACATATATTTTGAATAGAGCATCAAATTGAGATTACATCTTTGTCATTGAGTCTGGATTGAGAATTTTATCCTAGGCAAGGCATTAACATGAGTCGAGCACTGGGGCCTGCATGGTCCCATTTTTCTTCTTTTTATTTTATTTTTATTCCTTTTCTTTCATTATTTCCTTCTTCTTCCTTCCTTTTTTCATCTCACGTACAGCCCTTATAGGGATCCGACACCATGAAACTAGGAGAGGATAGGGAGAGGGAGAAATATAGGAGTAGAGGAATATAGGGAGATAGGAAGAGAGGGAGGAGCCTCCACAAATCCATCTTTGCGCTGAATTAGTGTGAAACATCCATGTACTATAAAATTGAACAAAGCATCCACAGTTTCTACCAGAAGGTAGTCCTATTTATGTTTTCACTAAATAACTACTTCAATAGGTAACATGGAATGTAGTTAATGGAAACACACCATGTTTTATTCCTGTTTGGGGATGATGATGATCGATAAGTACACCACATGTACAAAGGTATTCAATTCATATACTAGTACGAGGTCGTTTGGATGAGTACATGGGCACATCTACCCATTTAGGGGTACACATCAATGAGGATTACATGACCAGACCTTATGCGGGTGACACACTGTGTATACATTCACATCATGGCAAGGTAAGTAGCCAAGATGGTTAAGGGACACGGGCATATACCCCATGTTGGGTATATGTCGTGTACCTGCCTTACACACCGTATACCTGGGGATTTTAACCACACATATCGACGAGAGTGCACTCCAATGTAGCGATTTGAGGGTATATGTTGGTTATAGACCCTATAGGATGTGTACTCCTCCTTGGTAAATCTTTGTGAATTTTTCATATCTTTTCTCCCTAGAGTCAGAATTTATACACAATAGTTGTCCATTCTCAACAGTATTTAGTATAGGCCGTGATGGTGGAAGCTATGGAGCATTCTGAGGAATCCTAAAGGTTGTTTTGGGAATTCTAACTAAAAGGAGATGTTTTTCCTTCTATTATTTATTCTAGATTTCAACTAAAATTGAGACTTGTAGTGAATGATAGGTTGGGTGTTCAGAGAAACCAACTTTATATCTTGTTCTTATATGAGCTATGTGCTATCTCTCATGACCTGTTATTTTGAGGATGTTCCTTTGTGAGACTTGCCCTTCTGGACTATTAGGCTACGAGACCTACTTCTTCTAAGGATCCCCTGATGGATTCCTTTCATTAAAAGCTTATCTAGGGAGTCGTTTTCAGGATACCTTACGTGTGTGTTGTACTAAGGATTCCAAGTAGGATGCCTCTTCCTTGCATTCATTCAAGGATCAAATATAGGATTCATCATTTACCTTACAACTAAGGATTATGAGAAGGATGGATCCACTTTCATTTATCTAAATGATCCCATGTATTATGCCTTTCATTGATTGACTTGTGGGACCTAATGAGTTCCCATTGTTTTACTGACCATAAGATATACATTGTGTTTGGGTGGAGATGGAGTTCGGGTGACACCTAGAAGCTGTGCCGAACTGGTAATCCCATGTTATTGTGTCTAGAGAGTTGGGTTTGGAATTTGGGAAACCCTCACTTGTTTGTTTATATCTAACTTTCATTTATAATGTAGCATGGTTTACTAGAGGTTCATCCAACTTACTGGTTGTTGATCCAGATGCGAGGTGTCATTATTTCTCTTGGGATGCCAAGATCATCTTTTTTTGATATGTATTGCTTATTGGGATGATAAGATGTGCTTACCAAGGATCCAACATCTAATCCCTGTTATTTCAGATATTTTATTGTGTACCCAGAGGTATTACTTGGGAGTTGGCTGTTGAACTAGAATATATATATATATATATATATATATATATATTGTGATATAAATTTTGTTAGGATGTTCATAGGTTTGTCTTTTTATCAGGCTATTGAGCCTTACGTATTGACTTGTGCACCTTGAGTGATACCTGGATTCCCATAATAGAAATTCCATGGAAAAACTCAAAGTCTGGATGATATATAATGGGGATGATTATTCTATCCTTTTTACGGAAGAGAGACCCAATAATCGTGGTATATTACACACTCTCGAGTGGTGGGGATGATTTCAATCCCCTTGGCCTATGACAAAAATTAATATGCCTTTCCAAATAAATTATGACAATTGAGGTGTGTATTATGGCTTCCCAATGGTGAATTATCACTTCATAACGGCATGGAATTCCAATAATCATGCTAGATTATTCACATCCAAGTGGTGGGGATTATTTTGATATCCTCGGCCTATTTTTGGAAATATTACGCTCTTCCAGATTAGTTACGAGACTTGAGGGGTGGAGCATGAGGTCTCACCGGTAATTTCTCTCTTTACAGATCACCTAAACGATATACCATTAAGGATTATCCATGTTCTGAATGTTGTAACCTCCTATAGAATGAGACATAGGGATCAGACATTGTACTATATTTATAGGCATAGGTAGCATGTCGACTAACTCAGTGACCTTTTATCAGATGTACGAATGTACTCTGTGGGATCCTTCTTTACAGGATTGACCATTGGTATATGATATCATTATTTAAATGAATGACCATTGGTATGTGGTATCCATATTTATAAGATTTACCATTGGTATATGATATCTATTTTAGTGTTTATAGGTGAGTGTGTGTGAAACAAGGTGTAGGAAAAGAGTTCATTTGTGGTGATTTATCTTTCAAAGAGATAATTATGTCATTGGTCGAAGTAGGTAAATGGAAATTGAGATAATGGACCCAGAGATTGACTTAATGATACATGGTTTGAGTGGAATGAAATCTATATAAATTCCCATGCATATGATGTTCGAGATATCATGATTACAGACCCAAGGATCAATTATAGTTGTGGTTTCATGTTATTTTATTCTCATAGTAATGAATATTCATATCTATGTATATATGTATTGGTACGAGACTATAAATATTTGTGTATGTATTTATGGACATCCTAGGAAGAACGTATCGAGTTGATAGGGATTACAGACCCCTAGTATGACTATTGGATCACGTTGGTTTACTTACTTGTGGTTGTTCTTTTACTAGGCTCAGCACGTTACGTTTTCATACACATATAGAAGCACATTTAAATGTTGCATTCAGATGTGTCCTACTGAGATTGTTTCTCACCCCTTCATATACACCTAAGTGTATGTGTAGACGTTATGTATGATTTTTAGGATGATGATGAGTTCCATGGTGGATAGGATAGTGGACTAATTATTCTTGTTCTATAAGTGCTACTCGAATGGGTCAAATGATAAGGTTGGTGCAGTTCAATAGTGACTGGAGACCGGGTACGTGATCTGGCTCGAAGTTAGTTGTTGAACCCTATACTATTACTTTTACATTCTTTTGTACTAATATATTTGTATAGTCGGACCAATGTGTGAATAGAGTTGTATTATATGGAATATCTATTCAGGCTATTACATCATTTCATTAATTATTACAACCAGTTTTATTTCAGTTTTTTATTGATTCTGCACTCTGTTGTTTACTGCTGTGTATGATACATAACAATCATTTTTATATTTTCTTACTATGATATGAGAGAATAGTCTCCCCTATATCACAACTATAGTCCATAACTACTTGTCATAAGCCTCCAGAAAGTGGTGAGGAACGCGAGAGGCCTTGTAACCCATGAGCTCAGAGCTCTAGTTTAGTGGTATCCGAGTCAGTATGTTACGACATTGTATAAAAGGAGTTTTCATTTCCAGGTTATTAATATTTGGATTATGGTAGATATGATTATAAGGATTGTGTTGGAACCTATGAAAAATATTGGGCTGGTGTGTCAAGAACACTTAATCATGTAGGATGTCCGAGTTTCCAAGGTATGGGATTGCTGTTATGTTTTGATATGTTAGAGTTCTATTTGATTTTTTTGTGTACACACATGATGTGTGTGGATGTTATGATTTTATATGGATATATGGCTCTTTTCCATTTGTAAGAGGCTAGGTATGGATTTGAATCAAGGATGGAAATTGTAAGAGGCTTCTCACACATCATAATAGGCACAAAGTATTCACATCATATAGGACTGCTAGTGTTTGATTTTACTGATGAATTAGGCCATTTGGGAATGATTAAATGGATTTTTCAATTTTATGGTAGGTTATTTAGGTCTATGTTGATGCATTTTTGAGAATTATGACCTATTCCTCGTGCATAGGAGGTGTTGTGACCAATTAGGTCGACATGGAACATGATGCCATTATGTGAACCCCTTGCTTGGTATTTGTCCTCAGGTATCTGGTAATCTTTTCAGATCACTGAGTACGATGCATATAGATGCAATTAATTTTCTTGTGAACTCGATATCTAGAGGGTATTGTGTTGTACACATGCTCAGTGAGTGGTAGTACAATTTCTCTTCTATGTTGGTTTTAGGGAATCAAGGGAGTCGTTCCTTCTGATGATGCTCGAAGAGGATTATGGAATTCATAGGTGATTGTTATATTTACCTAATTTTGAGAGGTTAGGTCTCTAGGGATATGTGGGAGAACCAGAGACTATTCATTTAGATTAAGAACCTTATAGGTTGATGTCAATTTTGTTCATGGGAAATATGTGTGAGAGAGGTTGTCCCATTTTGGGTACCATTATAGGGGTGAGATTGGTTTTAAACTCATTTAGATATCGAGTCATGGTAGGCGATTAAGTTTACACTATAGAAATGTTGATTAAATAATCTTCTGATGAATTATCTTAGGTTATTGTGTTTCGAGACAGGTGTGAAGGGTAGGAATGTTCGGGTTCCTGACCTAGTCGAGAAGTCTTTTTGCAGTTTCTAATGTAGTCAGTGTGCAGGAAGAGGCTCATGAAGGGAATTGCACCATGTGTATGGATCGAGAGATAAATATACATACTTATTATACATGGTATCATTTGAATCTAAATCAGCGAGTGGCCTAGTGCGAGCTGAGGACCGATGTTGTGAGACTTGTTATGGCCTTGGACCCAAGATGTTGTGTTGTAATGTCCCTTTACGGTAGAGGTGACATCGTGAAAAGGGTTATGTGATACAATTGACCCATTAATGAATCCTGATCATGAATTGATAGGATGTGAGTGTGGCTCAGAAGGAGTTTTACACACCCTTGGTAGAATCATAGAGTACTCATGTTAGATAGGATCTTTCACAACCTAGATTCTTATTGAGTATGCTGAGAGTGCTTTGGCCCTACTTTGAGCACATTTTTCTTTTTAGATTCCTTTCCTAGTTAGGAAGGAACCTGTTGAGGTGGTTCTCGAGGAGCATTGTAAGGTATTTCATACCGTGGGGAGTACATAATTGGACGTTTGAGGGTGCAGTCTCCCTTTTTTATTTAAACTTCATTATTTCCCATGTTTCATAAGTCTTAGTGTTTTGTTAAAGACAATGATAAAGGAATTTTTAATGTGGGGAGTAGCAGATCGATCATAGTTAAATTTCTTCAATGTAGAAGTCAATTGATTACACTATGAGAAAGTCATTGGAATGTATAGATAGCTTTGTTTTTCCAATTCATGGGTTTGGAGCGTGGATACTAGTGCTTTCAATAGGCTTTTCAGGGATGAGAAAGTTTATTGTGGGGATTTTTTAAAGACCCATGTTTTTTCCGATTGTAGTTTTCTGAAGAAATTTATTTTTTTCCTTGAGATGCTCGTGTGGGGTAAAATGGTCTTTTTAACTTATCATTTTATCTTGAATAATTTTTTTGACCACTCTGTTGTTCCCATAATCGAGTTTTTACACTAGGACATATGTTTAGTGGAAATAAGAGTTGTTCTAATTTCAGTGGACTAATGAATAATTATTATTTACTAACATAAATATTAAATTATTCATGTTGGTTCATTCATCCATATCTTGTGAATAGATATTTGGATTGAGATTTTTTCACATATATTGATTCCATAATGAAGAGTTCATCCATAGTGAGGCATAAACCAAAATCGGACATTTGGGATGGCCTAAGCCACTTTTTCTTTGTTTTCAATTTATTTTTAGTTCTTTCTTTTCTTTTTCTTTTTTTCTTTCATTCTTATTCCTTCCTTATGCTTCTCAAGTATTCCTCACCAAGGGATATTTCTCCATGCGACTGAGAGATTAGAGGGAGAGGGAGAAATAAATGGAGAGATGAAGAGAGGGAGGAGCCTTTGTGAAACCCTCAGCGCATTGGATCGATGTGTAGAATCCGTGGACTATCAAATGGACTGAAGATTCAACAGTTTCTTCTCGATTGTAAGACCATTTAAATTTTTTACATAGAACCCATTTAATTTATATCCGGGTTTTATAGACATATATTTCTTTCTTTTGGCCTCTTGAGGTTCTATTTGTTGTTTTATGGGATAAAACAGGTGATTTGGTTGGTCTGAGGGTTTTCTGTTCAGGAAATCCAGGTAAAAAAATGTGTTTTAGGGAAACATGCTGTTTTTTATTTCTATTTGAGGAAGTTTATGTTTGAGGAGTACATGCTGGGTACAGTTGTATACATTCCGTGTACTGGTACTTGGCACTGTGGCTGAGTACCTGAGCATGACAAACCATTTAGGGGTACATGACCGTGTGCAGTAAATGGACAGACCCCATGTGGGTGACATGCCATGTAGACATACATAGCTTGGGTAGGAAAATAGCCAAGCTAGTTGGGGGACATGGGAATGTATCTTGTGTGAGGTACACATCTTGTACCACCCTTATACGTCGTGACCTGGGGATTTTACTCACCCAGGCCAGTGAGAGTACACGCCCATGTGGTGATCTGAGGGTATATATTGTATATGGTCTCTACACGCCCTAAACTCCTCCCTTGTAACCCTTTGAGGGGTTTTTTCATACCTTTTCACCCCAGAGTTAGAATTTTTACATGAGAGTAATGAATCATGAGTAGTTTTCTACATAGATCGTGATGGTGGAGCCTGTTGTGTTTTCTAAGGACCCACAATGGGTGATTTTGGTCTTCTATATAAATGGATTTTTTCTTCATATAGTTATCGAATCCATATGTGTACTGAAAGTGAGACATGGGGTGAATGATTGGTTGGGTTTTCAGACCAACTTATTTGAGATCATAATCTATGATAAGCTATGACCTATCTCCCATGACCCATGTTTTTGAGGAAGATTCCTTGTGAGATGTTCCCTTTTATCCTATGAGGTCATGAGACCTACTACTTCTAAGGATCCCCTGTGGGATTCCTTTCCATACATGAAAATATCGGGAGTCACTTGAAGGATCCCTTAACTATGTGATATACTAAGGATTCCCAATAGGATTCCTTTATCTTTCTTCAATAGATGATCCCTTGTAGGATTCAAAATTTTCCATACAACTAAATAATCTGATAAGGATTCCATCACATGAATTAATCCAAAGGATCCAATGTAGTATGGATTTTAATGCATAAATTGTGGGACCCGGCCGGTGACATTGTTTGAACGACCAGGAGATGTACGTCATGTTTGGGTATAAATGGTCCTCGATTGTCACCTCGAACCCATGACGAACTACTAAGCCCATGGGGATGTGGCATGAGTGTTGGGTTGGGCATTTAAGACACCCTCACTTGATTGAATATATCAAACTTGGTTTGAACATGTAGCAATGCTTTCCAGAGTTACATTCTAGTTGGTAGCTATAGAACCATATGTGCAGTGTCTTTCTTTCCCTTCATATGTCCTAATATTATCCCATCGATCCATATTTCTTATTGGAATTATCATATGTGCATTCTTGGGATCTGACTTCTGAGCCATGATATTTATGATATTTTATTGTACACCTAGTGGTATTAACTGGGAGTTTTTTATTAATCCATATTATCTATATATTGATATATATTTTCATGGGATATCAAGGGGTGGTTCCTTGTATTCGGATTTTTTTCCTTACGTGAGGGGTTGTACAAAATGAGTGATATATGGATTCCCATAATAGAAATTCCTTGGACAGACTTATAGGATCGATGATATATGACAGGGAATATTATTCTATCTTCAATTTTGGGAATGGAGAACCAAGGATCAAGGTATATTATGAAATCTAGAGTGGTGGTGATTATTATGATTTCCTAGACCAATGATTATAATGAAAAGGATCATACAAGTTAGTTACGAGACTAATGGGGTGTATCATTGTCTCTCACTGATAATTCCTCTCTTTATATAGGAACATAGTCCCAAGACTCATTGTAGATTATGCGCTACTAATTAGTGGGATGATTATGATCTCGTCAGTCTGTGATTGGAATGATCATGCTCTTCTGAATCAGTTATGAGACTCGAGAGGTGGAGCATGATGTCTCACCAGTGAGTTTTGTCTTTATAGATATCCTAAGAGAATGATCCTTAGGTATTATCTTTGTTTTGAATATTGTCACTGCCTACAGACCGAGACATTATTCTAAGACATTAGACTAGATTCACTGGGTTGGACAACATGGTGAATGGCTCAGTGACCTTTTACTAGATGTCAGCACATACTCCCAGGAATAATTCATTATAGGATTTTATATTGGCATACTGTATCCTTATTTACAAGATTGACCATCTATATATGGTATCCTTATTTATATGATTGACCGTTTTTATATGGTATCGTTGTTAGTGATTTGTGCCAAGTACGTGTGAATATAGATGTAAGAAATTTATCCCCCTATGGTGAAGTAGCTTTCTTAGAGATAAAGTTCTGGTGTTGGACAAAGAAGGTATATGTTGATTGATAATTTAGAACCCGAGATCAACTTAATCATACAAAAAATGAGTGGCACAATTTCTAGCTCAATGCCCTTTCATAGTATGTTTGGTGTGATCAGGATTATGGACCCAAGGATCAACTACTGATGTGGTTTTACAGTATTGATTAACATACAAAATAATATTCATATCTATGTATATATGTATTGGTATGAGACAATACAGGTGTATCTATATAGTTATGGACATCCATGGTGGAACATGCCCAGTTGATAGGGATTATATACCCTAGGTTTGACTGTGGGATCAGATTGGTTTACTTCTTTTTGGTTGTGATTCAGCTAGGATGAGCATGTTCCATTTTCATACACTTATATCAACACATTTATAGGTTTCTTGTCAGGGTGGCATACTAAGATTCTATCTCACTACTGTAGATGAATCATGGTATATGTGTATACCTTATGCCTTATTTTTAGGTTGAGATTGAGTTTCATGGTGGATAGGGGTGAGGAATAGTATTTCTTGGTTGAGCATATATGCTTGATTAGTTCTACTAATCAGGCTGGTGCAGTTCGTCAATGCCTGGAGACATGGTATATGGTTTATATTGTAGTTAGTAGTTGAGGACTATAATTTAAATTCAGTTTATTTTGTGCTCCCTTATCATTATTGTCAGTCCAATGGGTGAACAATGTGGTATTTTATGACATAACTATTTGGGATTTTACATTATTTAAATTATAATTACAACATTTTATATTTCAGATGTTTACTACTTCCACATTCTGTTGTTTACTTCTGTTTATGATACTTAGCTATTCTACACGAGTTTCTTGCTCTGATATTAGGGAATTTTCTCCCCATTATCATACCCCAGACCCTCACTTCTATTTAGAAGCCTCTTGCGAATGGGGAGGTGTGCTTGTGGACTTGAAAACCACCCGATTGGAGAAATGGTTTAGTGGAATTCGGATCAAGAATTTACATAGTGTGTCTATGAAAATACCTGGACCAACTATGATGTGTTTTCCAAATAACCCATCATGTTCCTCAGGTGTACAATATTTACTCACACATGGCTACCTGACTAGGTACCTCAAGATTACCCACAAACATGGTAAGAACAATTATAGTATATGGCCACCATCCAAACACCACACATGGGATCTGGCTATGTTCCCTTCTTGACTATATGTCCTGACACATTGTTTTGGGTCATTACCCCGATCAAACCCCATGTCACCCCTACATGGTGTGTCCCAAACACATTATGAAACAAAACTACTAGCCCAACTTTTGTAAGAAACTACCATAGATTCCCACTGAATCTATGCCACCACCTCAAATGCCAGATCTACCTTTGAATGAGCTTCGTAGGTGGGTCCTCCTCTTTCCATTCACTTATATCTCACACTCTATCTCTTGACCACATGACACATGTGACCTAGGTGAACTACACAATAAGATAAAGGTAATTAAATAAAAAAATTAAATATTAAAAAAGAAGGGAAAAAGAAAAAGAAAAGGGTCTTGGGATTGGCCCTAGTGCCCACAATGAGAATATTCCTCACCTATGAAACCCCCCGACTATGGACATGACTACATAGACATAATATCAATATGAAGCTCCATTTAAAATATATTACAGAGTGAACATGCTTGAATAAATTATTATTTTATTAATTTAATAATAAATATTCTACAAAAATTTCAATTTATTATATTTCCACTACTAGAAAAACAGGTATTTGCGACGGGATCCCGTCGCAAATAGCCCGTTGCTGAAAACGCCGTCGCAACTACACTTATTTGCGACGGGCCCGTCGCTAAAGACTTTTTTTGCGACGGGCATTCTCTCCGTCGCAAATAGTATTCCGTATTTTTGTAAAAAACTTTTAAAACAGTTTTTGCGACGGGACCCGTCGCAAATACCTTTTGCGACGGGACCCGTCGCAAATACCTTTTGCGACGGGACCCATCGCAAATGGCTTTTGCGATGGTTCCGTCGCAAAAACTCTTTTTAAAAAAAATAAAAAAAAATTAATAATACTAGTATTTGCGACGGGATTCGGGACCCGTCGCAAATACTTTTAAAAAAAAAAAATAAAAAACTATTAATAATACTAGTATTTGCGACGGGCATAGTATCCCGTCGCAAATACTATAAAAAAAATAAAAAAAATAAATTATTAATTAATTATTTTAATTAATATAATAATAGAATTATAATTTACAAATGAAAATAATAAATTATTTTAATTACTATAATAATAGTAGAATTATAATTCAAAAATAAAAATAATAGAATATTAATAAATAATTTAATTAATATAATAATATTACAATTATAATTCATAAATAAAAAAATATTAATAAGTTATTTTAATTAATATAAAAATAATAGAATTATTTTACATTCAAATATTAAAATAATTCAAGTATTACAAAAAAAATAATTAAATTATAATATTATAAAATTTTAATATATATATAAAATTTTAATATATATATATAATTTTAATATATATATAAAATTTAATATTATAAAATATAAATAATATTATTATTCATATTAATATTGTTATTTAAAAATATAATATTATTAATATTTTATAATGAGACAGAAACTACGAATAGAAAAAAAAATATTTTGATTTCACAAATTTTATAACAGAAATACAAACTCTAATCTGAAGGAGGGGGGAGGGGGGAGGTGGGGGATCTGCAGATGGTGGTGGAGGAAACTCCATCCCTAAAGCATGAGTGAGTCGGCGCATGTACTCCATCTGCTCCTGATGCTGCTGCTGCCACCGACTCGTCTGCTCCTCGTACAGCTGCTGCTGGCGTCGACGCTCCTCCTCATGCTGCTGACGCATCTGCTCCTGGTCCTGTCGGAGACTCTCTATCTGTGCAGTCTGAGATCGCAACTGATCCTCATACTGTGTAGAAGAAGATGCACGAGCTCTTCTCGAGCTGGACGCCGACATCGCAGCACTGCCATAATAATCTCCGGGAGTCAGTCGAGAGCCGATACCAACTACCCGGCCCTTCTCGAAGGCATACTGGGTGGCCTGCATCCATGCCGCCTCATCAAACTGACGGGCAGTGGTCTGATCTGATGACTCGGCCTGACTCTCAGGTCGGGCCTGTGCCGCTGCGGCCTCATATGACTCCTATAGTTGCAATTTAAAATTAAAATTGTGAATATATTATATGCAGTTAATTTTTAAACTTGAAAACAAATAATACTGACCACGATGTGATGCTGACGATCACCTCTGAGCTCCCCAGTAGCAGGATCACTGTACATCCTCCGATATACGTCGTACTCTGTAATATCGGGGTGCTCGACAGCCTATAAGAATAAAAAATAAACTGTTAATATTTATAGTTATATAAAATATTTATAAATAATGTACGTACCAGATCCTGTCTATGAGTACTGAAAGAACGACTCCCAGCTCGATGAGTCACCTCCTGTCTCCCCCGATTCTGCCTCCCCACCGATGATCTCCTCTGAAAGGCACCACTCAACCAGTGCGCACATAATCCATCCCATACATGGGATGAAATATACTCTGGTCGGTGTGCTCTACATGACTCCTCAAAATCTGACACTCCTGCTTTCTTCATCGCAACTTTTCTTAAATTGTGCAAAAACTGACGAAGACGATCACGCATGGCCACCTCCCATGCCTCGTGGATGGCGTCACGCATGGTATCCTCGATCGGATACCATAAACCCTACAAATAAATCAAAATATCAAGTTAGAAATGAAATAATTTTCAAAATAAAAATTATTTATTTACGTACGTACCAACCAATGGCCGAACATGGCCTGCTGCACATCAATGGGAATCTGCTCCCATGTGGTCCACGGCTGAGAGAAATAGTTGCGCAAAATAGTGCTGCCCTGTCCGACTGCTATATGCGGAAAACTGAAAAAATAATAAACATTTATTATGTGAATACATTAATGAAATCTTAGTCAAATCCACAGGTTATCACACAGGTTATCACACCTCCGGGTGCGCGGATCAAACCCAAGACGTGGACGTCGCTCGGGGACGGGGTCAGGAATCATCAATCGTGCAAGACTGCGCCCCCTCCGCGTACTCCCTGGAGCGCCTGCAGGCTGAGGGTCATCTACCAGCAACTCATCCGCATCGAAAGGCAGGTCAGCCTCCGCCAACTCACGAAATGTGGCCTCGTCCATCTGAAACAGAAAATGTTAATGTCAGCAAATAATTGATAATTACTATTATATATACATATATACATATTATGATTGTATATAAATACCATGGAATTCTATAAGTGTTCATCTTCATCATCATCTTCATATATGTCAATGTCATCTTCATATTCCTCCTCAACATCATCGATATCCATTCGAGTTGCAGTTGCTTCATCTCTTACCATTTCAAATTCATGTGTGACATCATTAACATCATCATCATCACCAACTCCTAAATGTGGGGTGTCGTCATCGATACTCATGTCTCTTTGTAAAAAAGATTGATTTTGAGTACTCTCTTGAAAAACTTCAATTCTTTGCACATCAGTGAAAGCACTTTCACTTTGACTAAACTGATTGTCTCGAATTTTGATTTTTATTACACTCCACTAATCAGTCAAGTCTCTTGATTTTGCACAGTACTTTGCATAATAAACTTGATATGCCTGTTGAGCCAATAAGAATGGTTCATTTACTGCGAGAACACTTTTACATTTAATATCGATGATTCCATGAGTCGGATGAACACGCACGCCTCTCTCTGTATCCAACCACTGACATTTGAACATGGTTATGTAATGTTGTCCAAGATAACAGAGTTCAATGATTTCATCAAGTATGCCATAAAAGTAAACTTCATTTTCTCGATGATGAGATCCTCTCAAGCTAACTCCACTGTTCATTGTTTTTTTCGATTCCCCATATGCATGTGTGTGGAATCGAAATCCATTCACCACATATGCATTATAAGTTTTAACAAGTTTGGAAGGTGGGTTACTCAATACACACAGCTGTTTGTCAATTTTATCAGCATGTCGAGACACCTGAAGATTTGTGAAATAATTATCAATATAGTAAACTATACATTGAATGAGTTGCTAAAAGATAAAGAATTTATGTTACCAGTTTTTGAAACCACTGAGAGAAATTTTTCAGTCGACGTTCTTCGAGAGCAGCTGCTGTAATTTGTGGAATTTGTTTCTTGATATGATTATCATACAACCTATAAAAACCAAAGTTATTTACTGTAACATAAATGATAGAATAAGTGATATAAACACTTACAGTACAACTGATGTCATCTCTTCACAGTTGAGCAGAACATACGTATGAGCTCTATGATGTTCATCATCTGAAAGCCAGCGTTCAGAAACTCCACCAAAACCAAGCTCTGACTGGTTGAAAACAGATAATTGATTGTCGATTTCATCAATATTCCTCTCATTCCGTCCCATTCGGTTGTGTTTTGAAGGATACTCAGATTCAAAATAATGGGAGCAGAAAAAAGATATTTCCTCTTGCAAATAAGCTTCTGCAATAGATCCTTCAACAGATGCTTTGTTGCGTACTTTTCTTTTCAATTTTTGCATGCAACTTTCAAATGGGTACATCCATCGAAACTGTACCGGACCTCCACATTTGGCTTCATATGGCAAATGTAACATCAAATGTTCCATTGAGTCGAAGAAAGACGGCGGAAATATTTTTTCAAGTTTACATATAATTACAACAAAATCTTTTTCAAGTTTGCCTAGAGCATCATAATCTGCCGTAGCTGCACAAATTTCCCGAAAAAAATGAGACATGTCTGTTATGGAATCCCAAATCACAGAATTCAACAGACCTCTTAATCCAATGGGTAGAAGTCTCTCCATTATAACATGACAATCATGACTTTTTAATCCAGTAATATGACCATTCTTTACACATCTACCCAAATTGGAAGCACAACCATCTGGAAGTCTCAAATCTGCAATCCACTGACAAAATAATAAACGGTTTTCTTTAGACAGTGTATAAGCTACTTTTGGTTTCAGTAACCTTTCTGTTCTGACATTCTCAAATAGTTCCAATTCTGGACGCCTGCAAATTTGGGCAAGATCTAAACGTGCATTTACATTGTCTTTTCTCTTTCCTGGCGTATCCAAAACTGTATGAAACAAATTATCAAAACAGTTCTTCTCAATATGCATGACATCTAACATGTGTCGGACCAACAAATCAGACCAATATGGCAAATCCCAAAATATGCTACGTTTAATCCAATTGCGTTCTTTCCCAAAACCAGAAATTTTCTGTTGGTTTATTGTGGGACCAAAAGTGATGGGAGGTAATGAAAATACAACCGATTTTAACTCCGAACCTGATAGCATTTTTGGAGGTCCATCCCTTTCAGCTGTTCCTTTTCTGAAATGAGATCTGTTTCTGTGAAAAGGATGATCAGCTGGAAGAAATCTGCGATGACAGTCAAAATAACACGGTTTCTTTCCATGAATGAGCATAAATGCTTTGTTCTCTCCCATACAGTAAGGACATGATTTCTGACCATGTGTACTCCAGCCAGATAACATCCCATAAGCCGGGAAGTCACTTATTGTCCACATCAATGCTGCTCTCAGTATGAAATTCTGTTTCGTTGCAACATCATATGTACTGACACCAGTACTCCATAATAAATTTAATTCATCAATCAATGGCTTCAAATAAACATCAATATTTTTCTTCGGATGTCCTGGAATTAGTAAAGTCAAAAATATATATGGCTCCTTCATCAACATCCATGGAGGTAAATTATACGGAGTTAAAAAAACAGGCCAACATGAATATTGACTACCATAAGATCCAAACGGGCAGAAACCATCAGTGGAAAGGCCCAGTCGAACATTTCTATCTTCTAAAGCAAATGATGGATGCACTCTGTGTGTTTAACATTCTGTCTCCACATGTAATATTCGCATTCACTTTCACCTCTCCATTGGCGAGTAGGTTGATAATTTTGAAAAAGAATGCGAATATTACATGTGGAGACAGAAAACACACAGATGGAAAGAGAATTATATATAATATAGAAAATTATATTATTTTAATATTAATAATAAAATATATAAATAATGTAATAAGGTAATTATTTCAAATTATTGGTAAGTATTTCAAATTATTGGTAAGTATTTCAAATTATTGGTAAATATTCCAAATTATTGGTAATTATTCCAAATTATTGGTAATTATTCCAAATTATTGGTAATTATTCCAAATTATTGGTAGTTATTCTTAATTTTTGGTAGTTATTCCTAATTATTGGTAAATATTGGTAATTATTGGTAAATATTGGTAATTATTAGAAAATATTGGTAATTATTGGTAATTATTGGAAAATATTGGAAAATATTGGTCATTATTGGTAATTATTGGTGATTATTGGTAATTATTGTTGATTATTGGTAATTATTGGTGATTATTGGTAATCATTGGTGATTATTGGTAATTATTGGTGATTATTGGTAATTAATACTGATTATTGGTAATTAATACTAATTATTGGTAATTAATACTAATTATTGGTAATTAATACTAATTATTGGTAATTAATAATCATTATTACTAATTATTGGTAATTATTACTAATTATTCCTAATTAATACAAATTATTCCTAATTATTCCTAATTATTACTAATTATTGTTAATTATTACTAATTATTACTAATTATTACTAATTATTACTAATTATTTCTAATTATTACTAATTATTTCTAATTATTACTAATTATTGCTAATTATTAGTAATTATTGCTAATTATTACTAATTATTGCTAATTATTATTAATTATTGATAATTATTAATAATTATTGATAATTATTGGTAATTATTACTAATTATTGTTAATTATTGGCAATTATTGTTAATTATTACTAAATATTGGTAATTATTACTAAATATTGGTAATTAATACTAATTATTGGTAATTAATACTAATTATTGGTAATTAATACTAATTATTGGTAATTAATACTAATTATTGGTAATTAATACTAATTATTGCTAATTAATACTCATTATTACTAATTATTGGTAATTATTAATAATTATTGCTAATTATTAGTAATTATTGATAATTATTGGTAATTATTACTAATTATTGCTAATTATTGGCAATTATTGCTAATTATTGGCAATTATTGTTAATTATTAATAAATATTGGTAATTATTACTAAATATTGGTAATTAATACTAAATATTGGTAATTAATACTAATTATTGATAATTAATACTAATTATTGGTAATTAATACTAATTATTGGTAATTAATACTAATTATTGGTAATTAATACTAATTATTGGTAATTAATAATCATTATTACTAATTATTGGTAATTATTACTAATTATTGGTAATTATTACTAATTATTCCTAATTAATACTAATTATTCCTAATTAATACTAATTATTCCTAATTAATACTAATTATTCCTAATTATTCCTAATTATTACTAATTATTGCTAATTATTACTAATTATTGCTAATTATTACTAATTATTGCTAATTATTACTAATTATTGCTAATTATTACTAATTATTGGTAATTATTAATAATTATTCCTAATTAATACTAATTATTCCTAATTAATACTAATTATTCCTAATTAATACTAATTATTCCTAATTATTCCTAATTATTACAAATTATTGCTAATTATTACTAATTATTGCTAATTATTACTAATTATTTCTAATTATTACCAATTATTTCTAATTATTACTAATTATTTCTAATTATTACTAATTATTGCTAATTATTAGTAATTATTGCTAATTATTAGTAATTATTGCTAATTATTATTAATTATTGCTAATTATTATTAATTATTGCTAATTATTATTAATTATTGCTAATTATTATTAATTATTGATAATTATTAGTAATTATTGATAATTATTGTTAATTATTACTAATTATTGTTAATTATTACTAATTATTGTTAATTATTGGCAATTATTGTTAATTATTACTAAACATTGGTAATTAATACTAATTATTGGTAATTAATACTAATTATTGGTAATTAATACTAATTATTGGTAATTAATACTAATTATTGGTAATTAATACTAATTATTGGTAATTAATAATCATTATTACTAATTATTGGTAATTATTACTAATTATTCCTAATTAATACTAATTATTCCTAATTATTCCTAATTATTCCTAATTAATTCTAATTATTCCTAATTATTCCTAATTATTACTAATTATTGTTAATTATTACTAATTATTGTTAATTATTACTAATTATTGTTAATTATTACTAATTATTGTTAATTATTACTAATTATTTCTAATTATTACTAATTATTGGTAATTATTACTAATTATTGTTAATTATTACTAATTATTTCTAATTATTACTAATTATTACTAATTATTACTTATTATTGCTAATTATTACTAATTATTGCTAATTATTACTAATTATTGCTAATTATTACTAATTATTGCTAATTATTGCTAATTATTACTAATTATTACTAATTATTACTAATTATTACTAATTATTGCTAATTATTATTAATTATTGATAATTATTAGTAATTATTAATAATTATTGATAATTATTACTAATTATTGGTAATTATTGGCAATTATTGTTAATTATTACTAAATAGTAATAATTATTGGTAATTATTAATAATTAATACTAATTATTGGTAATTAATACTAATTATTGGTAATTAATACTAATTATTGGTAATTAATACTAATTATTGGTAATTAATACTAATTATTGGTAATTAATACTAATTATTGGTAATTAATACTAATTATTGGTAATTAATACTAATTATTGGTAATTATTACTAATTATTAGTAATTATTACTAATTATTCTTAATTAATAATAATTATTCCTAATTATTACTAATTATTACTAATTATTGTTAATTAATACTAATTATTGGTAATTAATACTAATTATAGATAATTATTACTAATTATTGTTAATTATTGTTAATTATTACTAATTATTGTTAATTATTTCTAATTATTACTAATTATTGGTAATTAATACTAATTATTGGGAATTAATACTAATTATAGGTAATTAATACTAATTATTGGTAATTATTACTAATTATTACTAATTATTCTTAATTATTGATAATTATTGATAATTGTTCCTAATTATTAGTAATTAAATGAATAATTATCAATAATTAGAAATAATTACCAATAATTACAAATAATAACATTATTAATATATTTTATTATTAATATTAAAATAATATAATTTTCTAATTTATATACAATTCTTTTTTGATCTGTGCGTTTTCTATCTCCACATACAAATAATACATGTGAAGACAGCAAACACCCAGATCAAAAAAGAATTGTATATATATAAAAAATTATATTATTTTAATATTAATAATAAAATAAACTAATAATGTAATAATGTTCTTATTCCTAATTATTGGTATTTATTACTAATTATTAATATTTATTCTTAATTATTAAAAATTATTACTAACTATTCCTAATTACCATTAACTATAAACAATACTAATAATTTTAATTTATTAAATAATAAAACAATGTAAACATAATTAAATTACAACTAATTAAAAATAATTGAAACTAATAAAAAATTGATAATAAATAAAAAATTAAAAATAAATAAAAAATTAAAATGAAGATAAATACCTTGAAAATTGATCTGTTCTGATCGTTCTTCAAAACTTTAATATCAGCTCCGGAGAAAAAAATTAAACTGGAGAAAAACTCAACTCTAGAAATATAAATTTGAGAGAAGGAGAAGATAAGGAATGAGAATGAAATGAAAAAAAACGGATGGGGGTATTTATAGGTTAGATTATTTGCGACGGGCCCATTTGCGACGGGATTCCCGTCGCAAATAATACTATTTGCGACGGTACCCGTCGCAAATACCTTAGCCAACATTTATTACGGTCAACCGGTAAATAGTTATTTGCGACGAGTCCCGTCGCAAATAACCCCTGCCGACATAGTATTTGCGACGGGGGAATATTCCCGTCGCAAATACCTTTTACCGCCGCCGATTATTTGCGACGGGAATATTCCCCCGTCGCAAATAAGTTTCCCGCGATTTGGCACGCATCGCGGGAAAACTATTTGCGACGGGGAAAGCAATCCCGTCGCAAAAGCCTCCTTATTTGCGACGGGGAAATACCCCCGTCGCAAATAACCCGTCGCAATTGCTCATTTTTCCCGTAGTGTTCATCCAAATTTATGGCATTAGATAAACACTGTATTTTAGGACCAATAGAGTGTATCGAAAAATTATTCGATATGATATCAGAGGATAATTTAACATTTTTTATTTACTATAGTTTTAAGAAAAAATGTTATAAATATCCAAATTTTCAACAATTTGTGATGATATGGGTCATCACAAAGTCTGTGCCATAAAATTTTATCACCCCCAAAAAGCCTCAATGGCCATCTAACAACAAAGATCACACTCAAAGAACTGGCACATTTGATGAGATCTTTTTTATCCAATAACCTATATAACATTTTCCAAAAGTCCCTCCAAAGATGAAATAAATTTCTCTAGGGATGATTTGATGCTTCCAACCATAATATTATCCTTATCATCACCGAACATACAAATGGTAAATCACACATCCCATCAACATAAGTTGTTGAACGTAATGGATAGACATGTCCAAAAAACTCCTACTTGAGCATCAACACAAAACCACAATAACAAAAGATCATTCTCAAATCACCAAGAAAAAACTAATTTTCAATCAAAAACATCATAAAATGAGTTTCACAACCTCCAATGACTTATGGTTCAATCCCAACCATAAGGATTTCCATAAACCTCTCTTGAATGAGAAACAGAACTCACTCTGATATCGTCCAAGTCCAAATGAAACTTGGATAATTCACATAAAACCAATGAATAAGCTCCTCACACAGGTTAGTTCCAACAAATAAATGAACCCTCATTTAAGCTCTTAAAAATAAATCCATCTACCTCTTTCCATGATCAACCACATGACCACCTTTACTTGGGAATAAATCCAAATCCACATGTATCCTAATACACTCTCACTATGATACGGTAGGTGAATCCAAAATGAAAAGGGATAGGTTTCAAAAAAACAATCCCTCTCAATCGACCCATGAGATTAAAAGAACTCATAGTTCTCTACTTCTCAAGCACCAGGAATCATAATGCCCAAAAATAATATTCTGACATTGGACATCAATGTCCCCACCATGGAAGAACAACCATTCAAACAAAATCCATTAATGATAGTAGGAACATGGGCCTTTATAGATGACCTGATTGATACCATGTGAAGAAAATCCCTCTCAAGAAACATAAAGATGGATCTTCAGTGGGACCACCAACTTAGTGAGACTTGAGCCGAATCCAAACATCTCGGAGGCATCCTCTCCCTTATAGATCCACCAATAGGGTAATTAAACCACACAACATCCCACAAAGGTCTCCAGGCACCATAAAATGAAGGGAAAACATCTCCTTCACTGGAGAAAATATCAACAAAAAATTAACATAACCTATCATAGGAATAAAATATATAAATATGGGCCATTTGTTTAAAAATAAACCAAGTAGTTATAAGTTACAAACCATATTGGTCAATGTAAAAACATTAATCGTCTAAACCTAAATCTTCAGTGAAATAACACATAGATAAGAATATGTAATGTGAATTCTATGTTCATAGAATGATGTCGGAGAACTAGACTATCACCCTTAGGCCGTGATCCACAAACAAAGTAAACCGTTAATCAAAAAAACTATGTGCATCAAACTAGGTGAAATCACACAAACATAATAAAATTAACCTGAAAAAGTAATAAAATTACCAAAAAACTTGGTATTCCTAATGGAAGAAATGTTTTTAACACACTAGTTTGATATCCCTCAGAAGTTTCAGCACATTCCTATATCACTTGTAAACCAAATCCCTAAATTATAAAACGAGACACATTTGATTCCTTTTTATAGTGAACTAGGGATGGTTAACCTAACACGTCACCCAGTCTAACCCACCATAGGGCCACAAGCATGGAACCCCATAAATTAGAGGTTGTAGACTACTGGTGATGGTGTGATATTTACAATAGAGACATTATACCCTCTGTATAGTGAAAATAAAACCCATAATATAACCAAAAAATACACAATGATAAATGTATGAGTATGCATAAAAACTAATCTGAAATAATAGCATGCAATAATAAATCAATTTTTTTATAAAATCATATAGGATAAAATCATGATAAATAACCAATATATTGTTACCATTGGGATGAAAACATATAAAAATTAATAAAAACTGAAAATTAATGCATCTGGAATTACTGCCAACTCAGAGAAGGACCACATTCCTAGTCTTCATGACTCTAAAACTACCCCATCATAATCTCAAAACTCCACATGAATGACCACACATGATCAAGAAACATTAGAAATATTCCCAAAAAACTATACCACATTATATATATATTAAAGTAGGTAAAATATCTTCACACACACCGAGGTACACTTATTATGTGTGAGAAATAAGTCTCATCTAGCCATCCCCAAGAGTAAGTCTATAATTTGATTTCATATAAAAATGCATGAACATGTGACATTCCATTCATACACAAAAATGAATAATATATGGAATAGAATAAAAAGGAGCATAAAAAATAAAAGGGGATACACAATAAAATGAGGATTCACTTGTGGGATCTATCTTGAAACTCGAGGTAAATCTTCCCCCACTCTTGCCAATTCCTTCTGATTTAGAGCATGTGGATAAAAAACACACATGAAATTAGATGAATCCTATATCTAAATTAATTTTCCATGAAATATAAATATATTAGCATGATTCATGTACCCCTTGTTGTTAAAATATTTTTCCAAACAACAACAAAAAACTATTGGGCCCTAAGACTCAAATAGAATGATCTAAACTCAAGACATAGAACTAAACTAGACCCATAAAAACTATTAAAAATTCTAAAGTGAAACATAACATACCTGGCTACAAATGAGGCCTTAATAGTGCACACCAACCTAGGGATCCCTACATCCATGCGCTCGACATCAAACCATTCCTAGGGGTCCTATCTATGTAACTGAGGGAACTCAGAATTATAAATTGATAACCTCAAGCTAGTGTGTAACTCTAAACTAGAGTGGTTCACTCATATATATTACCCCTAAGATCACTAATCCCAACTTACCATATATAGGAAACATAGGAGAGAACCGGATAAAAAATAAATACTAATTCCCAGTTGAAGATATTTTGAGGGTGTTAACCCCAATCCATGTACTATGTAGAATCTATATCAAATATATTTCCCAAAGGCCATTAGAATGTTGATCTATCAAAATATCAAACCCAACATCAAAAAATTTGAAAAATAATAATTGATAAAATATTACCTAAAATTCATCCTTTATGTGGGTTGATACGAATAGATAACCCATCATCCATAAATATTAAATAACAACACCGATAAAGTCTGATATCATAAAAATCGGGGCTCCCATGATCCGTAAGGTCACAATATAAAATGTCATATTACTAAAGACTCCACTTCTACACCCAAGATCTCAATCCACACCCGTGGAATGATCCTCAAATTGAATAAAGTCCATTTTGAGAGTAGGAAACCCTCTGAGAGGTTCCTCTATCTTATCCAAAGAACTCAGTCCATGTACGACATTAGAAATATAATAAAACAACACTTAGTGGACTCCAATTGATATTCGATCAAAAATGTACCTACATCAGAATCAAAAAGAAGAAGAACACCTATAACGGAATTCTCGATGATTCACATGACCACCTTAAAGTAGGAGATGCTACAATGACTCCCTAGCATATGACAAACCTTAGGCTAAATACCATTGTAGAAAAAAAAATCCCACGTACTCAAAAAACAACCCTTGATCAAGTACTATCTCATCATAAGAAAATAAAAAATGGGTCCCTCAGACCCATATCAATATCAAAATGACACTGAGATATAACTTCCACCCCATACCATCAACCCATCCCAAATCCTCCACAATTTAGATTCCTCAAATAGAAGATGTAAACCTAAAATTCTATAATGATGAGTAATCAGTCCTGATATCTAGGGATAATTCATGATCTCATAAAAAATACTACTAG
Organism: Viscum album; assembly: GCA_963277665.1. Lineage (NCBI taxonomy): Eukaryota > Viridiplantae > Streptophyta > Magnoliopsida > Santalales > Viscaceae > Viscum > Viscum album. Next base: position 1,296,790,626 of record OY728128.1, on the reverse strand, counting down.
AGAATTCTTTCTGAGATCTATATGGAATAACATTGAATAGAAAAGATATGACAACCAAAATCGAAGACAGTTAATCATCTTGAAACCCTCACTTGGGTATTGCATCATATAACCCAACACATTATAGGATTTTAAATCTAGAGCATAAATAAATCCTCCTAAAAATGTATTCCACAAAAAGTACCACATAGAAAAACACTAAATACCAAAATTATTTGACCATCATAGTATTCATCGAAAAAATATTTTAGTGGACTACTCATGAGTCCAATTATAAATTTAGGTTTATAAAAGTGGAAAAACACACCAAGGTAGAAACATATCATGTTGTGTACCCCCAAAGGTCCTTCTCAACTATTTTTAACAGCCCACATAGTGCATACATATCTTATGAAAACAATTCTGTCCTCTTTTACATAGTGTATAAACCACACATGGTGTCGAGTTGTGTACCATGCCAACCTGCCATGTATTTCCCAAAGTACACAACATTTTCTTCAGGTATGTGGTGTATACACCTACATGGGGTTCCTATCTGTGTCACTTTTCATATAACCCACATAAGGTTAGGAAAATATCAGTACATGGACACTGATTATTTACCAGACATAGGATATGGTAGTGTTCTCAACATGTCAATGTCCCCAAAATTTGATTTCTAGTTGTACCCCCAAACACACTGAAAGTTATCACTACAAAAAATGTCCCTAGTAGACATGTAATGTCCTGAAAAAAGATGGTATGTAAAATATTCTCCCTCAAATAAGCCAAAATGAAGGATACATTCTTTGTTTTCCCGAAACTACACACTGTGTAATTGGGTTTCCCAAACTCAAATCACATACAAAACCCTAAAAACCAATGATTTTCTCTAAAGGATCATAGACCGACCCTCAAGGGGTTACATACAACTAATAAAAGAATTAATAATCTAAAAAAACTTTTCTAAATTTACATGTGAAAAAATATAAATAGACCAACATCTAGGTGGAAAACCCCATTACATGGCACTGGATCCATGCCACACACCCACTGATGTCTGATCGACCTTTGAACAAGCTCCACAGATGGTAAATCATCCTACATATCCCCACTCTTTAACTATATCAATCTTATCCATAAAACACAGGAGTCTTAGGGGAATACAAAGGAATCCAAATTGAATATAGGAAATTAAAAATGGAAAAAAATGAGAAGTATGAAACATGAAAAATAAAAGAAAAGGGGACCATCCCATGTGCTCATAATGGTATCATGACTCACTTAAGAAACCCCCCATTAATGAATCAAGTATAAAGACATTATCAAAATACATTGTTTTATTAAAATGATATCACTCAACAGACTTATGGGAATAAATTAATATTTAATTAATTTAATATTAAATATTCCATGAAATTTGAATGGCTACGTTTTCCACCAATCATCTATCCTCGTGTAAACAGCCTAGTATTGGACTAATAGAGTGGTTAGAAAAATTATCCATGATCATTTCTCTATAGAAGATAGGTTTTTTCCAGAAATTCTTTTGTAAAAAATGAAACCATATACTAATTTTATACAACTTGTGATAATGAAGTTCATTATAAACTCCAAGATATAGAAACTTCATACCTAATAAAATCCATGGTGGACAAATAGAAACCAAGATCTCACTATTAGATCATGAACAATCAATTCTATCTCGAACATCCATTGACTCATCTTATATCATCCACAAATCTCTCCAAATACAAGAGACATTAATTTGCGACTGGTTTTATACTCATCGCCATAGGAGTTTTCCTACCATGATCCTACATCCAAAATGGAACACAAATTGGAATAAAATATTTCCATCATCAAATTTAATTGATAGACTATGTTAAAACACTCACACCTAAGCACCAGTATGAAACCTGAAAATACTAATCCTCATTCCAGGCTCACTGAGAACAACAAGAACGATGCTCAATACCACTTAATCATATTTCACAATATCCAATGGATTATATATTAATCTCCACCATAATTATTTACTTAATCCACTCCCAAATGTTAAACAGGATTCACTATAACATTGGACATTCCCTACTAAATCTTGGATAATGAGTCCAAAACTGCAAACCATGCTCCTCTAATATGATAGTTTTAGAAAATAACACCACCCTCAAATATACTATTCAAATTATGGTATATACCTTTTGTTAATTTTAACCACATGACCACCATATACTTATGAATTTATATGAAGCCAAAAGTATCCTACCAATCTCTCATATTTCATCCCAGAGTGGATAAAAAGTGAAAATGTCTTGGTGTTCGACAAAACCCACCATATCATTACAGTGATGAGATCCCAATTAATTTTAGTTCCCAATATCTCAAAGGAAACTAATCCTCATTCCTAACCATACCATGAAAATATCATACCTCAATGACCCCACAAAAAATAACAACCTTCTCCTCCCACACTGTCAGTGATAATAGGAACACATGCCACAATGTATGACCCGTCATTCATCAAATCATAAGAAAAAATAACTCCATAGTAACTCAAACATAGGACATTAAGGGAACCAAAAACTTAGGAAAACTCAATACTGATTAAAACATCATGTTGGTATCATTACTATAATCTACCCACCAACAAGTCAGTTAGAGCCCACACAGACCCACAAAGGACTTCATGCATCCCTCTATGAAGGGAATATATCTCTATCACTAATGAAGTTATCTCCATAAGAATCATATGACCTATCATCATAAGAAAATATATACATGTGGTTTAGTTGATTTAAATTATAATAAGTAGCTATATATGGTACACCATATAGTCCATTATAGATACTAAAGAAATCATCCTCCATCATTAGCAAAGTCACACATGTCTAGGAATATATCATGTGAATCATATGTGCCTTGAATGATGTATGGAATCTAGATTCATTCCCATGGTCCATGAACCGAACCACATAATAAACTATAAATACAAATATCCAAATAAATCAAATTTTTTGAAATCAAACAACCATAAAAAAACCAAAAACCACAATCCCATGGTAAAAATGTTTGGAATCCCTATAGGTGGAGGTGTTCGTGACACACCCATACAATATCTATCACATGTTTTGACACAAACTTAGATCACATGTCTACCTAATCACTAAATCACAATACAAGACACCACTGATACCATTTTGTAGAGAATCATATAGGGTTGACCGAACACATCACCTGATCCGACCCACCACAAGGCCTCAAGCGTGTCTCCCCATATGCCAATTTATACCGAGTAGAAGAAAGGGTATAACAAATATAGTGGATCAACGATACCCTTCAGTTAAAGTAAAATTAATGTAGAAATATAACACACACCAGGGTAAACATTAGAATATGTATAATAGATAAACTGAAAAAATAATATGCAATAATGAGTTATAAGTTCCATACTGTCACAAAGACTCAAATCATATGAAACTAACAATATCTAGTCTCCCACTGGGCCTGGAAATAAAAAAAATTGAAAATTAATTCATCCATTTGTACTTACAACTCTAGAAAAAACTATGTACTGGATATACATGAATCTTGAGATACACCGACCCTATCCCGAGACTCCACATTTGTGGACCTGCTAAATCAAGAAACCTTTGGTCAATTCAAAATCCATTGACCACCATGTGATCTATCTAAAATTAGACATAAGATCTTCATGATCATCAAGGTGCATATAAAAGTGGTAAGAAATAAATATCAGTAGGCCACCACCAATGGTGGACCTATAATCTACTATCTATATATGTTCATCCACACATGATATTCGTATCCTTGAAAATCACTAAAAATTTATCGAAAAGAATAAATAGCTATTTAAAAATAAAGGATACAAAAAAAAATAAAATAGCCGATAACTGTTTCTACGTTGACACACAAGGTAAATCTATACTTGTTATATCCCATGTTAGATTATTTACAACACTTAGTTTACACCACCATATGATATTAGGTACATCCTTTATATATAACCAGGATATCCAAGATGTCTAAACATAGAGGAATGATTTTTGAACACCAAGATATAACTATAGGAATCCATAGAATAATAAAAAACTACTAGGCCTTAGGATCCCAAGGGCATAATTAGAACTCCTAACATGACTGTACGTTAATCCTTAGAGAAAATTTCATATCTCTAAAGTATTATATAAACAATTGGGCTCTAAACGAGTTCCCAAAACCATAAACCACCTCAAGAGACCTTCTATCCATGGGGATGATAAAAGTCCTTCCCCATGGGTCCCACCTATATAACAAGGAATGCTCAACATCCATGATAGCTAACCTATAGCCATTACCTAACTCACAACTAGAGGGGTGACGTTATCTAGATTTTCCATTTCCTCCATAATCCCATCTAACAACAACCATCCAATAGAGGGGGGAATAAGATCAAAAATCACACCAACATCTAGTCAAAGATACCCCTTGTCTCTTCTCTCCAAACCAGTTCCTGAGTAGAAACTATCAAATATATATTATCAAAAGACCACTAGAATGTTTTTAGGTCCAACTATCAATCATTACATGTAGAAGTCAAAATTAGTTTCACAGATCAAATCATAGATAAAGGCCATCTAGGATGTGGGTCTATCCAAATATGAATCCCATCATAAAAAATGTTGAACTACCAGGGTTGATAATGTATAAACACACAAAACTCAGTGTTTACATGGACCTTGGGGTCACAACATAAAGATATATACTACCAAAGACTCCATTTAGTCTCCCGATATATTATTTCATGCTTTTCAAATGATCATAAAATGTCCAAAAAGACAATGTAAGTTAAGGACACTGTATGAGTGATTCCACTATCACATAAAAAACTCAAACCAGGACAGGCATGAGAAATATCCACAAGTGGCTCAAAATAGACTCCAACTAATCCTCAATAAACAACACACCCATAATGTAATCCAGAATCATGATCATTACTATATGGTAATTATCATTGGTCCTCTTAAACAACATAAGAGCAGGATGCCGTAAAAATGCTCCTCACCATATGAAAATTCTCAAGGAAAACCCATTGTAAGAAAACCTTAGCTGACCTCCATGGAAAACATCCCATCTTAGATTACTATATAACTTATAAGGGAATATAAATAGGTATATAAAACCCATATCAATATCAAAATGACTCCAGGTCATATCTTCCATCCATCAATATCTACTTAAACCAAATTCTCCTATAACTTATACCCCCAAACACATCATCTAAACCTCAAATTCTCTAACCTGAAGAAACCCATTATAGAATCTGGGAAGAACCCATGTTCTCCTATGATATGATACATGATCTTTCCCTTGATGATCTATGTAAAAAAATGCAAACAAATGTCTTGTAATCCATAGTACTATCCAGTTAATGAGCTTGTGACCATCACTGAGGCTTCACATCACACAACCAAACCTGTTGGGGGATTATGAATGTAAACAATAAAGAAATCCTCCAGTAAAAATATATACAATCAGAAAGTCCATCAAGACAACCTCTAAATATAGAATGGATTCCACCATCAATATCTACCCGAAAAACACATTGAATGAACTAATCATGTGTAAAATTTTGACCATAGGTCCAAAAAATAATCAACACCCAATAAAGAAGGAAAAGTGCAAGGTGTGCACTTCTGGTACATAGTGTGTACCCCCAATGGTCCTCCCTAAATATGTTTCATTGACTGTTATACATGTTGTTCACCTAATTACAATGCCTATTCCCAAAATTTTGTGTCCATCCATGTACCGGGAAATCTTGTTGTGTACATCCCCAAGTACATGGTGTGTTCCTCTAGTACAGATCATTTACTCCAAACGGGGTAATATAGTCGTGTACATTATTATATACCGAATATAGGATTTGAAGAAAAGTATATGAAAATTTTCCACATACCACACATAGGATCAAGTCGTGTACCCTATATAACCTTGTTCACTGACACCAGGAGTCTTGTTGTTCCCAAAACCATAGTCCAAGTTACCCCTACACAGCGTTTCCAGAACACACATGACATTTTCTGAACTTAAACATCATATAGCCTATTATTATTAAATTCTAATTAATGTAAGAACATTTAGAATGTGTCCCGAGAACTACTCACCGTGTTAATGGGTCTCTAAAAATAGAAATCACTTGGGGAGACCTCAAACCACATGATTTTTCTAAAGGAACATAAAGAGACAACCATGGGGTCCGAAACAACCTATAAAATTATTTAAAACTAAAAAAAATTAATCAATATGGATTTTAATCCAAAACCAACAAATGATACTCTCCTTGGGATGAAACTTCCATTTCTTCTCCCAGATCCATGTTGCACACCCACCGAATCCTGATCTACCCCCAAATGAGTAACTAGGGTGGTACCTCCACCTCTCCCCCCTCTTATCTCCCTCTACCTATATCATCCATATTCCACAGGATCCCACAGGGGTATATCGGAAATGAAAAATGGAATAATGGATAGAAGGATGGAAAATGAATAATAAAAGAAAGGGGGTATAAGCCTGAATTTGACACCATTAATATGATTATGCCTCTCCAAAAAACCCTCATTATGAGCTCAACCATGAAGAAAAAATATCAATATGATGATATAATTAACTGATATTACCAAACAAACATGAATGAATAATTTATTATTTAATTAATTAAATATTAGATATTCTATGAAATTTTAATGACCTTTATTTCTAAAAAAATCCAGTCATAGGTCAAACACCATATCCCAAGAAAAATAGAGTTGTTAGAAATTTTTTATGGGATAATCCCATAGAATAAATTTTCATTTTTGTCTCATTTCTTTTTCAAAACACAAATTTAAAAATTATCAAGATTTTATATTGCCTCTGATGATATAGGTCTTCAAAACCACATAACCATAATGAAAACATTAGGGTTAGACATGTCATATTATCTTTACATTTTTTTGAATATTGAGGTAATGTTCTATACAATGAATTAAAATAGTGTGGTCACAATATCATCTTTGGTTTAGGTGTCATATATAGATCATATATTCTATATATGTATTAATTATTACAACATCTATTTATATAGATTTTTCCCACTTTATGTCATTTAAATTAAACATAGGTGTTTTTTGTTATGTTCTTAAAATGTCATTCATCAAATCCTCCATTCATTAATAATGAGCTACTTTAGAGTTTTTCAAATAATTAAAATATTCAGCAATCAATTTCCTAAATAATTATGTGTGTAATCCATAAAAATTATCCTTAAATATTATTCCTATATCACATGAAAAATATATACTAATATTTTATATACATGATGAGAATTAATGCATAATCATATAAATTATAAATAAATTATCATAAAATAAAATATATAAATAAGTCAAACTTATAGATTGAAAAATTTCTTAAGCCAGAATGTGTGAGATAAATTTCAACCTAGAAATTCATGAGTAATTAATTAATATCCAAATGTATGATTATTTACTTTAGAAAATTCATCTAAATCATTATACAAATTAAAAAAAAGAAAACACAATATGTAAGATTTTATATAAGAAATTTAATATAAATTACTTTGTTAAAATACATAATATTTAATATAAATAATGGGTTAATAGAAAATATTTAAGAAGATAGTTCATATGTAATATGATAATTCATACATAGGAATATATAATTAGTGGAAAATATATTATTAGAAATCACAATATGTGAGATGATTAAATACCTCTCCATATAAATGAAAGATGTTGTACTTGTACAAATTTTTTAATATACCATATATGAGAAGTTTAACTAATACATAAAATTAAATACTTTTCCACCAGATTAGATGTAATCATCCTTTAAATAGTTTAACTTAAATTTTGATGGGTTGTATTACTATGGTATTATGTGGGGAGGTGGTATTTTCTAAGACTATCATGGATGTATGATCTTAAACATTAGTACAACCTACGGTAGTTGTCATTAATCAATCATGGAGGATTCTTCTATAAATAATTTTTTGAAAATTTTCAATGAGAAAAATATTGACCTTTCATAAATTGATGAAGATTTGACAGTGATACTCCATTTTTTCTAATATATGACTATTTCTCCCAGGTCAATTTTTTATCATATCTGAAGATTAAAATCACTACTCAAATACCATACTGCCTTGCTCTACACATTGTGAAAAGAGAACCAAGCGGCGAATTACATGGATTCAAGTGTTAATTTTTTGGGCACAAGTACTGTTTTTTCTAAAAGTATGTCATTACAAATTGGATGCCTCTATTTGTTCAAGGATGATGCTCTCAAGTTTCATTACTTTTGGAATCCCTGATGACATTGAATATTTTGATTTCTAATTAATGAAAATAATATTATCAGGTGTGGTGTAATAAATTAATATATTTTACTTATTAAAATTTATTCATCATGTAATATAAAAACTGGAATAAAAATAATTATAAGAATAATTGGTATAGAAAATTCAATAGAGCCAAAATCATTCATAAAAATAATAATAAAATTACAGGGAGAAAGATTTAGTTTTTTAATTAAAAAATTAATGAGGCACTCGGTTAAAGAGACCCTCGAAAATATTTCTCCCAAACATGAGGTGTATACGACCAAGGGTTTTCCAATCCAATAAATCCGAAATCACAACTAATATTGGGGATAAATTTTTCTCATCTTTGATGGTTACATATTATATGGATAAATATAGTATTCAATCTATATCTTAAAAAATTTTAATTTATTACCATCAATGTAATAAATATTCATCCCTTTATCTTCTATTTCATACTTTTTTATAAAACAATTTCACCTGTAAAACAAAAAAAATTAATATCCCTTATTGTGTAAATTATACAACAAAATTGATACTTGAAAAAAGAAAATACGTAAACACAATGACTTACATTGGTCCAGTAGAATACCCAAAGTCCATGAAGGGGAGAAAAAATTCACTATTTCTTGGAAGATTTGAAATTATTTTCATTAAATTTAATCACATAAATTTATGTGACTAAATATACATTTAATGAATTAAAATTAGAATGTATTATATATTTAATTGGAAGATATTCTATCGTATATTAAAATTTTCCAACTCTTCTATATATAACCTAATGAAAATGATTATATTCATATATATATGTTTATATCCTGTGAAAAAAATCATATAGATCTACATGAATCTATTAATTATCATACCATGTTCAACAAGAATCCTATGTGATATTTGTAATAACTCTATATTAACCAAATTTCATTTTAAAACAATATTTCAAGAATCATCAGCTACTAAAACCCCACATTCTTTATATGGGGCGATTCCCCTACAACCCACACATGAACTCAACACTTAGAATAGATTATGCAATTTTGGGCTTGGTTGATAGTTTAAATCACATAAAATCTTTATCCATATAGGACAACATATGTCCTGATGTAGAAATGGGTAGGTAATTTTTTTATTAATGATATAATATAGTTGTTGTTGGGGATGAGTGATGTGTTAGTGTTCAAGTACACATTTTGTGGTAATTATATACTACATATAGAAGATAAATATTTTTTTAATTATTATTTTCATTAAATTTAATGTTTTTTGATATGGTTTGATTTATTTTCCCATAGAACTGTTGATTTAAAATTTTACAGTTATATTTTAGATGTTATTTAATAACTAATTTTTAATATTCTATAGGTGTTTTATATTATAGAATAAATGTATCTATAATGTTTGATTATTCTTTCAATATTAGTTACTAGGATTTATATATTAGAGAGAACAACTGAGGCCACTGGAAATCCCTAACACATGTATCAGGGAAGTTATTTGAGCCATGGATTAAAAAAAGGAATCAAATCATGGTTTATGTTAATTCCTGTAATTTTTTTGTAGGAATAAAAATAGGGTGGTGAAAAATAATAATTTATTTATAAAAATTCATGCATAATGTATTTATTTTTAATTTCAAGTTCTTAAGAAGTTTGAACATGAAATGATAATTGAGGACACCTCATAAGATATTTTTTCTATAATTCCATATAGGTGTTCTCAATGATGATGGTCTTGGATATCTAGTTTCATATTTTATCACCATAGATGAAATATAGTTTAAATTGTATACTCCTGTAATATTTGAATATATTTATTATCATGGGAATAAATTTTGAAATAAATTTATTCCTATACATGATTTTTAAAATTATTTAATTAACCAATAATTTTGAAAATGGATATAAAATGGTTTGAAAATATATTTTTTGAAATCATTTAATAAGGTTTTAAAAAATAAATTTGGTAAATAAAATATAAAAGTAATGGAAAAAAAGATAAATTTATATGTACTATAATTTATTTCATGAAATAATATTTTAGTTTTAGGACTCTAGCATTTTTTTCTAATGACCAAATCAATGATAGAATATTATGTGATGCATGGTTTGATGACTTTATTCCCAAATTCATAGGAATTAATAATATAATATAACTTATTCATTTTAAGGATATTAGAAAATATATAGTGTTACAAGGACTTTTAATTCATTTGTTTATTGTTTTCAACTGATTAGAGGAGGAATGAACCAAAAAATAATGAGGTAGGTAGATTGAGCATTAATTTTTTAGTGGAATAATAAACATTTATTCAAGAAAAATGATGTGATTAGAAATGAACAAGATTGGTTTTATATGGTATAATATGTATTCATATTCTTATACACCAATATAGATTTGAAAATAGAGTTTCATTATTATATTTTATCTCTAAAAACTCTTATGTTATGAGAGATAATGATTGAGCTGAAAAACCCTAATAATATTTCACTGAATAGATTTTTGAAGCTATTTAGTCAATAATCACATCGAAAGATGTTTAATATAAATATTCCATTAGATTTAAAAGATGAGGAAATGTGGATAATGATAGATGTAAAGTATAATATTAGTTTTGTAGTTTTTGTTTATTTTTTACTAGAGTTGCCCACTAATGAAAGTATTGGGTTTATTGGATTTAAGACATGTCTAGGATTGAATGATCAATAAATGTTTACTTTAACTGATCTACCAAACTATATTTCTTTAGTGAACAAGGTGATGATAATAGAAAATGGAATAATATAGACATGAAGTGAAAAATATTTTTTAACACTGTTTAATGATGTTAATAATTCATTTGATGGAATAATGAGGGTTCATAAGGACTCTAAAGAGTGAGTAGTAAAATGACATCTATAAATTAATTCCCTTTTTGGTGATGTTAATAGTGTTGATGTGTGGGTCACATAAATGAGAGACAATCATTGTAAACCATTGGCATGTCCCCTATATGAAAGAACGAGTAATCTAATGTAGTATTTCACAAAATTCTTGTAAAAATATTGAAATAGAGATTCCGATGAGAAACAAAGATAGATGAGGATGGTTAATACGTCTAAACATGGTAAATATAGACATCATATTAGTACATATGTTAATTCTAAACTTGTAAGATGAAAAATAATATAGGATAATTATTCATTATTGAGTATTCACTCAGGGGTTCAGAGGTAGGAACTGACGTAATTAAATATATGTTACACATAGAATCTACACTAATCATTGAATTATTTAATATATGTGAATATTATTAATTTATATATCCACAGGTCATATATTAATTGGTTTTAAATGTGGGTCTAATTACACATTTTATCATGATCAGTAAACCTAGACAAAAAATGGTCAAATAAGTATTCAAATTCACACTATAATCCATTGTGATGGGAAATTTGAAAATATCTTGGGACATTTTTTGTTATGATATTGAAACATGTGACCCTATATTTTGAAATAATTGTTTGGTGGTGTTTTAAGATTATATTATCTTCTATTGTCATAGGTTTTATTTTATTTAATTAGGTGGAATTATCTACACATTCAAAAGAGAGTACGAGTTTAATTCATGTAATGTAGGAAAAATTCATTCCCAATATGGAGATATATTCTATAGTTAAATAGGTTAATTTATGGACTAGTAAAATCCATACTTTAAAATATATTTTTGGATTTGGTGGATAGATATCTTCAAGTGTTTCAGAATTTGTTGGTGGGACTACCATATGAAAAGGGAATACAATTATTTATTGAATTATTTAATTGAATTAGTCTAACAGATATTGATTATAATTATATGAAACTTTTAGAGGTCTAATATATCAAAATTTAATTAGATGATCTCAGGATATGATATTTATTCATTAGAGAGTTTCACCATTGGCAACACGTTTTCTTTTTACCATGAATGTTGAAAATAAATTTTAGATTTAAATTGAATAACAAAAAATTAATTATATGACTAAAATTTTAATATAATCTTTGACTAACATCTATAATAGTGAAAATGATTTATTGAATCCACTTTTTATTTGGATATCAATGGTAAAGGGTAGAAGAAGAATACATTAAATAGTGGGAATTGAGATGTTGTTTTGGATATTATGTGTTTTTGGTAATGTTATTTGTGTTTACTAATAATCCTTGGGTATTCATGAAATTAATAAAAATTTATATTACCTAAAATCATACACTATAATATTATATTAGTTTTGAATAATATTACTTTTTTAGAAACAATAGAGTTTGGAATTGAGAAAAATGTTAATATGATTTTAAAACATTTCAGGGAATATAAGACGTATCATGCTTTCTATAAATTTTATTTTGCTATAAAATAAAAAAAATTAATGATATACATGGTTTTCAAATAAATAGTGATTTTTTACCTTGATACTTTCATGGTTAGAATGAATTATAAAAATACAATGAATTTTTTTAGAAGTGAATATCTAACATTGATTTAAATATTATTGACGTTTTATTTGAAATTTATCAATATTTGAATCACATTTTAAAACTATTATGCATGAGGTAGTGAATTTAATAATGGAACGATAATTTTCTATAGTATTTTAATGAGATAAAATTTTAAATGACAACAAAAGTAGTGTAGATAATTATTGAGTCTAGAGATGAATTTGTGTTATGCTATAATGTTTTTGGAGTTTATTTGGGATGTTTAGCCATAGAAGGATTATAAATTTGTGGCATATATATTGAGTTAGTTATGACCAAATATGTATAATTACCTCATATAGTTCTTTGAATTTTATTTGAGAATATACATTTTGATAAATTGGAAACATAACCAATTCATCAAGAGATTAACAATATTTTTATACTAAATTATTATCAAGAATATTTTTTCATAGTGAGATTTGAAATTTTGCTAACAACTAAGGGTCAAGTGTATTTAGAATTTTAAGTATATTATACATCAAGAATGTTAAATTTAATCTCTAATACATTGAGAAAGAAGTCACACACCCATGTTGTGAAGGAGATAGAAAGGAAATTTAATTTTATTGACATAATGGAATATATTCATCTTTAACTGGAAGGAGGAAGATACCTCATGTAATTTTCGTGGAATGAAATCACTTATATTATTGAGGATCTTGGGAATGAATAAAAAATACTTGGTTTTCAATATTTGTTTATACATGGTACCATAAATTTAATAATGATCATTAATGAATATCCTCTTGAAGTTAGTTCATCCCATCATTACACGGACTGAATGGTGGTTTCCATGAGTGGTACATCTAACAACTACAAAGATGTATCAGGATGTGAATAGATAATAGTTTTTGACCCATATAAACAATGACATATGCAGTTTTATTCTTGAAGATTGACTTACTAACACGTTATGGTTTAACATTAAAGACGTGTATGATTATTGAATTGTTTTTTATTATTGATATAGAAATTGGAGAACATCATGATGGAAATTATGAATAGTATACATAGTTAATGATTAAACATTTAGGTCCATTAGGTAGTAGTGAAATGACTAAATAATTAAACTCATTTCTTACCCATTTATATAATATGTTTTAAAACATTCTGGTTTATTTTTTTATGGAGATGGTTAAGAATTGGGGAATTTTAAAGACTATCATATAAAATTAATTTCATTATTTTAAATAAAGGATATAAAAGGGATTAATGATGATTTGGTTATTTTTTAAATATAAATATATCTCATGATTCAAAATAATGAAAATATTCAAATTGAACCATACATGTTTTTAGGGATATGAATAAGGCTTATGTGATATAATTTTGGAGATCATGGGAAAATCACATTTCTCTTGAGGAGATTATTTGTCATAATTGATATCAATACTAAATTTTTATGGTGATATATCATGAAATTTACTGTAAAACATAGTGGGAACTATTATTTTTTATAGAGAAATGGGGGATTGATTTATTACATCCTATTGTTAAATTAGTAATTATTGATAAAATTCATTTATTCATGAATATAATAGTGAAATATCAAGTTTGAAATAAATTATATATATTTTATCACTACTGCACTGGTAGTTTTTGATTACTAATTGAGTATTATTTTGAGTGACTTGATAGTCTTCACATCAATGAGTTTGAAATAATAATAAGTGAACTCATTGATACATTGGATTTGTTAAGATTAAAAACATATAAGATAAGTGGATTATCCCTAGGAATTTCTCAAAAGTGTGAAAGTATTGATAATATTTTGAAGGTTTTATAATCATAGAAGTATTTTATAGATTTATCCCATATATATAATTGGTAAAATGGTTATTTGTATCCAAATTTCCTTTTGTTTCATGAAACTAGTGTGGGTTATTGATCATATGAACAACATATTAATATGATAAAATTTCATTAAATTGATGAGTTTTTTAAGCCTGATGAACTTTAAAATGAGGAATTATAGACAAAAGATAATATATTATGGAATGGATAATGATATTTTTTGATGATTGAGATTGATAATTTCTGATTGGTGGATATCCTTATTATTGGGATAATTATGATTCCCCTAATATGGAATTCCTCTTTTTGAGCTACATGTATTATGTGCTAGGGAATTTTTTTGGAAGAGTTTGGGTGAAATAATGTTTATTTATCACGATTTTTAAATTCATATAAAACATATATTTGGCCATGGGTGGATTATTTTATATTCACATTCTTAGAAGAGTAATTTTTCAATTATGCATATATGTTTTTAAATCCACTTTTGATGTAATATCTTCACCATGTTTTTGAAATGATTTAAAAATCTTGTATAAAAATCAAGGTAATTGATTTTCGATATTCTAATAAATTTTAGAATACAAATTATTGAATTATTAACTCTTGTTAAATAAAAAAATAGCATTTTCCAAGCATAGAGAATTATTTATGTCATTTTAATGATTTTTATCATTCTAAATATAAATAATTCTTATGTAGATTTTGACCAGAAATGAATCTATATTAGTAAAAAAATTATAACTATATATTATTGGAATAAAATGATTAGATTAAAAATTTTATCATTAAACCAAGATAAATAGAATATCTTAATTATCCTTTAATTATTGTATCTTTCATCCATAACTATGATATTCCTGACCCCTAATTTCATTCAATTTTGGTTGATTGATATTTTTAATTTTAATACGATTTTTTAAATAAATTATATTTGATATTAACTTCATAAATCATGGGTATTCAACTAAGTATTGATTCAAATTTGGATTAAATTATGAGACTTCATTTATTAAATACATATTTTTTGATATTTCATGGACTGAATTTCTAAAATTGGCCCCCATGTTTCAACATAAATTTATTATTTATATTTCTTGTAAAAGTGTTATAATATTTTAAATAATGTTTTTAATTTTTCATACTATGAAAAACTATTTTGAAAGTTTTAATTGATTAGATAAAATTTCAAGAGGTTTTTTTTGTAAAAAAATTAAATGAGTTTACTAGTAACTGTTTAATGTTTCTTGAAATAAAAGCTATGTGATAAATAAAATAATAAATGTGTTTACATATTTATAAGTTCAAGGTTGTTAAATAATATTATGAGAATTGTTAATATAAAAATATAAATAGACGATGGTATATTATATATGAAATTATGATGATAGGTGGATGTTAAATTGTTTTTAATTTATCATGATTCTTTTATATTTATTAATGTGATATTATTTAGATATGTTGTGTTTAATGTAAGAATTTTTCGTCAATGTAGTTCGTGAATTGACATGGGTAAATAATTTTTTTGAAGCTATCAAGTTTGTTGGGATATTCACCATTGATGTAAAATATGTTTTTTTTATTTTTATGTAAATTTTTATATAAAATAATGAATTATTATGGTATTTGTTTTCTAATTTAGAATATATTTTCTCATGTTTGGTTAAATCAGATATGTGAATTCATTGTTATTTTAGAAATATTGTTTTGTGTAATATATTTGTCACATACACATGTAGAACTCTATTTACATGTTGAAATTATAGGTCATGATGTAGGAAATTGGAATTATTTAACGTTCATCAATGATTAGACATATGACCTTCTGAGGAGGAGAAATGTTGTACTCTTTTACTACATAATTGATTGTGTAGTCAATATTATATGTATAGAATATTTTTAAATCTTATTTTACTATTTATTATTTTTAGTAGGTCATAATAAGGTTTTTTACTATTATGGAATAATATATATTTAAATTTACATTTTTCATTAATATTGGAATTTATTTTTTAATTAAGTAATATTATTTCCTATAATGTTATGGAGTTTTATTTTGCGATAATATTTTCTCCCAGTGATTTTATTTTATATCTTAGTAATATTTAATAACCTACGGTCATTTGGGATTTTGATTGAGTTCATGACGAATCACTACGTATTGTATCAAAGAAAATATCAATGTTTAGACACTATAAAAATGAATTTAAATATAAAAAGGTAATAAATAGAAATAATTCTAAAATATAAAATAATATAATCTATTTTACCTATGAAAAATATATGTTATTTAATGGTAAAAAAAATTTAATTACCTTTCTATATTATATAACAATATATTCTACTTTGGCTATCAATATCTCTCAAATTTAGATATATCATATCCCCCACCTAATTCTAACAAAAATGATGTATCAAAAAATGGAGACAATCATTACATTACACAAAAAAATTATAATAATACAATATAGAATAAAAATAAATTTGGGTAAGAATCCTCCTTTTAATAATTAATTATCTTACCTGGTACATTTGGACTAAAAACTAGTATAACACATTGGGTATATTTAAATGAAAAAAGAATAACCAATACCATATTCCGGTATTTTTGTTAGCATATATGGATGGAAAATAGAATCTAAACTATTTAATATATATATGAAAGATAGCCTGAGAGGTTGGTGGGGGTGACTCAAATTATGTCAATTTAAAATGATCTATCCCATGATGTTCTTATGTAGTTGTTAAGAGCAAATATCTTTTTCTTTCCATATACTAGGTTAATAAAATAATAAATCAAAATTAATTCTACCAAGTTCAATGAAATAGTTACATGACCATGAATTATACAATGGACATCTACTGATGTTTAAATGTTCACTAAGAAAACTCTATATTCAATGTTCACAATAGAATCACGAACCCTAATTCCTTACATAGAAAAAATATTTGATTTTTCATAATGATATCTTATAATAATTACTCATTGAGAACATGTGAAATATTTTTATCCTCAAAAATAAAAAACACTTTTAATGGTATAATAATAATATCTTTCATTATAATGTTGATTATCATTATAATTTTCATTACTTATATATCTAAATTGTATCCAAAGAAATATGATTTTCTAAAATATCACACTTTATAATGTATTATTGAATCCATCACCAATTCTTGTATCCTTGTATAGAGATCTTGTCTATACATCATGAGATTTAATCAATGTTCATGGTCACTTTTTGTTTGTTGTAGTACCAATGAACATGAAAACTATATTTAACCCTTATTGTGTAGTCAAACACATCCAATAGGGACAAAAATATCACTCTATATCTATCTAAGTCTTATAATTTAAATATATTTATAAATCCATAAATCCCATATATATTAATATTATTATTGACTAATAAATTTAATTTCATAGTATTCACACAGAATTTTATATTCCATTTATAATCCTAACATGATAATAATTTACCTCCCTAATTTGATGGGGTTTTAGTATATATAAATATGTTTTATTAATTCTAAAGGATTAGATATATTTCTTTATGGTTAAGTTATTTTTCATATAAATGAATATAATGTTTCACTACTTCATGTATAATAGTCCCACAGTAAAATACCCTAAACACCTTCATAAGACGATTTTTTATCAACAAGTCATGTTATCTAGTTTTGAATTTATATAATGACTGTAATCCAAAGATATTCTCAATTTTTGGAACCCTCAATCTGATAAAAATAAGCACAATATAGTAATAAAATATAATTACATATTAAATACATTCTATTTTATCATAATTACAAAAAATTGACCACTCCACAGTACCCTACCCTTTAATATATTCCATACATTACACTAATCAACGAGTAACTACCATTCAATCATAGTTTTAATTTTTATTAAAAAATCAGAACAACCTCAACTTATATAAAAATCAATTAAATTAAATAACAATATACCCTATTGATATTTTGAGCCTGTTTGAAAAATTTACCTCTAATTTTAACAAAAAAACTGGCCTAATAAACTTCTCATGGATTTTTTCTAATAATATCCCACTTAAAGACATTTAAAAACTCTCCCAATAAAAAAATAAAATACTATCATGAAATAATTTTTTAGAAATACAAATTACATGAGAGGATAATTTATATTTTCTTCATTGAATAAAAAAATCTTCTCACTCTATTCCTTCAAGAGTCATGCTCAGCATGATAAATTGGAGATAAAAGAAAAGGCTTTCATGAAATAAACTGATTTCATCATACCCCTTCAGAATAATTTTTAAAAATATATACATAAAAAATTCTCCACCAAGTTAAACAACCCATACCCGATCGACAATGAACTATAAACATCCCATTAATTAGAAATCAACCCCCCTCTAAGCATGATTATTTCTCCCAATATAGGAATCTCGACTTCAGTATCTGCCCACTTTGTCAATGAACCTGAATATTAGTTTTCAATGATATTTGTAAAGAGTTTTTAACTAATTAAATCATCACATGAGATAAATATATAATTCTATAAGAAACTTATAAAATGATACAACTTATTGAAATATTTAGCTTTGACAACCCCATTTTGAAAACCATGGAATGAAAAAAACCATTAGGGTAGTAATCATTATTATTTAGGCCATCATGTAAATTGTGATTATTTAACTCTATGAGCGAACTAATGATTCTAATAAAACTTCTTGAATAAATCCATTTTTGTTATACCCCAAACATGATGTTATGTTTATATATACTTCAATTTCACCATCACTTATTAAAATTTCTCATTCATAAAGTGATGCTTGATTTATATCTTCTTTATTATTGGATGTTATAGTGCATTTTTACTAAGATGTATAAAACTGAAATTATTACATATTACCATAATAAGAGAATATACGTTAATACCAATATCAAAACGTTGTTGTCTTATCTTTAATATTTTTATACATTCACATGTTTTCAAAATACATTTGGATACAATAGTGAATAAATATGTTAAACACAATTTTTTTAAAATAGATAAATACAGAAATCAACAAGACAGAACAAACCATAAGAAATTATCATTCTAACATTCAATGAACATTCTCAATTTGCATATATATATCCCAAAACTCTTGATTAATTTTAAATTGTTTAAATAATATAAAATTAAAAATGCCTTAGATATATTGATGTATCCACTTTATCAAGAATATGAATTTGGTTTGTATTACTCTAATACCATTCTTCTTGATATATGGAAAGAAAAATGTCTATTCTTAATGTATTTTGAAATAATTTTTCATTGATTTTACTATAAGTTATAATTTCAACCATTGTACCATTGGAGTGTATTGAAAATTTCATTAATTTATTTATGAGTTTTATTACAAGTTTTGTTTCAAATATGATAAAACATTTCAATAATTTATTTTTTCAAATTTCTATTGTGATATTACTGTCCAGTTTTGTTCATTTGTAAACTACAAACCTAGGTGAAATTTTCATTCACCAGTCATTACCTAGTGATACTATATGTTCGTGAACTCAGTGAATTCTATGTGCTGAAATTTATTTATTCCTCATTATTTAATGCATTATATAAAAATTATTTCTATATTCCATGGATTACACTTCTTCTTGAAATATATATTTTGATCAACTCCTCAAAATTATTATCTACTAGGTTTTAGAAATTGATAAAGCATAGATTAATAAGATCATGATGCATTATTAACTCCATAATGTTTATTATTTAATAGAAGCACATTATTAACCTATTTATGTATGTAAAATACATCATGTTGTTCAACATAAAACCCCTTTTCAAAAACTCCATTAAGAAAAGAATACATGTCATCTAATTGGAATAGATTAACCTTATTTTGAACTATTATGGTAGGGAATAACTATATTGTCTCCCACATTTCCTCATGATAAAAAGTTTCATCCTCATTAATGTATTAAATTTTGGAGAAACCTTAAAATACAAGTCATTATTTTTTTATCACAATTTCATCTTGATTGAATTTTTTCAATAAAAACCAATTAGAACGAATGAAATCATTTATATTATAGTATTTAAATAATTTTCCATAAGTGTTTTTTTGAATCTATTAAAGAAAATAATTCATAGAATTTAACTAATTCTCATCTTGATCAACCTTAAGAAAAATATTTAGATCCATTTGATATAGAAGAGTTCTTTTTGTAGATACATCATTCACCGTGTTTGTAATAGATTTATCATATCACTAACAATGTATCATCCATCAATTTATTCCCCTATCATTGACTTCATAGAAATTATAAAATATAATATAATGTCATTATTATGAATTAAATAATCTTACAATTCATTTATATCATCTAACCCCCTGGAGTTTAAAACATCAATAAACATTATAATCCATTTTGTAAAAAATATAAAGATTTTTCACTTCGATGAATAAAAAAAATATCATTTCATCCCCTCTAGATTAAATCATTTATTACAATAAAGTGTCCTCTTATAAAAAATTGAATATATTACTATTTTAACTTCTTACCTTGTAATATATTATATTAGGTTTAAACTTATCCCAAATATCACAATACCTTATTTGTAATATACACTAATCCCTTCATAAAAAATATAGTAAGCATTTCTTAATGAGTACTATCTTAGCTATTTTATTTATTATTAAATATCTACATTAAATGACATAATTTTATTGGATATTTCTCAAAAATAAAACATGGCAGGTTATCTTATGGTATTCATGATAATTATGAACTTATATTTTAGTAAACTACATAACTTTATTGGGATCAAAATCTAACAAATATTTCAAGGAATCATATTTATTAACCTATGAAATCAATTAATATAATGAAATCCGTTAGGATAGTGAGTGATCTTCACCCACCATTTAAGCCACTCTATACATGAATAAATAGCACACAATGTATTTTTACATCAATAAAAATAGGTTATATGAACTTACAACCATCCATAAGTATCAATTCATGAAGCCTTAATGAATTTCAATCCCTGTCTTGTATAACATACAAATAATATATACCTTTTTTTTGAAAATCCCATATATGAATGTGAACACATTTAATCTAATAATTGTACCATTTATCTTTGTGTTCATCCAATTACTATAAATATTTTTCGATCATGTGTCCAATCCATTTGTACCATAACTATTTTCCACCCCCAAGGAATGAAATCCAAACATATCTTCTCTATAAACAAGAAAGTCATTTCTTTTAATATAATTTCATTGAATCAAAATGTGGGATTATTTTTCACTAATAATAAATGCATTATTGGTTATTTTAATACCCGTTTTTTAGTTACACATTTGACATACACCTAAGAAATTTTGACCAAGTTTAAAAATAACTAAGACACCCATCTAACTCATATCCTTGCCTCCAATATTTTCCTACATGGAACTATATATTTTCAATCCTACATCGTTAATAATTATTTCAAATCCCTATTTTTTATTTTATATCAATTATAACAAATTTAATTACCTTCAAATATACAGTATATATGAAATAGAGAATTCAAACATTATCTTAATTCATTTATTTAAAAGGAATATCAGTTATTATATCCATTAAACACTCTTAATTATGATCCGCACATATTACTTCATATAGATTGGTGATTTTTGTTCATTATATCCCCCTATATATTTTCAATATTTCTCATCTTTCAAATATATAAACATATTTCCTATTTATAGAAAAATTAATGACTCAATGAACTAATACACTACCCCACTTATTATTTCCCTTTTCACACTTCGTGAAAAGAAATTAATGGTGTTTTCAATGAATTGCACGCAAATTTTGGTTAATAATCAATTTACCAAAAATATATAATATTATACATATATATTCATTTCTATTATAATTTTAAGTAGCATTCTTAAATTGAATGTACATATTTATTGACCTTTTTTCCAAAATAATAAGACCGAATTTGAGGTATATTATATTTTGTCCTGAGTGATATTATAGTATTTTGGGACTGACCCAAATTAATTATCACAGATAATTTTTTTAGAATGAGACATTTTTAATGTAATATATTAGTAACTGACGTAAAAAATGGGTTTGAATTTTGGATATTTTATAACATATGATTACAACCATTATATGAGGTTATTCCTATCAGTTATTTTATAACTGACTCACCAATGTAAAAACATGATTTCTAGGTGGGCAATAGGCCGATAACAAAACCCCTTGAAGAATTGATAATACACAACCCTCTAATATTTTTATTACCTCAATCGAGCTAATGTTTCCACACTTTTTAAAATCTAAATCGTGAATCTCTATTCACATGACCATCCACAATGGTGATACATCCATGATCACCACCTCCACTGGCTTCCATTTTAAACTCTTAATCTCTCATCATGAGACCATCCCATCCGATGATCATACCCTTCTCATCAACAATCATAATTTTCTGTGTCCCTTTGAAATCCTCAATCATCTCCCATCACTGTCATCATATTCTCGCAGCTGTCGTTGACATCCTTCCTCCAACATTTGTTACATTCTCAAGTTGTAAAATCTAAATGAAAAAAATGATTTCTATTAGTCATATTGTAAGTGTGTTATTTTATTTTGGCACATGAATATTTAATTATAGATAAATTATTTCTTAAATTTGGTTTTACAATTTATCTTATGATACTAAAATTGAAACGGTTGATTTTTAGTTACTGATATGATCGAAGATTTTAGTCACATTGCTTTCAAATTTGAGAAATTTTAGGTCTGTGATATTTATTTATATGTAACTCAATATTGATGCTTTTTTTGAATTATATATTTTCTTCGAAATTTAATTTGTCTTTCAACCAATATTTTTTAATTCATTTATCATTTATATTTAAAATATTTATTAAATATTAAATGATACAATTTAATTTAATTTTAATTAATATAATTTAATGTTGATTTTTTAATATTATTAATAATATTTTTTTAATAAAAATATGGGTTTTTTCATATCATTTATATAATTGTGTTATGTTATATATATAAAAATATTTATTTTTAGTCATTTATAACATAATTTTGATCATAAAATTTATATTTTTAATGTTTTTCTACATTAATATATATATATAAACATGTACATTTAATTAGGTTTTATATCTTTAAATAAATATATATGAATAATAAATTATTATTTTGGTTAAAAGTTATACTTATATTAATATCAGTGATAATATTATTAATAGTGGTGATAATATTATCATGATTTTAATTAAAAATATTAATATCAGTGTTATAGTTATTAATATTATTATTTTCATTATAATTTTTTCATATTAATATTAATATTAATATTAATATTATTAATAAAAACTAACATTAGTATAAAATTATCTAAAGTAGTTTTAACATTTTTAACATTAATATTTTAGTAAATATTATTTATATTGTTGACAATGTTATTAATATTAATATTTATAATATTTCTGTTTATATTATAAATAATAATATTTTTGAAGAGACCAATTTAGTTATCTTGGTTTGAGGTTGTTTATAAGCAGAAACTAATGAATTGATTAAGGATTGTCATTTTGTTGTTGATGTATCTTTACAAGATGAAACATAAAGTTATGGAAATTATTCTTTTCTAAAAGAGGAAGCATGTGAGAGGATTGTTCAAAAGGGTTCTCTAACACATGTGACTACTAAATAGAATTCTATTACTGAGATATTTAAACATTAAAAGTACTCGATCAATGTAAGGATTGTTTTACCTTTTGTGGGTAATCCATGGAAAACTCTGTGTCATTTTAATGATCAATGTAGAAGAATATTTATTTTATCACTCTGTAATTTTGGGGACGTGACCAAAAGAACTATCAAAACATTATGGGATAAGTATGTTTACATATTGATTAATATTGTTGAAAATGTTCTTAGAACCATAGTTATAATGAAATGTATTGAGGTTATACTTTATTTAGTGTTAGATGATTGAAAATATGAATGATGGTGATATGGATGAAATTATGGGGCATAAATGAGTGGTTGTGTTAACAATGGAATTTCCTAAAGTAGAAATTTTTGAGGGAGGGATATATTTATCCATCAAAAAGGAATGTGTAAATGGGAGAATTTAAATTTTAGGAAGGTTTTATATAAGGTGGATACTTCTACTCTCGTGTAAGATATGATGGATCTAGCCAAGTGGAAGGAATGTGCATAGGGGGTGGGGTGTCTTGCCTTTTGTAGTAGGTTCAGTCCATATTGAAGTCTATTATGCAGTTATATGATGGGGTAAAGGTAGTATAAGGGGAATATTCTAATATTTAAAGGGTTTTTCAGATTGAGCTTAATGTGTCCACTAGGAATGATTCTCATAGACATGGGGGATGTTCATAATTTTTTAATTCAAGAACAAATAACACAATATTTGTAATATAATCAGATTGATGTAATTTGGGGAGATATTGAGGATTATAGAATTTGATGATTTTAGAATAATGATGATTTGACTGAAAAAATCCTTTAGTTGATTTAGTGTGTTTAAGTACTATTAAAATCAGAAAATATTAATGTCGGAGAAATATCTCACATATGTAACATTCAATGGTTACTAAAACTTATGAATCTTATAATTACGATTATGATGAGGGATTTAAAGATGAGGAAAACAAGATTCAGCTGTTATAATATGATTATCAGGAAACTGGATACTGGATAAGACCTAATTTTTTTGTTATTTATCTTATAATCCATATATTCCTTTATTATTTCATTTATTTCTAATAAAATGCCACGAGATTATCTTTCCATGATTTATATCAAATATATCTTGGTTAATTTTAATTTTTTTTCAATTTATATTAGTTTTAATATTAATACTATTATTATATGTGTCAATATTGTTATTATTAATATTAATTGTATTATTATGAATATCTATATTTGTTATAATATTTTTAATGTTAATATTAATTTCACTATTACAAATATTACTATTAATATTATTAATATTATTGTTAATATTAATAATATTATTGTGTTTCTCAATTGTATTTTTAATATAATTAAAATTTATCTTAATATTATTAATATTATCAATATAAGGATATGGGTGCTCGAGGTGTTTATCTGAGGGACCCAAGAGTTAAGGGGAATGGTGTTGGAAATAAAACAGATTCATCGAATAATTACAATCTCGATTCATACTTTGGGTATAAGGAAACTTTCTCCATTGGTTACATTCCAATGTATCCAAGTATAATAATACATCTGAATGCATTGGGGAGGGAGGAAGCTTTGAATGTGGTTTCAAATAGTGAAGGTGATTTCTCAAATCTCCACCATTCCTGAACAAGAAGAATCATGGTACATAGTGCTACACATGTTGAGGCTAATCCAAATACTCTTAGTAAAACACATGAACAGTGATAAATTAATATAGTAGCATACATTATTCATCCCTAGGGTGATGGTACATAGAAATTAAATTACATAGTTAACAAGGTTGATGATTGTTGGGTTTTAATAAATTAAAGGATGGATTATATTAGATATGAATATTTTCATAATATTCCCACCTCATACGAGATAAAAATAAATGCATGTGGATTTAGATCTTACTCAATCCTGAGATACTAATAATCCAATAATCAAACATCAAATAAGATTCATATTATGATAATAATTCTTAAAAAAAAAAGTGTGTTCAGATTAATGGACTTAATTGGTCTCAAGGGCATCGAAAAACTACTTTGGGATATTTCATATAAAATTGGAACTCTAATAAAATTAGATAGTGAAATTGAAAAAAAATAAAATGCTGGAAATTTTGAAGGATCAAGGTCAAAATGGGTATATCTATATCTTTAGTTGAAGTGTTTTTCTAGAAAAAATTATACAACAGTCATAGTATTAATATCTTCTACAAGAATGTTATATGTTTTTATGTTAAATTCAAAATCTTTAGAAATATCTTCTATGGCTATAAGAAATCAAAACTTATAGGTTTTTTTTAAATCCATGGGGAACATATAAGATGACTATTGAAAAAGAAATGTCATAGTCCATGGTAAATAGAAAATTTAAAAATATACTGACACAAAATCATGTGAGTATAAGAATAGTTTTTTGGAGTGGATTACCACTTTGGAATGATAAAATTTCTAGAACAAGAATAGGTTCCCAGAAAGTAACTTGAGAATAACTCACCTCATGTTATAGAATCTATAGTACATAATGTTGCTTCATAATAGGTGTCTTGTACCTATCCTAAGAAGAAATCATCATAGGTAACATCTAGTAATTATATTTTTGTTTTAGTTCTAGATTTGAATGGTGGATCTCTTGTTGTAATTGAAGTAAAAAAAGGAACCATCCTCAAAGGAATATCAGGAGGTATCACCTTGTGAGGATCATTCAAGTTCATCAAGGGATGTGAATCATTTATTTTTGAATACTAAAAGGGAATCTGATGAAAATTGTTAAGATGATACAATTTTGTCCACTACATGTTAAAGAGAAACATTTGGTTATGTTTCAGAGTAATGTTCTAATAAAAAGTATCCCCCTTATAAAAAGTTCATCTAGGAAAAATTTCAAGAATTTTGTTTGTAAATTATTGAGAATCTGTCATTGAAACATCTAATTTCTTCATTCATCTTGAGAAAAATGAAAAAATGGACTTTGGAGGATAAATGTGATGAGGTTCAAGAGGAGTCTCAAAATAATAGAAAATAATAACATGATATGAAATTGAATAATAAGAAAATGAAATGGAAGGGATAATGAAAAGGTTATTTTCCTCTAATGAAACCCCAAATAGAGACTAATCTATGGGAACATCCTCTTTAAAATGAATATTTTCTTTTGAAATTTACATGGGATGGATAGTACACAAACATACTCTACCCATAGACACTTCATGAAGAATAATAACCCAGTTATTATTAGCCTTTATAAAAAAATGGTTTGACATCATATTTTTAGTCTCATTAGTTTTAATAACACTGGATATGATATTTTATGAATCAATACTAAATACCCTACTATAGAAACAACTTATAATCCAAAAATAATGGATTTTATGATTTTTCATTTATGTAAATAGAAACCAAATTACACATTTTCTATAGAAAATGGAAGTATAAAATTATTATTATCTAGTGTCTATGAACAAACATTCAAATCTAAAGGAATATATTTTTGGATTCTCCTTGGTGACTTTAACATTATTTTAGACACTTTTCAAATGTTTTCAAAACAATTTTTGATGACTTACTCTACAGACATTCATTGATTTTTTGATCAATGATTCCTCTCTAAAATATGTGTGCAAAGTACTAAATTTATTTAGAACAATATCATTATAAATGGTAAGAAGGGCCATAACATTTAAATGGAATATGTTTTCCTTTTGAGATATGACCAATGATTTATTTATTTTTTTGTCTAAATTTAGCTAGATTTCATCCTAATCATGCCACTCAAAAGATTTATATTCACACCCATGCCAGGATATTCCAAATATCATTTATTTTTAATAACTAGTGTTAATATTTTGAGTATTGTAAGAAAAATATTAAGAATGAGTGTCCCAGGGACACTAATGGGTGTAATTTCCAAAAATTATATTTGAATCAAATGTTAGATAAAAATTATCAAATGTTATGGAAAAAATAAAAATTCTCTTAGTTTCATTTTTTAATTAATAGTACTGAGGATGAGAAACAAGAATATCAGAACATACTTGTTAATAAATGCTTTTGCATAGATGAATAAATTTCATGAAAATGAATCCCTGTGAAGTAATTTATTCCACTAAAAAAATTCATAGAGAGTATTTTCATTTGAAATGTCTTAAAGATAGTGATAAGAATATAAGTTTTTACCACCTAATTACCAATGAAAATAACTAAAGACCATATCCATGATTTCTATCAATGGGGATAGTTTTAAAAATAATGATGTCATCACTCAATCTATAGTTGGATACTTCCCTCATATTTTAAATAATGAAAATATTGAGAAACCTCAACCTTTTCTAATTGATGTGACAACTAAATCTATTTGTGGAATACAATACTTCATCCTCACTATTATTCACCTTGAAGATGAAATGTGGTTTGCATTTTTCTAATTTAATTGTAATAGAACTTTTCATCTTAATGGATTTACTAACTAATTCTTCAGTGAATTTTAAGAGTTTATAAATCATGTTATCTAAAAATATAAGAAATAATTCATTTCAAATTAGGTCATTCTTATTAGTTTCAATTCCAAATTCATTAATATATTTATTAAAAATTGGGTATTCCCTTGAAATTTACGAATCCATTAAATCTTTAGTTGGTAAAACTCTTCATAATATCATTTTTGAAGTTCCTACATGAAGGTATTTATTTATTAATTTTTTATTTCTATATTTAAATTTGGGTTTACCCTAATTCTAAATATTCAAGATCTCTTATAAATTTTTTATAAGGGTTTTAATGCCCTTCAAATGAAATGAAACGATGAAGGCATCACTCTCAATATTTTTATCTCATAGGATTGTGATATTGTTTACTATGAGATCATAACATGAATACATACCTAGTATAGTTTCTGTAAAAAATTTATTCTGATTACTTTTTGTTTTTGAAAATTGGAAGAGTAATTATAATTAATGGTTCACCCAAAAGATTTTTAAATTTCAAAGAGGGTATATGAAAGGGAATATCCACTATAATATTCCATTTAGTATTATTTAATATTACATAAATAAATTAATATTAAAGGATATAGAGGTTGGTAAAATCCCTCTAATAAAAGCTATAATCTCTTAAAATATATCAACACACATTGTCTATTCTGAGGAAGTCCTTAATTTTCTAAATCTAATTACACCACTCTTAAATCTCTATAAATTATTTTTCAACACTACGATGATGTCTCGAGATAAAAAAGTAAACTAGAAATACTAAATTGTATTATTGGAAAAAAAATTTGGTATAGACACAAAGATTTATCACTAGATATTTTTATCAATATAATAAATCTACTAATTAATTTAATAAGAATTCCCCTCTTTATAGGTAGATTAAAATCTGTTCATCTTGAAGTAATTTCATCTAAAATATCATAATTATTATCAAGTTGGAAATGAAAATATTTTTCACTATTATGGAGAATATGTCTTATCAATTAAGTTATTTTGTATATATGTTTATATGAATTTCACATATATAAACAACAAAGAGATCATCTTAAAAATAATTTAATAGAAAAGTAGGAACATA
The DNA here is from genome assembly GCA_963277665.1 of Viscum album. Lineage (NCBI taxonomy): Eukaryota > Viridiplantae > Streptophyta > Magnoliopsida > Santalales > Viscaceae > Viscum > Viscum album. The sequence goes on along the minus strand of OY728128.1, from coordinate 1,296,760,674 downwards.
ATATAGACTGTCTCAATCCATGAGAAATATATGTTGACCACAACATAGAAGAAATGTGTTATAACACTTGACCATGGGGGGTTTCATATTAATGACCTTTGAAAATATAACTATTACTTGATTAAAAAATATATTTGGGATCTACTATAAAATACATGAATCTAAAAAATTATAATTATTATGAAGTTGTAAATGTAAATAATTTTCACAATTAGGGAGAACTAGTCTTATTAATTCTTTCAATTATTCTAAGTTTATGTATAAATTTGACATATACAAATAAAAACAGATTATGGAAAAAAATTATTGAAAAGGAAATCAGTAACATCATGTGGACTAGCTCAATCCATGTGAAAAAGCTAGTGACCACGACAAGAAATAAAGGTGTTACACACCTTGACCTTGGGGTATTGAGTATTAAATACCATGAAAACTATTATTATTAATTGATTATATTTATATTTGGAATCCCCAAAAAATCAAATGTATCTGCACTAAATTTCTCAGATACAGAATTATTGACAGATTGTATAGGGGTAATAAGTTTTCACTTTTACTCCTTAGTGCGGCCTTATCTTAGAAATTCCATTGATAACTTGTACCATCACATCAAATGGTTCCAAAATATGATTTAATAATTTAACTTCATGATATCTTGTTTGATTAATATTTGTATATATGAAATTTGTATTGTTCGACCAGACCATACCAATATCTCTATTACTTCCGATTTTACCTTATTGTGTACAATTTCAAGTTACCATAATAATGTGAATATTAATAAAATTTAGAACTAAAAATTAAATGGTAAAGAGGTGTGCCTCTAGATAAAGTTCCATATGGGTATTCCCAGAAGTAAACTACATTAAAAATATTAATTCCAATCATATATCATACAACAAAAATGGATTCAACTCTTTCAGATTTCACTCAGTCAACCCTAAAGAAGTATTTTGATTTGGAAGATATGAGACAATTAGATTTAATTGATGAATGAATAAAGAATTTTTCTATAAAATTCACCTCTTTTTTTATCACATCATTTCAAGGATTTTAAAACCTGAAACAATATTTACTTTTACTTTGCATTTGAAAGGGTTGTTTGGGGATTTATTTCAACTCAATTTCTGTGTGAATTACAATTTTAAACTAATATCGAATCTTATATATTATAAATACTAAATTTTAAATTCATTAAAAAACTATTAAATATTATTTACAATAATATAGTAGCTAATTATTTCTATACTAGGAATCACTGGAATTTTCATTGATTTTATCATAATTCTACACCAATAAAGCACATTTTTATAATAATTATAATGAAAAAATGGAATGAAATATTTATAATGGGTCAATTAATAAAAAATTTTATGATAAGTATTATCTCTATGAAATTGAGAGTTAAGGTATCCCAAGGAGGTAGTTTCAATGTATTTATGTGTGATATATCCCTCTTTTACCAAGTTGGATTAAGGACTACCTTGATAGAGATACAATCAATGAATTGGGTCCTAAAGTATGCCTATAAATCTATAAAATATGATGTTATTTCACTGAAAATACATTTTATCACCTATTAGGAATTTTTGTCACATATAAATCCAAATTATGGTAGCTTATTTTTTTATTAAGTAGGATCAATAGTATGGATGAATGAAAATATGTCTCAAGAGTGAAATAATGGTGGAGGAGAATTAATTTAATTATAGATCAAAAAATTTACCATCATACCTTTTTCCTGAATTGGTGGAATATTTTATGATTATTGAAGAATGTGATTTGATTGTCTGGAACATTTATCAGAAACAAAATTTTGCTGTGGAGGCACACTCATTGATTTTCTTAGAAAATTAGGGTTGGAAATGGTCCATTTTAGTTTGGAAGGATATTATGTATCTTTATGTTTTAGATATTAGGTGTTTTGTTTGTACATACGTCTTATAAACCCCATTATGGATTTTGTTTTTAATTTTATTAGCATAAGTAATTTTTTCTCCCCATTCACGTTGTTTCTAATTATTAATAATATAGATAATATTAATAATTTTTAAACAATATTATTTTCCATTGTATTTATAAAAGTAAATTTGAATTTACAAACTAAAATTATAGTAACACATGTTCATTACGTAATAATTTCTTAGGGAAAATGAATCATGATTGTATTATTTTATGGGGAACATGTGATAAATATGGTGAAGAAGATTATTCTTTTTTAGAATTTTGAAAATGAAATTTTTAAAATTTTTCCTTTTTTTTGTGTTCCATAAAAGATGATTTTAAATAGGAGAAAGTATCAAAGGAAGGAAATCAATGGTCCTTAAATTTGTAATATTTTTCATTTAAGTTATAGTATTTGGATTTGGAAAGGTGAAATATGGGAGAATTCAAGATGTAATAAGGATAGAATTTTTAAATATGATAATTTTGATAAAATTAATTTTTTTTATATTGAAGTGGAAGAAATTGAGAGAACACTTATGATTCAATACTTATATAGTGATACTAATAAACAATATACACTAAATGTATGAAATTTATGGTTTAATAAATAGTGTTAATATTAGTCAACTTCCAATCCAATAATAATTTGAGTGACACAATTTTTTATAATTGATATTGTAGTTTAAAGAAAAATTTATTAAATACAATGATCTAATTTACTCAAATAAAAGTGTGAAAAAAATATTTTTTCCAAATGGGATTAAGGTTCAAGAAGATATATTCCTACATAGTAACTATACATTTCATATAATGAAATATAATGGTCTGTTATAGAGCCTTAAATGTGTGACATCATGGTATATATAGAAATATAAAACATGTTTTGATTTATTTATTTTTTCAGTCACCAATAAACCTACAAATATAATTTTTTATATTACAATAATTCATTACTTGAAAATTTTAGTTTCAATTTTAAATAATTTAAACAATGTTATGATGGAATACATATGAGATACACATAATGAAAAATTACAATATCTTACTGATTGTCTATAGTGGAAGAAAGTTGTTTAATAATTTACTATATTTATTAATGGAGTTAGAAATCTTAGACAAGAAATATAAATTGAAGAAATAAATTCATATCTGATCCTTAGAAGAAATAATAGTCCATGACCTATTTTTTTTCTGTAATTTATGTCTTATATATTGAATTTTATATAACAATAATTATACCATGTTGTGTATATTTATTATTTGACAAAAACAGTCTGGAAATGATATTGATATTTACTAAACACCATCAGTTTATGATTTGGAAGACTTATGGGAATAATGTATCAGAGTTTATGATTTTTATTAAAATAAATAATTTAAATTATATATAATGATTATGTTCTATATAAATGACTTTTTGTCATATGTTAATTTTACAGGATATACTCTTAAGGGGTATAAATGTTTTCTAATTTTTAAATAAGGAGCTTTATGTTATAAAACATATTATTGGATAAAAATAATGAGCAGGGGTTATCAATGGTTTTTTTGGGAACACACTTGTTGTAGATTTGGAAAGCTAATAGATTATAATAATTTTATATATCTTCAAATAATTTCTCAATAGAATAGTATTATGAGAGGATAAAAAGTAATAGTTCTACATTTCAAAAGACAAAAGGATATGGTAACGATAGAAATATATGTATAGAATAGTCTATATTTTTTGAGCTTGCATATTAGATACATCATTAGGAAAATCATAACATTGAATTTATGCATAATAAGAAAAATATTTTATATAGTTTTATTGGATAATTATTAGATATTGAGGTAAAAAAATGATGGTTTAAATTAAATATTAGGAATATTATAAATATGAATACATTTTTCATGTCTTCCCACTCTAAAATTAAAAATAAAATAGTAACTTCTGGATTTTCATACAATATCTATGAGGGAGAAAATATATTTTTGTAAGTTCCCCCATTTTATCAAAGATTCTTATATTTTATTTCTCAAATATAATTTAACTTGTGTCATTAAATGTTTTTATATTAATAATACTAATATATTATGACTATCATTCTATTATGCAATATTTATTACCAGTTTCATTACATAGAAAAAAACCATTTATATTAGTTTGACTATCATCACAGTGTGGTATTTTTCAATTGAATTTGAATGATGTGATGGATCTAAACTCATTGAAATTTTTTTATCACAAATTTGTTGATATGTTTTATACTAGAAATGTACTTCCCACACCTTTTTTGATATGATGGTTTATTTTATGGTTCATTTGGTGTCTTAAATAATACATTTTTGTTCTCATATACTTATTTAGGATTTACTGTTTTAAATGTTATATGTAGATATTTAAGGGTCATATTAAAAGTACATATCAACTACAAGACTCAATTGATTTAAAGTATATTTTTTGGATATGGAATATTTTTTACAGACTACATATTTGTAGTTCAGAATGTGAATTTGACTACATTTCACTATGAATGAGTTTGTTTTATGTGAAAGGGGATCTATTGATTAAAAATAATATCACCTACTGGTGAGAAAAAATGATATCATATTTAAAAATATTGAATAATTGATATGCCACTTAGTTATATAAGAAATCTCATATTAATATATTTAAAAAATATTATCTAAATAATATTTTTACATGGGTAATCATAAGAAAAAATTTTCCCCATTTTTTAAGGAGATTATGCATATTATATATAATGCATATGAAATATTGATATAGTTAGTGGGTGATCCAATTTTAAAATTAATAAAATGGTGTGGGTATAAAATTAATGGATATAAATTTTTTACCATAGTCTAGGTGAGCAGAATCATAATTTAGAAAAATGGTGCAATGGTATTCAATGATATTACGTAAATTTCAAGTGAAAATGAAAATAATTATGTCTTCCTGTCAAGTATATATTATAGAGTTACTTATGTGATATGAAATATAGGTTCCATTAAATTTTATGTTCCTATATTCAACTATAAATGATATCCCCACATCCACGTAAATATCATTTTAGGATCCCGATAACAATAACATAAGCATGGATATTTCATACAAAATGACCATGAACAAGGAATACATGATCAAAAAGTTTTGTAATCTTCTAATATCACACGTAATATATATTTCATTACAATTAAAATTTTAAAATATTGTATAATGATAGATATATTTTATCATAATATATATTTTATTTTAGTCATATATTTTAGGTAATATTAAAAATTGTTTTCTGAGTACTCCAAAATACATTTCATATAAATAATAATTTATTTAATTTTATTATAATTTAAAATATTACATATATTTTTATTGCATCTATTTGTTTTAATTTTCGATAATTATTTTCAAAATATTTCTAGTAACTACATTAATTTATATGTTTATTTTTTTATTTTAGTTCCATCGGAACCATTTCTTAGTTATTCGATTTTAAATTTTAATATTTAGATTTCTACCATATTTTAAAAATATTTTACTGGTTTTATTTTTAGGAACATTTTTAATCAAACAACATAGTAATATTGATATTATATAAAGGGAATTATATATTATTTTGTTATGAAGTATCCTTATTCATCTATATAAGATACTTTTACTTATAATGGGAAAGGGAAAGCATCCAAGGATGGTAAAAATTACAGAACACCATTACCTAAGTTATAAGTTACTCATAACATAGTGTAGAGGACCCCTATTGAAATTGATAGTAATATTAATATTACTAGTCCAAATTTGATGAAATTTAAGAGTTTTGTGGATATAAATTCTTGAGAAAAAAGAATTACTATTTCTGATTGGTGAATATTTGATCATATGACACCTGATTGGGTATGGGATTCCATTTTGATAATATCAATAATTATTGTATTATTTATCAAAGAATGTTTTTTTAAATCAGTTAATTATTTATTCTTAGCTTATGATTATAGTAATGAACTGATATTTTTCATTATATAAACCATAAATAAATGTTTTGTTAATATCATGTTTCATATACAAAACAAAACTAAAATGAAAAACCATGGTATATTTTGAATATTAAATATGAAATTTAAATCCTAGTGATTGAATTAGAGGGTATAGATACAAGTTACCAAATTAGGATATATCATTATAATTAAAATAAATTCTACTTTTAATACTAGTTATATTAAATTATTATATTTATAAGAACTAAAGATATATTTATAAGCATAAAAATTTATATTTTTTAAAATTGGAGTTTTATTTCAAGAAACTAATTATATGATGATTAAATAATAATTATATATATTAATAATATGAATAATATATAAACAATATATTAAATTGAAAATGATTAGAAATTAAAAAAATGAATATTTATCCTTTTTGAATAATATATTCCATTATGATCAATTTTCTGCAACATTTTGGGATTTTATTTAAATATAGAATTAAAAAAATATAGAAATTTAATTTGGAAAAATGATAATAATTTTTTTAATAAACATAATCATATTATTTTAATATATTTTTTTATTTTCTGAATCATTTAGTTTTTAGTTGAGTATTGAAATATACTCATTTCTTCTACTATTGTGGGTTTTATGAAAATATTTGTATAACAGTAAGAATTTTTAATTTATGAAACCATTTTATAAGGCCGTACATGTATTTTATATGTGATTTTATAATTTTCATTTTTTAAAAATTTATAAACCCATATAAGGGATTTTAGAATTGTTGTTATTATTTTTAAAAAAATTCAATAAATTATACATTTAGTAATTTAAAATATATTTTATCTCTTATAAAAATTTAGTAAAACAAAGTATATTTTTAATTTTTAATAATTAGGTTGATATTATATAATAATGACCATTTTATTTTTCAAGATAAAGAATAAATTACCCTGATAAATACTAGTCAAAATAGTGGAAACTAAAAATTTAAAAATGATTAAACTTAGACATAAATAGATAAACATGATTAAAACATGATTTTAATTGAATTATGGAAATTTTTATCAACCATATGACTAAATAAAAACATTATTTAATAATTATGGAAGCTCTATCCGTTAGATTGGCTTTCCTTTATTGAGAAGTTTTTTTATATTTATAGAAATCCAGTCATTTTCACTTATAAAAGGGGCACTCCTCTAATCATTTCCCTGAAAAAAAACCCATTATTCTCAAAATAATCTTCCAAAAATCTCATATATAATCATATAAAACTTCAATAGGTTCAGATATTCTCAAAATACTATCCTTCAAATGGTTAATCATGTCTAAAGTAGTGATAATCAATGTTGTGAGGTATAAGTTTCAAAACTCTCTTTATTTTTTCTCTTTCATAATGTTAATTTATTATTCCTAAAGTCTCATTTCACCATATTGAAATTATAACACCTATATAATTATTATATTGGTATTTTATTATAATAATGTTACATGAATTAACCATAATAATTTATTCTATTAAGAAAAAATGAAAATGTTAATCTATTGTTGTGTGAACTATCGCCACCACAACACAAAAAATTTAGTTCTCCTTAACTACCATAAATGGATGGAAATGAAATGTAATTTAATATTAAATTATTTAATTTATGATATATTTTATAATATTAAATGATATACCATATTACTCTTTTTCCTCATTCTATGGAAAATGAAATCATCATCTATGCGTACTAGTAGACTACTGCCTCTGTGGAACAATCAATTTTTGTTTTTTATTTCATCACTGAATTACATGGATGGACATGAGAATGATTTTAATGGATAAATATTATATTAGTGATATCATTACGGTTATATGAAAAAATTGTTTGGTACCTATTAATTATTTTATCAATAAGCAATTATCAAATATTCAATCATATAAAATAAGTGTGTTAAGAGAAAATTCATTAATTCAAATAATGAAAATAATTTATATGAATTAATTATTCTTATAATTAATTCATCATTCTTACATGTCTCACTAATAATCACTAAATGATATAATTATTCTACTAGTGTAGTGATATTATGACTAAATCACCTCATAACTAGCTATAATCAATGTATGTTCTTAATGGGATTGGTTTGAACAACTGCATGAAAAATGTTTTGTGATTATATCATGGATGATTATGAAAAATTAATTTCTGGTATAATATCATAAAAATCCATATATATTGATTTTTTGGGTTATTTAATGGTTACATATTTATTTGATTCATTAATTAAGAAACCACTATTCGTAGGATGAAAATCATCGAAAAATGTTCGTTGTGAATTTCATATTCTTGGAAAATATAAACTACTAATAAAACAAAATTCTGAATTTATATATCTATAAAATTCATCCATTGTAGTATAATTAATTAACATTTAATGATTAACTATGGAAAAAAACGAATATTGACTCAAATTCTATGAAACCAGTACAAAAAGTCAAAACTAAAAACACATAATGTGACAAAATATGTAAAAAATAAATAATATAAATATAAATAATGATTATAAAGGAAAGTTAGAAAATGTTTTTGTTAAATATTATTATGACAGTAGTTATTAATATAGTCATGTTTTTTTATAAAAGTGGATAAATATTTTCTATAGAAATCAAGAGTAATGTTTATGGTTTCCTAGTCTCATTTTCAAATTCAAGGGACATGTTAAATACTATGAACCATAATATATTTTATATAATATATTCTATAAAGACCAATAAATTACATATATATATTTTTAATTATATATAATTTTTACGACACCTTGAAATATGACGAACCGTGATTCTGAGGCTCGGAGTTCTTGGAATGATCCGTCGAAAGAAGTGTTAAGCACAAAATTGCGTACATGATTAGTTTTCATGAAAAAGTTAAATCAAAATTAAATAGGTTCCCAAATCAAAAATCTGAGGGCACCGTTGCATTTAGAATGATAGGTTTAACCTAGGAATGACTTAAGTTTAGTTGGCATAGGCCTCCAGTTAGAAAACCCGAAATGGCATAATCATGAATAAAAAAATTAAAAAAATTATTTTATTTTCAAATGCCTATAACTCACGAATGGGGAGTCAGATTAAAATTTTTGATACCCCCACTAAACTCATGAGGGTATGATTTCTATAGGAAGATACTATCATTAGCCAGCGCGGTCAAGGAGTGGAAGATAGTTTTGGGATGAAAATAAAATAATTAAGTAACAATTATATTATTGTTAAATTCTATAACTCCTAAAAGGTAACTTGGATTCAAAATCTGAGAGTACCGTTGATCTCATGAGGACGTGTTTCCCTTAGGTACAGCCTAACCTTGACTGATGCTGGTTGAGGGTGACTGTTAATAATTTTTTAACTTTTGTGAGGGTTTGTTCTGTAAATGCATGGGTGGCGTTTTCTATCACCTGAATTGGAGGTCAGATTAAAAATACGAGTGCACCGTTGAATCCAAAACTATGTTATTTTATTAATGGAGGCTTAAATTAGATCACAGTAGGTTGGGTGTAAAATTTAGTTTTTGCGAATTTGAAGAAATAATAAAATTACATAGAAATTGTTATTTCATTCTTTTTTTCCCTACCACCTATTGAGTAGTGGTGGTGGGGACCACAAAGGTTGTCAGTCATTTAATATGGGATATTAAATGCCTGGTCACACATTGGTTGTGTAACCACCCCTCACGTAATTAATGTTGCACATTAATTACATTAATTAATGAACCTTATTAATTCCTCGTTGCGTTACCCACCCTTTTCCTCCAATATTTAAATGCGACTCGGGTAGAGATTTTGAGACGAATTCATCAAGCAAGGAACCTCAGGCGAAATGACATGACACCTTCAACGAAAGGTGATATAATCTCGAGAGTGATGAAAATTAGTGGCTTCATCATGCGCAGATTCTCCGTCCACCACTATGACGATTCCAACGAATTTTAAGGTAGGGATAGTCATTTAATTCAAGAAATTCCCATGATTCTTCTCTTCATTCTTGAATTTGCTGGTGGTCATTGTGGGGGACATGAATGAGGTTTATAATTTTTCTAATGTGATGTATAAATTACTCCCACTTGTTATAATTATAATGCGGAGGGCATGGACCAAATGTACAAGGCCCAGACCCTCCATTGCTTGATTTTCCTTACGTTCTTCGAAGGTTGGTTGTTCAACATGACATAACATTGAATCAAAGAGGCTCAAAATGGCGAAGAAATCCTAGGAGTATCATAAGAATGTATGGAAGGAAGAATGGTCCACTAGATCCCACTCATTGGCCCGCAGAATATTCTCCGGTGCTCGACGACTGCGGAGGAGGACAGTGCCGCTCGGCACCGTGGAAGACAGAAGGGGAAGCCATCATGGGCCAGCCAGGGTGATGGTGAGGCGGCATGTCATCGTGCGTCGTGGTGAGCAGGCCACGGCTATGAAGCCGCGCCGAAGGGTGGACCCACTCCCTGTGGGTCCCGTAGGTGACGAGGTGGCACCACATGGCACTACCAATCAAGGAGTTAAATGACACATTTGAGTTGTTCTATAGACAGGCCGCGCAACCCCCTCATGGGTTGCACTAGCAAGTGGGTCAGACCACCTGGCGGGCCGTTCCATGCCGGGGGGTCAGGCTGATCCATGACCCAGTGGGCCGAGCCCACCGCAGCCCTACCCAACTAGGCCGGCCCAGGCCGGGTCAGACTGGACCCAGACCTAATCAGGCATAGTTATGCTTCAATGACCATATGTTTCGAACCAAACATCTGTTTGATGAACCGTCTATGGTGCTGGTATCCTTTGTGCGAGATTGTCCTTTTTAGATACACCACTATAGTTTTGAATAAATTTTGGGTATGGTTGGGTTTGATCAACTCTGAAACCAACCTTTCCCTCGGTACTAAACTTTCAACAACTTATAGACCATGCATACGGTTGACCTGCCTTCTATTTCATTATAGTCCTTTTGACATGAATGATCATTGGGTATCTTCTATGTGGGACTACATCCAAGTTAAAATATGAACGATGGATTGACGAGAATATTCTCCCTGAAACAAGCGTACTATGGGCTAGAATCACGTGTCTATCTGAGATGTGGAAAATGGAGATAAATTATGTATGAATCAGCACCAAACAATTATGTGTGAATCAGCACCGAGCGATTCTATGTGAATCAGCACCGAGCGATTCAATGTGAATCAGCACGAATCAACTATTGTGAATCAACACCTAGTGATTCTGTGTGAATCAACACTAAATTATTCTATGTGAGTCATCACCTAGTGATTCTATGTGAATTAGTACCCATCAATTCTGTGTGAATAGGCACCCATCGATTCTGTGTGAATCAGAACCCAGAGATTCTATGTGAATCTGAACCTATCGATCCTATGTGGGTCTTACGGTGGTTAGTACCTATTGATCATGTGTGGGTCAGTAGCAGTGCCTCTTGACAGAGTAATATGATCTAGCCTTATGACTAATCATCTCTACTGCAATACTCAGTTATACTTGATTTGAGATGTGTCTTTTTATTTGTGCTTTTTGATTGAGATCATGCTTGTGGTTTTCCTTTGTAGAATTTTGAGAGACCTTCAGGGTTCTTGGGGTCCCTAATGTGTATCGTTATATTCACCCCTATATGTGTGTTGCCCACACCTTGTTGTGTCTTATGTAGAGGAAAGACATCACAGTTGAGACTACCAGAGCCAGGACCTGGTGGTACACAAAGGTGATAGTTGAAATGGAGTGCTTGGGAGAAGATTTATACCTACACATTAGGTAGGATCCTTGGCGGATGATGTCAAAGCTATTTTATGTTTTCTATTGTAGTTGAATCATTTCATTTGGGCTTGTATTCTGGCCCCATTATTTTCAGTTTGTACTATTACACTTAGTTGGGGTTCCACCGTACTCTTCCATTGTGTATTATTTTATCATAGTGTTACCTAAATGTGTGTGTACAAGTTTTGAGGCAATGCCTTCCAAATATTAGGAAATTCCATTCTGGTTCTAGTCTCCAACCCTAGGCCTCTAGGAGGACGGCATGGGGAAGTCACTACATAGGCCCTATGGGATGGTTTGTGATAAAGTGGAATCAGAGGTTGTCTATTCAACCAAAAGAACTAAGAGTTTATGTTTTCAATTGAGCAATAGTGTTAAGTGTCCTGAGTTTTCTTTTACATTTGAGGAGACTAGTGTTGGTGTGGCGGCCAATGTATCCATACAATAGGACCCTAAATTTTGATTTCTGCCTTGGTACACGAAAACACTAGTTGCATGTGTTTTGAGAATGTTGCTTCCTTTTGGATCTATTTGAGTCATCTCACCATGAATAACTTATAGATCTTGGTTCATCTTGATTATCTTTCAAGATGACTCCACGTAGATAGCCAACAAGGTTTCACATCTGTGACCATGAGGATGGTCCATAGTGTGGTGAGGATTTAGTACAAGGATTGTTTCCCAAGATGGTTCCTTCAGGTGGTGTTCCAACGATAACACTACATGTTGGTCAGAAGTTACTACCTGCACTGCAGTTAGGGGATAAATATAGGCTCAATTTCTTACACGATTTTTAGTGACTGTTACCCCTTAGGTTCTGAGGTGAGCCCGGCTAACAGGAGGCTAAGGAAGGGACTTAGGTGGTTACTGGGTTTCCATCTAACCATGGAACCATTATATCAGATGGTGGTCCCGACAATGAGCATTTTACGTGGGTCAACTAGGTGATGGAAGGGTTTAGATTACCCCTAACATATGATGAGGTGACTTTTCTGTGGACCGATCTTGAGAAACTTTCTCTGAGAAGTTGTCTCTTTCCATAAAAGGATAACCCTTTTGTGTTCCCAAGAGATTCTACATCTTCGGCATGACAACATGTCAGTAGCTATGTATTCTTTGAGGCATACTGACCATTCTAGTTACATGATAAATATGATACAAATAGTATGTCAGGGCTCAGAACTCCTAGTGAGATGTTTTTTGTGACACTTGAGATGTCACTATATACTTTGTGCATTTCTACTTATGTGAGGAATATATAAAGAAACTTTTTGGTTGAAAGTAAATTGGATGAGTTGATACAACCAGTGAAAGTTAGCAATGGGAAATAATGAAACAGACACTAGTCTCAGATACATAGTTGTGTAAAATTTTTCGGGAAGAAGAATTGATAGCGGAAAACGAATCTGTAGGGAAGCAACTATGGAAGAGGATCTAGGAGAGTAGAATGAGGAGGTGTAAATTTTAACACTTTACAACAAACCCCACCATGTGGTCCCCACAAGGCTCTGAGAGCTAGATGATATGGGAATGGAGTAGCAGCATGCAGTCAAGGAGTGTGACCCAAGGGCTCCATGAACGATTCAATGTACATGTTGTGTCTACAATTATATACCATATTAATATACATAGGTATTAATCATTCCTTCTTGACACAGTTCGTGTTCAAGACCATGATTTCCAGTTAAAAATTTGACTTGACCCTTATATATAGAGATACCTATGGGAGGATACTCAATAATCAAAGGTATCTCTATGGAGTTATATGTCCCGTAAGGTGAGAGTTTCAGTTGGAACCTCTTGGTGGTAACGTCGGTGCCTTACGACGTTAGTCTAGGTATGGAATGGTCATCAACATTTCATACTCAGGTTGACTGTTTTAGGAAAAAATGTTTCGGTATATCAACATTGTTGTAATGGAGTTTTCCTTGGTTGGAAAAAAGGATACCTAGGAAGTATGGGATAAACTCATGAATAGGAGGGTGCAGCCAATCACACTTGAGTCGGTTTACTTTACCATTGTGGAATCATGCGTTTTGTGTTTTATATTCCCTACTGTAGTGGAAGAGCGTGAGAACATCCTTTTAATAAATGTTTCCAGGATTACCTCCCCATAGGGAGAGGGAATTCTACTTTGGCTTGTAACTAAGGATGACACTGATATCTACAACTACATATCTGATGGATCACATAGAACACTGAGAGATGAGAGTATTGTTGGGATAATAGGATAGTATTTACTCTGATCAAAAGATTCTCAAGTATATATTCCCTCAGAAGGACACAAACCTTAGATAGTGGTGATGGCTGGAGTTCCTCCAAGACTATGACTTTGAGATATTCTACACTCCTAGGTAGGGGAACGTGGTAGTAAACACACTCAACAGGTGGTCTAGGTTACAGTTACTGAGTGAGGGAACATAGAAACTAGCCCCGTTGTAGTAATCATCTGTGGATAGTGATGGATCACCTTACCTCCATTATCTGACTATCACTCCCAAAATTCATCAGAATGTTCGGGAGACAGTGCATGGGGACATTGATTGCAGGGCCAGTCTTGCTCAGATATCCTCTGGGAAGTTTCCTGAAGGATTTTACAAAGGTGGGGAGAACATCTTCCTCTTTAGTGGAAGAACTATGGTACCAGTGACTCTATGAGAGGATGTGATAATGGAGTTCCACACATCCCCTTTGGCAGTACATCCTAGAGTGGAAATGATGTACTAGGACCTTATGCATCAGTAATGGTGGCCTGAGATAAAGAAAGTGGCGGCAGAGTTCGTGTCAAGATGCCTCACTTGTCAGTAAGTGAAAGCTGAGCATCAGGTTCCACCACACTTGAGCACATATTTTTATCCCAAACTAATGGTAAGATGGTTAATACCATAAATATCTTGGGGGAAAATTTTTTGTGCTAGTGTCTTGGATTTTTGTCACAGTTTGAAGGACCACCTACCACTGGTGGAGCTCGCATATTACAACATATTTCACTCCTCCATCGACATGGCTCCATTTGGGGCCCTGTATGGGTGACCATGCTGGTCACCACTATACTGGAAAGACCCAGTGGTAGTTACAGAGACCCTTGGAGTTCGAGGAGAAAGACCATATATTCCTACGGATCTCACCCTAATAATGATTGCAGAGGATTGGCTGGGGTGGCAAGCTATCTCCAAGGTTTATCGGACCCTTCCAGATTCTCAGTAGAGATAGCATGGTGGAGTACCTCCTAGATCTACCCCCATTGATGCACAAAGTGAATAACATTTTCTAGGTGATACAACTAAGGTGATGCATTCATTATCCATTGCATGTTGTCGAATGGGGCGAGATAGTAATTGAAAATGGAGTGTCTTGTCCAATGTTCCCAATGGAGATAGAGGATCAACCAGACCGGGTCCTACGTTGGCAGTCATTTACTCTTACATGTGTTCATTGGTAGCATGAGAATCTCTGTGAGAGCACATAGGGTCACGAGGTTTAGATACATTCTCATCACCCCCACTAATTTAATTTTCCATTATTTTTGATTTTAGGGACATAAATTCTTTAGGTGGGTGTAAAGACTCAGAAATTACGTATAATTTTTTTAATTATATGTAATTTTTACAAGGCTGTGAAATCTGACGACGCATAATTCTAAATCTTGGAGTGACCACATTTATTTTTCAAAAAAAGTGTAATGCTTTAAATAACACGTGTGAGTAGAATTCCAGATAAAGTTTTGTAAATGTTAAATGAGTTACTAGATCAAAAATCTAAGGGCATCGTTGTGTTCTGAATAAAAGGTTTACCCTAAGATGGAGTTATGTTTAGTCGGCACATGCCACCAGTGTGAAAACCAAAAAATGGCATACTTTAAATAAAAGAACTAAATAAAATTATTTTATTCTTCAAATGCTTATAACTCATGAAAAAAATACTCATAATAAAAATCCGATAAAAACGTTGAGATCGTGAGGGTATGCTTTCCATAGGCAGATACCAATATTGGCCAGTGCGGGCCAGTAGTGGAAGTTAGTTTTTGGCCACGAATAAAATAATCAATTACCAATTATTTTGTTGTTAAATTCTACAACTCCTATACGGTAACTCGGATTGTAAATCCGAGAGTACGGTTGAGCACATGAGGTCTTGTTTCCGTTAGATAGATCCTAACCTTGACCAGTGCTAGTCGAGGGTGACTGTCAATAGTTTTTGATCTTTTTAAGGTACAATTAGTAAATGCGTAGGAGGTGTTTTCTATCTTTTGAACCGGTGTTCAGATTAAATATCCAAGGGCACTATTGAATCTAAAGTGTTGATATTCGATTAATGGAGGCTTAACTTCGATCATAGTAGCTAGGGTGTAAAAGTTAGTTTAACTGCATTAAATGAAATAAAAAATAACCTATAGATTGTTATTTTATTTCTTTTTTTCCCACATGTTGAGAGGAGGTGACGGGGACCACAGAGGTAGTAAGACATTTAATATGGGATATTAAATGATCAGTTACACTTTGGTTTCATAACCACCCCTTACGTAATTAACGTGGCACATTAATTACATCAATTAATGAACCTAATTAATTTCTTGGTCCATTACCGAACCTTTTCCCCCTCTATTTAAATTGGGCTTGGGTAGTATTTTTTAGATTACATCATCAAGAGAGGAACCTGAGGCGGTGTGACACGACACTTTCGACTAATAGAGACAGAATCTCAAGAGCGACGAAAGCTGACAGCTTCATTAAAGAAAAAATTCTCCTTCCACCAGCATGACAACTCCAACAATTATTTAGGTAGGGGTTGTAATTTAATTCATGAAATTACCATGATTCATCTCCCCATTCTTGAATTTGTTGGTGTTCATTGAGGAAGATTTTAATGGGTTTATCTTTATTTTATTGTGATGTTTGAATTGCTCACACTTGTTATAATGCTAAAGCGGAGGGCGCGGGCCAAACAAACTGGCCTCAGACCCTCCACCGCATGATTTTCATTGCATTCTTCAGAGGAGGGTTGTTCCAAAATGATAAAACCATTAAATAAAGAAGTTTTCAATGACAGACGTCATCCAGGGAGAATCGTAGGTGCCTTCAGAAGGAAGAATGGACCACCATAGGTCACTCGGTGACCCACGTATGATTCGCCGGTGCGACACTGGCGACAGGTGCTGGCAGAGGTCAGCGCTCACCGGCCATGGAGGAGGTGATGCTGTGGTAGACTGAAGGTATTTCTGGCATGGGCCGGCAAAGACGACAGCAAGGTGGCACATTGTTGCGTGCTGCGGTGAACATGCAGTGACTACGAAGCCGTGTCGAAAGAGGGACCCACTCTTTATGGGTCCCACAGGTGACGAGGTGGGGCAAGTAGTTTCCACCAATAAAGAACCGAAATGGCTCCTTTGAGTTGTTTGGTTGGCAGACCACGTGACCCCCATGTGGGTCGCGCCAGCCAGCGGGCCAGACCACGGCCCAGAACAACTAGGTCATCCCAGGACGGTTGGAGCCTGGTTGGGTTGGACCCGGACCAGGTTGGGTTGACCCAAACTAGGTTGGGATGGCCCTGGTCAGGTCGGGTCAGGTCAGACCAGACCCGGACTCATTCGAGCCCAGTTACGCTTAAATAACCATACCTTGCGAACCAGACATTAGTTTGATGAACCATCTGTGGCGCTGGGATCCTTTGATCGAGACATACCTTTTGAGATACTCCACCAGAGCTTTAGATAATGTTGTCATACGGCCGAGTCAGATCGACTCGGAATCCAACTGGGCCCTTGGCACTAAAATGCCTATAACATACTAATCGGGCATCCGGTTGACGTGCCCTCTATTGCATTTTAACTCTTTTGAAGTGAAAAATCATTGGGTAACTTCTACACGGGACTTCGTGCCGATTGAAATACTAACAATGGCTCGAGAAGCAGTTTCTCCAAGAAATAGGCGTACTATGAGTGGGAATCTTGTGTCTGGTTGAGACGTGAATAATGAAGAGAGATTCTGTGTGAATCACCACCGAGTAATTACGGGTGAATCAGCACCCACCGATTCTCTGTGAATCAGTATCTAAATATGCTTTGTGAATTATCACCCTTTAATTCTCTGTGAATTAGCACCCAATAATTATGTGTGAATCCCCACCGAGAAATTTTATTTGAATCACCACCCAGTGATTTTTCATGAATAAATATCCAATGATTCTACTTGAATCATCACCAAGGGATACTATGTGAATCAGCACCAAGAGATTCTGTGTGAATCTACACCCATCGATTCTGTGTGAATCAGCACCTAGTGATTTTGTGTGAATCAGCGCCCATCAATTCTCTCTGAATCAAGACCCATCAATTCTGTGTGAATCAGCACCAAAATATTCTGTGTGAATCATCACCCATCAATTCTGTGTGAATCGGCAACTATCAATCCTATGTGGGTCTTAGGGGGGGGGGGGGTTAGTACCTATCGATCCTATGTGGGTCAGCTGCAGTGCCTCTTGAAAAAGTAAGATGATATCATCTTATGATTAATCATCTGCACTAATGTACTCAGTTATACCTGGTTTGAACTTTGTATTTTTCTTTGTTCTTTGTGATTGAGATCATGCTTTTGGTTATCCTTTGGTGAATTATAATTGACATTTAGGGGTATTGGCGTCCCTACTAGGTATTGTTATACTCACCCATGCACGGGCTTCACCCACACCCAATTGTGTCTTGTGTAGATGTCGAGCAAATCAGCTGAGACTACAGGAGCCAAAACTAGGAGCACAGGAAGGTTACTGTTGATGTGGATGGTTGTGGAGACGATCTGTACTTACCCTTTAGGTAGGATCCTTGGAGGATGATCTCAGTGCTGTTTTCTATTTTCTAATGTAGTTATATCTATTCAATTGGGCTTATATTCCAGTCCATTTACTTTAAGTACTTACTATTACACATAGTTTTTGTTACTAGTTGTGGTTGAAACATATTCTTTCACTGTGTTTTAATTTTTTATTATGTACCTATCATGTGTGTGTTCAGGTTTTGAGGTAATGCCTTCAAAGTTTCAGGAAATCCCTTTCCAGTGCTACTTTTCATCCCCTGGCAAATGGAAGGCAGGCTTGGGGTAGTCTCGAAACAAGCCTTGGGGACGGGTCAAGACATATTCACTTCCCAATTATATTAAAATATTAAAATATATTCAATTTTATGATATTTTAATGTCTAATTCATGATATTTATCTTAATATCGTTTGATTATTTTGTGACCAGTTTTGTAATAGTTTCATTAACTGAATTTTTAATTCATTAAGACTTTCACACATGAATATAATTCAATGATTCATTTGATACAACCATTTATCAATTTTATTTGGTATTTACATAATTTTTTCTAAGGATATTTCTTGTCATCATTAATACTTAATCACTACTCCAATACCAGCCTTTAACAACACAATAAATTCCCTTTATTGGCACTAGAAAAGCACTGACTATATGATCAAGGAAAAAATACCTGGTCTTGTATCAATACTGAAAAAGTGCTGAAAAAGGGCCATACTATAGTGTGCACAACAACACACTGCAACCCCACTCCACTGTGTTGTAACAACACACTGCATCCCCAAAGAAACACAATATATAAAAAAGTACAATTATAAGAAATAAATGAAATGAAATTTACAACAGAAAGACAAGAAAAAACACTATATTATAGGCATTTAATATATTGGTTGGTATAATTACATTAAATCAAGTAATTAAAAACATTCAAAAATGTAATTATTAATAAATCTTTTAATCCTGACCAGACTCATACTATTTCCAAATAAACCACCTCTGGTTGAGAAAAAGAATGCACTAGTTCAATAACATAATTGTTATGATAGCAATAATTTAATGAAATTAATTAATATAAAGAGTTAATTGTAATAAAATTGATGTAAAATTTAAATAAAAAGATGCACTTTTGAGTCATATCAGTCAAAACATGTATCAAATTTCAGTGTAGATGATTCCTACACATCAAAAATGGCATATGGATCATTTTATATAGTATTTAAACACATTGAATGCATTATCTTTGTTTAGCGCAGGTCAGTTGGACTTTTTAAAAACATTGATGTCATAATTAAATAAAACAAGCACTTGAAGTCATATCTGTCACATTGTGAATCCGAATGAGGTGCGACTGATTCATACACATCTCAAATCACTTATGGATTATTTTCTTAAAATATCAAAAAAATATGAATATGTTTGTTCTGTATTGAGTAGGTCTGTTTTTTATTGTAAAATCGATGTGAATTTTAAATAAAGATGCACTAAGAGTCATACCAGTCAAATCATGCATCTGATTGAGGTGCAAAAAATTCCTACATGGTTCAAATAGCTCATGGATTTTTTTCTCGATGTATCAAAATAATAATATTTTTTTCTTGGGTTTTAGTACGTCACTTATATTTTATTTACTAAAATTTCATTTTAATCATGAAACATTCACTTTGAATCATACATATAATATTGTGCATCAGTTTGACAAGAGACTAATTCCTATATGTCACAAATTATTTATGAATCGAAGTCGAAAATTACCATGAAAATCAGATCATGTTTACAAGGGTTTTATTGAGTGAATATTTTTACAGTTAATTAATGATTTTAAAAAGATAATGTACACATTGAGTTAGTTATCGTTCTTGTTAAAGTTAAAGTAAATTTAAAATAAAATTTTTTACTTGGAGTCATACCAGCCACATGATGGGTCAGATTGAGGTGTAGTTGATTCATACATGTCCCAAAGTCTCAAAACAATTCTAACTATCATTTTCATGATTATTTCCATTAAATTTTTTTCTAACATCCAACACAACATGAACAACTTCCATAAAAAAAACATCAACTCCAAAAAAATGAATCTACTTGTATAAAAAAGAATTATTATGAGTTATTCTAAAAATAAAATAATTAAAAATAAATTTGTAATAATACATTCATTATATGTACAATGATTTTACTATGAAAATATCAAGATTAATTCTTTGATGGAGCAGTTGAATGATCATTAAGAGAAGTGATAAATGTCAACACTACATGGGTGAATGGTTTTTAGGGAGAATAAGTCTGTGTATGTTTTGGTGTAGAATGTTATAAAAGTTAGAAAGATAACCCCAACTAAAAAAACAATCCACCTATATAAGAAAACAATTAATTTGTGAGTCATAATAAAAAAATAAATTAAACATAAATGTAAAACAATAAATTAATTATATGGACAATGATTTTACTATGGAAAAATCAATATTACCTTGGAAATTGAGAACATGCAACATTTTTTTTCTTCCGAAAAAAAGTGCGGAGAACATGAAATAAAGTAATAAATGTAACACTATTGGGGTGAAAAGGTTATGAGGGAGAAAAAGCATAAAAAATGGACATAGAATTACAAATTAAACAAAATAATACATTTGTATAAGAAATTAATTATTATGTGAGTAATACTAAAAATAAATAAATCAAATATAAACAAAAAAAATACATCCATATTATTGAATGTTAATTTACTGCGCAAGAATCAATATTACCTCTGTAATTGAGAAAACAAAGTGTTGTTTCTCTTACTACAATTAATGTGGAGGTAAACAAAAATGAAGTGATAAATGCACCACTATAGGGGTGAAAAGTTTTTAAAGGAGAAGAAGCCTGAATGATAAAAAAATCACCCACATGAAAAAAAGAATACACCTATATAAAAAACAATTATTTTGTGAGTAATAATAAATAAAAACAAATTAATCATAAATATGAAATAATAAAATAATTCTATGGATAATAATTTTACAATTAAAACATCAAGATTACCTTTGTAATTGAGCAGAGTTAACATCATTCCTCTTCTGGAACAAGAAGTAAAGGTAACTTGAATGAAAGTGTGTGATACACCAATACAGGGGTGAAAATTCTTTAAAAGATAAGAATCATGAATGCTATATAGATAACCCCAACTCTAAAAAAATTAATACACCTGTATTAGAAAATAATTATTATGTGAGTAATACAAAAAAGAAAAAAATTATACATAATTCTAAAACAATACATTAATTCTATAGAGAATTATTTTTCTATGAAAACAAAAAGATTACCTCTATGATTGAGTAGAGATGTCATCTTTTACCCTCCTTCAAATACATTACACATAGACATAAACATTCTAAAATTAATGAATTCTTGAAGGAATAATAACAATTAAATCAACCATTCATTGTATAATAATTATGGGGAAATAGTTAAATTATATCATAAAAATAACTTTAAATATTTCTAGAGGGTTACCTTCACAATAGTTTTTCCCCTTTAAGTGAAAAAGATGTTATATACATGGTTAATCAAACATTTAATTTATATTATGTTAATGCAGTAGATAATTTATAATATTATGAGAAAAAACATAATATATTATAGAAAAAATTACCATCTCACTGTACCCTCTTTATTTTTTGAAAGGATTCTAGGATTTTTCGTCTATCAAGAATCCAAATTCCCTCTTTGAAGTCTACTCAACATACATGAAATAATTTACATTGTGATCGACATGAACTGATTGTGATGTCCCAATGAATGGATCAACATCGATTGAATTTTCATCTGACTCAACATTTGTTTTAGTCTCCAGTATGAAAAGTGACCAATTATTATTTGTTGGATCAGAGAAATTAAAAACATAAACAACATGTGATGCCATTTTGAAAGATTCATTTTCCCATTCCACACTAAAATTCATCTTCACAAATATTATTTCATCAAATTTTACTTCATTGATACTGTCAACCAATTTCAATAGAAAGGGTATACGTGGAATTCTGTATAATACTACTCATATAAATGTAAGATAATGCCCAAATGTGACATATTTTCATAAATTGGATTTCTATCCACTGAACCATGTATGTGAATCACTTCAGCAACAAGTATAAAAAACTATTTTACATCGTACTAAAGTTACCATGTTATTTTTTATGGAATGCATGACAATTTATTACACAACCGGTGTATGATATAACATTTTCATTATGTCCTAGAGCTAGAAATTAATTTTGTTCAATAATTGTATTCATATTTTCATGTAAATCCATGTAAATATGATATATGAACCTTACTTTAAACTATTGATTATGTGTATTTGATATCCATCCTTCATCCCTTGATGGATTAAAATATATAATAATTTATTTATAGGATTCAATATATGCATCCACATATTTAAAAATATGTAATATATAAACAGTTTCTTACTCCCTTTATATCAATGAAACTATAGAAAAATATCTTTCATAAAAACACCGAAACATAAGGTGTTCGTTATGTTGTGACTTTTGGTGACTTGTGCTTTCCACATCTGATAGGCAATCAGTACAAAATTAAAAAACTTCTTAAACAATATACATTTCTACAATAAAATCTTCTGGCTGACATCAATTATTGACCCACCCTTTCAAAATTCTCCTATGTTATTCAAAAGGGTACATCCAGCTGTAGTGGATAGGACCATGTACTTGAATCTCTCTGACCAAATGAACCATCAGGTGGACCATTATATCAAATAATGATGGTGGATGGAACATATATAATTCACATAATATGACTTAAATATCAAAATTCATGATGGGAAACTTTTTTGGGTCTACAACATTACTGCATATGAAATTGAAAAACAAGCCTAGTCTGGTCGATGTATGTCATACATTTTGATGAATAATGGAAATCAAAAAACATGCAATAAATCATGTAACAAAACATTCCAGTCATGTGATTTCTTCCTTATTAATTAAAATTAGTCATTAATATGAAATTCTTGATATTTTATGAATACCCTTGTGTAACTTTTACAATAGTATGGAAAACAAAAAATTTCAATTTGTTCTATTTGCATAGAGTGTAAGCTGCTGGTGGAAGAAAAGCCTACCTTTTACCCCAAATTGGTTCTAACTCTTTCCTAATCCCCATTTCAATCAATTCCAACATTTCTTTGATTCCATTAATCTTTTTTTATAAATTTTTAGAAATCCTCCAAGAAAACTATCAAAAACATGTTTTACATCATGCATGACATCATGTAAATTTCTGATATACAAACAATTCCAATATTCTAATCAAAATAAAATTTAACACTTCTACCATAATGATTGTGTATGGTTTTTTGAAAATGATTTTGTAAAAACCGTGACAATAATTTTTTAAATTATTGTATAGTTGATCGCCTGTTGCTGGATATTATGTTGTAACTTGTTTGACACTTCAATTAAATGTTGTCATCCTTGATCATTATTTATTTCATCGAGTTAAAAATTCCTAATGTATAAATAACATATTCTTTAGCTGAATGTTTCAACTGAAAAAAATATGTGATATTTTCTCAAATGGGAAACACCATGTTTCCTTTAATGCTATTGCTTGATAAATTTACAAAATGGGGGAATTAATTTATCATTCTATATAACCAGGCCCTCAATGTTAATTATTCACTTCTATGAGCACCATAAATTTTAATACTTGTGTCCCTCTTTAATTTTAGATCTTCGATCAATAGATCCATACAGACATCAATATAATTACCAGGTTGCTTTATTAAAGATATAAGCTAAGAAAAAAAATTTATTTACACTTCATGCATAACCATTTAATCAATATATAATTTAATAACATGATTCACCATGCATTGTGACTACTAATATATGCACCAAAAGTATTTATACCATCTATATATAACGTAAGGAAAAAGGATCTCATCTCATTTTCAAATTCCCGATACTCATAATCTATTTTCATCCACTATATATAATTTACTAGATGATGCAGGTTCCCATCATTAATTATTGTATCTATATTCCATGTTAATTTTATCACAATTTCATGACATATATATAGTCTTATAAACCATGGAATGATTGTGATGTTCAATACATATGTTGAAGGATGTGATTCATTTTTATGGTGTCGATTTATTCCACATGTAAGGCACCTTCTAAGTGATTCATGGTCCTCACAAAACAATATGAAATCAGTTTGAGAAGCATGCAATTTTTAGAGATCATTACCATGGAAGATCATATTCATTTATCTTTATATGATCAAAAAGTTAGTTCATTTTCTATTGGTGTCATATCTTTCATAATACCAAGTAGTTATATAAAGATGGAGACACTCCTTCCTCGATGATATTTCAAATTATATAATTTCAATATAGATTAAAATGATGTGTATCTGGTACTGTCAGTATAAAATGGTTTCTTAGAACAACTATTTATCTCATCAAACGACTATGGTAAATCACGAAGGACTTCTTCAATTACCATTTACATTTCTTATCTATGATCTCTATCTTTTTTTTCAAAGCTATTCAAATCAAATGATTCAAAAACAATAGTATCATCTCAATCGATGTCTACATTCTGTTTTCCTTGTGTTTAGTCAAAAAATTATTTATTTGATCTATTACATTAAAAATAAAATGTTCTTATAACTATTTTGGACAAATTTTTTCTGAATAATATCATCATAAACATAGAAAAGGGATTTAGAAGGGTCGTCTTCATGATCTATTAAAAACTTGATGAACTCTATAACTCTATCTACATATACATTTGTCAAATTATTTCCATGCATTCATTTTCTATTCATATACATCTTATTGGGTTAATAAAAGATTAATTTTATACAATATATATAATAATTACACTTAATATATTAATGATCAAAAGATAAAGTTATAGAGAAGTCTAATAAGGTAAACATATCATTTGATTATTTCAAAGAATTGTAGTATGTGCAAGAAAATGGTTAATTGAAATTAATAAAAGAATTACTCAATATAAAACATTTTTAAATACCCTAAAAACTAGAAATATAATATAAAAAATTAAGTTATAACAAGAAATTAAAATATGATAAATAATAATAATAAAATATCATTCAACAAAAAATAATATATAAATTTATTTTAGAGAAATTGATGTAATATAGAAGGAATTATTACATTAAAAATTAATGGAATATCAATATTTGATAAAATCTCAAGGCTATAGGGTTTTCATATAACCACAATAACCCATACAAAAGAAATTCATGGTACTCAAACTAGATGTAAAATTAGCATTAACAAATATATTACATGATTTGGAAGTCTAAATAAAACAAATAGATAGTTTTCTTTGTATTTAATATTAGAATAATGTTTGTAAATTGTCAAATATGATGTATGAGTTATATAAAGAACTAAGAGATTTTTATTGAAGGTTAGATGAATTAATAAATAATTATTAATTAATAAAATAAGGAATTGATCATAAATATTAAATTAAAATTTATTTTATGGATAAATTGAATGTTTTTATCAATGAAGATGACATAACATTTATAGTTCCAAGAGATGAATGATGATAATAATTATCTACATTAACAATGAACAATGTTTAAATGTTGATTATTAGTGAATTGACATTTATGTTAGTTTATTAGAGATGGATGGAATTCATTGGATATTTATTTCCAAAACCATGATTGTCAGGGAAGTGTTTTATAGATTTAAAAAATATGATTAAAAACCCACATTGAAACCCATTAAAAAATGAATACAATTTTCAGATTTTGTGGATGTAATGTCAATATATTTCATGGAGTGTGGGAGATACGTTATATAACAAATTTATTGATAGTAAAAAGGATTGAAAAACTATTTTTATATATCTTATATAGCTAGGAATCAAAGTGATTATATGGAAATCAACATTATATTAATGAAATAGATAATCAAAAGGGGGAGAAATTCATTAAAATCTATATTTTCATGTAAAAAATTATAATGCCTTATAGTGGTACATATGTCTCAAAAAAAGTGGTATAACTCAGAAGATGTAATATCAAAATGATATATATATTTAAATTATTTAGAGAGAGGGATTAGGATGATGATAAAAAAAATGTAACTGGAAACTAGTACATAGCTTCAAACACTTGACCTTCCCATCGATAGTGGACAAGGAACATTCTCGATCCACCTCGGGCTGGAAGCAACTACCATGGCATGAAAAAATACATTGTGGGAATTATTAGGCCCAGAAAATAAATAAAACCAGTAGTAAGAAAATTTCAATAAAAACATCCATGATTAATCCATACTTTCAATTACCACCCCATCCAAGATAAACCTAAAAAAGTTGATTTGAGTCAATATAATATAAAATAAATCCTCTAACCTACCTTCAACTACCTCACACACAAAATTCCTTATTTCAATTTCTAAAATTTCACATGTATTGAATACCAATGAAAAAATAAAGTAATGAAAAATATCTATGATAGCATTGGGCGATTGATTTGGGAAATTTAATCACAATAAAACAAACAACTAAACTCTATGTATCTTCCTGAGGGTGCCGAAACTATAAAATATCTTTGAGCGATTAAGAGTTGAATCAAAATTAGAAGCAGATAAAATCGAAAGGCCTACCTCACTAGAGTACAATCACTCGACCACAAATATGATAATAATAAAATGAAATAAAAAAATAAACCAAAAATAAAAAAAATTAATTTCGTACCGATCTAGGTTGAAGAAAATATGAAAACCTCTTCATAAACCCTAACATCAATCGATCACCAGATGTTAGATGAGATGTTTAGGAGGAAAATGAGCAATGTGATTTGAGGTTTGATTCACAGAGGAGGAGTGGTAACAGTTGGTGGCTTCTGAAAAAATATTTTGATATCACGATGGGTTTGCGAATGGATATGTTTTTCCAATTATATCGGGACACTTTTATCAGAATTTATAAATAAGTGATGATAAAGAGTTCTTTTATTCACACTTATTACTTAGGAACTGATAAGAGGTCTCATTATAAAAACTTTTTTAGAACTAATAAAATTATATCTTTACTAGTGCTAATAAACCACTAAGAAAATATATCTTTAGCAGTGATAAAATTTTAGCACTGATAAATGTTAATTTTATCAGTGCCTTTTTTAGCGTTGATAAAGATGATTTTATCAATGCTTATTACTTAATCACTAATAAATGATTTATAATTATAATTATAAATAAGGTATTTTAAATATTAATATATACAAATTGAATATATATATATATATAAATATTGTAAATATATTCCCTTTTCAAAATATATATATTATAATTTTATATTTATTTATTTATAATTATTGAAATATTTTCTAAAAATAACATTTATAGCATTATATATATATATAATTATACATAAATATATAATATATATATATATAATAAATATATTCATTATTTATATAAATTTATTTTAAATTTAATAATTATTTAAATATATACAATTATTTATTTATAATTATATACAAACATTTTATAAAGTAATTATTTTTTTATAATTATTAATTAATTATTTTATAAACATAGTAAATGTACATTTATAAATATTTTTTTAATTTTTTTTAAAAATTATTAAACAAAATAAAATTTTACATTCTTGTATATTTGTTAAAAATGAGTGAAATTGAATAAATTTAGAATAAGTACACTTTTAAAATATTGAAAAAATGATATGTTTTATGTGTGTGCATTGTATATAAAAATTAAATAATTACATATTTGTGAAATCAATATAACATAGATTTGATCTATGTTAAATTTGAAAATCAAACGTCATTAAATTATATGTCAAGTGCTATCCAATTAGTATATATTTTTAATTCATTTTAATTAAAAATTACAAACCATTATTTAATAAAAATATTACTATTTTATGTAAAGTGGATAAATATTTTGTAATATAAAAATCATATTTTTATACATTAATATATATCTATATATTTAATATATACAATTTAATATCATTAATTATTACAATTATCTTATTAATAAAACGTATAATATTCAATAACGTATAATCAAGTTATGTTTTGTCAATTATTTTTTAATTAATAAAAGCTGCAATATTTATTTTAATGAACTCACTTTTTATTATTTTATTATTTTCTATTTTTATTTTATTTTATTTTTCCAGACCATTATCATCACTAAGAACTAGTAATGAAGAAATATTTATCAATGCTAAAAATAAAGTTTTGATAAATGCTAACCATTATTAGTGGTAAAAATAAAGCCTTGATAAATGATACCCTTTATCAACAATAAAAATAATGTGTTGGTAAAGGTTCCCTTTATCAATGATAAGAAAATCACAGTGAAAATGTTAAATTTATCATCGCTTTCCATAATAAAAATAAATAATCCATTTATAAGGGTTTTATTCTAATGCTGATAAATACCACTGCATTTAAATGTTGGTTTTATAGTATTGAATTCTTTAATATAAATATTTCCAAAATAAAAGTGTATCATTGGTAATAATAAATCACTTTCTTACCAATTAATCTTATCTTCCAAAGTCCATATATTCCTTCTCTCTATTGTTAGAAAATATTTTCTGGATAAAAAATATGGATTATGTTCTTTGATTCTCACGATTATATTGACTTTTCTTTGAAAATTAATGTTTAATTCCCTTTTTATGATGCAATTTTTGAAAAAAATGTATTTAAATTTATTAACGAAAATAGTTTCTCGACATTTCAAAATCTAATGTTTTAACTTCAATGCCGAATTTTTTTATTATGATTGTTAATTTTCATGGATATTTTTTTTGGAACTCCTTATAATACGGTTTTCAAAAGTCTTGACTTTCCCTCCACATTTTTTTAAAAGCAAATTTATCTTCATCTATTTAACAATGCTTTAATGGTTTTTGAAATTTTCTATATTTTCACATCTACTTTACCACTATGGTTTATCACTCACGAAGTGTTGTTTTGATCAAACATAATGTTTTATTATGATGTGATTAAAATTTTAATAATGGTATTTTTCATATCATATGATATTTTTTGTTTATTTGATATGATGTTTTTTGAAAGTGTAATAAACCAATTCCTTTTCCATATGTTCATTAATATGTGTTTATATTAATTATAAGTGACATAGATATGTATATATGATGAAATGTTGTCTCCAATATCACTATCCAATGTATAGGTTTATGTTTATATTTTATTAGATAATAAGGCATGTACATGATGTGTTGGGCCACACAAGCATATGCATGATGGTTTTTCTCATATTTCCCGATGTGGAAAAAATTAGTTTATCCATATAGGCATTGGAATAATGGGTTTTTATAAAAATATTGTCCTATGCTTATAGGTATACCACATGTCCAATTTTTAATCATGTTATGAAAAATTATCAAGACACATTTCATTTCAACGAAAATCCTCAATTTCATGACTATGATAAAATTTTAAGGTATTTCACATTCATATATCATGATCATATGTCTCATGTTCAGGGATATGTATTTCAAGTAGTGTTTGGTATTTGTTAGTTTTTTAAACTCTGATTTTTTTATAATAATCAGTTAATGTTTGCTGATATTTTATTGATATATTTATTTCTTCCTTATATTCTCCTCTATGTTTATGATCTAAAAAATTATTAAATGTTTTTTATTACTGAGTTTATAATCTTAGGATATTTTTTCCATACCAACCATCTTAGATCACCCCTTTTCTAGGGTTTTCATTTCAATGATTATGAAGATGATTTCATATTGTATGATGTCTATAAATGTTTCTAGTGGAACACGAATATGGAATAAGGCCTTCAAATGTTATAAAATAATATTTTAATTTAATTAATCCCTAATATAGAAAACCAAATATTCCATAACTGGTGAAATATTTTGTAGATGAATTATTTAAATATTGATGTTAAGGTGTTATTTAATTCTTGTTTATCTTTGAATTATATAGTTTGTATCAGTGTAGGGTGTGGTTAATTTTTTTTATATTGGTTTCTTTGTATTTGGTGTTATATTTATTGAACCTTAGTGAAAACCCTAAATATATGTTTATGTATAGAGTTATATATTGAAATATTGGGAATGTTTTGTGATGGTAGTTTTCAAAACAATACATATTTTTATGGATATTGTAATTATATGTTGGATTATGAAAAAATATATATTGGGGTAATATCCTAGAAAAGGGTGTGTTGGGTATTAATTCAATCATCACCAGGTGAATTAAAAAGAGGCCTAATGTCACACATGATTTTAAACAACCATGAGATTTTCATTGGTTGATAATATTATATTTATTAACCATTATGAAGGAATACATTCTTGGTTACTTTAAGAGATTATGTTGAGAAGTACGACAAACCTCATCTCAATGTAAACTAGGCTTAACAAATAGATTTATAGGATGAAAAAAGTTTTGAATAGTTCAAATGAATATATAATAGGTCAAAATTAAGGTTTCATTAGAGAAAACATCTTAGAATTTATTTTTAATATCCATATAATCATTCTCTCTGATTTTGTTGGGTATTATCATATTGATTTTGGGTTTATGATTTGGTTGGAATTAATATCATGAAAATAAAGATGTGGAAGGTATGTATCTAGATGCTCCTAAGATTTATATATAGAGTAATATTTAGAGTAAATGGTTTATAATGTTAATATATGACAATAATGAATGAAATGTTATGTTACCTAGTATTTTCTAAGATAGAAAAAGTTGTATCTCGTAGAAGAAATATATTAAGTATTTATTATCTTTATATTACATAATATATTTTTATTCATAGGTGATAATTATAATTTTGAGAATAAAATTTATTTATAGGGAAATGTAACAACCTATGATTTACTTATAAATATTGTTAAATATATCTTTTGTTAATATCATTTTTCACAAACAAACCCAAACTAAAATGAAAATACTGATATATTTTGAATATTAAATATGACAATTGAAATAAATAGATGGAATTAGAATATGTAAATAATAATTAACCACATTATTAAATATGAATATAATGAAAATAAATTGTATTTTTAATACTAATAGAATTTCATTAGTACAGATAAAACAAAAAAAAGAAGTAATTTTTTTAAAAATATATTTTATAAATTTTTTTTCATTATTTCAAGAAGGTATGTATATTATAAATATATAATAATAAAATATATTTACAAAGTCATATTATATTAAAAATATAATAATTAGTAAATGATAACAAATAAGAATAAATAATAGTTTATATTTTAAAAATCTATTTTACAATACGATCAATTTTCTTTAATATATTTTGATTTTATTTGAATAAAAAAATTCACAAATATAAGAAATTTAATTTTAAAATGTAAATAATTTTTTAATTATGAATAATGATATTATATTTAGATTAATTTAATGGATTTTTAAAACCTTTTTTAGTGAATTGAGAAATATACTATTTTTTATAATATTGCGTAGTTTTTAAATTTATCAGTATATAAGTATTAATTATAAATTTCTAGAAAATTTTAATAATACTATATATGTATTTTATAAGTGAATTTATAATATTTAATATTTTTAATTCAATTATAATCCCATATTAAAGATTTTAGAATTAATGCTAGAATTTTCAAAAAAAAAAATCAATAGATTAAACTTTTGGTAATTTAAAATTTACTTAATAATTTTCAAAAATATAATGAAATTAAATGGTTCCAAAATTTCTAATAATTAGCTAAAAATTATATAATTTGGAAAATTTTAATTTTTGGGAATAAAGGATAGATCACATATGTAAAAACATGATACCATTGTGAAAACTAAAATGGTAAAAATCAGTAACATTATATAAAAGGGGCCCTACATATTTAAAACAATATTCAATTGGGTAATGTATGTGTAGATAATACTTAGATTTTACCCACCCTATTATCTCTCAATTTTGGATACACTTTCCTTGAGAGTGACTTCCCATTATTGAAAGTTTACGGTATTTTCAAAAATGCTACTCATTTCACTTATAAAAGGGGAATTCCATTTATTAATTTACCTCACACAAAAAACCCATTATGCTAATCCCAAAAATTTCTATATTGTTTAAAATTAAAATATCATGTTTCTATTATAGTTTATTACGGGGGTTGAATTTTTCACAAATTTCCACATTGGACACACCATTTTTGGGTGGTTTCCAACAGGTTTTGTTGGTATAACTGAAAAACCCAACAGTTCCCTTATTCAATAATTTTTAGGAAAAAAATTTACAATGACATTAAGTTATTGGGAAATGTTCTAACAACATATAGGAATCACATTGGTCAGGAGGATGGAAATTTGGGCTCATCACACCCATTGTGGGCGGGGGGTATTTTTACATACTAATGGACTCTCATATAGATTTAAGAAATATTATTGAATCTTTTATTAAATTCCAAATATGAAAGGAGTCACACATATGTTAATAATAAATTAATAATATTTATTAGAGTTATAATAATATATGTGTATCTAAGGTTCTTCATTGACGAAGATAATTGTATGTATCAGAGGTTCCCCATCGATGGAAACCATTTTTGAACAAATTGGAGATTATTATTTGATTTATTATTATGATGTTTTTTTGAGCCACATAGTGGGGTGCTCTAGAATTTATCATCATCCAAGTGGAATAGATTTGTTTTGATGTTGATATCGGGCTTGTGAGACATGATTACAATGTATCATTGTAAAGGAAATCTGAACCCATGTAGTTCTATTACACATAATAGGACACATAATACATTTTAAGGTCTTGGGATGAGGACCAAACTATGAATATTAATATGACAAGATAGTTATTTCTTAGAGAAAAGATTCTATTTAAGGGATATTGTGTGAATTACACGAATGTGGCTTAAAATACATGGAAGGGATGTGTCCGTACAAAATGGATATGACCCAATTGGGAATGTGGCCCAAAGAAGATTAGGGTTAATTTTGGGGTGTTGGTTTTGAATATTAGATAATCTTCCTACATATCCTAGTTTAACATGAATAAAAGATCATTCATTTAATATGGGATGGGGCTTCTACCAGTGGAGGATTCCCTTAGTTACATCATTGACAATATGACCCTTTGAAGGATTCTCTCATATGGGATATGACCCTAGAGACTGATACATGGATTTGAGGACCCAATCATGTAGAGGAACTCTGAAGGTTTGTATTAAAAGAGTTATGACTATGATGTGGATAAATGGATTTGAGGACCAACATATATGAGGGACCTATGATGGTTTTTTTCAAATGGGGTTTGGACCTTTCAAAAGGATACATGGATTTGATGACCCATGCCTATGGAGGCCCATGAGTCTTTTATTTGATCATTTAGATTACATGATCATCACTAACCTGTAAGCTCACATGAGTCATGTTTAATGAGAGAAAAATAGAAAGTGGAAGATCTAACAAAACACATGATCTCCTTTATCCACTAGTGGAAAAGGACGAGGCTATGGCAGAGAAATAGTATTTTCTTTTCTTGTATCCTCTCTTTTTATCATAACTGGGATTAGGTCTTAATCCCCTATGTAGACATGGGAAAAAATAAAGTCTAGGGGATTACTAAAGGAGGGATGGAATTATCCAGATTTTAGAAAATTTGAGATTAGGATAAAACAACATCCCTTATTAAAGTTAAAGGAATATAGATCCCTCACTATCTGAAATGGGGAGGTCCCTTATACAACCTACAAGGCTCGGATCCTCATTACCATAGAAATGTATGATCTGGAACATTATGAATATTATCTTTTTAACTAGGTTAACAATGTGACCTCATTTAATATGGGAATGTGTGATCAAGAGGAAATGATAGTGGGCCCCATAATCTACTCACAAATATCTAATGGCATTGGAGGGGGAATTGGCTTAGTCCCCCTCAGAAGATGGGTCAAAAGGAAAATATGACCCACCACGAGTGTTATAAAATAGAGATTAAATGGTGGCCCACACAAATTGGATGAGGGGGAGATGAAGTGGTTTCAAACAAGGTATACCTAGATGAGATAATGGGGTCACAACAATGGTTGACCAAGATAGACCAGAAGTGCTTTACACATGGTGGATCTATGTGACCTAGAGATGATTTCTTGATAACAAACATCCATGGAAGTAAAAATTTGGTGAGGCATTTATGTAGGGTTCAAGGGTTTCCTCAGGTGTCTCTAGAATGGTATTGTGTAGGTCTTGAGTATGGGAGGAGACCTTCCCAGCATCACTTATCGACCAAGAGGAAGTGGTTCCTTGTATAGAAATCTTATGTTTCACACATTTGGGGAACTCTTATCCAATTATTCTCTTTAATCCTCTCTTTTATATATTTTTTAGAGATACAAGGATAGTTTTGAGGGCTATTTAAAATAACTATGGTGAGTAGGACTTTAGATATTCTTATGATATTTTGTGTTTTTTTCTTATCCGGAACCATGTGGAGGATCTCGAATCATGGGGATTTAGAGGTTTGGATGTGTATTACACCTATTAAGATGCCCATGTTTCTAGAACCATGTGAATTATCTATACTCATGGTTGTTTGGTTTGGTTTTTCTGAGGATTAGACCTTGGAGGATTCTGTTGTTTCTTGAACCATGAGGAGTATTTTGACTCATGGTGATTTGGTAAGGTTTGGTAGGGGATTTCTCCTAGGTGAATGCCCATGTTTCTTGAACCATGAGGAGTATCTCGACTAGTGGAGAATTGTTTTGGTTTGGTTGTGGATTTCACTTAGGAGGATGGAAATATGTCTAGGACCAGAAGGAGTATCACAACTTAAGGCCATTTGGTTTATTTTCATTTTGATTATACACAAGATTATTCCCATATTTCAAGAAACATGGGGAGTATCCTGACTCATGTTGATTTGTAATGAGTGGTGGGGTTCTATTTGTCCTATCATAAAACATCCTTGACCCAGACTAATTTTTTTTGATAAGAATCTCCATTTTCATGGGGATCTATGTCGGGGTACAACCCCAAGCTGTAGCTTGTGCGAAGGGTTTCCCATGTATCATGACTTTGGTATAGGGCCACCCAAGTGAGGGTTTCCCATATGGGGTCTCAACCATGTATGTCTCTCACAAGTGTCAATATCATTGGAATGGGTCACTTAGCTTTGGGTCACACATGTATGGGTTTCCAAGGTGTGGCTCTTCTAGTTATGAGTCACCTAGGTATGGGTTGACTAAATGTTGGTTTTTCAAGTATGGGTTACCCAGGTGTGGGTACCCTAGTTATCAGTCACTTAGGTGGGGGTCAGCCATGTATGGGTTTCCCATGTATGGATTTCCTAATTATGGGTATCCATAGAGTGGGTCACCCAAGTATGGGAAACCCAGGTGTGGGTCGACCATGTATGGGTCCACCATGCATTGGTTGCCTAGTTATGTCTCACCCAGACATGGGTATCTAAATTATAGTTCACCTAGTGGTGGGTCACCGTTGACTTTGGTTTGGGGACTTTCCCTAATGGTGGATGGCCATTTGATTTTTTTCAAGTAGGGATGGACTGTTTGGGAGAAAGGGCAACATGGCCAGTGCTCTAACCTCGCTTCACTATCTTGGAGTTCGTTCTTACATAAAAAATTTGAGGTTTAGGGGACTATTTATAGCATAGATGGTGGAAATTTGTGAAGGGGATCCTCTTATTGACTAGTGAGAGGGCCTTCTGTGAAGGGGTTGTGTGAATGGCTTGCGTGAGTGCCTTATGCCAATGCCTTGTGGGAATGGCATGAACATGTAATAGAATTACATTATCAAATTTTACTGACATTCAAATTACATATATTTTCATCAGTACCTTTTTTTGGGATACATTAATAATTAAATAGAAACTTTAGAACTAAACTATGTTCATTGATATGGCATATGCTCCCTATTTAGTTGTTTTCTAATGCATAAAATATCCCGGGGGAATACTCAAAATATTATGGTATCAAAAACTTTTGTATCATATATTTTCAAAATTTATGGCTTACTCTTATGGGAAGAATATCATAACTTTTCCTTCTCTGTGAGAAATATTTCCTAGGAATATCCATCCCTTAATGTGAGACGATTCATATGGAACATAGAAATCCAATTTTTATCTTCTTCTAGTAAAAATAATCATTTCTACTCAAACTAGACATTCAGTGTCTAAGTGAGGATAATATAATCAGGCATCCATAAAAGTTCATTGAATAAATTTTTAAAGTTCATTACTAAACCTATCCTTCAAACTGATGAAAACCATAATTAGGTTCTATTGTTCTCATAAAACCATCCCTTAAAGGTTTAATCCCCTTCCAAATAGAGACAATCCAAGAAGTGATGTATATGTTCCTAACAATTATTTATTTGTTTTGTTTTCCTTATCATTCATTCTCCTTCCTCAAATTTAATTTCACAATTTCAAAATTATATAACATTTATTGTTAATATATTGTGATATTATTATAATTATGATACAATTATTTACCACAATCCACTTTTGATTTAAAATACATGAATCTTGGGCTGTGAAACTACCGTCTCCATGACGCAACAAGTTTCATTTTCAAAAACCACCATAAAAGGATAGTATTAAAAGATAATTTAATATATAATTATGATTTTTATCAAATATTTTAAATTATTAAATGATAAATCATATTCCTCATTTTCTATGTTTTATGTAAAATGAAATCATTTTCAATGTGTACGTGTGGAAAACCTCCTCCAAAAAACAATTAATATTTGTTTCAAATTTTATCACGTCATTTATTACCTATCATGATAATGGTTTTAATGGATAAATGTTCTGTTTATGATATAATTAATGTTATTTTATAAAAAATTTATTACATATTAATGAAATGATCAATAAATGATTTTCGTAAATTTGATCATTTAAAACAATCATACTAAGAAAATAATTTATTAAAATTACTTAATATTTAAATATAAATTACTTATTCTACTAGTTAATTTATAATTATTATATACGTCACTAATAGAAACTAAATTATATCTTTATTCTTTTTGGGTAATGATATTACAACTAAATAACCTCATAATCAACATTAGTCATGGTGTGTCCATGATTAGGTCAGTTTGAACACAAACATAAGAAATGCTACAAAATTTATCATTGATGATAATGAAACATTAATTAATGGTCTAATAATATATTAATATGTAAATACTTTTTTAGAAAATCTTAAAATCATCAGTTAAGAAAACCCCATTCATAGGTTGAAACTCATCAAAAAAATGTTCAATGATGATTTCATCTTATGTAATAAAAATATTAAAATTATTAAAAGTAAATATTTATAATAAATCCTTTATAGTAAAATTAGTTAACTTGTATGGGTGATGATTAGAAGAAAAATTAATACTCACACTACTCTTAGGAAATTATTGCAAATAGTTAAAACTATAAACAATAAATGATGGAATGTAGTTAAAAAACTAACTAATGTACAGATAGATAATGATAATAAATGAAACATATATAAAGTTTTAGGTATAAATATGGTTCTAATATTTGTTTTTTAGACATGTATGTTAGTTAATTAGGATGTTAAATAAATTATATTGAAATTAAGAGAAAAGTTAAGGGTTTTGTCCAATTTTTAAGACCATGGGACATGTTTAATATGGTGAACCATAAAATCTATGATATATTCTATCAACAAACCAGTTTATTTCAATATAAAAATATAATCCATTCCATGAAATTTTAATGTCCATATCATGATATTTATTTCTAGAATTATTGATTCTCTTGTTACCAATTCAATAACAGTATCTTTAACTGAATTTCTAACTCCTTGGGTCCTTTATACACGATTTAAATTTAATGTTTTCATAGGCTACACCCTTACACATATTGTGATGTACATAACATGGTTCACTTATAAGTAATTGAACCCAGGTGTACATGTTACGTAAAGCATGACTCCCCACGATATCATTCTGTCCTTTTCTCCCACACTACTACCATGTATATAGATCGAGTATCCATAGTTGGGTGCATCCCTTTAACCCTACCAGCATCCATGAAGTGTGTGAAGGTACCAATAAACAACTCGAACAGTGTGTGAGTAAAACTCAGTTCTCCACCACCAAAAAAATGTAATATGGTCATGTATGTGAATATAAAATGAATAGTGTAAAGGTATAACAAATGTAAAATAGTAATGTAAATAAACCAATTAGGCCTAGGGTCCCCATGGGATTCCTAACATACCATACTAACTCTGGCCTATGTCAAAATATCTCTGATAATTTTACTTTATATAAATAAAGCTATGGCCCAAGGTGTATAACCTAGTCACCCATGTAAACTAATAATAAAATAGGGTTCTATAAGTTCCATGGTATTTAAGACATATGAATCAAGGGTAATCCAAAGGGGAATACAGTTTGAATTATAACATAAAAGGTTCTACCCTCGCATTAGGATCATGTACTAAGTTTCTGTATTGATATTTATTATTGGAGACAATAGATATAATACCAGGTAGTTAGTAATCATAATGAAAAGTATATGGATAAAGTCCAATGATTTTAATTTATTTCTGGACATGATGTTAACCATCATTACTACACCAAGGAATTTACATATACAAGGTATTGACTAAACCATAGAGTGGGATTTCACTTAGTTGTCACATCAATGAATTGATAGGGGCCCATGATCCCATCTTAGTAATTTTATGATAAAAATATTAGTATCACACAAGGAATAAGACCCCATTAACATGATCTTTATCCACGACCATAGTAAGGCATTATATAATTCCATTTACCCATTATTCCCATCCAAGGAATTCAAAATTAGAAACCAATTATCTACTGAGGAATAATATAATACCTATAAAGGTTAGGGGAATTTATGTTTATTTTTCATATGAGCCCATCGATGACATTTCGGTGGGATTTCATGTTCAACTCAAGTCATGAAATAATAAATGTTCAAATATAAGTGATTCATCCACACCATTTGTAATACATTTAAATCCATTTAATCATTTCATTATAAAGATAAAACCCAAAAATCAATGTAATAGGAAGTCAAGGGTCCATGTAACATAGTCTTACCATTATCATTTAATTTTAAACAATTTAATTTAATCATTTTATTAACAAGAGGTAGCACAAAACACCACAAATAGTTTTTTAAATACCAATAATGAATTGTAGTTGAATAAAATTTAATCAAAACATGAAAATGGGGATAGTTTTGGTGGATTTCATTAGC
Source organism: Viscum album (assembly GCA_963277665.1). Classification (NCBI taxonomy): domain Eukaryota; kingdom Viridiplantae; phylum Streptophyta; class Magnoliopsida; order Santalales; family Viscaceae; genus Viscum; species Viscum album. Next base: position 1,296,720,835 of record OY728128.1, on the reverse strand, counting down.
CTAGAAAGATATAAAAAGGTATCATGGAACTTCTAGGTCAATTCATAGTAAACAGTTGAAAGATATAACAATTCTAGAGGAAATTCATGGAATGTACAGTGTAATGAATAATAATGCATGATATAAACAACATGATATTTATGGAAAATTATAAGACCAACTACCTTTGATGGGTAGAATACTCCTCACCTATTATCGAAATATGATTCATTATTCAAAGAGAGTTATCCGAGGAAGTATAAAACACCTTGATAATAAGGAATACAATCTCACTTGGAAACAACAATTTATAGTGTAGAAAATGAGAAAATATGTAAGAGATATCTTAGAATAAATGAGGGGGATCCAACATGATGAACAATTCTTGAATTGGAGCTTGGATAAATAGTATCTCTCAAATACTAACAGGAGGGAAGAGGATATTACCTAGGTTGTTGCTATGTGTTAAAATGGACAAAAAATGTGGTTTTAGATTTATGATATAAGAGATAAAAACTAGAATTTCCCACATTCTAAAGGGGAACAATGATTGGGTATAAGGTTTTCCAGAGCAGACACTAACCATGAATTAGATACTATCCAAGGACCTATCCATCATGTGGTCTCGGAACACTGTTTGAAAGACCGTTCACACACAGTTCATGGATAATGTTCAAAACGTTTTCCATCACATGGATCATAAGCACTGATAGAAAAACCATTGAGAAACCATGAAAAATGACTTTAAAATTTATTTCAGGCTTTCATGGCCAAGTTCCACCTCTTTAATTATTATAAAAACCAATCTACATTCTTTTTGTGTCTTATAATTGGTCTGCATGTTTTGTGATAACTGTGCACCATCCATGAACCTCATCATGTTTCTCTAAAAACATGGACTATGGGCCCCAAAGTAAGTCTGAATACTTCCAAAAACATAATTAATTCCTTATAAATTTCCATTATGATAAAACTAAGGGTTAATAATAAATTTTAAGGAATATATATCTCTAAGGAATATTCAGGATTTTACAACCTACCCTTTTTAAAACAATCCATCCCCATGTTTACCAGAGGGTGTCTGATTTTCATCCAAGAATAATGCTATCCCATTGGCACATATATCATACTCCCACTCACATGTATCTTCCTACACATGGGTGTTCTACAATAGTAGCTAAAATAATGGAACAGACTAACCAAAAAGAACCTTCATGCTACTGTCAATGACATAAGCTGGATAAAAAAATAGAAGAACAAATATTTAACACAACTTCCTTAGGATTGAGAACATGAGACATGTCACAATGATAGAAATAAACCAAATAAATATAGAAGATGTCATTTATGGATTTGTACCCCTAAGGAAGAGCTATCCGATATGATATTGAATTGACTCTGTTCAAGATTTCAAATTGACCAACAAACCTAGGTGGTAGATTTTAATATCTCTGAATCCTTGGAGGACCCGATCATGGAGATACATGCAAGATGAACAGACCTCCCACCTCAATCTATAGTGGTTTGTAATGATGATAAATATAATACTTCTATATAGTCTTAGATGTATCCAAAAAATTATTTATAAGTCGTACCTTCTCCAATGTCACTTAACATGGCAAGGTCCCAATAACACCAACTCTCCTACCTATATCCAACATATAGTTGGTTAGAATAGAATATCATACAATTGATTATATAGATACAACTATATTGTCTCATTGAAAATATTATTATAATATTACATAGAAATTTATTAATGTTTATAACAAGAACATTCAAAATTTAGGATGTATTCTCTAAGAATGTCATCTAATACTTACACATGACACTCAAACTAGCGATCTGGTCTTTAGGTGATATGATGTACTCAGAAGCAGCCATGAGCCTGAAGCCCTCTCTATCCCCTTCCAGAACAGGGAAAAGAACCTAGGATCCTCATATGATAGGATTGTTTACGGAACAACATGAAGTCATCAAAACCCATGGAAATATATCCTTCCATGTTTTTTCAACTAAAAAGGTCTCCATGATATATAGGGAGTGGGCAACATTCATCATCCTATCTATGATTACCCATATATTGTTTCTTCCTCGAGGTGATTTTGGTAACCTCATAATAGAATAACTAATTAATTCATCCCATTTACACTATTGGATGGGGGCGTGGATATAAAACACTAGTAGGCTATAGGTACCTCACCTTCAACTGTGGAAAGTTGTGACACAAAGCAACAAAACCCACTATCATAATTTTCATACTAGGACACTATTACTTGGGACATAAATTATTTTACATCATAGTCTGTTCACAATTCACTTATCACTTGGAGGTATGATATTTTTTCATAAAATTATTTCAAATGTTTTTAGGTTCCAAAAAATGAATATGAATATGAAATATCACATCCACATCCTCAACCCAACCGAGTAATGAGTGCTCACATGAAACACTGTCTCTTAGAACTGGAACATAATGATTAGATAGATTCATTATTATCACTTGATCTAGATGTGATGAACTCACTAATGAGACATAATAAATTGTTTTCCATGATATAATTGATCTTATAGACTTATAATATAAATATGATTCAGCATCATTCATTCACAAATGGTTTCATGATCATCTTATGTCTCCATCTTCTAGCTCAGAAAAATATCAACTACATTACCTCTCCTAGGAGTATTCAAAATTTCAAAAACCAAAAAATTATTTTATTCAATCCATATTTACTATATTTAGTTGAAATCACAACAAGTAAATATATATTTCAAACCACTATAGTCCTTGTACACCACAAACTACTCCCCAATAAAATAATGTATTCAACCTTTAAACGCATGATCCACAAATTCTATCTGGAGATCATTGATTGGGTAATTATACTCGTGAGGCCTCAGTTTATGATAAACCTATGAGATGAATTATTCCCATTGCATTAAAAAAACTCAAGACCCAATATAACACAATAAGCCGTATAGCATAAACTCAAGTATAGATGAATTATGACCAACATTGTATTCAATATTCTTTTCAACCACCGAATGTATTTATCAAAATATTTTGACCATGCAAACTTCACACCCATATCTTTCAAGATTATAATTGGTAGTCCAATGTGTTAAAAATTCTGAAAAATTCCTATAGTAACCATCAAGCCCCAAGAAAATCCATGTATCAAAGTCTTTCTGAGGGTGCTTTAGGGAAATAACAGCTCTCACTTATCTACAATAATAGATTCCCCTACCTAGAATATAATATAACCATGGTAGTAATCATTTTCAAAATAAAACTGCAACATTGTGACCATATCATATAACCTATTTTATGTTAGTTTAATCATTATAATGTCAATGTGTTTTTCACGATCATCACTTGTTTGAGAATAGACTATGATATTATCCAAAAAAACTACCATAAAGGAATCCTGGCTAGGTGGAAGTCCTTGTTACTTAAGTCCATAATAATTTTTTTTGTACTTGTTAGACTGAGCGACCTTACCAATAATATTAACGACCAAACCTTATTTGATAATATGCATATGTTATATATGAGGGTCTAACCCTTACATGATTATAGAATGAATTAAATCAAATTTCAATAGTACTCTAGATTCTTGGATAAGGTCAAAGATATCATCAATATGAGATATTGAATTACCATTATTAAATATGTGATGATTTAATAATTGAAAATCCACACATATACTTATGTCACTGACTGTCATCTTAGAGAAAAGGGAAGGTGAATCGTAAAGAGAATTATGAGGTTATACAAATCCTTTGGTTTATAGGTCCTCTAATTTCCCCTCATGTTCCTGATTCTCAGTAAGATTCATCCTCTATGGAGTAATAGATACTGGTTCCACATTTGAAATAAGATCAATGGAGAACTCTACCTCTCTCTCATCAGGTTGTCAAAAAAATTAATTCAGAAGGCATCTCTCAATTTCTCCACCACTGGAGGAAAGATATATTTTCATACTCCTCGGTAATTTAGAATAATTCCATTTATATGGACTGACACTTCACCCAAACCATGATGCTTAGGTCTCTCTCAACCATTATAAACACCTAATTCAACCTTGTAAATATATTTAACTCCATTGAGAGATGATAAAGTCAAACATTTCTGAAAAAAAATATAAATGAGAACCATAAAAAACCAACCACTCCATCTCATGAATGACGTGGAATCCTGTCATCTCAAGAACCAAAAGATTCCAAAGAAACAATAACTACTAATCTTTAGGGGAACACCATACATTGACTTCAACTCTCTATCCGTACACCTAAAATAGTATCATGAGTCAACACTATAGAAAATAAATGAATTTAGAGCCCAATAAAATCTATTATAACTATATATATAAAAGAGTGTGAAGATCCTATATTAAAAAAGTATATACTAATGTTGAAGCTACTAATACTGTATATTCTACTATAGGAAATCTAGTACTCTGCTCCTCTGGTCCATGCTATACAATATGTAAATGGCTTGATCCCCAAAAGTGAGCTACATCTTAACCTCCCTATGTTGGTCCCCTCTACTGGTGTTGTATATCATATGTTTGGATTCCTTAACTAAATATATCACATTGACCTATACAACCATTCATACTCTATATGTTTTCCATGAATGGATCTACTGACCATTATATGTAAGGTATAGCTACTAAAAATTCTCTCTCACTGGGAGTGGAGAGAAATTAAAAATAAATATATGCTAATGAACCGATCTTACACATGCACGATACTCAACTGTTTCTTTATCTCACTAAGGGATCGTGTTAAATTTATTTCTAAAGTAGTGGAATACAATATAAATACCCATGTGTATACTCTGAATACCACTTTCTTAAAGGAAACCCACAATATAATGCTTCAAACCACATGATTCACCACTTCTCTATCTTGATGCTCAACCACCATTCCTAGTACCTTCATCATTTCTCATGCTTCACTAATAGATGAGGGTGTTGTTGAAAATCTGAAAAATAGTAGCCAGTTCGAAGGAATTCACCTATGATCAGGTGGACTACCTAATCCCATCCCCAAATTGTCTCACCCTAGAGAGAACCCCACTTGTAAAAGTTGGGGTAAAATGACAAGTCTCAGTGTAGCAATCCAAATATTCTAGAATTTTCATGGTAACCTACACCAGTTTCATAAATTATCTACCTCAACCAGCCTTCAGTGTTTTCATGAAGATGTAATAATATAAGGTAGTCTGCATATCTCCCTAAATCATGTCTTGATGCTGATCTGCCAGATTTAGAACATCCCACAATTTTTTGGAGGATCCCCAGAGAATAAAGATTACAAGATTGACCATCCTTTAAAGATATGACTCTAGATACTCAATGATAGATAAAATATCTTCTAGTGAAGAATTAGTATGCTAGGGGCCAACATCACCTATGAAACTAGGTTGATTCTACTATTGGACTATTGCATTATCTCTGAAATAGTGGGTGAAAATCGCAGAGCTCCCTCCATAGATATCACTAATTTCTAGAAACCCACCTCTAGATAAGAATATGTGCCCGGTACATGTATAGTAGGTTATACTATTCAAGTTTCTTCTTATGTCTTTTTAGGTGGGTTTTGTCCTACTACCCCAAAAGAATGTTCTTCACCACTTTCCAAGTGTATGACCCAAGGCCATCATCGAGGAATATATCTATTATTCAGAGAACATACCTCAAAATAGGAAATAAGAATAATGGATACATATATGAAAAATCAGTTACTTATCCCATATTCATAGAAAAACACTAACCCCAGTGTCCACTACCAAGGCCAGTCCATGGGTGAAATTCATGCTTACGTGTAAGGGTACAAAAAACAACCTGAACTATTATTAATAAAATTCTCTTTTTTGATGTATATAAATGTCATATTTTGTAAAATGGTTTTATAAAACACCAGAAACTATTTGGTTTTATTATATCCAATTTAAAATACTATTAATCATCATTATAGTTGATAATATACCGATTGAACAGTGATCACAATTTAATGTAAATATAGGGTTTTATCAAATCCAATGGACACAGACATAAGAAATGATGACCATAAAAAGTCAGATCATAACTTTTAAATCCCTTCTATCATAGCTTTGAGGGAGATATAATCACTGGTCCTTTATCTTAAATAAGCTCAATATGTAAACAAAAACATAATCATGAGAAAAACCTTTTATGGGAGAAGTTCAAGTTCATTGATATAACAATCCAAACCATGTTCACTGAACCAACCGATAGAAGTCCCACAATCACACACCTTAAACATCGTTTAATCATTTGTGTATTAAAGGGATATGTATGAAGACCCTAGAGATATGTTAATGTATTTTATTGTTTATATAACATTCCATATATTTTCATCCCATTATTGTTACTTAATAAATATTTATTATTTTGATTGAATAAAAAAATATCATTTTTGTGTTAATATTCTTATTCAATTGTAGAATATATTTTGATGAATAAATGGATTTATGAAATAAATATTTTTTTAATAAGATATTATTATTAAATAATATTTATTTAATATATAAGATCATATATTTTTTATGAAGTGAAAAGAAATTTTTATAAGGTTTGTAAAAAAAATCTGTTAAAAAACCTATAATATTTTAATAAATATTGATTTTATTTTAAATGTGAAAATTGAAATATTTAGAAAATTATTTTAATAAAATTAATATATACTTTTGAATCATAATGTCAAAATAATCTAATTTTTAATATTTCGTAATTTTCTGAGAGAGTTTAATTTTCAGATAAAAATTAAATACCGCATAAATAAAATTTATGTATTACAACATCATAATAACCCAAAAAGTGATGTAAAAAATACCATAAAAGTTATACATGTCCAAATATATGTTTTATATTTAATATAATTGTATTTTAATCTTATTTTATTTACTTTATAAATCCGTTATGAATCCTCTAAAACAATTAATATAATTTAGGTTTTTAAATCATTTTTAAGAGTATGATTCAACTCCACATAAGAAATGGAAATATTTTATTATTGTATTAACATGGCCTTATAAAATAATAATGACCAAAATGATTTTGAAGAATCCATGGGAAAAAACATGATATATTTTGTGGTTTTGTTTATTTTATTATTTGTAGTCCAAAATATTAATAATAATGATATCCCCTCTTTTACTGCATAAACCCACCCATGCTCGCAATTATCTTCACTCAAAATCCTTGGATAAAATCCATAATATTCTGTACACCATATGGAGTTCTCCAAACATGACTATAACCTCTCATGAATCCCCTCTTTATCATTTGGAGTCACATAGTCATGTAAGACATCTTTTCCTTCCTCATATTTATTCATGTATCCGCATTAACTTATGTATTTTATCATCATTTACCTCTTATGGGATATTTTATTCCATGTCCCCCATTCTTTTAAATTAATATAAAAAATTTTATAGACCATGTTTTCCCTTAAAAACAAAATTTATGAATTTTTTGGTGATTCCGTTATTCTATAGATATTTCACAGAGATATTCCATGCCAAGAAAAATTAATAGTGAATAATATATCCATTTATTGTTAACAGTATCCACCATTATACACTTATACCACTTTGAATTAGGAATTACATAAATTTATTCCACACTTCTTATTCATGGTATAATATATTATTATGAACGAATCCATGCTGTATGATCTATATAGCACACTTAATAATTAGAATGAAATGAATGTGACGGGTGCACCGAAAAATTATATAGCATTCTAACGCATTGGGTAATGTTTGGTCTCATGAGGCATTATGTTGGTAGAGGGAGGGAATATGATTTAATTATGGTAATTTTTCCACCATGATGTCTGGGAATCTTTGAACTTTGTTTATTATGTAGTGTTTTTTGTTCTCTCCTCATTTACCATGTTATGATTTCAATGCTATATCTGGTCTCATTATTCATGTTTATGATTCATACTCTTTTTAAGTCCCATTGATAAGCCTATATTCTAACATATACTACCATATTTTTTGTTTTTTTCTCTTATAGTGATTCATATCTCACCACTTTATTATGTTGGTCCACAAGTGATCCCATGCATTTTTAAAAGTTGTGAAATATTAAAAGCATGTTAAGGATATTTTCATTAATGTTGTTGTTTGAAATATTGAAAATGTCATTCTATGTACATAATTACCAAAGTAACTATAATTATAAATCTAATTGGTTGTATTATAAATAATTTTATGTAACAATTCAATTATTAATGTGAAATAAAGTGATGTATAGTTATAGTTGGTATTAGAGTTAATGTTTTGTTATTTTTGGGATTGAGATTGCAAAACTCTAGAAAAATACATAGTGAAATAACTAAGTATAAGAAAACATATGTAATTTTTTTATGTTTTGAGTAAGTGATTTCTTAATAAAATAAATCCTTGTATAAATACTACAAGTTCATGTAGTTCAGGAATATATATACCTTGGTGTAACAACTCTAAAAATGATCTTTCTGTCCTGACTCGGTGAAACCTGGTACACGACAGTGTGACTTACTACACACCCGGTTTGACACTTCTGGGTTATATTATTTAGTAATTTCATAATCTCATTACAAACCAATATTATAGGAATAAAAAATTCCCATAATAAGATATTTAGGGAAATAGATCACATATAATATAGATTAAAGAATATAAATTCATATGTTAAAGAAATAAATTTATGTTATAAGCTTCTCCTTTAATGTCATTAAATTTCCATTTATATGTAAAATATTTTGAAGTAATCATCCATAATTTTCTTTTATTTCGATCAAATGGCTAGGAATAGGTGGAATCATGTAATCAATCAATGTGAAGAGAAATGTTACGACTTTCATAACAAGATGTCCAACCTCATGGGAGCAGGAGTCATGAACATCATGGAGATACTCTCACTGATGAATCATGTTTGGAATTAAAACCAATATTAGGAGTTTACAAATCCCCCTAATAGAGAACAATCTGTGATTGAGGCCTTTATTTATCAAAAGTTTCCAAATATCAATGGATCATCTCATCCCTTAATTTCAAAGCAACGGATCAACTCTATTGAGATTTATTCTCCATCCTTCAATCATTTGAAAAAGATAAGGTTCTTCTATATGTTTATCATAAGGTAGAGAAGTTGATCAGTGGTGGACATTTAATAAGAATAAAAATCATGAGGATGAGATTGAAGCGACGGGGTGCAAGGAATTCTAGATTATTTTTCCACAAATACTATCCTCACACATTCGGACATAAAATGGAAAGATATTTCATTTCCCTAATGAAGAAAGATGATGAATATATCAAATAATCTGAGGAATAATTTCCAAAAATTACATGATACACCTCTGATATATTCGTTACCCCTAAAATAAAGGTTGAAAATTTCTTTGGTGGGATAAAACCTACTATATGAAAAGCCCAGGCAATCTGATATGTTGATATCTATGAGAGAATATTTTGATGTGCCCTCAAAGTTGAGATGGAGATTAGAAAATATCAATGGTATCATAGATATCATAAATTGAGGGTATAGTTTAATTCTAGTTATCTGATGGATAATTCTAAATATGCCACCAAATTTCAACATTCCACTTGTCAAAGGGTTGGAAAGAAGCACATAATAATTTTGTTAAGGGGGTGATGAAATGATTTTGTTGTGGGAAGGAAAGGATCCTTATTTACGATTACCGATAGGATACAATTGCTAATGATATGGATAAAAGTAATGATCCAGTCAACCATCATTGAGTTATCCATTTCATAAAATACAAGGAACAATGGAACATCAATCTCCAATGCACTAAGACAACGCTTTTCAGAGAAAATAAACAACCTCCTTGCTGATAAGGGTGATATTTTTCCATCCCAACTGCCAAGGTGGATCCAAACAACGATGTGGAGATTATTATTTTGGTTATTAATTAATGAATAGTTAATAAATTTTTTGATTCTGGTTCAATGCATTCCTTCATGTGATGAATGTTTAGTAGAACTATTTGAATACCACCCCAAATAATGGAAGTGGAGTATTTTGTGAAAATGAAAAATGGATACATTATTGAATCTGATGTATATAAATCCTCTTTGATCATAATTTTTTGGAAGAACTACCCATAGTATCTTATCACACACCTTTTTATGGACTTTTTTTCAATTTTTTGTATGCATTGGAATTCCCAATATAGAGACAACATAAATTCTTGTGAAAAGTAAACCAATATCTATATTGTGAATCGATCCTTGATTTTGTACTAGTGTAAGAAGGTGGATGAATATTTTTTAGCACGAAAATATCAAAAATAAAAATTATTTCCATATGATAAAGAATATATGTCTAAGATGATTGAGTTTAAAGAAGAAACCATCCTCAAAGACATGCATATTGTGATAGAATACACTAATGTGTTTCCCAAGGAATTCCTTGGTCTTCCTCCCATCTTATAGGTTGAATTTTCAATAAATCTTATATTTGGGGAATTTGCATTATCCATGACTCTGTATTGAATGGTTTTTTTGAAACATGAAATGACAAAGAATCAAATACAAGAGAATTTGGATAATGGGTTTATATTCCGGTGTGCGTCACCAAGGGGTGTACTAGTCCTATTTGTGAATCAGAAGAATGAGTCAATGAAACATTGCATTGATTATTGTGAGATCAGCAAGATCAAGATAAAGAAACACTATCCTCTAATAAATACTTGTGAATTTTTTGGACAATCTACATTTATAAATATAATTCTGTGTGGTTGATATGTTGTTGGGATATTACCATGTTATGGTGAATATAGAGGATATCCCCAAGACTACTTTTCATACAAGGCACAACACCATGAGTTCATAGTAATTCCAGTAAGACACTATAATGATCCCTAAATATTAATTGGCATGATTAATAGATTCATCGAGATTACCTAAAAAAATATGGTATTGTTTATAGATGATATTCTATATAATCCATAATAAAGGAGGATCATGATCATCATCATTGTACTTTGAAAAAGAATATGCAACATGAGAGGCTTTATGGAAAGTAAAAAAATGAGGGTTTTGGTTGAATTAAGTACCATTATAAAGACATATCATAATAAGAAATAAGATATCTATATACCATTCCAATATAGAAGAAATTTAAGGATGGAGAATTATGACATCTTCCCTTTTTATTACATAACATTTCATTACATTTTACAAATAAAGGATCTTTAATGTTTAGTGTCTTAGAAATAATGTACACCATACATGAAAACATACAAGATTATTCTAATCCAATTATAAGTATTCATAAATGGTTCATCCTCAGTAGAATTACTAAATATCTTAACATGGGTGCATACATCAAAGTAATGGGAGAGAAAAAGGCCCAATAAGTGTTACAAGGGAAAAAACTCACTTGTGGTATCAATAAGAACATGATGAAATATGTAAAGACATGAGAAACGAAAAATGATACAAATCATAATAAAAATAACAATGATAATTACATGAAAAATTGGATACACCATTTAACTCATACATTCTAAGTTATATCACCAATGCCCATCCCCATGGATTCATAAAAATTACCAAGGATGTTCACTAAGGTGTCGCAACACTTATTATATTTAGAGATTAATTTCATTACCAAATGCATTGGAGCGCTATTAAGGATCACTCTTAATATATTTTTCTCATGCAACTGACATTGAACATAATAAATGTTTTTATAAAAACCTAAAGAGAATAAAATAAATGAGTTTCATATCAAAATCATGGATTTTTAAAAAGTTCTTAAAACATAATCATTATGCCATTTATAACCCACATAAAGGGAATATGGTTTATATATATAAATATTAGAAAAAAAATCATTTTTATTAAATGATGAATACTCATAGATGTGAACATTTTTTTGGGTATTCATATAAAGAAGAAAATTCTGGATATTGAGACAGATTTTGTGGCAAAAATTCCGTAGCATACCAACTATGAAACATGGTTTTTAAAAACATTAAAAATAGAGGTGACTATGGTCTCCCATAAATAAATGAATCATAACACAACTTAGGGATATAATAAAAATGATATCAGAAAATTATATGGATATTTAAAAGACATACCATATAAAAGAGATCATGAATAGAAAATAGAAGTGGAGAATTCCCTTACCCTGATGAGTAACATCAAATAATGTATGATTTGGAACTTGGGGGCTTGAGGGAACCATGGGAGGACTCTTTGGGAGGTAATACAATTAGATAATTGTGGATAATGATTTTGGACGTAAAGGAATCAATGCAATGTGTGGGTATTTATTGCAAAAGTGAGGGGATATTTTATTAATTTCAAAGACACCTTAGTTGTATTTGAAAAACCATGGGCTTGACAATGGTATTTGTCCATGTTATTTTCCAATTGAGGGGAATAATATTATATTTTAATTTATAAGATTATTCCTACATGTTATCTTTCCTATTATATCATTATGACATAGTTACGATGTCATTAAACATATAGAAAACTCAAAACTGTATTTTTTCTATTCATTGAAAATTAAAATATTTTATAAAAATCTCAAAAATTACCCCTAACCATTTTTTGATGTGTAGAATTAAAAAATTAACTCCATTTTATGAAAATAAATTTATTTTTAAATTTAATTAAATAGATAATATACTAATTATTAACTGAATTTTTTTATAACATTTATTTACATATAATATGATTTAAATATATAAAATTACCATTTAAGATGACAAAAATATATTTATACTTCCTAACAATATATTTCTACTACATTTGTCAAATTACAATTCATAAGGGTAAAATTACTATTTCAAAGGGATAGGTTACTATTCCCAAAAAAATTTTGTTGATCTTATTGAACAACATTTTCACCCTGATTAAAACCATGTTTGTCTGATTTTAGAAAATCATTTCATAGAAAAAGTTATTTAATAATATTTTTTTTACAATTAATCAAAAACCCTATTCAATACATATTATTCATCAAATACTAAAAAATTAAAGCTTCATAGTAAACTTCTAATAATTCAGACTTGATTAATTTTGTCATTTGAAATTTCAAAAAATGTCCATATTAACATAATAATTCTCTATGTATGAGAAATTTAGTTTTTGTATATAAAAATCCATATTTATTAAAAATAATCCCGGATGATAAATGCATAGTGAAATTACATTGTGAAATTGCTCAGTGAAATTTCTGAAACATAAAAAAATAAAATTATTTTATTATTTACATTTATAAAGGTCTGTTTTAATCATAATATTTCATTAAAACAATCATTATTCATAATATATTAATTTCTTATAATCATGATATCAACTCAGAAAAGTACAATTTGGGTCCAAAATATCAATTTGTCAAATTTTTCTCGTTTAAAAATGTATTTTATTAAGAAACAATATTCTTAAATGTGTATATCCAATTCTTGTTTAGAGTTGTAAAAATTCAAATTTATACATGATGTATATGGTTCTCCTAAAAGAAAGTAATTCTAGTTCCTTTTATTGTAAACCACATTAATAATTTATTTGGAGGAAAGAGATCTATAACGAAAAGAAGTATATTTTTGGGTTGCTACATTCTTCCCCCCTTAATAAAATTTAATCCTCATAGTTTTTTTCTTATTATAAATTTTTTAGTATTATGAATCTTAAAATTATTAGGTAATTGTATTTATTAAATATCATTCTTAAAAAATATTATTCTTTAACACCAAATACATTTTCTATAAATCATTCGTAATTATTCATAAAAGCACATGATTAACCAAATATATCCCATAAAAGTGTCAATTCAGGAATAAAAAAGGCCCATTGTCATGCACCCATTCATTTTAGAGTCTAGATAAAAGTGGCTATTTTGGGTTTCACCCCTAGATACATCAGTTCTAGAGTGACATCCACTTGTCTGTATATATGAATGTATTTATTTGTTCAGAAACAACTTACTTAATATTTCACCAAAATACCTGGATGTTTTCCTATATTTAAAATTTTCTATTGGATTATTTCTAGTGTTTTCATATCTTAGTTTCCATAAATAACTAAACAATCCTTTGATACCTACTATGGTATCTCACCTTCTCATTACATAACATTACAATACATTTTTCAAAAAGAGGATCTTTAATGTTTAATGTATTGAAAATATGGTACATAATACCACAAAACGTAATCCATTCTTATAATCAACTTTTAAGTATTCATCATAGGTTTATCTTATGTATAATTACTACATATCATAACTTGAGGACATAAATCAAGGGAAAGGGTGAGCAGATGGCCCGGTAAGGGGAACATGGAAACAATTAACTTATGATATTAATAAGAACATGAAGAAATATATAAAGACATGGTAAAGAGAAAATTTATAATATAATAATAAAATGAACATGAGACATTACTTGAAAAATTGGATACAATAATTAATTTAGATATTCATAAGAATATCTCGATGGTCCATCCCCATGGTTTCATAAAAAATACATTGGTTGTTCACCAAGGAATCGTAAAAATTGTCATCTCTTGAGATTAATTTTCTTACCCAATTAATTGAGCAATATTAGGGTGAACCATTAATATTTATTTATTCTAATGTTATCCACATAGATCATGATCAACTATTTCCTAAATAACCCAAAGAGAATAAAAGAATTGAGTTTCATATAAAAACCATGGCATTTTAAAAAGTATATAATACATGATCATTATGTCATTCTTAACCCATAGAAACGGAATGAGGCTCTTATGTATGTCTATTTCTGAATTAAAAAATAATTATTATATATTTATTTATACCCCTAGTAATAAAAGTGGTTTGGGTATTCATATAATGGAGATAAAATAATTTCATGATAAAAAGAGATATATTTTGAGATGAAAATTATGCAGTATAGCGACTGTGAAACATGGTTTAAAAAAAATTAAAAATATGGGGGGGGGGGAAAGGGTATCCTATACATAAATGAATCATAATAAAATATAGGTATATAATAAAATGAAAATAATAACATGGTTTTGAAATTTGAAAGATATACCACATAAAAGAGAACTTGAAAGGAAAATATAAGTGGAGAATTCCCTTACCCAGAAGAGTAACTTCTAAAACTCTAAGATCGGGACATTGAGGGACTTATGGCACCTTTCTAGGAATACATGGGAGGTTATACAATCCTAAATTTGTGAAGAATTATTTTTTAATGATTGTAAATGATTTAATGGGTTGGTATTTATAGAAAAATTGAGAGAATATTTTATTAATTTCAAAGGACACCTCATTAGGGGTATATGAAAAACCATGGGCTTTCCGATGGAATTTTCCCTTGGAATTTCCCATGGTATTGGCTACATGGGACACCTCATATAATACATTAATCTATAAGAGTCTACTAGCATATTATCTTACTCATGAAATCATTATGTCCTAGTTATGATTTCATTAAATATAACGAAAACCCCAAACTATATTTTTACTATTCATTGAAAACTCAACTATTTTAGAAAAATCCCAAAAATTCCCCCTAACCATTTCTTGATTTGGATAATTAGAAAATGGACTACATTTTATAATAGTAAATTTGTTTTTAGATTTAATTAAATAAATAAAATACTGATACTTAACTATTAAATTTTGAAACATTAGTTTACTTCTACTATGATTTAATTAGATTGAATTACTATTTAAGTTGATTAAAATATATTAATAATTCATTTGGTGAGGTTACTATTACATTGGTCAAATTACAAATCTCAAGGGCAAATTTACAATTCCCAATGTTCAAGACACTATTCACATTAAAAATTAACTTGATCTTATTGAACCACATTTTTCACCTTGGTTACAACCATGTATGTTTGATTTTTGAAACACATTTCACAAAAAATGAAATTTAATAATAAAATATATTTTTTACTATTCATCATAAAAACACTATTCAACAAACACTATTCATTAAATACTAAACAATTGAAACTTCGTCTTAAAATTTTAAAAATTGATCTTTGATTAATTTTGACATTTTAAATTAAAAATCTGTATTTATGTTAACGTAATAATTATCTAAGGATGAGAAATTTAATTTTTAAAGCAAAGAAAACATAGCTATTTAAAATAATAGTGGATGAAAAATTCATATTGAAATTACATTGTGAAAATTATGAAACATAAAAAATAATTTTTTTTTTCATTTACATTAATAAATTTGTGTTTTAATCATAATATATCATTAAACCAATCATTAGTCATAATTCCTTAATTTATTATAATAATTATATCATTTAAGAGAAGTAAAATTTTGTTCAGAAAAGTAAATTTATCAATTTTTCCTCATTTGACAATAATTTTTTAAGAAAAACTATTCCTAAATGTGCATATACCATTATTGTTTATGGTTTTACTAATCCATATTTATTCATGATGTATACTATTCTCAATAAATAAAAAGTAATTATATGTTCTTATATTGTAAAACATAAAAATTTATAGGGTGGAAAGATAACTGTAAGTAAAGAGTGTACATTTTTCCTGGTCGTTACACTGATAAAATCATATGTGATAGATATCCTTAGTTTTCATGAATTATATGGGTATTATTATCAATTTGTGAGAAATTTTCCATGGTTGTCAAACCCTACAACCAATATAATGTGTAAGGGAGTCATGTTTTCATGGAATAAATAATTAAAATTAAGATTCAAGGATTTGAAAAAGGGGATTATCGTTGCACATATTTCATACTTCCAAAATGTGGAGTGATTTTCAAGGTATTCAGTGATTCTTTGATGAATGGATTTGTCTTTGTGTTAATACAAAATGTAAAATTATTATCGTGTGTTTCATCACAGTTGAATGATCACAAAAAGTAACTACCCATCACATGATCTATATTTGGATTTCAGGATCTTTTAAAAAAAATGGAATCATTATATATTTTTGGAGAAGTATGAAATATATACCGATCAATAAACTCCTCAAGTATATATTCACCTTGAAAGAGATGAATATGAACCAAAATTTATATTTAGAGATGATCATGTACCATGACTACTCAATTTAGTACCACCCTAGGAAAAAGTATAATGTTGAAGATGATCTAAGTAGAAAGGATCCAGAAATTTAATCATTGATGAGAATTTAGAAGGATATGATATTATTATACATGAAGAGCATTGAAATGTGTATCATAAAGAAATGAACACCATAAATCCATTCATAAATGATTGCTCAATGTTATTTTATAAATATGAAAATGAAAGGTAAATAAAACTATGTGGTAATTCAGAAGTAATTGTAAACTATAAGATAATGGAAATCCTAGAACTTCAATGGTAATGAAGAAGGGGTTGTGATATTTTAGTCATGACTATGTGTATAATCAAATTATGAATTAAAGAGGGAAATTTTGGATGATACACAGAGTTCAAAATTATCCATTCACCTAGGAAGCACTAATATGTATCAAGATCTATGATATAATTACTGGAGAAACAATATTAAGAAATAGATAGGGGATGTATACATCACTATGCTTGATACCTCAATATGTGAAGGCTGGAAGGAATAAGTCTAAGGGGTTGATGAAACCATTACCCACACCAACATGTAAATGTTAAAACATCACCATGGAATTTGTCACCATAAATTCAAAGAAATCCAATGGAAACAATAATATATGGGTTGTTGTTGATCATATTAAAAATACATCTCACATTAACTCAATTGGAGAGTTACTCTCCCAGGTTCAACTTTCACAAATATATATTAGAGATGTGGTAAGTATTAATGTAGTACCACTATCCATTATATCAAATCGTGATATGAGATTCACCTCAAACTCCTGGAAAAGTCTCCAATCTGCTCTAAAAACTAATATGGACTTCTATATGGATGATCATCATCAAACTGGTGTCTAATATGAGTAGACTATTCAGACAGTAGAATACATGTTGTGATCATATTCTATGGACTTAAGTAGAGGATGAGACAAATTTTCCCCACTAGTTGATTTCTATTACAACAATGGTTTCCAATCAAGAATCCAAATTTATCCCTATTATTCACTTTATGGGAATAGGTGAAAAACACCTACATAATGGGATAATGTTTATGAATAAAAACTTTTAAGTGCTGAAATGGTTGAGGAAATGGTGGAAAAGGTCAAGACCATTTAGTATCACATAAAGGTAGATCATATTCAATAAAACAACTATGCTGAAGAATTATTGATGATACCTAGAGATTGATGTTAGATAAATGGTACTATTAGACATATGTCTGTGGAATAAAGTTATGAGATTTGGTAATAATGGAATGTTTAGTCCAAGATTCATTGACCCCTTTGAGATCCTTGATCACATTTAAGAGGTGTCTTATCGACATCAGCTCCCACATATCCTATATCAAGTAAATGATATATTATATGTATGAATCTTGAGAAAGTATATACTATAACTCTTATGTATACTCAATATAGAGGTGGTTCCCTTAGATAAGGACCATTCCTATACAGATAATCCGGTGGTGATATTTGACCATAGAGAAAAAGTTATATGAAATAAGATAATGCACCATGTAAAAGTGTTTTGAAGAATAAATAAGATTTATGAAACGACCTTAGAACCGATGTAGGTGATGAAAAAAGTTACCTTGATCTTTTTTGGTGTCGGAAAATAAAATTTATAGTGGTAAATTTCATAAGGGGGATGATTGTAGTGACCAAAGCTATTATAAATAAAATTCCACTTTTTGATGTATTTATATGTCTTATTATGTAATATGGTTACAAAAATAACATATTATTATTTGGTTTTATTATATCCAATTTAAAAGACCTTTAATAATAAATACTCTTGATAATATATCCATTGAATACTGATCACATTATTAGTATTAATTTCGGGATTTATCAAATCCAATTGAAAAAATACAATTGAAGTGATTACCTCAAATAGTTGTATCATATCCTATGAATCCCTTTTATTAACGATTTTGATGGAGATATATTCACTAGAATTTTATATTTACCAATACCAATCTACGATCCAACAAATTATTTATTATGAAATCCAATTATAGAATAAGTTCTTGTCCATAATGATTTCGGCCCAATCCATCTTCTCCGAACCGCCCCATAAAAGTCCCACCATCAAACCCAATACCCTTGGGGAATTTGCTGGTATATTAATGATATATGTAACCATACCATATAAATACGTGTATGTATATTATTTAGGATAGAATAAAAAATATGTTTTCATCCTATTATTGGAACTTTATAAATTATTTTTCATTATATCAATAAAAAATAGTTTTTTGGATAAAAGTAAAATTTAATTAAGGAATTTATTTTGATAAATTAATGGATTTTTTAAATAAATATTATTTTTTAAAACATATTATTACTAAATAATTTTTATTAAATGTGACAGATCATATTTTTTGTTCAAGTAAAATGTAATTTTTATAGGAGTTCAGAAATTGTTATTTTAAAAAACACTGTATTTCTTAATAATTGTTGATTTCATTTTAAAAGTTAAATTTAATATATTTATAAAACTATTTAGATAAAATGAATAATTTTTTTTGGAATCATAATGCTGAAATTATCCATCACATATGTTTTCATTATTTTCTGAGAGAGTTAATTTGTTTTGGAAAAAATTAAATACCGCATAAATATACATTGTGGATTATGATATCATAATGACCCAAAAGTACTGTAATCAATATTATAAATATATCCCTAAGAAATATATGTTTTATATTTAAAATTATGGGAAATTTAATTTAATTTGATTAATTTTATAAATCCATTATGAATCCTCCAAAACCATTTATATAATTTACATTTTTTAAATCATTTCTTTAAGTGTTTGACTCACCACCACAAAAGAAGGGGAATTATTTTTTTTATACTCATAAATTATAATTATAAAATAATGGTAACCACTCCCATTTTTCATAAAACTTGTGAAAAAATCTTGATAAGGTTTTTATTTTTGGTTATTTTATTACGTCGAGTCCAAAACATAAAAAATAAAAAAACCCTACTTTTTCTACACGATCCCACCCAAGATCTTATTTAATTTCACTAAATTCCCAAGTATCACGTACAAACTCTAAACTCCATTCTCAAGTCATATCATGGGGACCCCAACTTCTTAAGAATCCCCCCAAAAGTATTCGATGTTACACACTCAATTAATAGATCTTTTCCTTTCCCCCCATTTTCAACTATATTATTTACCTTATATATTTTTATCTTAATTAAAATATGATAGGGTATCTTATTCCATATTACCTTACTAAAAAACATATTTCCAAATTATGAGAGATCCCATTCTCTCTCATCAACCCATATTATGAATTTTAATGGGATTCCATTATGTTGCTGAATAATTATTGCAATATTCCATTCCAAATCAATTGTTTAGTGAATTCCATACCCATTTTCTTATTAAGTGTATTCGTATTAATAAACTATTAGTAATTTGAAATGGGAATTGTATGTATTTATTTCACACTCTTTAATCTTGTAATAAAATATGATGATGAAGGAATCCATGTTGTATGATCTATGTGACACAATTAATAGGGAGAATGAACTGCATGTGATAGGTGCACCCAAAATTTTATAGTTATCTAATGCATTGGTTAATGTTTAGTCTCAAACGATGTCATCATTGGATAAAGGGTGAACCAGATTACTATATGGAAATTTTACACAAATATTTCTGAGTGGATTATCCTTGACCTATTTTAATGATGGAATGTTTTATGTGGTTGCAACATTTCCCATGTTATGATTATCATTCTATATTATATCCCATTATTAATGTTTATTACTCCTACTATTTTTATTCCCCATTGATATGACAATTTCAAAACATATATCACCTTATTCCATTTTTAATCCCTTAATATGATTTTTACCTCACCCCATTCTTATGTTTTCCCCAGGTTATCCCATGAAGTTTGAAGAACCATGTAATTTAAGAATCATATTAAGTATGTTTTCAATAATGTTATTATATCTCTTGTTCAAAATGTTTTAGTATATCCCTAATTCTCAATGACATTGGAATTGTCTCTCTGATCATTTTTATTATGTGTATTCTTATTTAATAAGTCATGTAATAATTGGAAATAAAGAATAGGGTTTCTATAAGTTCTATTATACATATATTCAATTAAAATCTATCAAAGAAAGATATTATTAAGAAGAAATTATCATCCCCATTTAATGTAAACAATATGATTTATTGAGTTAGAATTTAAAAACATTCATATTTAGAAATGTTATGTTTGGTGTGTTATCATTCCAAAGATACAAATTCATAACATTAAAAATTATAATTATACCTTCATGTAAGTCTAACTTGAATTATAACTTACATCTATTGATAATATATAAAAAGTCCATATATTATTTTTTAATTAAATTGAACACTATTTATAATTTATAGAGGCAAAAAATTATAAATTTCATTTTAAATCCATTTACATGAAACCAATTAACATATCTACCCTTGTAACTAGAATCATAATGATCAATCATATCGTAATTTGAATGTTAAGGTTAACCCATCTAGATATATGGGAAAAAATTAGTTTTGTTGATGTAGTTACATTAACTAACCAATTATTCAATACTTTTTTCTTAAATGAAATGTTAGTGAAAATTAATGTACAACCACTTATTAGGACCAAGATGATGAAGAAGGTGTTTTTTATATGTTTTATTTTGTTCTCAAGATGTTTTAAATGACATGAAATGAAAATCAAATCACATTAAAGTTGAATCAAACTAACCAATATATTCATGAAATCCAAATCACAATTCATTAATAGGTTAATCCCGAGGAATAATAATTTTTAATGTTAATGTTCATTACATTCACTATGAACCCGGTGTGAATGATGTGATCATATTAGAGGATAATCAGAGTCTATTTGAATATAATAAATTTAATGTGACGATGCTTTAATGATCATATAGTTATAATGTATCAAAAGTATTTAGAAAACATCTAATGAAATCTTGATGAAATAAAGTGATAGTGAAATAGAAGCATCCAATCGAATTCTGTCTGATCTCATTCATGTCAATGGAATTTAATTCGAGAAGAAATTGATTGGGAATTTATAATACATTCCAATGAAAATAAGATGATATAAAATCTTTTCTAAAATGTATTCAATGTCATGATGGATTTCATGATACATGAACAAGTTTGGAATTGAATGATTTTCAGAAGTTGATACTACTGAACTCGTCTATCTTATTTGGCCTACCATTGTATTCATCAAAGTAAGAGTTATATTCACGTTTGATGGAAAAGAAATTGAGTTCATCCAGATGGAAATCATAATAAATGAGAATGATCAAAAATGATTTCAACCATTTAAATTGTTGAATGAATTGTCAAAGGATGTGTTTGGAATTTAATGTTTGTGGATTTTTTTACAAATTTGAGAAAATGAAGGTACTGGTTTTCAGTAAGATGTAATTACAAAAGAAAAAATATTTTAAAAATGATGTTGATGGTAAATGGGAAAGAACATTTCAGTGGTAGAATATTTAGAAGATATTGATAAACTCTGAATTGTTTAAAAATGTTTGGTTTATTCTATTGGGTCGTGATACGTTATATTGGAGTCGAATCATATTTCTAAATTGAATATGTAGAAGTGGTTTGATAGGAGGTATGAAGTAGATTATTAGATGTGTTTTCATTTGAGAATCATATTCATCATTCATAATGGAGAAATATAATTAGACTGATGTATATGAAGAAGTACATTTCTTTATTAAACTGATATAGAGAATCATATTGAGAAAAATTAGATAGAACAAATCTGGTTGAGAAATTAGATCCAAAATAGCATTTTAAAATAATGTCTAATGAATAGTGGAAGTCATTGATAATATTTGAGATGAATCTGGAAGAGAAAAGAAGAGTTTCGAAGGGTTGAAGAAGTCATAAATTCATTTGCGATTAAATGATTCATGCAAATTTGGTGAAATTGTTTGAGTGTGAAAGTTTTGTATATTCGCGCCAAAACCTCCCCTCATTCTTTTATAAAAGGTGAATATACATTGTACTTTATCTAATAGAGGTAATGTTCATGGTAATAGATGTATGCTTTGAATTTCTAGGGATATAAAGATGTTTCTTCGTATTGAACCATGTTATAGAGGTTTTAACTAATTTAAGTTAAAGGAGAAAATAAAACATAATAAAAATGTCCATTAGGTTATCAAATTTTGTGATCACCACATTTTGGTTACTATCGTATTCTTGTTGTTGTCAGATTTAGATGTCCATTATATCATTCTGAATAATTCGATAAGTATTTCTCGAATGGGATTTCCAGACTATGGAAGAATGATTTATGTATATTCTTGATCATATTTTTGCTGAGTCATATTTATTTTATTGGGTAGTAAGATTTTTAGAATTAGAGTAAGAAAATATTATTAGAAGATCTGACAAGGAAATTAGATTGGAATTATATATCAATGTCTTTATAGTTTATACCAGCTTCATGGTACAAAAATGAATAATTATTTTTAAAAGAAACAATTGCGTAAATTGAAAAGAAAGAAAATGTAACATGTTTTCTTACAATAACATTTTAGTACCCTAATTGCGCTAGAGGGTTTTCACACACCATTGAATGATTTAAATAGGTCTACACAATTGAAATTGTATTTCATACTCATTATATTCCACACAAAGTATTGTTTTCTAGTTTAATTTTGTTATTTGATCAAATACTAACCATACCAAGGACATTGATATTTTTGTTGAATATTGAAGATTTTATATTTTTGTGTCCCTAGAGATGTTTGTTGGAATTATTTTTAGTAGGGATTGAAATTTTTAATTGGTGGGAAATGATGTTTCAATGAAACATAAATGAAAAATTATAATTTTTTCATCCCTCCCCCTCTTAGTGATACAATTATCCTGATTGGGAACTTTCAAATATTATTAGAGCTAGGAACCCCTAACATATTCTTTGCTAATGGAAAATTTTAATTTTTTGAATATTAATGGAATAATGGTTTTTGTTGGAATTAATTATTATATATTTAAATATAGAAGATTTATTTATCTTAATTCTTTTGGATATGATGTTCATGATATTGCAATAGATCTGTTTATTATTATTTATTATAAATTTCCTGTTATATATATTTTTCAAAGAATATTTTGAATGATGGAATGGATAGGAATGATTTATTATCATCGCATTCAAAAAGTTATTTCCTAACAGTGAATGGAGTTGCAACAGCCAAAGGTACATGGGATAAATAGAAAAAAATATGATGAAAATAAAAAAGTGAATAAGAAAATTTTACAAATATGGTGATAGATGTATGAAAATTTGATGATAGATGAATACGAATCAATTGGGGACTTATATTATATGGTGAATGACATTGTTCATACTATGAGATGTCTTGGATAAGCAGTATATGATTTAAAAGTTGTTGAATAGATTTTGAGAATCCTTTGAGATAAATTTGATGAAAAAATTTATTCATTGGAAGGTTGATATCTTGTAACATTATCTCTATATAATTTACATTACACTATAATTTCTTATGAAATGAGAAGGGAGAAAGTTATTGGATGAAAAAATGTTGATAGAGAAATATTTTTCAAGGATAAGAAAAAACATTCAATAAGGATTCATATAGAAGATCAAGTTGGTGAATCATTTTCTAAAAATGAGGTATGTGAAAATCTTGATGATATTTTATGCTTGTTTTATGTAAACATGAAAATTGGTACATGGAAATACAAAGGTAAATATACCTTTAAATGTTTTGAATATTGAGATGTTTGAAATTTTGTACATAATTTTCCTCGAATAAAGAAAGACTATGATAGTGATGAAGAAGAAAAAAAATTCTTAGATGATTGTGGAAGAAACCTATGGATAAAAAAATTTGTATTCCACAAGAAAGTATAAAAAATTATTCAAATCCAAAAGACAAAGTTTATTATCAAAAATTCATAAAATTGGATGTAGAGATTCAGATTCCGAACAGTCCATTTAGTATGGTATTGAGAATAAATTACTTGAAACTATTATGGAAAAAGAATTCAGATGTAGTAGTTCTGAGGAAGAAGAAACTCAACATGAATTTTATTTTAAATAATAATTGAAGTAATGTTTGTGAATGATTAGTTGGATTGAAAAAAATAAAGTTAACGATTTTATGTTCCTCATCAAGCAATCAAGAATTTATTGCGGATTATATGATAAAACTGGTGAAATAAATTGATGATGTAATGAAATTCCTTGTGGAATGAAATAATCATAATTAACAACTGAAATAAAATATGAATGAAAAAAAAGATGAGTTGGAACATTTCTCACAAATGTTATCTAATGATGAATTGAGGAATAAATGTTTCAAAAAATCTATCTCTGAATTAGGTTAATGTTATCATAATTGGAAACTTGATAAGGTTCAACGTTAGTTACCATCAAAGTGTGAGGAGAAAATTGAAATTATTTATGAAAAATTGAAATATGGGAACATTATGTATGTGTCCAAGACCAAAAATGTGGGGAATTTTTAAGATTAACAATACATAGAGTCAAAAAAATGTTTCAAAAAATTACGAATCCAATAATATTTCAAATAAATCTTGATATGATAAAGGTTAAATGAAACGGACGACTCCGATTGATAACAAAACGAGTTGTGGCTTAGAATATAATGACAAAAAGGTTGCGGAGAATCATATTCCAAATTCATGTTAGTTTCGATGTTTCAGAGGCAATTACAATTTCTATAAATACTAATGGATTTTATGTAAATTTTGACATATGAAAAAATGTGTTGGATTAACAAAAAACATTACTATTATTCCATAGTATATAGAATGAAAAGTTTGAGAGGTAGTCAATCTCTTCAAAGAAAGAAGTCTGAGAAATTTATTTTGGAGAAATATAATATGTTTAGAGTAACAATTTAAAATAGGTTAAAACCATTGTAAAAATTCTTGTAGGATGTAAAAAACCATAAAACCTTGAAAATGTGTGTCTTGTTTTGTTACCATCTCAACAAATGTCTCATATCAATTCTATGAATTTGACACTGATAAAAGTAAAAGAACATGAAAAAACAATTGTTGTTCAATCCTCTCTATAAGATACAAAAGAAGAATAACCATGGATTATTTAAAGTGGGGGTTCTTCTCATATGATAGGATATTTTATGTCATTTAAGAATGTGAATGATTTTAAAGATTAAATAGTGACATTTTGAAATGATTCATCTCTATGAATCAACGGTGTTTCAAAAACCATCATTTAAAAAAAATTAAATATAAGAATTTTTTGTATGTCGATGGGCTGAAACGAAATTCGATATGTGTTTTCCTATTTTGAGATGTGGGAAACAAAGTTATCATTATAAAATATCGATTTTCAATGAAAATGAAGAATATAGGGATATAGTTATAAGAGGGAAATGAACCAGAGGAATTTTTTTTCATGTTGGTGAAATATATAACTCTTATTACATGAGTATAGAGGACTAGAATCAATAGTGTCATAAATGGATGGGTAAAATTTGTCAAAAAAACATGAGAAAATTTTCAAAATAAGATAGTGTCTAAGATATACTGGATTTTCCAAGAAGAAGATATTGATATTGTACAATTTCTTAGAAAGGAAAAATTACAAATGTTGTGCATAAGAAAGTAGAATCTGTAAAAAACAACACCTATAGCGTATTGATTCAGATATTTGTGGGAAATGAGAAAAGTCAAAAAAAATTGATAATTACTTCATTATTGTCATTGATAATTTTACTCACAGTACATTTATGTATATGAAACATAAAGAAGATTCTTTGAAAATGTTTACAAGTTTAAAAAGGAAATCTAAGAATGAATGTCAGTATTCAGTGAAGAAGTTTGGAACAAACAATAGAGGGGTATAATGAAGTGACAAGTTTGAAAGTTAGTTGGAGAAGTATAGAATTTGGTATGAGTATTTTTACACACACACTCCTCAACAAAATGCGGTAACTGAAAGAAAGAATATAATTTTGGTGGAATTGGGAAGAACTAGGTTACTTGAACATGGTATTTCTAATTTTTTTTTGAGGAAAACCATGAGAACCAATGTTTATATTAAGAATAATTGTTTCTATTTTCCTAATTTAGATATGTCTCCATATGAATTATTTTATATAAAATTCCATGTTTGAAAAACTTTAAGTGTTTTTGGGTGTCTATGTGTTACAATGAAG
The DNA here is from genome assembly GCA_963277665.1 of Viscum album. NCBI lineage: Eukaryota > Viridiplantae > Streptophyta > Magnoliopsida > Santalales > Viscaceae > Viscum > Viscum album. Next base: position 1,296,693,523 of record OY728128.1, on the reverse strand, counting down.
AAAGGTTGAAACTATGAAAATTTTTAGAGAAAAGGTGATGTTGTAATATGTCATATAAGTTATCTAGAAACAAGATGATATATATGTTTCAATAATTAAATGTTAATAATTGTTGTTTCTATTGATGTGAAATTATTGAAAGGGTTAAAGAAGACAAACATATTTAGGCTGTTAAGAAAGTAGACCACGATAAGGAAAAATATTATGATAAGTGTACATAAAAATGTAATCTTACTCATGAAGAATAATTAGAGTAAGCACTTTATAGTGACGAGGAAGATACACAAGAATATGATCCTTGGATTAGAAAAAAGGTTTAATATCAGAACATTATTGGTGATCAATATCATAAGGTTCAAACAATAAGGACAACTAATTTTATTACACATCCTTATTTGTATAGAAATGTGGAGTCGAATGATGTGAAAAAATATTTTCATCATCCATAATGGGTTTAATCCATGAATTAAGATTTGGAAAAAATTGAATATAATGATATGTGAGAACTCATACTAAAGAAAAAAAAACATTATTGTCACAATATGGGTTTTTCAGAACAAGATGAATGAATAAGGAGAAGTGAGAAGAAGAAATTGAATATTTTTTTGAAAAGTGTATTTATAAAATCACGGTATTTATTTTAATGAAACCATTGCCCTGGTGTAATGATTAGAAATAATTTGAATTCTTCATTATACTGCTACACAAAAATGTTACAAGATTGTTGAAATATATGTTAAATACACATTGTTGAATGATTATCTTGATTAAGAGGATCATATCAAACAACCTTGTGGAATTTTTATAAGGAAAGACAAAAGTCCAATGGGAATTTTTAACAAGGCTTTGTATGGGTTAAAACAGGCTCTGAGAACATGGTATTCAAAATTTGATACTTCTTAAAGGAATATGAGTTTCAAGGAATATTTTATAGAGATATTTATATCAAAATAATTCAAGAGCACCCCCACATCACAATTTTTTATGTTTATGAGATTATATTCTCTAGAAATGATGAAAAACATTGGGAAAGATTTTATATAGAAAAGAAAAATCTATTTGAAATGTCCATGCTGGGTTAGATGAAATAATTCATTCAGTAACATGTTTTACAAATGAAGAGACATATATTTATTTACAAATAAAATTATTAAAAGGAAATTGTAAATATGTTTAGAATGAAAAATTCAACACCATTTTACACAATAATTTTAGTGCAAAAGTAAGTGATAAAAGATGGAGAAGGTAAATAAGTTGATCATGAATAATTACGAAAGATGGTAAGAAACTTATTGTACTTGAATTCCTCAAGTCCCAACATTGTTAATGATGTTACCTTATGTGATAAATTTAAAAGTTATTCAAAATAATCACTTTGGATTTTTGGAAAATGATTTCTCTGATACATCAAAGGCACAACAGCATTCAAAATCATGTATAACAGGTAAAAAAGTATTGATTTGTTTGGGTATTCATATGCTGATTGGGCTAGAAATGTTGATGATAGAAGATCCACATCTTCTAATGTATTATTTCACAAAAAGAATTCTGATAGTTGGCATTCAATGAAACAAATTTCTATAACTATAACTTTGGATGAATTTTAGTATGTTTCTGCCACTCAATATCCTACTCAGCTTACATGGATGAAAGCTCAATTATAATACTTACTTGTTGAAATGAAGATACCCTTTTATATGGGTTGTGATAATCAACGTACATTCAATGTCAATAGTGGTCCATTTCAACATTCTCATTTATAACATATTGATATCAGATGTCATTTCATCAATGATTATGTGGAGAATAATGAATTTAACCAAGATTATATTCCTACATGGTATCCGGTCCTAGTAATATTCACAAAACCATTACCAAGTGAATTTTTTTCTAAATTGAGGTCCATCATAGTCATCCAACTTATTTCTAATCTAGGTTGATGTATGTTTTCTATGTCACATCTCTCTTCTTACCATATAATAGTGTTTTCAAGGGGTAGATATCTATTATTTTATATGTATATGAATCAATGCATTCAAAAAGGGGGTGTTTGTGGGTAAGCTTTGATTTCAACATTGTATTATGTGGGAACTATTCTAATTCTTTTTTTGGGTGGTTATAAGAAACAATTTTTATTTATTTTCTGAAAGATAAAGGGCTGGGGAAGAAATATTTTGAATATTGTCATAATCACATCTTTTTGACATCATGGTTTTTTAAACATTAATTATTGTTTCCTAAATTGTGTTAGTTTACATAGTAATAGAATTATTGATATGTAATACATCACATGAGGATAAAAAGATTAGTGATTTATGAATCTTGGTTGATAATAATATCCAAAGGCAGATATTGTTTGGACTATTCTGATGATCAAAGTATCATTTTTTAGATATTTTCTTTTATTGTTTTGAATGTTTAAGTGTGTATAATGGAAAATCATCTCACTTTTTATTTGAATCGAACTGACCATCTTATTCATGAAATCATACTCAAAATTCTTGAAATGGTCAATCATTTTTAGGAAGAATGTTTTTGAAATAAAAGGTCATCATAATCACTCTAAATCCGGTTTGAATTGTGTGTTCTCAATAGAGGAGAATCAGAGTCTTTTTGACTAAGATAAATTAAATGTAATGATTCGATGATATTATTGGAGATCTAATAAAAAAAATTTGTATTACTTGTGATTCAATATTGATGAAATAAAGGGGGAGTGTAATAGAAGATGTCAATTGTATCTAGTTTGATCGTATTAATATCAATCATATTCATTCATAGAAGGAATTGATTGGGAATTTAAAATACATTCTGATGAAAATAAATTCTCAAATGTATTAAAATTCAAGAGGTCATACATGATATATGAACAAATTTTGAGTTGAAGGATGTTTCTGAAGTGTAAGTTACTAAATTGGTAAATTGTATTCAGCCTACCATTGTTTTATCAAAGGATAATTTATCCTCATGTCCGATGGAAATGGAATTGGGTTGAAGTTGATACTAATAGTAATTAAAAATACCAATCAATAAACTAGTCAACCATTTAAGATGGTTGAATGAAATATTTAAGGAAGAGTTTGTAATTTGAAGGAAAGGATTTTTAGAAATGTGTGAAACTGAAGGTACTGAGTTTGACTCAGTCCAAAATCCCAAAGATACAAATATGTGGAAAAATAATTTGATCGGAAAGGAGAAAATCTAGTCTAATAGTGTTATATTTTGAGGAGAAATATGAACACTGAATATTTTTGAAATTTTTTGTTTTCTTCAATTTGGTCAAGACCCATCATATCATGGTTAAACCATCTTTCTAAAGTGAAGAACTAGAATTCATTTGAGAGAAGATATGAATGATATTTTCGGATCTGTTTTCAAGGGGAGAATCGTATATTGCAGTCATAATGGAGAAACCAAATTGGAATGAGGTATTAGAAGAAGTGTATTTCTTCACTAAACTATTACGGGGCATCATATTGAGATAAATCAGATTGAGAAAATAAGATTGAAAAATAGGGTCCAAACTAGCATTGGAAAAGAAATTATAAATAATAGTTGATGTCATTGATATGATTTGAGAAGAATTTAAAAGAGATAATAAGAGTTTAGAAGGATTGAAGAAGTTATTATTTTTCACGAAATTCAAGGATTCATGAAAATTTGGTGAATTTGGTTCAGTGGTAAAATCTTAAGGATTTTCGTAAAGACCACTATTTTGTTTCCTATAAATGGTGAATGTACTTATATGTTTTCTAATGGAGGAAATATTCACAAGAATAGAGAGAAGCTTCGACACTCTACGAAGATAATGATTTTTTCTACATAGAGATATATAACCAATGTGTTGATGGATTAATGTGAAAGGAGAAGACAAAATATCACAATGTTGTTCATTTGATCATTTTATTCAATGTTCACCATATTTAACAAACTATCATATTCTGCATGTCGTCGTATTTGGATGGTTATTATATCGGTTTGAATAATCAGATTTGGATTTCTGTATTGATATTTCTGGACTAGAATAGATGGATTTCATGATTGTCTTAATTGTATACCAATAAAGGTAGATTTATTAAATTGGGAAATAATATTTCATGAATTTAATAGGGAAAATCATATATTAAAATCAAACTTAGAGAACTGTATTGGAAGATCAGAATAGGAAATCAAAATGGAATTATATATCAATGTCCTAGATGTCCATTCCAGCTTCCGGGTAAGAAATTAAATAATTGATTTCAAAAGACAACATTTGTGTAAATTTAAAAGGAAAGACATGTAAATTTTTGTAACAAAATCATTTATTACCCCTAATTTTTCTATAGGGTTAACACACACTATTGGATTGTTTACATAGTTCTACATGAGTGAAAGGGGGAATATAACTCATTATATTCCAAAAAATGTATTGTTTTATAGTGGATAATGTAGTATTAGATCATTTCTAGACTTTATGAGGGACGTATTGATTCATATTGAATAATGAACCTTGTAAATTATTGGCTTCCTATGGATTTGTGTTTGATTTCTTTTCAATAGGGATTTAATTGTTCAACTAGAGGTGAAGGTTGTTTCATGGAAACGTAAGAGAAAAAGTATATCTAATTCACCCTAACCCATATCCGTGATTAAATTATCCTAAATGGGAACTGTTAAATTGTACTTGAGTTGGGTACCTTTTAGTAATTCATTACTAACAGAGAATTTGAATTGTGTGAACTATAAAGGTTTTCCAGTTTTTAATAAAAAAAATTACCATATCTGGAAATATAGAATGTTGCCTTTTCATATGTCTATTGGATATGATGTTCTTGAAGAAAAAAAATGTGTTTCCTCTAATTGATTATAAATTCTCTCTAAAATGTTTTGATATGAAGAATTATTATAATGATTGAAGGGAAAATAATGATTTATTATCATCACATTCTGAAAATGAATTCCTAAGGGTAATGTAGTCTCGATAGACAAAGGTATATGAGTTAAATTAGAAAAAATATATGAAGAAATACAAAAGTGAGGAAGGAAAAGTTACAAATATAGAGATATAAGTATTAAGATTTTATGATGGGTGAATATGAATCTGTTGGGGACATCTTTATTAGGGTGAATTATATTGTTAGTATTATCAGATGTCTTGGTGAAAAGTTATATGATTATTTAGCTGCTGAAAAACTTTTTTGAATCATTCCAAAAAAAATTTAATCAAAAGGTTATTTGTTATTATAATGACATCATGTAAAATTATCTCAATATGAAATACATAGCTCCCTCATTACTTATGAAATATGAAAGAAGGAATATATGGGGAGAAAAAAGTGTATATTGAGAAATTTATTTAAAGTCTAAGAATGAAATGTGAAATAAGATTATTATTGAAGTTGAATCTGGTGAAATTGATTCTAAAATTGTTGTATATAAAAATCTTGGTGAAATTTTATCCTTGTTTCCTAATAATGATAAATGAGATACATGGAAATACAGAGATAAGCTTCCTATGAAAATATTTGAATGTCAAGTTGTTAGACATTTTGGGGCTAATGTTCCAAAATAAAAGAAGGGAGAGGATAGTGATAAAGAAGAAAAAAGGCCAAAAATATTGTGGACGAAAAAGAGAGATAATGGAAAATCATATTCCATAGGAAAATATAGGATATTCTTTAAATCCAATAGAAGAATTTTCTTATTTAGAGATGATAAAAATAATGGTAGTAATGATTAATATGAAAATTCTATTGAGCATGGTATTGAGGATACAGTTATTGAAACCACTAAGGATGAATAATTTAGAAGCATTAGTTATGAGGAATAAGAAACTAAACATGAATTTAATTTTAAACAATAATTGTATGAATTTATGTGAATGATCATAAGGATTGAAATGAAAAACAAAAAGTTGGAAAATGAATGTTCCTCAATATGCAATCATAAATTTTTTTCTGAAGATAATTTGAAACTGTTGAAATAAACTGATGACCTAAAATATATATTGAGTAGGAAAATACTAATAATGACTATATAAAGTTTAACTTAATGAAAAAATAATTATAGTTGGAACTTGTCCAATTGAAGTTATCAATAGTTGAATTGAGGGATAAAATTTTCCAAAAAACTATCTTTGAATTGGATGAAAGTTCTCATAATGAGAAAACTAATAATTTTCACCAAAAGATTCCTTCAAATATTGAGAATAAAGTTGAAATTGTTTCTAAAAAGAATAAATATAGGGATTTTATGTAGTTTTCAGGACCAAAAATGTTGGGAATTTAGAAGTTTCATAATACCCTAAGTCTTAAATGATTAAAAAAAATATTAATTTTAAATGAATTTCAATACTTCTGGACATGATAATGGTGAAAATAATTGAATGAATCTGATTGATAATAGAAATTTTGGTGGCATATAAAATAAAAATAATAAGGATGATGAGAAAAAAATTCAAAATTCCAGTCAGTATGGACGTTTCATTAGAAAATACTATTTATTTAGATACTACTAGTATTGGGGTGGATTTATAAAGATTTAAAATTTGAATTGGTTCAACCAAAAAATATTAATATTATTCCGAAGGATATGGAAGGAAGAGTTTGAAGTGGAATCAATATTCTCAAATAAAGTAGGTAGGGAATGTTGTTTTGATGAAACTAATGAAGGATAGAGTAATTATTGAAAAAAGGTTCCAAATGTTGGAAACTAGTTGTTAAATATGTGAAAAACCTAGATTCCTTGAAAATGGATATCTTTTTTTCTTTCAAAAAAAATTCTCATAACTATTCTTAGAAGACAGAAGTGAAGAATGAAAAGGAAGAAGAAAAACCTCTTGTTGTTGAAACCTATTAGAAATATATAAAAGTAGAAATACATTGTATTATTTATAGTGGTGTTATTCTCATATGATAGGATATTTGATGTTGTTTAATAATGTGAATGTTTTTAAATAAGGAACCGTGAAATTTGGAAATGACGAATCTCTGAGAATCAAATGTGTTGGATCAACCCTCATTGAAAAATAAAAGTTGAAATGTAAGAAATATTTATATATGGATGAAAAAATCCAAATTTTTTACATGTTTTTCAATTGCATGACAAGGGTAAAAAGATTTCTTTTCAAAATATGGGTTTTTTGTGTGAAAATTTTTAAGTATGGAAAAATAGTTACAAGAGTTTAAATTGAAAAATTAAAATTGTTTCATGTTTATGAAATACCAAACTATTGTTTCTTTAGTATGATATAAGATAACCAATTATGTCATAAAATTATCAGACACATGACTGAAGGAAACATTATCAAATTTTCAAAAAATACTGTGTTTGAGACATCTTGGATTTTCTATTAAGAAGATATTGGTGCTGTGATATTTGATAGAATTGAAATATTACAAATGTGGTGAATAAGAAAGTTGTGTTTTGTTAAAAAACATAGGGGGTTATTTATTTTGATATTTTTGGACCATTGAGGAAATAATAAAAAAATTGTTATACATACTTCATTACTTTAATTGATAATTTTACTCACATTACATGTGTTATGTATAAGAAATATAAATTAGATGCTTCGAAAATGTTTAAAAGTTTCATAAAAATGAAGAAAAACAATATGAGTATTCATTACAGAAGTTGAGAACCTATAATAGAGGTTAATTCAAATCTAGAAAGTTTGATATTTATCAAGAGAAGCATAAAATTAAGCATGAGTATAGTTTAACATACACTCCTCAAAAAAATGGGGTTGGAGAAATAAAATACAAACATTTTGTGGAAATGGGACGAACTATATTACTTGAACATGGTATTTCACATTATTTTTGGAGGAAATCCATGAGCATGGATGTTTAAATTTAAATCTATTTCTTCTATAGGACTAATTTAGATAGTACTCCACATGAATTGTTGTATGAAAAAACTCTATGTTTGAAACACTTAAGAGATTGTTGGAGTCCATATGTTGTAATGAATAATGGTTGAAGTTATGGAATGTTTGAGTAAAAAGGTGAATATAGACTCTTTCATGGAAATGATCCAGAAGGAAGAAGATATAGATATTTCAACAAATAAAAAATGATTATTTATTCTATTTATGTGAATGTTATTTAATGGGATGAAGAAGACAATCATACTCAGGTAGTTATGGGAGTTAACCAGGATAAGGGAAAAAACTCTAATAAGGATACATACAATATTAATACTAGTCAAGATGAATAATCAGAATCACCTATTTCTAGTTATGGGGAAGATACTAGAAAATATCATCCTAGGTCAAGTAAATGAGTGGACATTCAGAACATTATTGGTGATCAACATCAGAGGATTCAAACAATAAAAACAAAAAAGGCTATTACACAAAACTCTATTTGATCAAAAGTGGATACTAATGATGTAAAATAAGATTTTGAGTATCCGAAATGGGTTTAAGAAATGAATTAAGAGGTGGATCAAATTAAAAATTATTATTCATGAGAACTCAACCCCAAGATAGAAAAAAAACTATTTTCACAAAGTGGGTTTTCTAAAATAAGATGAATGAAAAAGGAGAATTGATAAAAATAAACATAGATTGGTGCGAGAAGGGTATCCATAAATTGTAGGTATTGATTTTGATGAAACCATAACTCTAATGGAAAGAATATAAATAATAATAATAAATCTTTATACTGCTTCACACTGAGGATATATAATCTATCAACTGGATTTTAAATCTATAGTTTTGAATGGAGATCATAATGAAGAGGTTTACATTGAACAACCATATGTATTTATTATTAGTAATTATGAGTGTTATATATGCATATTGAAAAAGGATTTTCATGGTATAAAAAAATCACCAAGATAAAGGCATTCCACATTTGATACATGCTTAAAATAGACGAGTTTTAAGATTGGAAGTGTTGATAGAAATATTTAGGTCAAATAATGTCAAGATTATTACCTCATCATAGATTTTTATAATGATGAATTTATATTTTCTAAGAATGAGGAAATATATTGTGAATGATTTTATGAGGAAATGATAATGTTGTTTGAAATGTCTATGCAGGTGGAAATGAAATAATTTCTTGTGTTACAAATTTAATAAAATAAGAAAGATATATTAATTTCTCAAGAATTGTTTTCTAAGGAACTTATTATGATATTCAAAAAGGAGATTTAAAAACGATTTTCCACAAAAATTTCAGTCAGAACAAATACTACAAAATATGGATAAATAAAATCATTTAAAGAGAATGAATTACGAAAACTGATTGAAAGTTTATTGTATTTTACTAGCTGAAGACCTAAAATTTTGCATGATGTTACATTACACACAAGAATTCTGATTTCTCTAAAATAATTACATATAATTTCTGGAAAAATAATTCAAAGATACATAAAACGCACAATAGATTATAGAATTAGGTATTAAAACTCACAAGGTATTGATTTTTTTGGGTATTTAGATGCAGATTGTGTAGGAAATGTTGATGATAGAAGATCAACATATAGTGGATTATTAATTTGGTAAATGAATTTTTTTAGTTGTAATTCAGAGAAACAAATTTGATAATATCTCAGTATGGATGAATATGAGTATGTTGCTATAACTAAAGACACTAATAAACTTATGTGGATGAAAATTGAATTAGAAGTCATAATTGTTATAATTAAGTTACCCTTTATCTTATTTTGTGATAATCAATGTAAAACCAATCTCACATATGAATCTGGTTGAACATTCTCAGTCATAACATATTTAAATAAAATATAACTTCATTAAAGATATTGTAGAGAAGAATGAATTTATGATTTTGTATGTTCCAACATCAGTAAAAGATGAAGACATTTTTACAAAACCATTACTGAGGAAATATTTTTCTAAATTGAGGTTAACCATGGGAGTATATCATCTTTCTCATCACGGCTGAGGTATGTGTTCTATATAACCTATATTTTCTTTCATTTGTATTGTGTTTTCAAGGGGGATATGTGAATTTATTCATAAATCTATCCATGGATGTAAGTAAAAAGGGGTAATTGGGGGTAAGCTGCTATTTCAGAATATTATTATGTGGGAAAAATTCCAATTTTTTGTTGGAGTTGTTGTAGGAAATATTGTTATATTATAGTAATGATAAAGTGCTAAATAATAAATAAGTTAAATGTTTTTATAACCACTTATTATTGGAAAAAATGGTTTTGCTTAAATGATTTTTTTTCCTATAACAAGTTAGCTAACATAGGATTAGAATTATTGATAATAATCCATAGCATGAGGATACTAAGTCTCGTGATTTATGAAACTTGGTTCACAATAGAATCCAAAGGGGGATATTTTTAGTACCAAGATGATGACAAAGGTGTTTGTTTTCAGATGTTGTCTTTGGATGTCAAGAATGTTTAAGTAAAAAAATGGAAAATAGCCACTATTTTCATTTGTATCAGACATACCATCATATTCGGGAAATTAGACTCACAATCCTTGAAAATGTTAATTGTATTGAAGAGGTATAATGATGAAGGTAAATGGACATCAGATTCACTATAAATCAAATACGAAAAGATTGTTCATTTTAGAGAAGAATCAAAATACCTTTTACAATGATAAATTAAATGTGATGATGATTTTATGATATTAGAGTACTCATAAATCACAGGTATTTGGAAAACATATGATTCAAGCATGATGAAAAAAGGGGGAGTGAAATAGAAGTTTCCAATCATATTCATTCTAATATTTTCATGTCAATCATATTCATACTGAGAAGGAATAGACTGGGATGTTACATTAATTTTCAATGAAAATCCGAAAACACTAATGATGTTCTCAAATATATTCAACATGAAGTAATTCATGATATATGAACAAGTTTTTAATTGAAGGGAGTTTCTAAAGTTTAAATTGATGTAATGGTCCATTGTATTTGGCCCACCGTTCAATGGTTTAATTGTATTCAATTATAATGTAAATTTAATTGAGTTTAAGCTGATGCAAATAATAATGAAAGAGAATGATAATGATTTTTTCTAGCCATTTATGATGGTTGAATGAATTATTTAAGTAATGGATTGGAATCTGAATCTTGGAGATTTTGTGAAAAATTTGAGAAACCGAAGGTATTGGTTTTATGTTAGACCAAAATCCAAAATTAATTTTGTTTTTTAAAATAATGTTAATGGGAAAAGAGAAAGAAGCTTTATGTGGTATCATATTCAGAATAGAAAGTTGGACTTTAACCTTTTTTCAAGTATATTATTTCTTTAATAGGTCTATGAGCCATCGTATCAGAGTTGAGTAATCATCATGAAGTGAATAAGTGTAAGTGGTTTGAGATCATAGATGAAGGAGACTATTAAATGGATTTTCAAGGGTAGTTTCCTGTTTATTATATATGATGTAGAAATAGATTTTCAATGAGGTATGCAATGAATTCTATTTCATCATTAAACTGGTACATAGAATCATATAGAGATAAATCAGTTTGAGTAAATCAAATTGAGAAATTGAATCTATTGTGGCATTTTGAAATAACGTATAAATAAGGATTGAAGTTGTTGAGAATATTTGAGAAGAATCGAGAAGAGATGAGAAGAGTTAAGAAGGGTTGGAGAAGCAATAAATTCATATGAGATTTTAGGATTAATTCAAATTCGATGAATTTATAAGTATGGGAAATTTTTTTGGATACCCACCAAAACCCTTATTTGGTCGCATATAAATGTTGAAAGTACATTGTAATTTCTATGATAGAGGTATTATTCCTTTGAAGTGGCAGAATATCCAAATTTCAAGGGATTTAAGGATGTTTTTTATATTGAGATAATTTTTAGATGTGTCAATGGTTTGAAGTGAAATTAGAAGAAACAAGATCACAATGCATATCAACTTGTCATAATATTCAATGATCACTAAAATCAGATGACTATTGAATTCATCTTGTATTTGTATTTAGCTAGTCATTATATCAGGCTGAATAATCAGATTTGGATTTCCAGGTTGGGATTTCCGTGTTGATGAAGAAGGTGTTCTGGATTTTCTAGATCATATATTGGCACAATCATATTTATCATATTGGGAATTAAGATTTGAATAATATGATGAGGAGACTTGTATTTGAGGAATCAAACATGGAGAATCGCTGGGAAGATTAGAGTCGAATATTATATTGGAATTCTATCTTCTTTTCCTTGAATTTCTCCAAGGAATGTGCCAGAGGTTGTAGACAATCTATTAGATTTTTTACATAGTGATTCACATGTGAATGGGTATATCCTACCGATTTTATTCCATTCAATGGTTTGTTTTATGGTGGATTGTGTTGTAATGGATCATTTTAGAACTAGAAAAAGGGAATAGTATAAATACCATTACATTACAAGACATAAAAATTACATGAAATATGAGAAATACATATTATTTATAAAAAAATATGCCCAAATACTGTAGTTGGTATAGTGCCTTTGCAAACATGGAAACATAAACAATGGAACATTAGTAAGCTACATTATGTCGAACTATGTTCGTCACAACTACCACACTTCTTGAAAACATCAATCATAATTAATATCATCATACCATGGGGAGGGAAACATAGAAAGGGGTGATCTCAAATACTCAGTAATTGTAAACAAGGGAGATATGTAAGCGTAAACTTGAGTATATGGGTATAAGAACATGGTCTTGAAATTAGAAGATCATACCCTACATATTAGAGATCATATACATGATTTATTTCATAATTATTTGGAGTTAATAACATATAAATTCAAAGTATTAAAGGATATAATCTATGAAATAATAACCCAGGATTAAGACATGGAATTGTGGAAACACATAAGAATATAATTATTTCAGTGGTAGAGAAGGAATTAATGCCAAGACCAAATTTTTGGAAAAAGTCCATTATTGAACCGGGTGAACCCCCATTCTATTCATATATTAAAGTACTATGTAATCTCTCATTCCATCCATACATTACTAAACTAATTAAACCCTCTTTAAATCCATGTATTACTGATCTGAGTAAACTATCATTCTAGCCTTGTCTCTCTCCTGAGATATTAATCTCTACGCAATGCGTTGGAGGGAGATATAGGTCCCACTCACCACATAATGAAATCATAAAAAAATTGTTAAAAAAGATCATAAATAAACATATCATAACCCATGAAATGAAATAAGTATCACAAGTATTTAAAAATATCGTAACCAGAGGAAATAGATAGGTTTCATAATTATTTCATCAAAACAGAACCCATAACAAGAAGTGGGTTTCAAAAGAATATAACCCTGGATAGACAAATGAACATCATAAACATCATTCCATAAAAACATAATACATTCCAAGATTTAATACAAATGTAAAAATTGAATAATTTCCCCATAAAGGCATGAGAAATACCATTGGATGTTATCTTAGATAGTAAATAATTTTTAACGTTCTTTAAATATTTTTTGTACGAAAATATCTCTTTATCTTTAAAAAAATTTATAACATAAATCCTTTTGAAAAAAAATTTCATTGAAAATATTTATGAAGATATATAAAATATTCTTTGATAAAAGTATTAACTTTTTAAAATACTTTTTCTTTGAAAAACATCTTCTTAGATATTTTAAAATCATTTTGTAAACATGGTTTTTGAATACAATGGAATTCTGACCGAAGGGAGATAATATCCTATTTTATTAAAAACATTATATTAAAGGAAAAAGACAAAAAATAATTGTACTAAAAAAGAGGAAAAATTAAATAAATATAACTGATGAAAACTCATGAATATTCTAGAGAGATGTCATCAAAGGAAGCATAATCATAAACATACTAAAAAAAATGATAACATTATCCCAATAAACTCTTATAACGTAGTTACATGGAATCAAACCATCCATGTAAGAAAAAAAATGAAATTAAGCTTATAAAATCATCAAAATAAATATATTCATGTAATAACATGTACAATGGTAGTAAATACACCTCAAAAAGAGTTTAGTTTCATCATAAAACACGAGTCTCAATGAAGGAAAATTGAGATAAAAATGTTTTACCGATTTGGTAATTTTTGAAAGTTAAACCCCATGAACGATGGATCAAAGAATGGATATGTGAATAACCATAAATTTAGGTACAATATAAATATAATTCAATCATGTTAAATACATACAAAACACAAAAGGAATGAGTGGTGATTATAACATGAATCTCACATAAATTTAAAGTGAGATGAAATTCCCCTTACCTAGTGTGTTGACTCTCTCCGTACTCATACGAGATTCATGAATAATAAATATAAGTTTATTATAAATAATTTATAGAATAATATTCTTATATATATTACCATATATGGTTTTTTATGAACAAATATTACCTGCTCGTTAACGATCCTATGTTATTGTTTCGCTACGGGTAATATTCACTTTGTTCTTCATATGTGTCTTAATTTGAAATAGAATTAGTCCTTATACTTATATAATGATTAAATATTGTATAAAATTATATAAATATTAGGGATATACATTATATTTATATTATAACAATTTATTTCGTAATGAAGTATGAAATGGAATAAACCTTTCATTGAGACGATAAGCCGTTCGTACGCATGAACATTGTTTTCGTTTTTATTGTCGTATTAAAAGAAAGCATGTAAATGAAATATGTATATATATGTAAGTATATATATATATATAATTGTTAATTTATCATGACTATATCATATATATCCCATTATTTCATTTAACCCATCCGTAATACATTTCATGTGGTGTGTGAATGAATCAAATCGCTTTGAGGGGGCGGTAGTCCACACTCCCACCAACAAGATTATCATATTAACACCAAATGGAAGGTAAAATTATTTTTTTTAAAGTAATAATGAAATTTAAATACATATTAAATAAAATATTTGATATATATAAATATAGTGTACATCATATGTTTCACTATGATTGGTGGTAATGAAAAAAATGATCCATCGTCATTTCGTGAGGCAGTAGTTTTCCTTACATATAAACATTATGTTCAACACCCATTGGATGGTGGTGTGTGGAAGTGTAGGTCAGAATGATTTCATAAAAATATCCTAGAATTTCGGGGATACTAGTTTTTTCAAAAAATTAGGCAATAAAGATAGTGTATAGGGTGGAGATAGAAAATAAAGTAAAGGATCTTGGAAGAAGTTGTTACCTCTCAATCGGGTAACTCATTTTTCAATGAGCCAAAAAGATTCCTTGAGAGGCTTTCATCCTAAAGGGAGGATTCAAAGTAGAAGGAAAGATTTTTGGGAGGATGATTTGGTAGATATTAAATGAACTTAAGTGGAATGAGTGGGGTGATGAATGGGTAGAGGTGGTGGCCTTTTATAGGGAAGAAAAACAACTCACAAGGATTTTTTAGAAATAAATTAGGTATGCACATTTTGTTTACCAAAAAAAGTTTTAACAAACCAAAAAAACTCAACAATTTAAGGTGTGTGGAAGCAATATTTACAGAAAATTCATGTTGGAATAGTCTATAGGTAATTTTGGTGCTTAATTTTAATGTTTAGTCTCTAATTAATCATAATTTATCATTAACTGATGTGATAAAATTAACTAACTTTTAATAAACATTTTGGTCAAAAATCAACATGGTCTCATTATAATATGAATATTAAGCTGAATAAAATGCTTTATGCCAAATTTTTGATATTACAATCACAAAGAAAAACTAATATTATTGCTAATCCCCACGAAGGGAGGATATAATGAGGTTTTAAAGTGGGGAAAAGTTCAAATGATTCTTAAGAATTTACATTCGGTTTAAAAGTAGAATTGATTATAATGAATTTAATTTCATTTTTAGATGTAATATTTATCTAATGTGACCTTAAAAAATATTTATAATATCATTTAACATTAATAATTAATTACATAAAAGGTTGTTTTAAAGATAAAAATAGCATTTTCCACAATTCTTAAAAAATGACGTTTTCCAGAAAAAACCCAAAAATTCACCATAATCTAATTTCAAAATTATGAATTCAAAAGTGATGTTTATTTTATAAAATAAAATTTCTATATGTTTTTAAAAATAATTTTTATATTTAAATCATATTATTAGTGAATGTAGTGTTTTTAATCATAAAAAAGACCTTGCAAAAAACATATCATTTATAATAAATTCGGTTCATTTAAATAAAAAAATTATAAAAATATTTTAAAAGTAGTTATTAATATTAATATTACCATGTTTAACTACTAGGTTATTATTATATTTTTTAAATAATCAAAACAATAAAAACATATATTTTATAGAATATCTGTGTTGCATGTATCGTACGACAATTTTGTGTTCCTTGCATCGTACACCAAGTCAGTGTTACGAGGAATGTAAAATTAGTATTATTTGCATGGAATGTATTCAAATTGAGTTTCATGTGAATGGAATATTTGACATAGTGTATATTATGATATAAATGAAAATTTAAATTTATTCCAATGAAAGAATCATAAAAACTCATTGTGTTACATTCTACCCCCCTTAAAATGTATTTCTCCCTTGAAATTCAGAATTTTGTTAAAACAAAATGAGGAAACTTATGACTCATCATATCCTCAAGATCCCTTGTACCTTCCTCTAGATGGATATTTCTCCACAAAACATTTACTAGTTGAGTGGTCTTGTTTCGTAGAACTTTCTCTAATTGGTGAAAATATTTCAACAGTTTTCTCCTCATAAGAAACATACTACTCCAATGGTATGAACTTTGAGTTCAGTACCTAGGAATGTTAATTTATGTACTTCATCAAGAGTGATACATGGATCACATCATGGACATGAGATAGATTTTGAGGATGTTCCAAGCGAAAAGCTACCATACTGATATGATCATGAATTTCAAAGGGGACGATATACAGTGTCCATAGTTTCCCCTTCTTACCAAATCCTATAAAATTATTCCAGGGCCAGTTTCATAAAAGAAAATTTTCACCAACATCAAATTTTAGATCATATTGATGGTTATCAACACATCTTTTCTGTCGTCTTTGATCTTCCTTGATATGTTGTTGAATAGTTCAAACATTCTCTTCCATTTCTTCAGTGATCTCAGGCCCTAACTGCATTCTTTCACAAAACTCATTCTATCTCACTGGATACCTATATTTATTCCCAAATATATCTTCATAAGGTTACATCTTAATACATGAGGTAATGTTATTGTTGTATGAAAACTCAACTCAAGGAAGGTGTTGATCCCAACCACCATTTAAATACACATTAAAAGATCTCAACAAATCCTCTGGGGTTTGATATTTTTTAGATTGACAAACTTTTTTAGGACGGTAAGAAGTGATAAAACTCAATTTTGTATCAAGTTATTTCTAAAAAAATCAATAGAACATTGAGGTAATCCTTAGATCCCAAACTGATATAATACAATGTTGTACTCCACAACCCAACCAATTCATTAATGTATATTATTGCTAGATGATAAAGAGAGAAATATTCTCCAATAGCAATAATGTTTTTTTGGGTTAGTATTGTGATAATCTACCATGAATATATAATTAAAACCTCTACTAGTTTTTGGAAGTCTAATGAATAAATCCATAGGGATGTTCTTTGATTTCCATTCTGGTATGGCTAATGGATGAAACACCCATTATACCTTTTTCTTTTAGCCTGAAATTACCGGCATAAAAAACAATGAGTTATAAACTTCGTAATATCCCTCTTAATGTTGTCCATCCAGAAGTATTCCATTATGTCCCTATACATCTTTATACTTCCATGGTGAATTGAGAATTAAGAACTATACACATCCTATAACAAATCCTTCATCAAATCAGGTATTGAAGGAACACATACACAGTTTCTAAACCTTATCATTCCATATTGATAAAGGTTAAACCCATGTACATTTCTAACATTATTTTAAGCTCTTCATCTTCCTTATGTTCCTCTGTAATCATCACCTGGATAGAGGAAAAACATTAATTTTAGAAATATATTATTTCACAGTTCCTTTAAGATTTCTATATCCATATTTTTGAAATCCAAAATGTTGGATTTTTTGTGATCCTCTACTTGGATAAGATAACATGATCCTTCCAACTCAAAGCATTGACCACCAGTTTTCTATCCCAGGGTGGTAATGTATTGAGCAGTCATAATCTTTATCAACTCTAACAATCTTTTTGGGTGCATTTTTAACTACTTTTGTGTGAATACATACTTCAGACATTATTGATATATATATATATATATATATATCAAACGTTTCACTAGAAATATAATACCTACAAATCATTAATTAAAATATTAACACCACTAACTGAAAATCATTAGTTTGGTATTTTGGAACATGAATCATCAACTATCTCAAGGAGTAAGCTACAACCATGTTATTTTTCATAAGAAACATCCTAATCCATCCGTCGATGTATCGCTATAGATAAAAAATATTATCCTCTAAAGAGTAATGTAATCACAGGTACACGGACCAACCTTCTCTTCAGTTACATGAAATTTTCCTCACATTTTTCTTTACATAGGAACTTCACACATTTCTGAGTTAACTTAGTTAATGGTTCAGTTAGTCATGATAAGTTATCCACAAAAAATTGATAATATCAAGCTTAACCAAGAAATATATGGATCTTAGCCACCATTTTTGGTCTAGGATAACATTAAATATCCACTATCTTTGAGTGATCTAGTTATATACCATCACATGAGATAATGTGACCCAAAAAAGAATCCTTTTTTTTCAAAAAATTCACACTCTTCAATTTTTTTCATACAACTTCTCCTCCTTACAGTCTTCAATAGAATTCTCAAGTGATCTTCATGCCCTTACTTTATCTTTTAATAGATAACAATATCATCTATAAATACTACCATAAACATATCAAGGTAATATCTAAAGACGATATTCATTAAATCCACAATGATATAAGAGGAATTAGTATGACCCAATGGAATTCATATATATTCATAATGGATGTACCTTTAATAGAATGTTTTCATAGGTATATCTTCCATATTGGCCCTCAATTAAAGATATATCGAATGAAGGTCATTGTAGGAAATGTATTGAGATCTACACAGTTGATCAAACAACTCATCAATATAGGGAAGAATATGTTTTTTATTGATTGTGATCTTGTTCAACACCCAATAATCAATGTAGAGTCACATTGGACCATCATTCATTTTCACAAATAGAACCGGTTCACCCCAAGGATACACCCTTGGCCAAATGAATCCTACATCAAGGTTTTCATGGACTTTATTCTTAAATTCCTACAACTAAATCAGGGCCATTAAATAAGGAATATTTAAAATTAGTGTGGAACCAATTATAAGATAAATCGATAACTCAACTTCACATTTTGGGGGAATATTAGGAAACTATTCTAGAATGACATCCAAAGAATCCCGAACAACATGAATATCTTCAATGTCAATTTTCTCTCATAACATTTAATGAAAAAAACCCTTCCGAATGAGAATACAGACTCATACAATAGATGTATTCTCCACAAGAAGATCATACTTATCGTCACATTTGTTTATAATCATAGGAGGTGTTGAAATATCTTACGTAACTTGTAACACCCCGAGATTTTATGAAAATTAGTATTTTTAATTTCATTAATGTCTTGTGTTGTACGCTACACCAAAAGGAGCTTTCACAACACGCATCCGTGACTTTCCTTGTATTACACGCAATCACGACCTTCCTCGATAGCGTATGTAGTACACAATTCCAAGTTTCACTAAACAACGATATATTATTAAAACTAGCTATTGTGAATAGTAATAACCACTTTTTGAAATGTTGTAAATTTTAGTTTTCAAAATAGACTTCATTTTTGGATTCGGAATATCGAAATTAGCTTAGGGTGAAATTTTGGTACTTTCGGCTAACTTTCATTTTCTGATGAATAGTGAAAATTACAAATTTTTAATTAAAAACAACCTTTTTAATCGAAATAATTAATAGTGATAAATTGTTAATTTGAGTGATTTTAATGTATATTTAGAATATATTTTTACAATTTAATACAATTTTGGTCACTGGATGTAATTTCACATTTAAACCAGACATAAACAAGTGTCAATCTTTTGATAGTTATTATCTCTTAAGAACACGCTATTTGTTTTGACGACGGGAATTAATTTTTAAATTAATTAATCCAACTGATATGTTTTGAATTTGGTAAAATAGACATCATTTTTGAGTTCATAATATCAAATATAGCTTAGGCCAAAGTTTTGGTATTTTTCTGGAAACATTCATTTTTTGATGAATAGTGAAACCACTAAGTGGTAGTTAAAAAAATGAATTTTTCCTAAAACATAATTTTACCGCTTTTGTGAGTGGAATTTCAAAAAACTAAGAGACACAGTTGATGTCAGTAAGTAAAATGTGGTTCAATGAGATGAAAACAATTTTTTATGAATAGTAACTTTTTACTTTTTTTACCACGGTTAAAAGTAAATAGTGTAATTAAGGGAAAAAGTGTTATTATTATTACCCTAAAACATGTCCTAATTCTATTGGATAAGTGTAATTAGACCAAAAACAACCTTATAAATAAAATATGACCGTTTAGGCCCACTTGGATTAGATTAGGACATTTATTATTAATTTATTTAAAGAAGGGTTAAAATATTTAAAATCAATGTTTAATAAGTATATCATTTTTAATATAGGGTTATACATAAGATAAATAAGACTATAAATATTTATTAGAAAGATAAAAATCTTTCCTACATAATGATATTTTATTTGTAATTTTTAGACGTTATATAATTTAATTTATTTATGTCACAAATATGATGCAGTAATTATCTTATTAATGAAATATTGACATAATTGATGTTATAAATACCCAAATAAATATAATTTGAAACTTTTTATGAATTACACTAATTTTATATGTTAATAGTACATGTTATGGTTTATTTAAGTAACTTTTTTAGAACTAAGCATTCTGTTATGATTTTCACAAAAATCAATTTCTAAATAGTTTCAAAATTGACATAAAATAGTTGTTAAAACAAATATTATATTATTAATTGTAATTTATTACTAAAAATCTAAGGTTCGGCCAAATGACTTAGATAAGGTCATATATATTAATAATAAACAACTTTGGGTTCTTTTTTCATGTTATAGTACGTTTATTAACCTTATAGTGTAAGAACACAAAAAGACACGGTAAAAGTAAAATTATCTAACTTAATGTTAAATCTAAATGATAAGGTTAAAATAGGAACCTAAACTTGTCTAAATTCTATTGGATGAGATTATTTCTACCCATACCCACCTTATCTTCTAAATATATCAATTTAGAGCTATTTAAAACCGAATTTGGCTTTATAATAAAATAATATTTTTAGTTTTCCAAAGGTGCCCCTCTCCTCCCTTATAAAAGGGCACCTCCTCCCTCTCTTCCTCACACCACTTTGAGCATTCAAGCTCGGCCAACCCCTGACAAATTCTCTTCTCCACTTCCCTAGAAACATCATAGAGGTTCTGGGATTCCTCAAAGACCAATTTTAGTGCCCTAAAAGGAGATCTCAAAGAGGCGCTTCAAAGAAGAGGTAATGTCCGTTACCGATTATTTCAAGTTTATTTCTTCTTCCACTTCTTCTTCTTAAGTTATTTCCTTATGAAGTAATAACATCAGTATCAATCATATACTGATATGTTATTATAAGTATGAAACAACCCATTTTCACCATCTATCTATCCTACGGAAAATGAAATCACAGCGCGTGCGTACGTACGGAATACCGTCTCCACGCCGTGGTGTAAACTATTTTCCACCACCTCCTTACTTGGATGGGTATAATGGTGTACATAATAACTATATATGATTATTGTAAAGTGATATTGATTCTTAAATAGTATACATACACTCCAATAACATTCCATGATCATGAGAATGATATCATCGCTCGTGCATACGTACGGACTACCGTCTCCATGACGCGATGAGATTCATTCTCCACGTTAACCATTCATGAATGATTATAAAGTATATATAATAAGTAATCATGAAATATATGACATAATAATGATACTGGATTTATGTGTATGTATATGTATTTCCTATACTTAATTCCATTCAACTCAATAAGGAAACGAAAACAGTGTTCATGCGTACGTACGACCTACTGTCTCCATGAACGGTGTATTTCATTCCATTTACTGATCTAATATATATATGTATATTCTGAATATATATTATATATAAATCATGGTTTATATTCTGGAATTAATTATTCATGATCTATGTAATCATATTAATAATTACAAGTCAAAACACGGAAGATAAATAAAACGATTTTACCCAAAACGCTATTTAACATGGAATTTACAAAAGAACGGGTACAATAAAGTCATAAGTGAACCATATATGATATCATAACAATGAGTATGATTCTGGAATAAGACAATGACATTATTTAAATCATTATACAGAAGTTTTGGACACTTACGAAGCAAATCGAACCTACGGTAAGGGAAAATATCACAATCTCATTTTGTATTCTTATACAATAGTTTATATCTAATTTTACCCTTCGGTGAGTTTTTAGTAAAAGATATGAAAGTAATATTTTGTTGTTTTTCGTATGAGGTACTTTTTCACTTTTTCGACCAAAGTACGAGAAGAATGTTTTTTTTAACTTATACAGCATAAATGGATTTTCAAAACATTATTTCCAAGAAGCTTCCTTCACAAGTTTTCAAGTTTATTTTTAATCAAATTCTTTCAGTTTAGAATTGTATGACATGTTAAGAAAGGAAAAGTGTTTTTGAAGAAGAAAGGATATTTTCCTCAAGAATTCATTTCAAGTGTTTTATCAAAACCATTTTTCATCTAAGTTGAAATTATTTCATATGTGTATGTTTCAAGTATAATGTCTTCATGATTTACATGGTTTCACTTTTCTTGTTATGAAATGATATCCATTTCTTTTATATGGGTTATGTGATGATGGGATGATGTTTATGAAACCCATTTTATTCATTGGGTTATTATGAATGATGTATGTTTATTTTGTGGCACAAGTAAGAATGATTTCAATATGAGATGGGTGGGACCTATATATCCCTCCAATGCATTGAGTAATGATTAATATCTCATGAGATAGACATGGCTGGAACGGTAGGTTAAACCGGTTCAGTAATACAGGACTGAAACGAGGAGTGAACTCGATTCAGAATGGTACTTTGTCCACTAAGATGGTCTTGGCAGCAATGTCTTGGCTACTGTGGAAATCATTACATGTGCTTAATGGATGCCACAATTACATGTTTTATTCCCATGATATTTTACCATGATTGATGTTACCTTATGATATATGCCTTACATACTTCCAAGATTTATGTCTTTGCTCAAGATTTAGATGTTTAGATTTTATGTTCAAGCTTTTGCATTCAAATGTTTATGGATTGTTTTATGTTCTCTATGTTTACCCCTATTGGGAATTTGAGCTCACCACTTTGATGTTTTCTTTTCCCCAGGATATAAATAAATGTTTTAGGTAAGAAAAAAAAGGAGAAGATCTTTATTAGGAGATGTTGAATATCTTTCACCACGATTAGAAGATTTTATTCCAAGTTTCCAAAGACACTAAACTATTACGGTCCTTGTGTGTCTGTTTTTCTTTTGTATTAAGTATTCCGCAAAAGAAATGTAATGTCCATGTACTTCAAGATTCGGGTCTCAACATAACTTCCATTTCATGACATTTGATATGGGATTTTCATAGAGAAAGCCAATACATGCCAAATATGACATCGAATTTGACCAAAGGACGAATACCATGATTTTCAGAAAGCCCATTTATAGAAAATTCAAATGAAGAAGAATCATATACCTGAGATTCTATCATCATATCATTAGGTATTATCACTATTAATTACACCTCAAATTGTTTTGGAGTAATCTTAACACCTTTAACAAATACTTTTGGTTTGAAATAGTTGGTTGATCTATAATCAAATATGCGGAACCACATAATCATGAAAAATAACTTATAAGAATTCAAACTTATCATACCTTCCATAATCTGTTAAACCATTGGTTTATCCTAGGTTATTCGTAGTCAACATAGGTTTAAATCATTATAATGGTTCATGAGGAGTTTCTAAATTCCCAAAGTATATCCCCTAAGAGTTTTATACTAGGTGTGCATCATGGCCTGTTGTCATGTACCATATTACCCCTAGTGAAGCCCAAAACATCATGTTAGTGTAACTACCCTAAGGTATATCTATGACAAACCAACATCCACTAGTAGTATCTAGATAGGGATGTATTTCTTGGAAACCAGACACTCTATCCTTCAACAAAATTCTAGGAAATTGTCTTATAAATTTCATAATAATATGACTTGTCCTTAGACATGTCCATTGGGTTCTCACTAAGGTTTTACCATCCTAGTTTCCAAAGTTTAACTAAACCTTTTCAATGGTACTAAATATAGAGACCATCTCTTTACAAAACATATACATCACATGACATTTTAGGAATACTTAAACATTATATAAATATACGCCCAAAGACCATAGTTAGTATAGTGCCTTTGGAAACATAGAAACATAAAAACTAGTACATAAGTGAGCTACATTATACGTCACTAGGTTCTTCATGACTAGTACACATTCTTAGATATATCAAATATAATACATTTATTCATAACTTGGGGATGGAAACATATAAAGTGGTGAGATTAAATGATCGGTAAGGGTAAAAAGGGGGGACATATAAGCATAAACATGAGTACACATTATGAGAACATTATCATTAAAATAGAATATCATTACCTGCATATAAAATATAATATGCATAAATCATGACATAAATCTTGGGAGTTCATAATACATGAATCAAAAAAAGAATTGGATATATTCCATGAAAGCATAAAAATAAGAGTAAGACATGGAATTTTGTAAACAAATAAGCATATATAGATTTCCATAGTAGACAATGAATCAATGATAAGACAATATTAGTGGAAAAATCCTTTACTAAACTGGGTGAACCCATATTCCCGCCCTGTATTACTACACCGAGTAAACCTTTATCCCATCCTTATATTACAGAATCGAGTAAACTGTCATTCGAGCCCATTGTTACTAAAATAATTAAACCTTCAATCCATATTTCTTTATATCATGATATATACATCATTAAAAAATGAATTATAGAGAGATATCGTTCACTCCCATCACATAATGAAATCATACAAACATGTTCCTATTTCTTCGGGAAGTGGGGATGACCTTGTTTATTTAAGGCTCAAACATTCCAATTGGTTTCTAATGGGTTTATTAATAGAAACGGAAACACCCAACGATTCTATATACATTTGGACCTACATTCCAAAGGTAGGTGCTCTTTATTTTTGGACCAATGAGGCTTATGAATTTGCATTGGTCGAGAAGATGGTATGTCAGACTCATCACGCATTTTTTGGGGGAATTATTGCCTACTCTGAGACTCTATTTTAGATTTAAGTTATGATCACGAATCCTTATTAATTCACCAAGAATGAAACTAAGTTTTCCTTTAGATTTGGAAATTGATGATTCATATGTATGGTATTTAGAGAATATTTTATATGAATATGATGTTATTAATCGATGGAGAATCATCTGTATGTATTATAGATCCTTAGTCAATGTATCCTTCAATACATTATATTGAAATCTCTTGGTCATTATGATGACCATACTGGTTTTAAGTCCACTCAATGGGGCACTTG
Source organism: Viscum album (assembly GCA_963277665.1). Classification (NCBI taxonomy): domain Eukaryota; kingdom Viridiplantae; phylum Streptophyta; class Magnoliopsida; order Santalales; family Viscaceae; genus Viscum; species Viscum album. The sequence goes on along the minus strand of OY728128.1, from coordinate 1,296,667,778 downwards.
AATCTTATTGTCATTCAGAAATACATGTATTATTTTAGAGTTGATATCATACCCGCAGATGGGCTACCTATGTATCCTTGTTAAAAAAGAATTAGAAACCACATAGTTCGATAAGAAGTATATAGTTTAAGGTCATATGGGACAGAAAATAATTAAAAAAATATGGGCTTGAACCTTATAAAGGATTCCTATATACTCTACTTTTAAGGCATAGATCAAAGTCCACGTAGTTTGGGTAATGAAATATGGGGTTTATGCATGGTTAATGGCCCAAAAAGAGATGTCGTGATTACTTTCACACTCTAAATTCATGCAAGTCATGCTCGGTGTGAGAAACAAGAGGTATCAGTAAAATTGATGATGGTGCCATGAAAGATGCTGTCATGAGAAATGATGTGGGGCTTACATATGTATGACTGCCAATGTAAATGAACACCAGGACTTACTTCATTAAAGAATCCCATGAATAGGATAAATTAAGGTTTTTTTACTTTATGTATATTTGGAGTTTTATCTTTTGGAATACTCTTGAGAAGGTGGCCTAAATTAAAAGGGACTTATGATTGAGGTGTATTCCTGAGAAGGAGGCCCAAATCAAAAGAAATTAAGATATGGGCTTACTCCTGAGGAGGATGCCCAAAGTTTAAGGAAACTATGACTAGGGATTACTCCTGATAAGGAGGCACAAATTATGTGGACATGTTACTTGGGGCTTACTCCTGAGAAAGGGGCCCAAATCAAAAGATCTTCTCATCTCAAAGAATGAGCTTATATAGGAAACCCCTAACCGTGGTGAAATAAAGATTGTAATTCACAAGGTTTTGGGAGAGTTTCTCACAAAATTCCTTTTAGATGAGGAATAAAACAAAGGAACCATGCCATAAATGGCTTGGAAGAGGTTTTTGAAGGCTATTTATTGAACAGGGGGGATTTAAAGAAATGAGGTTACTAGGAAGGAGGCGCGCAAGTCCTGGCCATGTAAGTAGACTTGCGCAACCGGATTCACCTTGGCTGACGAAGAATATATAGCCTAATGTTTGGGCGACTTTGAACTCAAGCCCTTAGTATCATCCCTAGAGGCTTCTAGATGGGTGGCACGCAAGTTCCTTTGAGGGGGCATGGTGGCGCACAAGTGTCTTCATTTCCCTTAAGGAATGGACACTTAGGCTTGTAAGTATTGATGAGTTCAAAAACTTAGGCCTTATTATTCCTCTTTAGAGATTCCATTATAGGTAAATAATTACCTTATAAGTGTTCGGAACACGTCAGACAAAGACTTGGGGGACTAGAGATTGAATTTGAGTTTGGAAAAAATTCCTCTCTCAAAATGGGGGGCTATAGGGGCTTTTTATTTTCAACTAGGCACCTTGGGTGAAAAAATAATAGGGCGCACAAGTGACTTGTGTGACCCATAGGTGGCGCGCAAGTGACTTGAGCGCCGTGCATGAAACTTGTGTGACTCCCTCCAAATGGGTTCCTGGTCCATGCCTTTGTCAATTTTTGATATTATTCGAAGGTGACCCTCATTGTGCTTAAGGTATTCCCCTTTTCAATTTGTTGGACTCTATGACGGAAATAAGCATCAACAAAAGTCCCCCCCCCCTTAGAGTTGGATCTAAAAAATGAAAGAGGATTTGACTCTGAGGAAAAAGGGAAATCAGGGTTCATGAGCACACATGTTTTAGGTATGCAGGGTTGTGGGATCGCCTATATATATGGGTGTCACATCGTGAAAAACATCCCTCCTCCAAAGCTTTTGAGCTCTCGTCGCACAAGTCTGTTGCTTTTCTTGGTCAATCACTCTTCTTTGTGTCGCTCTTCTCCAGTAAGGATTTTGACTTGTGCACCATCATTAGCGCGACATTACTTGCGTGAAAAAACATGCACAGAAAAACATGCATGAAAAAACTTGTGCTCCTTAATGCCCTATCCATATTTTTTTCTTCACAAATATTTCATAAAAACAGACATAATTAAAAGTTAAATGTTTGATCTTTGTGCAGATTCAATGGCTCCATGGAATATTGGATTGGCTGATGAGTTGGCCAGCAAGAGAATGGATTACATGATGTTCGTTTTCGGCCATGATTATTATGTTATCTGCGACAACAGTCTCCCAGATTTGGCTAAGTAATGGAATAAATATCATGCCAATTTCCCACAGAGCATTTAATTGCCTTTATATGGCCATGGTCATCTTCAATGAGTCAATGTTCTGGAGGCAATGAATTATATTCCTCATTCATGGTTTTAGACATACACTAATTTCTATTTGGAAAATTTCTCATTTGCAGGATCAAATGTAAATGCTGTAACAGTGGAGAAGGCATTCATAATGCATCATAGCCCATGTGATCTTGATCTGAAGCCTTAGAAGCCTGAGCTAAAACCGCATTGCTATCCCTCTATTTTCCAATATTCTCGGATGGACCAATCCAAGGGATGGATAAAGTGTTGGGATTTTCGTCCTGGAGGAGGTGTGAAGCCGACTTGGATGTGGGAATATTGGGTGTGACAAACCTGTGAAGAGTTTGTTATGGATTTGAAGGGAGCTGGAATATATGAAGCTGTTTGGGCTGGGCATACATATGTCTACAGGAATGATGACTCTGTGCCAGATCTAATCAGCCACTGGATCCCATATACCAATTCATTCAATATAACTCATGGAGAAGTAGGCAGTAGATTGTGGTATGTCTATAAGATCTCAGGGCCCCAATTTTGGGAGACATGTATGATGATTTCATCCCTATGAAGACGACATGGAATAATTATGAGAAGACTCCAGCTCTAGCTCGAGAGTTGTTGAAGATCTTTTTCAAGACCAAGAATTAAAAGACCACCAAAAATAAACCTAGAAACGATATTTATCCATAGGAGTGGATGGATATGTTTATCATCAAGAAGGAGGAGAAGGGGCCCACCTATACTCATCCTACTAGCTTCCTAGAGCAGAGAAGTGGGGTGCTCTTGGCACATTATGTCCAACTCTGGAAGCGGGAGAGTTTGAAAAGTGGGGGTATGAAGTGGATCAATGAATCCTAGAGAAGACCTGTCTGGTGGGATTCCTAGCCCCATGGCTCAACATTTATCTTCTACCAATTAGGGATTCGAAGGGAGGCATAAAGCCAGGGACAATCATTGTTGCAGCCAAGTTGGCTGAGAGAAAGATTTTTGGGTTGGACACCCCAGTTTTAGAGAAGATTAATAGGAGATTACTCCATGTCAATATGGGTAAGTCTCCTTTGAGAATAGTGGGACCATTCCATATTCTGTGGGGATGGATCACAACTCAATTCTGGACATACGCTGTACAGAGCGGAGTATAGGTTCCTGGAAGTTTTTTAGGCCATTGGTGCATGCATTTTCTGGAATTTCTCCATTGTCCCACAATTCCTAAAATCTGGAGGTGATGCTTAGCATGTTCAAGGAATTTCATTTCTTTCCTTATGGTAACCCACTAACCGGGAGGTTTTTTGACGATAAAATAGCTATCCTGGAATTGAGGTCATATATGCTGGCTTGCAGAGATGGTGTATTGGCTACTAGAATTGATGAAGATATTATATGCGAGGCCTATTCTTCATATAGATTTTCAAACCAATTCAAGTGTATGTATCATATTTTTTTATCAACTCCCATGCACGTCAGGTCAAAGTAGCATCTAATTGTTGCCTGACAACTATTGTTACTAACAGATATAGAGAAGACCAGGGCAGTGTTTGATTTACCAGTTTCCAGAGCAATGAGTCAATTGACTACATGTTATGCAGAGAACTGGGTAGCATCATACCTGGTAGGGGTATTGAATCTTCCTCTCTCCTAGGTGGGGAGTAAAAAAGGGAGGTTTCAGGAAAGAATCCTTTCATCTGGAAGGTGACTCTTCCTCACCCGGAGCTGATTCACCAGGTTCTTCACCTGGGGCTGATTCACCGGATTCCTAGGATGGGGATGATGAGGCATGACATGAGTCAAAATGTCCTCGTGCAAGATATAATCCTCCTTCCAGAGTCAAGAGACCTACTCTATCGACACATGTCGAGTTATATTATTGAGGCAATTTATTCGCCAATATTTTATAGAGCAATAAGTTTCATTTTCTTATCCTTTATTTGTGATTGCATGAGATGGGAAGAAGTTGAAGTCCTTGATTTTAGGACCCTCCTCATGGCCTTCTGGTGCGCATTCTAAATATTTATAACCACAGGCTGTCCAGACATGGATGATTTTATATTGTGATGCTAAAACCGCTTGTATGGTCTTATGCGAAGGGCTACATATCCCCAGAGTGGTGGATCTCCAGGATTCTGCTAATATCCACTTCGAGGATAACCCCAATGAAGTGTGGGATTGTATCAGAGAGCTGTAAATGCTCATATATTCCACTGATGATTCCATTCATATCACCAAGTGGGTGAAGTAAATGATGGATCTTGGCACGACTGAGAGGATTGGTGCTTCAGTAGACGAGGAGTGGCACGATTATGTGGCTCTTGAAGATGTAAATTTCATTCCTTGTTTTCTTTGAACCTTGATTTATGACAATGCTTTTTACTCAAGGAAATTACTTTCTTCATCCTGCAGCTTGTTAAGGAATGAACAACTGAGGTCCCTTCACCACAGTATAGCCCTGGCTGTAGATACCCGAAGCCTGATGTACATAGACATTACATTACTTTTGCGGAATACTTAGTACATAACAAAAACACACACACAAGTACCGTAATAGTTTAGTGTCTTTGGAAACTCGGAATATAATCTTCTAATTGTGGTGAAAGATCTTCAACATCTCCCTTAAAGATCATCTTTTTTTAAACCTAAATCCTTTCTTTATGTCTTGGGGAAATGAAAACATAAAAGGGTGAGCTCAAATGCTCAGTAAGGGTAAACAAAAGAAACATCAATCACTTCATATTCATAGGAACATATCTTTTGGAAATCTTAACCTGAAAAAGAGATCATAATTTCATAACATGGGATAAATCATAGTAGTGAAATGCAATCCCAATAATTATAACTTAAAACATGAAACTTTCTGGCATACACACATAATCATATAGAGTCATTTCTTATTATTCAAGACTCATTTCCAAGACTATCTTAGTGGACAAAGTCCCTTTCTAAGCCGAGTTCACTCCTTGTTTCAGTCCAGTTTCACTGAACCGGTATAACCTACCGTTCTAGCCATGTCTATCTCATGAGATATAAAATCTTTACCCAATGCATTTGAGGGAGATATAGGTCCCACCCATCTCATAATGATACCATTCTTATGTGTGCCACAAAATCATAAAACATACATCATAGCATAACCCATGTAATATAAATGGGAATCTTAAACATCGTGACATCATAAAAAAATTCATATAAGATAAAGGAATACATGAAAATATTTCCATCATAACATAATCAAATCCATGTAATAATAGGGATAGAAATATAACCCTATATTATCTTAGATGGAAAATAATTTTGATAAAACTCTTGATCTCCATTCTTGAGGAAATTATTCTTTATACTTCAAAAACATTTTCCTTTCTCAACCTTGTCATACAATTTTAAAATAAAAGAAGTTGATTAAAAATAAACTTGAAAACTTGTAAAGTAAGCTTCTTGGAAATAATGTTTTAAAAATTCATTCATTCCGTATAAGTTAAAAAAACATTTTTCTCGTACTTTTGTCAGAAAAGTCAAAAAGTACCTCGTACGAAAAACGACAAAAGATTCATTAATATATTTTAATAAAACCTCACCGAAGGGTAAAATTGGATTTAAAAAATTGTATGTGGATGGAAATAATATTAAATATTGAGGAAACATGGATGTGGATGATAAAATACACCCCAGTAAATTTCAAAGTATAAACAATCTCGGATAAAAATGAGATTGTGATATTTCCCTTACCTTAGGTATGATTTTCTTCGTATGTGTCCGAACCTCCTGTATAATGATTTAGATAATTTCATTGACTTATTCCAGAATCATAAGCATTGTTATGATATCATATATGGTTCACTAATGACTTTATATTACATGTTCTTTTGTAAATTCCATGTTAAAGAGCGTTTTGGGTAAAATCGTTTCATTTGTCGTCCGTGTTTTGACTTGAAATTATTAATATGATTACTTAGATCATGATTAATTAATTCCAGAATATAAAAAATGATATATATATAATATATATTCATAATATATATATATATATATATAATATATCAGTAAATGGAAAGAAATACACCGTTCATGGAGACGGTAGACCGTACGTACGCATGCATGCTGTTTTCTTTTCCTTATTGAGTTGAATGGAATTAAGTAGATGACATACATATATATACACATAAATCTAGAATAATTATTATGTCATATATTTCATTATTAATTATTATATATACTTTATAATCATTCATGAATGGTTAACGTGGAGAATGAATCTCATCACGTCGTGGAGACGGTAGTCCGTACGTACGCACGAGCGATGATATCATTCTCATGATTGTGGGACAATATTGGAGTGTATGTATATTATTTTATAATCAATATAACATTAAAATAATCATATATAGTTATTATTTACACCATTATACCCATCCAAGTAAGGAGGTGGTGGAAAATAGATTACACCACGGCGTGGAGACGGTATTCCGTACGTACGCACGCGCGGTGATTTCGTTTTCCGTAGGATGGATAGATGGTGAAATAAGGTTGTTTCATAATTATAAAAACATATCAGTATATAAGTGATACTGATGTTATTACTTCATAATTAAACAACCTAAGAAGAGGAAGTGGAAGAAGAAATAAAGATGAAAGAATCGGTAACGGACATTACCTCTTCTTGGAAGCGCCTCTTTGATATCTCTTTTTAGGGCAATAAAATTGGTCTTTGAGGAAGACCAGAACCTCTAGGATGTTTCTAGGGAAGTGGAGAAGGGAATTTTTCAGGGGTTGTCCAAGCTTGAAGTCACAAAGTGGTGTGAGGAAGAGAGGGAGGAGATTCCCTTTTATAAGGGAGGAGAGGGGCACCTTTGGAATAACTAAAACTATTATTTTATTATAAAGTCAAATTCGGTTTTAAATAGCTCCAAATTGATTCATTTCGAAGTTAAGGTGGGGATGGGTCGCAATCCTCTCATCTAATATAAATTAGACAAGTTTAGGTTCCTATTTTAACCTTATCATTTAGATTTAACATTAAGTAAAATAATTTTTCTTTTACCATGTCTTCTTGTGTTCATATACTATAAGGTTAATAAACATACTATAAGATGCAAAAAGAACCCCAAGTTGTTTATTATTAATATATATTGCCTTATCTAAGTCATTTGGCCGAAACTTATATTTTTATGAATAAAATAACAATTAATAATAAAATATTTGTTTTAAAAACTATTTTATGTCAATTTTGACACTATTTAGTAAATAATTTTTGTGAAAATTATAACAGAATGATTAGTTCGAAAAAAGTTAATTAAATTAATACTAACATGTCATATTAACCGATAAAATTAGCTTAGTTCATAAAAAGTCTCAAATTTCATTTATTTGGGTATTTATAACATCAATTATGTCAATATTTCATTAATAAGATAATTACTGCATCATCGTTGTGTCATAAATAAAGTAAATTATTTAATATCTAAAAATTACAAATAAAATACCATTATGTAGGAAATCTTTTTATATTTCTAATTAATATTTATAGTCGAATTTATCTTATGTATAACCCCATATTAAAAATGATTTACTTATTAAACTTTGATTTTAACTATTTTAACCCTTCTTTAAATAAATTAATAATAAATGTCCTAATCAAATCCAAGTGGTCCTAAATGGTCATATTTTATTCCTAAAGTTGTTTTTGGTCGAATTAAACTTGTCCAATAGAATTAGGACATGTGTTAGGGTAATAATAATATCATTTTTACCATTATTTACCCTATTTACTTTTAACCATGGTAAAAAAATTAAAAAGTTACAATTCACCAAAAATTATTTTCATCTCATTGAAACAAATTTTAGTCCTTGATATTAACCGTGTCTCTCATATTTTCGAAATTCCACTCACAGAAGCGGTAAAAATAAGTTTTATGAAAAATTCAGTTTTTTAACTACCGCTTAGTGATTTCACTATTAATCAAAAATTGAAAGTTTTCAGAAAAATAACAAAATTTCACCATAGGCTAATTTCGATATTCCGAATCCAAAAATGAAGTCCATTTTGAAAAATAAAATTTATAAAATTTCAAAAAGTGGTTATTACTATTCATAACGTCTAGTTTTAATAATATTTTAATAGCATATCGTTGTTTAGTGAAACTCAGTATTGCGTACTACACACGCTGTTGAGGAAGGTCGTGATTGCGTGTAATGAAAGGAAAGTCAAGGATATGTGTTGTGAAAGCTCCTTTTTGTGTATCATACAACACAAGACATTAATGAAATTAAAAAGAATATTTTTCATAAAATCTTAGGGTGTTACATTCTACCCCCCTTAAAATGAATTTCTCCCTCGAAATTCGTCGGGGTTATAAATGGTTTACTATTCGAAAGTTTCTTTAATAGAAACCCACATCGTAAAAAGGAATACCAAAACCAATAAAAAGTATGAAACGTAACTGTTACCCAAATAAACTAATCACTGGGTTTCCACATAGGTGAAAATATGGATGTGGAAGAGAAATCTAACCATCATGTTCTGATGGAGAGTGGTAGAGAACATGGATATGGAAAAGCCAGCAATCACAAAGCCTTAAATTTTTGACGATCTAAGGTACCATATGATTCAACATATATAAGAGCACTAGGACAACATTTTTGGTATTCAAGATCATTTCCCTAAACTTGATGAAATTGGAATTAGAAGAAATACTTTCATGATTTTGGTATAGTCTCACCGTTTGTCGTTATTTGGACAATTTACACTTCATCTCTTAAATAAATGAAGTTGAATTTGTCATTCATGATGTGTTAGCAGATCATGTGATAGAATGATGGGTCATTCCATCTATCTCAAACAAAAGGTTAGAAAAGTTATCAAAAAATACATAAGTCCATCTATAGTGAGATTAATCATATGTGGTTCCTAAAATGGACTTATAATTCATATATCATACTGCTTAATATAATAAAACTTGTTTCTACTAAACAGGGACTTCCTGTAGGCCAGTGGTAGGCGATAAAGGCCAGTCGCACTTCAGTTGTGGGTTCAATTCCCACAGCCTTGTCCGAAGCGATGGGCTGTCACCCGTCCTGCAGGTTGTCCTTTTTCTAAAACTACATCACTATATCATCCCATCAATAATATCGAAAAAAGGTTCTATCCTTAAAAAAATACTAACTTATGTCCAACATAATCAATTCCAATCTTTAGGCATATCTATAATATTGCAGTCCATTGTCATATTATAGTGAAAACGATTACCAGAGATTTCATATAAGAAGCATGTTAATACAATCGTTTATCCCCATATATCATAAGATATGTCTTGTTGGTCACATTACAAACATTTGAATACCTTAATCATGTATACTCTTCAAGAATGAATATCCATTGAACCTTAGTGAAAACATGAATGCAGTTAAAAGTTAACACTTTCTACATAGCAAAATCCAAAAATTCTATATACTCAAACCATGATATAACCTTCTCCTTATATCAGTCATGAGCTCATGAATACTATCAAACATTTAATTTTCTTCTTATCCCTTCATTATGCGCATATCATATACATTCCAAAAATATCTGAATAACCTTTCATGGATACTGGTACCAATAATCATACACTTTCAAAACTCAAGGAAAGACAACAGTGTAACAATCCTTAGATGTCTCTTTATTCCATAATACCAAGAGATTACTTATACAACATTACACATGATAAACATGTAATCATTCCAATACATTCTTAAACCATTGACTGAGGTTCAACAATTCTCTCATCTCACATATCATTTGTAGTATCTTCATCATCATCAACATAAATACTACCCATACGACCATACTGATTCTCTTCATGAGACTTTTACTTAGGGAATTGGTTTACATAATGCCCGTACATTCCAAATTTAAAACATTTAACCATTGTTGATGTCATATCAATACCATTATCCTCATCCCTGGTGTTAACTGAACCTTTTCCTTTGCAATTACTGTCTTTGTGTCCTTCTTTTCCACACCCAAAGCTTCTTCTGGTTCCTTTGAAACATTCTCCTTGATGCCTCTTCCCACATGATTTACATAGGGGAAATTGAACTTTCTTTCCTCTATGATCATCATGAAAATCCATATTTCTCTTATTAGCCGAGTTAGGAAACTTAACAAATTTTACATTATTGATCATATTATGATATTGACGATTCGGCATAATAATGATGTTTGGAATTCCAAATCCCATTTCATTTGGATTCTCATGAACAATATCATTCCATTGTCCATCATATCCTCCATTATCGTGAATCATCTTGTTTCCAACCATTTTCTAAAACCCAAAAAGAATAGTGTGAGAGGCAAAAATCATAATAAATGGGGAATAACTTCAATATCTAACATTTTTGGATTAATCTAATATCGTTACCATAGTTCTAGGACTATATCCTATATGTATACTTATCCTTAGGGACATCCCTAGACATACCTTAGAAATATCTCTAGGGATCTTACTAAAGTTTTCGCATCCTAGTTTCCAAAGGTTGACTAAACTTTTACTCTGATACCAACTGTAGAGACCCGAATCCTGATGTACATAGACATTACATTTCTTTTGCGGAATACTTAGTACATAACAAAAACACACACACAAGGACCGTAATAGTTTAGTGTCTTTGGTAACTCGGAATATACTCTTCTAATCGTGGTGAAAGATCTTAAACATCTCCCATAAAGATCTTCTTTTTTTAAACCTAAATCCTTTCTTTATGTCCTGGGGAAAACAAAACATAAAAGGGTGAGCTCAAATGCTCAGTAAGGGTAAACAAAAGAAATATCAATCACGTCATATTCATAAGAACATATCTTTTGGAAATCTTAACCTGCAAAAGAGATCATAATTTCATAACATGGGATAAATCATAGTAGTGAAATGTAATCCCAATAATCATAACATAAAACATGAAACTTTGTGGCATACACACATAATCATAGAGAATTATTTATTATTAGTCAAGACTCATTTCCAAAACTATCTTAGTGGACAAAGTCCCTTTCTGAGCCGAGTTCACTCCTTGTTTCAGTCCTGTTTCACTGAACTGGTATAACCTACCGTTCCAGCCATGTCTATCTCATGAGATATAAAATCTTTACCCAATGCATTTGAGGGAGATATAGGTCCCACCCATCTCATAATGATACCATTCTTATGTGTTCCACAAAATCATAAAACATATATCATAGCATAACCCATGTAATAAAAATGGGAATCTTAAACATCGTGACATCATAAAACAATTCATATAAGATTAAGGAATACATAAAAATATTTCCATCACAACATTATCAAATCCATGTAATAATAGGGATAGAAATATAACCCTATATTATCTTAGATGGAAAATAATTTTGATAAAACTCTTGATCTCTATTTTTGAGGAAAATATCCTTTATACTTCAAAAACATTTTCCTTTCACAACATGTCATACAATTTTAAACTAAAAAAAGTTGATTAAAAATAAACTTGAAAACTTGTAAGGTAAGATTCTTTGAAATAATGTATTAAAAATCCATTCATTCCGTATAAGTTAAAAAAACATTCTTCTCGTACTTTTGTCAGAAAAGTCAAAAAGTACCTCGTACGAAAAACGACAAAAGATTCTTTAATATCGTTGACTCAAAACTCACCGAAGGGTAAAATTGGATTTAAACAATTGTAGGTGGATGGAAATAATATTACATATTGAGGAAACATGGAAGTGGATGATAAAATACACCCCAGTAAATTTCAAATTATAAACAATCTCAGATAAAAATGAGATTGTGATATTTCCCTTACCTTAGGTCCGATTTACTTCGTATGTGTCTGAAACTCCTGTATAATGATTTATATAATATCATTCACTTATTCCAGAATCATACTCATTGTTATGATATCAAATATGGTTCACTTATGGCTTTATATTACCCATTCTTTTGTAAATTCCATGTTAAAGAGCGTTTTGGGTAAAATCGTTTCATTTGTCGTCCGTGTATTGACTTGTAATTATTCATATGATTACTTAAGTAATGAATACTTAATTCCAGAATATAAAATATTATTTATATATAATATATATTCAGAATATATATATATATATATATATATATATATAATAGATCAGTAAATGAAAAGAAATACACCGTTCATGGAGACGGTATACCGTACGTACGCATGAACGCTGTTTTCTTTTCCTTATTGAGTTGAATGGAATTAAGTAGATGACATACATATATATGCACATAAATCCAGAATCATTACTATGTCATATATTTCATTATTAATTTTTATATATACTTTATAATCATCCATGAATTGTTAACGTGGAGAATGAATCTCATCGCGTCATGGAGACGGTAGTCTGTACGTACGCACGAGCGATGATATCGTTCTCATGATCGTGGGACTGTATTGGAGTGTATGTATACTATTTTAGAATCAATATCACTTTAAAATAATCCAATATAGTTATTATTTAAACCATTATACCCATCCAAGTATGGTGGTGGTGGAAAATAGATTACACCACGGCGTGGAGACAGTATTCTGTACATACGCACGCGCGGTGATTTCGTTTTTCGTAGGATGGATAGATGGTGAAATAAGGTTGATTCATAATTATAATAACATATAAGTATATAAGTGATACTGATGTTATTACTTCATAATTAAACAACCTATTAAGAGGAAGTGGAAGAAGAAATAAAGATGAATGAATCGGTAACGGACATTACCTCTTCTTTGAAGCGCCTATTTGAGATCTACTTTTCGGGCACTAAAATCGGTCTTTGAGCAAGACCAGAACCTCTAGGATGTTTCTAGGAAAGTGGAGAAGGGACTTTTGTAGTGGTTGGCCGAGCATGAAGGCTCAAAGTGGTGTGAGAAAGAGAGGGAGGAGGTGCCCTTTTATAAGGGAGGAGAGGGGCACCTTTGGAATAACTAAAACTATTATTTTATTATAAAGTCAAATTCGGTTTTAAATAGCTCCAAATTGATTCATTTCGAAGATAAGGTGGGTATGGGTCGAAAGCCTCTCATCCAATAGAATTTAGACAAGTTTAGGTTCCTATTTTAACCATATCATTTAGATTTATCATTAAGTAAAATAATTTTACTTTTACCGTGTCTTTTTGTGTTCTTATACTATAAGGTTAATCAACTTACTATAAGAAGCCAAAAGAACCCCAAGTTGTTTATTTTTAATATATATAACCTTATCTAAGTCATTTTTCCTAACCTTAGATTTTTATGAATAAAATAACAATTAATAATATAATATTTGTTTTAAAAACTATTTTATGTCAATTTTGACACTATTTAGTAATTAATTTTTTGTGAAAATCATAACAGAATTATTGGTTAAAAAAAAGTTAATTAAATCAATACTAACATGTAATATTAACCTATAAAATTAGTGGAGTTCATAAAAAGTCTCAAATAACATTTATTTGGGTATTTATAACATCAATTATGTCAATATTTCATTAATAAGATAATTACAGCATCATTGTTGTGTCATAAATAAATTAAATTATTTAATATCTAAAAATTACAAATAAAATACCATTATGTAGGAAATCATTTTATCTTTCTAATGAATGTTTTATAGTAGAATTTATCTTATGTATAACCCCATATTAAAAATGATTTACTTATTAAACTTTGATTTTAACTATTTTAACCCTTCTTTAAATAAATTAATAATAAATGTCCTAATCTATTCCATGTGGTCCTAAATGGTCATATTTTATTCCTAAGGTTGTTTTTGGTAGAATTACACTTGTCCAATAGAATTAGGATATGTGTTAGGGTAATAATAATATCATTTTTACCCTTAATTACCCTATTTACTTTTAAACGTGGTAAAAAAAGTAAAAAGTTACTATTCACCAAAAATTATTTTCATGTCATTGAACCACATTTTAGTCATTGATATTAACCGTGTCTCTATAATTTTTGAAATTCCACTCACAGAAGCGGTAAAATTAAGTTTTATCAAATATTCAGTTTTTTAACTACCACTTAGCGGTTTCACTATTCATCAAAGATTGAAAGTTTTCCGAAAAATACCAAAATTTCACGCTAGGCTAATTTCGATATTCCGAATTCAAAAATGAAGTCCATTTTGAAAAATAAAATTTATAAAATTTCAAAAAGTGGTTATTACTATTCATAATGGCTAGTTTTAATAATATTTTAATAGCATATCGTTGTTTAGTGAAACTCGGTATTGCGTACTACACATGCTATTGAGGAAGGTTGTGATTGCGTGTAATGTAAGGAAAGTCAAGGATTTGTGTTGTGAAAGCTCCTTTTGGTGTAGCATACAACACAAGACATTAATGAAATTAAAAAGAATATTTTTCAAAAAATCTCGGGCTGTTACACTGGAGACATTTCTCTTGGAGTCCCTAAATCTCCTCGTGATCCAAGAGAAGTATCTCTAGGCCAGAAAGTCATGGACTAGGGTTTATAAAAGGCTTTACACTCTCTGATACCTGTATATGGAGGTGAAAATGTCAACACACCCAAAATGTCAAAGAGGCAAAGGCATCGAAGGAATAAGTCCATAGCTAGATGCTTCATCAGTAGTGTTATGTTCTTCAAATAGTCATGAATCCTAACTCATGAAAAGGTTGCTCATAATTCATGGGATTGTAGGGGCTTCTACGATTTCCCCTTTGAGGGAGAAGACTGATCCTCCTCTTAGGACGACAGAGGGTCCAGGTGAACAGTCACAAATTCATGCTGACCTGGCTGCTCCTGAAGAAACGATGAGAGAAGAACAACCAGCGTGTCTTCCCAGTACTTCTCCTGTTGCGGCTACAAGGAGTGAATATATTGCTTCTATTAAATTAACAATACTTTATATAACGTTGAATGAAAACATCAACTAACTTCCATTCTGTGATTCTTTAGGTTCAACACCTGCATTATAACATTTGGCGACCACTGCAATAGACTTCGCAGTTTTCTATAAGGAAGCTATCTGGGGTCAGAGGTCGCAGGAGGAGGGTCGCCAAGAAGGCCTGTCAAATTCTCCCACTGGTGATACTAACCAGGAATCTGGGATATAAATGGATGAAATTATGAAACTTGGCTGGTCTTTTGAAGAAATTTTAGATCATGTTAAATTACCATTTTATTTAGAAGATTTTTGACGTGACTGTCATCTTTCGTCCTTTTAATTTTATTTATTAAATCTCTGACCATGATTGGTTAAAATGTGTAGTTCCATCTGATCAAGCTGCTGATCTGCCGATGCCTGAAGGGGGTAGAGACAACCCTATCATTGTAGAGACACTATCTCAAGTGTAGCTTAACCCGACAGAGCTTCCTGAAACCCGTCTTGAAAATCCTATTGAAGCTAGGAAACACAGGGAGGAGCCTTCTCATGCTGCTGATCTACCATTGGGTAAAAGATGGTAATATTAGTGGTTGTACTTAATTTTCAAGATAGCTAATAAAATTTTGATTTCCTTTGAAACTAACCAAAATTTTCAATTGAGTATGCAGGGCTGTCAACTTTAGTGGCTAGATCCAGAGGTGAAGCCTCAGCCTCAGCCCCAACGAGAGTAGAAAGTGAAGTACCAAGGGTCAGGGGAGAAAGAGAAGAATATGGAACTTCCTTAAGTGCATTAATTCCAGACTATCTTCTCCCATGTCACAGCGATGCTGAATCAGACCCAGAGGTGCAAAAGGCACTCCAATTCTTGCGTTGCAAGGGATGGCATAATATATGGAAGATTTTATCTGATGTTCATCTTGAAGATTTGTCTTTGAAGATCCCGCGACTATCATCCATGTTTGTCATGATGGGACTTGGAGGTTTTGGATATCAAGAGATCCATTCCGTGATGAAACAAGTCATCTTATGGAGGGAGCAGGAGCAAAAGTGCCGTCAATATCTTATCAGAGTGAGGCTGGTGACCAATATCAGTGAATTCGAGGATGTGGTGTCCCGAGCTGAGGCTGGACACACTGGAAAGCTGAAGGAGTTGAAGCATAAGATCACAGAGAATGTTTTTCAGCAGATGCACTTTCAACAACAACTAGGTGTCATTACTAGGGAACATGACTAGCTTAACAATTCATTGGAAGGATTCCAAACAAATGGTATGAAAGCCAAAAAATATTCCATGGAAGCACACCATCATGCTGAAAAGAGTGAAGTTGTTCGAGTGATTTAACTTTAAGTGGCTGCTGATGAAGCTCAGGATGTCGTAAATCAAATGAAAAGTTATGTTGAAAGCCTCTTGTAATTCTTGATAAAAGGCGATACTCCAATCTGTGGATGTTCTTCTAATATTCTACGTTAATGAAAAAACATTTCATCTTCAATCATTTGTACCTACATTCTATTGAAATCTACTTAATTTTTTTACCTAATCCATAGGTCCTAGTAATCATAGTTTGATTTTTTCTAGGATTATACAAACAACCCCACAACCATTGCATTTTTTTTCTCAATACTTCCTAAATCGTACAAAATGTACATTTAGTGAGCTGGGACTCAACTATTGTTTAGAGTACCTTTTACAGGTTCCCAATTTAATGAGTACCCTGTCTCTTGTTGGCAGTTTAAAGTCATGCATGTCAGACATAAAAAGGCTTATGTTTATGGTCAAATATCTTTTCCCAAATGGATTATAATTGACTAAATTCCTTGATAATTTGTTTGAAAACATATTACCACATTCATGTATGGGGGAAAAATTTTAAACTAAGACTTAAGAAATTTTTAATCCAAGGGATGATATGAAAAAAGGGCTAAAAGAAATTAGAGGAAGTATTTTCTAATAGTGAAGTTACCACTATTTGACATACCCGTTAGGGGGTTGAATTATACAGGGCCACTTAAGGGCATTGGTTGCATAGTAAAATAATAGCATCTTTTGGCTAATAGGTCCATTATGTAGAGTAATTATGCAAGGCCGCCTAAAGGCACATGCTACAAAGTCAGGCAAAAGAACTCTCAGAAATTTTACTTTTCTATTGCTAAAAGCCAGTGAATTTTTATAGAGATTCAAATTTCTCAAAGCATAGAGTTTGTTGTGTGGAGAGAGGTACATGAAATGAAGAGGATATTCCCAATCAATATTGTCAAGGAATTGGATGAATGTCACTCCACTGAAGGTCCGAACCAAACGTAGAAAAGGGAAACATAAACCAAATACTTGAATAACTTTAGATCATGAAAAAGAGTATGGGAAAATATGTTAAGGATGGCTATTTTTTCAGATCCCTACATATCGTCGTTAAGAACAACAAAGACAAAAAAGGTTTTCCCCCCAAGAATGAAGTTACCATTATTTGAAAAACCCGTTATGGGGGTTGAATAATGCAGGGCCACATAAGGGAATTGGATCTATAGTCAAATAATATCATATTTTGGATGATTTGTTATAAAGAACCGTAAATTTCAAGGAATTTTTTTTCATAATTGCTTTGGGATTTTATGAGTAAGCAGTTTCTAACGGCATCTGATTCCGAGACCCGGTGTTCCCGGAATCAATTTCAAATGATTAGCTCGGGTACGTTCAGTGAACATACGAGCGGGTTTTCCTAACTTTTGAACCAATGATCGGAATCAAAATCTGAGTGCACCGATGAAACCGCAGCGCCAGTAATTTCTTAGGAAGACCATTCCTAGATTTGCGTTTGCTCGGATGGTGTTGTTAAATAATTGGGTTAACTGAAGAGTGAAATAAAACTTACGCTACAATTTCATTTCTATTCTTAGTAATTATAACCTATGTGTGGAAGTTGGGGTGGGACCCACTACATCATAACTCCCCTTGGTAGGATATTAGTAAGGTGGGGCCCACATGAGCCCCACCCCTTCTTTTCCCATAAACCCCCCTCTTAATTTTGGCAACCCCCCTTAAATTTGTTACTCTTCCACTTTAATGCGTGCCAATTAAACACCTAATTAATTTGACAACGCAAGATTAATTCATAAGGTGAATTCAAGTTTTGAATTTTGAAAAATGTTGGAATGAGTATTAAAATAAGGCAAAAGCCTTGTTTTATTATTGTTGTATCGTTGTGTGGAGTTTTTGGGAGAGAATATTCTAAGTTTGGAGAACGCGATGACCGCCAAGACATCGACGAAGAACACCGTCACCGCAAGGAGAGATAGATGTGCCATCTATTCTCCTCTCTACAGCCGATGTGTGACACCTTTTTCAAAGAATGACGACTAACCTTCCTTATTTCTTCTTCCCGCGTCAAAGGAATGGAGACGCCACTCCTCCTCGGATGTTCTTCGTCAACATATACGGAGCTTCACCTCGCGATGCCCTTTTCCCGCGACGATCATCGTTCGACAACTTCTTTGAGGTAGGGGTTTGATTTTACGTTTGTGCTTATTTCTGGCGTTTATCGTTAAATAGCCTCTTGTTATCAAATTAACGGGAGGAGGCCGGACCGCACAAGCACGGATGACCCTCCTCCCCTTTGTTTTTGTACTTCATATGGACTGGAACGGAGGCGACGTGGTGCCGTGGCACCGCGTGGAAACGAAGGAACTGCGGACGGTTCGGGCCGTAGCGAAGGAGCGTAGGGCAGTCACGCCACGCAGTTGAGACCGAAAGAGGCCGCGACCAAAGTCGGGCTGCGGCCTAAGGGCGCGACGCCGTCACGCCATCCTGGATGGTCATGAACCACGGCCCATGGCCACGGATGTTCGGGAAGGCAGCCAGCTTACCCGGCAACAAACACACCATGGAGGCGGGACCCCCCACAGGTCCCATATGAACCGAACGGCCGACCATAAAGGTCATCCGCTTCCCTGGAAAACCGTGGGATGAAACCACCGGTCAATGACAGGGCGGACCCCATGGGGTCCGCCGTTCAGTTCAATGGGGCCGGTGGCCTCCCCCCTTCCGCGCTCGCTTGAGCGGACGCCCGCACGAGACCGGACAGGCTGTACCAGGCCGGAATGCCCGCACCGGGCCGGACCGCCCACGCCGGGCTGGACCGCCCACAACGGGCCGGGCCTCCCACGTCGCGGTGGATCCCTTGGCCGGGCAGGGCCGAGCCGCGCCAGCCGTGCCGGGCCATGCCCAACCGGGCCTGACCCGGACCCAGGTCGGGTCTGTAGAGACCCGTATCTTGACGTACATC
Organism: Viscum album; assembly: GCA_963277665.1. Lineage (NCBI taxonomy): Eukaryota > Viridiplantae > Streptophyta > Magnoliopsida > Santalales > Viscaceae > Viscum > Viscum album. Next base: position 1,296,648,464 of record OY728128.1, on the reverse strand, counting down.
GACATTACATTACATTTGCGGAAGACTTAGTACATAACAAAAACACACACACAAGTATCGTAATAGTTTAGTGTCTTTGGAAACTCGGAATATAATCTTCTAATCCTGGTGAAATATCATCAACATGTCCCATAAAGATCTTCTTTTTTTTATACCTAAAACCTTGCTTTATATCTTGGGGAAAAGAAAACATAAAAGGGTGAGCTCAAATGCTCAGTAAGGGTAAACAAAAGAAATATCAATCACATCATATACATAAGCACATAACTTTTGGAAATCTTAACCTGTAAAAGAGATCATAATTTCATAACCTAGGATAACTCATGGAAGTGAAACAATAATCATAACTTAAAACATTAAAATTTTTGGAATAATCATAGAGAATCATTTCTTGTTAGTCAAGACTCATTGCCAAGACTATCTTAGTGGACAAAGTCCCTTTCTGAACCGAGTCACCCTCGTTTTCAGTCCTGTTTCACTGAACCGGTATAACCTACCGTTCCAACCATGTCTATCTCATGAGATATAAAATCTTTACCCAAAGCATTGGAGGGAGATATAGGTACCACCCATCTCATAATGATACCATTCTTATGTGTGCCACAAAATCATAAATCATACATCATTGCATAACCCATGTAATACAAATGGGAATCTTAAACATCATGACATCATAAAACAATTCATATAAGATAAAGGAATTCATAAAAATAATTCCATCACAACATAATCAATTCAATGTAATAATAGGGATAAAAACAGAACCCTTTATTATCTTATATGGAAAATAATTTCGATAAAACACTTGAACTTCATTCTTGAGGAAAATATCCTTTCTACTTCAAAAACACTTTTCCTTTCTTAACATTTCATAAAATTCTAAACTAAATGAAGTTGATTAAAAATAAACTTGAAAACTTGTAAAGGAAGCTTCTTGGAAATTATGTTTTAAAAATCCATTCATGCCGTATAAGTTAAAAAAAACATTCTTCTCGTACTTTTGTCAGAAAAGTCAAAAAGTACCTCGTACGAAAAAAACGACAAAAGATTCCTTTCATATATTTTACTAAAAACTCACCGAAGGGTAAAATTGGTTTTAAACAATTGTAGGAGAATGGAAATAATATTACATATTTAGGAAACATGGATGTGGATGATAAAATACACCCCAGTAAATACTAAAGTATAACAATCTCGGATAAAAATGAGATTGTGATATTTCCCTTACCTTAGGTCCGACTTGCATTGTAAGTGTCCGAACCTCCTGTATAATGATTTAAATAATGTTATTGACTTATTATAGAATCATACTTATTTTTATGATATCATATATGGTCATATTCTTAGCTTCATAGTAATAATATTTCATTGCTACATGTTATTCGGGTGTTTATAACTTTTTATTCTTATGCGTGTTTTGTCGAATAAATTCTTATTCTTTTCTTTAGGTTATAGATACCTCATTTCCAGAATGGTATTAGGGTAATATATATCATATTAATTCATTCAATTCATTTATATAATCATTATAAAATGAAGATCATGTAGAACGAGTCGCATCACATCGCGGAGACGGTATTCCGTACGTACGCACGAGTGATAATATCGTTCCTATGATCGTGAAACTGTATTGGAGTATATGTATAATATTTCAGAATCAATATCACTTTATAATAGTCATATATAGTCATTATTTACACCATTATACCCATCCAATTAAGGTGGTGGTGGAAAATAGAATACACCACGGCGTGGAGACGGTATTCTGTACGTACGCACGCGCGGTGATTTCTTTTTCCGTAGGATGGATAGATGGTGAAATAGGGTTGTTTCATAACTATAATAACATATCAGTATATGAGTGATACTGATGTTATTACTTCATAATGAAAAAACTAAAGAAGAAGAAGTGGAAGAAGAAATAAAGATGAAAGAATCGGTAACGGACATTACCTCTTCTTTGAAGTGCTTCTTTGAGACCTCCTTTTAGGGCCCTAATATGGGTATTTGAAGAAGACCAGAACCTCTAGGATGTTTCTAGGGAAGTGGAGAGGAATAATTGGCAGGGGTTGTTCGAGCTAGAAGGCTCAAAGTGGTGTGAGGAAAAGGGGGAGGAGGTGTCCTTTTATAAGGGAGGAGAGGGGCACCTTTGGAATAACTAAAAATATTATTTTATTATAAATTAAAGTTCGGTTTTAAATAGCTCAAAATTGATATATTTTGAAGCTAAGGTGGGTATGGGTCGAAATCCTCTCATCCAATAGAATTTAGACAAGTTTAGGTTCCTATTTTAACCTTATCATTTAGATTTAACATTAAGTTAAATAATTTTACTTTTACCATGTCTTCTTGTGTTCTTATACTATAAGGTTAATAAACTTACTATAAGCAGCCAAACGAACCCAAAGTTGTTTATTATTAATATATATAACCTTATCTAAGTCATTTTTCCGAAACTTAGATTTTTAGGAATAAAATAACAATTACCAATATAATATTTGTTTTAATAACTATTTTATGCCAATTTGGACACTATTTAGTAATTGATTTTTGTGAAAATCATAACAGAATTATTAGTTCGAACCAAGTTAATTAAATAAATAATAACATGTCATTTTAACCTAGAAAATTAGTGGGATTCATAAAAAGTCTCAAATTACATTTATTTTGGTGTTTATCACATCAATTATGTCAATATTTCATTAATAAGATAATTACTGCATCATCATTGTGTCATAAATAAATTAAATTATTTAATGTCTAAAAATTACAAATAAAATACCATTATGTAGGAAATATTTTTATCTTTCTAATGAATATTTATAGTCGAATTTATCTTATTTATAACCTCATATTAAAAATTATTTACTTATTAAACTTTGATTTTAACTATTTTAACACTTCTTTAAATAAATTAATAATAAATGTCCTAATCTAATCCAAGTCGGCCTAAATGGTCATATTTTATTCATAAGTTTGTTTTTGGTCGAATTACACTTATCCAATAGAATTAGGAAATGTGTTAGGGTAATAATAATATCATCTTTACCCTTAATTGCCCTATTTACTTTTTACCGTGGTAAAAAAAGTAAAAAGTTACTATTCACCAAAAATTATTTTCGTCTCATTGAACCACATTTTAGTCCTTGATATTAACCGTGTCTCTGGGATTTTCGAAATTACCCTCACAGAAGTGGTAAAATTATGTTTTATGAAAAATTCAGTTTTTTAACTACCACATAGTGGTTTCACTATTCATCAAAAATTGAAAGTTTTCAGAAAAATACCAAAAATTAGGCCTAAGCTATATTTGATATAATGAACTCAAAAATGATTTCTCTTTTACCAAATTCAAAACATATCAGTAGCATTAATTAATTTAAAAATTATTTCCCGTCGTCCAAACAAATAGCGTGTTTTTAAGAGATAATAACTAACGAAAGATTGAAACTTGTTTATAATTGGTTTAAATGTGAAATTACATCCAATGACCATCATTGTATTAAATTGTAAAAATATATTCTAAATATAATTTAAAACCACTAAAATTAATAATTTATCACTATTAATTATTTCGATTGAAAAAGTTGTTTTTAATTAAAATTTATTAATTTCCACTATTCATCAAAATATGAAATTTATCCAAAAATTACCAAAATTTCACCCTAAGCTAATTTCGATATTCCAAATCCAAAAATGAAGTCCATTTTGAAAAATAAAATTTACAAAATTTCAAAAAGTGGTTCTTACTATTCATAACTGCTAGTTTTAATGACATTTTAATAGCATATCGTTGTTTAGTGAAACTCGTTATTGCGTACTACACACGCTATCGAGGAAGGTCGTGATTGCGTGTAATGCAAGGCAAGTCAAGGATCCGTGTTGTGCAAGTTACTTTTGTTGTAGCGTACAACAGAAGACATTAGTGAAATTAAAAAGAATATTTTTCATAAAATCTTGGGCTGTTACATTCTACCCCCCTTAAAATGAATTTCGCCCTCAAAATTCGTCGGGGTTAGAAATGGTTTACTATTCAAAAGTTTCTTTAATTAAAACCCAAATCGTAAAAAAGGAATACCAAAACGAATTTTTTTAAAAACAAATGTATGAAACGTAACAGTTACCCAAATAAACTAATCACTGGGTTTCCATATAGGTGAAAATATGGATATGGAAGAGAAATTTAACCATCATGTTCTGATGGAGAGTGGTAGAGAACATGGCTATGGAAAAGCGAGCAATCACAAAGCCATAAATTTGTGATGATCTAAGGTACCATCTGATTCATCAGATATAAGAGCACTAAGACACCATTTTTGGTTTTCAAGATCATTTTCCTAAAGTTGATAAAATTGGAATTATAAGAAATACTTTCGTGATTTTGGTATAGTCTCACCATTTTTCGTTGTTTGGACAATTTCCACTTCATCACTTAATGAAATGAAGTTGAATTTTTCATTCATGATGTGTTAGCAGATCATGTGATAGAATGATGGGTCATTCCATCTCTTTCAAACAAAAGGTTAGGAAAATTTATAAGTCCATCTTATGGTTAATCGTATATGGTTCCAAAAATGAACTTATACTTCATATATCATACCACTTAATAAAATAAAACTAGTTTATACTAACCAGGGACTTCCTGTAGGCCAGTGGTAGGCGATAAAGGCCAGTCGCACTTCGGTTGTGGGTTCGATTCCCACAGCCTTGTCTGACGCGATGGGCTGTCGCCCGTCCTGCAGGTTGTCCTTTTTCTAAAACTATATTACTATAACATCCCATCAATAATATCGAAAAAACTTCTATCCTTAAACAATACTAACTTATGTCCAACATAATCCATTCCAACCTTTAGGCTTATCCATAATACTGCAGTCCACTCTCATAACATAGTGAAAACGATTACTAGAGATTTAATACCATCGTTGATCCCCATATATCATAAGATATGTTTTGTTGGTCACATTCCAAACATTCAAAGTCATTAATCATGTATTCTTTTGAATACCCATTGAACTTTAGTGAAAACATGAATGCAGTTAAAAGTTAACACCTTCCACATACCAAAATCCTCAAAATTCTATATACGAAGACCATGATATCACTTAGTCCTTATATCAATCATGAGATCATGAATACTGTTAAACATTTCGTTTTCTCATTTTCCCTTCATTATGTGCATATCATCTTATTTCCAAAAATATCTTAAGCACTTTGAATACCACATTAGACCAACACATAAATATTCCAATACTTTATGATACAACATTATTTTGGAATCCCATTACATAAACACTTAATCATTCCACCACATCGTTGTCATATTCAACATCACCAATAGTGATCGCATGTGACTTCCCTTTGTCCTTTGCCTTAAGTGGTCGCTCATGTTGATCATCACTAACCCTTGTATTAGAGTATTTATTAGCATAATGCCCCATTTCCTTGCAATTGAAGCATTGAAGTGTTGGTGGTGTGTTCTCTGCAGTGTTTGCTTTATTCACATCATTAGAAACCCTTTTTCCATTACTTTGACACTCAGCTGCTCGATGACTTCATTTTCCACACTTAAAACATTTTCTAGTCCCTTTAAGAAAATCTCCACCATGCTTCTTTCCACACTTTGTGCATAAGGAAACATTCATCTTCTTTTCACCATTATTATGAGATTTCTCCTTGAACTCCATCTTTCGTTTCTTGTCAAAACCATGAGATGGATATTTAACACCAACATCCATTTCTACCTTGATAGCACAACACACAATTTCTTCATAGCTACTGAAGTCTCTTATAGATAATGCCCTTCGAAGACTTGGTTTTAAGCCACTGAAAAATCGATCAACATTACTTTCAGGTTGGATGATAATGCCAGATGCATACCTTGCAAGTCTTGTAAAATTCGCTTCGTATATACCAACAGATTCATCATCCTTCTTCTTCAGCTCAAGAAACTCCTTTTCCATCTTCGTTCGAAGAATATGAGGGAAGTGCTTACTGGAAAAAAATTTCTTGAACTCGTCCCATTCCATGGACTCAATTTCATCTCTTGGCCTCGTATTCTTGATAATATTCCACCATTTATCAGCTTCACCTTCCAAACGATATACTGCTAAGATGACATTATCATGTTCAGAACATTGAAGAACTGAAAATATATTTTCAGTGGTACTGATCCATTGTTCAGCAACAAGTGGATCAGAAGACCCACTGAAAGAAGGTGGACATTGCCTCATGAAGGACTCAATAGAATATTGTTCCCTTCTCTGCTCATTTGGAAGTCCAGAATGATTCATAGCTTGTGTAAGTATAGAAATAAGATTTTTCACTCCATCTCCCATAACATTTGTTTCTTCAGGAGGACAATCATTGCATTGTCCATTGCATTGATCAACATGGTTCCTTCGGGTTCCAGCCATCGTCTAATACCCAAAAAGAATAGTGTGAGAGGCAAAAATCATGCTAGGAAAAACAACATAATAAAGGGGGAGTACCTTCAATATCTAACATCTTAGGTTTAATTCTATGATCGTTAGCGTAATTCTAGTACTATAACCTATATGTATACTTAACCTTAGGGACCTCCCTAGACATACCTTAGAAATATCTCTAGGGATCTGACTAACGTTTTCGCATCCTAGTTTCCAAAGGTTGACTAAACCTTTCCTCTGATACCAACTGTAGAGACCCGTATCTTGACGTACATGGACATTACATTACATTTGCGGAATACATAGTACATAACAAAAACACACACACAAGGATCGTAATAGTTTAGTGTCTTTGGAAACACGGAATTTAATCTCTAATCCTGGTGAAAGATCTTCAACATCTCCCATAAAGATCTTCTTTTTTTTATACCTAAAACCTTTCTTTATATCCTGGGGAAAAGAAAACATAAATGGGTGAGCTCAAATGCTCAGTAAGGGTAAACAAAAGAAATATCAATCACATCATATACATAAGAAAATAACTTTTGGAAATCTTAACCTGTAAAAGAGATCATAATTTCATAACCTGGGATAACACATGGAAGTGAAACAATAATCATAAATTAAAACATTAAACATTTTGGCATAATCATAGAGAATCATTTATTGTTAGTCAAGACTCATTTCCAAGACTATCTTAGTGGACAAAGTCCCTTTCTGAACCGAGTCACCCTCGTTTCAGTCCTGTTTCACTGAACCGGTATAACCTACCGTTCCAGCCATGTCTATCTCATGAGATATAAAATCTTTACCCAATGCATTGGAGGGAGATATAGGTCCCACCCATCTCATAATGATACCATTCTAATGTGTGCCACAAAATCATAAATCATACATCATTTCATAACCCATGTAATACAAATGGGAATCTTAAACATCATGACATCATAAAACAATTCATATAAGATAAAGGAATTCATAAAAATAATTCCATCACAACATAATCAATTCAATGTAATAATAGGGATAAAAACATAACCCTCTATTATCTTAGATGGAAAATAATTTTGGTAAAACACTTGAACTTCATTCTTGAGGAAAATATCCTTTCTACTTCAAAAACACTTTTCCTTTCTTAACATTTCATAAAATTCAAAACTAAAAGAAGTTGATTAAAAGTAAACATGAAAACTTGTAAAGTAAGCTTCTTTGAAATTATGTTTTAAAAATCCATTCATGCCGTATAAGTTAAAAAATACATTCTTCTCGTACTTTTGTCGGAAAAGTCAAAAAGTACCTCGTACGAAATAAACGTCAAAAGATTCCTTTCACATATTTTACTAAAAACTCACCGAAGGGTAAAATTGGATTTAAACAATTGTAGGAGAATGGAAATAATATTACATATTTAGGAAACATGGATGTGGATGATAAAATACACCCCAGTAAATACTAAAGTATAAACAATCTCGGATAAAAATGAGATTGTGATATTTCCCTTACCTTAGGTCTGACTTGCTTTGTAAGTGTCCGAACCTCCTGTATAATGATTTAAATAATGTTATTGACTTATTCCAGAATCATACTTATTTTTATGATATCATATATGGTCATATTCTTAGATTCTTAGTAATAATATTTCATTGCTACTTGTTATTCGGGTGTTTATAACTTTTTGTTCTTATGCGTGTTTTGTCGAATAAATTCTTATTATTTTTTTAGGTTATAGATACCTCATTTCCAGAATGTAATTAGGGTAATGTATATCATATTAATTCATTCAATTCATTTATATAATCATTATGAAATTAAGATCATGTAAAACGAGTCGCATCACATCGTGGAGACGGTATTCCGTATGTACGCACGAGTGATAATATCGTTCCTATGATCGTGAAATTGTATTGGAGTATATGTATAATATTTCAGAATAAATATCAATTTATAATAGTCACATATAGTCATTATTTACACCATTATACCCATCCAAGTAAGGTTATGGTGGAAAATAGATTACACCACGGCGTGGAGACGGTATTCCGTACGTACGCACTCGCGATGATTTATTTTTCCGTAGGATGGATAGATGGTGAAATAGGGTTGTTTTATAATTATAATAACATACAAGTATATGATTGATACTGATGATATTACTTAATAATGAAACAACTAAATAAGAAGAAGTGGAAGAATAAATAAAGATGAAAGAATCGGTAACGGACATTACCTATTCTTTGAAGTGCTTCTTTGAGACCTCCTTTTAGGGCACTAAAATGGGTCTTTGAAGAAGACCAGAACCTCTAGGATGTTTCTAGGGAAGTGGAGAGGAGGAATTGTTAGGGTTTGTCCGAGCTAGAAGGCTCAAAGTGGTGTGAGGAAAAGTTGGAGGAGGTGTCCTTTTATAAGGGAGGAGAGGGGCACCTTTAGAATAACTAAAAATATTATTTTATTATAAAGTCAAGATTGGTTTTAAATATCTCCAAATTGATATATTTCGAAGATAAGGTGGGGATGGGTCGAAATAATCTCATCCAATAGAATTTAGACAAGTTTAGGTTCCTATTTTAACCTTATCATTTAGATTTAACATTAAGTTAAATAATTTTACTTTTACCATGTCTTCTTGTGTTCTTATACTATAAGGTTAATAAACTTACTATAAGCAGCCAAACGAACCCCAAGTTGTTTATTATTAATATATATAACCTTATCTAAGTCATTTGGCCAAACCTTAGATTTTTAGGAATAAAATAACAATTACCAATATAATATTTGTTTTAAAAACTATTTTATTCCAATTTTGACACTATTTAGTAATTGATTTTTGTGAAAATCATAATAGAATTATTAGTTAGAACCAAGTTAATTAAATCAATACTAACATGTCATATTAACCTAAAAAATTAGTGGGATTCATAAAAAGTCTCAAATTACATTTATTTGGGTGTTTATAATATCAATTATGTCAACATTTCATTAATAAGAAAATTACTGCATCATCATTTTGTCATAAATAAATTAAATTATTTAATGTCTAAAAATTAGAAATAAAATACCATTATGTAGGAAATCTTTTTAGATTTCTAATGAATATTTATAGTTGAATTTATCTTATGTAAAACCCCATATTAAAAATTATTTACTTATTAAACTTTGATTTTAACTATTTTATCCCTTCTTTAATTAAATTAATAATAAATGTCCTAATCTAATCCAAGTGGGCCTAAATGGTCATATTTTATTCCTAAGTTTGTTTTTGGTCGAATTACACTTATCCAATAGAATGAGGACATGTGTTAGGGTAATAATAATATCATCTTTACCCTTAATTACCCTATTTACTTTTTACCGTGGTAAAAAAAAGTAAAAAGTTACTATTCACCAAAAAAATATTTTCATCTCATTGAAACACATTTTAGTCCTTGATAATAACCGTGTGTCTCGGATTTTCGAAATTCCACTCACAGAAGCGGTAAAATTAAGTTTTATGAAAAATTCAGTTTTTTAACTACCACTTAGTGGTTTCACTATTCATCAAAAATTGAAAGTTTTCAGAAAAATACCAAAAATTAGGCCTAAGCTATATTTGATATTATGAACTCAAAAATGATTTCTATTTTACCAAATTCAAAACATATCAGTTGCATTAATTAATTTAAAAATTAATTCCCGTCGTCCAAACAAATAGCGTGTTTTTATGAGATAATAACTAACAAAAGATTGAAACTTGTTTATAACTGGTTTAAATGTGAAATTACATCCAATGACCATCATTGTATTAAATTGAAAAAATATATTCTAAATATACTTTAAAACCACTAAAATTAATAATTTATCACTATTAATTATTTCTATTCAAAAAGTTGTTTTTAATTAAAATTTAGTAATTTTCACTATTCATCAAAATATGAATGTTATCCGAAAATTACCAAAATTTAACCCTAAGCTAATTTCGATATTCCAAATCCAAAAATGAAGTCCATTTTGAAAAATAAAATTTACAAAATTTCAAAAATTGGTTATTACTATTCATAACTGTTAGTTTTAATAATATTTTAATAGCATATCGTTGTTTAGTGAAACTCGTTATTGCGTACTACACACGCTATCGAGGAAGGTCGCGATTGCGTGTAATGCAAGGAAAGTCAAGGATGCATGTTGTGCAAGTTCGTTTTGGTGTAGCGTACAACACAAGAAATTAGTGAAATTAAAAAGACTATTTTTCATAAAATCCTGGGCTGTTACAGGGTCATCCCGGTTTGGGCCGACCCAGGGGGTATTGGGCCGGGTCAGACCGTGCCCAAACCCCCTGTTTTTGGACAGATTCGTTAAAACGCCCATATCATGGGGTACGAACCTCCGATCGTTGCACCGTCAAGTGCATAGAGATCCTTGGATCGAGGTGGTCATTTAATTATATTACAATCAAGGTTTTAGAGAACATTGGGTATGGATGGGTTGGTTCGAACACGAAACCAACTAGGCCTTCAGAGCGGAGACACTTATAACTTGAGCTCCGGATGTCCGATTGACGTGCCGTCGACTTTGTTGGATTCCTATTAATGAGAAAGTTATTTTCTATTACTCCGATCAAGGTTTGGATGTAGTTGGAGTATGGTTAGGTTGGTTTTGACTTAAAAATCAACCGGGGGTCTGCGATGAAAACACCAATAACTTTCAAATCAGGCGTCCGATTGACGCGACGTCTGTCACATTGAGTTCCTATTGATGAGACAGAACATTGGGATACATCAAATCTAGACTTAGTCTCAGATGATGTATGAAACCCCCTTGGATTGTGGAGCGGACCCTCTCAAAATCAAGAATGCTGTGTGCGGGAACCCTAGAGATGGTTGTGACTGCGACGATGACGATGACTGTACTAGGATCCTCTGTGGGTTCAACAGCAATGACGACCGTACTAAAATAATCAGTGGGTTCGACGGTGATGACTACTATTCTTGTATCCTGTGTGGGTCTGGCAGTACGTGACTATTGTTCTTGTATCCTATGTGGGTCTGGTAGAGTAGCTGCTCTTGTATCCTTTGTGGGTCCGACAGCATAGCTGGTCTTGTATCCTGTGTGGGTCTGACAGCATAGATGAATTAGTGGCTACATTTTATTATCTCTATCATCTTATAAATAAGTATACCTAGGTTAGCTGATTCTTGACTTTCAATCATTATCTTCGATATGATTGTTTTGCTATCCTGTGAGGATTGGGTTGTGTTACCCTGTGTGGATTGGATTGTAATATTCTATGTGGACTAGATCGAACTTGGGCTAGGATGTTGGAGCCGAACATGAATTGATGACTTAGGTATATGTATGGGAATATACCTAAGTAGGGTTGGTTGTTACTTCATAACTGTAATCTTATCTTTCTGGTTTATCCTCGTGGATTCTGGGAGACCTTCGGGGGTCTCGGGGTCTCTACTGAGTAGCGTATAATCACCCCTGAACGGGCTATGCCCACACTATGTTGTGTTGAATGAAGATGTCGGATAGCGCTGACAGAGGTAGAGCTGGTGGAGCTGGACGGTACCAGGAGGTGGATCACTGGACGGGACGTACACGGAGCGGACAGCTGGAGCCAAGGACCAGAGGAGACCATCTGTACCCACCCTTCAGGTGGGATTTTCAAAGGATAGCTTGGTGTTGATGCTTTACTTTTCTGCCGCAGTACTGTCTTTTCAATTGTACTTTACTTTCATTTGGGTTTGTATTCGGGCCCATTTACCTTCCAGCACTTACTTTTGTATTCAGTTTACTTAGTGTTTACTCACCTTGCGTACTCTGTGGTGTTTGTTTAATATATAAAGGCAATGCCTTCCCCTATTGTTGGGATTTATGCCTTTGGTGCTAGTAGGCAGCCCCTCACCTATGGGAGGCGGGCTTGGGGTAGTCAAGGCACCGGTCCCGAGGACGGGTTGTGAAAAATTGGTATCAGAGGAGTTCGGTTCTACCGCGGAACTCAGGACTCTAATATTTATTCTTTGTGAACAAAAAATGTTAAGGGTATTGAGTGTGGTTATCAATACAGGGAGTCCAGTGTTGGTGCGACGACCGACGTATCCATACACCAGGACCCTGAGTCCTGATTTCTGACTCAGTGCATGAAAACATTGAATGCATGTGTGTTTCAAACGTTTTATTTGTGATTACTTTGTGTCAGCTCACCAGATATACTGTATTGACCGTGGCACACATGTTTCTTTTCAGGATGGCCCCACGACGACAACCAGCTAGGGTTCTGAGCTTTTTATAAGATGACATCCCACCGAGCAATGAGGCCTCGGTGCAGGGCCCTATTACAGCGGAGGCACCAGCAGTACCTCTACCCGCCGAGCCACCAATGCCACCAGCCCCAGCCACTGAGAGTGCACATCACCTAAGTGCACTGCACGAGTTTCAATGTCAAAGACCACCCATGTTTCGTGGGGAGATAGACCCTTAGGTAGTCGAGGATTGGCTGGAGGCTGTTGTTCGAGTTTTCAGGTTAGTAGGGACACCAACTGACCTCATGGTGATCCTTGCAGCGAGTCTCATGCACGTGGTAGCAAGAATATTGTAGAGCCTGATGCTCCAGGTGCACGACGAGGAATATCTCCTTTGGTCGAAATTAAAAAGACACTTTCACTCAGAGTTCGTCCTAGCTACCCTCCGTGTGGTGCGCATTCAAGAGGTACTATAGCTGCGGCAGGGCAGCATGACGGTAGCCCAGTACTTGGTAAGATTTACCGATCTCTTGCACTATTCCACAAACATGGTACAGGACCTATTCATCCGGGCCCGGACCTTCGAGTAGTGATTGATGCATGTGATCAGGGCTTTGATGATCTCCCTCAGTATTCCGATGCAGGCAGGAGTACTGGAGCTATCCCTTCTTGTAGAGGTCTTTCTTGCTGAGCTGACACTAGCAGCGAGACCTACCATAGGGCAGCACGTAGCAGAGTCTTCTGCTGCTGGCAGTCGATGGATGTCACAGGGGTCCAAGTGGACCAGACCATCATCCAGACGACCACATGATACCGTCTCGGAGGTGCGGGGCACACTCAATAGAGCCGCCTTTCGAGGAGCAGACAGTGCTATGCATGCGGCGGGCAGGGCCACATGGCTCGTGACTGCCCGACCCGCCATGTAGAGGTGCATCAGACTGTTTAGGACCACCCAAAAAGAGGAAGTGGATTGACCGTGGTAGTCCGCAGGGATCAGGCGGACATGGCAGAGGAGCTGGCCGAGTAGCTGGTGGTGGGAGATGCTTTGAGGTTCTACAACCACCACCACCAGGAGGTCCACCCCGGCCACAGGGAGCTGGCGGGTAGAGGCATGCTCAGCTTTAGGCAGTGGAGGCCTACGACCACGGTGCACCAGAGATGATTCGAGGTACTATCTATGTCTAATACACCCTTGCTGCAGTTTGTATACTCGCATAAGCGAGTCTTTCTTTCATTGTTGCTTCCCTTGTTCAGAGGTCAGAGATTCCGACAGAGCCATTTTCTCGATCCTTACTGCTAGAGACTCCTACGGGAGCAGAATCGACTATTACGCACTGGTTCCGGAAGTGTGATCTTAATCTAGGAGGTGAGAGATTCGGCTGGGATCTTCTTGTAGTGTCGTCGAGGCATTACGACGTCATCTTGGGCATGGATTGGTTATCTAAAGTCTATGTTCAGATCGACTGTATTGGGAGCAAGGTGCGGTGTGTCCGCACTGATGGGAGCATGTTCACCTTCACCGGCGAGAAGGGAGCCTTTGCAGCGCAGGATGGACTCACATAGAGGAGAGGACAACCGATCACTCATTAGTTGGATAGCATCATCCTATGAGTAGTTGACGTGCAGAGTCTGAGTTTTCCTGTTGTGGTGGATCAGTATGCAGACGTTTTTCCTGACGACGTTCCAAGACTACCTCCTCGCAGAGAGAAAGAATTCTATATTGACCTATACCCCGGGACAACCCCGATATCCACTCCAGCATATCAGATGGATCCCACTGAGTTTAGAGAGCTATGGGTACATTTTTAGGACTTGAAGGGCAAGGGATTCATCCGACCCAGTGTTTCACCCTGGGCTTCCCCAATTTTGTTCGCCAAGAAGGCGGACGGGAGTTTGCGACTATGTGTCGATTACCGTCACCTGAACCAGGTGACCATGAGGAACAAGTATCTGCTCAGAGGATTGATGACCTCTTTGATCAGATCAAGGGAGCACGGTGGTTCTCGAAGATAGACCTCAGGCCAGGATCTCATCAGTTCACAGTTCGAGACAAGGATGTGCAGAAGACAACCTTTAGATGTCGGAATGGCCACTATGAGTTCTTGGTTACGCCTTGCAGCATAACCAATGCTATAGAAGTGTTCACATGTCTCATGAACATGATCTCCCAGCCTTACCTCGATCGATTTTTTGTGGTATTCATCGACAACATATTGATATACTCGAATACTGAGGAGGAGCATTCCTACCACTTGAGGGTTGTACTGGACACACTTCGAGAGCACCAGTATTATGGTAAGCTCTTGAAGTGTCAGTTTTGGATACGTGAGGTCCACTTCTTGGGGAACATCATCTCTGAGGTGGGAGTTGCAATGGATCCTGTGAAGATAAAGGCAGTGCTAGCTTTGGATTCACCCAGGAGCGTGATAGAGGTGCGAAGTTTCTTAGGTGTAGCTAGGTACTACTGGAGATTTGTGCCAGACTTCTCTAGAGTTGCAGAACCACTTAGAACTTTTCCAAAGAAAGGGAAACCCTTCGTGTTGTCAGGCAGATGTCAGTAGAGCTTCCAAAAGCTGAGACAGAGACTGACCAGTGCGCCCATCTTGATGCTACCAGAGGAGGGAGTAGGGTGCGTAGTCTACTGCGATGTATCAGGGACCAGACTCGGCTATGTGTTGATGCAGGAGTGGGCAGTAAACGCCTATGGATCATGAAAGTTGATGTAGCACGAGTAGAAATACACTACCCAGGACCTGTAGTTAGAGCAGTGGTCATCGCTCTGAAGATGTGGCAACACTATCTTATGGGCGAGTGCTTTACAATCAATTCTGACCACTAGAGTCTCAGGTACATGTTCTCGTAGAAGGACCTGAAACTGAGACAGTAGTGATGGATTGAGTTCCTCCAGGACTATGACTTTGAGATAGTATATACTCCTGGTATAGGGAATGTATTAGCCGTTGCTCTCAGCAGGAGGGCGGGCATTCAACTACATGGGGAGGTGATAGAGCAGCTAGCCGCTTTCTAGATATCCTTCGTGGATAGAGATGGGGTAGCCTTCCTTCAGTCGCTCACAGTCACACCTCCACTTCTTCAGCGGGTCAGAGAGGCCCAACATGGGGATATTGACTGTGAGATGAAACGTGCACAAATTTACACAGGACAGGCACCTGATGGTTTCTCTATAGGAGGAGAGAATGACATCCTTTTTTGTGGATGTACCATGGTACCGGTTTCTTTACAGGTGGAGGTGATGAGAGAGTTTCACACTTCCTCTTTAGCGGTATATCCAGGGGCAGTGAAGATGTACCAGGATCTCAGACGACAACACTGGTGGCCTGGAATGAAGAAGGTTGTGGCAGAGTTCGTTTCTCGATATCTCACCTGCCAGAAGATGATGGTGGAGTACCAGGTACCAGCAGGCTTGGTATATCCCTTAGAGGTCCTGTAGTGGAAGTGGGACAAGATATCTATGGATTTTGTGACTGTACATCCACGTACATACAGAGGTCACGACTCCATTTGGGTGATTGTCGACCGACTCACCACATCGGCCCACTTTTTACCCATCAGAGAGTAGGGCTCATGGAGAGCTTGGGACGCCAATACGTTCAGGAGATTGTATGGCTTCATGGTGTGCCATCATCTTTTGTCTCTGATCGAGATGCTCGCTTTACTTCCTGGCTTTGGAAGGGGTTGTAGGAGGAATTCGGGACAAAACTACGTCTGAGCACCGCCTTTCACCCTCAGATAGATGGTCAGACGGAGAGGACCATTCAGACTCTCGAGGACATGCTCCGTGCATGTGTCCTTGACTTTGATTTTAGTTGGGAGGCTCACATACCCTTGGTGGAGTTTGCGTACAACATCAGCTACCACTCCACCATCTGGATGGCACCATACGAGGCATTGTATGGTCGACCATGCATATCACCTCTATGCTGGATAGACCCAGGGGAGTCAGAACTTGTGGGGCCAATGATGGTCAAGGCCATGATAGAGAAGGTCCAGGTCATCCAAGAGTGGATGAGGATAGCTCAGAGCCAATAGAGGTTTTATGCTGATAGGAGGAGGAGACCACTAGATTTCGAGGATGGTGACCATGTTTTCTTGCGGGTCTCACCACGACGTGGATTACGGAGATTTGGCAAGGGCAGAAAGTTATCTCTGCACTTCATCGGACCATTCCAGGTTCTCAGCATGATAGGCGAGGTGGATTATCTCCTGGATCTACCACCTCAGTAGCACCGGGTGCAAGATGTCTTCCACGTATCTCCGCTAAGGAGATACGTGAACGACACGATGCATATCATCGACCATGGGGAGCTGGACATTGATGATAGGGAGACTTTTGCAAAGGTCCCAGGGGAGATCGAGGATCAAAAAATGTGGGTCCTATGTGGGCGGTCGATTCCTCTAGTGCACATTAGGTGGAAACATGGGAACCTCCAGGAGAGCACATGGGAGCGGGAGGCTCAGATGTGTGCTCAGTACCCTCATTGGTTTACCTAGTTTGTGATGTATCTTTAAATGTATGTAAAGACCTAATGTGGGAGTAATGTAAAGACCTATAAATTTCAAGTAATTTTTTTTCTTAATTTATATGGGATTTTATGAGTACGCAGTTTTTGACGCCACCTGATTCTGAGGCCCGGTGGCCCGGAATCAATTTCCAAAGTTTCGCTTGGGTACCTTCAGTGAACGAACAAGCGGGTTTTCCTAACTTTTGAACCGGTGCTCGGAATCAAAATCCGGGGGAACGGATGAAACCACATCGCCAAAAATTTCTTCGGAAAACCATTTTTGGAGTGGCGTTTGCTCGGAAGGTATTGTTAAATAATTGGGTTAACTGAAGAGTGAAATAAAATTTGCGCTACAATTTTATTTCTATTTTATGTAATTATAACCTATGTGTGGAAGTTGGGCTGGGACCCACTACATCCTAACTCCACATGGTAGGATATTAGTGAGGTGGGGCCCACACGATCCCCACCACTTATTTTCCCATAAACCCCCCTCTTAATTTTGGAAACCCCCCTTAAATTGGTAACTCTTCCACTTTAATGCATGCCAATTAAACTCCTGATTAATTTGAAAATGCAAGTTTAATTAAATAGGTGAATTCAAATTTTGAATTTTGAAAAATGTTGGAATGAGTAATAAAATAAGGAAAAATCCTTATTTTATTATTTTTGTATCATTGTGTGGAGTTTTTGGGAGAGAATGATCTATGTTTGGAGAATGCGAAGAACGCCAAGACTTCGATGAAGAACGCCGTCACTGCAAGGAGAGATCGACATGCTGTCTCTTCTCCTCTCCGCAACCAGTGTGTGATGCCTTTCCCGAAGAACCACGAAATGCCTTCCTTAATTCTTCTTCTCGCATCAAAGTAAGGTAGACACCACTACTCCTCGGATGTTCTCCGTTAACATATACAGACCTTCACCTCACAACACCGTTTTCCCGCGACAATCATCATTCGACAACTTCTTCGTGGTAGGGGTTTGATTTTATGTTCATGGTTATTTCTGGTGGTCATCATTAAATAGCCGCTAGTTATCAAATTAACTGGAGGAGTCCGGACCGCAAAAACATGGCCGACCCTCCTCCCCTTTGTTGTTGTACATCGTATGGTTTGGAGCATGGTGACGCAGTGCCGTCGCACTGCGCGGAAACCATGGAACCGTGGCCAGTGCGCACCACAACGAAGGAGCGCGGTGCCGTCGCACCGCCCCGTTGAGACTGAAAGAGGCCGCGGCCGGAGTCGGGCCATGGCAGAGGGGCGCGACACCATCGCGCCGCGCCGTACGGTGAAGAGCCATGGCAGTTCGGGAAGCCGGTCGGCTGATCCAGCCACCGACACACCATAGAGGCAGGACCCCCCTTGGGTCCCGCATGAAGCGAATGGCCGACCATAAAGGTCGGACACTTCTCTAGATAATAGGGGGTTAAAACCCCTGGTCAATGGCAGGGTGGAACCCATGGGGTCCGCCATTCGGTTCGAAGGGGGCGACGACCTCCCCCCCTTCTGCGTCCGCTTGAGCGGATGCCCACACGGGACCAGACTGGCCGTACTGGGCCGGACCGCCCACGTCGGGCCGGGCCACACCAGCTTGGACAGGACATGCACAACCAGGCTGAACCCAGACCGGGGTCGGGTCGTCCCGGTTCGGGCGGACCTAGGGGAATTGGGCCGGGTTGGACCGGGCCCAAACCCCATGTTTTCGGATAGATTCGTTCAAACGCTCCTATCTTTGCCTATGGACCATCGATCAATGCACCTCCAGTTTCTTAGCGATCCTTGGATCGAGATAGTCATTTTGGTATATTACACTCAAGGTTTCGGAGAACATTGGGTATGACCAGGTTGGTTCGAACATGAAACCAACCGGGCCTTCGGATCGGAAACGCTTATAACTTGAGCTCCGGACGTCCGATTGACATGACGTCAACTTTGTTGGATTTCTCTTATTGAGACAGCTCTTTTGGCTTACTCAGTTTAAGGTTTGGACGTTGTTGGAGTATGGTCGTCTTGGTTTTGACTTAAAAACCAACCGGGCCTCTAGGACGACAAAGCCAATAACTCTCAGACCGGGCGTCCGATTGACGCGCCGTCTATCACGCTGAGTTCCTTTTGACGAGATAGATCTTTGGGATACATAAACTCTAGACTTACTGTGAGTTGCTTTATCAACCTACCTTGGATAGTGGAGTGGACCCTCCCGGAATCGAGCATGCTGTGTGCGGGAACCCTAGAGCTGGCTATGACTGCGATGATGACGACGACTATACTGGGATCCTTTGTGGATTCGGCAGGGACGACGACCGCACTGAAATCCTCCGTGGGTTTGACGATGATGACTACTATTTTTGTATCCTATGTGGGTCTAGTAGTATGTGACTACTGTTCTTGTATCCTATCTGGGTCCGGCAGTATTAGAATCTGTACTTGTATCCTATGTGGGTTCGGCAGAGTAGCTGGTCTTGAATCCTTTGTGGGTCCGACAACTTAGCTGGTCTTGTATCATGTGTGTGTCCGACAGATTAGATTAATTAGTGGCTACATTTGATCATCTCTATCATTATATGAAGAAGTATACCAATGTGAGATGAGTCTTGAGTTTCAATCATTATCTTCGATATGATTGTTTTCCTATCCGGTGTGGATTGGGTTGTGTTACCCTGTGAGGATTAGATTGTACTATACTGTGTAGACTAGATCGAACTTGGGCTCGGATGTTGGAGCCGAACTAGAAATGATGACTTAGGTATGTGTATGGGTATATACCTATGTAGGTTTGGTTTTTACTTCGTGATTGAAATCTTTTCTTTGTGTTTTATCCTTCGTGGATTCTGGGAGACCTTTGGGGGTTTCGGGGTCCCTAAAGAGTAGCGTATAATCACCCCAACACGGGATATGCCCACACTACATTGTGTTGGATGCAGCCGACGGACAGTGTTGACCGAAGTAGGAGCTCATGGAGCTTGGCAGTACCAGGTGGTGGATCACTGGATGGGACGTACACGGAGCGGACGACTGGAGCCGAGGAGCAGAGGAGACCATCTGTACCCACCCTTCAGGTGGGATTTCCAGCGGACGACTTGGTGTTGCTGTTTTACATTTCTGCTGCTATACTCTCTTTTCAGTTGTACTCTACTTTCAGTTGGGTTTGTATTCTGGCTCATTTACCTTCCAACACATACTTTTGTATTTAGTTTACTTAGTGTTTAGTCATCTTACGTACTTTGTGGTGTTTGTTTACTTTATAAAGGCAATGCCTTCCCGTATTGTCAGGATTTACGCATTTGGTGCTAGTCGCCAGCCCATGGCTTATAGAAGGCTTGCTTGGGGTAGTCATGACACGGGTCCCGAGGAAGTGTCGTGACATAGGTCCATTATATAAACAATTTATGGAAGGTCTCCTAAGGGCACGTGCTTCGTGGTCAGACAAAATAATTCCTGAGTATCAGAAATTTTGTGACCAGAAGTCAAGAATCGGGTTATGGAGATATGGATGTATTTAAGGTTAGGAGTATGACACATGAAAATGGGTATTTTCCACTGCATGAAGGAGATACATAGACCAATTCTGACCATAATCATGTTGTGGCTGGGTCCTAAATTGAGATGCTGTACTTCACTACATATCGTATTATGATGAGAATCAATCCATACATAGTTCTTGAAATACACATTAACGTCATGTGGGACGAGATCATAAGAGATCTTTGTTTTGGGTCATAGAGCTCGTACAATAATGAGGGTGTCACATTGTGTGTGTTGTTATAAAACTGATGTGAATAAAGACC
Organism: Viscum album; assembly: GCA_963277665.1. NCBI lineage: Eukaryota > Viridiplantae > Streptophyta > Magnoliopsida > Santalales > Viscaceae > Viscum > Viscum album. The sequence continues at coordinate 1,296,627,508 of OY728128.1, read as the reverse complement.
AGAGTTTTCATACCACATTCATGTGCTCACAGGGGGACTTTACATCCAAGGGACTGAATTTGGAGTTTGGGTTTAGACCCAAATACTTGGGGCTGGATTTGAGGGATGCTTGAACGTTCCTACGTATACCATAAGGATGGGAATAAATCCATATGTAGTTCTTGAAATATCCTCTATAATGATTTGGTTGATATATGTGAAGGGTGAAAGGGGACTTTAGTGCAATGATGGTTGGACCCAAGATTAATGGTTTGGGCATTTCCATGTATGCACGTAGTCCTTGGAATATGACATGATTGGAGATCAATGTAAATAATGATTCCCTCTCAGGTGAGGGTGTCAGAGACTATTGTAGTTTATTATCATATAGGACAAAAGTGCTAATAGTTTATGGTCATATACATGGACCAGTGCTGCATTGCTTAGAATCATGTAGCTAGGATGTATTTCTATGCAGTTTAATGTCTTACATCGAGGAAAATGGGGGATTGTATTGTTTAACTTAATATATAAAGGACAATGGTGATGCACAATTTAGTGTCATGTGGCAGGGACAAAAGGGACATACATAGTTTAACGTCATGTAGGACGATGGTGAAACATTGTGAAGATATTGGTTTCCTGGGGGGGGGGGGGTGCTTCACGGATCAACATCGTATGAGATGGAGGTGAAATGACATGAAGATATGTGTTTTGGTCTTGAACCTCGAGAGGTTTCCTACGTACCCAGCTTAGAAGGCAAGGATCATAGTCTGTGTAGTTTTATTGAGAATGAATTGGTGATTGAGTTGTACTTGAGGACAAAGACCTAAATATGGTGTAGGGACTTACGTGTGGTTAATGACCTAGAGAGGGTGTTATGGATGAAGCGTACTCTAAGCTAATGTGAGTCATGCTCGATGTGAGAAACAAGAGGTAGCAACAACCCTATCGATGCATAGTTTAACATCATGTGAAACAAAGGGTTCTGTACAGTTTACAATCATGTAGCTAGGATGTATTGTTGTGTAGTTTAATATCTTGTAGGACATGTGTACAGTTTGACGTCATGTATGACATATTAAGAGACTTTTTCATAGTTTAAATGTCATTTAGGATGAACATGTCCAGTTTAATTTTATGTTGGACGTATAAGGGACTATTTACAATTTAACGTAATGCAAGATGATATAATTTTTGTTTCAAAAAATACTTCTTCAAGAATCTGGAATTGGTTGGAGTCGTGATGAGTTCTCCGTTCATTGAGATTAAAGAATAATCTCCATTGGAGAACACCTTATGTATTGAATAAGGTCCTTCCGACTTTGTCTCAAGCTTTGGAGGTTTCTTTCCGGGTATCATTAGAGTTCTGAGGACCAATACCAATTCTCCTTGAATGAATGAATGGAGATGAAATTTTTTATTGAAAGCCCATGCTATTCGATTATGATAGACTTCCAAGTGGTGCATGGTGCACAAACTTTTTTTCATCTAATCATTCCAATTCATAAAATTTCTTTTGATATTGTTCATATGTGGATGACTAATCACAAATGGATACTCTAAGTGAAGGTAATTGAAAGTCATTGGGAGAGACTACTTCTATTACATATACCAATGAATATGGAGTTGACCACATATGAGTTCTGGTGGTGGTCTGATAAGCCCATAATGCTTGAAAACTTTTATCAAACCATGATTTCTTATCTTTATCCACCATCTTTTACAGTATGTTTGAAATAGTCCTATTGAAGGCCTCTATTTGTCCATTGGCTATTGCATGATACCAAGATTAATGGTTGGATTTGATGTCGTATTCTTGATAAAAATTTCTCACCTCGGATGAACAGACGTTGGTTCCATTGTCCGTCAATATGGTATGAGGGACACCAGATATGGTAATGATATAAAACTTGAAAAAGCTAACAATGCTTTAACCACTGACTTTTTTGAGATGTATAGCCTCTGTCCATTAGGAAAATAAGTCTTTATCAGTAAAAACATATTTAAACTACTTAGCAGTAGCTAGAGGATAAGGTCCTACTACATCCATTCCCCATATAGAAAACAGCCAAGAGTATTTAGTTGTATGAAGAAACTATAGAGGTTTATGAATGAAGTTGGCACATATTTGGAAAGAATGACACTTTTTAGTGAAATAAACACAATCTTGCACCATTGAAGGCCATAAGTATCCAATCCTTAGAATTTGACCAGAATGTCTATTTTTAGACTGGTGGGAACCACAAACTCCAACATGTACTTCATTTATGCGATCCATTGTTTCTTCACCATCAATAAATCTGAAGAGAATTCCATCAAAACCTCGCTTGTAGAGAATTTTATGGTTATCTGGGCTATCATAAAGAGTAAAAGTGACCACACATCACCAGACATGTTCTTTCCCAACTCTATCAAGTGGGTTTGTTCCATTTTGAAGGTATTCCTTGATAGGTTCCATCCATCCTATAGTATGACCATATGGTTCAGAAATGGGACTGATTTCATTGATTTCCTATGTTCGGATTTGAAGAAAAGGTGAAACTACATGACAGTGGGCAATACTAATGATTGTTTTGTCCCGATTTGGCTCTACTAGGGCTCTGGCTACATTATCCAGTGCATCAGCTATGGCATTTTGTGATTGCAGGACATAAGAAAATGTCGATTCCGAAGGAAATTATTCCATTAACTCTATAATGTAATCACACAAAGGGATTAACTCTTCCTTTCTGATGGAACAATCCCCATTTATTTGTTTGATTAACAAATCTGAATCACCTTTTACCTTCAATTAATTCAACTGTGCCTGAAGCGCCAATTCCAAGCCTGCGATGAGAGTTTGATATTCTGCTTCATTGTTTGTACTGCATTCCAACAATGAGAAATAATAGGTTAGAAATGCCTTTTCGGGGGAAATAAGCATGATTCCTAACCCAACATTGTTGAATTTAGGATCTTCCATTTTCTTCTCTGTTGGTCTTTTAGAGGCACCATCACTGTATATTTCCCATGTTTGAGGATTATCTTGAATAGGGAAGACATCCTCATTAGGAAGTTCAATATTTAAAGATGTATCTTCTACAGATGGGTGTTCAGAAAGGAAATCAACCAGATCTTGGCACTTTATTGCCTTTTGAGACACATACTAGATATCAAGCTGTTGCAAAATAAGTGCCCACCTTGCTAGACGTCCTGTAAGCATTGGAAGATTAAGGATAAATTTTAGCGGGTTATTGCGAGATACCAATTGGACCTCATGATGTTGTAGGTAGTGTCTCAATTTCTAAAAAGAAATGATTAATCCTAGGAAGCACTTTTCAATACTTGAATATCAATTTTCATCCTCAGGCATAGTCTGAATGAGATAGTAAAGGATATTTTCATTCCCAACATCATTCTTTTGGGCAAGGAAGGCACTCAATAATCACTCTAAAGTTGTCACATAGAGAATAAGTGGTCTTCCTTCAACATTTGGCATTAATAACTGCAGAATCAAGAGATATTTCTTGAGGATATTGAATTCTTCTTGACATTCTTCAGTACACTGGTATGTGACTCCCTTCTTTATTAATCTGGTGAAGGGTAATCACTTTCCTGCCAAATTTGAAATGAAACGCTGAATATAGGCCAAGTATCCTTGAAGTCCTTTTAATTCCTTCAAATTTCTAAGAGGTGACATGTCAGGGATTGATTTTTTCTTCTCAGGATCAACTTCGATACCATAATGGCATATAACAAAGCCAAGAAAATTTCCTAAGGTTACCCAAAAATCACATTTCAATGCGTTCATCTTCAAATTGTGTTGTCGATGTTTGTTGAATATGATATCCTGATCGTCCAAGTGATTAGAAAATTTTCTATATTTAACCACCAAATCATCCACATAATAATCAACAAATTTCCCTAAAAAGGGTTTGATGATATAGTGCATGGAACATTTATACATTGCCCCTACATTCTTCAATCCAAAGGGCATTATCCGATAGCAAAAAACACCATGAGGAGCTCTGAAGGCTGTAGTCTCATCATCTTTTGGGGCAATTAGTATTTGATTGTTCCCAGAATAACAATAAATGAAGTAAAGAGCTTCGTAGTCAACTATTGAATCAATTAAGAGCTCTGCAATCGAAACTGGAAAATCCACCTTGGGAAAATACCGATTAAGATCTCTGAAGTCAATGCAAACTCTAATTTGTCCATTATTTTTTTTCACAGGGACAATATTGGCTAGCCATTTGAGATGTTGAAATTCTCTAACAAAGTTATCCCTGATAATCTTATCAACATCAGCTTCAATTTTGGAGGCATAGGTTGGGTGTGTTATTCATGCTACTTTCTTTAATCCTCGATGTTCTTCTGGGAAACCCAAATGATGAGTGGCCACATTGGGATCAAGACCAAGAATTTCGGAAAAATTCCATGAAAATACATCTTGATTTTGCTTTAGAAAAGAGGTATACATTTCTTTCTCTTCAAGAGTCATGGATACTCTAATTAAAGTGGGGTGTGGATCCTCTTTTGTACCCATATTTATTTCATTGAGTTCATCCATAGTGGTAGAGATAACCTCTTAAAATGCTGGATGAGCATCCCTGAGATCTTCCTAATCTTCTTCAATATGTGTTACATCTTCTGTTTCTACTTGCATGGTACATGATGAAGTAGAATTTCCATGTTAAGGGGAGAAGTTAAAATTTAAACATCTTGGAGAAGAGGCTGCCATTTCTGACCCTATTAATGTTGAAGGGTCTTTCTTGGGTGATAGAGAGGAGATGATGGATTGAGAATTGAAATCATTGTTTTCCTATGATATTTCTATACCTTCTTCAGGCCTGGTTGCTGAAGTGTAGAATTTCTAGATTTTAGTGGATGAAATGAAGACATCTCAATTTAATATTTCATCAGTGCTTGGAGAATTAACAATTTAACCCATGCTGTCTGGCATGGTAGCCGTAATTGACATTATGGAAGTATCCATAAGAGTGTCTGGATTTAGGTCCATCATGTCAATTTGACTGATAGGAAACACATAATCTGTATTCACATGTATGAATGGATTTATTGTAATCTTTTACAAACCACTTGGAGCATTAAATATGGTATCCTTCTTTTCCATGGATTTTCCTTTCTCTCCATGTGAAATTTTTTTGCCTCAATGTATTCATATTCACACTTTTTGAATGGGGTTTGTCACCATACAATGTCCCAATGTGACCATTGAAACAATATTTGTGACATTGATGGTATGGAGAAAGTACGTCCGCATGTTGATGTAACCACGGTCTTCCAAGAAAAATGTTGAAAGCTGTGTCCTGACGAACAAACATGAAATCAGAATTTGATACAAGGTCTCAAAAATGAATTCGGAGTGTAATTTTTCCCAGAGGTTCTTGTTCATTCTTATTGTATCCTTGAAACATCAATGTAGAAGGATATAAATCATATTTTGTGAGGCCCAATCGATGAAGTGTATGAATAGGAAGGATATTGACTCTTGAGCCATTATCAATGAATGCTTGTCGGATGTCTATATCATTGACTTTGCCAAATAGATACAAAGGTCTGATATGCCAATTTACAACATCATCGTCATCTTCATCTATAAAATATATCACTGCATGGTATTTTGATGGATCATTCTCTATATGGTAGACCTCAGCCATAGCAATTTTAGTTTCTAATTCTTGAGGACTTGAAAAAACCTCAGTATGCACCACCCAAAGAACTTTTCATAGATTCAAGGTATCCAAAATTGATAACTTGCCTGATACTTGGGCCAAATGTTTCATGAAATCATACTTTTGGTCCAAAGACCTACATTTACCATCATGAAAATGTGGTTTTGCATCTTCCTTGGAAGTTGATGCTTTGGAAATAGATGCATCCCGTATCGGGGTAGGTGTTAGAAATATTCATGGCTTTGGTAGATTAGAACAAATAAGTGTATCTATTTGCTGATAAGAGGAATGTGTGACCTCTAACCAGTCTTTCAAAATAACTCTGCCAGGACCAAATCTACCTTGTGTGGAAGAACATTCTTGTTCCTATTGAGCCCGCTGAAGGTCTTTTCCACGAGTTTCTACCACATATACAGTTCTAGCAGGGGTAGGATTGAAATAGTTGCTTCTAGAAAATCCAAATCATCCCATATATCCTCGACGCTTGTCTCTTCCTCTAATTCCTCTGTTTGATACAAGGAACTTAGACTCATCATAATCGAAACTATTTTTGGAATAAGGATCTATTAAATAAATCATGTTAACAGAACCAAAGATCAATTCTTCATCTGATGAAGATTCTACTTGATTATCCAATTTAGGATGTGCTGTTTGGTGGGGTGGTGCCCGTGATTTTGAAGCAAATGGAATAAAATCTGCCAAATTCAAAGACAATGTAGGTTTTGACATGAATTCATCTTCTTCTGACTACTCTTGTTTCTTCAAATTACGCTGCTTCTTTGAGGATTCTCCTTCTGATAAAGGGGGTTTTGTTTTGTAATTCACAGTAGAAGACACAATTTGATTATTCAATTGTTTTTTTATAATGGCATGAGTTTGGTTGATCATTTTCCTAAACATCTGATCATCATATTTTTGTGCATTTTTAGTTTTGACTACATGCCATTCGCCTTCTTCTTATGGATCAGTAGCAGTAAAACATGATACCCGGGCTGATGAACATTTTAGACTTACTTTTCTAGAGTCCACAATATTTTTCAGGATGTCATTGAAGACAAAAAACTCCCAAATGGGATGCCTCAACATCTGATGAAATGGGAAATAGATGGGGAGGTCTTCATCTCCTCCTTTGTTTGGCCTTTTGGGCCTTGTCAACTGAACCAGATTTTTTTCCAGAGCCGAGATGAATTAGCCATTAACCTGTTCATTCCAAAAAGAATAATCATTATTCTTCAAATCTTCGAACTGTTTCCACCTATGATCTCTTTGATCATCATGATGAGGTGAACATTGTTTTTGATGCTCAGGAGGTGGAGCCCTTCGATATGACGAAGGTTTTGAAGTGGAAGCAGGTACATGTGCTTGTTTAAGTGTAACTGTAGTAGTCTCTGCTTTCCCTATTCTCCTTCATAGAACTAATTGAATTACATGAGTTTTAGCCTTAGTATTTATAAGAGAGTCTTATATCTGCCGAGCGATTGAAGTATGGTTTTGAAACCCTCCTGTGTATTTCACAGGGATCAACGTTGTGCATAATTCATCACACAGATTTTCCACACAGATTGGCAGCAACTCTTCTTGAGGGAGTGCTAAACATAAGGATTATGTTAATCCCTTCTAGTGAGAAATGAAATCAGAAACACTTTAATTTTACCATTTCTTACAATTGGTAAGATCAATAACTGTCGTCTTTGGCAATGTTGTGCTAAATTGGATAAGAAATCATTGACAGAGATCTTCCCACCCAGTAATTTACCAAGATTGCAAACTTGTATACCATACAAAAGAAGGTCCTTGTAATGACTGCACAAAAACCTGAGCTTAACTGCTTCTTGTTGTTGATGATTTCCCATCATAGGATCACAACGAGAAACAAAATGTGTTATGTGGTGTTCTGGATCTCCCAAACCATTAAAAATTGGGAATGTGGTATTCTCAAAATTCGATAGGGGAGGGATTTCATCCACCCATTTAGGGTATTATCTCTTTTCTGGTTGAACTTGTTCACGCTTCCCTTACATAGCATCTAACTGAGCTGTTAATGAAAAAAATGGTAGTCATTGATTTTTGTGAAACATCTGGTTGAGCTTGGACCTGAGCAGGTGCAACAACTGGAGTTTGGATGGGTGTGGCGACTGGTACTACCACTGATGGTAGTATCTCCGGTTTCTGTCATGTATGACCCATAGGATTAGACTTGTGAGGGTGTACTTGTAAAGGGGGATATTATTGATCCATCCTAGTAGCTGTAACAAATTCCTATGATTGATTAACACCAGAATGGTTAGGATGAAACCCAGCTTGAAGTAGTTATGAATTTAACCTCCTTAATTCCTTCATTTCTTCTTCTTGTTGTGCGACCCTTTCCTCTAATTATACTAATTGGGCTTCTCCAGAGATAGGGTGGAATGTATTCTAACATTTACCCATTTCCTTGGCATGTGCCTTTCTGGAGTATGGAAGGTCATTACCCAACGGAATGTCTTGCCCCTGGGTAACCCTCTGTCTTCTGGTACGCACACCTCCTTCATTCATTTCTCTATGTACAACTTCTTGAATAGAAACTTCTTTATCTGATTCCTTTGAGTGAGCCTCATGTTCTGGGGGATTAGTGACAATGACATTGATGACATTTATCAATGGATAACACATTTATACCCTTCTTTTTGTGCTTCTACGATACTATCTTCTTATATGTCCTTCATGAGACATTGACTTTTGTTTGGTTGATCCCTCAAGAACTTCTTGAGGAACTTTAATTTGGCGGGAATATCCTGATAATTTGGCTCTGTATTCCTCTTGTGGATTCTTCCCTAATCAATAGAAGACTGACTTTTGCAGAGGAAGAGATTGAGAATTTAAAAAAGTCCCCCGTCCAGTGGACTGGGGATATTCTTGTTTTTTCTTCTCAACTCCTCAAATACTATCTGTTGATCATGAGGGTTGGATTAAAAGAATCCCTTGTCTGGAAAGCTGTGGTGGTTCTTGAGCTGCTACATCTGAAACATTCTTAAAATCTCTCCTAATTTTGAGGACATTAGTCTGGAAATTGGCCGGATGCATCATCCTACATCCACTCAAATTACATGGCTCAGATAACCATTGGTTTTTTTCTAACACATCTGTCACCTTATGATGTGCATGATCTAAACGAGAATCTTGTTCTATATTCTCATTTTTTTTGATTCAAGAGTAATTCAACAACTTTTTCTGTATATGCCTGACTTTGGGAAGAACTATTTGAGGCATGTTCTTGGGAAAGCCTTTTATTTCACACAAAACCAGTTAAATGCGGCTTTCCATGGACAATGAAATTTCATGAGACCACTTTTGGTAGGCTGTGTTCACCAGAGGGAACAGTGAAATGCAATGCACGATGAACTACCAATCCCCTGATATGAATACCAGATGGGGAATTGGTAATTAACTGGAACAACCTTTTCAACATGCCAAGGCATGAATGCTGAAGGGCACTCTGCTTCTTTTCATCCTTTGGATTTTGGGAAACTGAGAGAGATTCCATGTCAATTTGGCATTTCAACCTTTCTATTATGTTGACAAGGTTTTGATATTCATCATAAGATAATATTTTCTCTTTTAAGTGACAAAGAGTTTTCCATATGGTGCAATAAATATCATGAATAAAATATTTTGTCAATGCTTTTGGAATATCATACTGAGAGTCATCCAAATGCCAAAACATGGCTGGTATTTCATCTTTTGCTAGTTTTTTTCTCATATTCAGCACTTCCTGTTTGTCATTTGATAATGATTCTTCTACTTGATTGGACCAATGAAGGTGCTTCTTTTTAATTTCATCAGATTCAACAAGATTGGTAGAGAATTCATTTTTCAAATTAGAAGATGAATAAACCTAGTGTGGTTTAGAGAATGACCTACACCTCAGGCTCTCATCTAATTGAGAAATTATTTCACCTGCTAGTGGTAAGGAATCAGACATGACTAGCATCACATTTGAATGTTCCTCAAGATAAGCGGGCTTTCTCATTATTGAATTGATCATTATAGAATTTTACATGCAATGCGAATTACTACTATCGAGAGATTTTCTGAAGAAAAATTCATCATCATGGGGAGGACCACCAGGGTGGGTTACAGCAAAAGATGAAACCTATTGCTCCTTGCCTTTCTGGCCACACAGAGGGTTGTCGTGGCTCTCATTTGAAGATGATACTTAGAGATTGACCGAATTTTCATGAATAAAACATTCATGAGGAATTGTATAATGAAGACCTTCAGAATTATTGTTGTAGCTTTTAAAATTTGGAAATGAGAGAGTAGAATCTTGAGTTGCAACAGACAAATGTATGAGGGCTTCAAGAACTCCAGCATTGAGCAAGGCCATATTGCAGATTGTCACTTGATTTTCCAACTGTTCTGGATGGTTCTTTTTCTTGGATTCCTTGTTACGCACTTTGGAAACCACTTGTTGATGAAAGTGGTTATTATGGGCAGGTGTATGTGCCTGCTCAGAAGAAAAGGTCAGGTTAGGATGATTATCTCCATTAAAATCAGGTGTATGTGCCTGACTTGATTGTCCGTATGACATGGGGGTGTATTCCCCACGACCCTCTTGGACTGGAAGAGCGGTGTGTATCTACTCTAGAGTGGCATGTTGATGAGTCACTCAACTACTAAAGATATATTTATCTTTAATTCCCTATGATTTCGCTGATGTTTTTATAATTTTCTGACCGGTATCCAGAATATGGGCAGGGATTAGGTTCTGCTCTTTCACCGTTGTCAGAATGTGAATGATGAATTCAGACGTCGAAACGAAAAATATACATCCATTCTGTGTTTGGAGTAGGTGAATATTCCTGATCATGTCCTCCTTTTCCTGTTAGTGAATTCTGACAATACTCATGTGTGGGGGAATAAAGTTGTGTCAGCCTCCTGTTTGTTATTGGGGCTTTCAAATTGACATCTCCGGGTGCTACCAAACAAAACTGTTGGTTAGATTGATGAATTGTAGGTGTATGTGCATGCTGATAATTCTCCATTGAATATGATGGATGAATTTCCTTCAATAATGGTAGACGAGACTACTGATAGAATTGATGAGTGTAAACATGTGTATGTGCATGTTTATAGGTGGTCACCACATTTGGTTGGCGAGCTTCTTTGGATGCTGTCAGACGAGCCTGCTGACTGGATGATGATTTATAAACAGGTGTATGTGCCTGCCTATAGTACTCCATCGGAATTGCCTGGATGGATTGGTGTGTTAATTCCAGATGAGTCTTCTAGGCAATAAAATCAAGACGGGCGGGTGTATATGCCCGATCGTTTTTTGCCATCAAGTTACATTGATGGACTACTCAGGAGGGGCAGAGGTAAGAACCTTCTCCCTGTTGGCCTAATTTCACCTCTGATATATCGTCTTGTGTGCTCGGGTCTCAGGGACCTGAGTCGAATATCTAGAGGTGATAACCTCATCGTGTTGATGGTGCACTACTGCATAAGTCTAGCGACGATTGTTGGTGGGAGTCCTTAGGAAGGTCTCCTGTCTTCTTGAACTGAGGCTTTGAGTGACCCCTTTATTCACCTCCCTGTAATATGGGAGGGACTTGTAGTTGCATTCCAGGGATAAAAACCTGAAACGCTTGGAGACGGTTGTTGGCACCACCTACTTCTTGACCACTGGTCGTCGCTATCCAGACAACCAAGGTGAGTTGTTAACTTGGAGGGCTTGTCGATCGGCCTCCAAAGTCGGGATGGTACCGTGTTATCAGTATTACCTCACAAATGAATTCGAGAACCAGTGTTAAAGATGTTGAGTAGGTGTTGTTGTCCTCATAGCGGACGAGGATCCAGCAGTGTTAGCTACCAAGTCATTCACAGCTATGAATATTAAAGAAGCTATTCTATGTTGTAGAGAGATCTTTGAAAAGAGTGCCTGTTTAATATTGCAGACATAATCAAGATAGGTTTGGACATACTACATCTTTTGGACAAACACATATGTGTTTGATTGCTTTTTTGGCCCTCATATTGAGTTTAAAAGGCTAATAATAAATAATTAAAACATCATTTAACTTGGTTAATGTTTCACATCATGTTCACCATATTTTTGTTTCTTCTGGAAATGGGGATGACCTTGTCTGTTTAAAGTTCAAACTTTTCAATTGGTTTCTAATGAGTTTATTCGTAGAACCAGAAACACCCTATGATTCTATATCCATTTGGACCTATATTCCAGTGGTAAGTGCTCATTAGTTGTGGACCGATGAGGCTTAATAATTTTCATTGGTCGAGAGGATGGGAGGTTTTTCTCATCACACCATTTTAGGGATAATTATCGCATAGTCCAGGACTCTCTTAGAGATTTAAGTTATGTTCACGAATCCTTATTAATTCACCTATATTTATTAAAGATCCTTAGTCAATGGTATCCTTCAATACATTATATAGAAATATCTTGGTCATTATGATGACCATACTGGTTTTAAAGCCACTTAGTGGGGAACTTGATGTTTATTGTCATTCAAAATGATAGGGATTATTTTATAGTTGGGATCATAACTATAAATGGGCTACCTACGTGTCCTTGTTAAAAAAGAATTAGAACCCACATAATTAGATAATAAGGATATAGTTTAACATCATATGAGATGGAAATTAATTAATCTAAGATGGTCTTGAACCTTATAAAGGCTTCAAACATACTCTACTTTTAAGGTAGAGTTCAAAGTACACATAGTTCGGGCCAAGAAATTTGGGGTTTATGAATAGTTAATGGCCTAAAATAAGATGTCGTGATTACTTTGACACTCTAATCTCACGTTAGTCATACTCAATGTGAGAATAAAGAGGTATCAACAAACATGATGATGGTTCCATGAAAGATGAATTTATGAGAAATGATGTGGGGCTTATGTATGTATGACTGCAAAGGTAAATGAAGACTGGGACTTACTTTAGGAAAGAAGCCCATGATCAGGGTCCATAAAGGTATTTGTACTTTATGGAGATTTAGAGTATTACCATGGGACATACTTCTGAGAAGGAGGCCATAATTAAAAGGGACTTATGATTGGGGATATTCCTGAGAAGGAGGCCCAAATCAAAAGAAATTAAGATTGGGGATTACTCCTGAGGAGGATGCCCAATTTTTATGGAAACTATGACTGGGGTTACTCTTGAGAAGGAGGCCCAAGTTAAGGGGACTTGTAACATGGGGCTCACTCTTGAGAAGGAGGCCCAAATAGAAAAATAGTCTCATCTCAATGGATGAGGTTATATAGGAAACCCATAACTGTGGTGACATAATGCTTGTAAGTCACGAGGTTTTGGGAGAGTTTCTCACAGAATTCCATTCAGATAAGAAATCCAAAAAAGGAACCATTCCATAAATGGATTTGAATAGGTTTTTGAAGGCTATGTCATGAAGAGGAGAGGTGGATTTGAGGAAAGGAGGTGACTTGGAAAGAGGCACGCAAGTATCGTTCCGGTGCGCAAGTCCTGGTCACGCAAGTAGACTTGTGCAACATGAGTCACCTTAGGCGATGAAGAATCTATAGGCTAATACATGGGAGAATTTGAACTCAAGCCCTTAGTATTATCACTAGAGGCTTCCATAAGGGTGGAGTGCAAGTTCCCATTGATAGGGAAAGGCGGAATGCAAGTGTCTTCATTTCCCTTAAGGGATGGAAACTTAGGCGGGCAAGTATTGATGAGTTATAACACTTATCCCATATTTTCCATATATAGAGATTCCATTATAGGTAAAGAATTAAATTAGAAGTGTTCGGAAGACGTCATAAAAAGACATGGGTGACCAGAGCTAGAATCTGAGTTTTGGAAAAATTCCTCTCCCATAAATGGGGGGCCCACATGGGCTATTTATAGGCCACTGGGCACCTTGGGTGAAAAAAGTATAGGGTGTGCAAGTGACTTGTGCGACCCATATGTCGAACTCAAGTGACTTGCACGGTGCACAAGAAACTTGCAAGACTCCCTCAAAATGGGATCCCGATCCATGCCATTGTGAATTTATTATATTATTAAAAGGGTGACCCTCTTTGTGGTTAAGGAATTCCGATTTTCCATTCGTTGGAATCTGTGAATAAATGGAACATCAACAGTTCCAAAAGATCATAAATTAAAATATCATAACCCATGAAATGAAATGGGTATCATAAAAATTTAAACATATCATAACAAGCAGAAAGAGAATGGTTTCAAAATAATATAATCTTAATCATAACCGCTGAAAGGAAGTAGGATTCAAAATCAAATAACCCCCGAAAGGGAAATAGGTTTTATAACATTATGCAATCAAAACATAATCCATTAAAATAACTAATATGAATGGAATACTTGAAAAATTTCCCTATAATGTCATTAGAAACTCTAATAAATGTTATCTTATATGGGAATAAATTTTAAATGATCTTTTAAAATTAATTCGTGTGGAAAATAATCGTTCTTAATTAAAAATTATTTTAATAATATAAAACCATTTGGAAAAAATTTTATGTGAAATTATAATTGAAAATTAAAAAAGGAAGATTTAAAAACAATAAAACTTTTTTTATTTTTTTCCTTGAAAATGATATTTAAGGATCTTTGGAAAACATTTTGGAATGTTTTTTTAAAACATGTTTTTTCAAAACAATTGATTTTCGACCAAAGAGAGAGTCAATTCTATTTTATTAAAAACATTATCTCAATTAAAAAAGAGTTGAACAAATGGTACGAAAAAATGGGGAAATATTGAATAAAACTAAGATAAGGACTAAAATTAATAATCTTGAGATATTTCTTTAAAGTAAGCATAAACATAAATAATCTCAAAAAATGATATGATTATCCCAATAAACTCTTATACATTGATACGTGGAATGTTACAATCCATGTTGGAAAAGTAAATAAAATGAAGCGTAATATATCATGAAAAAACTAAATTCATGATATAACATGTATTATGTTTTTATAAACATCCCAAGAAAGAGTTTTGGGTCATAAAAAACATGAGTCTCAATGAAGGAAATTGAGACAAAACTGTTTTACTAATTTGTTAACTTTTGAATGTTAATCCCCATGAAAGAAGGATCAATGAATGGATATGTTCATGCCAATAAATTTTTGTAAATTATATATTTAATTAAATCATGGGTAGTAAATACACCATAATAAAGGAATGTGTGGTGATTATAACATGATTCTCATATAAATTAAAATTGGGGAAAATTTCCACTAACATTTTGTCTTGAATCGCTCTGTACCCATGAAAGATTCTTGTATAATAAAGATAAGTTTGTTATAAATAATTTAAATAATAATATTATTATATCTATTGACATATATTGTTTTATTATGAACTTATAATACACACTTGTTAATGATCCTTTGTTAAATATTCTCGTTGGGTAATATTCTATTTGTTCTTCGTATGTGTCTTAATTTGTAATAGTGTTGGAGGTTATACTTATATCATGATTTAAAATTTAGAAAATGATATAAAAATCAGTTATATAGATTATATTTATATTTTAATAATTTATTTCATAATTAAATACTAAATTTAGTATACAATTAATGGAGATAGTATGTCGTTCGTACGAATGAATGTTATTTTTTTTATTATCGTTCTGAAAGAATGTATGTAAATTAAATATGTTAGTATATATATAGATATATAATTATTCTAGTAGAATTAATATATCATATATATCTTATAATTTCATTAAATCCATCCATAATACATTCCATGTGGTGTGTGAATGAATCACATCACTTCGAGGGGGCAGTAGTCAACACTTCCTCAAATGAGATTATCGTATTAACACGAAATGGAAGGTAAAAATATGTGTGTTGTAAAATGAATATATAAATTTAAGTAAATATTAAATATAATATATTACATATATAAATATAGTTTCCATCATAATTTCCACCATGATGGGATTTAACGGATAAATGACCAATAATTGTTTTGTGAGGCAGCAGTTTGCCTTACACCGAAACAGTATGTTCTGAATCCATTAGATGGAGGTGTGTGTAAGAGTAAGTTAGAAAAATTTCATAAAAAAGTCATATTATATGTTGGATACTTTTTTTCACACACTAAAAGGGAACTATGATAGTGGAGGGTGTGTAGAAGGGAAAAAATGGAAAAGGAGAATGAAAGAAGACGTTACCTATAAATTAGTTAACTCATTTTTCATTGAGCCAAATGGATTTCTTGAGTGGGTTTCCACTTAGAGGGAGGATTCAAAGTATAAGGGAGATTTTAGGGCAGAAATCTGGATAGATATTTTATGATTTTAAGAGGGTCGATAGGGGATAGGAATGGGTGGAGGTGGTGGAATTTTTTTGGGAAGGAAAAGAACTCATAAGGAAGTTTTGGAAACAAATTAGGTGTCAATATGTTCTTATCATAAAAAAATATTACCAAAAATAAATAATTAATGGAAGGTTTATTGATGATATATAGACATCCAATGGGTGTTGTACATGTTTCTAGGTCATTTGGGCCCTTAATTATAAGTTTTACTCTCTATTTAAGCTTAATTTAGCCTTAACTGTTGTCATTTATTTTAATCACTTTTACTAATCATTTTGGTCAAAAATTAACTTGGAATCATTATAAAATAAATATTAGAATTAATATAATGGGGTATGTTTTTTTTATATTCCAATCATATTAGTGGAATAATTACCATTAGTGCTAATCCAGTAGGCCGGATGAAATAACGGGGTTTTAAAGTAGGAAAAAGTTCAAAACATTCTAAAGATTTTACATTCAGTTTCATAGTTGAATCAATTCTAATGAATTTAATTTTATTATTAGAGATAATATTTATTTTATTTTACAATAAAAAATATTTATAATATCTTTTAACATTAATAATTAATTATAATAAAGATAATTTTGTAACTAAAATGTTGTATTTTTCACTGCTCATAGAAAAATGTTGTTTCTCAGAAAAATCCCATAAATTCAACTTAAGTTAATTTAGAAGTTATGAATTCAACATTGAATTTATTTTCTCAAATTAAACTTCGAAATGTGTCTAAAATTAATTTTGTTATTAAAATTGGTTCATTAGAGAAAAAAGTTCTTGTAATCATAGAAAAGACATTACCAATAATCATATCTTTTATTATCAATGTATTTTATTTATATAAAAATTATAAAAAATATTTGAAAAGTAGTTATTACTATTAATATTTCTATGTTTTCCCTATAGGGTATAATTATCTTATTTAAATAAGTAACACAATAAAATGAGATATTTCGTAGAAACTCAGTGTTGTGTGTATTGTACGCCAACATTGTCTTGCTCGCATTGTATGCCAAGTCGGTGTTGCGTGGAATGTATTTCAAGCCAGTTATTTTTGAAAGGTGTTTTTGACATGGTTCACTGTAATATATAAATGAGAATTTTACTTTATTATAAAAAGGTCCTTAATAACTCGTTATGTTACATGTAGTTGTTCTTATTAAATAGTGAACCTTGTAAATTATTGTGTTCCAATTCGTGTATGTTTGAATTATTTTGAGAAGGTATTGAAATACTTAACTGGATGTGAATTTTTTGTCAAGAAAAAATAAAAGGAAAAGTATTGTCGATTCAACCCTCCCCATATTAGTGGTAGAATAATCTTGACCTGGAACATTAACAACTGAGGCACATACATCTATCTATAGAATATACATGTAATAAAATAGACATTGAATGAAATATACATGACATATAAATCCTAAGGTTCATATAATTAATCCTGAATAATTATTTTTTCAATTCTATTTTTAGGATAAAAATTACATAGTCATAACGATCCTCAGAAACCATGTGCATCAGTCAATGATGAAAATAAATGCATCTGTAATAGGAAAAAACTAGAAAAATTCTCATCCTTGTATTTTCGCCCAAAAATGATTTAACTACTCCCATGAATAGATTATTAGGAAGTTTCAACACATCCTTGCCTCCCATCTAAAAATTAAAATAGTATGAAAAGGGAAAAATGTATGATATTACTTTTTGATATCTCAGACAGAGTTTAGGGATAAGTAACCAATCCCTATTGGCTGAATAACCTCTAGTGTGCCTCCCCATACAATAGAGGATTCCAATTAACAATAAGGCTCTATGATTATATGGTCATGAGACTATACCCCCTTTTATCAAACTGGTACATAGGGGTAAATGATATGAAATGTAATGGATGAAATAAAATGGAGAAATAAAAAAAGTTATTTATTAAGATAATAAATATAAAAATAACACTAAACTTTGTCATATTGAAGAATGATGATTTAATGTCTCTATAAAAACAGGGACCAAGAATGAAATAGTATACACTATACATTTTTTTAAAAGTCCTAAACTCTAATATTTAATATCATCCCAATCAATAGAACATTCCTCTTCTCCCATAATCCAATCAGGTATAGACATAAAGAATATATCGATGAGTGATTCCATTTATTACATACCTGAATATATTAATTCTGTCTGGGTGCCAAATAAAGCCCTGAACAGGGTTTGTGTAAAACTTATTAGGCTACCTATAAGAATGTATAATACAATATAGTCAGTGAATATAAAATTAATAGTTTATAGGCACTATAAATGTAAAATGATAAAGAAATTAAACCATGTCATTCCCAGGATCCTCATGGGATTCTTAGATGACCATACATACTTCTATATAAGCTATATTGTCTCTATACATTTTACATTATATAAATAAGACCTAGAAACAAGGTATAAATCAATGGAATCTATGATAATAGGTAATTAAATGAGTTTCCACATGTTCTAGAGAATTTATGAATTATCACTTGTTGAGGAACCAAAGGGGCGTGCCCTTGGAATTTTACAGTATGGTGTTCTACTAGATCCCTATGAAAAAGTCATAAGTAGCCTCAGAGCTAAAAATTATTGGACCAAAGAGAGATAATCCAATGATCCATCTAATAATTAATTTAATATGATGATTTCATCCAATTAATTCTATTTATTAAAAAAAATAACTGAACATACAGTGCTACGTCATGGAATTTACATATAAAAGACATTGACTGAACCCTAGTGTGGTATTTCACTTAGGGGACACATCAATGAATAAGATATATCTCCGTGGTCGCATATAAGGCACTTCATATGAGAAATGAAATTAATTCCCAAGGCATGTAAATCCTTTAACGTTTCCATGACCATAGTGATGTATAATTTAATTCCATTTTATCCATCGAGCCCATCTATGAAATTTCGAATTGAAAAATAAGTATCTCTAGTGGAATAATATAATAATCATCAAGGTTAGGAGAAAATAGTTCGATATGTATTATGAACTATCCAAGGAATTCATGTTAGAATCAAAGTATTGCTTAAGGAATTATATGACAAATGATGAAAGTTAATCGAGTCATCTAAATCACTTATAATTCATTTAAATATATTAAATAATATTATTATATAGGTAAAACCATAATATAATTTTAAGATAATATCATCATTGAAATTAAATTTAAAAAATTACATCTATTCCTTTTTTTAAAAAATTTTGTAGAACACCAAACCTGAAAATGTTACTTAAATATAAAGTAAGAACGATAGTCGAAATGAATTTAAATAATACCAAAAAAACGGGGTGGTTAAATATGAGATTATTATAATTAAACCAGAAGAAAATGTATCTTAACACTTCAAGGTTGATTCCTATTTAATAATTTGAAGAGTTGTTGATTTTAGAGTCATCAAATAGAATGTTCCTCCTGAAATATAACTACATAAGTTATAATTAACTAAAAACTATCATTTTTATTTATTTCTAAAAAGAAAAAAATGAAATCATCATGGAGGTATAATATTTGGAAGGCCCAGAGAATTATTAACAACAAATTAAGCCCCCTCACATGGAAAGGAAACTATGTTGATGAAGAAGAAAATACATTGATTTGGAGATTACATAGACTTCAAGATGTCCTCTACCATGTTCCCATCCCATCAAGAATGAGTGATCTCAATATGGTTAACCATGATCAATTTACTTTTCTAGTTCATATATGAAATGTTCAAGGGGGAACTGGCTTTTCCTAAGAATGCTTTATGGAGTTTTTGGGAAACTTTCTCCACTTCCATAATCATTATTTTTCTTTGTTCTCATAGATCCAAAACCATTACCATAGCCTGAGCCTTTTCCTAAAAAAATAACCATTACCATAAAAGGTTGAGAAGGCTGTGAGAATAGACCCCTCATGGTCCCTAATGACTTCACCACCTCGCATATCTTCCCTAAGATTAGAATCATCCATGTTAAGCTTGAGCCCATAGCTTATAGGATGCCACTAGACCCAATGTGCCTACCTTGGGAAGATGGTCTGGATGGAAAGAAAATCGTTTGGTATGTTCGTTCTTATGGACAAATCAACATGGAAGACCACACACAATCTGACCAGGACCAGAATATTGTTTCTCATTTTGATGATAATTCTAATCAGAGTGCCCAAGATGTTTTTTGGCGAGCGTCATTCATAGACTTCGATATTTTCGGACAACCTGCCATATGAATGACCACCCTAGCATTCTTCTCAGGACCAAGATTGTCATCTCTTTGAAACCATGAGTTGAAGAAGATGTCTAGAACCCCAACATGATCATTCCAACATAATAAATCCCATAGCACCTTACAAACCCATCTGGCCCAATAACTATCAAATATGAGGTTCCCCACCATTTTTTGTCTGGGTTCTCTACAACACCAGCACCTATACGCTATACTCACACCCATGTGTTGTATGTTGTCTTCCATGGACCTGGCCTTTTTTATCACACCCCAAAACAAGAAATTAAATTTATATGGAATATACTTACACCACAACATGACCCCCATGGGACTTAAGTATTCGTTTCCCTCTTAATACAATCATTGTTCATGATCGACAACTCACATGACATAAATCCCAAAAAAATGAGTCTATTAGGTTCCTCACTAAAAACCATCATGTTAAAGGATGCACATTGGTTTGCATCCAAAATGGCCTAAAGAAGCCTGGGATAACAACTTGCCTCTCTAAAAGATAGATTCAAAGTGGGAAAACCCAAGAACCACTACCTGACTACACCCCAACCTTGATGCAAAAAGTTGATGTCCCCTCTTCCCACCAAACGTCGAGAGTGCTGTTTTAGGGTCTCCACATATGGGTGAATCAGGTTCCATATCGTAGAAGGCTTTGATCATTTATCATTAACGAGAATTCCAAATTTGAATTGCCTGATCCCACCCTAGAGTGTCCACCCATCCAGATCCTCCCATGTGAGTTTAGCATGTATCCATTGCATGGTCGAGGACACACTTCTCAAATTGATACCCCATTCACGAAGTGGTCTTGCATGACACTTCCCCAAGTCTCAGTGATACCTACCATCCATTTTCACATCCTATATGAAATACCCTATAATCCACTTCATGTTAACAATCACACTTCTAGGGACATTCAAGGTAGACCAAATGTTCATGGAAATGGAACCAAGAACACTATTGGTATGAGTAATGGGACATCCAAAGGATAAGAATTAGTTTTTATAATTGTAAATGTGACACATGACCTTTCTAACCATACTATAAAAATGATGAAACATTATAGAAAAAGGACTGACTAGAACCCTGAGATACTCTATAGGTAATGATCCTTTCATCATACTCAGGTTGGTGTCAAGGTCCCATACCCACTTTTTCTAAGCAGTCATGGTTTTATAGTAAAAGATTTTATCCCTGCTCACCACTTGTCCATTTCACTTGTAGTAGACCCCTAACATTCCATTCATCCCTAAACTAACCTTATACTTCCATTAATAATAAATATCAAATCATCTGCAAATATCAAGTGCGAGATACCCTATGTGAAATGCCTATTCTTTTAAGAGAGGATTTTACTCATGAAAAGGTTATAGTTAATATAGTACGTAAGAGTATTTTGTCAGATAATGAAAAGAGTTTGGTAAAAGTAATTGAACACCTAAATTAGATGGGTAGAATAATCCTATTCTATTATCAAACTATGATTTGGGCTAGAATGAGAGAAATTGGAGGAACTGTACAAACACCATAAAATAAGGGCATATAAGGCCCCATTTAAATAACCTCCCTTATAGTAAATAAATCAGTTTAAATAATAATGTGGAAATTTATTCTAACCAAGGGGGATAAATAATGAATAAAATTTCTTGAATCAGTTCTTAGCTAAAGAAGATATCTCAAAGCCTAAAAGGAGGTAAGAGGATAGGTCATGATCATCATTAGTGCGTGAATAATGGTGGGTTTAGATTTATAAGGAAATAGGAAAAAATAAGGAATTTCATACATTTTTAAGGGGAACAGAGGTTGGATGAATGGTTTTCGAAACCATTCCCTAACTGTTCATTTTAAACTGTCTTTAGAACCATTCCTCACACAATTAAGGAACACTTTTAGAAAATGTTTTCACATTCCATGCGTGGCTTCAATCCAATAATCCTCATTATTATAAAAATAGGGAAATGACTGTAATATATTACATATTTTTCATATCCATGAACTACCAATTGAATGTTTAAACTAACCAACAATCTATCCCTTATAGGTCGTGCAGTTGAGCCACATGGTTTGTACAAACCATGCACCTTAACCTATTTCTCAAAAAACCAAAACTCTAGGCTCTGAAACGAGATCGAATGATCTCAAAACCAAATTGAACTCTTTAGAAGCATCCATTTTGATAAAACCAAGGATTAATACTGAAATTAAAATATTCCACACCTATATGTAAAATCTGTGGTATTATATATATATTAGATATTATTTCATTTTTTTCTCTGAGGAAATTAATTTTAATCATCAATTACCCAAAATTTGTAAATAGTTTTCCAAAATAAAAGTGTACCACTAATAAGAATAAAAATGATTATTTATGATGAATGTTTTCTCCCGTTTCCATATTTTTTATTTCAATAGGTTATCCTATATTGTTTTTGAGAAATAATACAAACTATTATCTACAATTATCATAATTCCCATTACCCCTTTTCAAAATTATTATTTTATACCCTTTCTAGGACGTGGTTCACTAAATAATGTTATTTATAAATATTAAAGAAAAGGGTTTTCCATAAATTTAAAAAAGATTTATTTTTTAGTACACATTATTTGATGACATTCATGTATTTTCAAGAATACTTTATTTGTAACCCTTTAAAAAATTTCTTCTATAGTATTCTCTTTTCCTCGTCAATATTTTTTTTAACTTAATTTACACTTCATATTTTATAAAAATATCTAAAAGGTTTTGTGAAAACTATTTTTTTAATTATATTTTCTTACAAGGTTTTACTCCAACGAAGTGATTTTTTGATCATACAATTCGTTTTATTATGATATAATTTATTTTTTAGAATTATATTTTTGATATAATATGATATTTTATGTTTATGTTATGTGATGTATTTTGGAAATTTTATGAAACATATTATTTTTCCTGGTCTACATTAATATAGGATTTTGACTGATTTTAAGTTGAATAGATATGTACAAATGATTATAAGAGGGGTATAATATAATCCTTAAATTAATTGGATTGTTTTTATATATCAAAAGATAGTCAGGTGTGTACAAAATGAATTTGTTCCCATTGGAATGGTCTTAATGGGTTTACTATCATTTTAAGGTGTGGAAATAATTAGTTAGTAAAAATAAGAATGGGCCAAATGGGTTTTTTTATATAGGGTTTTCAATACCTCTTGTTGTGACTCAATTTTATGATTTCTATCATCTTCTTACAAATTTTCATGATATAGTTCATTTCCATGATATACTATATTTTCAGGATACCCCTTACTTTTACATTTTACACCCTTATATCATGCTCACATAATTACGGATTCTCGATATGTACATTGAACCATGCCATATATTTTTTTTATTAATGATATTTTTATGAACATATTTTAATCTATATGTTTTTATGATTAAAATTTATGTTTTTTTTGATCCATTATTAATATATTTATGCCTTACTATTTTCCTCCATAGTTTTTATGTTCAAATACTTTAATGAAAATTTTTCCCTTATAGAGAATATTATCTCACCCATTATGTTTAACACCCCCTAGGTAATAAATATGAGTATATACAATAAGATATCTAGAATATGTGTATAAGAGAACAATTATTTAGAAATTTTTACAAGTATCATAAAATAAGATGATTATGTTGCTTATCTACCTAAAACAAAACCATTCAGTCCTTCAGTTGTAAAAATACTTGTGATATTTATTATTTTAAAATTGATATTCATGTATTACTTATTTCATTTTTAGCTTGGGTTTCTATATTGAAATATGATTTACCATGAAATATAGAATATATGAGGAGATTATTATGTTTTATATAAATAGATGGTGGGATATTAAGTCTTCAGTAACTACTAATTTTATATTTGGGGAAAGAAAAAAATGGAAATCCATGTAAAGTAGACGGTTTTTAGATGTGATACATATAGAAATTTTTTGAGCATAATGAATTTCTTTTGTTAAGTGAATTTTAAATGTTTTATGGATTTCTTATTTAATCACTAAATGTAATTTTATTAATGATTTTCTCTTCATAGTTAATATTATGTAAGGATATTTACTCCAGATATCCATGAAAACAATGTATATGATCATAAATTTTCTCATGTAGGGTATATATTATTGGAAGAAAAAATGATGTATGAGAAGTTAAAAAAATTCAGTTCTGAGTCGTTCAGCACTAGATTCATTTTCCCTACTTACCCACCCCCATCTATAAAAGACATGTCAAACATTAATTTAATGTTGACAAAGGGATAATATCATATAAGAACAGTTGAAGGGTATGACATGGAACATTAAAAGAAGAAATTTATGTTTCCTATAAACATTTTATTTTCATTACCAATATAAAATTATTTAAAAATATTTACAAAAATTCCTTAAAAAGGAGATAACACATAAGGACTTCATACATGGGTGTAAGAAGTATATTTTTGATATTGTATTTGGAAAAGAGTAAAACATAGGTCACAAACAATGATATGAATAAGGTTCATATATTGAAAAATGATTCAATATTCAAGGAACTCATTTAAGGGAGGAATTATATAAGGTAAAACTAAACTCTTTGGAAGATAATATTTTGTAGAAGGGTGATATGATTGAGGGCATTATTATATCATTAAAACATTCAGTGTTTTCAAACATACATAGATAGTTTCATACTATATATCCCACCATACACCTTTTTCTACATAATTTCCCATATATTATGAGTTATATATTGGGGATATCTAGTGTCATATTACATTACTTGTGATCCAAAATTTTATTTTTTTACACCTTACATCATAAATAGATAATGATAGATAAAATTAGGTAAATGTCATATGATTTAATTAATGCATCATCCAGAATATCATTCCCTAATGATATGGTTTCTATAATTCTTTAGGTAGTTAACCATTTTTTAATTTCTCCATATAGACTTGTAAATAACATACCAATGAGGTGTTCATATATTATATCATTAATTTAACATTTATTATAAATTTATTTTAGAATATTTATTGTATAGACACCGTAATGGTAATTATATGTTGTAAAGAAAAAAGCATCATATTTAGTACTCTTCATATCCACATACTACCTATACTCAAGGATTATTAAAAATATAATATAACGAATTTATGTTGTTGCGTGTTTATGAGATAAAAATTATTGTTACATTTTGTGGTAAAAATTGTCTAATAATTAATTATATTAAACATATATTGGATCTTTTCGCCATAGATATGTTAGGACTCCCAGTGATTCACGTCTTTTCCTCGTAATTTTATTATCGTATTTCATTCAATCATATAAATTTGATGTAAATTACTAAATTTGTTTTAATTTCTTTTATATTCATATACGTTGTATTCACTATGATACGTTTCATTGTATGGATTCATGGAACCACAATTTATGTCTCTTGTATTGAGAAAATAAATGATAAATAAATAATTATAAATGATTTTAATGAATATATAATTATGAAAATAAGTCTTGGATGCTTCCATATCCTGATAGGTATGAAAAATATACTTATTTATATATAAATTCATATTATTTGAATTTACCATAATTTTTTTATATGTTAGTGTCCATTATATTTTTTTTGTTTTTATCCACAAGAAATCACTAGTTACTAGTTACAAACTAGACATGATTTAGTGTGAGGAGAAATTAAATATATATTGGGTATGTAAGTTAAATTATTTTAATTCTTATATATGAAAACAAATTTCTCTTTAATTATATACTTCATATCATTTTCAAATAGGATATAGAATCACATTCTGTAGTTAGTATGAATAGGTAAACAAAATAACTACTATGTGTGCACTAAGGTGATTTATTTTATTTGTACAGTAATTTAGTAGCTATATTAATCATTTTTTAATTAATAGCTTACTTAGAAATATAATTTTCATCATAAAAAATGAAGTGTAAAATGTCAGTATTATGTATAGAGATCTAATTATGAAATAATTAAAAATGAAAGAATTAAAAATCTATACATGGTTCGGGTTTATTATAACCTTTTTATTTATGTATATTATGATTATATTGATATCTAATGAATAATATTTCCTTTTTAATTTATATTTTTTTGATGATCCTATCCTAAATGATGAAAATGGTCTAAATTTTAAATATTGTGTATAGGATGATTTTTTTAAAAATATATTTAGTTTTTGTTCCTCACTTTAAATCTATAATGCACCTTTTTTACATCAAGAATGTAATTTTTAAAAATAAATTAGTGGTATACATATGGTGATTTATATATTATATAAAAATTGCACATTATATTTTATTACTATAATTTTTTGATGTTTTACGACATTTTTATTATATTAATGGTTGTTGGTATAGAAGTTTAAATTATTTTTTTAGTTCTTTATTTGTTATTTTTTTAAAATATGTTGTACATATCTTCTTTATTGGTTCTAAAATAACCAACCTTGATGATATGTTTTCATAACAGTTATTTTAAATGACAGTCATTAAAAACTATATTCAACATGTGTTATTTTTTAATTAAAGTGAATAATTTATATTGGAAAAAAATTTAAAGATTTTATTTCATATAAAATAACTAAATAAAAATAAATTACTAATAATGGATTGGTGTTAAAAATTATAAATGAAATATTAATATGACTAAAAACCATGGTATTTTTAAATTAGAATCATATATTTGTAAAACTAATAAAATATTCATTTATATATTTATTCATTATAATATTCATGTGTATAAAATGTTTATATGATGTGAATATAATGTATACTTAAATTTATATGATAAATTTCTTCTTATATAATTTTAATTCCATTCTAGGCATGATTACATAATATTTAGATTTCATCTACCTTAACATTGATTTTAATAGATTTTATTATCTTGAATTTAGATGTTTAATATATTTTATACATATTACATATTAGTTGTTATGATGTAATTGGAATCTATATTTAGTAATGTATCATTGGGTTGAGGGAATATAGTCCGTAATACTCACTGGCCCATAGGTTTATGCATTTTATAGTGATTTAAGGTTATGTTATCTGTGGCTCCAAGCATACTCTTTTTGGGATTTTTGATATTATATAATTATAACATTTTTAGGAACCAATTTTATATACCTTATGTTTTGGATGTATTTGAATATTTTTAAATATATTTGGATTCTATTTTTTTGTTTTTTAAAAATCCGAAGTTGTGTAAAGGCTTGCATGTTAATTATCTTTGAACATAGTAAATTGGTCGATTGAATTGGGATTACAATACTAAATAATTATTTCATGCATAAATAAAGTAATACAACATTATTTAATAAATATTAGATGTGATGTAATGGTTATGAATTTAATATAAATGTGACGTATAATAAATGTATAGACTTGGGAAAAATTTTAAAATATAAAGAGTGAGATTATTTTTAATGAAATCTCACAAGAAGGCCTCAACCATTTAGCAAGGCAGGTCAAGATATGCTACGTTCCCATGGATTATACTATGTATGTTATTCTTGATATGGGTGACCCTAAATGGATAGGTTTCCTATATTAAACTGAATGATTTGGGTAATAGTTGGTCGGGTGACCCTATTAGGATTTTGATACATCAGGAGTCAGATTGATTTCTTCCATATGATGGATTTAAAAAAGTAATTTTTTACTAAAAAATCCTAGTTTCAAATATGGTACAATTTTCATGAATTCCCACTTAAATTGAAATCAAATTATAAAAATTCCACCAGAGACTCATTACATAGTGAAATATGAGTCATACACTAATAAAAAGAAATAATATATGGGGGTAAATTTTTAGTGAGATTATATTTATCAAGTTTCATTGATCAAAAGATATAAAACATTAGATTCACAAAAAAATATGTCTGTTGTATTTTTTGGAATAAATATTGGTTATCATTTTGAAATATATTATATTTATGACCTATAAAATAATTATAAATTAGTTACAAAGGCATAGAGGTGATCCCAAAGAGAATAATTTCTTGGATAAGACTGTAACTAATATAGATATAAATTTCTCTACCTTTGAATCATGGATATTTGATAGCATGTGTTCAACTCCCATTTGTACTAATAAACACTATCTATGAGATATGATAGAATTAAAGAATGTTAAATTAGATCCATGTGTCATCAAAGGGGAAATATTTACTTCATTAAATGTTTTCACTAATGATCAACATCTAATATGATGTATAAAATTTCTATTATGCTCCTAACATAATTTTTTTGGATATGATAGGATTTTTATTTAATATTTTAAAAAATATATGTTTAATATATAGTAGTGATATGTTTATTGTCATTGGAAATAAGGGGAATGGATTATAAATTTTGGAAATGGCTAATACATTATGTAATATTCAAAATTATAAGGCCAATGTTTATTCATAACTTCTCTTACTGACATATTTGTCTCCTTGGACATAAAATTGAGAAATTTATTAAATGAATCTGAAAAAAAATTTATTATAGGATTCATTCGATCATTAATTATTAGATACATTTGAACAAAATTCTAATTTGAACCCACCACCTTGGATATAATAAAAATGATACTATCCTTAGGTGAATATTTTGGACACAAGTGGATAGAAATAAATTCTTATGGAATCAGTCAATCCTTGGAAGATGATTTTAAATTTCATAAGACAAAACCGAAAGTATAGGAAATATAATATAAAAATAAAATTATGATTAATAACAAAAAAAAACCAATATAAAAAAACATAACCTCGTAGAATTCAGATTGAAGTAGCTAATTATAATACCAGATAAGACTACAAGAATAAAAGAATCAAAATTAATGACATGTTGAATATATGTAACTCCCCAATGAAATATATTAATGATACATCCATGCTCCGAAATCCATCAGAAACCATACCATCCAAGCACCACTAAATTAAAAATAAAGTCATATATACTTAATTGAAGAACGAAAAAAATAACTATATATTCCCCACAATGCATATATAGGGGGTGAGTATAAAAACTTATTTGAAAATCCCCCACATACATCCCACAACACACTTTAATAAGAATATAGAAGAACATATTTTATAAAAAAATGACTGAAAAAATTGAATAAGATATGTCTTAGTAAATCATTATAATCAAATCCAAGTCACAAGATACACTACAACATGAAATCATGAACACATGCAATTCACTAAACCCTCCCCTTGAGGTATCAATGTCATGAAAAAAATTCATCACCCGTCAAAGTTGGACATTTTGATTAGACCTAACACATGTGAAAAATCCCATTCCCCTTAAAACAATTCATCACTTTTCAATTTAATTCAATGTGCCATAATTTTGGGATGGTGTACAAATATCAATCATTAAGGGAACAACCATATACCTAAATAATGTAATAATTATCATGATAATGAAATATTAACATGTTACCAATATAATTTTTACTACTTTCAAAACTAAGTCAAAGTCTACTTTTCTATGTACCCTTCTACATTCAACATGGATTCACAGAAAACCATAATAAAACAACAACAAAGAGAAGTCTTCACAAAAAAACATTATTTTTTAAACCAAACAACACTTACACATTTTCCCAACACATTATAGATGCTTGTCATAGAATTTATTATCAATACCAATCCACAGTATGATAATAGGAAAAATAATTTATCATAGAGTCTTTAATAATTAAAATTAGTATTTCATTTGAAAAAACCACAATCATTTATGTTCCTAGAAAATGGTGAGTGAGATAGATTACAACCACATCAAAAAATCACTCTAAGGTGAACCCTCACCACAAACTCAAAAATCCAAATTCTCATAATATTCCTTTGAGTGTTAGGTTAATCAATCTAATAATCTAATAGAGAGAGAAAGAGAGATATCTAGAGTGAAGAGGATCATCAAAATCTATCAAGTTAACCTTTCAGGTCAAAATCCCTTATCCAAAGAGTAGAAAATGAGTGTTTTGGGGGGAATTATAAATATAAAGATATAATCTCAAGAAACTATAAAATTATCCATTATTAGGCTAGTTTTTTTAATTAAAAATTGATCTATTGGTGTGGGTCATATTGTTTGAAAAAAAATTCTCATGGTTTTGAAGCACAATTTATCCAAACCATGCACTACCTGTATGCTTTCCCAAAAACCCTCACAATTGCTACATTGTTTAGTCAAATTATTTACCCAAACCGCATACCAACTGTGTACCGTTATGGATTCCCCCAACCATGAATCACTGTATCTCCCTTAAAAACTAATCAAAACCTTTGAATATAGTACAAAACTTCCTAGAAAAAATCCTAACAACATTATTACTTAATAATACATGACAGAATAGGTAAATAAACCAAATTGTTGTTGGTACATTGTCCACACCATTAGTCATTCAATAAAAAACATTTTCCCACTTCTAAGCTGCTTCATAGATATGTTCATGTTTCTCTAACACACATATCAAATGTATACATCATTGATGCTGGATAATTTCATTTCTATCCAAAATATGAAACAAGGTGTGAAAAAATAGTGCATCCAAATTCAGGGTAGTGTGATCTATCCAATCATGAGAACATTGATATATTCATACTCTTAGGGATAATATATGTGAAAAATTCTATACATTGAACTAAATCAAGGATATAATGATAAATGATAAAAAATATAACATAGCCAAAAATCTCAGAGAACGTAACATATTAATGTGTCACTGGAATTTCTTACCCAGGAGATAGATCAATGGAATAGGAATCAAAAATAACAATAAAACATTCACCACCATTAAATATAATGGGAAAAATTATAATATTAATCTAATTATTAACTACATCAAACCATTACCATTATGTTTCATAATAGCCAATATTGAAAGTTTTCTCTTGCTGTAGAATCTGTCCAAGATAATCACTTTTCGCAAACTCACCATGGAAATGTGAAGATTAAAATGAGAAAATGTAAAATTCACTTAATATCCTTATAAATTTATTTTGGATGATAATAGATGTTTGAAAAAAGCAGTATTGGATAATATACCTCATAAGAAACATTAATGTCCAACAAAAATTCTCTAAACCTGACATCCAAGGTTGAATTAAGCACTTTAATTTCCCATCTGTTTAGGGATGGTATATCATTTTTATAGTCAACTAGGTTCCCATTGTTAAATTATATTTCCACGAAAACCAGGAATTTAAATTAGGGTATCTATCATAGATGATATAAATTAGTACACCATTGAATTTTATAGAATCATGGATATGAAACATTACTAAAACTTTTATAATATTTATACCCTGAATTAGAATGAAATGTTTCATTTGAATGAGTTATTCAACTATTTTAGTAATAAAATCATTGTTCTAGAAAATTTCATGAAACATGGTGACAATGTCGATCGTAATTTTATCCCACTGCTTTATAGGTATAGGTTACATTCGTAATATGAATAATAGTCGTTAGTTTTTAGAATTAACTAGTTGATAGGCAAGGAACCTACCACCATTATATACCATGGTATGTGTTATATACAACCCCCAAGAATGGTTTCTTTAACAACTTTTATATTTTTTCAATACTAGGTGGGCATCCAACTAATGTTATGATAGATATAGAGTGAATGTTCTGAAATAATGGTGGAATCACAATTAGATATTGATAACACAAGTGAGAATTTTCATCCTATATACATTCATCAATGTCTCCCCACCATTTTCAATGTAATTGTATGTTTATCATAGTTATAATATTTATATTCCCAATACATAGTTGAAAAATTTTGTAATGATCGTTGCCAAACAAAAAAACTATCAAAATTTGGATTTAAGTGACCAAAGTATTTTTAGTGATTTGAAACATGACTCATAATTAAACCAAAAACTCATTAACCCACAATTCATAGACCTGAGAGTTATATAATACACAACTTAATTGATCATGAAGTGTTGTTCAAAGTGAGAGAAGTCAACAAGGAGACTGTACATGAGAAAGCATGAACACTTACTAATAGTAATCCATTAACCACTAAAAAACGGGGTCCTATAGGTATCATTGAACAATATCAATCATTATTTATAAGAAGGTAGTTGAAACAAAAATAAGGATGAATGGAAATATCTTGTATTCATAGTGACCGTTGAATCAATAAATTCACTATTTTCAATAATTAAAATCATTAAACAATAACACTGGTATCCAAATCATAGGCTAACAGATGTTCTTTCAATGTCTGTTCTCCTCACACACAAATAGACCAAGAGACATCCTGTGAGATCATCCATTAAAAAAACCTATCATCCAAACACATTTACAATATTTTTCAAATCATGGATCATCCCAGAAATAAATTTCCATCTTGTTTCCCATTTCGTATAACTAAACATTAAACTCACATAGTTTAGTTGTGGAATGGTAAATGATGGTCCCACCCTCAAAAAAGAAAATTTATACTATTCCATACATATTACTATTTCCCACTAAAAGAAATAAAACATTATCAGGTGATATGGATGTTACCCACCATGAATTGAAATGAATATAATCATTAAATTATCATACCCCCCTGAAGTCTCCAGAACAATAGTATCAACCCATCAATTACATCATGAACTCTATCAAAAACTCTCCAATAAATTCAAAATCAATGTGAATTTAAGTATAATGAAAAATGTAACTACCACTCAATCCTTTCACCCATAAGGTTCATTGATTCTCATCACATAAGCCATCGTTTCATCATGAAATGCTATTTATCCTTTCTACATATCATTTATAATACTCAGAAAAGAAGTCATGAACGATTACCACAACAAGAACAACAAGAAAAATAATCAAAACAAATTAATTATGAAAACATATTTAGATACATATTTCCCAAGAATAGTAACTCAATACTATCATTTTAAAAATTTCATTGTGTTGTTCCATCACCTAAATAAAGAAAATCCAACCTTTTAAATAAGAATAAATCAACTATAGAATTCAAAATAGCTATAAGGATTAATTTTTTTAGTTATTTAAACTAAATAGTATTTAAATAAAAATCATAATATATTTTATTGAATCCAAAAAACATGTATATTAATTCATAAAATAACCGAAAATTTATTTTTATAAAACATATTAAAAATAAAATAAAAATTCAATTAAATTGAAACATCATGATGAATTTTTTTAACTTTAAAAACTTTATTGAACAAAATATGTTCTTACCAAAGAATCATATAAAATCTCATAATAGGATAAGAAAACCTTTTACCAAATCATTTCATATTAAAAAATAATTTACAAAATAATGTATAAACATATAATTAATAACCCTACATAAAACATAGAACATTCTAACATATTATGCCCAATAACGTATTTTAATAGTAAAAAAGATAACTTTTTGTAACATAATATTCACTAAAAAAATTACAGTCATGATTATAAAAATAGAAAGATTTTTAAAAAACATTTTTATAAAAATAAATCAAGATTATTTAATGAAAAAATTAATCAACTAGGGTTTATATGTCATATATGTAAGCATGCTTTCCATACTAGTGAACATATAACTTTCGAATTCCCAAAACACATTAGTCAATATTGAAGGCTAGTAGTTTTAACATATTAGAAATGTTACTTTCTAATTAATCATTATATTATACATTATTAACTAATTATTTATATATATTGGAATTAAAATTTGTTCTTATTTTTAGATTAACCTAAATTTATCCACTATAATAAGGACTAAATATTATAGCTTGATTCTTGTGTAATCATACTGTAACGCCCTGACCCTATTTACCCAGAGTCGGTGCATTATTACATTAAATTGGCATGATCACAAGAAAGATCAAATCTCGAAAGACCGATTGGTTTAGTAGTCTTGGAAACACTAGATATATTCATAAGTTTTACATTACATCATTAAACGAAAAACAACTACAACAACATATTGTCTCCATAATCCACACTCATATCCCCACATAATATTCCTGCAGGTCATTCATAACTTACTTCTTCACTTCCTGGGAAAAATAAAACATAGAAAAGGGGTGAGCTCAAATGCCCAGTAAGGATAACAATATAGTGGAAACTTTTATAAATAAGAATAAACATTTAAGGCACTGTATAACTAAAACAAAATCCATTCAAACTTGATCTTTCAACATAGTATGGAATAAATAAAATGAAATAATTCCATTTACTATTCACATGGATATTCTACTAATCGAATAATCACATGCAAAATCAATAACCACTTTCATA
The DNA here is from genome assembly GCA_963277665.1 of Viscum album. Lineage (NCBI taxonomy): Eukaryota > Viridiplantae > Streptophyta > Magnoliopsida > Santalales > Viscaceae > Viscum > Viscum album. Next base: position 1,296,592,989 of record OY728128.1, on the reverse strand, counting down.
ATGATGGAATGCATAATGCCAGACTATCATAACCACATAGCCAAGGCCTCGTGCCAAGTCTACAAATAATATTTTGTCAAGGCCTTGTGCCAAGACACTAGTTTGTCTCATGAGACCTACCGATGCATCAAGGAGCTATAGCGGGCTCCACCCGTCACATATTAAGTCCAATGCATTCCAATATGAAAAGGTTTAAACATAACATAAACATTCATATTAAAACTAGCATAAGAAATGTCAATACATTCACCATAAACTATGAGTGGTATAAAAATAGCACATCCACAGTCAAACATATCACAAAACCTTCAATACAATATCATAATAAATCAACTTCAAATAATCATAAAATCTATCAATGGATGTTGACATAGATGAAATCAAAATTCTTTTTAAAGAAATATCTCCTTTTATTTTGAAATCATTTAAGATCCATATAAAATAAAACATTTTATTTGAAAATAACCTTATAAGCTTGTAAGGGAATCTTTGAAGATTTTATAACGGCGGAAAATAGCCGCACCCGCCGTATAAGTTAAAAAAAACATTCTTACCTTAATTTTGTCGAAAAGGGTAAAAAGGACCTTGTTTTGAAAACGACGGAAAGATTCCTTTATAAACCTCTTATAAAATGTCAAACAAGGGTATAAATGAATTTAACCCATATTCTTGTAAATAATAAATATGTTTTGAAATACATTTCGAAGAAACATGGATGTGGATGATAAAGAAATCCCAGTAGATTATTACGTATAAACAACCTCGGATAATGAAGAGATTGTGAAATAACCCTTACCTTGTACTTTTCCTTGGTTGGGGTAGGTTAACCTCATGTATAATGGTGAAATAATTGTTATTAGATTATACAAGAATCATATACATTAATATGATATCATATATGATCTTTTAATATTGATTTGATAATAATATCTTAGTATTATCATTATATCGGGTGTTAACTTACTTGTTTTGTTTTATATGTTTTGTTATGTAAGACATGTTTGTAAAGGATAGGTTGTATATTATTCATATACAGAATGATATCAAGTCCTTAAACATCATTTTTAAATCATCAAATGATAATTATACTTGAATGGATACGATGGAGAATGAATCTCATCGCGTTCGTGGAGACGGTAGTCCGTACGTACGCACGAGCGACAATATCATTCTTTTGATATTAAAATAATATATAAATGGATGGTATATCATATATAAATAATCCTTAACATGTTATATTTATTATTTACATGAGTTACACATCATTATTATACCCATCCAAATAATAATATATTGAATAACAATTACACCACGACGTGGAGACGGTAAGCCGTACGTACGCACGTATGGTGACTTGTTATTCAAAGGGTGGATAGAATACTGAATATGGTTATACCATATTTATAATAACATCACAGTATATGTGAGATATTGGAGTTATTATTTTAGAATGGTATGAACAAAGGAAGAAGAAGTGGAAGAAGAAATGAACTTGGAGAAGGGTGGTGAAATCATTACCTCTTCTTCGGGTTCTTCCTTTTGATTTGATCAAAAGGGCTCCTTAGGTTGGCTTTCTGATAAAACTAAGGCCTCTAGGTTGTATTTAGGGATGTTGGGAGAGTATTTGGGCAGAGTTTGGACGAACCAAAAGGCTTTGAAGGTGTGAAGAAATGATAAGGAGGAGTGCCCTTTTATAAGAGGGGTGAGGGGCACCTTTGGAAAAGCTAGAAATATTAATTTATAATAAATTCATATTCGGTTTTTAATGGCTCAAAAGTTGATTATTCAAAGGTTAAGGTGGGTATAGGTCGAAAACCACTCAACCAATAGAATTTAGACAGGTTTGGGTACTTATATTAACCTTATCTTTAAGTATTAACTCTAAGTTAATTAGTTTCACTTTTACAATGTCTCTTTGTATTCTTATATAATATGGTTAATAAACTTACTATATACATCCAAGCGACCCCCAAGTGGTCCATTAATGATGCAACTATCATGATATAAGTATCTTGGCCGAACCTTAGATTTTTAAGAATTTAATATCAATTAATAATATAATATTTGTTTTAAGAACTCTTTTATGTCAATTTTGACACTATTCAATATTTGATTTTTGTTAAACTCATAACAGATTGATTACTTCGAAAAAAGTCAATTAAATCAATCCAAATATATCATATTATCCTAAAAAATTAGTTTAATTCATTAAAAGTTTCATATTATATTTATTTGGGTATTTATAATATCAATTATTTTAATTTTTCACTATTATAGTAATTACTGCATCATCATTGTGTCATAAATAAAATAAATTATTTAATATCTAAAAATTATAAATAAAGTATCATTATGTAGGAAATATTTTTATCTTTCTAATTAATATTTATAATCTAAAATCAAACATATATAACCCTATGTAACAATTGTTTTGCTAAAAGATATATGCTTGTGTCATTTTTGTATTCATTTTAACTTAATTAAAATAAAGTGTCATTATCACTTACAAGTGGATCCATGGGGTCCCACAATCGACCCAAAGATGTCCATGGTCGACCATGTATCAACCAATAGGGTTAAGACACGTTTTAGGGTAATTTAGTATTATTATAATATTATATTTTTAACCCTTATTTACCGGATTTACCTTTAACCATGGTAAATAAAATATTTACCGCAGTAATTATTCAAAATGTCTAAAAATAAAAGTTACCTATTTACACAATTTGAACATCCTGATTCCAAATATGGAATCCATTTTCCTAAATTCAAAACACAGAAGTGGCAGAAATTAATTTAAAATTAATTCCCGCTGTCAAAACAAAAAGCGTGTTTTTAAGAGATAATAACTATCAAAAGATTGACACTTGTTTATGTTCGGTTTAATTGTAAAATTATGTCCAATGACCAAAATTATATTAAATAGTAAAACTATATTCTAAATATACATTAAAACTACTAAAATTCACAATTTATCACTATTAATTATTTTGATTAAAAAAGTTGTTTTTAATTAAAATTTAGTAATTTTCACTATTCATCAAAATATGAAAGTTATCCGAAAAGTACCAAAATTTGACCTTAGGGTAAATTCGACACTACGAATCCAAAAATGAAGTCAATTTTGAAATATAAAATATATATAATTTCAAAAAGTAGGTATTAATATTTATAACGGCTAGTTTGATCGGTTGTGGTGTGTGTTAAAATTCGAAGTTGCGTACAACACACGCTACTGTATTATTCAAAGGAAAGAGTACCGTGGAAGCTTGGGATGTTTCATTTTAAATTTTTTGATGTCCCCATTTAGTCAAAAAGTTTAAAATATTGTATTTAAAAAAGGGTTCACTATTAAAAGTTGATAAAAGTGCAATACTGAAAATGAATTTGTTCTTGCATTATATCTAAGAAACTCATAATATGGATTCTAAAATTATAAGGATTATATAAAGTTTAAAATTTAGATAATACTATTCATAACCTCTTTTGAATGGCTTTTTTTTTGTAAGTCATGGTGTGATTGAACTTCGTGTTGCGTGAAGTGCAAGTTATTGAATTATTTTGAAGAAATAACACACTATGAAATCTTGGGGTGTTACATTCTCCCCTCCTTAAATAAATTGCGTCCTCGCAATTGGAAATTGTTCTTCGAAAATAAAAGGTTGAAAATAGAAAATATATTTGTGGGAAAACCCACATCGGAAATTGGGTTACTAAAATTTAGTCTTAATATGAGGAAAAGAGAAATGAAAGGGTCACCACCAAATTATGATCTCGATTAGGAGAACATTGGTGGCAATTAGAGACATATAATTGGTGGAAAAACGTAAATATTTATAGGTAGTGATTGAGGCCATCAATCAAAAACAAGTATAAAATTGAGGTCCTTAAATTCATCAATCTATGATGATTTGAAATACCATCGGTTCAACAAAACATAGGGTATTAGGATAACACATTTTTGACGTTTCAAAATTTCTTAGTTGAAATCCCACATCGAAAAATGAATTAATGAGGCCTCTATTTAAAAAAAAGAGTCGAAAGTATGAAGATTACCAAAAATAACACATAATAGGGTTCCATGTAGGAAAATATGGATATGGAAGAGAAATCTAACCATCAATTATCTGATGGAGAGTGGTAGAGAACATGGCTATGAAAAGGCCAAAAATCCCAAAGCCATAAATTAGGGATGATTTAAGGTACCATCTAGGACAACATTTTTGTTCTAAGTTCCTTTTATTAATGTTGAGGAATTTATTTATGAGATTGGCTAAGTTCATAAGGAGATATACTTACTTTATAATTAGAGTTTTATCAATTAATAAATTTCTACCACAAACTCATCTTTCACTCTAAAAGATAATAGAATGTAAAAAAAAAATTCTATTTATACTATTCGTATAGGGTTCCAAAATAAACGAATTTATAATTCATCTACATGATCTTTTAATAAAAACTACATTATTTAATCCAGGACATATCATGGGCCAGTGGTAGGTGATACACCCTTGTCGCCCTTCGGTTGCGGGTTCAAGTCTCGCAGCCTTGCCGGACGCGACGGGTTGCCGCCCGACCTCTGGGTTGTACTTTTATGGAAATCCAAAATAATCCAAAGTAGAACTATCCAAAATAATTCTGTCCAAACTCACAGTCTAACATTTATAAGGAAGGTAAACATAATATAGATCCTTTTTACCCCGTAATAGCATATGAATACCTTCATCATGTATTACCATATTCCTTATTGATTACATTCATGCTCCCTTATTCCATATAGAATGCTGGATATACTTCATTAATCCAAAAATGTTTTAAACCCCAACAATGATGGAATATACAAACCATTACTCAGTTCCAAGGTAGTCAAGAATATCCAATATAATTTATCCAAAACAATCACATATTATTCCAAAATCACTACCTCAGTATCAGAACTATATTATGATTTATCATTCACTCAACCATATATTTTCCAAAAATTTATCCTGCTATTGAGTCACTTTTCGTTGTTCCACACAATCTCAAGTCCTTAATGAAATAGTACTGCAGTACAATCCTTATATACTCCATAATTATTATAACAAGTACATTGTTGATACAACACTCAATTGACATAATCAACATAAGAACTCTAATCATTCCTCTTCATATGTGGTAGTATCATAACTTGATTATTATCCAATAACATCATTTGCGGCATAGTCTGATGACTGGGACATAGGTTCGCGTAGTGTCCAAACTCCTTGCAAATGAAGCATTGTACATTTGAAACTATTTTCTTACCCTTGCAGTCACGTACTTTGTGCCCTTTTCCTCCACACTTATAACAAACTCCCATTCCTTTCAGGCAAGTTCCAGTGTGTTTCTTTCCACAGTTACCACATATGGGAAAATTCTTCTTTTCCCTCTTCCCTTTATCCATCATTCTCTCTTCCATCCTTTTCCTCTCTTGCTTCCCTTCAAAGCCATAGGACTCAGTAAACTCTTTACTTATCTTATCAACACATGATATTATTTCTTCATATGATGATAATACATGGGAGACTATTTCTCTTATAAATTCTAGCTTAATACCATGAAAGATTTGATCCTTCCTTCTCTTTGGATCATGTGCATTTCTGGAGTTCTCATTCCTTCTACTGGGCACCATTTCTAAACAATGGCATACACTAGATTAGTTTATGAATCAAAATACATAATCCCATACTTATAAAACACTTAACATAAATTGAACTATTTATGGATATAATCCATAATCATAAAAATGTCTCCTTTGAGGATGTATATACTCATAAACCCTTCATAATGGTTTGTAAAGAAAATGAGAATTATCCTAAGCATATCCCCCGGGAGTGTCGTAACCAAGAGTGCAACAAGGCCCGTTGTCGTGCACCAGTTCCCGTTCGAGTCTAGCTCAAAGCGGTGTTTTCGGGTTTTACCCCTAGGTACATCTGTGCCAGAGCCACCTCTACCTGCTCGTATCCAGACAGGGATGTATTGCTCGGAAAACTCTCAAAATCTCTACAATACCAAAATTCTAGGAATTTCTTCTACACTAATCCTCAAAGTTCATCTTAGGTCTACGTGCTCCAATCAGAGTTTATCTAAATCTAGCTTCCAAGGTTTGTACTAAACTTCCTCTGATACCAACTGTAACGCCCTGAACCTAGTTACCCAGATTCGGTGCATTATTACATTACATTGGCATGATCACAAGAAAGATCAAATCTCGAAAGACCGATTGGTTTAGTAGTCTTGGAAACTCTAGATATATTCATAAGTTTTACCTTATATCATTAAACGAAAAACTACTAAAACAACATATTTTCTCCATAATCCACACTCATATCCCCACATAATATTCCTGCAGGTCATTCATAACTTACTTCTTCACTTCTGGGGAAAAATAAAACATAGAAAAGGGGTGAGCTCAAATGCCCAGTAAGGATAAAAAAATAGCGGAAACTTTCATAAATAAGAATAAACATTTAAGGCAATGTATAACTAAAACAAAAGACTTTCAAACATGAACTTTCAACATAGTATGGCATAAATAAAATGAAATAATTCCATTTACTTATTCACATGGATATTCTACTAATCGAATAATCACATGCAAAATCAATAACCACTTTCATAATGATGGAATGCATAATGCGAGACTATCATAACCACCTAGCCAAGGCCTCGTGCCAAGACTACAAATAAGATTTTGTCAAGGCCTTGTGCCAAGACACTAGTTTGTCTCATGAGACCTACCGATGCATCGAGGAGCTATAGCGGGCTCCACCCGTCACATATTAAGTCCAATGCATTCCAATATGAAAAGGTTTAAACATAACATAAACATTCGTATTAAAACTAGCATATGAAATGTCAATACTTTCACCATAAACTATGAGTGGTATAAAAATAGCACATCCACAGTCAAACATATCACAAAACCTTCAATAAAATATCATAATAAATCAACTTCAAATAATCTTAAAATCCATCAAAGGATTTTGACATAGATGAAATCAAAATTATTTTTAAAGAAATATCTCCTTTTATTTTGAAATCATTTAAGATCCATATAAAATAAAACATTTTATTTGAAAATAATCTTATAAGCTTGTAAGGGAAGCTTTGAAGATTTTATAACGGCGGAAAATAGCCGCACCCACCGTATAAGTTAAAAAAAACATTCTTACCTTAATTCTGTCGAAAAGGTTAAAAAGGACCTTGTTTTGAAAACAACAGAAAGATTCCTTTATAAACCTCTTATAAAAAGTCAAACAAGGGTATAAATGACTTTAACCCATATTCTTGTAAATAATAAATATGTTTTGAAATACATTTCGAAGAAACATGGATGTGGATGATAAAGAAATCCCAGTAGATTATTACGTATAAACAACCTCGGATAATGAAGAGATTGTGAAATAACCCTTACATTGTACTTTTCCTTGGTTGGGGTAGGTTAACCTCCTGTATAATGGTGAAATAATTGTTATTAAATTATAAAAGAATCATATACATTAATATGATATCATATATGATCTTTTAATATTGATTTGATAATAATATCTTAGTATTATTATTATATCGGGTGTTAACTTACTTGTTTTCTTTTATATGTTTTGTTACATAAGAAATGTTTTTAAAGGATAGGTTGTATATTATTCATATCCAGAATGATATCAAGTCCTTTAACATCATTTTTAAATCATCAAATGATAATTATACTTGAATGGATACGATGGAGAATGAATCTCATCGCGTTCGTGGAGACGGTAGTCCGTACGTACGCACGAGCGACAATATCATTCTTTTGATATTAAAATAATATATAAATGGATGGTATATCATATATAAAGAATCATTAACATGTTATATTTATTATTTTCATGAGTTACACATCATTATTATACCCATCCAAATAATAATATATTGAATAACAATTACACCACGACGTGGAGATGGTAAGCCGTACGTACGCACGTATGGTGACATGTTATTCAAAGGGTGGATAGAATAATGAATATGGTTGTACCATATTTATAATATCATCATAGTATATGTGAGATACTGGAGTTATTATTTTAGAATGGTAAGAACAAAGGAAGAAGAAGTGGAAGAAGAAATGAACTTGGAGAAGGGTGGTGAAATCATTACCTCTTTTTCGGGTTCTTCCTTTTGATTTGATCAAAAGAGATCCTTAGGTTGGCTTTATGATCAAACTAAGGCCTCTAGGTTGTATTGAGGGATGTTGGGAGAGTATTTGGGCAGAGTTTGGCCGAACCAAAAGGCTTTGAAGGTGTGAAGAAATGAGAAGGAGGAGTGCCCTTTTATAAGAGGGGTGAGGGGCACCTTTGGAAAAGCTAGAAATATTAATTTATAATAAATTCATATTCGGTTTATAATGGCTCCAAAGTTGATTATTCAAAGGTTAAGGTGGGTATAGGTAGAAAACCACTCAACCAATAGAATTTAGATAGGTTTGGGTACTTATATTAACCTTATCTTTAAGTATTAACTCTAAGTTAATTAGTTTCACTTTTACAATGTCTCTTTGTATTTTTATATAATATGGTTAATAAACATACTATATACATCCAAGAGACCCCCAAGTGCTCCATTAATGATGAACCTATCATGATATAAGTCTCTTGGCCGAACCTTAGATTTTTAGGAATTTAATATCAATTAATAATATAATATTTGTTTTAAGAACTCTTTTATGTCAATTTTGACACTATTCAATAGTTGATTTTTGTGAAACTCATAACAGATTGATTACTTCGAAAAAAGCCAATTAAATCAATCCTAATATATCATATTATCCTAAAAAATTATTTTAATTCATTAAAAGTTTCATATTATATTTATTTGGGTATTTATAACATCAATTATTTTAATTTTTCACTATTATAGTAATTACTGCATCATCATTGTGTCATAAATAAAATAAATTATTTAATGTCTAAAAATTATAAATATAATATCATTATGTAGGAAATCGTTTTATCTTTCTAATTAATATTTATAATCTAAAATCAACCATATATAACCCTATGTAACAATTGTTTTGCTAAAAGATATATGCTTGTGTCATTTTTGTATTCATTTTAACTTAATTAAAATAAAGTGTCATTATCATTTACAAGTGGATCCATGGGGTCCCAAAATCGACCCAAAGATGTCCATGGTCGACCATGTATCAACCAATAGGGTTAAGACACGTTTTAGGGTAATTTAGTATTATTATAATATTATATTTTTAACCCTTATTTACCGGATTTACCCTTAACCATGGTAAATAAAATATTTACCGCAGTAATTATTCAAAATGTCTAAAAATAAAAGTTACCTATTTACACAATTTGAACATCCTGATTCCAAATATGGAATTCATTTTCCTAAATTCAAAACACAGAAGTGGCAGAAATTAATTTAATATTAATTCCCGCTGTCAAAACAAAAAGCGTGTTTTTAAGAGATAATAACTATCAAAAGATTGACACTTGTTTATGTTCGGTTTAATTGTAAAATTATGTCCAATGACCAAAATTATATTAAATAGTAAAAATAATTTCTAAATATACTTTAAAACTACTAAAATTCATAATTTATCACTATTAATTATTTTGATTAAAAAAGTTGTTTTTAATTAAAATTTAGTAATTTTCACTATTCATCAAAATATGAAAGTTATCCGAAAAGTACCAAAATTTCACCTTAGGGTAAATTCGACTCTAAGAATCCAAAAATGAAGTCAATTTTGAAATATAAAATATATATAATTTCAAAAAGTAGGTATTAATATTCATAACGGCTAGTTTGATCGGTTGTGGTGTGTGTTAAAACTCGAAGTTGCGTACAACACACGCTACTGTATTATTCAAAGGAAAGCGTACCGTGGAAGCTTGGGATGTTACATTTTAAATTTTTTGATGTCCCCATTTAGTCAAAAAGTTTAAAATATTGTATTTAAAAAAGGGTTCACTATTAAAAGTTGATAAAAGTGCAATACTGAAAATGAATTTGTTCTTGCATTATATCTAAGAAACTCATAATATGGATTCTAAAATTATAAGGATTATATAAAGTTTAAAATTTAGATAATACTATTCATAACCTCTTTTGAATGGCTTTTTTTTTGTAAGTCATGGTGTGATTGAACTTAGTGTTGCGTGTAGTGCAAGTTATTGAATTATTTTGAAGAAATAACACACTCTGAAATCTTGGGGTGTTACACATATTCAACTTACGATAAACCATTATGTCATGAAATTTATGTTAACACATGGCATGAATTGAAAATATTAAATCATAAGGATGAAACAAAATTTGATTAGTGTATTTCATTCTTGTATTTTATGATTTTATAATATATTTATTTCTATATTTAATTGATAAATCACACCAATATTGTGAATTTATGACATTTTATGTTTTATGGAAGGATAAATATAATTTTTGAAAAGGTGGTGTGACCAAATTTTTTTGATGATGATCATAGAGAATTTATAAGTCACATAACATTATAATTGAGGAAAATTTAGGTTTCAATGTAATATAATTCACATTATAGGTATTCTAATCACTACACATAATGTATTAGAACAAGCTGTGAAACAAAAACATGCCATGGAGTAGGGGAAATCATGATGGATTGCAGTTGACATTTGTCACAACAAGACACATATGTGACACGTTGTGACACTAATAATGAATGATAAAATTACCATAGGTTGTGATTTTGATACATGTGGTTCAATATTTACACATCATGTAATTTCTACACGACGTATAATGTTAAAGATGAGAAAAATGACATGATTAACCATATCATGAAATTTTGACCGATTTAAAGACATAGGACCCACATGTGACCAATTTTGACCCATCCATTATGCCATTCCTCAATGAATAAGACCATAGAGAGACTATAAATGATTGGACAACCTCCTGTTGTGGAAGAGGTATTGGAGACTAAAGCTAGGACCGAGAGGCTCTATTGTGCAGGGGCCTCCCCTTTCATTATTAATGTATTTTGGATTTTTGTATGTCCATTGAATCAATTTCCAATATCATTATTATACATATATCATTAAATTTGGTATATGAAAAATAATGAAAAATCATAAAATAGGGAAATTGGTTACCCTAAATCAAGGAATGATCATTGTGCTACTTAGTGCGACTAAGTTAAAAAATGCTATCGAGACAAAATCAATTTGGAAAAAACACGAAACATCCAATGTGTTGGAAAAAGTGATTTCCCCATCGATGAAGGGATACCATGACCATTGTATATACCTCATATTAAAACCAACACAAAAAATGAATTAATCAATTTTTTTATAAAGTACAATTTCACTAAAACCCTAAAACAAAAAAACATTGAATTTTCATTCAAATTAGATTTCAAACCAAACATTCATTCTTCTTCAATTTCAATTATTTCTTTCATAAAAAATGTTTCCAAAACACCCATATGATTCTTTACCAGATTATCTACAATTAATTAAAATAAAATCCTTCGAAAATATCTATAAAATAACTCAATGTATTTGTGGGACCAACATAAAACATTATTAAAAATAAATTTTAATTAATTGATTAACATAATTTGAGTTGTTATAATTTTTCTTATTTTTTTATACCCCTTGTGAAATAATGATACCCCATGAGGGAATGAGAAATAGCACCATTTCAAGGGGTAGTTTCCTGATATTTTTTGGATTTTTTAATTTTTTATTGTATTTTTTTAATTTTTTTTAATTTTTTTTACATTGGGTGTTCATGATGAGGTTTTAATGATTTTTTATCTTAATGCAAAGTTGAGGTTTTCAAGATTTTGTAGCTGAATGCATAACCAATACACAAACAAAAAGAGGATTAGAAATTTACTACATCAGTTCTAAATTTCAGAAAATCCTGAGAGAGAAAAGAGATATGACCATGGAAGGCACAAATTCAAACCAACTTGTTAAATTAATTTTCAATGTGATCAAGGGATGTAAAAAGTTCACGAGAATGGTAAGACATCTAACGTAGGATTAAAACTAAAAAATAATAGAACCCCCATTAAAAAATCACTTTCACATCAAGGCTACAATATTTTCAATGATCTAAAATAACAATATTTTCACTGAGTTAATGAATGAATATACAAACACACATTTAGAAATGTTCCTTGAGCACTGTGACACATTCCAATTACTAGATGTTTCGAGCAATGCAGTAATAATATGCCTTTTACAATTTTTATTAAGTGAGTGAGATCAAGATTTGACCCAAATCACGCCTACACATTCCATCAATAAATGAGATTAGATGGACAAAAACAATATTACCATATTACAACCAACTTCAATAAAAATGGAAATATTGGTAAAAAATCAATGATTTTTCCAATTTGGAAAGTAATAAGTATATTTTACCTTAGGATATATTATTGATTTTGATAATAAATGTCTCCATTATGGTATAAATCCACGGTTAAAAATAAATATTATTTAATAATGTTTTTAAAATGAATGAATTTCTATTGTTTATGCAAGAGTTGAAGGGTCATTGATGAGGTAGTCTCCTAATGAAATTTACTACTTGTTAGTAAAATAGAGAGAAATAGATTCGAGTTGATCAGAGAAGAGACACAAAAAAAGGTGTCCAAAAAATAAAAAACAATTACTGGATGGAGGAACATGTAGAATAACTAACCGTGAATATTTACATCATGAAGGGAAAACATAAAAATCCCCTAGGTGCAGTTATAGAAGTTTATTGTTATGATGATTAAAATCTTGGTAAAAAATTTCAAGGTTATCGGCCTCAACAATTACAACCATAAGGATATTCACAAAGTGAACAAGAATACCCAAAAAATATCCCTAATCCCAATAATGAAGACCCAATTATATAAATAGGTAGAGAAACTGTCTATATTCATAATAAAAACCAATGTTTCACATAAATAAATAAAACAATCTAATACCTAAATAGTTAAATTGCAGAATCTCGAGCATCGTGTTAGACAAATTGGTGACTAACTCAAAGGGAGACCCAGGGGAGTACTTCTAGAATGTCCGGATGTGAACCCATATAAATAATTAAAACATATACACTATTTATGGGGTAATAAAACACATACAATTATTATAGAAGTTTAGGGAAGAAAACGGTGGGAGAAAGCTAAAAATAAATTGAATGTACCAAGGAACCAGTAATAGAAGAAGCTAAAGTAGATCACCCATAGGTCAAGACAAGACTTCCTTTTATAATTTGAATAAAAGAGGTAAATAATTACGCACAAAAGAGTACATTTTTGGTACACATTAAAACATTCCATATCAATATTACTTTTGCAGATGTTCTCACAAACATGGTAACAAATGAAACCTTCCAAAAAGAGATGATAAACAACAAGAATAATATAGAATGTATTAGACCATTACAGTCACAATAATGTGTCTGGAATTTGTATCTATGGACCTACATTAGAAGAAACATGATCCATGAAACCTTTAAATCCCCAAATTTAGTAGTTTTAGAAAATGCGGAAATGATTTTTGCAACTTAGGTGTGAGTGTAAATAACATTTCATACAAGAATTTAAAGAGTTTAGTAATGGAGAGACTGAAGAACAAAAAATTAATTCTTCAATTATAATACTCAAAAATAAAATCTCCAAGATGAATGATAATGTATTTCATGATTAGATATAAAAAATTCTTCTTACCTATCAACTTCTTAGTACATGTCATGAAAGAGGAGTTTAATACACTCATTCTAGGGAGACCATTTTTATGTACTATGCATGTGGTAATCAACATACAAAATTAGGAACTTCATTAAAGATATTGTAGTGATCATGTAATTTTCAGCATCCATTGTGCAATAAAGAGCAATGATGTGAGAGAGGATAAATAATTTGAAAAATAAAAAACACCTGAAGTTTAGGATATCATTAAAATTGAATAGGAAAATGACTTAACTTATATTGAAAAAAGGGATATACAATGGAAGAAGATAGAGAGATATGATCACCAAGATTTCTAGAATATGGGGAATAGCTAAATCCACCACATTTTATACAGAATAGCGGGTACGGATGGCACATGACCATCTATTTAGTTTATTGGGATGGAGGATGAAATGATTGATTAACCCATTATAGATCAAGTAAGTAATACCATCATGAAGAACTAAAAAATTTCGAGAAGAGGGATATCTTATGAACTATGAGAATAGGAAACAACTAAGACCATTCATGAACCCTGACGAGGTAAAAAATTTTCAACCACCAATCACATGATCTTATGATAAACGAGATAAGGTCAAGACAATGATGGTAAACAAAAATTCTTCATGGAGGAAAACCAAGTTTCTTTTTTATTTTATTTAAATGTTTTTAGGTGTGCATGAACTTAATAAAAATATTTTAAAATTAGTTAACAATGGCCAGTGATTTCATCTATTTAATTTTAAATTATAAGAATATCAAGACCCTAACTGACAAAAATCATTATGAAGAATATAAAAATGCAGCCGAAAAATTACATTAGGGTGAAATAAGTACATATCATGAATGGTATACACAAAAAAATTAAGGAAAACATCAACGAATAATTAAAATTGAGTGTAATAATTTTAGTTATTTTATTATATTCCCCAAATTTATCTTTGTCAGAGATTTTACTCCAAATTTTATGGTACATTTGATTCATTCATTACTCAATTGATCTATGAGACAAAAACATATGAGTATAATTATCATTACATGATTTTAAATTTCATTGTAAATAAATTTTTATTTTGAAAATGTGAAAAATAATTATTAGGGATAATAATATGTATTTGGATTTATAAAATCATGATTTTTCATAGCATGATGATAATTGTAATAGACATTTTTCTAATATTATGCATTTTTTAATTTATATTAATTTTATTAGTTTGTTTAAATATGCATATTCATTTCCATGAGTATTTATCCCAACTATTTATATCATTCTTGATACATCCATTGAGCCAATATTTTCCATTATTTTTATAGTATAATTCTTATAAAAAATGGGAAGTTTTTATTCTATAACATTCCTTCCATTTTATGAAAGGAATGGCTAAAAGAAATCTATTTTAATATGATTGAGTTAAAATTTACTATCCCTTATCATAAAAACCACCTTAAAGTAATAAATATTAAAGCCCTTATAATCCATTGACATCCCTGGTAGGAAATAAACAGGTTAAAATCATATCTGACCCATTCCTACCGTGATCTCTGTATTTTTCATGACTATAAAAAACATGAGTGGGGGAGATAGATACTAGTGGGAGGGACAATAGTTTTTTAATGAATAAGTGTCGGGGGAAATATATAAATATTTTAGGAAAGAAAATTCACTGTAATTATTGTACACCATCTTAAAAATATAGAAACATATATAATGGTATGTGTCTAGGAAAATTTAAAAATCACCAATGCTTGAAAAGGGATCATATTATAACCATTAAAAATAGGGTCGTGATGAGGTCATTCTGGGTGGGGTGGTGGCTATGAGAATGTTACCTAGCATAAAAATTCATAAAAAAGAAAATAATAATAATGAAATTGGATGTTTCATTTATTGTATTTCACCTATTTATGAGATTCTTTTATGATAGTAGGGAATATTGATAATTCATTGAGATATTTTATTATTATTAAGAAAATTAATTTAGAGAAGAACAACTTTTTAGCCTTATTTTATTTAAATCAATTAACTACATTTCCAAATACCTATATTTATTTAATCCTAAATAGTGAATACCTCCTGAGTTTTTTTTTGATTTTGACTTTACAAGATGGAGATTTTAGATTCCTTTATAGCCTATGGTAAGTGACATGTTTCGTAGGATTGTGAATCATTATTTCATTTATAGCATGATTTTGAGGGGAAAATTCATGAGGTGTAAATTAAAAATGTTATTTTTATTAATAATGAAATGAAAATTGAAAATTGTAGAATTAAAATGATTGAATATTTCAAAATAGGGAAATTAAAATACATGGTTTCTTTTAATCTTTTAAAAATGAAGTATTGATACATTTTCATCTAATGATGCTTGAACATTTAATTTTACATTTAAATAATGTATTTTGTGGAAAAGGAATTTAAACATTGATAATGTGATAATATTTTGTAGTATGTTGAGTTTCAAATGTTGATGATATGTATGAATTCATGAGTAGGGGTGTTTCATTAGTGTATTTCAGGCATGAGTTTTTTTTGGAATTAGATGATGTTGATTTCTATATTTAATTGATAAATATCGAAAATATTGGTAATGTTTGAATTATTTTATTATTTATTAGTGGATAAGTTAAATTTTTGAGAAGGAGTTATGACACTTTTTTTTAAGGATGATCATAGATCCCTTCCAAGGCATTCAATTGAAGAACTAAGGAAAAAAGTGGATTTTAGAGAAGAAAACTCCTTTTATTCATCATCTAATCACTACACCTAATATAATTATCTAATTACTAAAAGTGATACATGCCAGGAAGTGGAGGAAATCAAGGTGGTATGGAGTTGACATGTGTTGTAGTTTTACACAATTGTGTCACTCTGTGAAACTAATGTAGTATGCACATAAATTCATCATTCAAAGGGTTTAATACACTTTGAGCATGATTTACTTTTAATATAATTTCTACAAGGAATGTAAGGATCTCAATCGGAAAAAATTGATAGATTCTCCAAATGTTGATCTTTGGAAACTTTTAAGGCAAGAGACCCAAAATATGACCAACTTTTGACCCAGTGTTTATGTCATTAATTAAAAAATGTGATCATATAGAGCCTATAAATTTAGAGGAAACCTACTACAATGGACGAGGTCTTGGAGGATAAAGCATAGAGAGAAAAGATATGATGTACATGGACCTCCCTTATCTTATCTTAGTTTAATTTATTAGTATTTTTCTTTATTAATTCCCTCTTATTCCCTCATCATTCAAATGAGTGGGTAAAACCACCTTATCATAGGGATATTTAGCTGAACTTGGGAAGTGAATTTGTATTCATTTTTTATCACTATTCATGTATTTTTGATAATCACAGCTTTATTAAATCAATTTCCAATATTTTTATTTTTAATTTATCCTGACCATTGGTATTTGAATATGAAATTAACCTTATAATATTCTACAATTGGTTACCCTGAATAAAGGCATGTTCATTTTCATATTCTATGTGACTGGGTTCAAAAATGTTATTGAGACAAACTTGATTAAAAAAACACCTAAATTTACAATGTGAAAGAAAAAGGGGGATAACCACGTTGAGGAGGGGATACCATGAACATTGTACCTCCCTCATATCGACTCCAACAGTAAACATGAATTATTCATTTTTTCTAATACTTAATAGCACTTGAACCCTACAACTATAAATACCAACCATGATTTTCTAATCCTATTTCAAAGAAAACAATAAATATTCTTCATTTTTAATCATATATTTCCTAAAAATGTTTAAAAAACACCAATATGAATCTTTAACTCATTCATAAACACTAATTAAAATAAAATAAAATGAAAATAGAAATATACAACATCACTGTGTTTGTGGGTTTGACCTCGAACATTCCTAATCACCCATTTTTATTAATCATGTAGAGTAGTTTGAGTTTTTTTTTTCAAATTTCCTTATTTTTATTTGACTTGTCATTAAATAATGATCTCACACAAGATTTTCAACTTACTCAAAAAATTTTAATGTTTTTATAAACTATAGAAATGTCACTAATCATTAAAAAAAGTCATAATGTAAATATAAAATCAGTATTTCAAGGAATCATCTTAAAATGGTATAAATTATCTTGAAATAATAGGTATTACAATTATCATTTAATAATTTTCTTTTAATAGAAGTGATTACTTGTTTAATATTTAGTTCAATTTTATTTTCAGGGTCTTTAACATTTTGAAAATCAATAGAATACATAAAAATATCAATTCCAATAAGAATAAAAAAATAAAATATAAAAATAGATTTTTACTATGATCTAAATTACAATTTCATAGAGATTTTTAATCTCATCCATGAACAAGTACAAAAACCACATAAAGAGACGTTATTATGTCACAATTTACTAAAGTACACATAATAAAAAATCATGTAAATGATGTAATACTAGTATAAATACTCTTTAATGATGTATGATACCCAATTATAATATGATAAATCCATAATGATATGTTACAACATGTCTAAAAATTTTTAAGAACACTTTTAATATCTGGATTTCCTTTTTCATGAACATAGTTACAAAGAGGTCTTCTACTCCTTTTTAGACTATAAATTACATGTTTCGAATCATTCTATCTCCATACCAACATTCCTGACTGATGGACCATTCCAAATTGATATAATTAGTCTCTTCCTAATCCTAACCCATCACATTAAACAAATTTGGGATTCCACAAACCTTAGGCGAAACACATAGAAACCATATGATCATAATAAATTCATAGATAATCCCCAAAATTTTGGGGGATTATTTTCCCTTGCGTTAGACAGAACCAATAACATGTGAACAATTATTTCATAATAAATTTATAATTCTTGATAAAAATAGAACCCACTCAAAAATAATAACATATTAATAATAGGTGTTAATTAAAAAACAATAATATCATATAATAAAAAAGGATGAATGATACAAAATAAAATACAAGTTGACTGCATGGATATCTCCCATCCTCAACATGACAGCTACTATAAATCCCCCAACACCATCAAGAACCATAATATCTATATTCATCTCTAGTAAAATAATATTTACTCACGTTACCAAAATTTCACTGAAAATAACTTTATATGCATCTTGATGCATATGTATTGGATAATTATATAAAATCAATAGGAAATACCTAATAAAATTCCCACACATTATACTTAAAGAAGAACTAGTTTACTCATATTTTTTATACATAAGATAGTTACAAAAAAATCGTGATAATGATATGTATATATAAATTAGATTAAATAACCCACACCATGGAAAAAACTATTCCATGAAATCAGACATACATGAAATGCACTAACCCCTTTCCCATAATGTATTGAACATGAACCAAATGTATACCCTATTAAAGAGGAACTCCATGAATATGCACAAATATTGATTGAAGACCCTTTCCCCATGACATATTTCATTTTTTTGTGGTTAATTTATGTCTAATTGAATTTTTTGAATTTTTTCCAAGCATAAATAAATAATGTCCTTCCCATATTGATGTTCCTAGATCAGTGTACGGTCACTAAAAGTGGGAAGAGAGAATTAGGGATCACATTAATTTTGGAAATATTTTTGGGATCTCATTCTATGAAACCTATTATATCTATGATCCACATAATTATATTTCTCAACCTCACTCCATTTGTAGAAAAACAAAGTGAGAGTTTAGAAGACAATATTTAAAGGGTTCTGTAATGAGGCATGCTCGTTTTTATGTTGTTTATCCCTCAAATATGGATTATTTTACAAACTTATTTTAAGAATATAAAGGAACAAGAATGAACGAGCTCTACACCCCTATAATTTTTACTCCCTCTAGCCCTAGTTCTACCCATCGCCAATCAACAACTCTTTTATAGTTGGTTATACCCCAAAACACTCCTTCTCGTAACCCCTTCTTTTTAACTTGTTACACACCAAAAAAAAAATCGTTTTAGTTACTTGTTCAATTACATAGATATAATATCTTCTATATTCTTTTCCAATCCATTATAAAAATATATTCTTCTACATTTAAAATTTATCTAAATGAATATTTGATCACCTTTTCCCCTGCACAATATTCAAGATATTTAAAAACCCTCATAAGAGTTTGTTGGTCTGAAAAAATATTTTGTTTTATGGATTGACCTAGATAACTCAATATGAAATTAAATTACATTGTGTATAAATTTTCCTTATAAAGAGATTATCTGATTTATATCTATCTAGTATTCCCTCTATCCAAATGGTTATAAAATCCATCCTTTATGTCTTTATATTGATGTCCTCAAATGAATGATCCTTAGTCTAATATGATTTATCCAATTCACTACCATTTGATTATCCTCTGTTTGAAAATTCTCAATTAGATGAAGATAGATCATTCAAATGCACCTCCTTGTTTATTCTAGGAAACATTGCCTAATGAATCTTCTTTCATTGGGTATGAAAAATTATCACTATGCTGATTATTTAACCAATGAAGCTTTGTATGATGAACCTTATTTAATGATTATTAGTTTGATTCTTATCCTTAATCCATCTTTAACCCTAGCTATATACGCAGAAAAAAATTCCCTCAACATTTTTTATTTTTTATATATGAATAATGTAACACACTCATACTATAGTACCCCCTATTATTGGTGTTCTTGTTTGGTGAATATTAATGTTATAAAAACTTTTCCTTAAAACTATAACTAAAATTTCATTCTTAACCCTAAAAAAATTCACTACATTCTTATAAAACCTTATATAATATTAGTAATGATTATTTCAATGTCATCATTCTTAAAAATATCATAAATATGATAGAAAACAAACATTGAATCCATATATTAGCATCATTATTATTATGGAATTTATAATTTTTATACAAATATCCTTATAAATCAATTAGATAAATATCTTTTTGATTTAATTCACAGGAGATAATCTATCAATTAGTACTTATTCAGCATTATCCATCTGATGGACTCACAAGGAAATTCTAAGTCTGATGTTTCTTCTCCTAGTTCCACTCTTTTTTAAATCCTATATCTATTGGGATCAAATTATCATTAACCAATATAACTCAAATTAAACTAATAAATTATATGACCTTCTCTTTTTGGAGAACGTATATATGATGAAATCACCACCGTCTACATGATTTCATTATAATACAACATCCATTGGATATTTATAGTTTCTGTCTAATGGAACTGCATAATATGAAATCTCAAAGATTTATCCACTCTGTGATCTACACCGGCTATCTCTTTTTAATATCTTTGACATGATACAATCCGTCAAATACATCATTCAATTATGTAACTTATAATTTTTATATAAATATAGAAATAATAATTTTTAAAACTTTTAACACAAACATTGTAACATAAACTTTGTATAAATAGTTGTTTATTTTAACTCCCTTGATTCATTAGATCTCTTTGTTCACATTGCTTCCATATCGCATGGATTTGTTCATGATCATCTATTATACTTCATATAGTTCCATAGAAAATTCACTACATGACTTTACAATATCGAATGATTCTTCATCCAATCCTGAGAACATCAAATATAAAACATAAGATCACATCATATTCATAGATTAATTTCTATACAACCATATCGTAACACATTGTTTTCATGGACTATATAAATCATTATCGATTCACATTGAATCTATCTATACAATAAAACATTCCAAATTCACACAACATGCTATTTAATATTTCTATAGAAACCAACTTCTTAATCATTATATAATCACATGAAAAATCAGCAAAAAAACTTCTTATAACTCTTGGATTAGTAACATCATCTCTATTCCATTTGGGAAATAGGTTTTTAATGACATTTTCTAATTTTTGACCATTTATCAAATGTGTACAAACACATCTTGGATCATTAGTATTATAATGATGTTAGGAACTTGAATATTTTCAAATCATATTCTAGCTATGTATGGAAACCTTCTTACACTCCATAAGGGATGTTTATTACAAAACTCTAGAAACATATCTTCTATCAATATTTCCCAAGAATCATAAGTAAAATTCAATACAAACACATATTTATATATTTTCGGGCAACCATATTCTTGTTAGAACAAGATCACTATTCCAAAATATTAGTGTAATGTCAACCTAAAAAACATTCCACCACCATATTCATCTTGAATGAAAAAAATCATGATAATTTCAAATTACAAGGTAACTAGTCTGGTGTAACCTAATTTTAAAATAATGAAAAAATAAAAAATTCCACTAAATTTTACTAAGAAAATAAGGATTAACAATAACCCATAACTAAACCACATTTAAGATAGGTTTACACTCTTAAAAATCAATCATTTAGAGAACAAACACTAATCACACATTTTACCAAATATGTATTGGGAATAACCCAACACCTTTATTTAAAAAACATACACTAATAAGATAATACAACACAAATTATTTACCATGATGTTTAAAATAATAAACTGACGCATTAAATTTCAAAAATCCAAAGCCTCCATATTCATAAAAAAATTAGAGTAGGAGGGAAGACTCCAACCTCAAACAAGGTTTCCATGATTAAAATACACAATGAACTCATAGATTAAAAATCTCTCAATCCTCATTCAATATCTACAACAAATAGTCCAAGAATTCTAGATAGGGATATGTATATATGGAGTGGAATGGATCATTTGAATCAACTGAGGGAACCTTTAGGGTCGATAACTCTTTCCACAAGTGGAGAAAATGTTTTTTTTCTAGGGACATCTTAGTTTAAAAATATATTTTGTCCACTTTAAAATTGTTCATGGTATGGAAGATTTCCCTAGTATAACATGTTAAAAAATGTATATTCAATTACTAAAAACCATCAAGGTCACCTGATTTATAGTATTGTGGCCTCATAGTTTACCCAAAATATGAATGAACAATTCAATAACTCCCAACCTCCCATCCACTCTTGTGTATTTACTTTAGATTCTTGTATAGTTTTCCCCCATTGTGTCCCATTTTTTAACCCATAATCTACTATCCAAAACCATTAAAAACATCCAAAATAACATTAAAACAATAAGTATATGTGGATAATTTAAAAATATATGATCATGGTGGTAAATAAGTTCATCCTAGGGCATTATAAAGTCGATATTATTTATTTTTATAAAATGTACACTGAATTTTTTAGTGGAAAAGTTAAAAGGGAAATTGGACTGTTAGACATTATACATTGTAATGTATTTGGACAAAAGAATAATTTAGAAATTAGTGGTATTATGTAATTCATAAAATTTAAAAATGAATTTAATCAGTATGGATATGTATTTAGGATGAGAGAGAGTTTTCAAATATTTAACATGATCAACGTGTTTCTGAATGAATTATATAAAAAATATAAAATTTTCTAAGATTATTTGTTCAGATCATAATATGGAATACATAGTAAATGGATTAAAATAATATCTACGAAATTGTGGAATTTTTTCATAACTTAATTTATGAACTGCTGTCCCAGGGCATGGAAAAATAATATTTAAATTACATATGTATAGTATAGAAGTTAATCCTGGCTAGTATCTCGTAGAGGAGGGAAACAATGGTTGTAACGTTTTATTGGTTTTTTTTGAAAATAATTGGTTTTATTTAAATTTGCGTAATTTTAGATAAATAAGAAGTTTAATTTTATTTATTTTAAACAAATGAGAAAAATTGTGATCAGATCGGGTTTGGATAGACCTAGTGGTATGCAATCATGATTTCCAGGTTTTCCAAATTTATTACACTAAATATTAAGAGTGTGATTTTTATTCCACATGATCTCTCTCCCTTGGCCAGATGATTATTATGAGAATATACATATTTGAAACCACAGGTAGGTCTATTCTCAATACCATGTGCATAACATTATAATAGGTTTTCATGATTAATTAGGAAAATCCTTTCCCAAGGGTAATTATTACCTAATAAACCAATACTCCAACCTAAAATATTAAGAATGTGAAAATTATTATCAATAACTCATCAACATATCCTAAATTGTTCCACCATTTATAGAAAAAAAATCAATGGAGGGATATATTGATCTTAGACCAAAGTAATTAAAAATACAAAAATTAACACCTAATTCAACTACCTTAAGAATTTATAACTAAATTATGAATTGAAAAATTATTTAGAATTAAGAAGGGGTATTATTAATTTGAATCACAAGAACTCAACAACGTATATGGTTATATTCTCCCCTTATCCCGATCACTCAATGAAACTACCCCTTCATGGATGGGGAAGTAAAGATCATGTGGTAGAACATATACATTAGAGAGTAAATAAAATAAAAGGAAAATAAATAAGGTAAATAAATATGCAAGAGGATTTTATCAAATTCTCCCCACACTGGTCAATTGGATGGTGTGGGATAGATTGAAATGCATTGGGAAGAAGGAGCTCTGGTTCTTTTATAGGAAATGACTTTCTTTCAACCATTACCATATTTTATCCCTATTAAATGACAAATTATCATGTGCAATCCTTCGTCAAACATGTTGATAAATTCCCTACGCATATCTCCTACAAATTTCAGAATATTTTCCCATGATTATATTGATTTATGTTATTTTTATTATAATAATTTATTATTCTTATGCAGATAGTCCATATTTCATATCTCTGACATCCCATGCATTAATGGCCCTGAAAATGGCCTATTCATTCATATATGTAGTCATTAAAGTTGTTAAAAAATTTATTTCATATCTACTCTAAATTTTTAGGATTATTTGGGCATTAAAATCATGAGATATGGTCCCAACGTAAAAAAATTTCAGATCTATGAACAATTTTGAAGGCCAAACTTGTGAACTATTTTTGAGCATCGAGAGGGTGGAATTTGATTTAGGTCCGAAAGAAGGAGATGAATACCATGACCTATATAATTCCAAAAATAAACAATTTCATCATTTAAGTAATTATATTAAATTATATATTGTAAATAATGAAAAAATATAAAATATATAAAATTCAAATTACAGTATTTTTTTGATTAAACAAAAAATTCCACTACATTCAAAAAATGTGTTAGTTTTTTTAAATAGTGGGTTCCATAGACCCAAATATACAATATATTTTATTACCATATCAAGGGTACATTTATTTATACATGATGTAATCTTACCATTATAGTGTAGACTTTTCTGCATCCACTATTATAATTTTATTGTCCAAAGATTAATTATCTTATCGAGAGGTTATAGGTGATCCCAACCTATAATGAGAACCTTGAGATAAATTGACATTGATCTTAAATATATGTTCTATATTCTAGATACATCTTACTAACTGGAAAAAGTAAATGTTTGACTATCAGGTGTTGGGGACTCAAAAGCATTGAGACTACTTCCCATGAAGTTCGCACATGGTGATCTCTAGTTGTGAGACCATGAGGACAGACCCACCAATTGGAAAACCACATGTTTTTTGTGTCATTGGTTGTTCCGATATACGGACATGTGCATTAGACTCCTGACTTGATACCGTTACCAATGCGTGTTATTAGATTACGTACTTTGATGGAAGACGAAAACCATGGCAATGAATTTGTGGCGAGGAAGTTTGTATTGGGTGTGTCGTTGGATGTATGACATTGGTCAAATGGTCAAGGTATGATTTTTCGCTTCCATGTTCATGAAGTTGTATATCTTAGTCTTGGCTGATCAGGGAGGTTCTTCCTTCTTATGTTCGTAGGAAGGTAGTCATTGCTATGACTATCCTTTTCTTTTTAGGGGCCATGATGGGTTGCTAGACTCCACTCTTGGTCTGTGGATTTTAATTAACTCTTATTGAGATAAGGGCCTATAGGGTCACACAGAATAGAGTATTCAAGAATCCTCCCTATTAAATTGAAAAGGTATGTTGACATATTGGGCCCCGCCATGGGGTTCGAGTGTTGGAAACGTTATCGATCAACAAAATAATTAAACTAATTTATTTATATTCATGTTATGAATATTTAAAATAGAATTTATTTAATGAATTTTCAAGTTTATTAAATGCGGGAAATTATTATTCAAACGAATATTATTTTAATATTCAACGTTCATTTAATATCAAGCAGGACATCGAGTCGAGTTAAATGGATCAATTTTATCACGTAATATTTTTTATATATATTAAATGTTTGTGATAAAATAATAAATAATATTAGCACAGTTTATTCACTCAAAATTATTTATTTAGTGGATAATGAAATAAATGCGGGTAGGGGACCCAACCGGGTATTTTGGAATTCCACTATAAATAATAGAGGAGGATCCCTCGCTTTGTGTACAATTCACTATTAACTAATTTCATGGAGTGAAATCGAGCACCTCTCTCTCCTCCCTCTCTCTATAAAGAGAATCTTTGGATCCATAGATCATGGATCAAGATCTTCCTCAAGAATCGAAATCATCTCAATGTGGTGAACATTAGGACGTTGAATGCATCGTCGGATCGCCACGCTAGCACACAGAATTCGACAGTCGACGTTCCAACGGATTTTTGATGTACATGTGGATGATCTTGAGGGATCCTGTTTTGGATCCTTCAAGCGACGATCACCATAGACTAGTTGTAGTCAACTATGACTTCGAATATGAAATGGGAATGATTTCTTTTTAGTTTTGTGATCTTAACAATTTACTTGTGGCCCTCAGACCTCTCCAGGGCTTGGATCATCAGTGTCGACAATTACCATCGTTCCGCTTATGAATTATTCTAAAATCCCTGGCCCACCATCTTCAACTACAGGCCCAGAACCCAACAGTGGTATCAGAGTGATCATGTAAATTTCCAGAACCTATAAAATTAAAAAAGCATTATAATTAATTAGAGGGTCTAAATAAGGTCCCAAAGGTACAAGTTGTGTGGAAATTCGATGTCGAATGACCATGTTATGGTTAGTTTAAATTTTCGGATGGGATCAAATTCTTGGATTGATCTCGAGTTCTAATTTCATTTTATTTTGTTGACCTGGTTAAAATTCAATCGGTTCAATAGAAATAAAATTAATTGTGAAAATTATAATTTTATAATTTAATAATTTTCATAATAATTTACCTATTATAATAATATTTATTTTATTATTATAATAATATAATAATAAAAATTTATTATTTTTTTCTAATAATTTTATTATTTATAAATTAAATAGGCTATATAGCCATTCGAAAATACGGGAGGACATGGCTACAAAATAATTCATTATAAAAAATAAAAAATAAGTGGAATTTTTAAAATATGGGAGGACGTGAAAAGAATTATTTAAAAATATATTAAAAAATAAAGCTTGTGTTCCTGCACAGAAAGGAAGATGACAAAATCATAGGGGTCCGAGCGGACCCATTCGGTCTTCCACATAGTGCAACAAGTGCAGCTAGTTCCCTGTAGTAGGACGCGGATGATGGCCCCCACCTCGCAAGACCTCCCAGTAGAGACCGCAACCCATCTCTGCCTCCTCTCCTCGGCGACCTGCTGTACCGCAAAGGTTTAGGACAACTCACTTATCTAGTGCGCTGTAGCTAGATCCCACCTGCCTCCAACCTGGTAAGCCACCAAACCCCAATGGGTTCGGCCATCTGGTGCCCTCACCTTGCATATAGTAGCAACCCCATCTACCTGCGGCTCTTCCAAGTAACTTGTGCCATCTAAAAGGAGGCCTCACTGCCTAGATTTCCCCGAACCTCGTCACACGATCTCCAATCTAGATCTCTTCAAAGCCGGTATCCACCTCCTGGATGCACCCACTGGCTGGAATGATGCACCCCGCAAGCACTCCTCCCTGCGCAGCCGAGTCCCGGTCTGTTCCCGGTTGCCACTGATGCACCTATAGTGGCCAATCTCGCCGTTTTCCTATAGTCGCACAGGCTTCCCGGACGCCCAGACAACTCCCACCAATGGATCCACAACCCACAATGTCGGTGCACCCACTAGGAACCCTGGATCCTCCCAAGCTGTATCCTGAAAACGCACTGACATACGACTCCGATTCTGCACTACCGGCCAGCACCTGAGCACCCCACTCTGCCTTCTAGGCGCACCGCACATCGCCACACCATCTTTCAATGTCCGATAGGTACTTTTATTTTGTCTTCAACCCTTTCTGCAGGATAAATATTTTTCCACGAAATGGTCCGAGCAGACCTGCCCATCCTAGAACATGTTTTGGCAGATCTGTTCGCCCCAGTTTTCCCCTGCACGGCCTCATAGTGTGCTGCGCAAGTTTGGCTTCAACACAAATGCCATGTTGTGACATTTCGGAGACCGACCATTCAAAATTAATCAAAATAAATTAATTAATTTAAATTAATTTAAGTTTCTAAATTAAATTAATTAAAATTATTTTTGGTTAATAACATTAAAACCCTAAAGAAAAATTAATTCAATTTACGTATTAATTGAATTAAGTTAAATTAATGAAATTTTTTCATTAAAATTAAATTAATTAGAGGACCAATAATTAATTAAATAATTTTATTTATTTTATTTAATTAAATAAACCCTCATATTTAATAAATGAATTTTTAATTTTATCGCGTTTTATTTTACCCGCATTCTGGTCTTGAGAATCGAGACTTGCATGTATGCATTTATTTATTTATTTAATTAATAGTTTTAACTGCGTGCGATGATTGTAATTAATTAAACAGATGGTCTGCGTATCATATTTCTATTTTGGTTAATATGTATAAGGGCCTGCAAGCCCATTTTTTACCCGATGTATATTTATCCAACTGGTTACCCACGCCTGTGCATGAGTAATTTTGTACATTTGACGAAGAAGACGAGCCACGTGGACCCTACCAAGACGAGGTGATACTTCAAGACGTGACGTGGACCCCACCAAGATAGGGCAATGTTCCCGATGTGAAGCGAACATACATGATAGAGGGAATGATGCATCATGAGTCAATCTTCAACTCAATTGTGATTCCCTTAGGTCGTTTAGATGCTCAAGACTACTCGGGAAGTTGATAACCTTTATGCATTTATTGTTTATTTTATGAATTTTAGAATAGCGAGAAAAATACATAAAATAAAAGATAATAAAATGCAAAAAATTTTGGTGTATGTTTTTTATTAAAGTTCAGTTGCGATCGCGGAAACATATATGAACACGTTTAATAGAAATGTATCACATTCGTCAAGTGAAAAAAAAATAAACCCTCAATGAAAATATTAAGTCACAAACAACATTCCATCATTCATGTTTGAATAAAACTGGGTGTTCGAGATGCTGTTCATTCCATAACTATGGGTGCCTCTTACAAAAGGTGAGTTCTTATAAGGGCGGTTGGTCGACTTAAATAAAATTTCAGAAAAAATAGTCGTAGCTAGCTTGTTGTAATTTTAAGGGAATGAAATGAGTAAATCAGTAATGATTTTTGATGCTGGGACTTCACTCAATAGATAAAGGAACCTTGAGTTATGCGGTTGGCCAACCAATAGCCTCCCATGGACCCTCTGAGTAGTGGCGTAGCCATATCTTTTAGACTATGAGGGAGGTTTAGGGATCCTTTCCACTAGAATACTCAAGAGTATTCTGATTCTAGTATTGAGGGTTTCTATAATTTGAAAAATTAGTGGGACTCATTTAATGGTTGAATTAATCTGTAATGTCACATTTTGGTAGTCAATATTAAAGTAAAATTTTCCAAATATTATTTGTAGAGAATTTCAACTAATTCCACAATAAAACTATTATAAATATTGGATTTAATTAATGTCCAAACAAGCATGAATGTCCAAGTGTATTATAGGCTCTTGCGCACATTACTACCGTAATGGAAATTCAAGATGCTTGTGTCCCAACCTGTTAAGCCACATCAGGAAGCGAGGGTGTAAAACTGCTTATAGGAGACTCATGAATCAATAATATGATGGTTCTGTTATAATTCTATCATCAATATATGATGTTAGTAGCAGTCTCTACATCATGACATGGATGATGTTACACATAGTCTCTTATCCAAGATGTTTCAATGGAGAAATTGAGGAATTATTTGATTGTGATGGTTGCACTTGGTTTGTGTAAAGTGAATGGCAGTTCATAATATTTCACATCATCCAATTCTTAAAACTTTAACACCCTATTACACTAGTTTTTCTAAGGGTTCAAACGAATGGTATAGGGTGAGCACTTCATTAATTTTAAGGTATCAATCGGCATGTAATAATAATATTAGATATAACGCCATCATTATTCATATGGTGATTAAATTGAATAATAAGATGAAAAGGCGTAGGAATAGTTACGAAAAAGGTACCATCATGATGTCCTTAAAAGAAAAGTGGATGGTTACTTAAGAGGAGGTTATTTACAACACATATTGAATTAAATTCATGGATTTTTAAAAACTGAAATACAAGAAATAAGTTCTCGCTTCTCGTTCAGTTTATATTTATTAAATAAAAGTATTGTTTTCTCACATACTTATTGGGTATTAAAATACAATATGATTTTCACATCTATGTATTGAAATATAGTATCCATGTAAGTAGAGAAACATTACTAGTAGTAAGGAGTCTTTTCCATGAAGCTAAAAAAGGGTGATTCCAAAGTCAACGATGAGAAACACATATCTAATAATTGACAAGTGATTTATTGAAATTGAAAAAGTTGTTGAGTATAACTAAAAAATTTATCTCATTTCCCCTTAGGACATAATGAGATATTATTCCATGTTTTAGAATTACTATTGTTAGTTGTGTAAGATACTCAACAAATAGTTCATACATACATGAATCAAAGGCAATACATGATGAATATAAATTTTAAGACCTACCCAGTGGTGGCAATATAAATTTTGTCAAGTAAAACTAAAATTGGATGTTATGAATATACATAGTATGGTATTGAGGCTTAGAAAAACTAAAAAACTATGTTATTACTAACATCTTTACTTTAGACAAAGAAACCTTAAGAAATAAAGGTATGCCACAAATATTTCAGGGTTATTTAAACAAGAGAGTGTGAACTATTCCTATTGAAATATAGAGGTAATGATACTTCATATGATTTCTTAATGTTAGTGTGGAATGTAATAGTGAAGTATATGCATGGTAAGAATATATGCATTTTTTTTGATCGGCATGCCAATGTATATCTTGACAAAGCATTCATCGATCATGATAATGTTGTGTAGATTAATTCCTAAACACATGTTACCTTATTTACATCACCATATTGATTCATAAGGAGGATCGATGATGAAGTCTTACATGTTAACATTGATCAAAAAATTTTATCATTGAGTAATTATTAGACGCACATTTTATACATCAAAGTTATGATTTATGGAGTATTAATGTTACAACCTATAGAAACTTCTATTATATTTCAATATGTGTTTTTGAAAATAACAGCATAAAACCATAACCAATATGCCAACTAAAATGAAAAATGGATATGATACGAGTCATAACGTGATGAAAATTCATTAGGTCATAGGACATGTGTTTAGGATGAAAATTGATTCTTATGGAAAAAAACAACATGCATCAAGTTAGACACATTGTGCATATTAGGTAATTATCCTAAAAGTTGCTTAGGATATTACCTAAATCCCTAAGATAGAAAATATGTAGTCAAGTATTAGACTACATTTCTATACAAGGGTGTATATCTTCATAAGAGATAGTGGGAGCTGAATTGACTTGGACTTAGTCAATGATCTAAATACACAATTGGTTGGCATAAGAACAAGTTCCACAAGTACATGTGGAATACGCATGTTCCAGTGAAACAAATTGTATAGGAAGGATGAAACCATGGTGATAGTTTTATATTCATCGTGGTCGGTGATATATTATTCATTAAGAATAATAATTCCTACAAGTAAGCAGTATATAGAAGTTAGCTATGATTGACAAGACTAATTTAAAATCCAATAATGGATTCTATTTAGAAAATTGAAAAGGGGATTATAAATTGAATACTACGATGGGTATTCAAATGTAATGATGCATGGATGTTACAAGCCTGATACCAATAAGGTTCAATTGGTTATACCAAGTCGGTATGCCTAAATCCATTAGAATTTTACATGTAATATCTAAACTTCTATGATTATTTTATTGGTAATTGGATGTCAAGATCATATTTCATGGACGGTGTTTATATGACGCAACCAGAAAGGGATGATGACACCATAAAATGCCAATAAAGGTTTCAAGTTACTGAAATATAGTTCTAAATTAAAGTATGTGACATAGTATTACAACATTCACTATACATTAATCTTTTCCTTGTGTCTACTAAATATTAGTGGGAGCGCCAAAGTTTTCCAAGTGAAATATATTCGACAACATATGAAACAAAATCTTGATCTAACAGTTAGATAAGATTAGAAAAAAAGAAATTATCCAACCATTGACTAAAAGAATCAACCTGGGTTCTAGGGAATGGGATCTACCGAGGTAGATCTATAGGTTTCATGGTCCTATTCAATCGTACATATAGTGAAATTTTAATGAAAAATAATAGGGGGAACAAATTAAGTTCAGAATTTTTCACAATGTCACATTGCTTAATCTCTCCAGGTTAACATTTTCAGAGCATGGGTTGAGATTAATTTTGTGAATTGATACCATACGCTTCAGAAATGGATCAATCACATATTCCATAATATGTGAAATAATTGATAATGCTTGGATATAATTTATTGCAGGAAGATATCAATTATCTTTAGGAGTACTTCAATTAATGTAGTTACAACAATCAATTTTTAATTTGGAAAGTCCAAATGATATGTACCTGGTATATGGGGAAGAAGGTATACTAGTTTTTTATGGGACAAAAACTATTATCCTTTGATCAAATTGATCTAGTATCATAGTTAGACAATGGTGATGAGCGATTCACTCTCATAAAATCCAGTGGTAGACATACCTACAAACACCGAGTATGTTGTAGCTTCTAAGGTAGCTAAGAAGCAGTAATCAATGGAAATGATTTTTTCTAGGTCATAGATTCACTTCTTGTGAGAAAATTATTATCATAATTTAAATTATGATATTCTTACTAGACATGTTGTCAAGTAAGGAAAATGGAAAAAAGTGATATACTCAAGGAAACCTTATCTTGAGATATTTTACTGAAGAAGATGAGGTAGGATATAACAGATATGCCATGCGGTGAAAATGTGGTATGCCCAACAGTTAAATTCATTACTCTGCAAAAGAATGATCTTTATCTTGTGAGTAGCTAATAAGTATGGTTAGCAATTTGGATCTACTGAACGATGGAGAGTTGAAATAGTGGTTTCACTAGACCCAATTATATAGTACATTTGATTACCATATCATGTGTACTATTAGTTACACATGATGAAAGATACCAATATTGTCGTCTTTTCTACCTCCACTATTAAAATGGTAATGTACAAATAATAATTGTCATATCGAGAGGTTATAGAAGATCCTAGGTTATAAATAGTACCTCGAGATACAATGAAATTGATCTTAAATATATGTCCTGTATTCTAGATACACCTTATTGACTGGACATAGTAAATGATTGACTATCAACTTCTGGGGGCTCATAAGCACTGAGAAATCTTCTCATGAAGTTCAAACGTTTTGATCTCTAGTTGTGAGATCATGAGGACAGACCCGCCAATAGGAACACCACATGTTTTGGGTGTCATTTTCCAGTCCTATATAAGGAATAGTGTATTCATCTCTTAACTTGAGACCATTACCAATATGTACTATTTGATTACGTATGTTGATGCATGACAA
Source organism: Viscum album (assembly GCA_963277665.1). NCBI lineage: Eukaryota > Viridiplantae > Streptophyta > Magnoliopsida > Santalales > Viscaceae > Viscum > Viscum album. The sequence continues at coordinate 1,296,559,462 of OY728128.1, read as the reverse complement.
AAAAAATTACAATGAAGTCATGGAGGGGTATTTTGTGTTGGGTCCGTCATTGGTGGTATGGTCAAGAAAGGATTTTTAGTTTCCAAGTCCAGGAGGTTGTATATCTCAGGACTGGTTGATCAGGGTGGTGCTGCCTTCTTATGTCTTTGGCCATAATAGTTCGAAGGAAAATTTATATAGATAGATCAACATTAATAAAGAAAGATAAGGGCAATTACACAAGAGTGTGTCCTGCATTGTGAGATATTTAATGACAAAGAGATTATAGAACACAATTAGTGTTCGTAGGATGGTAGTCATTTCTATGATTATGCTTAAATCTTTAGGGGCCATGATGGGTTACTAGACTCCAATCTTGGTCTATGGATTTTTATTCACTACTATCGAGATATGACCCTACAGGGTCACACACAATAGCTTATTCCAGAATCCGCCCTATTCAGTTGAATAGGTATATGGACATAGTGGGCCTCGTCATGTGGTTTGAGGGTTGTCCAAGTTATCAATCACCAAAATAATTAAATAAAATCATTAATATTCAATTTATGAATATTTTAGATAGAATTTATTTAATGTACTTTCATGTTTAGTAAATAAGGAAAAATATTAATTGAACGAATATTATTTTAATATTCGAGGTTCATTTAATATTTATCGGTACATCAAGTCCAGTTAAATGACTCTGTATTATCACATAATATATTTTATATAAATAAAAATTATGTGATAAAATAATAAATAATATTGGCGCAGTTTAGTTCATCAAAAATTATTTATTTATGAGACAATAAAATTAACGGGTACTGAGGACCCCAACTGGGAATTTTGGAAGTCCACTATAAAAAGAAGAGGAGTCTCCCTCCCTTTGTGTGCAATTATCTATAAACTCATTTCATGGAGTGAAATTGATAGCTTCTATCTCCTCCCGCTATCTAGAGAGAGAAGCTTTCGATCCATGGAGTGTGGATCAAGATCATCCTCAATTATCAAAATTATCTCAATGTGGTGATCGTCGAGATGTCGAAAGCATCGTCAGATCACCGTGCTAGCACCGAGAATTATACGATCGATGTTCCAAAATATTTTTGGAGTGCACGCGGACGATCTAGAGGGATCCTGCTTTAGATCCTTTAAGCTTCAATCACCATCGACTAGTTACAGTCGACCATGAATTTGAATATGAAATTGGTACGTTTTAATTTATGTTTTTTTATCTTAACGTTTTACGTGAGATAATCAGACCTCTCAGGGGCTTGGATCATCAACGTCGACATGTAAGTCGATCTGCCAACAAATTATTTTAAAATCCCCGACCCATCGATTTTAGCTGTGGGCCTTGGTACCGAACAAGTTCCCCTTTAAATAACGCTTTTGTGGGATTAAATTTTTTTAAAATTATAATTTGAATTATTTTATATAATAGTTATATAAATTCCCTCACACATAAACCATGCTTTTCCTCTAGCATAAAATCTCATCATTGAAAATTCGAGTGCCCCAATGTTACCGATATTCAAAATTCAAAGGAAATAAAGTCAAACAATCAAGAATGTCTAATTACGTTATGAAATTTTACATAACATATCAATTCAATATCTTATTTTTTCAAATAAATATTCATTTCATGTATTTCATTTTTCATTATGAAAAATTATGGAACTTCACTTTTCATTATTCTAAACTCCTTAATTTATTATTAGAAAATGATTCAATTAATGATATACCTCACATATGATTATTTTCTCACATCACTAATGATACAATTATAGTAGGTTTATGCTTATATCATGAGAATATGATTCTTATCTATATGATGGTAGAAGAAAAAATTTCACTAATTTGTAAAGAGAAAAGGCACATAAAATCATTTGGACTTTTCAATATTGGATCAAATGACTCTATGGATTAAGTTTGGTAGGATTTTATACTTTAAAAATTAAAGATCAAGTAGGAGGTTTATCTATTATGTAAAATACATGAAATCAGAATGTGTAATTATATTATACCCCTAAATGTTGTAACCCCCACTTCCCCAAAACATAATGTATGGTCACTATCAAATTATTCATAATTAATTATTTGTGAACCCTATTTATTTCTGTTGCAAATATATTTTTTTAATTTTTTCTCTAAGGTTATGCTTGAAACAATCCTCAAAAAAATCATCCTACCAAATATAATAATAAAATATCGATCTAGTAATGGTTATAAATGGTTTTTCTAAATCACTAATCATTTTTATTTCATCATTTATCTATTTTTTCAGAAGGGAGAAAACCATAATTCTTACAATAAATGAATTAAATGACCTTTATTATTAACCAAATTAACACCCCCACTTCTTATTAAGAATTTATATCATCACTTCCACTATGGTCCCCTTTACCCACATAATACTACATGAGAATATCATGAAAATACCATGAGCAGGGTAGGCATGGATAAAAATGGTTTGCAACATGGATCATATCTAAAAATCAAATTCACGGTCTCTATCAACTAAAAATTATTGATTTAAAGGTTGTATTTTAGGTATAACTGGTTAATAAGAATATACCGCAATCAAATGACATGTGGATTTGTACAGTTATAGCTTTGACATGTTCAAATTGATGTTATAATAGATGAAATGTCCTAAGATCAGTGAAGAAACATGCTCATGATTATGTAATAATTACATGTTTTAGAAATCCTTTCAGGAATGGGAATTTTATAATGGAAAATACCTCATGGAATTAATAATAATAATAAATTAATTTACATGAATTTCATAAATTTAAAGCAAGTAAATATTTAGAAAATTTTCATTTTCTTGAATCAATCAATTCCATAAAATCATGAGTCAACATTTCAATATTCATGCTTCAATTTAAAAATTCAATTATAAATTTTAATCATTAAATATTATTAACATTTAATTCTATAACACAACGTCACATGATTTCTAAGAAAGTCATATCTCCAAGAAAAGTCTAGTATTTCATTAAGTCAAGTATAGATATACAATTTTATTTTAATGCTAAAAAAATATACCTTCAAAAAAGTATAGGGAATTAAAATGATATTGAATGAAAAATAAAAATCTCTTTTGAAATGATAATTTAGTAGGGGGTTCTTGTCATATTCCTTCAAATCTATTTTTTAGAACATTCATGACATGTGTTCTTTTAAGTATCTCCATTTCCATCCTTACATCATCATCATTAATGGACAATAAATATAATAATAATAACTATAAATAGTGTAGGCATGTTCAATCATGATAAAATATGAGTAAGGGGAAGTGTAGAATAAGGGAAAATTGTGGGTTACCACACAGAAGCGTTTGTGTTTAACATCATTAGCTCAACTATTTTTTTTGAAAAATCCTAAACAATTAGAATTACTCCACCACACATAATTTTTAAAGTCCAATGTTTTTGAACCTGGTTATAATAAAAATGTATTTGAACTTTTACATTTTTTGATGTGTCAGTTGTAAAAACATGATTTGGGGTGATGTTTCGTGAGTTTGGACCATTTAAATGTGTTTATAACAGGCATTGATAAAGGCTTGTGGAGTTTTATGGGTGGTTTAATGGAGTTTAGAGCGCCAAACCTGGTAGTGGCATTTGCATGGGGGTGAGCACGGTTGGTCAAGACCTGTGAGTCAAACTATGTTGCATACTAAAGGTGAGACAAAATCACCCTCATGGTCTGTGCATGGTTAGGAAAGCTGTGTGGAAAAAACCATGTGAAGTAGGTTCCTTATACATAAGGTCCCACATGGTTGGTGCACAGTGTTCCAGACCGTGCAAGACAAACCGTGCAACCTAACCAGTTTTGGGTTTTCATTTATTTTATATAATTAAATTACTGTCCATGAGGGATTCAATTAAACGAAATAATAAGGGGGATTTTAATTTATTAAATTCATGGCTAAAAGTAAGTTAATTTGGTTAAGAAAAACGAGGTATTATTTAATTAAATTAATGTGAGAAAATTTAATTAAATTATTATCAATTTTATTTAATTAGACCCAAGTCATTGTATTTTAACTAAATGTGTAATAAATGTGCATTTGGGGTTTTACCTAATAAATTACAAGGATATAATGAATTATATTATTTAATGAAAATTTGGAAAAATTATATAATTGAATTTTCAGTTGGAAGAATTTAAATAAATAAAGATGAGTTGGAGTTGTATTAATTAATTTTGTTAAAGGCACTTTAATTAAAGATTAACATAAATGTCTTTATTTAATAAAATTTCTTTGAAAGGAATTTAATTAAATGAGGTGTAATGGGGGAGTTATGAGGTTTATCAAAGAATCGTTTAAATTATAAAGATAATAATAATATGTTTTTTTATTATTGAATTATTTTAGATATAATTATTTAATTAATTATTATAAAATGAATTGGGGTTATTAGATGGAGGCACACAATAGGGTGAGGCGCGACCCCCTTCCCTCGTTCACCCAAAGAGATGCGCACCACTTCCCATCTCAACTCCCTATCCACACACCGAATCACAATGGTTTCTTCACAGATGTTTTTCTTCTCGTCGTGGTAATTCATTCTCCACATGTTTCAGTCTTCACATCCGCTATTTCATCTCTTATTTTCTCAATCTCTGATAGGTTGAAAACCTAAGGACTGGGGTTAATTTAGTTTCTTCACTTCTTCAGATTCTAGGTGGTGAAGATGATGTCTCGGGACACGTTGGCTGATATTTCAAGAACCATTTCTAATGTTATGTCATTTTGTCTAAATTTGGTTCACCGCCATTATATTTATGTGTGATGAGGAATTAAGAGTGTGCAAACACTTTTTAGGAGGTGCGTGTGCATGAGAAGTTTGTGGTTTAAGTTAGAATGTTTTGGTTAGGCCAATTCCTAGTGGCAGGGTCCTTGATTTTTTTTAAAAAAAACATATGTTTTTGTTAATTTACTAATTTTGATAAAGTTGACTACAATACTAGAAATAATATATAATTTGTATAAAAGTATTTGTTAGATTAAAAAAAATCACATTTTGTAATAACACCCCCAACAGAGGTGCACAACCTTCATGCTATAAACATAATGTTTAATGTGACATGTTCATTTAACTTTTGGATATGTGAATTACTATTTTTTCCATTTTTTGTTGATCCACATAGGTTATGTTGAATTTATGAGTATTGGGAGGGTTATGTTGAGATAATTAATCGGGTTATTACTTATGATTTATTAATTGGATTAGTAAAGACAAATAATTTGTGAATTAATTATGATCCTAGAAAATTTTAATTGAAAAATAGAATTGGTTATGTTAGGATAATTATTTGGGGAAATTAATTATGAAATGATTTTTTGGATATGAAAGATAATTAATCTTGAATTAATTGTGTTCCATTTTGTTGATTAATGATAATTAATTATGATAATTAATAATAATAAGTTGATATTTTATTTTGATAATTAATTATGAAAAATTAATTATGGAAATTTTTTATTTAGAATGGAATAATTAATTGTGAATTAATTATGTGCTTGGCCTTGAAATATAGATAATTAATTGAGGGATTAATTATAGGATATTGAATTAGATAATTGTGATAAACAATCGGTGGAATAATTATTTTTGATGATTTGAATAAAATGATATAATTAATGGTGTATTAATTATATGTTTTGTAGTAATGTTTCAAATAATTAATTATGAATAATTAATTATAGAAAGAGTGTTATGTTTATTGGTTAATTAATTGATGAAATAATTGATGGGTTATATTCTTCTAAATTATTGAATTAAGTAATGGCCATTGAAATGTTTAACAAATCATTGGATTTGTAAATTAATGTCATGGGAAATTATTATAACATAAATAATGATTAAATGGATGAGATTTTGTTGTCCTAGGTATGGCATCCTAGACCTATGTAAAAGTTGGGACATGGACATGGGGATCATACCTATTAGTTATCAAATGATTTAAATGAATGAGAATGTGGTGCTAGGTATGACATCTTAGACCAATGTAGCAGTAGGGACTTGGACATGTCTTTCCCCCAAAATATTTATCTAAGCTCTTATATGTAAGGGTGTTAAACATTTCGATCTACACCGAATGAGAAATAGTTTTTTCACATGGAATTGTAACAAAAATAGTATATATATATATATATATATGAAAACAGTTTTTAGGTGCTAGAAATGGCGTTCTAAAAAAATAGTATATTATATGGATGAATTGTGAAATGAATAAGAGAATTGAATTATGCTCTAGTTGAATGTGATTAAATAATGAAAGATTTTGAATGGTTGGAATTTTGGTATGAGATGAAGTTGGTAATGAGGTACAGGATACCATAGTAACCATAGAGAAAATAACTGATTAAATTGAGAATACTTAGTAAAGTGTTGAGAGGAATTCAATCATGATAAATATGGATGTATGTTTATTACGTAGACTGTTATTCTGACTAGAGGTCGATGTAGTTATCGCCGTCAGGTGGCCCTTTGGTACCTGGATGGGTTTTTGGTTATTTATTCAGTTAAGTTATTACATTGTTATATCTTCACATTTTTAATATATTTTATTAACAACATTGATCTAGAAAATTAGTGGTCATGACCTATAGTGATGTATATATCACCACAAATTTGGGCCGTCATTGCACTCGGGTACCCGAGTTGACATTTTTGTTTGTAGGACTGTGGACCATTTCCTATGGATGTTATGTGTACTTGGGAGTTAGGAGAAATATTTTGAGCAGGGGTATGGGATTCTCTTGGAGATTTCTCTTAGGGATTGAGTCCTTTCTTTATTTATATATTTTAATGTAAAGCATGCAGTTTTATTTGCAGCTTTCCAATATGTGTCACCATGACTTGCATGAATTGTATAAACTGTAATTTTCCATTTTCATTTTCCAGTTGAATATTGTTTTATATGCTTCCACTGTTTTCTTTAATTACAATCTATTTCCCCTATCCACTCTGAATATGAGTGTATAGTCACCCCACTAACTTTCCATAGACCCTCGTTTCTAGTTAAAATCCTCTGTCACATGGGGAGACCCATTTGTGGTCATGGGGATACTGGTTTGACTATCTGTTTGAGGGTAATCCGGGTCAGGATGTTACAAAGTGGTATTAATGGTTAATGTTTTTATTCTTTTTTCCTTTGTGTTTCTCTTTTGGGTTGGTAGACAGGAGACCAGAAAAGTTTCGATAATCAGTTAATAGCCGTGTTTGGGGATGATCATCCCTTATACGGGAAATGACCAAGTGTGTAGGGATTGGTATTAATGTTAATACTTTTGAGGTTATATTTGATTTGATTTCACCTGGAGTGATAGGTGTATATTCCTATGGTTATTGATTTTGAGAATTTTAAAAATTTTCCATGGCATGATATGCAATGGAAATTTCATTGCAAGCATCATCTTTGGCCCTTATAGATTCTCATGTGATGAATATCGCATGCCATATAGTTTCAGTAGTAGTATGCAGGCTAATTTTTATTTTTTGTCTTGGGTAAAATTCAATGTTTTTATTTTCTTTAGAATTCCCTATTAGATAGCAGGTTTCAGTGATATATATAACATTCTTGGGTGTTTATATGCCATGATACCTCTATTATTTTCATGCTTTGATGTTGTACCATGCTTCTATGATATAACATGCTATTTTGTTATTGGAAATGTTATCATTATAGAATAGTTTTTATGTGTAAATGGATGCATGAGTATAAAAATTTTTGATTGATTATGTCTTTAACGAGATATAATATCAGTCGTATGTTGTATGGGCACCTTATAAATTGGAAAAGGGTAACCCGTTTATTCAAACAATTGAAAATCTAGCTGCTAAGGTTAAAAAATTTTAAATGGAAATTAATTGTGATTAATGGAAGCCAAATTATAGAGGTAAGGTTTATGGATGCCTTATTTATCGATAGACGGGCACCCATTTGACTGATCCAGTATAACCATTTTGTGTTTTTAATGGTTTTAAATGTAAAACTATTGAGTTTTTATTAAAATTAACTGTTATTGGGTTTCTTTTTAATGAACCTATATATTCATAATTAAATGGGACCCTCAGAGGTCTCATTATGATTTAATGGAATTTAAATCTAAATTTAACATTAAGAAAAATGAAATGACACTAAATTTTAAATGTTTGAGCAGAAGCTTATTATAGCTTGCCTATTTTGGCCATGGAGCATTGTTAAAATACCATGTTCCTTGTTGTGGAATTTTACTTTTGTATTTTTTAAAATTCTTTCAATCTTTACAGGTTGAAACTAATTCAATGAAATCACTAAAATGAAACAGAGGATTTTTGAGATTAGTGATTTATGTTTCGTGTAACCAAGAGATTGGTATAAAAAATATGCTTCGTAATGGACTAGCCTATGGTAGGTAGCATCCTTATAGATTGAGATGATTTGTTACACTGAGATATTTTCAGTTTGGGGTCATTATAGTCTTTTTTCACTTAATATATCTTTGGGGACTTATGGATATTGACATGCCGATGGGATTATGTTGAAAATTTCATATGATATATAGACGTGGTGATCATGGTTCGTGGAACATCACATGTTCATTTAATGTGTTTCTAAAATGAAGCACTTGTGAGTGAATAATATTTTCATTAATGACATGGAATCTCTTATTGTGGGTAATGTCCCATTGGAATGTTTTTCCAAGAGTTTAGTGGTAAAATTTGAAGGAACAAAGATGCCTTGGGGATGAAAAAAATCAATGTGTGGTTGATGATACGTCAGCAGGATAAGCTGAAACATTTTGTAAATTATCAACCGGTTATATTTAAACTAATCTGTTGGTGACCTGGGTTTACTCTTACTATTTTTTATGATGAAGAGCATGTCCTCTATCTCGACCTCATCTTGGTGGCACTGAGATAGGGACAGTTATATGACATGGTAATGTTTTGAAAGTTGATGGACACAATAAGTGGTTGTTAATTGGGTTGTAGGTGGGATGTTTCATTCATTGGGTTACACTTTTATTCATTTTGGGAAACAAGAGTTTTAAGGTAGCCATGAGATGGGTTGACTTGTAAAGGTCATCGAAAGATGAGTGAGGAATTTGGTTACTTGTGGTTTGTGATGAAATCATTTTAATGGCACATCACCATGTAAATGAGGACTGTAGGTTTTTGGGTTTGAAATATCTATTGAGGAGATGATGATAGGATCATGAATATAATAGTGTGGTCTTGGTTATGTAACATTTGTATGTTTTGTATTGGATTTAGGTATTTGGATCGATTTTAAAAGTTTTAAGTCGTTGGGATTGTGATTTGGTTATAGGTGTTTTTGGTGTTTAGAAAAAAAATGTAATTGATCAAATGCGGCTATATGACATTGTTGGATTGGTTAATGCTATAGTAGTTTGTATTTTAATCTCGGGGATGAGATGGTTTAATGGTGGGTAAATTGTAAAGTCCCATGTTTTTGAATCGGGTTAAAATATGAATGTTTTTGAAATTCTTCATTTTTGGAATGGTCGGTCTTAAAACCAAGATTCAATTTGATTTTTCGTGATTTTAGACCATTTAAAAGTGTTGATAATTGGATTGGGTAAATTTTTGAGAAGTTTTACGTGTAGTTCAAAGGGTTTTAAAAGCACCAAACCTTTTAGTGGAATTCACATGGTCTGAGAACAGATGGTTAAACTGTGTGGGTCAAACCATGCCACTTACTAAAGGTGAGGCAATAGTGCTTGCATGATCTATGCACAGTTAGGAAAGCCATGTGGGACAAACCGTGCAATGTATGTTCCTTAGACCGAAGGTACCACACATTTGGCACTTGGTTTCCAGACTGTGCGAGACAAACCATGCAACTTACCCAGTTTTGGGTTTCAGGTTATTTTATTTAATAAAATTACCATCAATGAGGGATTTAATTAAATAACGTAATATGGGGTTTTTTTGATTAAATTCATCGTTAAGAAAAATTAAATTAAATTATTCAAAAGGGGGTTTCATTGAATTAATTTCATATGTGAAAATCTAATTAAATTAGTCAGAGATTTATTTAATTAGATCCAATCAAATGGATTTTAATTAAATAGGGAATAAATGTGGAGTTGGTTTTTTTTCTTAATTAATTTCAAGGATATGATGAATTTTATTATTTAATGAAATTTGGGGAAAATGATATAATTAAATTTTCTGTTAGAAGAAATTAATTAAATAATGATGAGTTGGAGTTGTATTAATTAAATTAATTTAATAAAATTTAATTTAATGTGTCAAGGAGGGGTTTTTATTTAATTAAATTCATTGAAGATGAATTTAATTAGATGAGATGTAATGGGTGAGTTATGGGATTTCTCAAAAAATCATTTAAATTAAAATGATAATAATAATATGTTTATTATTATAATTATTATTATTTTATTAATTATTATAAAACTAAATATGGTTAAAAGAGGGAGGCGCACAACAGGGTGAGGCCTGACCCCTCCCCTCAATCTCCCATGGAAGGCACACAACTACCCAAATCAGCTCCCTCTCCATGTGCCGGATCGCGATGGTTCTTTCACAGAAGTTATTCCTCTCGTTGAAGTTAGTACATCTCCACATATTTCATTATTTGCATCGGCCATTTCATATCTTCTTCGCCTAGTCTCATTTTGGCAGAAAACCTAAGGCCTGAGGTTAATTTGGTTTCATCCCTTCTTCTGATTCTAGGTGGCGAAGATTATGTCTCAAGACCCATTGGTCCATATTTCGACAAATGTTTCTGAAGACATATCAATTTTTCTCGATTTGGTTCAACGCCATCATATCTTCGTGCGACGATGAATTCTGAGTGTGCACATGCATTTTTGGAGGAGCGTGTGCATGATAATTTTTCTATTTAAGTTAAAAAGCATTGGTTCATCCAATTCCATGTTGTAGGGTCCTCAAATTTGATTTTATTGGGAAAAATGATGTTTTTGTTAATCTACTTATTTTGATTAATTTCACTGCAATATTGGAGAATTTTTTTAATTAGTATAAAAATATTTATTAGATTATAAAATCACGTTTTGTAATAAAACACCTCAAAAAGAGGTGCACTGCCTTCAAGCTAAAAACATAATGTTTAACGTGACATGTTAGTTTAGCTTGTGGTTATGTGAGTTACTATTTCGTCCCTTTTTTGTTTATACACTTGGGATAAGTGGAATTTATGGTTATTGGGTGGGTTATGTTGAGACAATTAATTGGGGAATTAATTATGAGTTTTTAATTGGATAAGTAAAGAAAGTTAATTTGTGAATTAATTATGAACCGAGAGAATTTTAATTGAAATATTGAATTGGTTATGTTAAGATAATTAATTGGGGGAAATTAATTATGAGATGATGTTTGGATATGTAATATAATTATTGTTGAGTTAATTATGTGTCATTATGTTGATTAAAACTAATTAATTATGATAATTAAGAATGATAAGTTGTTATATGATTTTTTTTAATTAATTTGTGAATAGTTAATTATAAAAAATGTGATTTTGAATGGAATACTTAATTTTTATTTAATTATGTGATTGACCTTGAAATATAGATAATTAATTGAAGTATTAATTATAAGATATTGTATTGGCTCATTGAGATAACTAATTGGTGGATTAATTTTTATTTAATGTTTTGAATAAAATGATATAATTAATGGTGTATTAATTATATTCTCTAGCAGTAATGTTTGGATAATTAATTATGATGAATTAATTATCGAATGAGAATTATGTTGATAAATTAATTTATTGATGAATTAGTTAATGGGTAATATTCTTTATTAATTGATGAATTAACTAATGTCCTTTGAAATGTTTAACTAATCATTGAATTATTAAATGAATAATGTGGAAAATTATTATGATTTAATGAATGCTTAAATGGATGAGATTTTGTTTTTCTAGGTATGGCATCCTAGACCAATGTAGAAGTTAGGAATTGGACTTGTCATTCCTCCCTAGTAGTTATCAAATGAATTAAATGAATGAGAATGTGGTATTAGGTATGACATTCTAGAATAATGTAGATGTTGGGACATAGACATTGAGTTCCTCTACAATAGTTATATAACCCCTTATATGGTTGGGTGTTAGACATGGACATATACACCAAATGAGAAATTCGTGTAAGACATGGCGTTCTAACACCAATAGTATAAATATATGAATGAGGTTTTTTGGTGCTAGACATGGAATTATACCCCAATAGTATATTATATGAATGAATTATGTAATGAATCAAAGATATGAATCATTCTCAAGTTTAATGTGATTAAATATGTAAATATTGAGAATTATTACAATTCTAGCACAAGATGAAGTCGATATTGGGGTACGAGATACCATGGGAACCATAGAGATAATAACTAATTAAATATTGAATAATTGGGGAAGTGTTGAGAGGTATTAATTCTTGATAAATATTCATGTATGATTATTATGGAGACTCGTATTCCGTTTATGTGTCGATGAAGGCATCTATGTCATGTATCCCATTAGAACCTAGATCGGTTGTCAGTTATTTATTTATTTATGTTATTACCTTGTTATATCTGCACGTTAGTTGTTATATTTTATTGTCTAGATTGAGCTAGAAAACTGCTTATCCCAACTTAATGAGATGTTTATCTCACACCTTATTCAGGCCACCATTGCACTAGGGGTACCCGAGTGGACTTTCTTATTTACAGGACTATGGACCTTTGCCTGTGTGATGTTATGTGTACTTGGGAGTTAAGAAGAAATGACTGAGTATGAGTTCGGGAAGCTCATGGAGATCTCCCTTGGGGCATGAGTCCTTTATTTATTTTTGTATTGTAATGTAAAGCATGCTATTTTCATTACTACTTTCCAATATGTATCACCATGAATTGCATGAATTGTATAAATTGGCATCGTCTATTTTCATTATCTAGTGGAGTATTTTTTATATGGTTCATCTGTTTTATGAGATTATAATCTATTTCCACTATACACATTGAATATGAGGGTACAGTCTCTCCACTGACAATCTATATACCCTCGCATCTAGTTAGAAACCTTTAGCATACATAGAGACGCGTTTGAGGTCATGTGGTGAATGGTCTTACTACTTGTTCGAGGGTAACCCAGGTTGGGATGCTATATAATTGATATTGTGTAATCAATGAATTTAAAATGATTTTATAATATAATAAAATAAAAATGGATATAATAATTTTAATCAAGTGTAATGAAATGTTTTAACCAGTTAGGTCTTAATTGGTAATCAAGGTAAATGAGTGTGATATCCTCAATTAGTTATTGATGTACGGTCCCATGGAGCCTCTTCATCCTTTTCCCATTTATAATGAATGGTGTTTCCCCTATTTTATTTTTGATATGAATAACAACAAGTGTGTATATGTGAATTATAATAAAGGGGTCTTTCCATCTGGAATGATGTTTACTAGGAATTACCTTAGGTATATATTTATATAATAGAACATGATCACCAAGGATGAAGGTTCTTGGTTGAATTGTCTAATCTTAGGACATCCTTGTTCTCTCTTTGTAGATACTTGAATTTTTGAAAAATTCTCTATTGATTCCCTCTAGATCCTATAAATTTAATCCCATCTCTTTTCCAGTATAATCAATGTTCAAATATATCTCCTCTACCACCATGTAGGATTTATACTCCAATTCCATAGGATGGTGGTAACTCTTTCTATTAACCCATCTATAGGGGATCAAAGTAGAATTCATAGATTATATAATTTATTTAATATTTAATATATTTATTTAATATATTTATTCTATGATCACCCTAATGGTAATTATATATTGTAGATAAAATTTAATCATATTTAGGACCCTTTATATCGATATACTACCTACACTGAAGGATTCTATGATGCATGATCATACACATTAATGTTGTTACATATTTATGAGATACAAACTCCTATTATTATTTGTGGTAATATTTTTCTACTATTGATTTTTAGGAAACATATCTTGGGGCATGTATCTTGTAGTAATAGATATATTAGGCCTCCTAGTGATGCATGTCTTTTCCATGTAATTTTATTATAATATTTATTTTAACAATAAATTTGACGTAACATACTAATTTTTAAAGTATCTTCATATAAATTGTTTTCAATATGAAGTGTTGTTAGTGAATGGATTCATGGACTCCCAATTTATTTCCCTTGTATTGAGAAAATAAATGATAAAGAAATAATTAAAAATACTTATTTTGAGACCTTAGATTGAAGAAAATAACTATTCGATGCTTCTTAATCTTGATATGTATGAAAAAAATATATATTTATATTATAAAATTTACCATAATTAAATTAGCTATCACTTTTTATTATATATTAGTGTCCAGAAGATGTTTTGTATTGTTATCCATAAGAAAACACTACTTACAAGTTATGCTCCATACACTATGATAATTGAGCTAAAATTAAATCTTTACCGGAGAATTAAGTTTAGTTATTTTAATTTTTATATATGAAAAGAATTCCATGTTATTTTAATGTTATTATCATGTTCATATAGGGTATGGAATCATTATTAGTAGTTAGTAATAAGATAAAAAAATAACTATTTTGTGTCTATAAAGGTGACTTATTTTATATGCAGTATAATTTTGTTGTTACATAAAATTTTATTTTCATTGAAAAACTTCTTCAGAAATATAATTTTCATCATAAAAAAGGTGGACTAAAAGGTTATAATTATGTCTAGATACCACTTTAAGAAGTAATTAAAACTGGGAAAATTTAAACATTCAAAATGGTTAGGGTTTATTATCAGTTTCTATTTTATATGTCGTATCAATATATTGATATTTAATCCTGAATATAGTTTTTATAATTTATATTTTTTTGATGACCCTCTCCCATATGATGTGAATTATCTAACGTTTCAATAATGAGTATAAGTTGATTTTTTAAAAAATTGGATTCAATTTTTGTTCATCCCTTAAAATCTATATTACATTTTTTTCACATCAACTATGAAATTTTTTTAAAAAAATTCGTTGTACCCATTTTTTGATATATATATTATTTAAAAATAATATATTATATTTTATTACAATAATTTTATGATTTATTCAAACATTTCAATTATATTTTATTTTTTTGGTATAGTAGTTTAAATTAATTTTTTAAATTGTGTATTGGTTTTTTTTATAGCTGATGATAAACATATATTCGACATTTGTTATAAAATTACCAACCTAGAGGATGTATTTTCACATCAATTGTTTTAAATGAATGACCATAAAAACTATATTCAACATCAGTTATTTTTTAATTAATCTGAAATTTTTATACAGGAAAACAAGTTTAATTTCTTTTCAAAATTAACTTATGATTTAGAAAATACTTATAAAGGATATGTACAAAAAACTATATATGATATAATTTTATAAATAAATAAAACATGAAATTTTCAAATCAGTATATCATATTTGTAAAATCACTAAAATATTAATTTATATGTTTATTCCTTTTATAATCCTGTTTATAAAATTTATATACGATGTAAATACTATGTATACATAAATTTATGTGATAAATTTATATTTATAAAATTATCATGACATTCTATGCATGATAACATAATATTTAGATTTCAACTAATTTGATATTAGTTTTTAGTGAAATCATTACATTGAATTTAGTGTTTTAATATAGTTTATACATATAATGTATTAGATGTTATGGTGGAATTATAATCTATAATGATTAAATTATCATTTTGTAATGGGAATATAGCGTAGTCTTCTCATTGGCCAATATGTTTATGTATTTTCTAGAATCTTATGTGGCTCCACACATACTCTTTTATGGATTTTTGATTTTATATTATTTTAACATTTAAATGAAATAGTTTAATAATCCTTCTGTTTTGGATGCATTTGGTTATTTTTAAATACATTTTGTTTCTATTTCTTGATGCATAAAGAAAAAAATGTGAGTTTTGTAAAGGATTAAACATTAATTTTCATGGAACACATAAATTCGGTCGATTTCAAATTTATTATGAAAATAAATCATTATTAGTATGAATAAATTGAGGAATAAAAGATGATATATTAATGATTACATGTTATGTAATAGTTGTGAATTTAATATATATGTTATCTATATTAAATGATGAGCCTAATAAAATTACTAAATACAAAGTGTGAGATTATTTTTAAAGAAAACTCATGTGAAGGCTGTTACCATCTAGTCAGGTACATATATCTAATGTATGTTCCCATTGAATATATATTGTTAGTCATAAAATACATGGGTGACCTAATAGGACAAGTTTATTATTTTAAATTAAAACAACTTGGTTACAGTTGGTTGGGATACACTATTAGTATTAAGATACCAATGGGATAGAATTGATTTCTTCCATAAGTTGGATTTGGGAAAATAATTTTTACTCAAAAATACTAGTGTCAAAAGTGGTTCAAATGTCAAAAATAACAATATAAATATCTATGTAATCATATAAATTCCAAATAATACTCATTAAATAATGTGATACGAGTCTTAGACTAATAAAATGAAATCATATGTGGGGGAATGTTTTTAGTGGGATAAATTTTATTAAATATCATTAATAAAAATATATAAAACATGATTCTCACCCACAAATATTTTTTTATATGTTTTGGAATATATCTTGGTTATAATTTTGAGATATATTATAGTTATGACATATAAAATAATTATAAATTGTTGTCCATGTCAAAGAGGTGATCTCCAAGAGAATAATTTTGCGTATATGTGTATTAATGATATAGAAATCAATTTCTCCAACTCTGAATCATGGGTATCAGATATCTTGACTTCTTACATATTTTTTACTGATAAACACTAACTAAGATATATGAGAAAATTAAAGAATGGGGAAGTAGATATGTATATAGTGTATAAAGATATAATTATCACATTATTGGGTTTCAATTATGATCTATTTATTCCATGAATTACAAAATTTCTATTATATTCCCACTATTAAACAATAATTTATTATTTTATTTTAATATGATAGGATTTTCATTCAATATTAAGATAAAAATTTCCTATATATATATATATGAGTGAAATGTTTTTTTTGGAAATGGAAATATAGTGAATGGTTTATGAATTATTGAGATTTATAATCCATTATGTAACATTCAAAATCAGAATACCAATGTTTATTATAATTCATCTAACCTAAAAATTTATCTCCATAGACATATAAATGAGAAATGAATTCAATGAATCCCCAAAAACCGATTATTATATTCATTAGACCTAGAATTATTAAATATTTTTGTATAAAATTCTAATATTAACTCTCCACCTTGAATATGATATAAAATATACTATCCATATGAGAATGATTTCAACAAAAAAGTCTAGAAATAAATTCCTTGAGAATCACTAAATCATATGAGGATGATATTCAACATCCTAAGACAAAACCTATTTTAGGGAAAATATAAAGTAATAATATATTTATGATTAATGATAAAACCAAACCAAATAAAAAATATATAACCTAGAATAAAATAGTGTGAAATAGATAATAATAATACCAAATAAAACTATAAGACTGAAATACTCAAAATGAAGAAAAAGGTGAACACATGGAACCCTGTCATTCTCTATATGAAAGATACATTCAAGCTCCCAAATCCTTTAAAAACCATACAATCCAAACACCTATAAAGTAAAATAAATTCATATCTACTTACATTAATTACAAAAATAAATATTTGTAAATGCATCAAAATGCTTATATAGGGATTGAGTATGAAAAATTATTGGAAAATCCACCACAGACTTCCCAAATCCATCTTTAATGAGAATAAACTTGTTCATATTTTATAAAAATTTGAGATTAGAATAAAATTACTAAGATATTTATTAGTAAATTGTTGTAACAAAACCACATCAAAACAAACACCATAACATGAAATATAAAAACATAAAATTCCCCAAACCCTCCCCTTTAGATTCAATATTATGAAATAAATTAATCACCCATCAATGCTTGACTCTTGGAATTGACATAACACATGAGATGAAACCAATTCCACACTAACCCAAGTCATCAATTTGCAATGTAATTCCTTGTGACCAATTTTTTGCATGGTGTACATGTTTGAATCATCATGGAATCAACCATATACCTCATTAATGTACTACAAATCATACCATGGAAAACATTACATGTTACCAATATAATGATTCCTAATTTGAATGCCTTAGCCTAGTCTAAATTAGTATTCACCCTTATAAATTTAAATTTTATGCACACCAAACCATTTTAAACCCATAACTACGAAAATTCTACATGCTCAAAAATCAATTATTTTTGGAGACCATACATCACTTACACATATTCCAAAAACATTGTGGATATCAGTAAAAAATTTATTTTCAAAACAATTCTAAAAAAAGATAAGAGAAAAAAACAATTTACCATAGCATTTCCACTAATAAAAATAAGTATTTCATTTTAAAAACCCTACTCCATTATGTTCTTAGACAATGGAGAGATAGAGAGAATCCAACCACATAAATAATGATTATATGTTGAACCCTCACCAAAAACACATAAAATCAGCCTCTCATGATATTCATTAGATATCTAGGTTAAACAATCCTTAAATATAAGACAGTTTTAGAGGGATCTATATCGAATTAGATCATCAAAATGTATCACAGTAAGCTTCAGGGTCAATTTCCGCATCCGAAAGCGGTGAAAAGTAGTGTTTTGGAGTGAATTATAAATTTAATGATATAATTTTAAGCCACTTTAATATAATTTATTATTGGTATAGTTTGTTGGGTAAACTGTGATCCAAATGTGTAGATGATATTGTTTTAAAATAAAAATGGTCTCCTGGTTTGACTACACAGTTTATCCAAACCATGAACCTCCAGTGTGCTTTCCCAACATCCCGGACCAGTGCTACATAGTGCGTTCAAATTATTTACCAAAAACGCATACCAAATGTGTACCGTTATGTCTTCCATTTACTATGTATCAGTACCACACAATTTTAAGCTCTTCAAAACGTTTAGAAACACTACATAACATCATAAAACAAATACTAACATCTTTATAACACAATAATAAATGATCAAATTAGTAAATAACTCAAAATGTGGGATCGACATTCTCCACAACATTAGCCTTTCAGTCCAGAAATTTTCCCACTATTATACATGATTACAGACCTGTGCATGTTTCTTTAACACACATATCAAAGGTATACATCTATCAAGCATTATCTTGTAATTAATATCCAAAATATGAATCAAGGTGAGATTAAATAGTGCAGTCATCTTGTGGATAGTGTGTTCCTGAATAATCATATGATCACTATTAGAGTCATAATCTTAGGAAAATGATATGGGAAAAGTATTATATATTGAACTAAATCATGGATATAATGATAAATGATATGAAACCCCACTGATACAACCAAAAACCTTAGAGAACCTAATGTATTAATTTGTTACTAGAATTTCTTACCTGAGAGATAGTTCTATAATATATGAATCAAAAATAATAATTCATAATTCATCACCATTAAATATAATGAAAAAATTATAATATTAATGTAATTACTAATTAATTTAAACAATACCCATTATAATCCTTATTAAGAAATCTTTAAATTAGTTTCTTACAGTAAAATAAGTCAATGAAAATCAATTTCTAAAAACTCACTCAAGAAATGTGATGATTAAAATGGGGAAATGTAAAATTATCTATGTAACTATATAATATATTTGGATGATTAAAGATATATTAAAAGTATACTAAGGGATAATGGATATCCTTGGAACCACTGATGTTTAATTTAAATTCACTAAACATGTCATCCAATGCGGAATTGATCAATCTAACTTCCCTTCTATTTAAAGTTTGTATATCATGGTCATAGTCAAATAGGTTCCTGTGTTTAAATGAAAATTCCCCCCAACCAATGATATGAAACATGGGTATCTTTCATAGATTATGTAAATCAAAACAACATTTAATTATAAAGCTTCATGGATAGAAAACATTGGTAAAAATTTTATACAATTTATCCCCCTAATTAGAATGGAATGTTCCATTTAAATGAGTTAGTCAACTATCATCCTTATAAAATAATTCTTCTAGATAATTACAAGAAATATGGTGTCAATTTACATTCTAATTTTCTCCCACTACACTATAAGAATAGGTCAGATTCGTAATATGGATTGTAGTTGTTAGTGTTTAGAATTCACAAGTTGATAGGTTAGGAACCTAACAATATTTTCTAGCAGGATATGATTTATATACAGACTCCATAAGTTTTTCTTCATTGACTTGTTTATTTTTCCAATACTAGTGGGATATCCTACTCATGTGATGATAGATCTTGTGTTTCTCTTCTGGAATAATGGAGGAATCCATATTTTATCTTGATTACACAGGAGACATTTTTCATCCTATATACATTAAAAAATGTCTCCCCAGCATTTTGGTTCGACATATTGGTAAGTTTTTCCTTGTTTGACAATTGATTTTCAATATACATAGTCAACCAATATATGAATGGCTATCACCTGATAACACCCTAACTATATTTTGATTAATGGGACACAAGTGTTTTTAGTGATTTGTCCCCATACTAATAACTAAACCACCACTTCATTAACCAATAATTAGTAGACCTGAAAGTTGTGTAACACACCACTCAATAGATCATGAAGTGTTTTTTAGACTGAGCATAATCACTAGGTAGACTATAACTGAGAAAACATGAACACATAAAAATAGTAATCTATTAATCACTATAAAAACATGTAATATTGGTATTAATGAAAAATATTAATTATTAGTTATAATAAGTTAGTTAGAAAACTACTATGGAAGAAGGGAAAGAACATGTATACATTGAACCATTGAAAAAATATACATTAGAATAATAAAAATACTTAAATTAAATCAATGGTGTCCTAATCATAGGCCAATGCATGTTCTTTCATTGTGTGTTATCATCATACACACATAGACCAAGAGACTTCCTATGAGATCACCCATCCAAAAACTACTCTTAACCAAACACCATTATTATACAGTTCAAATCAAGGATGCACCCAAAAATAAATGTCCACATTATTCCCTAAATCCAATAACTGAATAGTAAATTCACATAGTATAGTTTTGGATTGATAAAAGGTGTCCCCAACCTCTTAAAAGAAAATTCAAACTCTTCCACACCTATATCCATTATCCAATAAAATAAAAAAACTATATTAGGTGATATGGATGTGACTCACCAAGTATATAAATAAATATAATCTTTTAATTCTAGTATCCCCCCTGAAATCCCCAAAATTATATTATGAACCCATCCAAATAATCATAAAATCCTTGAAAAACACTCCAATACTTTCAATAACTATGTGATGTAGGTCATAATGAACAATTTAGGTACCACTCAATCCTGTCACCTATAAGTTCATCTGATGCTCATCACATGATCCATTGTGTCAACAAGAAATGAAATTTTATAATTCTACTAATCATGTATACTAATCCACAAAGGTTATCAAAACAACAACCACAAAAAGATCTAGAAGAACAACATGAGAAACAATCAAACCAATTTAAATCCGAAAAACTCTTTTGAAACATATTTCCAAGGAACAGTAACTCAATATTGTCAATTATATCACATCCCTGTGATGTTATATAAGATCAAATAAAAATAATCCACTATTTTTTATTAATCAATCAACTATTGAAATCAAAATAGCTATAATGATTTCATTTAGTAGGTATTTCTGCTAAATACCCATTAAATGAAACTCTTATAATATTTTATTGAATATGAACTCTATAATATGAATTCATAAAATATACCAAAATTTTTATTATATAAATGATATTCAAAAATCAATAGAATGTATAATTAATCTACACATCATGATGCAATTTTATATTTTAAAAACATCATTGAAATAAATATTTCCTTACCAAAAAAATCATACAATCTCACATAAAAAGAGCATAAAAATATTCCTCAAATAATTATATATACAAAAGAATTTAAAATTTTAATTATAAATTTATAATTAATAACAAAATATAAAAAAATCACATTCGAACATCTTATGCATGACAACATATTTCTTATAGTATAATGATAACATTATGTAATACATTACTAACTAGAATATTTACTGTCGTGATGATAAACATAGAAATATTTTTCTATAACATTATGTTTCGAATGAGTTATAATTAATTACTCAAAAAATAAACAATTGAGTTTAATAAGTCAAATATTTTTTCATGATTTATGGAATAATGAAATTATAACTTTAAAATTACCAAATACACAGTAAACATTGTAAAAGGATATTAGGTTTAAAATATGAAAAATGTTACCTTGAAAATTACTCACTATATTATATATTATTGTCAAATTATTTATATTGAGTGGAATTTAAAAGCGATCTTATTCATCGAATAACCTCAATTTTACCGAGATAATAATATCTCAATGTTATAGCATTATTCATGTATAATCATAGTCAACATGAACTAAAAATTATATATTGAAATTGTTGGATCTGAATCTACGGATTATACACAAGAGGGGGGGTGAATTGTGTCTTTTTCAAATTATTACAATCTCTTCAACTTAGACAAATTCTGTTCACTATGCTTTTGCACGATTAAATATGCAGCGGAAAAAGTAAAAGCATGAACACACGGATGTATAGTGGTTCGGGGAACAGAAGGCCCCTAGTCCACTCCACCAACGCTCAAATCCACGAGCTTGGCGATTTTCACTATCTGGTCCTCGTTTCCACAGACCCGTCCACAACTGAGTACAGGCAGTTGACACCTTTACAAGATTCAGGCAAACACAGCCTTCCTGGTTCAAACACGAACCCACACAGCTTAGAACGAGAAGCTGATCACTCAAAAATAAAAGGGTTTCGATAAAGAAACACTTCTCCAGTTGTTCTTCACAATTGCAACAGAATGCAATTGACAGTAGATAGATCGTCGTCTTCAGAAAATAAAGATCCGTAATCAAAACAGTTCTGAGTCGATCCAGTTGCAATAGATATTACCAGAATCTTCACAACTTCAGCAGTAGTAGATTCACAACAGATAGTCGATGTAGAACACGTGAATCTGCTTTCAAGATCTTCCTTTGGTAATAAAGATCTTACACTTCTTCTCGATCACCAGAAAAGAACGCTTTTACACAGTCTCTGTTTTCTTGCTCGTCAAAAAATCAATATATATCACACACTTTCCTGTGCATATATATATATATCTGAAGTTTCCAAGATAGAACATATATTCAAATATGAGAAAATCTTTTGCATAAAATAGATCCATGAAAATCTCCTTTAGATTCGCGATTTTAAATGAAACAACAGAGCCGTTGTAACTCCCCTGAAGAATCGGCACAAAAAGCTCCGTTTAAATCAATCATTAATCCGTTGTAAATCGTCTTTGATTCAGTCAAAGTCGTATTTAAAAATCAGCTCGAAATCCGCCTAATAATCCGCTTGCTTGACTAATTCAAAAAGAAATATCATCTGTCAAAAATATCCCGACGCCAAACGTAGGGTTGATGACGTGGCTTCAAACGTAGGGTTCACAAACGTAAGGTTCAGAACGTAAGGTTCAGAACGTAAGGTTGAACATACATACTTTCTCTTCAGCATTCAAACGTAGGGTTGATCATCCATACTTTCTCTTGCTTCAACTCTCCAAAGAACGTACGGTTGATTATAAAGTAATGTTGATGATCCATACTTTTGAGAAACAAACTCAACACTGAAAACTAACGTACGGTTTCTCTTCCATACTTGTCCAACAACGAAAACGTAAGGTTCCTTCCAAACGTAATGTTCTTCTTCCATACTTTTCAACAACGTAAGGTTCATTAACCATACGTTTCAAAATAACATAAAAAGTAAACTTTTCATCCATACGTTACGTTCATCAACGTAGGGTATGAACAGTGATTCCAGTACGCGCTAAAATTGATCTTGCGCTACAGTGATTCCAGAATACGCGCTAAAATTGATCTTGCGCTACAGTGATTCCAGAATACGCGCTAAAATTGATCTTGGAATAAATGAAGTATAAAATCTCGTTATATAAAATAAATTCCTGCAAAATACTCAACGAAATAATTAGTAAATAATTAAGGGTATTTGTGAGCATCAAAATCATCATAAAGAGACAGAGTATTATTTAAAATAATCTCCCCCTTTAAAAAACATTATTTTGATTTGTTTAAATACATTGCTCAACAATCTCCCCCTTTTTGATGATCACAAAACCCATAAAATAATAAAACTATTTTAATTGCAATCTTGATTGAAAAAAAGTTTTATAAAATTTTAGAATTTTGAAAGGATTAAAACAATATTTAACTATAAAATTTCTCCCCCATAACTCAAATTTCTCCCCCATAACTCCCATAAAAATAAATTTTCAAATAGATAAAAGATAAATGTCGTATATATCCAAATGCTCCTATATATCCAAATTTCTTCATAGGAAACGAATGAATTTAAATGTTGTGTTTATCCAAATTCTCCCCCTTTTTGTGATATCAAAAAGAATGAAAAATTACGGATTTGAACACATTCAATATTGCACTGGACTATAAGTAAATGCTATAATTAACTGTGTATGAATAAGTGAATATCTTATACTGGCTAACTTAATCATAAATCAATAAATAACAAAACAAAAAGATAAGAAAAGAATTTTCATTCACAAGCTACGACAGTGATATACAGAGGAATCAAGGTGTAGGGATAAGACAGGGAAAAAGGTGTCTATCTCCTTTGAATTGCGGTCTTGATCTCTGTAAACTGATCTCGAAGCCTCTTCATCATCCCATCTCCTAACTTGATGATAAGATCTCTGTTCTCCTGAGTCATATGAATATCTTCAATCAAATTAACTCTGAAAAATTCATGCATTCTTTCTTCCTTTTCAACAAAAAGAGCCAGCTTTTCTGATAACTGATTCAAAAGAATCCTAATCGGTTGCTCTCCAGATGTCAACTGATCTACCAAAAATTTCTGATTATCTAGCAAAACTGACAAAGGGGCACTGTTGCACTGAAGATCGTGTAATCTGTCACTCATATTGCTCAGTGCTCCAGTAATTGCTTGAAATCTTCGAATCAAATCAGGTGAAGAACCTGATCCACTCACAGCACTATTTGCAACAGATTCAAATTTATTCTCCATGTAAATCTTCATCTCAGACAAATCATCTTTTGTTACCATCTCTGACTTCAACTGATCAACAGCATTCAACATATCAGTCTTAAACAAATCTACTTCTTGTCTTGAAACAGTAGATTCTCTCAGCTTCTGAAACTTCAACTGTTCTAAGTTCAGAGAATTTCTGAGACTAACATTCTCAGATTCCAACTGAGAAATACGCTTGTATAACTCAACAACTTCTTCTTTTCTCGAATCAGGGGCACCCTGTGCTTGATTCTCATGTCTAGAATCAGATTGATGAAGCAGGACAAGGGGTAAAGAATCTGCATCTGATTGTTCTTTGTCCTGAACAGGTTGATCTACTGAGCTATCCTTTGAAGCTTGAAACTCTTCCACTGAAAAATCTTCCTGAAGTACCTCTGTATTTACTTCAGAAGTATGTTCATCACGAACAGCAGTCTCTCTGACTTCTACTGAATTATCAAGAACAATATTTTCATGAACTTCTTGAGGTCGGGCCACTTCTTCACCAGGCACTGCCTCCATAAGTTGTTCTTGTGGAATTGCTTCTTCAATATCCACAGCAGCAGTCTGAGGTTCTAGTTGAATTTCCGGTTGAGCTACTGGTTCCTCTATCGGTGCAGTCCTTTCCACAACAGCTTCCCTCACAAATGAATAAGAAATTACTGGATCAGAAGATTTCAAGACAGGAGAGATGATTTCTTCATCAATTGACCTCTTCCTTCTAGATTGAAGTCCTTCTTGACTTCTCTCTTCTTCAACTTCTTCCATCTCAAGGCGAATTCTTCTTGCCACTGTACTAACTCTGGATTCTGCCTGTCCTTCCTTGGACTTAGCTGGTTGAGCCTGAGCACTCTCCGAGTCTTCCTCAGCTCCAACAGGTAAAAGTTTTCCTTTAACTGTGCTCCAGAAATATCCCACTTTCCTTAAAGTTCCAGCATTAAAAACATTACTGTGGTGACATTTCACCCCAGCACTTACCAGTCTGATCATTCCCCTTTTATATAAAAACAAAGAAATGAACCTTCCATATGGGAAAAAGGTCATTCTTGCTTCACTCTGACAGCAGTATCTTAGATATCTTATCATAAATCGAGGAAAATTAAACTTGATATCACTCATCAGAAGATACATTATATACATGTCAGGGTATAGAATTTTCTCCATTTCAGCCATCCTTGGTGCTAAACCGGTCTGAACAAACTTTACTAAGATTTTCTGATCGGGCTCCAAATCTTTAATAAGCACCTTCTTTATCACTTTTGTTCCAAACAGAAAAGACATAATGTCTTCAGACTTATGTACAGAATCTCCAATATTCCGTAAATCAAAATGAAAAACTCCTTCATGGGGGCAGTTAAGAATCTGACTTATTTCTACAGATGATATGGAAAAGTCCTTATCCTCTATCTGAGCCAATAAACTATCCTCCGTATCCCCAAGGCTAAACTGAACAGTTCTAAAGAAATGTCTCATTTCTGCCTCATATAGAAACTCAGATTTTTCACTATTAAAGGCTTGCTCAAGGCCTTGAAACGACAACGCTTGCTTCAACAGCAAATTAGTTTCAAACAACCATTCTAAATCGATGACTTTACCTTGCAGTATCTTCCGACCAACTACTTTAGATTTCTTTGCAGCACTGCTCTCGGCTTCATCTGGACGCTTAGTCTTTGCCATTTCAACAACGATTTCTGAAGGTTCGAAAGTTTAGGGTTTGAAGATTCAGAAAAGGGTTTTGGAGCAGATGTGCGGTTTTAGGTTTTCGAAAGGGTTTCCGAAAAAGGTGAAAACAGTTTAGAAGGTGAAACGGTTCTGACAGCCTTGATTCCCGTGTAATCACTAATCATTACTTTTATTTAAAACAAAATAAAATTACTTATAGCGGGAAACAGAAAATTAAACAGAATTCGAAAACAGAATAAGATTAAAAAAAAACTATTTAAAATTAAATAAACCTAACTCCCCCTTAATAAATTCAAACCTTGCCGTGGGAAGTGGTTTAGTAAAAA
The DNA here is from genome assembly GCA_963277665.1 of Viscum album. Lineage (NCBI taxonomy): Eukaryota > Viridiplantae > Streptophyta > Magnoliopsida > Santalales > Viscaceae > Viscum > Viscum album. The sequence continues at coordinate 1,296,532,176 of OY728128.1, read as the reverse complement.
TATCTGCTAATTGATTTTCTGTATTTACAAATTCTAAAAATATATCCTTTTTTAACACATGATCTCTTAAAAAGTGATGTCTTATATCAATGTGCTTAGTTCTAGAATGACTAATAGGATTTTTTGAAATATTAATTGCACTAGTATTATCACATAAAATAGGCGTATTATTGAAATTTAATCCAAAGTCCATAAGAGTGTTTTTCATCCACAACACCTGTGCACAGCAACTACCTGCAGACACATATTCTGCCTCGGCTGTTGACAGGGCAACTGAGTGTTGTTTCTTACTAGACCATGATACTAAAGACTTTCCTAAAAAGTGACATGTTCCTGAAGTACTCTTCCTATCTAATCTACAGCTTCCAAAGTCTGCATCTGAATATGAAATTAAATTAAAATCAGAGGTTTTTGGATAAAGCAGAGATTGATAAATAGTACCTTTTAAATATCTAAAAATTCTTTTAACAGCAGTTAAATGGGATTCTTTGGGATTTGATTGAAATCGAGCACAAAGACATACTGAATACATTATATCTGGTCTACTAGCAGTAAGATATAACAAACTACCAATCATACCTCTATATAACTTGTTGTCCACTGATTTTCCAGTTTCATCCAAATCAAGTTTTATATTAGTACACATAGGAGTTGTAAATGTCTTGCTGTTTTCAAGTCCAAATTTCTTAAGTAAATCAGTAATGTATTTGCATTGATTTAAAATATTTCCAAAATCTTTTTGAAATATTTGAAGACCTAAAAAGAAATTTAATTCTCCCATCATACTCATTTCAAATTCTTTTTGCATTAATTCTGAAAATTCATGACAAAGAATTTTATTGGTTGATCCAAAAATTACATCATCAACATAAATTTGAACCAACAAAACATTATTTTTCACAGTTTTCTTAAAGAGTGTTGGATCTGCTAGTCCAACAGTAAAATCATTTTTCAAAAGAAAAGAACTTAGTCTTTCATACCAAGCTCTAGGTGCTTGTTTAAGGCCATAAAGAGCTTTAGTAAGTTTGAAAACAGAATCTGGTTTTTGAGAATTTTCAAAACCAGGAGGTTGCTCAACATAAACTTCCTCCATTAAATAACCATTTAAAAAGGCAGATTTAACATCCATCTGAAATAATTTAAAATTCATATGAGATGCATAGGCTAAAAGGATTCTAATAGCTTCTAACCTGGCTACAGGTGCAAAGGTCTCATCATAATCTATTCCTTCTTCTTGATTGTATCCTTTAGCTACTAATCTTGCTTTATTTCTAGTTATTATCCCTTGATCATCCTGTTTATTCCTAAAGACCCATTTAGTTCCTATTACTGGATAATCATGTGGTCTTTCAACTAATTCCCAAACCTTATTTCTCTTGAACTGGTTCAATTCATCCTGCATTGCTATTACCCAGCTCTCATCATCTAAGGCTTCTTCTATGGTCTTAGGTTCTTGTTGGGATAGGAAAGCAGAGAATTCAACTATGTTTCCAAAGTTTCTTCTAGTTTGAATACCAGTCTCTAAGTCACCTATCACAGATTCTAAAGGGTGATTCTTTAAGGTTCTAGACTGTCTAGGCATTACATTCAAAGGCTCTTCAGTATCATGTTCTTCTGAACTGGACTGAATTTCTTTTATATCATTTTCAAAATCATTCTTTAAATTCTCAGGTCTCATGTTTTCATTAGAATCAGGTTCATCTATTTGTTCTATCCTTTTCTCAAAAGGATCAGATTCATCAAATTTCACATGAACTGATTCTTCAACAATCCTTGACTTTTTATTATAGACTCTATAAGCTTTGGAGGTTGCAGAATATCCTAAGAAAATACCTTTATCAGATTTTGGATCAAATTTACCAAGATTATCTTTTGTATTCAAGATGTAAACCTTGCATCCAAAAACTTTAAAGTAATTTACTTTAGGTTTTCTGTTATTCCATAGTTCATAGGGTGTCTTTTTCAAAATAGGTCTTATTAAAATTCTATTCATTATATAACAAGCTGTATTAACAGCTTCTGCCCAGAAATATATAGGTAGGCTATATTCATTTAACATAGTTCTAGCCATTTCTTGAATAGTTCTATTTCTTCTTTCTACAATCCCATTCTGTTGAGGTGTTCTTGGAGCAGAGAAGGTGTGTTTAATACCCATGTTTGAGCAAAAGGAATTAAATTCCTGGTTTTCAAATTCTCCACCATGATCACTTCTCAATGAGATTATATTAAAACCTTTTTCATTTTGAACAGATTTACAAAAACCTTCGAATAAACTAAAAGCTTCACTTTTAAATTTCAAAAAGAAAATCCAAGTAAATCTAGAGTAATCATCAACTAATACATAAACATATAATTTACCAGCTAAACTTGCTACTCTTGAAGGTCCAAACAAATCCATATGGATAAGTTCTAGAGGTTTAGTTGTAGCAACTTTATTAACAGATTTGAATGATGATTTGTGTTGCTTGCCAAGCTGACATGCATCACAGAATCTGTCATTTTCAAATTTGAGACTAGGCAAATCAGAAACTAAATGTTTCTTAGATAATTTATGTAAAGCATATATATTGCAATGACCAAGTCTTCTATGCCAGATCCAGGATTCACTTATATTAGCAGTTAAGCAATTTACTTGTTGTTTACACAAGGAATACAAATCCAAAGTATAAACATTATCAGTTCTGGGTGCTCTAAACTTAAACAGTTTATCTTTAGAAACAGTACAACTATTGTTGGTAAAATCAACAGTGTATCCATCATCACAGAGTTGAGAGATACTTATCAGATTGTGTTTTAACCCTTGTACATAAAGTACTTTGTTGATTGAGACTGTCTCTGGATCTCCAACTGTTCCAATACCAATAATCTTTCCTTTGGCATTGTCACCAAAGGTGACAAGTCCTCCTTCCTTTCGAGTAAGAGAAGAGAAATTAGCTGAAGTTCCACTCATGTGTCTTGAGCAGCCACTGTCCATATACCATATTTCTTTCTTTCTTTGGTGACCTGCTACCTGCAAAGACATTCAAACAAATTGCTTTGGTACCCATATTTTGTTGGGTCCAGGAGTGTTAGCAAGCAGTGATCTGGGTATCCAGATTTGCCTTGTTTTCTTAAAATTGATTGAATCATATAGATCGTTGGAAATATAAGCTTTCTTAATTCCACATATCTGAGGTTGTCTTAGAAAACAGTTTTTAGCTATATGACCTCTTGTTCCACAGTAGTTACAAATAACCTGTTTAGTGCTAGGAACAAAATAATTTTTGTATAACTTAGGTTTTTCTCCTTTACTTCCAATTCCAAACCTTTCCTTTTTAATTACAGTTTTTCCAAGTATCTCATTTAAGGTGTTTTCTCCTTTTGTAAAAACTAATGCAGCCGTTTTATAAGATTCTACTTCATCCTGTAGAGTTTTTATTTTTGATTCAAAATTAATTTTATTTGAGTCAGCAGAATTGTATTTGTCAATTAATTCCTCATGTTGTTTTAGCAAAGTATTTCTCTCATCTGAAATAGCTTTGTACAAGTTCTTTATAGATTTATATTTATTAAATAATGAGTCATACCTTTCTTCAAGCATATTGCAGTAAGCTGCAAGTTTTCTATTTGAGAGGCTTGTTTCAGAGTTTGATTCATTATTTGAGTCAGAGGAATAGTATGAGTGTACCTCATCAGTTTCAGCCATGAAACACATATTTGCTTTTAAATTGGCTTCCTCCTTTTCTGAGCATGATTCAGAATAATTACTTGAGTCTTCAGAAACACTCCAAGTAGCTTTCATAGCTTTCTTGTCTTTCTGCTCATAATCATCTCTTTTGAAGAATTTCTTTTTCTTTGCATCTTTCAATTTTGGGCAATCCGGTCTGATATGTCCCATCTTTTTGCATTCATAACATCTCACTTCCTTGCTATCCTTTTTAAAGGATTTCTTGAAGTCTTTCTTCTTACTATAGAACTTTCTGAATTTTCTGGCTAGCTGTGCCAGTTCTTCATCCGAATTTGAAGACTCAGAGCTTTCTGATTTAGCACTCACTTCTCTGTTCTTCATCTTTCTATCCTTTTGTTGAGAAGTCACTTTCAAAGCAGTATTTTCCCTTTTTATGTAGACTTTATGCTCATTTACCTCATCTTGCATTTCAGCTTCGTACATCATCAGTGTACCAATCAGTTCTCTCATAGTTAGATCTTTAACAGAAGTTGATTGTCTGATTGCTGCAGAGATTCCATTCCATCGAGTAGGAAGTACTCTCAGTACCTTCAACGCTTGATCAGCCTGCTTGATTGGTTCTCCTAGAGCTGTTATATTATTGACAATTTCTGTCAATCTTCCATTCATCTGAGTGATGCTCTCTCCTTCAATCATTCTGAAAGTATCGAATTTTAACTTAGCAGTTGCATATCTCATCTGTCTTACATTATCTGTTCCTTCATAAGCAACAGCTATAGTTTGCCACATTTCATATGCAGTCGGGCATTGAGATACTCTGTTAAATTCGTCTGGTCCTAGACCACAGATGATTGCATTCATAGCTTTTGAATTTATGTCATACTCAGCTTCTGTAGCAGCACTCCATGTATCGGGATTTTCAGGAATTTCATAGGGAGTCAGAATCTTTGAATAGACTCTGTAACCAAGATTTTTCAGGTAAATAATCATACGTGATTTCCAGCAGCCATAATTATCTCCATTAAAGTAAGGTGCTCTGACCATTGACATTCCCTCTCTCATATCAGCCATGATACACTATGTATAATCTTTAAATACTTCTAGGCCTGATAAGACTTTAGAAATAAGAAGCTCCTCCTTTGATACCAATTGTTGGATCTGAATCTACGGATTATACACAAGAGGGGGGGTGAATTGTGTCTTTTTCAAATTATTACAATCTCTTCAACTTAGACAAATTCTGTTCACTATGCTTTTGCACGATTAAATATGCAGCGGAAAAAGTAAAAGCATGAACACACGGATGTATAGTGGTTCGGGGAACAGAAGGCCCCTAGTCCACTCCACCAACGCTCAAATCCACGAGCTTGGCGATTTTCACTATCTGGTCCTCGTTTCCACAGACCCGTCCACAACTGAGTACAGGCAGTTGACACCTTTACAAGATTCAGGCAAACACAGCCTTCCTGGTTCAAACACGAACCCACACAGCTTAGAACGAGAAGCTGATCACTCAAAAATAAAAGGGTTTCGATAAAGAAACACTTCTCCAGTTGTTCTTCACAATTGCAACAGAATGCAATTGACAGTAGATAGATCGTCGTCTTCAGAAAATAAAGATCCGTAATCAAAACAGTTCTGAGTCGATCCAGTTGCAATAGATATTACCAGAATCTTCACAACTTCAGCAGTAGTAGATTCACAACAGATAGTCGATGTAGAACACGTGAATCTGCTTTCAAGATCTTCCTTTGGTAATAAAGATCTTACACTTCTTCTCGATCACCAGAAAAGAACGCTTTTACACAGTCTCTGTTTTCTTGCTCGTCAAAAAATCAATATATATCACACACTTTCCTGTGCATATATATATATATCTGAAGTTTCCAAGATAGAACATATATTCAAATATGAGAAAATCTTTTGCATAAAATAGATCCATGAAAATCTCCTTTAGATTCGCGATTTTAAATGAAACAACAGAGCCGTTGTAACTCCCCTGAAGAATCGGCACAAAAAGCTCCGTTTAAATCAATCATTAATCCGTTGTAAATCGTCTTTGATTCAGTCAAAGTCGTATTTAAAAATCAGCTCGAAATCCGCCTAATAATCCGCTTGCTTGACTAATTCAAAAAGAAATATCATCTGTCAAAAATATCCCGACGCCAAACGTAGGGTTGATGACGTGGCTTCAAACGTAGGGTTCACAAACGTAAGGTTCAGAACGTAAGGTTCAGAACGTAAGGTTGAACATACATACTTTCTCTTCAGCATTCAAACGTAGGGTTGATCATCCATACTTTCTCTTGCTTCAACTCTCCAAAGAACGTACGGTTGATTATAAAGTAATGTTGATGATCCATACTTTTGAGAAACAAACTCAACACTGAAAACTAACGTACGGTTTCTCTTCCATACTTGTCCAACAACGAAAACGTAAGGTTCCTTCCAAACGTAATGTTCTTCTTCCATACTTTTCAACAACGTAAGGTTCATTAACCATACGTTTCAAAATAACATAAAAAGTAAACTTTTCATCCATACGTTACGTTCATCAACGTAGGGTATGAACAGTGATTCCAGTACGCGCTAAAATTGATCTTGCGCTACAGTGATTCCAGAATACGCGCTAAAATTGATCTTGCGCTACAGTGATTCCAGAATACGCGCTAAAATTGATCTTGGAATAAATGAAGTATAAAATCTCGTTATATAAAATAAATTCCTGCAAAATACTCAACGAAATAATTAGTAAATAATTAAGGGTATTTGTGAGCATCAAAATCATCATAAAGAGACAGAGTATTATTTAAAATAATCTCCCCCTTTAAAAAACATTATTTTGATTTGTTTAAATACATTGCTCAACAGAAATATTAGTTAAAACATGACATGACCTGACAATATTACAATATATGGGAAGAAACATTTGATTAGTTTATTTCATGCATGCAATTTATGGTTTTATTTGATATTGATTTCTATATGTACTTTATAAATAACACCAATATTGGTAATGTTTGATATTTTTTAACTGTTAAAGAAGGTCAAATTGAATTTTTGAAAAGGAAAAGCGACACCAGATTTTTGGAAGACGATCATGGAGAATTTATAAGTCATATGACTGTAGAATTGAGGAAGGAATGAGTCATATAGAGGTAAAAATTTACATTACTTGTTTTCTTAATCCCTACACGTCATGTGCCAAAAAAAATATGTGAAAGCGAGACAAGCCGTGTATTGGAGGAAATCATGATGGAATGATGTTGAAATGTATCACCGAAAGACACATATGTGTTATGATCTGATGGTACAAATGTATATCCGGAATGCCTGTATGTCATGTGTTTGATACCCATGGTTCCATATTTACACGTCATTTAATTTCTACAGGGCATTTAATGATCATGATGAGGCAAAAAATGCAAATATTCACAATATATAGTACTATTGACCCATTTATAGACATCGGACACACCCATGGCCAAGTTTTTACTCATCATTTTCCCCTTTGTTAATTACTTAGCCCATCTAAAGTCTAAAAAATTTTGGCCAACCTTTTGTTGTGGAAGTTATCTTAGAGACCAAAGCATAGAGTGAAACTTTGCATTGTGCCGAGACATCCCCAACATCATCTACGTTTAATTTATTCATTTTTTGTTCCATGAATTTTATTATCAAATCAATTGGGTATAAGGGTAAACCAACATTGTTCTTGGGTTATGTAACCAAAGGGGAAAGGTGCGGTTGGATTTATTCATTTTCAATTATTCATGTATTTTGGATTGTTGAATATTTGCTGAATAAAGTTTCAATCTCAATATTTTAATTTTATCTAGAAAATTTGTGTTTGAATAAAAAATAATGTTAAAAAATCTTGTAATTGGATACAATTAATCAAGGAATTATCATTGTTTTATTAAGGGAAAATATGTTTAAAAATAGTATCGAGACAAACAAGATTCAGAAAAAACCCTAAATTTCTAGTGTGAAGTAAAAATGGGTATTTCTGCATCTATGAGGGTGTACCGTGACCTATATATATATATATCTCATATTAACACCAACAATGAAAATGAATTGATCAATTTTTTTTATAAAATTCTATTTCACTAAAAAACTAATTCTAAAAAATCTAGAAATTCTTCTCAAATTTGATTCCAAACCAAACAATCAATCTGCTTCATTTTCAATTCATTCTTTCTTCAAAACTATTTCCAAACACCCATCTGATTATTTACCAATTTCTTCAATAATAAGTAAAATAAAATCATTTGGAAATATAAATAATGTTACTCAATTTCTTTGTCGGACCAACCTCAAACATTTTTAATAATAAAATTTAATTATTCATTTAATTTTTTTTGAGATTTATAAATTTTTTATTTTTATTAGAACCCTCAAGAAATATTGAAACCACATAGGTGACTCAAAACTAGCACCATTTCCAAATTAAATTTAAAGAAAATATTTATGTTTCTTTAGTTTTTAATATAGCTTTGACCATGGAAGGAAAAAATTAAGCAACATGCTAAAATAATTTTTCAATGAGAATATGGAAGGAATTAACATATAGAGTATGAGAAAATATAAAACATATTATTACAATCGAGAATCCTTGCACCCCCCATTATGAAAAATCACTTTCATATCAAGACTAAAATCATTTTAATGATCTAAAAAACATACAATTCACTGTACTAATGAATGAATATCTGAAGAAACATCTGGTATGGTTCCTTGTTCTCTATAACACATTTCAATTACAAAATTTTCACGTAATGTGGTAAGACTATCTCTTTTACAATTTTCATCACGTATATGAGATCAAGATTTGATCCAATTCCTCGCTACAAACTCCATAACCACATGGTATTAGATGTCCAAGAAATTTCATACATTTTTCTTAACACCATCCAATTTAATGGGTATATGGGTAAATATTCTATTTTTTTTTCAATTTTCAAAGGAATATCTATATTTTTTCGGAGAAAAATTTATTGGTATGGGTCATAAATGTCCCTATAATGGTATATATCCAAGTTTTATAATAAATTCTTTTTGTAATTGTTTTTAAGATGTCAATATTTCAATTGTAGAAGATACATCAGAAGAATCATGGGTGAGGAAGTATCTTTAAGGAAACTACAACTTGTTAGAAAAAATAGAGGGAAATAGTTTCTAGTTTTAATGACAAGGGACAAAAAATGTAATCCTAAAAATAAAACATAGTGGATAGATGGTGGAACAAATGGAACCAATAACCAAGAAGATGAAAAATTATGATGGGACCAAATAGAAATCCCTAATGTTCATTTATGGAAGATTAAAATTATTATTACTATAATAGTGGTAATTAATTTTAGAAATGGTAGCCTCAAAAGAAATAAAGCACATGAATATCCATAAAGAGCACAACATACCAATAAAATCACCCTATGTCCTACAATGGAGACCCAGTTCTATATAGTAGAGGAAACACTTTCTATATGCATAACCATGCCTAAGGTTTCAATCAAATAAATAAATTTGTTAATTAACTAATAGATGAAACTATAGAATCTAGAGTGTCATGTTAGCCAAATTTCTGATCAACATGAAGAGGGACCCATAAGAGTTCTACCAAAACTCTCTTAGTTCACCCTTATAAATATTTAATATTTTAAATATATTAAGTGGTATGAAAACAAAAGGATTTTGTTTAAATTATATAGGGAAAAAATCATTTTTGAAAGTGAAAGAATAAATAGAAATTACATAGGAAAATGTATTAGAAGAAGATAATGAAGAAACACCATACTACAATACATGAATTAATTTTATAAATTGAATTGGGGAAGTAGATAATGAAATTTAGAAAGGTATATTTTTTAAAGGTTCAAAATATTTCATATAAATATTCCATTTTGAAATTATCTCGCCCACATGAAGACTAGTGAAACATTCAAGAAAACTATGATAACTAACAATAAGTAGTTGGAAGATATTGGAGCCATTCCACTCACATGGAATTCTTTGGAATTAGTATATGAGGAACTAAAAAAATAAGAAAACAGATCCATCAATATTATCAATTCCCATATTTATTGGAGCTAAAAAGTTTGGAAACAATTTGTGAGACTTAGTTGTGAGTGTAAATGTCCTTTCATATTAAACATTCAAATATATGGCACTAGAAATCCAGAATACCTTAATTTACTTATTCAATTATCACACTCAATAATAAAATCTCCAAGAGGACTGATCATGGATATCATGGGCAGAGTTGAGAAATTCTACTTCCTTACAAACTTCTATGTACATGTCATTGAAGAGAAGTGAAATCCTCTCATTATGGGGACACCATTTTTATCATCTATGAATGTGATAATTGATTTCCAAAATGTGGGAATATTTCTATGATTTTTTATTGATCATGTATGTTTCAACATCCATTATGAAATGAAGAACTAATATTTGAGAGAGGAAAATTAATTTGATGAAAAAATACCATAAGTCAGGGGGTGTCGTTGAAATTGAAGAGGCACATGATTTAGCTGCTATTGTGAAAATAGACACTCAACTGAAGAAGAAAGGGAAGACGATGGACATGATAGATGAAACCAGAGGAGAAAATGAATCCATCACATTTTATAAAGGAAAATGTGTATGGATGTTACATGACCATCAATTTAGTTCATCAGGATTGTGGATTAAATGGTTTATTGATCCACTAGAGACCTAGTAAGTACTTCCATCATGACGAATAAAACAATTTATAGAGGAGGGATAAGGGACAACCTATGTGGATAAGAACCAACTTAGACCATTCAAAGAACTTGATAGGGTACACAATTTTTAATCCCCTATCACATGAGCTGATGTTGAAGGGGATATGGTCTTTCCAAAAATGGTAAAAAAGTTATTCTCGAAGGAAAACCATGTTTTTTTTGTATTTTTATCTATTTAGTTTTATATATTCAAGATCATGATCCTAATATTTTAAAATTATTTAATAATATACTGTAATTTCAGCTATTTATATTTAAATTTTAAGACTATCAAGACCATGTGTGACAACGAGAAGCTTAAATAATACAAAAATGTTGTAGAGAAATTACACAATGTGATAGAAGTACAAATCATGATCCGATATATGTAGAAAAATTAATGAATTCATCATAGAATAATTATAAATGGAAGTAATAATTTCAATGATTTATAATATATTCCCCACATTTATTTATCTAAGAGTTTTAATTACCAATTGGATCCCACATTTTATTCCTTCATTACTTAACTGAATTTAGAGGCATAAACTTATCAGGACAATTATCATGCCATAAATTTAAATATTTTGAAAATTATAATGAATGATAAAATTTGGAAAAATAATTATTAGGGACAAAAATGTGAATGAGGATTTAGAAAATCTTGATTTAGGGGAGCATGATGATCATTGTAAATGAATATTTTATGATATTTTTCCTTTATTTGAATTTATATTATTTTATTTAATTATATTAAATATTCATATATATTTCCATGAGTAATTTTCACATATATTCATATCTTTCCTTAGAAATCCTCTAAGATTAATCTTTCCATTCTTTCTAAAGTATATTTCTTGGTAAACTTAGGCCTGCGTTATTCTAGAACTTGATTTCAATTTTATCAATGTTTTGACTAAAAAAAATCAATTTTAATATGATTGAGGCATATTTTTTGAATTATTTATATTATGAAACAAAAAAATATAATACTTTCTAAATCCCATAGAATCCATGATAATCATTCCTAGGAAATGAACCATGTTACAATCCTATCTTATCCTTTCCACCCTTTCTCAGTTTATTTTTCTTTATTATCAAAAATTATTGTGGGGGAGAAGAATACTTGTAGAAGGGGTAGATTTTTTATAATCAATAAGTGTGGGAGGAAATTTAATTATATTTTGGGATGGTAGATTCATTGTATTTATTGTACAAAATCATTAAAAAAACAAAAAATCGAGACAGAAAAATGGGTTGTGTCAAGGAAAATTAAAAAAACCCCAAAGCTTCACTTCATATCTAATTGTATCTATTTATAATAGTTTAAAGATGAGATAATTTGGGGTTGTGTAGTTACTATGAGAATGAATATATTTTAATAAAAAAAGATAAACGTAATAATTTAATTGGGTGTTCCATTTATTTCATTTCATCTTTTGATGATACACCTCTAAGATAATTGTGAGAATGAGACATTCATAGAGATAATTTTTTATCATGAATAGTAATTTAGATAAAACCCTCATTTTTACGCCTTATGTGATTTACATCATTTACCTAACATTGATAATATCTACATTTATTTGATCCCGAATAGATATGACCTCATTGTTTTTTGTAATTTGTCTTTACATTGTTGAGATTTTAGATTCCCTCCAAGCCTAATGTTATTGAAATGTTTAGAGGTCTTTTTATCATTATATTGAAACATACCATTATCATGTGGGGAAAACATCATGAGAGAGATATTAAAGACGGTATGTATTTAAATAATGAATTGAAAAATTAAAATTGGATAATTAAAATGATTGAATATTTCGAAAGAGGATAATTAAAATACATGGTTTATTTTTATTCTAATAATAATGATGTATTAATAAATTTCCAACCTATGGTTCTAATTTTTTTTACATTTGACCAATGTATTTTTTTTGAAATTTAATTTAATATATATTTATGTTACAATATTTTGTAGAATACTGATATTCCAATCTTAATGAAAAGTACGAGTTCATGTTTGTGGGTATTTCATTAGATTATATCATGCATGTATTTCATGGAATTATATTATATTTATTTCTATATTTTATAGAAAAATATTTCCAATGTTGGGAATGTTTGAATTCTTTATGTTTTATTAGAGGATAAATTTAATTATTGAAATGGTTGATTGACACTAGATTTTTGAAGATAAACATGGAGAAATTTCAAGGAACATAACTAAAGAACCATGGAAGAATAAGATTTTAGAGTAGAAAATTCAATTGATTCAATGTGTTATCACTACACATAAGGTACTGATGCATGTAGTAAAAGAGATATAGTTCGTGAAGTGGTTGAAATGATGATGGAATGATATTGACATGTGTCACGGTGTTACACCTATGTGTCAATCCATGAAACTATTGAAGTATTCCAAGAACGTATACATGCCCTGAGTTTGATACATGTAGTTCATGATTTACACATCATCTAATTTATTCAAGGAATGCAGTGTTCAGGACCATCCAAAAAAATCTCGATTCACCAAATGATGATCTTTTGAAACTATTAAGAAATGAGGAAAAAAATATAACCCAATTTTGACCAATGATTTATGTAATTAATTGATGACTAATCCCATAAAAAGTCTATAAAATAATGTTCATCCTTCTATTGTAGAAGAGATCCGAAATACCAATGCATGTAGAAAATATATGCGTTGTGCAGGGACATCTCAAGTTTAATCTCTGTTTAATTTATGATTTCCTTTTCTTTATTCCTTCCCTGTTAATCTCTTATCACTAGGATGAGCAGGTAAAAAAATTTTGCTAGGGTTATCTAGCCGAACATGGAAGGTGCCGTTGGATATATTCCCTTATTTATTTTATGTATTATTTGTAAAAACATGTTTATTGCATCAATTTAAAATCTATTTATTTTTCATTTATCATGACCATTGGTATCTAAATATGAAATAAGAATTATAATATTCTACCATTGGTTACCCAAAATCCTGGAATGACCACTTTCATATTTCATGCAACTAGGTTCAAAAATGGTATCAAGACAAACCCGATGAAAAAAAAATAAATTTCTAGTGTGAAGGAAAACATGGGATTTCCTCATCGAGTAGGGGATAACATGAATCTTTTAATTCCAAATATTGAATCCAACACTAAAAATAAATGAATCAATTTATTTTTCTAAAGTCTAATTGCACCTAAACCCCAATAATATAATACCCAACCATGATTTTAAAATCTGATGTCAAACCAAACAATAAATCTTCATCATTTTTATTTATTTATTTCTTCAAAACAATTTCCAAAACAACAAGATAATTCATTACCTATTTCGTTATCATTAATTAAAATAAAATAATATAAATATATAAAGAAAAAAATCCACCATCTATATGGTTTCAAACTCAAACATTCATAATGTCTCATTTTAATTAGTGAAGTATAATTGTTTTTTTTTCTATTTTTTAATTTTATTTGACATATCATGAAATAATGAAACCCCATGGGATTTTACACTAACTCAATCAGTTTTATATGTTTTATAAACTAGAAACATGCCAAAAACCACTAAACAAGTTGGAATGTTATCTTGATATCCTGATGTGAAGTTATCGTCCAAAAATGGATTAAATTTTATTATAATAATATGGATTACCATTATCATTTAATAAATAAATTTTGATAAGAGTGATATCTAGTTTGAGTTTCAATTAAATTTTAGTTTTACATTCCTTTATAAAGTAAAAGTTCATGGAAGAATTAAATACATATTAATGCTCATAAAAATCAACAAAAAAATATAGAAACCCCATATTCATTAATGTTTTCAAAACAATTTCATTTAAATTTCTAATTTCATCCATGAACAAGAACGACTTACAAATTAAATAAGGTTTTTGTTTCATAATAAAACAAAGTATAAATAATAAAACATCATGTATGTGATTAAATTACAGTAGGAATCCTCTTAACTAATATATGATACCAAATTATAATCTGATAAACCATTGAAGATAATGTACAAACATGTCTTATAATGTTTAAGAACACTTTTTATTTATGGGCTTCATTTCTTATTGAACATCATTAAAAAGTGTTCTTCTACTCCTTTTTATACTATGCATTTCATGTCTTGACTCTATCTAGCTCCATACCTATATCCCTGAATGATGAACCATACAAAATTGATTTAATTGGTGAAATTCTAATCCTAACCTATTAAATTAAAGAGATATATGATTACACTAACCTTAGGTGATAGACATAGAAACCAAATGATTGTAATAAATTCATAGAGAATCAACAAATTTATGTGGGATTACTTTTCCTTGAATAAGATTGAAACTATACTAAAGAAATACTACTTCATAATAAAATTATAATGCTTATCAAAACAAGAAAACACTAAAAAACTATAACATATTAAAAATAATATTGCAATAGAAAACAATAATTCTTAATAAGAAAATAATATGGAAAGATAAAAAAATGAAATTCAAGGTTCCATATTCTACTTAAATATGCAGTAGTTTCCTCATATTTTTTTATAAATAGAAGATTAGAAAAAAAACCATTTCACTAGTTATATGTAAATAAAGTAGTGTAACCAACAAAACTATATCAATAATTATGCTGTGTAATCAAACACACATGAAATTCACCCAACCCTTTCTTCTATGGTACTGTCCATGAACCCAATATATCAACTATCAAAGTGGAACTCGATGAGTAGATATAACTGATGATTGAAAACCCATTCCCTAGATCCATTTCCTCATTTTTTAGTGAAATTTAATATTACTAAATTTTATAATTTTTTCTTAGTCTAAATAAATAAGTTCCCTTTCTTGTTGAAGTACAAAGATCAGTGTTCAGTCACTAAGATATATATTGAGGGGAAAATTAGTGATCTCTTTAATTTTGGAATTATTTTTATGAAAACAAATTATGAAACCTATTAGATATATAATCCAATTAAAGATATCTATAAACCAAACGTCAATTTCAGTAATATGATTGACATATTAACATAAAATATTTACATTGTTTGTTACACATACCAGCACATTTCCTGGTTGTTTATCCCACCAATGTGGATTATTTTACAATATTCATTTAAGAATTCAAAAGAACATAAAATTACTAGTTATAAACGCCTATAATTGTTCTACCAAATGACCCTGGTTCGACACACCGCTAATAAACTACTCTTATATAGTTGCTTATACGGCTAACTGTCCTTCTTGTATCCACATCCTTCCCCACTGGTTATACATCCTAGCCACAATACTTTTTAGTAAATTTGTCTACACCCTAGCTATAATAACTCCTTTCTTATTAACCAATCTAGTGTTGAAATATATTATTCATCATATATTAGTTTTCAATATAAATGTTGGATCGCCTTAAAATTTGAAAAATATTAAATATCTTTAAAAACTTAATTAAAATTTCTTTGGTCTCAATATAAATTCTATAAATTTACCTTAGAAAAAGTTCATTTGATTGATCTCTATCTAGTATTCCCTCCATCTGATGGGTTGTAAAATCCATCCATTATATATCCAAATTGAACTCCTCAAATCTATGATCTTCCATCAAATGAGATCCCTCTGTTCCACCTCCAAACAATTATCCTCTATTTCAAACTTCTTTATTTGATGAAGAAACTTCAATCTGATACACCTTGTTATTTTTTCGATGAAAATCATCCTAATGAATCCTATTTCACTATAAAAGAAAAATTATCTATACTCTTAGTATTTAACCAATGAAAATCTGTATGATAATACTTATTTAAAGAGTATTAGTCTAATTCTCCTCCTTTATCCATGTAGAGCTTTGGTTGTATACTGATGATACAATTCCGTTCACACTTTTTATCCTATGTTTATGAATAATGACTCACACCCATACGAAATCACCCTTATTATTTGTGTGCCTGTGAGATGAATTGTAATGAGCTATATAGTATTTTACTTATAAAATATAATGTAAATTTTAGAATTTCCTCAAAGAAACATTTCACCGGATTCCTAAAAAACCTTCTACAATATTCTTAATGATAAATTAAAACCCATTATTCTCTACAAATTCATAAATTTTATAGATTAAAAACATTGAATGAATACATTTACATCGTTATTATTATTTATATTAGCTATTTTATACAAATATCATTTAAAATTCAATTGAAAATTGTGTTTTAGATATACTTTTCATGAAATGTAATGACCCAATGTTTTATCAATGGAAATTTTCTTCTTATAATTCTGTCATATAATCAAATGAAAATACAACATAGTGAAATAATATGTTCTATGGATCTTTAAACATAATATATTAACCTCTATTATTTTAATTTTTAAAATATCACATACACAGTTGTGATCAGTAAGATGTTTGGAGTGGAAAAGAACAAACATAATTTTTCATGAATAGTAACCTACCCTTATAAATAGTAATGTTACACCTATGAATATTAATATGACCTTTATGAATATAACATCATCTAAAATAATAGTAACCACACCCATGAATTTATAAATAAAATTTAGGCATCTTATATGTGATAATATGACTATAGTAAAACATTAGTATATTTGTAAGACATATATAATGAATTACAATTAATTAATCAATCTAAATGAAACATTATTTTTTCTAAACGGTTTCCACAAAAAAAATTCATTTATTCTTGTTTTTAGATAATATTATAAGACCTTATGTAATTTTTGAAAACATTAAAAAATCTGTTAGAGTTTCAAAATATTGTATTTTTCAAGTAAGTAATAATTTAAATAAAAAATTAAATTTACTATTTTTATAAAATTAATTTTTAAAAATGGAGTTCATTTTTCAATTTTTTGCATCGAAAACTGGTTTGGGTGATTTTTTGGAATATTTCTAAAATACATGAATTTTTATGAATATTGAGAAAGAATAATTTGTAAATTAATGTAAATATCTGATTTATAGGGTTATACATGGTGTTCTGTTGATGTAAAACCAATTGTATCTATCTAACAAGCACTTATTTATATTTTGGTTCATCTAATAATCACTATATCTAGTCTTTAGGGAAACTAATAAACTAATGAATTAAATATTATGAAAATCCTCCTCTCTTCCATTATAAATACCACACCTACATACCTCTTTTATTCACTCCACTCACGCCCTATGCCTTGACAATATTATACCCAAATATCTCCCAACCCCCCCCCCCCCCACGTCCAACATCCTTAATTCTCTTCCAAATACCCAATCCTCTCCCCTTAAGTGGCTCTCAAAGAATATTGATTCAAGATGTAAATTCTTCTTCCCAATTAATTTTCATTCTTTTCAAGTTCATTCGTTTTTTTCTATACTCACCCACACTCATCAAAATGTTATGAAACATACAATACCTTACAAGTAATGAATTATTTTTGTAATAATGGAATAATTTATTATCATATCTTCGTTACCCTACTTTTGTACTAGTAGTAATGACACTATCCAAGATGTGTTAATTTACTATAGTCAAGGATGACGAGTTTTCAATTTCAGTTACCATCTTAAATTATGGTTATGAAACCATTTCTGTTATGTTTTACCCATATTATTATACAATATATAGTTTTTAAGGTTCTATAATCTTTTTTTACCCATGATATTATCATTCCAAATTATTTCATAGTGATAAAAAACTACCAATAAATGCAAAAGGTTATCACTAAAGTTTTATATAATGATTCAACTTCACATCAGGCAACAAAATTAAATTTTCAACCATATAACCATATGTATGCTAAATAATAAAATATAACTCTGATTCTAGACAAACATCTCCATTTTACATTATTATCCATTCTGAAAATAAGTAACCCGATCATGAGAACCAAGAAAAACCAAAACCCAAACAATGAAGTTGAACCACTTAAGCCATCAAAAAGGACATAAATGAATATAAAACAATTATACTAAATCATTTAGATTTAGAATTGGTTATGTTACAAAAAACTATTGAACATAATTTTATTATTTAGTTTCTTAATATCAAGTGGATAACACCCTCAATCTTTATGTAAGGGATCCTCTTTATTTCACTTTTATTCAATAATGTCATATATGTTTTCTCCCATTTATGTATAATAACTAATGAAGGAGTATGACTTATAAAATACCTCATACATCCCACATGATGTATATGTGATGATAAATTCCAATTCTATCACATTTTTACCTCTTATGTACACCCGATACCACGCTGATAATCTTTAGGGGATTCTACCAGAATCTCATTTGTTCTATTGGGTTACCATATGTTCCTTTTTCCCAAATAAGATTATATTATATTTTTGTGTACATGTTATAAATGATATTAAAATGATCTAAATTCATTTATAAAGACCGTTTCATAATTCCCTTTTTTGAATATACAATTTTTTATGCGATTCCCTCCTCAATACTTCCCGAAAAGAAAACCTATTTTGAGGGAACTTCATAAATTATTACCCGATTTCAAGTGCACTATATCTTATTTTTCAAGCCACCATTGTCTTTATAAAAATATTATTTTCTATTATAAAAATGTTATTGGTTCAATTTATGTTTTATAATAAGGTTTGATCCCTTTTCCATTTTATGGGCTCTATAGTAATTTCCTTAAAACCACACAAAAATGTTTTAATGATAAAATTTCATAAATACTTTAATTACATGTTGTCACTAAAAATTGACAACACATAACATGATAAATGGTTATTTGAGCTTATGAATGTCCAAATATATTTCAGTTCCTTTCATTCATGGACAATTTTATGATATTCCCATTTTCTATGCATTATGACATGGTTGTGGTACACAATTATTTCCATGGGTTACCCTTATGTTTATGTAAGATTGATTATGTATGATTCTTTATGTCAAAAAAATCTTAATTAAATGTTAAGATGGGTTCGACCTAATTGATATCTAATTAATTTGTCAAATTTGAGTCTCATGAGATGTTTTGTGCGACGGTCTTGGCTATTATCCTTGGAATCTACTACCATGTGTGATAGTCTTGGAGGTTAGCCTAATATTTTTCTACCACATGAAACAGTATTTGCTGTTATCCTTGACTCATAATAAAGTCATTTTTTATGTTTCTTTAACATTATTATTATTAGTTTTTATATGATTATATTGTTATATGATTCCACTGTTTATGTGTTCCCCATTGCACCCTATGCAGATGTTCGAGAAAAATGGAAGTTAGGAGATCAAATTGAATATTAAATAATGAAATGTTTCATTTAGTTCCATGTTTTCAGTTTCATATTCCAAGTATTCTGTGACAAATGAATTTATGATCATTAGATTTTACTCTGATGTATAATTTTTCATAAAATCATGTAATGTAATATGTAAAAGGAAAGGTTCACAATAAAAAATCCTATACCTAATGGTATATTTTTTATTCACTATCAGATGGAATCCCAAGACAAATCTAGTTTCAATATTTTCTTGCCCGATACCACTCTTTTAGGAAACCCCTATCAATTGGTATCAAAATAAAGATATCCTATATAACTCCATTCAATTCAAAACTTTTACGGCCCTCTCTTTTTCGATAATATACATATGATGAAATAAAAAATATCCACCAAATTTTGTTATAATACTCCATCCTTTGGATCATTCAGGTTTATGTACATTTGACCTTAATCTAATTTAACTTCATATATTTATCCACTTGGTGTTCTACATTGGTTACCTATGTTTGATAGATTTGAAATTCTACCTTCCATCAAATAAATATTTCAGTTACATACCATATACTTTTTAAATTCTTCATAAAAATCAAACTTCTATTAACATTTTACATCAACCTTGTAACATAATCTTAGTACAAATAGTTTATCCATCATAACCCCCATGATTAATCAGATCTCTTGGTTCAAGTTTCCTCCATATGGAATGTATTTGTTCATGTTCATCTGGTATGATTCGCAAAGCTCCTTAGACAATGCACTACACATGTTTACCATATTCAATCATTCTTTATCCAATCACGATAACATGAAGAATCTAACATTAGATAGTTACAAATTCATATTTCAATTCTATACAACCATATCATTAAACATTGATTTATTGGACTATATACATCTTTATCTATTCATATTACGTCTATCCGTCAAATAAAAATTTTCCATATCTTACAAAATAGAATTTAAGCTTTCTCCAGAAACCACATTATTAATATTTATTTAATCATATGAAAACTAAAAAATGCCAACTTCATACACCTCTCAATATGATAAAATCGTCGCTATTCCATTTTGGAAACATGTGTTTCATATTATTTTACGAATTTACCTTTTTAAAATTGTGTACATAATCAACATGGATCATGTGTATGTTTATGGTGTTAGGTACTTGTATGTTTGAATATCATATTTTGGACATGTAAGGATGCCATTTTAAACACCATAAGGATAGTTTTTACAAAACTCTAGAAACAACTATTATCTCAAACTATTCCAATATTCATAGGAAACATTCACTACAAAAACATATTGATATATTGGTATACAACGAAAATAAATTTTCAACAATATATGTGTTCCAAATTTTTAGCATAATTTCCAAGTACAACTAATTAATTCCACAACACATTCAGCTTGAATGTAATGAAAATCATGCTAATATCAAATTTTGATGTCACCAGTCTAATGGAACATAATTTTGAAACCATGAATATGTAAAAACTAACATTTCCTTTTATATATGAAACATATATGAACACTAACCCATATCAACTGCACAAATTATATAGGTTGAGACTCATAAAAAACCAATCATTTGGAGACTGAAAACCACTCTAACATTTAACCAAATATGTTGTGGGCATCACCCAACACCTTTATTTCAAAAACCAAACACTAATAAGATAAAACACAAATACTTATTTTCCATTGAGTTTACAATAATAAATCAATTTATTTAATTTCAAAAATTTCAGGCTTTCAATTTCTTTGAAAAATAAGAGTGGGACTGAATCAACCAACCCCAAACAAAGTTTTCATAATTAAAATACACCACAAACTCATTGATATATAATATCAAAATTGTACTTAAATATCTAGGACAAAGAATCCGACAATTAAAGATAGGGAGGTATATCATTGGGGTTATTAGGTTCACTGAAAATCACCCAAGGTAACCTCTATGGTCAATATTTCTAGCCACTAGAGGTGAAAATGGATGTTTCCAGGGAAGTATCAGGTTAAATTTTTTATCCACTAAAACGTTTTTCATGGTTGGGAAGAGTGGTATGGTATACCATGTTCCAAAAATGTATATTCCATTCTAAAGAACTTCAGGTTCACAAGATTTAGTGTAGTGTGGAAAAATATTTTACCCAAACTTTGCACCAACAATTCAACAACTCCCAGAATCCCATACCCTCCTGTGTGTTTACCTAAGAGTATTTTATAGTTTCAACTCATTTTGTTCCATATTTTCACCCTTCATCAAGTCTAAAAAATATTTAAAGACCTAAAAAATATCCTTAAACCAATAAGTATATCTTTATAAATAAAAAATATGACAAAAATGTTAAATACCTAATACCTAGGGCATTATAATTTGGATATTATTTATTAAAAAAATGAATGAGGAATTTTTTAGAATAACGATGAAAGGGATAGTGGAATATTAGACATTATACATAGTAAAGTATGGTGAAAAATGAATACATTGAAAATTAGTGGGTTTAGGTACTTTATAAAATTTACAGATTAATTTAATCAGTATGTCCATGTAATTTTTCATGGGAGAGAGTTTAGAAATATTTGAAATGATCAAAGTATTTTTGAATAAAGTATATATGAAACTAGATAAATTGTTAATATTATTTGATCAGATCGTATTATAGAAGAAAAATTCCATTAAATAAAATAATATATAAGACAATGTGTAATTTTTTCACAACATAATATACACATGCCTTTCATGGAACATGGAACTACAATATTTAAATTATCAATGTATAGGATAAAAGTTATTCACAGGTAGTATCCTTAGGAAAACTGCACAAAAAACATTATTGTCACCTTTTAATTGTTTCATAATGTGAATTAATATTATTTAAATTTTAATATGATGATAGAAATATTCATCTTGATTTGGTGGGTTTAAAACAAATGAGAAAGATGATGATCATATCTGGTTTGGCTATACATAATGCTATACTATCATGGTTTCCAAATTTTTCCCCTTTTATTCCACAGAATATTAATAGATAGATTCATCAATCAAGTCCATATCTCTATTGGATAGATGATTATAATGTGAATATTAAAATTTTAATCCGTGGGTAGGTATATTCTCATTCCCATGTGCGTAACATTGCGTTCATTTTTATCAACTAGTTAGGACAATCATTTTCCAAGGGTAGTAATTTCCTAATAAAACAATATTCCCACATCAAATATTAAAAATGGGATAAAAACCTTCAAGAAATCACATCCCAAACCTAATCTATTCTCCTATAAATAAAAAATAATTAGGTGGATGGGGATATGGATTTTCGACCCAAAAAATAAAAAACAACGGAATTAAAACATAATTTAACAACATTCAGAATTAAAAAATAAATTATTAAATGAAAAATAATTTTAAAAGAATAATTTATCTTATTAATTTGAATAAAAAGAACTCAAGAAATGTATATCGTTACAACCTACCCCTTACCCGATAACCCATTAAATCTACCCCTCCAAGGATGGGGAAGTCGAGATGATGTTTTATAAGGGAGACATTACAAAGTGATGAAAATAAAAGGTAAATAAAGAATAGAAATAAATATGTAGTAGTTAATCCTCAAATTAATTAACCATTGATCAATTGGATGGTGTTGGATGGATATAAATGATTTCAGAATAAGGATCTCTCCACCTTCAATAGGTCATAAATTTAGTTCAATGGTTATTGTGTGTTATCCATTTAAAATGGTCTATTCACGGATGTCCTACTTCATGAAAGTTGTTCATAAATGTCATGTGAGTTTCCCATCCAAATTTCAATATATTTTTTCATCTTGTACAGGGAGTTGTGATTTTTTTATTTGTATAATATATTCTTCCTAGGCAGACACTCCGTATTTCATATTTCTTGATTCCCTGTCATTAATGGCTATGTATAAAGCCTATTAATTAATGAGAGCCTTCATAAAACTTATTACAAAATATCGTTCACATATATCCCCCCAATTTACAGAGTATTTGGGAAGTCAAATCTTGATATATGGGCCCAATATAAAAAATATTGGGATCTATGAACAATTTTCAACACCGAAATTGTGATATGATTTGGAGCTTAGAGATGTTGTATTTTTCTTTGGGTCCAGAAGAATGAAATGATTTCAAGGGAAAATAGAATACAAAAAATAAATAAATTCAGTATTTAGTGAATTTTATATGATTATATTGTGTGAATAACTGTATAATTTAAAATAAATAAAAGTCAAATTAGGCCATTTTTCTGATAAAACACAAAATACCACTATAATCCTAAAATGGGATAGTTGACCTGAGAATAACACTTTTTTTCGGATTAAATACACTTGAAATTAATTGTAAAATTATTTACAATATTAGTTCATTCAATTCCTTAAAACATAACCAATAATTTTTGAATGCATAAAATCTCATCCTTGGAAATTAGACATCCCCAATGATACCAATATTAAACATCCACGATAAAAAAAAATAATGAATCCTCAATGGAAATTAAAATTTTAAAATGATACATAAAAAATAAATTCAATTTTTATTTTTTCAAAGAAATATTCAATTCATGTATTTTAATAGTCCACTTTGAAAAATTATAGGCATTCTCCTTTAATTCTTCATAAATTCTCAATTAATTATTATTAAAGATTATAAGTCGGGATCTACCTCCCCATGGATTATTTTCTCCCATCAGTCATGATATAATTATTATAGAGTTTTTCTCATATCACTAGAACATGTTCCTTATCCATTGTCTAGTAAATGAACTTATTTTTCCACTTTTTAAAGTCAAAAGGCACATAAAATCATGAGTAATTTTTTATAAAGGTTCAAATGACTATAACACATAAGGTTGGTAGGATTTATGCTTTCGAAACTATGCTTCAATGTGGAGGAGAATCTCTTAGGTGTAATGTATGATATCAAAAAATTCTAATGAAATTATCTCCATCAAAGTAGCAACCCCAACATCTCCTAAACATAATGAATGTTTGTGATCAAAATATTCATAATGAATAATTTGTGCACAAACTTGATTATTTTCAAATTTTGGTTTTCATTTGTTTAATTTTTTCAAAATTTACTTTTTAAACAAACCTCACATCCATAACCTTACCACATATGATAAAAAATCTCCCTAGTAATATTGATTTTTGGTTTTCCCAAATCACAAACCATTTTTATTTCAATTTGTTTCTATTTTTTTATTCAAAAGGGGAAAAATAATAAAGAGTACAATGAATTAATCAAATGACCTTTCTAATTACCAAACATTTCACCCACAAACTTGTTCCTGATAATTAATATCATCCCTTACACCATGAATCACATGGCCCCCACACTTCATCATTAAAATATAAATAAAATACCATGACTAAGGTAGGAATGGATACAAATGGATTATTTCATGGATCATCCCTATAAATTTCAATCATGGTATCTATGGGATAAATATGTATTGATGTAAAGGTGATATTTTATAGATATGTAGTTTATCAAAATATGGCTTAATCATATTAAATTTGGGTTTTTATAGTAATAGATTTGACTTCGTCATATTTAAATTATTGCAGGTGACATGTCCCAAGTTCACTTAGTAAATATGGTCAAGATATAATAGAATGTACTTGGTCTAGGAATGTTCTCATGAATGGGAATATAATATTCGAATGTCACACAAGGCAGGAATAATGATAAAACATAAATCCATATAAATATTAGAAATTTGATGCATGAAAGATGGTAGCCAAATTTCATTTACATGAAACAATAAATTCCCTCAAATCACGAGTCATAATTTAAATAACCATGTTTGACTTTAATAATGAAATTATTCATTGTAATAATAAAATATCATGAACATTGAAATCTAAAACATTTCATCACATGATTTAAAATAAAATCACATCTCCTAGATATGCCATGTAAATCATTAATTCTTGTGTTGATATGCAATTGTAGTTTAAAGAAAAAAATAATATATTTTCAATGATTAAATATAGGCAACTATAATGATATTTAATTTAAAATAAAACTCCCATTAGCAATGATGCTTCAGTCAGGTGGTGAATTTTCTATTCCTTTAGTTCTATTTTACACCACATTAATTACTTGTGTCCTATTTTGTATCTCTATTTTATGCCTTTCAACATCATCATTAATGGAAATTAAATATACGAATAAAATGATTGATAGTGTAGTCATGCTCAATAATTATATAATAGGACTCAGGGGAAGAGTGGACTAAGTGAAAAAAACAGGGGTTGTATCTGAGAAGCGCTTTTGTTTAATGTATTTGGATCAACTCAAAAATTAATGTTTTATATAAAACTGGAAAAAAATATTCTTTCTCCCAAAATGAATTGATGTATTGTCCACAGTTAATTTAAATTTATTTTCTCATGTAAGAATTAATAAAAAATGGATTTACTAATTCTAATCATGTGTGATGGAAATATAAAACCTTGTAAGCCTTTGTTTGTAATCAGTGTGAAGGAGTGTGATCTCTTCCACTGGTTCTTGATGTATGGTCCCATGTAACATCTTCAGCCTGTACACATTTATAGTGACTGGGATATCGCCAACTTCTTTTCTGATTTGCATATCCCCCAAAGGGTATATGTGAATTATAATAAAGGGTCTATCCTTTCTAAAATAAAGTTTACAAGGAATTAACATAATTCTAAATTTGAATAAAATCACTTGATCTCTAGTGTTGATTGTTTTTGGATAAATCCTCATGGAATGGTACATACAAGTACTCTCTTGGTTGATCATTTATTTTTTAAATATTCTATCCTAATTTTCTTTAGCTCTTGCAACTGAGATTTTCACTCTTTCCCATCATTATAAAGGTCCAAATTCATCTTTATTACCACCTTGTAGGCATAGTACTCCAATTATATAGTAAGGTCAAAACACATTACAATAATAATTATATAGGGAATTATATTTATGTGTGTCTTTTAAGCCATTCTGTATGCCCATAAGGTGACATATAACTTTTGGCTCCAGTCCTTCATGTTGGGATTAATAATCATTTCTAGAATGCCATTGATTTTCTATTGGAGAGTTCTACTTGGCCATTTTTAGGGCTTGTTTAGTGTTGTTATTTAAGATGATTATAATAATATTTTATCACTAATTCCATTTTCATATTAAATAAATTAGTTCCATGTTAGTCTATAATATCTCATAGAACACCAAACTTTCTGAAGTTATTAGGCCTGAATAAATCACAAAAAACATTAGCATCATTAGTTATGGTTTCTTTTACTCCAACACATTTTGAAATGTAGTAAAAAGATAAAATAATATAGTAATTTATAAATAGAATTAGGAATTTTACAAAGAATTATTTTTCCTACAAATCAAAAATTTCATAAAGACTTTTGGGTTTTGATGAATTTCCAATCATTTTTAGATATTACTAGAAAACATGAATTAATAACTAGTTTTGAAAAAAATTATGAATATTTTATTAAGTTGGGAAAATAAATTCACGATTATAAAACTTTTTAGGCTATCTGCTAAGGTCCAAAGTGGCATCTACATGATTATTTATGATATAATTCAATCACTAATTATATTTTACATCCAGATAAGCATCTTATTACGATTTTATCATTAAAATTTTTCCATAGAACTGGGTATTCCCCAAAATATAATCTTGATTCAAATTTATCCTTATGTTGTTGATGGGATCTTAGATGAGAGGGTAACGTATATGTGACCAAAAAATTGACATTATTGGAATAACATATTACTTCACAATTGATGATGTATAGTTTTTCTCTAGGAAGAACATCCTTTAGTAGGTTTTAGTTAGGAGTTCCTTCTTCATCAGTGTGGGGATGTTAACTTTCGTGATTAGCCACCTAATTTTTAGTTCCATTTTTATCTTTAATTTCCAAATTAAACACATGTTAGAGTAGAATCCATCTCACCAACCTTGGGTTATCATCAAACGATTTCACTAAACACCTAGGTGTAGCATTTTAAGAAAAATACTATAACTTTAGTGCAATGATTTTATGATAAGAATTAATATAGTGAAAAGACAAATATAAGGAACTCCTTCTCAATGGTCGTGTAATTTATATTAATAGCATCCAAGGCCCTTGATTCATAGGAGATGACATATGGATTTAGTTCAATTCTTTATGATAAGGTTAATCCCACTGCTGGGTAGGATACAACACAAAGAAATTCAAAAGGGCACTCTCATTTGGGTTGTTACATTATTAGTGGTGTGATCTCCATTTTCATCAATTCAGCATGTGATTCAAAGAAAAAAATAATCAACCTTAATATCAACATCCTTTATAAGTAATCTTAATAGAGGTAGTTAAATCCTAGTAAAATCTTTTAAAAATCCTCTATAAAATATTGCATGACATAAAATGGATCTAACCTGTTTTACACAAGTAGGATATGGAAATGGAATTTTTTCCTTTAACTTTTGATTTAGCATTCTCAGTCTATTTTTTGGGAAATTATGCACCCCAAAACTGTAACACCCGAGACTTTTATGTTATATAAATCATCAAAGGAATATTTTTGTACACAACACATGCTTGGCTTGCTTTACACGAAATTGCGACCTTCCTCGATAGCGTGCGTCGTACGCAATACCGAGTTTCACTAAACAACGATATGCTATTAAAATATTATTAAAACTAGCAGTTATGAATAGTAATAACCATTTTTTGAAATTTTATAAATTTTATTTTTCAAAATGGACTTCATTTTTGGATTCGGAATACCGAAATTAGCCTAGGGTGAAATTTTGGTATTTTTCTGAACACTTTCAATTTTTGATGAATAGTGAAACCACTAAGTGGTAGTTAAAAAAACTGAATTTTTCATAAAACATAATTTTACCGCTTCTGTGAGTGGAATTTCAAAAATCCGAGAGACACGGTTAATATCAAGGACTAAAATGTGGTTCAGTGAGATGAAAATAATTTTTGGTGAATAGTAACTTTTTACTTTTTTTTACCACGGTAAAAAGTAAATAGGCTAATTAAGGGTAAAGATGATATTATTATCACCCTAACACATGTCCTAATTCTATTGGATAAGTGTAATTCGACCAAAAACAAACTTAGGAATAAAATATGACCATTTAGGCCCACTTGGATTAGATTAGAACATTTATTATTAATTTATTTAAAGAAGGGTTAAAATAGATAAAATCAAAGTTTAATAAGTAAATAATTTTTAATATGGGGATATACATAAGATAAATTCGACTATAAATATTCATTAGAATGCTAAAAAGATTTCATACACAATGGTATTTTATTTGTAATTTTTAGACATTAAATAATTTAATTTATTTATGACACAATGATGATGGAGTAATTATCTTATTAATGAAATATTGACATAATTGATGTTATAAACACCAAAATAAATGTAATTTGAGACTTTTTATGAATCCCACTAATTTTCTATATTAATATGACATGTTAGTATTGATTTAATTAACTTGGTTCTAACTAATGATTCTGTTATGATTTTCACAAAAATCAATTACTAAATAGTGTTAAAATTGACATAAAATAGTTTTTAAAACAAATATTATATTGGTAATTGTTATTTAATTCCTAAAAATCTATGGTTTGGCCACATGACTTAGATAAGGTTATATATATTAATAATAAACAACTTTGGGTTCGTTTGGCGGCTTATAGTAAGTTTATTAACCTTATAGTATAAGAACACATGAAGACATGGTAAAAGTAAAATTATTTAACTTAATGTTAAATCTAAATGATAAGGTTAAAATAGGAACCTAAACTTGTCTAAATTCTATTGGATAAGAGGATTCCGACCCATCCCCACCTTATCTTCGAAATATATCAATTTGGAGCTATTTAAAACCGAAATTGACTTTATAATAAAATAATAGTTTTAGTTATTCCAAAGGTGCCCCTCTCCTCCCTTATAAAAGGACACCTCCTCCCCCTCTTCCTCACACCACTAGGAGCCTTCAAGCTCGGCCAACCCCTTCCACTTTCTCCTCTCCACTTCCATAGAGACATCCTAGAGGTTCTGGTCTTCTTCAAAGACCAATTTTAGTTCCCTAAAAGAATGTCTCAAAGAAGCACTTCAAAGAATAGGTAATGTCCGTTACCGATTCTTTCATCTTTATTTCTTCTTCCACTTCTTCTTATTTAGTTGTTTCATTATGAATTAATAACATAAGTATCACTCATATACTGATATGTTATTATAAGTATGAAACCACCCTATTAAACCACTTATCCATCCTACGGAAAAAGAAATCACCGCGCGTGCGTACATACGGAATACCGTCTCCACGCCGTGGTCTAATCTATTTTCCACCACCACCTTACTTGGATGGGTATAATGGTGTAAATAATGACCATATATGACTATTATAAAGTGATATTGATTCTGAAATAGTATACATATACTCCAATACAATTCCACGATCATAGGAACGATATCATCACTCGTGCGTACGTACGGAATACCGTCTCCACGATGTGATGCGACTCGTTCTACATGATCTTCATTTCATAATGATTATATAAATGAATTGAATGAATGAATATGATATATATTACACTAATACCATTCTGGAAATGGGGTATCTATAACCTAAAGTAAAGAATAAGAATTTATTCGACAAAACACGCATAAGAACAAAAAGTTATAAACACCCGAATAACAAGTAGCAATGAAATATTATTACTAAGAAGATAAGAATATGACCATATATGATATCATAAAAATAAGTATGATTCTGGAATAAGTCAATAACATTATATAAATCATTATATAGGGGGTTCAGATACTTACAAAGCAAGTCGGACCTAAGGTAAGGGAAATAACAAAATCTCATTTTTATCCGAGATTGTTTAAACTTTGGTATTTACAGGGGTATATTTTATCATCCAAATTCATGTTTCCTAGATATTAAATATTATTTACATCCACCTAAAATGGTTTAAATACAATTTTACCCTTCGGTGTGTTTTTAGTAAAAGATATGAAGGTAATCTTTTGTCGTTTTTCGTACGAGGTACTTTTTTGACTTTTCCGACAAAAGTACGAGAAGAATGTTTTTTAACTTATACAGCATGAATGGATTTTTAAAACATTATTTCCAAGAAGCTTCCTTTACAAGTTTTCAAGATTATTTTTAATCAAATTCTTTTAGTTTAAAGTTTTATGACATGTTAAGAAAGGAAAAATGTTTTTAAAGAAGAAAGGATATTTTCCTCAAGAATTCATTTCAAGTGTTTTTTCAAAACTATTTTCCATCTATGATAACGTTATTTGATATGTATGTTTCAAGTAAAATGTATCTATGATTTAAATGGTTTCAATTTTCTTATGATGAAATGATATCAATTGTTTATGGATTATGATGGCATGATGTTTAAGAATCCCATTTTATTACATGGGTTATGCAATAATGTATGATTTATGATTTTGTGGCACAAATAAGAATGGTATCATTATGATATGGGTGGGACCTATATCTCCCTCGAATGCATTGGGTAAAGATTTTATATCTCATGAGATAGACATGGTTGGAACAGTAGTTTATACCGGTTCAGTGAAACAAGACTGAAATGAAGGTGACTCGGTTCAGAAAGGGACTTTGTCCACTAAGATAGTTTTGGCAATGAGTCTTGACTAATAAGAAGTGATTCTCTATGATTATGTGTGAATGCCACAAAGTTTCATGTTTTAAGTTATGATTATTGGGATTACATTTCACTACCATGGTTTATCCCATGTTATGAAATTATGATCTCTTTTGCAGGATAAGATTTCCAAAAGTTATGTGATTGTGTATACAAGGTGATTGATACTTCTTTTGTTTACCCTTACAGAGCATTTGAGCTCACCCTTTTGTATGTTTTCTCTCCCCAGGTCAGGAAGAAGGTTATTAAGTAAGATATGCCAAAAGGGACTATAGATATGATGAAATAAATGGGAGATAGTGTAGACGCTTTATGAACCAGTTGTTTATGTTTCCCAGTTTCTAAAGACACTATACCTATACGGTCCATTCGTGGTTTTGTTATATGTTGTAATAAGTATGCTTCAATTTTGAAGTATTAACAATGTATGTAATGTATGGGTCGTTATAGTTGGTATCAGAGGAAAGGTATAGTCAACCTTTGGAAACTAGGATGTGAAAGCCTTAGTAAGAATCCTAAGGATAAGTCTAAGCATAGAACACAATCTTAGTGTTTTAGAAATGGCCATGGAAAACCTAGTCTAAGACCTTAAGTGTGAAATTTTATTCTTGATTATGTGGTTTTCCTATTATAATTAGTGTTTCTCACACTATTCTTCTTGGTTTTAGTCAATGGCTGGAACCCGAACGAATCGTGTTAATGCAGAATGCGATGGGCAATGCAATGATTGCCCCCCTGAGCAACCAAACATTATGGGAGCTGGAATGCAAAATCTTGTAGCCATGCTCACACAACTTTCTCAAGCTATGAATCATAAAGAACTTCCAAATGAGTAAAGGAAGGAGCAATATTCTGTTGAATCCTTCATGAGGCAGCGTCAACCTTCTTTCAGCGGGTCTACTGATCCATTAGTTGCTGAACAATGGATTAGTACTACTGAAAAGATATTTTCAGTTCTTCAATGTTCTGAACATGATAAAGTCATCCTAGCAGTGTATCGTTTGGAAGGAGATGCTTATCAATGGTGGAATCTTATTAAGAATATGAGGCAAAGGGATTAAATTGAGTCCATGGAATGGGATGAGTTCAAGAACTTATTTTTCAATAAGTACTTCCCTCGTATTCTCCGAACAAAGACGGAGAAAGAGTTTCTTGAACTAAAGCAAAAGGATGATGAATCTGTTGGTACCTATGAAGCAAAAATCACAAGACTTGCAAGGTACGCTTCTGGTATTATTATCCAACCTGAGAGTATGATCGATCGATTCATTAGTGGCTTAAAACCAAGTCTTCGAAGGGCGTTAGCCATAAGGGACATCAATAGCTACGAGTAAATTGTTCGACGTGCTCTCAAAGTCGAGATGGAGATTAGAGTAACCCATCAGTCATATGGGTTTGACAAGAAGAGGAAAATGGAATTCAAAGGAAAATCTAAAGAGCACACTGAAAAGAAGATGATCTTTCCCTTATGCTCAAAGTGTGGAATGAAACATGGAGGGAGTATCCTTAAAGGGAAAAGTAAATGTTCCAAATGTGGAAAGGAAGGTCATCGGGCATTTGAATGCCGCGATCATGGGAATAAGATGTCTAATGATGCAAACAAAGGAAGGGATACGCAGAATGAACCTACTACACTTCAATGTTTCATGTGCAAGGAGATGGGGCATTATGCCAATAAATGCCCAATTCCAAGGGTTGATGATGATGGTCGACGTCAACAAACTCTCAAGGCTAAATACAAAGGAATATCACATGCAGTTTCTTTCAGCGATGTGGAGTACGATAACGATGTGGTGAAAGGTACACTTACCATCCACTCTAAAGTAGAAAATGTTTTATTTGATTTTGTATCCACCCACTCTTTTATTTCTGAAGAATTTTCTAAGGGTATCACCGTATTACCTCAACAATTATATGTTGAGTTAGCTGTGACAACACCTAATGGCACAACAGTCGCATCAAAAGTTTATAATTCTTCTCCGATTGAAGTTTGTGGGAAAGTGCTTCCTGAAAATCTTGTGATACTTCCTATAGTGGAATTTGATGTGATTCTTGTAATGGATTGGATTTCTTTATATGGAGCTCATATCAATTGCCAAAGAAGGGAAGTCACATTTCATATTCCAGATCAATTTATGATCCTCTATCAATGCAAGGATGAACATAACCTTCCAGTGGAAATTTCTTCTATCATATGGGTCTTGATTCCACTAAATGAAGGATATTTATCTCAAATGGTTGGTGAGAAACTCACGATTAAGAATATGCCCATTGTACAGGAGTTTGACGATGTCTTTCCGGAGGAATTACCGGGACTTCCACCACATTAGTCTTTCAGACCTGAAATTTTCCCACTATTATACATGATTACAGACCTTTGCATGTTTCTGTAACACACATATCAAAGGTATACATCTATCAAGCATTATCTTGTAATTAATATCAAAAATATGAATCAAGGTGAGATTAAATAGTGCAGTCATCTTGTGGATAGTGTGTTCCTGAATAATCATATGATCACTGTTAGAGTCATAATCTTAGGAAAATGATATGGGAAAAGTATTATATATTGAACTAAATCATGGATATAATGATAAATGATATGAAACCCCACTGATACAACCAAAAACCTTAGAGAACCTAATGTATTAATTTGTTACTAGAATTTCTTAACTGAGAGATAGTTCTATAATATATGAATCAAAAATAATAATTCATTATTCATCACCATTAAATATAATGAAAAAAATATAATATTAATGTAATTACTAATTAATTTAAACAATACCCTTTATAATCCTTGTTAATAAATCATTAAATTAGTTTCTTACAGTAAAATAAGTCAATGAAAATCAATTTCTAAAAACTCACTCAAGAAATGTGATGATTAAAATGGGGAAATGTAAAATTATCTATGTAACTATATAATATATTTGGATGATTACAGATATATTAAAACTCTACTAAGGGATAATGGATATCCTAGGATCCACTGATGTTCAATTTAAATTCACTAAACATGTCATCCAATGCGGAATTGATCAATCTAACTTCCCTTCTATTTAAAGTTTGTATATCATGGTCATAGTCAAATAGGTTCCTGTGTTTAAATGAAAATTCCCCCCAACCAATGATATGAAACATGGGTATCTTTCATAGATTATGTAAATAAAAACAACATTTAATTATAAAGCTTCACGGATAAAAAACATTGGCAAAAAGTTTATACAATTTATCCCCCTAATTAGAATGAAATGTGCCATTTAAATGAGTTAGTCAACTATCATCCTTATAAAATCATTCTTCTAGATAATTTCAAGAAATATGGTGTCAATTTACATGCTAATTTTCTCCCACTACACTATAAGAATAGGTCAGATTCGTAATATGGATTGTAGTTGTTAGTGTTTAGAATTTACAAGTTGATAGGTTAGGAACCTAACAACATTTTCTAGCAGGATATGATTTAAATATAGACTCCATAAGTTTTTCTTCATTGACTTGTTTATTTTTTCCATACTAGTGGGATATCCTACTCATGTGATGATAAATCTTGTGTTTCTCTTCTGGAATAATGGAGGAATCCATATTTTATCTTGATTACACAGGAGACATTTTTCATCCTATATACATTCAAAAATGTCTCCCCAGCATTTTGGTTCGACATATTGGTAAGTTTTTCCTTGTTTGACAATTGATTTTCAATATACATAGCCAACCAATATATGAATGGCTATCACCTGATAACACCCAAACTATATTTTAATTAATGGGACACAAGTGTTTTTTGTGATTTGTCCCCATACTAATAACTAAACCACCACTTCATTAACAAATAATTAGTAGACCTGAAAGTTATGTAACACACCACTCAATAGATCATGAAGTGTTTTTCAGACTGAGCATAATCACTAGGGAGACTATAACTGAGAAAACATGAACACATAAAAATAGTAATCTATTAATCACTATAAAAACCTGTAATATTGGTATTAATGAAAAATATTAATTATTAGTTATAATAAGTTAGTTAGAAAACTACTATGGAAGAAGGGAAAGAACATGTATTCATTGAACAATTGAAAAAAATACACATTAGAATAATAAAAATACTTAAATTAAATCAATGGTGTCCTAATCATAGGCCAATGCATGTTCTTTCAATGTGTGTTATCATCATACACACATAGGCCAAGAGACTTCCTATGAGATCACCCATCCAAAAACTACTCTTAACCAAACACCATTATTATACAGTTCAAATCAAGGATGCACCCAAAAATAAATGTCCACATTATTCCCTAAATCCAATAACTGAATAGTAAATTAACATAGTATAGTTTTGGATTGATAAAAGGTGGCCCCAACCTCTTAAAAGAAAATTCAAACTGTTCCACACCTATATCCATTATCCACTAAAAGAAAAAAACTATATTAGGTGATATGGATGTGACTCACCAAGTATATAAATAAATATAATCATTTAATTCTAGTATCCCCCTGAAATCCCCAAAATTATATTATGAACCCATCCAAATAATCATAAAATCCTTGAAAAACACTCTAATACTTTCAATAACTATGTGATGTAGGTCATAATGAACAATTTAGGTACCACTCAATCCTGTCACCTATAAGTTCATCTGATGCTCATCACATGATCCATTGTGTCAACATGAAATGAAATTTTATAATTCTACTAATCATGTATACTAATCCACAAAGGTTATCAAAACAACAACCAAAAAAAGATCTAGAAGAACAACAGGAGAAACAATCAAACCAATTTAAATCCGAAAAACTCTTTTGAAACATATTTCCAAGGAACAGTAACTCAATATTGTCAATTATATCACATCCCTGTGATGTTATATAAGATCAAATAAAAATAATCCACTATTTTTTATTAATCAATCAACTATTGAAATCAAAATATCTATAATGATTTCATTTAGTAGGTATTTCTGCTAAATACCCTTTAAATTAAACTCTTATAATATTTTATTGAATATGAAATCTATCATATGAATTCATAAAATATACCAAAATTTTTATTATATAAATGATATTCAAAAATCAATAGAAAGTATAATTAATCTACACATCCTGATGCATTTTTAAAATTTAAAAACATCATTGAAATAAATATTTCCTTACCAAAAAATCATACAATCTCACATAAAAAGAGCATAAAAATATTCCTCAAATAATTATATATACAAAAGAATTTAAAATTTTAATTATAAATTTATAATTAATAACCAAATATAAAAAAATCACATTCGAACATCTTATGCATGATAACATATTTCTTATAGTATAATGATAACATTATGTAATAAATTACTAACTAGAATATTTACTGTCATGATGATACACATAGAAATATTTTTCTATAACATTATGTTGCGAATGAGTTATAATTAATTACTGAAAAAATAAACAATTGAGTTTAATAAGTCAAATATTTTTTCATGATTTATGGAATAATGAAATTATAACTTTAAAATTACCAAATACACATTAAACATTGTTAAAGGATATTAGGTTTAAAATATGAAAAATGTTACCTTGAAAATTACTCACTATATTATATATTATTGTAAAAATATTTATATTTAGTGGAATTTAAAAGGGATCTTATTCATCGAATAACCTCAATTTTACCGAGATAATAATATCTCAATGTTATAGCATTATTCATGTATAATCATAGTCAACATGAACTAAAAATTATATATTGAAATATTAGTTAAAACATGACATGACCTGACAATATTACAATATATGGGAAGAAACATTTGATTAGTTTATTTCATGCATGCAATTTATGGTTTTATTTGATATTGATTTCTATATGTACTTTATAAATAACACCAATATTGGTAATTTTTGAAATTTTTTAACTGTTAAAGAAGGTCAAATTGAATTTTTGAAAAGGAAAAGTGACACCAGATTTTTGGAAGACGATCATGGAGAATTTACAAGTCATATGACTATAGAATTGAGGAAGGAATGAGTCATATAGAGGTAAAAATTTACATTAATTGTTTTCATAATCCCTACACGTCATGTTCCAAAAAAATATGTGAAAGCGAGACAAGCCGTGTATTGGAGGAAATCATGATGGAATGATGTTGAAATGTATCACCGAAAGACACATATGTGTTATGATCTGATAGTACTAATGTATATCCGGAATTCCTATATGTCATGTGTTTGATACCCATGGTTCCATATTTACACGTCATTTAATTTCTACAGGGTATTTAATGATCATGATGAGGAAAAAAATGCGAATATTCACAATATATAGTACTATTGACCCATTTATAGACATGGGACACACCCATGCCAACTTTTTACTCATCATTTTCCCCTTTTTTAATTACTTATCCCATCTAAATCCTAAAAGTTTTTGGCCAACCTTTTGTTGTGGAAGTTATCTTAGAGACCAAAGCATAGAGTGAGACTTTGCATTGTGCCGAGACATCCCCAACATCATCTACGTTTAATTTATGCATTTTTTTCCATGAATTTTATTATCAAATCAATTGGGTATAAGGGTAAACCAACATTGTTCTTGGGTTATGTAACCAAAGGGGAAAGGTGCGGTTGGATTTATTCATTTTCAATTATTCATGTATTTTGGATTGTTGAATATTTGCTGAATAAAGTTTCAATCTCAATATTTTAATTTTATCTTGAAAATTTGTGTCTGAATAAAAAATAATGTTAAAAAATGTTGTAATTGGATACAATTAATCAAGGAATTATCATTGTTTTATTAAGGGAAAATATGTTTAAAAATAGTATCGAGACAAACAAGATTCAGAAAAAACCCTAAATTTCTAGTGTGAAGTAAAAATGGGGATTTATGAAGCTATGAGGGTGTACCATGACCTATATATATATATATCTCATATTAACACCAACAATGAAAATGAATTAATCAATTTTTTTTATAAAATTCTATTTCACTAAAAAACTAATTCTAAAAAATCTAGAAATTCTTCTCAAATTTGATTCCAAACCAAACAATCAATCTGCTTCATTTTCAATTCTTTCTTTCTTCAAAACTATTTCCAAAACACCCATTTGATTATTTACCAATTTCTTCAATAATAAGTAAAATAAAATCATTTGGAAATA
This sequence comes from Viscum album, assembly GCA_963277665.1. NCBI lineage: Eukaryota > Viridiplantae > Streptophyta > Magnoliopsida > Santalales > Viscaceae > Viscum > Viscum album. The sequence goes on along the minus strand of OY728128.1, from coordinate 1,296,493,647 downwards.
TAAATAATGTTACTCAATTTCTTTGTCTGACCAACCTCAAACATTTTTAATAATAAAATTTAATTATTCATTTAATTTTTTTGAGATTTATAATTTTTTTATTAGAACCCTCAAGATATATTGAAACCACATAGGTGACTCAAAACTGGAACCATTTCCAAATTAAATTTAAAGACAGTATTTATGTTTCTTTAGTTTTTAATTTTATTTAATTATTTATTTTAATTAAATTTTTTCATTGGGTTTTCATGCACCAGTTTTCCAGATTTTTAATCATAATGCATGAAAAAACACCCACAACAAAGAAACATGAATTTCAAATATCAATCAAGAATTTGAAAAAATCTGGAGAAATAATATATCTTTTACCATGGAAGGAAAAAATTAAGCAACATGCTAAAATAATTTTTCAATGAGAATATGGAAGGAATTAACATATAGAGTATGAGAAACTATAAAACATATGATTACAATCGAGAATCCTTGCACCCCCCATTACGAAAAATCACTTTCATATCAAGCCTAAAATCATTTTAATGATCTAAAAAACATACAATTCACTGTACTAATGAATGAATATCTGAAGAAACATATGGTATGGTTCCTTGTTCTCTATAACACATTTCAATTACAAAATTTTCATGTAATGTGGTAAGACTATCTCTTTTACAATTTTCATCACGTATATGAGATCAAGATTTGATCCAATTCCTCGCTACAAATTCCATAACCACATGGTATTAGATGTCCAAGAAATTTCATACATTTTTCTTGACACCATCCAATTCAATGTGTATATGGGTAAATATTCTATTATTTTTTCAATTTTCAAAGGAATATCTATATTTTTTCGGAGAAAAATTTATTGGTGTGGGTCATAAATGTCCCTATAATGGTATATATCCAAGTTTTATAATAATTTCTTTTTGTAATTGTTTTTAAGATGTAAATTTTTCAATTGTAGAAGATACATCAGAAGAATCATTGGTGAGGAAGTATCTTGAAGGAAACTACTACTTGTTAGAAAAAATAGAGGGAAATAGTTTCTAGTTTCAATGACAAGGGACAAAAAAAGTAATCCTAAAAATAAACCATAGTGGATGGATGGTGGAACAAATAGAACCAATAACCAAGAAGATGCAAAATTATGATGGGACCAAATAGAAATCCCTAATGTTCATTTATGGAGGATTAAAATTATTATTACTATAATAGTGGTAATTAATTTTAGAAATGGTAGCCTCAAAAGAAATAAAGCACATGAATATCCATAAAGAGAACAACATACCAATAAAATCACCCTATGTCCCACAATGGAGACCCAGTTCTATATAGTAGAAGAAACACTTTCTATATGCATAACCATGCCTAAGGTTTCAATCAAATAAATAAAATTTTCAATTTACTAATAGATGAAACTATAGAATCTAGAGTGCCATGTTAGCCAAATTTCTGATCTACATGAAGAGGGACCCATAAGAGTTCTACCAAAACTCTCTCAGTTCACCGTTATAAATATTTAATATTTTAAATATATTATGTGGTATGAAAACAAAAGGATTTTGTTTAAATTATTTAAGAAAAAAATCATTTTTGAAAGTGAAAGAATAAATAGAAATTACATAGGAAAATGTATTAGAAGAAGATAATGAAGAAACACCATACTAAAATACATGAATTAATTTTATAAATTGAATTGGGGAAGTAGATAATGAAATTTAGAAATGTATATTTTTTTAATGGTACAAAATATTTCATATAAATATTCCATTTTGAAATTATCTCGCCCACATGAAGACTAGTGAAACATTCAAGAAAACTATGATAACTAACAAGAAGTAGTTGGAAGATATTGGAGCCATTCCACTCACATGGAATTCTTTGGAATTGGTATATGAGGAACTAAAAAAATAAGAAAACAGATCCATCAATATTTTCAATTCCCATATTTATTGGAGCTAAAAAATTTGGAAACAATTTGTGAGACTTAGTTGTGAGTGTAAATGTCCTTTCATATTAAACATTCAAATATATGGCACTATAAAAACAAAATACCTTAATTTACTTATTCAATTATCACACTCAATAATAAAATCTCCAAGAGGACTGATCATGGATTTCATGGTCAGAGTTGAGAAATTCTACTTCCTTACAAACTTCTATGTACTTGTCATTGAAGAGAAGTGAAATCCTCTCATTATGGGGACACCATTTTTATCAACTATGAATGTGATAATTGATTTCCAAAATGTGGGAATATTTCTATGATTTGTTATTGATCAAGTATGTTTCAACATCCATTATGAAATGAAGAACTAATATTTGAGAGAGGAAAATTAATTTGACGAAAAAATACCATAAGTCAGGGGGTGTCGTTGAAATTGAAGAGGCACATGATTTAGCTGCTATTGTGAAAATAGATACTCAACTGAAGAAGAAAGGGAAGACGATGGACATGATAGATGAACCAGAGGAGAAAATGAATCCATCACATTTTATAAAGGAAAATGTGTATGGATGTTACATGACCATCAATTTAGTTCATCAGGATTGTGGATTAAATGGTTTATTGATCCCCTAGAGACCTAGTAAGTACTTCCATCATGAAGAATAAAACAATTTATAGAGGAGGGATAAGGGACAACCTATGTGGATAAGAACCAACTTAGACCATTCAAAGAACTTGATAGGGTACACAATTTTTAATCCCCTATCACATGAGCTGATGCTGAAGGGGATATGGTCTTGCCAAAAATGGTAAAAAAGTTATTCTCTAAGGAAAACCATGTTTTTTTTGTATTTTTATCTATTTAGTTTTATATATTCAGGATCATGATCCTAATTTTTGAAAATTATTTAATAATATACTGTAATTTCAGCAATTTATGTTTAAATTTTAAGACTATCAGGACCATGTGTGACAACAAGAAGCTTAAATAATACAAAAATGTTGTAGAGAAATTACACAATGTGATAGAAGTACAAATCATGATCCAATATATGTAGAAAAATTAATGAATTCATCATAGAATAATTATAAATGGAAGTAATAATTTCAATGATTTATAATATATTCCCCATATTTATTTATCTAAGAGTTTTAATTACCAATTGGATGCCACATTTTATTCCTTCATTACTTAACTGAATTTAGAGGCATAAACTTATCAGGACAATTATCATGGCATAAATTTAAATATTTGAAAATTATAATGAATGATAAAATTTGGAAAAATAATTATTAGGGACAAAAGTGTGAATGAGGATTTAGAAAATCTTGATTTAGGGGAGCATGATGATCATTATAAATCAATATTTTATGATATTTTTCCTTTATTTGAATTTATATTATTTTATTTAATTATATTAAATATTCATATATATTTCCATGAGTAATTTTCACATCTATTCATATCTTTCCTTATAAACCCTCTAATATTAATCATTCCATTCTTTCTAAAGTATATTTCTTGGTAAAATTAGTCTTGCGTTATTCTTGAAAATGATTTCTATTTTATCAATGTTTTGACTAAACAAAATCACTTTTAATATGATTGAGGCATCTTTTTTGAATTATTTATATTAAGAAACAAAAAAATATAATACTTTCTAAAGCCCATAGAATCCATGATAATCATTCCTAGGAAATGAACCATGTTACAATCCTATCTTATCCTTTCCACCCTTTCTCAATTTATTTTTCTTTATTATCAAAAATTATTGTGGGGGAGATGAATACTGGTAGAAGGGGTAGTTTTTTTATAATCAATAAGTGTGGGAGGAAATTTAATTATATTTTGGGATGGTAGATTCATTGTATTTATTGTACAAAATCCTTAAAAAAAACAAAAAACCGAGACAGAAAAATGGGTTGTGTCAAGGAAAATTAAAAAAACCCCAAAGCTTCACTTCAGATCTAATTGTATCTATTTATAATAGTTCAAAGATGAGATAATTTGGGGTTGTGTAGTGACTATGAGAATGAATATATTTTAATAAAAAAAGAAAAACGTAATAATTTAATTGGGTGTTCCATTTATTTCATTTCATCTCTTGATGATACACCTCTAAGATAATTGTGAGAATGAGACATTCATAGAGATAATTTTTTATCATGAATAGTAATTTAGATAAAACCCTCATTTTTACCCCTTATGTGATTTACATCATTTACCTAACACTGATAATATCTACATTCATTTGATCCCGAATAGATATGACCTCATTGTTTTTTGTAATTTTTCTTTACATTGTTGAGATTTCAGATTCCCTCCAAGCCTAATGTTATTGAAATGTTTAGAGGTCTTTTTATCATTATATTCAAACATACCATTATCATGTGGGGAAAACATCATGAGAGAGATATTAAAGACGGTATGTATTTAAATAATGAATTGAAAAATTAAAATTGGATAATTAAAATGATTGAATATTTCGAAAGAGGATAATTAAAATACATGGTTGATTTTTATTCTAAGAATAATGATGTATTAATAAATTTCCAACCTATGGTTCTAATTTTTTTTACATTTGAGCAATGTATTTTTTTGAAATTTAATTTAATATATAGTTATGTTACAATATTTTGTAGAATACTGATATTCTAATCTTAATGAAAAGTACGAGTTCATGTTTGTGGGTATTTCATTATATTATATCATGCATGTATTTTATTGAATTATATGATATTTATTTCTATATTTTATAGAAAAATATTTCCAATGTTGGAAATGTTTGAATTCTTTATGTTTTATTAGAGGATAAATTTAATTATTGAAATGGTTGATTGACACTAGATTTTTGAGGATAAACATGGAGAACTTTCAAGGAACATAACTAATGAACCATGGAAGAATAGGATTTTAGAGTAGAAAATTCAATTGATTCAATGTGTTATCACTACACATAAGGTACTGATGCATGTAGTAAAAGAGATATAGTTCGTGAAGTGGTTGAAATGATGATGGAATGATATTGACATGTGTCACGGTGTTACACCTATGTGTCAATCCATGAAACTATTGAAGTATTCCAAGAACTTGTACATGCCCTGAGATTGATACATGTAGTTCATGATTTACACATCATCTAATTTATTCAAGGAATGCAGTGTTCAGGACCATCCAAAAAAATCTAGATTCACCAAATGATGATCTTTTGAAACTTTTAAGAAATGAGGAAAAAAATATAACCCACTTTTGACCAATGATTTATGTAATTAATTAATGACTAATCCCATAAAAAGTCTATAAAATAATGTTCATCCTTCTATTGTGGAAGAGATCCGAAATACCAATGCATGTAGAAAATATATGCGTTGTGCAGGGACATCTCAAGTTTACTCTCTATTTAATTTATGATTTCCTTTTCTTTATTCCTTCCCTGTTAGTCTCTTATCACTAGGATGAGCAGGTAAAAAAATTGTGCTAGGGTTATCTAGCCGAACATGGAAGGTGCCGTTTTTATGTATTATTTGTAAAAACATGTTTATTTCATCAATTTAAAATCTATTTATTTTTCATTTATCATGACCATTGGTATCTAAATATGAAATAAGAATTATATTATTCTACCATTGGTTACCCAAAAATCCTGGAATGACCATTTTCATATTTCATGCGACTAGGTTCAAAAATGGTATCAAGACAAACTCGGTGAAAAAAACAAATAAATTTCTAGTGTGAAGGAAAACATGGGATTTCCTAATCGAGTAGGGGATAACATGAATATTTTAATTCCAAATATTGAATCCAACACTAAAAATAAATGAATCAATTTATTTTTCTAAAATCTAATTGCACCTAAACCCCAATAATATAATACCCAACCATGATTTTAAAATCTGATGTCAAACCAAACAATAAATCTTCATCATTTTTATTTATTTATTTCTTCAAAACAATTTCCAAAAAAACAAGATAATTCATTACCTATTTCGTTATAATTAATTAAAATAAAATAATATAAATATATAAAGAAAAAAATTCACCATCTATATGGTTTCAAACTCAAACATTCATAATGTCTCATTTTAATTATTGAAGTATAATTGTTTTTTTTCTATTTTTTAATTTTATTTGACATACCATGAAATAATGAAACCCCATTGGATTTTCCACTAACTCAATCAGTTTTATATGTTTTATAAACTAGAAACATGCCAAAAACCACTAAACAAGTTGGAATGTTATCTTTATATCCTGATTTGAAGTTATCGTCCAAAAATGGATTAAATTTTATTATAATAATATGGATTACCATTATCATTTAATAAATAAATTTTGATAAAAGTGATATCTAGTTTGAGTTTCAATTAAATTTTAGTTTTACATTCCTTTATAAAGTAAAAGTTCATGGAATAATTAAATATATATTAATGCTGATAAAAATAACAAAAAAAATAGATACACCATATTCATTAATTTTTTAAAAACAATTTCATTTAAATTTCTAATTTCATCCATGAACAAGAACAACTTACAAATTAAATATGGTTTTTGTTTCATAATAAAACAAAGTATAAATAATAAAACATCATGTATGTGATTAAATTACAGTAGGAATCCTCTTAACTAATATATGATACCAAATTATAATCTGATAAACCATTGAAGATAATGTACAAACATGACTTATAATGTTTGAGAACACTTTTCATTTATGGGCTTTATTTCTTATTGAACATCATTAGAAAGTGTTCTTCTACTCCTTTTTATACTATGCATTTCATGTCTTGACTCTATCTAGATCCATACCTATATCCCTGAATGATGAACCATACAAAATTGATTTAATTGGTGAAATTATAATCCAAACCTAATAATTTAAAGATATATATGATTACACTAACCTTAGGTGATAGACATAGAAACCAAATGATTGTAATAAATTCATAGAGAATCAACAAATTTATGTGGGATTACTTTCCCTTGAATAAGATTGAAACTATACTAAAGAAATACTACTTCATAATAAAATTATAATGCATATCAAAACATGAAAACACTAAAAAATTATAACATATTAAAAATAATATTGCAATAGAAAACAATAATTCTTAATAAGAAAATAATATGGAATGATAAAAAAATGAAATTCAAGGTTCCATATTCTACTTAAATATGAAGTAGTTTCCTCATATTTTTTTATAAATAGAAGATTATAAGAAAACCATTTCACTAGTTATATGTAAATAAAGTAGTGTAACCAACAAAACTATATCAATAATTATGCTGTGTAATCAAACACACATGAAATTCACCCAACCCTTTCTTCTATGGTACTGTCCATGAACCCAATATATCAACTATCAAAGTGGCACTCGATGAATAGATATAACTGATTATTGAAAACCCATTCCCTGGATCCATTTCCTCCTTTTTTAGTAAAATTCAATACCACTAAATTTTATAATTTTTTCTTAGTCTAAATAAATAAGTTCCCTTTCTTGTTGAAGTACAAAGATCAGTGTTCAATCACTAAGATATATATTGAGGGGAAAATTAGTGATCTCTTTAATTTTGGAATTATTTTTATGAAAACAAATTATGAAACCTATTAGATATATAATCCAATTAAAGATATCTATTAATCAAACTTCAATTTCAGTAATATTATTGACATATTAACATAAAATATTTGCATTGTTTGTTACACATACCAGCACATTGCCTGGTTGTTTATCCCACCAATGTGGATTATTTTACAATCTTCATTTAAGAATTCAAAAGAAAATAAAATTACTAGTTATAAACGCCTATAATTGTTCTACCAAATGACCCTGGTTCGACACACCACTAATCAACTACTCTTATATAGTTTCTTATACGGCTAACTGTCCTTCTCGTATCCACATCCTTCCCCACTGGTTATACATCCTAGCCACAATACATTTTAGTAAATTTGTCTACACCCTAGCTATAATAACTCCTTTCTTATTAACCAATCTAGTGTTTAAATATATTATTCATTATATATTAGTTTTCAATATAAATGTTGGATCACCTTAAAATTTGAAAAATATTAAATATCTTTAAAAACTTAATTAAAATTTCTTTGGTCTCAATATAAATTCTATAAATTTACCTTAGAAAAAGTTCATTTGATTGATCTCTATCTAGTATTCCCTCCATCTGATGGGTTGTAAAATCCATCCATTATATATCCACATTGAACTCCTCAAATCTATGATCTTCCATCAAATGATATCCCTCTGTTCCACCTCCAAACAATTATCCTCTATTTCAAACTTCTTTATTTGATGAAGAAACATCAATCTGATACACCTCGTTATTTTTTCGATGAAACTCATCCTAATGAATCCTATTTCACTATAAAAGAAAAATTATCTATACTCTTAGTATTTAACCAATGAACCTCTATATGATAATACTTATTTAAAGAGTATTAGTCTAATTCTCCTCCTTTATCCATGTAGAACCTTGGTTGTATACTGATGATACAATTCCGTTCACACTTTTTATCCTATGTTTATGAATAATGACTCACACCCATACGAAATCACCCTTATTATTTGTGTGCCTGTGAGATGAATTGTAATGAGCTCTAAAGTATTTTACTTATAAAATATAATGTAAATTTTAGAATTACCTCAAAGTAAAATTTCACCGGATTCCTAAAAAACCTTCTACAATATTCTTAATGATAAATTAAAACTCATTATTCTCTATAAATTCATAAATTTTATAGATTAAAAACATTGAATGAATACATTTACATCGTTATTATTATTTATATTAGCTATTTTATACAAATATCATTTAAAATTAAATTGAAAATTGTGTTTTAGATGTACTTTTCATGAAATGTAATTACCCAATGTTTTATCAATGTAAATTTTATTCTTATAATTCTGTCATATAATCAAATGAAAATACAACACAGTGAAATAATATGTTCTATGGATCTTTAAACATAATATAGTAACCTCTATTGTTTTAATTTTTAAAATATCACATACACAGTTGTGATCAGTAAGATGTTTGGAGTGGAAAAGAACAAACATAATTTTTCATGAATAGTAACCTACCCTGATAAATAGTAATGTTACACCTATGAATATTAATATGACCTTTATGAATATAACATCATCTAAAATAATATTAACCACACCCATGAATTTATAAATAAAATTTTGGCATCTTATATGTGATAATATGACTATAGTAAAACATTAGTATATTTGTAAGACATATATAATTAATTACAATTAATTAATCAATCTAAATGAAACATTATTTTTTCTAAACGGTTTCCACAAAAAAATTCATTTATTCTAGTTTTTAGATAATATTATAAGACCTTATGTAATTTTTGAAAACATTAAAAAATCTGTTAGAGTTTCAATATCTTGTCTTTTTCAAGTTAGTAATAATTTAAATAAAAAATTTAATTTACTATTTTTATAAAATTAATTTTTAAAAATGGAGTTCATTTTTCAATTTTATGCATCGAAAACTGGTTTGGGTGATTTTTTGGAATATTTCTAAAATACATGAATTTTTATGAATATTAAGAAAGAATAATTTGTAAATTAATGTAAATATCTGATTTATAGGGTTATACATGGTGTTCTGTTGATGTAAAACCAATTGTATCTATCTAACAAGCACTTATTTATATTTTGGATCATCTAATAATCACTATATCTAGTCTTTAGGGAAACTAATAAACTAATGAATTAAATATTATCAAAATCCTCCTCTCTTCCATTATAAATACCACACCTACATACCTCCTTTATTCACTCCACTCACGCCCTATGCCTTGACAATATTATACCCAAATATCCCCCAACCCCCCCCCCCCACGTCCAACATCCTTAATTCTCTTCCAAATACCCAATCCTCTCCCCTTAAGTGGCTCTCAAGGAATATTGATTCAAGATGTAAATTCTTCTTCCCAATTATTTTTCATTCTTTTCAAGTTCATTCGTTTTTTTTCTATACTCACCCACACTCATCAAAATGTTATGAAACATACAATACCTTACAAGTAATGAATTATTTTTGTAATAATGGAATAATTTATTATCATATCTTCATTACCCTACCTTTATACAAGTAGTAATGACACTATCCGAGATGTGTTAATTTACTATAGTCAAGGATGATGAGTTTTCAATTTCAGTTACCATCTTAAATTATGGTTATGAAACCATTTCTGTTATGTTTTACCCATATTATTATACAATATATAGTTTTTAAGGTTCTATAATCTTTTTTTACCCATGATATTATAATTCCAAATTATTTCATAGTGATAAAAAACTGCCAATAAACGCAAAAGGTTATCACTAAAGTTTTATATAATGATTCAACTTCACATCAAGCAACAAAATTAAATTTTCAACCATATAACCATATGTATGCTAAATAATAAATTATAACTCTGATTCTAGACAACCATCTCCATTTTACATTATTATCCATTTCTGAAAATAAGTAACCCGATCGTGAGAACCATGAAAAACCAAAACCCAAACAATGAAGTTGAACCACTTAAGCCATCAAAAATGACATAAATGAACATAAAACAATTATAATAAATATTTTAGATTTAGAATTGGTTATGTTACTAAAAACTATTGAACCTAATTTAATTATTTAGTTTCTTAATATCAAGTGGATAACACCCTCAATCTTTATGTATGGGATCCTCTTTATTTCACTTTTATTCAATAATGTCATATATTTTTTCTCCCATTTAGGTATAATAACTAATGAAGGAGTATGACTTATCAAATCCCTCATACATCCCACATGATGTATATGTGATGATAAATTCCAATTCTATCACATTTCTACCTCTTATGTACACCCGATACCACGCTGATAATCTTTAGGGGATTCTACCAGAATCTCATTTGTTCTATTGGGTTACCTTATGTTCTTTTTTCCCAAATAAGATTATATTACATTTTTGTGTACATGTTATAAATGATATTAAAATGATCTAAATTCATTTATCAAGACCGTTTCATAATTCCCTTTTTGGAATATACAAGTTTTTCTGCGATTCCCTCCTCAATACTTCCTGAAAAGGAAACCTATTTTGAGGGAACTTCATAAATTATTACCTGATTTCAAGTGCAATCTATCTTATTTTTCAAGCCACCATTGTCTTTATAAAAATAGTATTTTCTATTATAAAAATGTTATTGGTTCACTTTATGTTTTATAATAAGGTTTGATCCCTTTTCCATTTTATGGGCTCTATAGTAATTTCCTTAAAACCACACAAAAATGTTTTAATGATAAAATTTCATAAATACTTTAATTACATGTTTTTACTAAAAATTGACAACACATAACATGATAAATGGTTATTTTAGCTTATGAATGTCCAAATATATTTCAGTTCCTTTCATTCATGGACAATTTTATGATATTCCCATTTTCTATGCATTATGACGTGGTTGTGGTACACAATTATTTCCATGGGTTACCCTTATGTTTATGTAAGATTGATTATGTATGATTATTTATGTCAAAAAAATATTAATTAAATGTTAAGATGGTTTCGACCTAATTGATATGTAATTAATTTGTTAAATTTGAGTCTCATGAGATGTTTTGTGCGACGGTCTTGGCTATTATCCTTGGAATCTACTACCATGTGTGATAGTCTTGGTGGTTAGCCTAATCTTTTTCTACCACGTGAAATAGTATTTGCTGTTAGCCTTGACTCATGATAAGGTCATGTTTTATTTTTCTTTAACATTATTATTATTCGATTTTATATGATTCCATTGTTATATGATTCCACTGTTTATGTGTGCCCCATTGCACCCTATGCAGATGTTCGAGAAAAATGGATGTTAGGAGATCAATTTGAATATTAAATAATGAAATGTTTCATTTAGTTTCATGTTTTCAGTTTCATATTCCATGTATTCCGTGACAAATGAATTTATGATCATTAGATTTTACTCTGATGTATAATTTTGCATAAAATCATGTAATGTAATATGTAATAGGAAAGGTTCACAATAAAAAATGCTATACCTAATGGTATATTTTTTATTCACTGTCAGATGGAATCCCAAGACAAATCTAGTTTCAATATTTTCTTGCCCGATACCACTCTTTTAGGAAACCCCTATCAGTTGGTATCAAAATAAAGATATCCTATATAACTCCATTCAACTCAAAACTTTTACGACCCTCTCTTTTTCGATAATATACATATGATGAAATAGAAAATATCCACCAAATTTTGTTATAATACTCCATCCTTTGGATCATTCAGGTTTATGTACATTTGACCTTAATCTAATTTAACTTCATATATTTATCCACTTGGTGTTCTACATTGGTTACCTATGTTTGATAGATTTGAAATTCTACCTTCCATCAAATAAATATTTCAGTTACATACCATATACTTTTTAAATTCATCATAAAATCAAACTACTATTAACATTTTACATCAACATTGTAACATAATCTTAGTACAAATAGTTTATCCATCATAACCCCCATGATTAATCAGATCTCTTGGTTCATGTTTCCTCCATATGGAATGTATTTGTTCATGTTCATCTGGTATGATTCGCAAAGCTCCTTAGACAATGCACTACACATGTTTACCATATTCAATCATTCTTTATCCAATCACGATAACATGAAGAATCTAACATTAGATAGTTACAAATTCATATTTCAATTCTGTACAACCATATCATTAAACATTGATTTATTGGACTATATACATCTTTATCTATTCATATTACGTCTATCCGTCAAACAAAAATTCTCAATATCATACAAAATAGAACTTAAGATTTCTCCAGAAACCACATTATTAATATTTATTTAATCATATGAAAACTAAAAAATGCCAACTTCATACACCTCTCAATATGATAAAATCGTCGCTATTCCATTTTGGAAACATGTGTTTCATATTTTTTTTACTAATTTACCTTTTTAAAATTGTGTACATAATCAACATGGATCATGTGTATGTTTATGGTGTTAGGTACTTGTATGTTAGAATATCATCTTTTGGACATGTAAGGATACCATTTTAAACACCATAAGGATAGTTTTTACAAAACTCTAGAAACAACTATTATCTCAAACTATTAAAATATTCATAGGAAACATTCACTACAAAAACATATTGATATATTGGTATACAATGAAAATAAATTTTCAACAATATATGTATTCCAAATTTTTAGCATAATTTCCTAGTACAACTAATTAATTCCACAACACATTCAGCTTGAATGTAATGAAAATCATGCTAATATCAAATTTTGATGTCACCAGTCTAATGGACCATAATTTTGAAACCATGAATATGTAAAAACTAACATTTCCTTTTATATATGAAACATAGATGAACACTAACCCATATCAAATGCACAAATTATATAGGTTGAGACTCATAAAAAACCAATCATTTGGAGACCGAAAACCACTCTAACATTTAACCAAATATGTTGTGGGCATCACCCAACACCTTTATTTCAAAAACCAAACACTAATAAGATGAAACACAAAAACTTATTTTCCATTGAGTTTACAATAATAAATCAATTTACTCAATTTCCAAAATTTCAAGCTTTCAATTTCTTTGAAAAATAAGAGTGGGACTGAATCAACCAACCCCAAACAATGTTTTCATAATTAAAATACACCACAAACTCATTGATAGATAATATCAAAATTGTACTTAAATATCTAGGACAAAGAATCCGACAATTAAATATAGGGAGGTATATCATTGGGGTTATTAGGATCACTGAAAATCACCCAAGGTAACCTCTATGGTGAATATTGCTAGCCACTAGAGGTGAAAATGGATGTTTCCAGGGAAGTATCAGATTAAATTTTTTATCCACTAAAAAGTTTTTCATGGTTGGGAAGAGTGGTATGGTATACCATGTTCCAAAAATGTATATTCCATACTAAAGAACTTCAGGTTCACAAGATTTAGTGTAGTGTGGAAAAATATTTTACCCAAACTGTGCACCAACAATTCAACAACTCCCAGACTCCCATACCCTCCTGTGTGTTTACCTAAGAGTATTTTATAGTTTCAACTCATTTTGTTCCATATTTTCACCCTTCATCAAGTCTAAAAAATATTTAAAGACCTAGAAAAAATATCCTTAATCCAATAAGTATATCTTTATAAATAAAAAATATGACAAAAATGTTAAATACCTAATACCTAAGGCATTATAATTTGGATATTATTTATTAAAAAAATGAATGTGGAATTTTTTAGCATAACGATGAAAGGGATAGTGGAATATTAGACATTATACATAGTAAAGTATGGTAAAAAATGAATACATTGAAAATTAGTGGGTATAAGAACATTATAAAATTTACAGATTAATTTAATCAGTATTTCCATGTAATTTTTCATGGGAGAGAGTTTAGAAATATTTGAAATGATCAAAGTATTTTTGAATAATGTATATATGAAACTAGATAAATTGTTAATATTATTTGATCAGATCAGATTATAGAAGACAAATTCCATTAAATAAAATAATATATAAGATAATGTGTAATTTTTTCACAACATAATATACACATGCCTTTCATGGCACATGGAACTACAATATTTAAATTAACGATGTATAGGATAAAAGTTAATCACAGGTAGTATCCTAAGGAAAACTGCACAAAAAACATTATTGTCACCTTTTAATTGTTTCATAATGTGAATTAATATTATTTAAATTTTAATATGATGATAGAAATATTCATCTTGATTTGGTGGGTTTAAAACAAACGAGAAAGATGATGATCATATCTGGTTTGGCTATACATAATGCTATACTATCAGGGTTTCCAAGTTTTTCCCCTTTTATTCCACAGAATATTAATAGATAGATTCATCAATCAAGTCTATTTCTCTATTGGATAGATGGTTATAATGTGAATATTAAAATTTTAATCCGTGGGTAGGTATATTCTCATTCCCATGTGCGTAACATTGCGTTCATTTTTATCAACTAGTTAGGACAATCATTTTCCAATGGTAGTAATTTCCTAATAAAACAATATTCCCACATCAATTATTAAAAATGGGATGAAAACCTTCAAGAAATCACATCCCAAACCTAATCTATTCTCCCATAAATAAAAAATAATTAGGTGGAGGGGGATATGGATTTTCGACCCAAAAAATAAAAAACAACGGAATTAAAACATAATTTAACAACATTCGGAATTAAAAAATAAATTATGTATTGAAAAAGAATTTTAAAAGAATAATTTATCTTATTAATTTGAATAACAAGAAATCAAGAAATGTATATCGTTACAACCTACCCCTTTCCCGATAACCCATTAAATCTACCCCTCCAAGGATGGGGAAGTCGAGATGATGTTTTATAAGGGAGACATTACAAAGTAATGAAAATAAAAGGTAAATAAAGAATAGAAATAAATATGTAGTAGTTCATCCTCAAATTAATTGCCGATTGATCAATTTGATGGTGTTGGATGGATATAAATGATTTCAGAATAAGGATCTCTCCACCTTCTATAGGTCATAACATTAGTTCAATGGTTAATGTGTGTTATCCATTTAAAATGGTCTATTCACGGATGTCCTACTTCATGAAAGTTGTTCATAAATGTCATGTGAGTTTCCCATCCAAATTTCAATATATTTTTTCATCTTGTACAGGGAGTTGTGATTGTTTTATTCGTATAATATATTCTTCATAGGCAGACACTCCGTATTTCATATCTCTTGATTCCCTGTCATTAATGGCTATGTATAAAGCCTATTAATGAATGAAAGCCTTCATAAAACTTATTACAAAATATCGTTCACATATATCCCCCCAATTTACAGAGTATTTGGGAATTCAAATCTTGATATATGGGCCCAATATAAAAAATATTGGGATCTATGAACAAATTTCAACACCGAAATTGTGATAAGATTTGGAGCTTAGAGATGTTGTATTTTTCTCTGGGTCCAGAAGAATGAAATGATTTCAAGGGAAAATAGAATACGAAAAATAAATAAATTCAGTATTTAGTGAATTTTATATGATTATATGGTGTGAATAACAATATATTTTAAAATAAATAAAAGTCAAATTAGGCCATTTTTCTGATAAAACTCAAAATACCACTATAATCCTAAAATGGGATAGTTGACCTGAGAATAACACTTTTTTTCGGATTAAATACACTTGAAATTAATTGTAAAATTATTTACAATATTAGTTCATTCAATTCCTTAAAACATAATCAATACTTTTTGAATGCATAAAATCTCATCCTTGGAAATTAGACATCCCCAATGATACCAATATTAAACATCCACGAAAAAAAAAATTAATGAATCCTCAATGGAAATTAAAATTTTAAAATGATACATAAAAAATAAATTCAATTTATATTTTTTCAAAGAAATATTCAATTCATGTATTTTAATATTCCACTTTGAATAATGATAGACATTCTCCTTTCATTCTTCATAAATTCTCAATTAATTATTATTAAAGATTATAAGTCGGGATCTACCTCCCCATGGATTATTTTCTCCCATCATTCATGATATAATTATTATAGAGTTTTTCTCATATCACGAGAACATGTTCCTTATCCATTGTCTATTAAATTAACTTCTTTTTCCACTTTTTAAAGTCAAAAGGCACATAAAATCATGAGTAATTTTTTAGAAAGGTTCAAATGACTATAACACATAAGGTTGGTAGGATTTATGCTTTCGAAACTAAGCTTCAATGTGGAGGAGAATCTCTTAGGTGTAATGTATGATATCAAAAAATTCTAATGAAATTATCTCCATCAAAGTAGAAACCCCAACATCTCCTAATCATAATGAATGTTTGTGATCAAAATATTCATAATGAATAATTTGTGCACAAACTTGATTTTTTTCCAATTTTGGTTTTCATTTTTTTAATTTTTTCAAAATTTACTTTTTAAACAAACCTCACATCCATAACCTTACCACATATGATAAAAAATATCCCTAGTAATATTGATTTTTGGTTTTCCCAAATCACAAACCATTTTTATTTCATTTTTTTTCTATTTTTTTATTCAAAAGGGGAAAAATAATAAAGAGTACAATGAATGAATCAAATGACCTTTCTAATTACCAAACATTTCACCCACACACTTTTTCCTGATAATTAATATCATCCCTTACACCATGAATCACATGGCCCCCACACTTCATCATTAAAATATAAATCAAATACCATAACTAATGTAGGAATGGATACAAATGGATTATGTCATGGATCATCCCTATAAATTTAAATCATGGTATCTATGGGATAAATATGTATTGATGTAAAGGTGATATTTTATGGATATGTAGTTTATCAAAATATGGCTTAATCATATTAAATTTGGGTTTGTATAGTAATATATTTGACTTCGTCATATTTACATTATTGCAGGTGACATGTCCCAAGTTCACTCAGTAAATATGGTCAAGATATAATAGAATGTACTTGGTCTAGGAATGTTCTCATGAATGGGAATATAATATTCAAATATCACACAAGGCAGGAATAATGATAAAAAATAAATCCATATAAATATTAGAAATTTGATGCATGAAAAAGGGTAGCCAAATTTCATTTACATGAAACAATAAATTCCCTCAAATCATGAGTCATAATTTAAATAACCATGTTTGTCTTTAATAATGAAATTATTCATTGTAATAATAAAATATCATGAACATTGAAATCTAAAACATTTCATCACATGATTTAAAATAAAATCACATCTCCTAGATATGTCATGTAAATCATTGATTCTTGTGTTGATATGCAATTGTAGTTTAATGAAAAAAATAATATATTTTCAATGATTAAATATAGGCAACTATAATGATATTTAATTTAAAATAGAACTCCCATTATCAATGATGCTTCAGTCAGGTGGTGAATTTTCTATTCCTTTAGTTCTATTTTACACCACATTAATTACTTGTGTCATATTATGTATCTATATTTTATGCCTTGCAACATCATCATTAATGGAAATTAAATATACGAATAAAACGATTGATAGTGTAGTCATGCTCAATAATTATATAATAGGACTCAGGGGAAGAGTGGACTAAGTGAAAAAAACAGGGGTTGTATCTCAGAAGCGCTTTTGTTTAATGTATTTGGATCAACTCAAAAATTAATGTTTTATATAAAACTAGACAAAAATATTCTTTCTCCCAAAATGAATTGATGTAGTGTCCACAGTTAATTTAAATTTATTTTCTCATGTAAGAATTAATAAAAAATGGATTTACTAATTCTAATCATGTGTGATGGAAATATAAAACCTTGTAAGCCTTTGTTTGTAATCAGTGTGAAGGAGTGTGATCTCTTCCATTGGTTCTTGAAGTATGGTCCCATATAACATCTTCAGCCTGTACACATTTATAGTGACTGGGATATCGCCAACTTCTTTTTTGATTTGAATATCCCCCAAAGGGTATATGTGAATTATAATAAAGGGTCTATCCTTTCTAAAATAAAGTTTACAAGGAATTAACATAATTCTAAATTTGAATAAAATCACTTGATCTCCAGTGTTGATTTTTTGTGGATAAATCCTCATGGAATGGTACATACAAGTACTCTCTTGGTTGATCATTTATTTTTTAAATATTCTATCCTAATTTTCATTAGCTCTTGCAACTGAGATTTTCACTCTTTCCCATCATTATAAAGGTCCAAATTCATCTTTATTACAACCTTGTAGTCATAGTACTCCAATTATATAGTAAGGTGGAAACACATTACAATAATAATTATATAGGGAATTATATTTATGTGTGTCTTTTAAGACATTCTGTATGCCCATAAGGTGACATATAACTTTTGGCTCCAGTCCTTCATGTTGGGATTAACAATCATTTCTAGAATTCCATTGATTTTATATTGGAGAGTTCTACTTGGCCATTTTAGGGCTTGTTTAGTGTTGTTATTTAAGATGATTATAAAAATATTTTATCACTAATTCCATTTTCATATTCAATAAATTAGTTCCATGTTAGATTATAATATCTCATAGAACTCCAAAATTACCGAAGTTATTAGGCCTGAATAAATCACAAAAAACATTAGCATCATTAGTTATGGTTTCTTTTACTCCAACACATTTTGAAATGTAGTAAAAAGATAAAATAATATAGGAATTTATAAATAGAATTAGGAATTTTACAAAGAATTATTTTTCCTACAAATCAATAATTTCATAAAGACTTTTGGGTTTTGATGAATTTCCAATCATTTTTAGATATTACTAGAAAACTTGAATTAATAACTAGTTTTGAAAAAATTTATGAATATTTTATTAAGTTGGGAAAATAAATTCACGATTATAAAACTTTTTAGGCTATCTGCTATGGTCCAAAGTGGCATCAACTTGATTATTTATGATATAATTCAATCACTAATTATATTTTACATCCAGATAAGTATCTTATTATGATTTTATCATTAAAATTTTTCTATAGAACTGGGTATTCCCCAAAATATAATCTTGATTCAAATTTATCCTTATGTTGTTGATGGGATCTTAGATGAGAGGGTAACGTATATGTGACCAAATAATTGACATTATTGGAATAACATATTACTTCACAATTGATGATTTATAGTTTTTCTCCAGGAAGAACATCCTTTAGTAGGTTTTAGTTAGGAGTTCCTTCTTCATCAGTGTGGGGATGTTAAATTTCGTGATTAGCCACCTAATTTTTAGTTCCATTTTTATCTTTAATTTCCAAATTAAACACATTTTAGAGTAGAATCCATCTCACCAACCTTGGGTTACCATCAAACGATTTCACTAAACACCTAGGTGTAGCATTTTATGAAAAATACTAGAACTTTAGTGCAATGATTTTATGATAAGAATTAATATAGTGAAAAGACAAATATAAGGAACTCCTTCTCAATGGTCGTGTAATTTATATTAATAGCATCCAAGGCCCTTGATTCATAGGAGATGACATATGGATTTAGTTCAATTCTTTATGAGAAGGTTAATCCCACTACTTGGTAGGATACAACACAAATCAATTCAAAAGGGCACCCTCATTTGGGTTGTTACATTATTAGTGGTGTGATCTCCATTTTCATCAATTCAGCATGTGATTCAAAGAAAAAACTAATCAACCTTAATATCAACATCCTTTATAAGTAATCTTAATAGAGGGAGGTAAATCCTAGTAAAATCTTTTATAAATCCTCTATAAAATATTGCATGACATAAAATGGATCTAACCTGTTTTACACAAGTAGGATATGGAAATAGAATTTTTTACTTTAACTTTTGATTTAGCATTCTCAGTCTATTTTTGGGAAATTATGCACCCCAAAATTGTAACACCCGAGATTTTATGTTATATAAATAATCAAAGGAATATTTTTCTACACAACACTTGCTTGGCTTGCTTTATACGAAATCGCAACCTTCCTCGATAGCGTGCGTCGTACGCAATACCGAGTTTCACTAAACAACGATATGCTATTAAAATATTATTAAAACTAGCCGTTATGAATAGTAAAACCACTTTTTGAAATTTTATAAATTTTATTTTTCAAAATGGACTTCATTTTTGGATTCATAATACCGAAATTAGCCTAGGGTGAAATTTTGGTATTTTTCTGAAAACTTTCAATTTTTGATGAATAGTGAAACCACTAAGTGGTAGTTAAAAAAACTGAATTTTTCATAAAATATAATTTTACAGCTTCTGTGAGTGGAATTTCAAAAATCCAAGATACACGGTTAATATCAAGTACTAAAATGTGGTTCAATGAGATGAAAATAATTTTTGGTGACTAGTAACTTTTTACTTTTTTTACCTCGGTAAAAAGTAAATAGGGTAATTAAGGGTAAAGATGATATTATTATCACCCTAACACATGTCCTAATTCTATTGGATAAGTTTAATTCGACCAAAAACAATCTTAGGAATAAAATATGACCATTTAGGACCACTTGGATTAGATTAGAACATTTAATATTAATTTATTTAAAGAAGGGTTAAAATAGTTAAAATCAAAGTTTAATAAGTAAATAATTTTTAATATTGGGTTATACATAAGATAAATTCGACTATAAATATTAACTAGAAAGATAAAAAGATTTCATACACCACGGTATTTTATTTGTAATTTTTAGACATTAAATAATTTATTTTATTTATGACACAATGATGATGGAGTAATTATCTTATTAATGAAATATTGACATAATTGATGTTATAAACACAAAAATAAATGTAATTTGAGACTTTTTATGAATCCCACTTATTTTATATGTTAATATGACATGTTATTATTGATTTAATTAACTTGGTTCGAACTAATAATTCTGTTATGATTTTCACAAAAATCAATTACTAAATAGTGTTAAAATTGACATAAAATCGTTTTTAAAGAAAATATTATATTGGTAATTGTTATTTTATTCCTAAAAATCTATGGTTCGGCCACATGACTTAGATAAGGTTATATATATTAATAATAAACAACTTTGGGTTCGTTTGGCGGCTTATTGTAAGTTTATTAACCTTATAGTATAAGAACACAAGAAGACATGGTAAAAGTACAATTATTTAACTTAATGTTAAATCTAAATGATAAGGTTAAAATAGGAACCTAAACTTGTATAAATTCTATTGGATATGATTATTCCGACCCATCCCCACCTTATCTTCGAAATATATTAATTTGGAGCTATTTAAAACCGAAATTGACTTTATAATAAAATAATAGTTTTAGTTATTCCAAAGGTGCCCCTCTCCTGCCTTATAAAAGGACACCTCCTCCCCCTCTTCCTCACACCACTAGGAGCCTTCAAGCTCGGACAACCCCTTCTACTTTCTCCTCTCCACTTCCCTAGAGACATACTAGAGGTTCTGGTCTTCTTCAAAGACCAATTTTTGTTCCCTAAAAGAATGTCTCAAAGAAGCACTTCAAAGAATAGGTAATGTCCGTTACCGATTCTTTCATCTTTATTTCTTCTTCCACTTATTCTTATTTAGTTGTTTCATTATGAAGTAATAACATCAGTATCACTCATATACTGATATGTTATTATAAGTATCAAACAAACCTATTTCACCATCTATCCATCCTACTGAAAAAGAAATCACCGCGCGTGCGTACGTACGGAATACCGTCTCCACTCCGTGGTGTAATCTATTTTCCACCACCACCTTACTTGGATGGGTATAATGGTGTAAATAATGACCACATATGACTATTATAAAGTGATATTGATTCTGAAATAGTATACATATACTCCAATACAATTCCACGATCATAGGAACGATATCATCACTCGTGCGTACGTACGGAATACCGTCTCCACGATGTGATGCGACTCGTTCTACATGATCTTCATTTCATAATGATTATAAAAATGAATTGAATGAATGAATATGATATATATTAAACTAATACCATTCTGGAAATGGGGTATCTATAACCTAAAGTAAAGAATAATAATTTATTCGACAAAACACGCATATGAACAAAAAGTTATAAACACCCGAATAACAAGTAACAATGAAATATTATTACTAAGAAGATAAGAATATGACCATATATGATATCATAAAAATAAGTATGATTCTGGAATAAGTAAATAAAATTATTTAAATCATTATACAGGGGGTTCAGATACTTACAAAGCAAGTCAGACCTAAGGTAAGGGAAATATCAAAATCTCATTTTTATCCGAGATTGTTTAAACTTTGGTATTTACTAGGGTATATTTTATCATCCACATTCATGTTTCCTCGATATGAAATATTATTTACATCCACCTACAATGGTTTAAATCCAATTTTACCCTTCGGTGTGTTTTTAGTAAAAGATATGAAGGTAATCTTTTGTCGTTTTTCGTACGAGGTACTTTTTTGACTTTTCCGACAAAAGTACGAGAAGAATGTTTTTTTAACTTATACGGCATGAATGGATTTTTAAAACATTATTTTCAAGAAGCTTCCTTTACAAGTTTTCAAGTTTATTTTTAATCAACTTCTTTTAGTTTAATGTTTTATGACATGTTAAGAAAGGAAAAATGTTTTTAAAGAGGAAATGATATTTTCCTGAAGAATTCATTTCAAGTGTTTTTTCAAAACTATTTTCCATCTAAGATGACGTTATTTGATATGTATGTTTCAAGTAAAATTTATCTATGATTTAAATGGTTTCAATTTTCTTATGATGAAATGATATCAATTGTATATGGATTATGATGGCATGATGTTTAAGAATCCCATTTTATTACATGGTTTATGCAATGATGTATGATTTATGATTTTGTGGCACACATAAGAATGGTATCATTATGAGATGGGTGGGACCTATATCTCCCTCCAATGCATTGGGTAAAGATTTTATATCTCATGAGATAGACACGGCTGGAACGGTAGTTTATACCGGTTCAGTGAAACAGGACTGAAATGAGGGTGACTCTGTTCAGAAAGGGACTTTGTCCACTAAGATAGTCTTGGCAATGAGTCTTGACTAATAAGAAATGATTCTCCATGATTATGTGTAAATGACACAAAGTTTCATGTTTTACGTTATGATTATTGTGATTACATTTCACTGCCATGGTTTATCCCATGTTATGAAAGTATGATCTCTTTTGCAGGATAAGATTTCCAAAAGTTATGTGCTTGTGTATACGATGTGATTGATATTTCTTTTGTTTACCCTTACGAGGCATTTGAGATCACCCTTTTGTATGTTTTCTATCCCCAGCTCAGGAAGAAGATTATTAAGTAATATATGCCAAAAGGGACTATAGATATGATGAAATAACTGGGAGACAGTGTAGATGCTTTATGAACCAGTTGTTTATGTTTCCCAGTTTCTAAAGATACTATACCTATACGGTCCTTTCGTGGTTTTGTTATATGTTTTAATAAGTATGCATCAATTTTGAAGTACTAACAATGTATGAAAAGTATGGGTCGTTATAGTTGGTATCAGAGGAAAGGTATTGTCAAACTTTGGAAACTAGGATGTGAAAGCCTTAGTAAGAACCCTAAGGATAAGTCTAAGCATAGAACACAATATTAGTGTTTTAGAAATGGCCATGGAAAACCTAGTCTAAGACCTTAAGTGTGAAATTTTATTCTTGATTATGTGGTTTTCGTATAATAATTAGCGTTTCTCACACTATTCTTCTTGGTTTTAGTCAATGGCTGGAACCCGGAGGAATTGTGTTAATGCGGAATGCGATGGGAAATGCAATGATTGTCCCCCTGAGCAACCAAACATTATGGGAGCTGGAATGCAAAATCGTGTAGCCATGCTCACACAACTTTCTCAAGCTATGAATCATGCAGGACTTCCAAACGAGCAAAGGAAGGAGCAACATTCTGTTGAATCCTTCATGAGGCAGCGTCCACCTTCTTTCAGCGGGTCTACTGATCCATTAGTTGCTGAACAATGGATTAGAACTACTGAAAAGATATTTTCAGTTCTTCAATGTTCTGAACATGATAAAGTCATCCTAGAAGTGTATAGTTTGAAGGAGGTGCTTATCAATGGTGGAATCTTATTAAGAATACGAGGCAAAGGGATGAAATTGAGTCCATGGAATGGGACGAGTTCAAGAACTTATTTTTCAATAATTACTTCCCTCGTATTCTCTGAACAAAGACGGAGAAAGAGTTTCTTGAACTAAAGCAAAAGGATGATGAATCTGTTGGTACCTATGAAGCAAATTTTACAAGACTTGCAAGGTACGCTTCTGGTATTATTATCCAACCTGAGAGTATGATCGATCGATTCTTTAGTGGCTTAAAACCAAGTCTTCTAAGGGCGTTAGCCATAAGGGACATCAATAGCTACGAGGAAATTGTTCGATGTGCTCTCAAAGTCAAGATGGAGATTAGAGTAACCCATCAGTCATATGGGTTTGACAAGAAGAGGAAAATGGAATTCAAAGGAAAATATAAAGAGCACACTGAAAAGAAGATGAGCTTTCCCTTATGCTCAATGTGTGGAAAGAAACATGGAGGGAGTTGCCTTAAAGGGAAAAGTAAATGTTTCAAATGTGGAAAGGAAGGTCATAGGGCATTTGAATGCCACGGTGATGGGAAGAAGATGTATAATGATGAAAACAAAGGAAGGGATACACAGAATGAACCTACTACACTTCAATGTTTCATGTGCAAGGAGATGGGGCATTATGCCAATAAATGCCCAAATCCAAGGGTTGATGATGGTGGTCGACGTCAACAAACTCTCAAGGATAAAGACAAAGGAAAGTCACATGCAATTTCTTTCAGCGATGTGGAGTACGATAACGATGTGGTGAAAGGTACACTTACCATCCACTCTAAAGTAGCAAATGTTTTATTTGATTTTGTATCCACCCACTCTTTTATTTCTGAATAATTTTCTAAGGGTATCACCATATTACCTCAACAATTATATATTGAGTTAGCTGTGACAACACCTAATGGCACAACAGTCGCATCAAATGTTTATAATTCTTCTCCGATCGAAGTTTGTGGGAAAGTGCTTCATGCAAATCTTGTGATCCTTCCTATAGTGGAATATGATGTGATTCTTGTAATGGATTGGCTTTCTTTATATGGAGCTCATATCAATTGCCAAAGAAGGGAAGTCACATTTCATATTCCAGATCAATTTATGATCCTCTATCAATGCAAGGATGAACATAACCTTCCAGTGGAAATTTCTTCTATCTTATAGGTCTTGATTCAACTAAATTAAGGATATTTATCTCAAATGGTTGGTGAGAAACTCACGATTAAGAATATGCCCATTGTACAGGAGTTTGACGATGCCTTTCCGGAGGAATTACCGGGACTTCCACCAAATCGTGAAGTTGAGTTCTCAATAGAACTCGTACCGGGTGCTTTGCCTATTTCAAAGACACCTTATAGAATGGCCCCAATTGAGTTGCAGGAATTGAAGAAGCAACTCCAAGAGAATCTTGATAAAGGATTCATACGCCCTAGTGCGTCACCTTGGGGAGCACCTGTTCTATTTGTTAAGAAGAAAGATGGATCAATGAGACTCTGCATTGATTATCGAGAACATAACAAGATCACTATCAAGAACAAATATCCTCTCATGCGCATTGATGAACTATTTGACCAACTACGTGGAGCTCAATACTTTTCCAAGATTGATCTTCGTTCAGGGTATCATCAATTAAGGGTCAAAAGGGAGGATATACCAAAGACGGCTTTCCGTACAAGGTATGGACAATATGAATTTATAGTGATGCCATTTGGTCTTACTAATGACCCTGCTATCTTCATGGATCTGATGAATAGAGTCTTTAGAGACTATCTTGATCAATTTGTGGCAGTATTTATAGACGATATTCTTGTCTATTCAAAGAGAAAGGAAGAACATGAAGATCACTTGAGAATTATATTGAAGACCCTAAGAAAGGAGAAGCTTCATGCCAAATTTACCAAGTGTGAATTTTGGCTTCAAAAAATTGCATTTTTGGGTCACATAATCTCAAAAGAGGGGATATCTATTGATCCAGCAAAAATAGAGGTTATCGAAAGATGGTCGAGACCAACAACAGTAACTGAGATCCGAAGTTTTCTTGGTTTGGCTGGATATTATCGACGTTTTGTGAAAGATTTTTCACGATTATCTAATCCACTCACCAAGTTGACTCGGAAAGGAGTTATGTTTGTCTGGATGGAAGAATGTGAAGATAATTTCAAGGAGTTGAAAAGAAGGTTATCCAGTGCACCTGTGCTCACACTTCCTTGTAGTGGAGAAAGGTTTGTGATCTACAGTGATGCATCCAAGAAGGTATTGGGGTGTGTTCTTATGTAAAATGATATGGCGATAGCTTATGCATCACGAAAGTTGAAAATCCATGAGCAAAATTACCCAACACATGATTTGGAGTTAGTTGTGGTAATCTTTGCATTAAAGATTTGGAGGCATTACCTTTATGGTTAAAGGTGTGATATTTATACTGATCATAAAAGTTTAAAGTATATTTTCACACAATAGGAGCCGAATATGTGCCAAAGAAGAAGGTTGGATCTGATTAAAGATTATGACTGCTCAATCCATTACCACCCTGGGAAAGCAAACAAGGTGGAAGATGCATTAAGTCGAAAACACCATGCCAGTTTATCCATGATGAGGAGCACAAAAGATCCAATATTTATGGATTTACAAAGGATGGATCTTGGAATTATAATTAAAGGGGAAAAATCTTATCTTTCTAAAATGAATGTTCAACCATCTATACATGTGAAGATTAAAGAGGCACAGAAAGAATATGTCGAGTTACAAAAGAAGGTAAGAAATGTTCCTGAATTTAACCTTGATTGTGATGGGATAATAATGTTCAGGAATCGGGTTTGTGTTCCTCCCATCCCCGAATTAAAGAAGGAGCTACTCGATGAGGCTCATAGTTCTTCATTCTCTATTCATCCTGGAAGCACGAATATGTATAGGGATCTAAAAGAGTACTTCTGGTGGGATGTCATGAAAAGAGATGTTGCTGAATATGTCTCTCGATGCTTGGTTTGTCAACAAGTTAAAGTTGAGAGACAGAAGTCTAAGGGGATGTTACAACCATTACCCATACCCGAATGGAAATGGGAAAACATTACTATGGACTTTGTCACAGGACTTCCTAAAACATCTAAAGGCAATAATGCTATCTGGGTCATAGTTGATTGTCTTACAAAGTCTGCACACTTCATTGCTATTAGAGAGGATTTCTCTCTGGATCAGCATGCCAGGATATATGTAAAGGAAGTGGTAAGATTTCATGGAGTACCACATTCTATTATATCTGATCAGGATCTGAGATTTACCTCGAAGTTCTGGCGAAGTCTTCAGCATACTCTGGATACAGAGTTGTGTTTCTGCACTGCTTATCATCCACAGATAGACGGTCAGTCTGAGAGAACAATTCAAACCCTAGAAGATATGTTGAGAGCTTGCTCTATGGATTTCAAAGGAGGTTGGGATCAACACCTACCTTTGGTGGAATTTTCTTATAATAATAGCTTTCACTCCAGTATTTAGATGGCTCCTTATGAAGCTCTATATGGAAAGAAATGCAGGACTCCAACTTTCTAGGACGATGTTGGGGAATGAAAGCTATTAGGACCTGATCTCGTTGATGAAATGGCAGAAAATGTCAGATCTATTCAACAACACATAAGAGTATCTCAGAGTCGACAGAAAAGTTATGCCGACAGCCGAATAAAAGACCTAGAGTTTGAAGTGGGCG
This sequence comes from Viscum album, assembly GCA_963277665.1. Lineage (NCBI taxonomy): Eukaryota > Viridiplantae > Streptophyta > Magnoliopsida > Santalales > Viscaceae > Viscum > Viscum album. The sequence goes on along the minus strand of OY728128.1, from coordinate 1,296,465,364 downwards.
ATAAAGTGTTCTTACGGATATCTCCCTGGAAGAGAGTCATGAGATTTGGAAAGAAGGGGAAGTTAAGCCCTAGATACATCGGTCCTTTCGAAATATTGGATCGTGTAGGGAAGGTAGCTTACCGATTTGCGCTTCCACCGAATCTCTCTCAAGTTCACGATGTGTTCCATGTATCTCTCCTGAGAAAGTACATACCTGATCCTTCACATGTACTCAGCTCAGAAGTTGTACCGCTGGAGCAAGATCTTTCTTATGAAGAACAAACGATAGTGATTCTAGATCATAGCGAACAAGTCCTACAAAACAAGACCACTCGATTGGTGAAAGTTTTATGGAGGAACCACCAATTAGAAGAAGCTACATGGGAGCTTGAGGATATGATGAGGGAGAGGTATCCTCATCTGTTTGTGACAAAGTGACGAATTTCGAGGGAGAAATTAATTTTAAGGGGGGTAGAACGTAACACCCGAGACTTTTATGTTATATAAATCATCAAAAGAATCTTTTTCTACACAACACTTGCTTGGCTTGCTTTACATGAAATCGCGACCTTCCTCGATAGCGTGCGTCGTACGCAATACCGAGTTTCACTAAACAACGATATGCTATTAAAATATTATTTAAACTAGCCATTATAAATAGTAATAACCACTTTTTGAAATTTTATAAATTTTATTTTTCCAAATGGACTTCATTTTTGGATTCGAAATACCGAAATTAGCTTAGGGTGAAATTTTGGTATTTTTCAGAAAACTTTCAATTTTTGATGAATAGTGAAACCACTATGTGGTAGTTAAAAAACTGAATTTTTCATAAAACTTAATTTTAACACTTCTGTGAGTGGAATTTCGAAAATCCGAGAGACACGGTTAATATCAAGGACTAAACTGTGGTTCAATGAGACGAAAATAATTTTTGGTGAATAGTATCTTTTTACTTTTTTTTACCACGGTAAAAACTAAATAGGGTAATTAAGGGTAAATATGATATTATTATTACCCTAACACATGTCCTAATTCTATTGGATAAGTGTAATTCGACCAAAAACAAACTTAGGAATAATATATGACCATTTAGGCCCACTTGGATTAGATTAGGACATTTATTATTAATTTATTTAAAGAAGGTTTAAAATAGTTAAAATCAAAGTTTAATAAGTAAATAATTTTTAATATGGGGTTATACATAAGATAAATTTGACTATAAATATTAATTAGAAAGCTAAAAAGTATTTCCTATATAATGGTATTTTATTTGTAATATTTAGACATTAAATAATTTAATTTATTTATGACACAATGATGATGCAGTAATTATCTTATTAATGAAATATTGACATAATTGATGTTATAAACACCGAAATAAATGTAATTTCAGACTTTTTATGAATCCCACTAATGTTTTAGGTTAATATGACATGTTAGTATTGATTTAATTAACTTTGTTCGAACTAATAATTCTGTTATGAATTTCAAAAAAATCAATTACTAAATAGTGTCAAAATTGACCTAAAATAGTTTTAAAAAAAAAATTATATTGGTAATTGTTATTTTATTCCTAAAAATCTATGGTTCAGACAAATGACTTAGATAAGGTTATATATATTAATAATAAACAACTTGGGGTTCGTTTGGCTGCTTATAGTAAGTTTATTGACCTTATAATATAAGAACACAAGAAGACATGGTAAAAGTAAAATTATTTAACTTAATGTTAAATCTAAATGATAAGGTTAAAATAGGAACCTAAGCTTGTCTAAATTATATTGGATAAGAGTATTCCGACCCATACCCACCTTAGCTTCGAAATATATCAATTTTGAGCTATTTAAAACCGAAATTGACTTTATAATAAAATAATAGTTTTAGTTATTCCAAAGGTGCCCCTCTCCTCCCTTATAAAAGAACACCTCCTCCCCCTCTTCCTCACACCACTTGGAGCCTTCAAGATCGGCCAAACCCTGCTACATTATCCTCTCCACTTCCCTAGAGTCATCCTATTGGTTCTGGTCTTCTTAAAAGACCAATTTTAGTGCCCTAAAAGAAGGTCTCAAAGAAGCACTTCAAAGAAGAGGTAATGTCCGTTACCGATTCTTTCATCTTTATTTCTTCTTACACTTATTCTTCTTTAGTTTTTTCATTATGAAGTAATAACATAAGTATCACTCATATACTGATATGTTATTATAAGTATGAAACAACCCTATTTCACCATCAATCTATCCTACGGAAAAAGAAATCACCGCGCGTGCGTACGTACAGAATATCGTCTCCACGCCGTGCTGTAATCTATTTTCCACCACCACCTTACTTGGATGGGTATAATGGTGTAAATAATGACCATATATGACTATTATAAAGTGATATTGATTCTGAAATAGTATACATATACTCCAATACAATTCCACGATCATAGGAATGATATCATCACTCTTGCGTACGTACGGAATACCGTCTCCACGAAGTGATGCGACTCGTTCTACATGATCTTCATTTCATAATGATTATATAAATGAATTGAATGAATGAATATGATATATATTACACTAATACTATTCTGGAAATGAGGTATCTATAACCTAAAGAAAAGAATAAGAATTTATTCGTCAAAACACGCATAAGAACAAAAAGTTATAAACACCCGAATAACAAGTAGCAATGAAATATTATTACTAAGAAGATAAGAATATGACCATATATGATATCATAAAAATAAGTATGATTATGGAAAAAGTCAATAACATTATTTAAATCATTATACAGGAGGTTCGGATACATACAAAGCAAGTCGGACCTTAGGTAAGGGAAATATCACAATCTCATTTTTGTCCGAGATTTTTTAAACTTTGGTATTTACTGGGGTATATTTTGTCATCCACATTCATGTTTCCTCGATATGACATATTATTTACATCCAAATAAAGTGGTTTAAATCCAAATTTACCCTTCATTGTGTTTTTAGTAAAAGATATGAAAGGAATCTTTTGTCGTTTTTCTTACGAGGTACTTTTTTGACTTTTCCGACAAAAGTACGAGAAGAATGTTTTTTTAACTTATAGGGCATGAATGGATTTTTTAAAAATTATTTCCAAGAAGCTTCCTTTACAAGTTTTCATTTTTATTTTTAATCAAATTCTTTTATTTTAATTTTTTATGACATGTTAAAAAGGAAAAATGTTTTTAAAGAAGAAAGGATATTTTCCTCAAGAATTCATTTCAAGTGTTTTTTCAAAACTATTTTCCATCTATGATGACGTTATTGATATGTATGTTTCAAGTAAAATGTCTCTATGATTTAAATGGTTTCAATTTTCTTATGATGAAATGATATCAATTGTTTATGGATTATGATGGCATGATGTTTAAGAATCCCATTTTATTACATGGGTTATGCAATGATGTATGATTTATGATTTTGTGGCACACATAAGAATGGTATCATTATGAGATGGGTGGGACCTATATCTCCCTCCAATGCATTGGGTAAAGATTTTATATCTCATGAGATAGACATGGCTGGAACGGTAGGTTATACCGGTTCAGTGAAACAGGACTGAAACGAGGGTGACTCGGTTCAGAAAGGGACTTTGTCCACTAAGATAGTCTTGGCAATAAGTCTTGACTAACAAGAAAAGATTCTCTATGATTATGTGTGAATGCCAAAAAGTTTCATGTTTTAAGTTATGATTATTGTGATTACATTTCACTGCCATGGTTTATCCCATGTTATGTAATTATGATCTCTTTTGCAGGATAAGATTTCCAAAAGATATGTGCTTGTGTATACGATGTGATTGATATTTTTTTTGTTTACCCTTACTGAGAATTTGAGCTCACCCTTTTGTATGTTTTCTATCCCCAGGTCAGGAATAAGGTTATTAAGTAAGATATGCCAAAAGGGACTATAGATATTATGAAATAAATGGGAGACAGTGTAGACGCTTTATGAACCAGTTGTTTATGTTTCCCAGTTTCTAAAGACACTATACCTATATGGTCCTTTCGTGGTTTTGTTATATGTTGTAATATGTATGCTTCAATTTTAAAGTATTAACAATGTATGTAAATTATGGGTCATTATAAACACTATTCCATTTTCAACCAGGAAAGTAAATTTTTCTATATTTTATAAAAGGTTATTTTCAATTAATGTTTTCAAAACTTTTTCTATATTTTTTTTAAACTGATAAAATTAATTTCAAAAATCTGTGAAATCATAGAGAAATACCTCCAGGCAGTCCTCAGTATAGTCTGAGAAAATACTAACCCTAATCCATTGAAATGAAAATGGGGTGTTGTGTAACCTGAAAGGAATCATTTTGTAGGGAAATTTTCATAAAGGATTGGTGATGATCTTCATCTGCAAGTATTCTATTGTGATTTGTCCCCAAAAGTAACATGATAATCCATCTAAAAAAAATTATCATTCATTTTTAGCAGTGGTCAGGTCGGTTTTCTTTGGGACTATATGAATAGGGATGACCCACTATGAATCATAGATTGGGTAAATAATGTTAGCTTTAAAAAATTTCTAAAAATACTTTTTAACAACCTCCTTGATGGTGGTGATTGTGTATTATTTGAGGTTTTATAACAAGTTGGGAGTCACATTGTAAATATATTTTGTGATAGAAGGCCTGAAGATTGATTCTAGGTATGTCACCTAAACTCTATCCTATTGCTTGGAAATTTATTTTGATAAAGTAAATCATAGTTTTTTATTATGAGTGGGTTATGTTATTGGAAATGAGTAATATTAATTTCTATCCTTCCATTAGCTAATAATACATCAAATCACATGGATATGGATTATATTCTTGACATGGGTTTGTTCAAGGTATGATATTAATTTTTTTTTATGAATTCTATTGATGGATTATCTCGTATCATCTCAATCACTTTTAATTAATCATAAAAAGAGTATGATTTTAAGTCTTCCACTATCATGACATTGCGGTTTTGAGGTTCTTGGGAATTGGAACATACAAATGAAAAATGTTCTCCAAATTATATAATGTCATGAAGGATACATGAATATTAAATTTTTTATATACCTTCCTCATTGAAGAATGCATAAAGTGAGAGATTGATGTAAGGATGATTCAGTGTATCAATAATGTTGAAGTGTACACTACTGACTCCATATTTTATTATGTGTGTTCCTTAAAAGACATTGATGATATTCCTTGATATTTTAAGGATGTGTCTTCCCAAGAGGATGGGAGACTAGTCTGGTGCTCCGTCATCTTCCACAGTAAGAACATAAAATTATAATGGAATGATCAATCCTGTAACTCACATAATTACATCTTTTATAAGTTAAGCTGGGAAGTAATTGGATATATTTTAAAATTTTCCACCACTCGAGTTGGAGTTAGTTCTCCTGTTTTCAAGGATGAAAATAGTGAGTTAAGCATAAAATATATTGAATCACCCATATCACATAATGAATCAGTGGTATTTGAAGACCCAATTGTGCAATTAATATAGAACAACCATTGATATTGAAAATTGTATGGTAGTGGTTGTGTGATCAGTGATAAGATGTTTCTTCTTATGTTGATTATGTCAATACTCTACAATCGCCTTCTTTTAGTGTACACGTACTTAAATGATTTTTCATACATAGGTATTTTTCCTATACCTCTAGTAGTGGGATGTTAATCTCATCTTTCTTGATGGTTTCCCATATTTCCCATTTATATCATTATTTTTCACTTTTATTTGACTCAACTAATTCAGATAGGAATGGTTCTTGGACATCCTTTGTCTTACTTTTTCTAAAAGGTGTTTATAGCCTTTACTTCCTATACCATGGGCATTATCCATTTTTGTTATGGTCTACTTATTTTTTATAGATGGTTTGATCTTTAAGAGGATCCCCAAATATTCCTCCTCACATTGATTAGGGGACTGAAGTTCTTTTCATCTTCTTATTTTTATTGAAATTAAATTTTATAATGGATTTGGAATTGTCTTTTCTAGGAATTTTCTATGATTCTTGTTGATAATGTCCATAAGTCTATGGAAAATATTTTAAAAAGTTATCACTGTCTTCTTTATATCATAAATATCTTTATCAGTGTGGATCATATGAGATATTACTGAGGTTTGTTCAATGTTTTTCAAATGGTACATCTATTTATTAGCATGATGGAATGTTGGAGGGATTTTTTATTTCCACTACCGGGATAGAGGTTGATTTTGGTATTGATTCTCAAAAGGAGGTCTATTTGGGTTTTGTTGGAATCCATATCATGGATGGGTTTGAGGATGATGTTGGTTTTTTGGTTGGAAATTACATTATTTATTTGTTATAGCCCAAATTTCTACACCACACACTTCTTAACATGGATCAATGTAATGATAAGTAGAATAGAATAAACCGAATACCTGAGTCGGGCCTTATTGTTCATTTAAATGGTTCGTTGTATGTTTTCTCATCACATTGGAAATTTCCTTATGTGTTTCTTCAATTGAGGATGCAGATGAACTTGAATCCACTACTTTATAAATTCCTCGAGTGCTCGAACATCTAGTGAAAATTTTCTGTGAGTTTTGTGAAATCTTTTCAATCATATGTCTGGAATCCCTTAGTGACTTTTCATTCAAAACATTTCCCAATGATGCATCTCACAAGTTGTGGTCATTATTAACTTTTCATTGATAGAAGAAAATATGGAAATTGAATACATTTGTAGTCTGATATGGGAAGCTGTCACAGAGCTTCTTGAATTGCTCCTAGTACTCATAAAGTGTGAACCAGTAGATTAGTGAATAGCATAGATCTCTTTTCAAATAGTCATTCTTGAGGATGTGAGAAAAAACCTTTATATGAAGTAGATTTGAATATCTTCCCAATCGTGGTCCTCTACTCCTTACAACATATTTACTATTCATTCACTTTGAGTAATATTGCCTAGAATAAAAATTTGAATTTTAATACATCATGAATAATTAATTTTATAAGTTTTTAATATTGAAAAAATTATTTTTTTAAAAATGATACTGAAATAACTTTTTATCTCCCTAGTAATGGATCCATGTTTGGCACATTCCGGTCATGGGGCATGGAAGAAAATATTTAAAGTACCTAATTATAGAAAGTAGTCAATACGTGGGTGTCTCATGAATAAAAGTTAACAAAAAACAAGGATGCCAATTTTTTATTGGTTTCTTAAAAACAATTGGTTCTAATTACTTTTTATAATGTTATATAAATAACCAATTTTATTTTATTAGTTTGAAGAAAATGAAAAATATGGTTATCAGATTAGGTTTGGAAATACCTAGTGTTATACTATCATGGTTTCAATGTTTTTTTATTTTAACAAACTAACTTTTAATAGATATAATATTCTACTAGTTCCTTTACCTCCAATAGCTAGATGATTATGATGAGAATATTATTATTTGAAACCATAAGTAGTTCTACTCTCCTTACCATTTGCGTAACTTTACAGCTCATTTTATTGATTAATTAAGTGAATCCATAAGTACAAATTTTTATTCCCAAATGAAAAAATATACCAACATACAATATTACACATGTTCTAACTACTACCTTGCCCTCACCTACCAACACTAATATGTTCCATCTCATACAAAAAATAATATGGTGGAGGAAGATATAGATAATCGAACAAAGTAATTAAAATAAAATAATTAAAGCCAAATGGAATAATATACATAATTTGAAACCGAATTATTAGTTGATACCAAATTTATAATGATGTTGTGGTGTTATTATTTTATATCATAAGAACTCATGAAATCAGATAGCTATATCCAACCCCTCTCACAACCACTCAATGAAAATACCCATCAATAGATGGGTAGTTGAAATGAAACATGAGATCAGATACATTACAAATTAAAGAAAATAAAATTAAAATAAAGAAGAGAAATAAAACTATTGGAGGCCTTTATCCAATGATTTTGAAACCATTTGATTAATGGTGTCTAAAAAATTGGAATTCTATGGGAAGGAGGAGTACCCCTCATATTATAGGCTAAAAATTTCCACTGAATATTAACATCTTTTAGCCCCATTAAATATTTAATTTATGTGTGACCTCATTAATGAATGTTAGTCAAAAAATGAATTTTTCATAACCACTCAAAATGGTAGCATATTTGGCCTTGTACAGAAATAGTTACATCTGTTTTACTCTAAGAAATCAGTGTACCCACACAGACTCTCCATATTTAATAACATCGGTTATCATCCATTATTGGCCATGAAAGTAGTATATTCATGGAAGTATGCCTTCATTAAATTTGTTACAGAATTTCATTCACTTTGAATCTCGAAATTAAAAAGTATTTTGGCTAACCAATATTGATATTTGGGCACATTATTGAAAATATCCATATCTATGAATAGTTTTCATAGCCGATATTGTGAGATGGTTTTGAGATTCAAGATGGGGGATTTGGCTTTTATTCAAGAGAATGAAATTAAGACTGAGATATAGAGAATATTAAAATGCCATAATTTCTTGATTTAGATAATTATAGAAAATATTATTTCATAAATCATTACATAATGTAAAATAATTGAAATTCAAAATTTTACATTTTCCAATTGAGCTTAAAATTCCACTAAAATAATGAAATGTTATAGTTTCCCTTAAATTAATTTTTTTGGATTAAAAAAATTTCATGTTAAATGTAAAATTATTGGAAATAATTGTTCATTCATTAATACTCATAATTGTTTTAGTAAAATGGTGTATTTTATAGAAATAATCATACAATGTTAGACATGTTTTGAACAAGTTGAATTAGTGTGACCATCCAATATTATTCTAGGTGTATACTATAAAAATAATTAAATTCTAACATAACCAAATAAAATTTAATGTATTAATTAATATATCATGCAATATTTGGAATATGAATTTACCAATTTTTTTTTTATACGAGGAAGATTTGGGGTTTGAACGTGTACGGTCCCAAAATATTTGTTAAAAAAAGTAAGCCAAAGACAACGAAACACAAATGTGGCACATGATCCATGACACACACGATGACAACCAACACCATCCACAAAAAACCAACGAAAAATACAAACAAAAAAATAACAATCTAAAAAAATAAGAGATACCCTTCAAAATCTATCCACTATAACAGTCCCGGGACCACCCATTACCGGCACTATATCCCGCAACCAAAACTGCATTTGACATCTCACCTGCAAAAAAAGTCACATGGCCAGCTATCAAGATTAACACCAATGTCAGAAACCACATCCCTATAAAATCAATTTTTGTTTTATAAATCATTAGGGTTATGGGGAATACATGTGATGTTTGGATTTTAGAAAACCTAACTACAAGTCAGAAAAAGTAATATTTATTTATTATGAAAAGGGGTTTAATGAATGTTATATTGATAGTTATACTAAAAAAATTATTTATGGATTTAAATATTAAATTTCATGATAAGGGATATATTTGCAGAGGAGTGAGTGGAAGGATTGTTTATCCTGGAAATGTTTAGAACCAACAAAGTAGAAGTGTTCCCATGAAGGATATTGATCCACTTAAATTTTTTTAGAATAAAAACAACCCAGGTTTCACAAGAACATTAATAGTCTACAAGTATTCATTAAAAAACTAATAGATTTTGATTTATTGTATAAAATTATATTGAATTAATGTTTACTAGCCATGAATCTACTAACTACGAAGAGGCCATTGAGAGTTCTGATTATGGTAAGGGGCAAAGTTCCATGAAATTTGAGATAAAATTTTTATACAATACCATATTTTAAACATATATGAGAAACCCATTGGTGTGGACCCATAATGTTAAAGTGGGAATTTTGATATAAAATAATAATAGATAGTAGATTGTTTACCAATAAAGATCACATATGAGAAAATAGTTAAATAAAAATTCAATGTATTGAATATATAGAATACATTTCAATATTTGTGATTATAATGTCCATTAAAATATTTCTTCTAAATGAAGATCATTATGATTATCAAATATTTCAGATTTATTTCAAAACATAAATCCGTAAATAGAATTTATTCAAGGATGTGTACATGAAAAAAAAGTTTTCAATGTACCATGTGATTTTTTAATGTTTTATAGTTTGAATGGTCTATTTATGGATTAAATCTTTCTTTCAAGAGTTAGAGAATTTGTTTTCATAAATAAATAAATTTGTTTTGTTTAATCAAGAATAAGTATAATTCTATTGCATTCATGTGGGTTAGTTATAGTGTTTTGAAATTAATAGTATTACATGTGGATGATATAATCATTTTTGGAAATGATATATAGAATTTATATTATATAAATTTGTGGTTAGGAAAATTAATTTTATTTCTGTATGGGAAAATGCATGAAGAGGCCTTTACCATTGTTTTATAGAATTAATGTTTGAATGATTCAGGTTCCCACTAAAGAATAAAAAATGATAGAAATTATTCATTATTTTTTCAACAGAGGATACATCCTATATGTCATGATATTTACAAGACCTGGTACATCCTATGAATTGATTATAAAAATTCGTTATAAATCTAATGCTACTAAAAGTAACCAAATTTCTATAAAATATAGAATTAATAGCTTATGAGAAATAATAAAAATGTTCTTTGTCATTGGAAAACCATATGATCTCATTTCTAGTGGTTAAACTAATGATATTCTCCAGTCAAATAATGAAGTAATGATTTATTAATCTGTTTTATGTTTTTTTATTAGTTGGCAGATCAATTAGCTAGAATAGTAATAAATAATCCACCAACATTTATTTGATAATAGAGTCAAAGTATATCACTTCATCAGATGATATAATTTTTTTTTGTATCCAAAAGTTAATCAGTGATAATTGGGTGGTTTTTAGCACTGAGAGATAAAATCAGAATAATATCTGAACAAATGAGCTATTTTTTATGTCGAGGAAAGTAACCTCACCAAAAGACCGACAAGATCAATCTCAAATACAGTCTTGTTTGAGGGATCATTGAGAGGGGTGATGTAAATATCTATTGGGAAGATAAAGATGATAATTTATTAGATCCTATGACAAAACCATTAATGAATGAAAATAATGAGGTTCATTTTATATAGCATGGTATTAGATACTAGAGGGATTTCTTATAATGGCTTTGAAATTTATCATTGTTATATTATAATTTCATTTTTAATTTATCATTTATTTCTTTATACAAAATTTATATTAAAATAACAGTGTAATGAAAATATGCCCTCAAATTATGAGCATATGTTTAACGTAATAAATGATCATCATAATGTATTATGGTTTTTGATTACATATTTTGATTAGTACTAATAGAATACTTTTTGTGATATGATTATTTTCTAATGAAAAAAATATTAAATACATGGTATAAAAAGTCATTAGTTATTATTAAGACTATCACTCCAAATTATATGATATATAATATCACAGATTCATTGACATACATCGGGGTGTATGGTTATAATGAATCTATATTACCTCATTTTGGAAAGATAACAAGAATGAAAACCTTTATATAATTTTATGTTTCTTTCACTTGTCCGGATAATTATCTAATAATGTGGTGGTTGGTTTGGTTTTAATAACATAATTATATGGATTTGAAACAAGATAGAATGTTTACACGTATGTGATAAGAAAAGATATCATTACCTATGAATTATTTACAAAAGGAGATTTATTACCATTACTAGTTGAGTTAATTCTGAGGTTCTAGACTAATTAATTGAATGACATGTGATGCATTCATTCCCAATGGCCAGTCTACTTCAGAGAATACTTAATATATGTGGTTTTCTATACTAAATTGATATGTTTCATGTTGAATTTTACATTATGTCTTTTATTTAGGTTATATATAATTATATATATTATTTATATGATACATATTATGTTAGACATGTTTATAAGGAGATATAGTGTGTCTAATTTAGATCCCACAATAACCCTTTATATCTCGAGTAGATCTAATGTTTTATTCGAGATATCTATTTTCAAACATAAATAAATTATCGTAATTTTTTTTATTGACATTATAACACCTTTAGGTTCATATAGATAATCAATAGATCAAGTGCCAAATTTTAGACAGTGTCTGGTCCATAATGAAGAGAGTTGGAAAACCTTATCCAAATAAGTTTGGATGGATTCAAAATGATTTAGGACATTTTTTTATTAATTTATTTTTTTTTGATTTTAGTGCAATTGGAATTTTTTTTGATACAAACTTAAATGTATCTATCAGATTATATGATTTTTAATATCATAATCATTGATATACATGTGATTCATATCATAGTATATGATTTGGAAATGTTGTCAAGGGAATGTGATTTATGTATATTGTTATACTCTTGGAAATATGGTTTCCCGTCAAGTATTAGAGGACAAAATTTCATTGTAAAATAATGTTGTTAAAAAAATCAACAATGGGATAACAAAGAAATAAAAACCATTAGTAATATATTTTTAGTGACTTATAAAATAATAAGTGAAATCAATGAGTATTTAATGTAAAAATATCAACCAATTCATATTATAATGATAAAAATTATATTAAAATGTTGAATATGACCCACCAATTTAAAATAAATAATATAAGCTATCACACCCTTCCAAATTTTATCTCATCAACATTTGTTGGTGTTATCTATTATAATACTCAAAATAACCTTTATTATGATCCTATATATCACATGTTTTCACTGTGGATGGATCCCATGATAGCTCAAACATACATATGAATATACACGGTTCACTCTTATCTATATTAGAATCATCTTAAATAAACATCTAGTTATATACGTGGTCTTATTATAAGTGGAACCTCAAAGGAAATTAGTCTATTTATCTCATGATACCAGTGAATCCTCTCAATTATATACCTTAATATTTATAAGATTCATGTCTATCATTATAACATGTTTTAACACCAATAATTAAGAGAAACGTTAGTATAATTATAAATCCGTATATGGTAAATTAATCAGAAAATAAAACCCCATGGAGTAAAAGTAATCATGATCTTTGAGATAAATCATAAATGTTGAGGTCCTCTTAAGAATCACCACCCATAGGTTTTTAAACTAATCATTTTTTCCATAAAGAGAATATTTTATTATAAGGGACTATATTCCAAATTACTCAATATTACAAAATAATATGCCACATAACTAAGGTGGGAACTAACTATCCTCCACACCTACATTACTAAGGAGAGAACACACTCTCTTACCATTCAAAAATCTAACCCAATAATGAGGATTATCAATAATGAATAACTATCCTAATTAGTGTCCTATAACAGGGCTATAAAAAATGAGTTTTAAACCCTTATCTATCAGAGAAAAAATGATGTTAATGTGTATTTTTATTAATGGGTTCAAATTGTGTAAATAATGAATGATAATGAACGGTTTTATGTTCAATTTTGAACGAAGTGTCTTAACAATAGATTACCCTAACCTTCCCAAAATAATAAAAATTACAACTAAATTATTATGTTCTCTCCTATATTAGATGAAGCCTCACTTGTCACCATGTTCTAGTTTCATCAACTAATAAATTATTCTATAATAAACATTGAATCATATAAACTCAAGTAGCCCAATGATTTTATATCTCTAAGAATACTTAGACTAAGACAATATTTTTTGTCTCATTCGTTTCATTGAATCAAGGTGAGCTAGGTGTGAGATCTAATGAGAGAGGGAAGATACATTCAAAATATATATGATTAAGAGGATCTATTAATATCAAAAAACATTTAAATGAATCTACAGAGATTAATTAGGGATAAAAATAATTTTTGATCAGAAAGAATTTATGAGGGTGTAAAAAATATCCTCTGCTTAATAAATAATTTGTTAGTTTTCCCTAACCAAATAATTATAATAATAAATAAACGGATGAAAGTAGTAAATAGAAAAATCTCCAATGGTTAAATTAGTGGGAGAATAATTCCCATATTTTTGTGAATGGTTCTCTATTTATAAAGTGATTGAGTTTTCATGAAGATATTTTAAATTAATTCATGGTTAGTAGCATTGATTGTTTCTCTGAAATATTAGAATCTCTAATTTATCAAACCAATTTTTAATCCAATTACTTATATTCCTATTTCTATAATATGAAAAGGTTGAGAATTTGGATTTCTAAAAATCAATATTCACAATTTTTCTAATAAGACAATATTCTCCAATGTCCAAGATATTTTATCCTTCAAGAAGGGTAATAGACAAACATGATTTTATTATCTATGGTAGTTGAAGTCTATTTAAAGGAAGAAGAGGTTCCATATGTTTGGATTAAAATCATAGTATTTTCACATAAATTGGTACCTAGGATTGAATGTAGAGCATGGGTTCAGATTATTCCAATTTTAGATTGGGTCAAAATTAGTTGTGTTTTTATAAAATTAATGATGTAATCCTACATTGAATTTTTATAGTTATTTTACCCCATTTTTTCTCCAAATTGATTATTGACACAATTCATGATTGGATTCCTTGATTGCAGTTTGATAATGCAATAATTTTTTCTACCATACCTTCATTAACCTATGAATATATTGGCTCACCATAAAAATGATCTCAATCATGGTGTCTCCTCTCATCCATTTATTTTTCTTGTTCCATGAAATTACAAGGGGTTAACTAAGACTTGACTAAGAGGACCCACTCCAAGGTACTATTTAAGGGAATTGTGAAGCAGTTATGAGTCAAGTGGATTATAAAATGTTGTATTTCAGAAAATATTTAACTTTAAAACTTCATCAAATACCTTCTATGGATGGATATTTAGTTCTATAACCAAATCATTAGAAAACAACAAGTCCTAGACATTGCCTTCATCTTACATAGATATCATATTATTTACATAAATCATGTGATTCAAATGTCGCTAGCTCATAATTAAAGAATTTGATTATTGACCTTGGTGTCCTTCCTCAACCATCATTGTTCAATCTACATCATTGGTAATAACAAGATACTTGGTCATATCCATGCTTGGTGACCTCTACAAATCCCTCTCAACATTCATCGACATTAGTATTCTTCAATGTTGTCCTAGTTGGTATGGTTAGATTCATATAAACCCTTCTTAACTCAATCCTTAGTTTCATGGGTCTTCATTGGTTTTCTGCAATCATTTTGAACATAATATTAAATTGAATTTTAATTATTCTTCATAATGTTTAGTTTAACATCATATTTAAAATTAGCTTGCAGCATAATGATATATAGTTAAAATTATTAGTTTTCTCAAACTAGTTGTAACTATTTTGATTGGTGTCATTATCCTCCAAATGATACAAATTTTATTCCTATGGGATCACTACTGAAAACCACAAGAATAAGGGAAGTTTATCAACGAATTGGTTTGAATAAACAATACTTTCAACTAGTATTTGAATCTTTTACCATTCTAGAATACTTTCCCCAATAGATTCATATTCAACATAATAATAATAGATCTTTGGTGTGTCCTATTTGAATTTAGATGAAAATAATCACTCAAATATTGGATTTTGATTGTTTAATGATATTAACATAAATATATTCAATAATTGACAGTAAACATCAATATCACCAATTATTCATCATTATCCAATAATGTTATCAGCACCATTAAACATCAGTGAGTCCGAATAATCTATGTTTCCTGTATGAGGGGGTGGATCTGTGAAGGTAGGATTATGTAAATTTAATGAACATATGGAATCCCCTGAATGGATTAAATAGTAGATATCATCATCCACTCAGTGGTTATATAGGATCCAGAGTAAATAAAGTGGGTGAAATTGATGCTAGGGCATGGTAGCAAGTTTTCGGGTATTAGGTGAGAGGGTTTGGAATTGTAGCACTCTTCTTAGTAGCATAGAAAATGTATGTTCCAAGGGTAATGAAAAATTTATTTTTTGTTGTATTATAACTACCCTATATTATCATACATATATATTACATGTTTTTTTTACTGAATAAAAACATACATTCACAAAGAACTTATTATTTTAGTTCATTTGGAATCCTGGAACAAAAAATTCTTGTATGGTGAATGATATTAAATGGTTCAAAAATATATATTAACTATTAGTACCCCAAACTAAAATATTTCTTTATAAATGGGGAAAGAAATAATAAAAAATGGTGAGCCCAGATGCTCGGTATGGGTAAGAAAAGAAGACACATAAACATAATCATAAACACAAGGGCATTAGAACATGAGCCTAACATTATAAAATAATACCCTTCACATAAAAGATCATATATATGATTCATGGAATATATAAAGGAAGTGAATATGACCTAACTAATATGGGAATAAAATAACATCATCAATGAGATCATAACATTGACATAAAATAAGAAATTGTGGAATACCCACCAACTTGTAAATTTATAAACATTTATAAATAGTAATGGGTTCAATCATTCAATAATGGACATGAAATCCGGTCCTTTCACAAATATATAGACATGAAATCCACCTCCACACTTAAAATTATTGACTTTAAAACCAGTTCCATACATATAATAGTGAATATGAAATTAGGTTTATGCATAAGATATATAATTTTGGAGTTATCCATCTTCACCCAACATATTGGTGGGAGATATAGACCTTAGCCTTAACATAATGAAACCCATACATATTTTTTCCACATGAACATAAAATCAATCATAGTATCATAACCTCTGGAAGAAAATGTTTTTCATAAACGTCATTCAATCATAATATAACCCATGAAAAGAAATGGGGTTAATAAATATCATTCCAAAAAAAAAACTATAAACCATTCTTAAAATAATAATATTAGTATACTTGAATTATATCACCGCTAATATATGATTATCATAAAATAACTTTATTTTATATGGAAAATATGTTCGGGTGATCACTTGAATATAATTCCCGAGGAAAATATCCCTTCTTCTTTGAAAATATATTGGTTATTTAAATGTTGTGTCATTTTAAAATAAAGGATTTTATTTGAAAATAACATATTAATCATGGAAATAATTATTTTAATCATTAAGTATTAATGATATAAAAATATTAAATTCATAATTTATAAGTTATGGAGAAACATTCTTTTCACACTTTTGGTGAAAAAGTGAAAAGTACTGCCTTTGGAAAACAAAAAAAATGTTGATTTCAAACTTTGTAGTAAAAAAGAAAAGAAATTGTTTAAATTAAGATTAAAATAAATATAGAAATAGTAAAAACATTGTTTATTTTTTAATGAAATCATGGAAGTGGAAGAAAATATTCTCTAAGAGAGGCTTAAATGTAAACAATCCCAAATATTGATGACATTGTGAAAAAAATAGTCACCAATAAAGAATTTGTAAAATCATATGACTAATGAAATAAATAAAATTAATTGTATATGTTAATACCATACTATTATGGATATAAATTTTAAAATACTTCCTAGGAAGTATATAAACCATGTAGAAGAAATATTTTGTTTATAAGTCATGTGTCCCATGTAAATTAAACTGATACAAAAATCCATTACTACTTGAGTAACATTGTAATTACAAACACCATGATATAATAACATCAATTAATGATTTAAATATTATCAAATAATTTAAATTAACGATATAACATGTCCTAGGTAACTATATACACCACACTAAAGAATTGAGTGGTGAATATGCAATGTATCTCATAGAAATTAAAACTGTGTCGAATTTTTTTTGACTAGTTTTGTAACTTTATAATTGTGAACCCCAATGTAAGGATAGAATCAATTAAAACTTCTAATATCATTAAATAAATAAAATTAGTTATATAACATGTCATTGTTTAGTATATAAGACACTCAAAAGAAGTAAGCGGTGAATATGGAGTTTATCTTAAATAAATAAAAAGGGAGATGGAATTCCCTTACCTTAGGTATGATTTTAGTCTAATGTACCAAAAACTCCAATATAAATTTATTAATATTGTTATTATCTTATTCAATAAGTATTTTTATTTTCAAGATATCATATATGATCATATTTCAACCCGTTTGTTAATTACGTTTCATTGTTACTTTTCTTTTCAGGGTTAATTTCTTAAAATTATAATGCATTTTTTTCCCTTTTAGTCATGAAACATGTGCATAAGAAATAGTTCTATAAAATACATAATTTATAAAGTAAATATATATCATTTTTATTCATTATATTCATTTATATAATCCTTTTGTTTTGGTGATTAGGGATAATGAATCACATCGCATCGTGGAGATCGTAGGACATATGTAAACACGAGCGACAATATTATTTATTTAATTGTGAAATAATATATAATTAAACTGTGTATACATTTCTCCATAATAAATATAATGTTAAAATTATAATTTATATCTATTATTTCCATCATTATACCCATTCACGTAAAGTGGTGATGAGAAATAAATTACAACACAGTGTGGAGATGGTATGGTGTAGCTACGCTTGTGTGATAGATTCATTATTTATACGATGGATAAAAGGTGGAATATGGTTATTACAATATGATGTAACTTATCATCATATATTTTAAAATCATATAATTATTTTATAATGGAACGAAATCATGAATAGAATGTAGAAGAGGAAACAATCATGAATGATTTGGTAAATAATATTACCTTCTCTTTGATGACCTCCATCTATATCTCCTATTAGTGACACTAGTTTTGGTATTTTAAGAAGAAAGACACCTATATATTGTTCATATATATGTTTATAATTTAAAAGTGCTGGTGTTGGTTGACCTTGATGGCTCAATGTGATGTGAAGAAGTGAGGGAGAATGATTGATTTTATAATTAATGTGAGCGATACTTTTGTAATCTCTCAAATTAATAAATTATACTAAATTAAATATAAATAAAAAATAAATCAATGATAAATTTTATTCAAATATTATATGATGTAAGGTTTTATTCTCATAAACCAATATATTTTGGATAGGATTTGATGTAATTTTAAACAATATATTTTTAATTAACCCTTAGATAACCAATTATAATTTCAACTATTTTAACAAACATTTTAATAATTGTAGAATTTAATTTTTACATATAATGTTTCAATTGAATAAAAAATGTTATATTTATGATATTTTCAGTTATATATCTTCCCCTTTCCCTTTTTTAATATTTTTATGCTTTTTATACAATGTAATAAAATATTATATTCATAAAATATCATTACCTTAAATTTTGACAGTATTGATCATTTGTTTTTTTAAATATCACATCATCATGATATCATTAAACCATCTATATGAACTCATACAAAAAATGTAAAATTAATGTAGGAAATCTGTCGATAACATTAATTTTGTAAGGCCCCATCCTAAACAATTACACCATCTTGAGTTTTTATCAAGAATTTAATATCATTCAAATTGATAAACTTTTAAAGTTTATAGTTTAAGAGATTTATGACAAAAAATTTACATAAGAAATAAAATATTATAAAGTAGACACTTTTACTCACTATCCATTCTTTTTACAAAGCAAAAGTTTCTAAAATAAAAAATAATTTTTTTCTTGATAAAAATCTTCATAACATTTTTATTATATTTCTACTCTATCTTTCTCAACCTTATACCCAATGGAAATGATTTTTAAAATTTGGATGAGAAGAAAATTCCCAGTAAGGGTCATAAAATAAGGAAATAAACTATTTGTAAATGAATATTTTATAGTCATGATTTTCTTTTCACAAAATCTTAATTTTCAACCAAAAAACATAAATCCTATAGTTTCTCACATGATATCATAATATTCCAATATGAATCCATAAAATTACTAAATAATAAAGGATAAATATGGAATCCATATCATTCATTCATTGTAACATTCATAGAAACATAGGATGTAAGCTTCATGGTTACGTTTTCAATAACCATCATAGTATATTCCCTTAATCACTTAGGAGAACCCCAACTAGTTAAATCCATATCATTATCCAATGAAGTGGGGAGGTAACTTTAGATAACCTACCCTTATTTTTATCATATAACTACCCATCTACATAAAAAATTTCAATGAACCGAAACTTAATCACAATAAAATATAATGCGTAAATTCATAATATCATTCCCACTTGGAAATCAATTTTAATTTTTACAAAGATGCACACTCAAAAATAAAAACACATTTATTGGAAATAAAATATTACACTTATAATGTATTTATAAAAACATTACAGTGACATAAATGTGGGAAAATCCATTTATTCCATAAAAGTTTAAAAACAATCCACATTATTGAAATAACCAATACATTTTTAAAACAAAATTAAAACATATAAAAAGAATATTTTTGAATCAAACTATCCCATACCACTTAGAATATTTTTAAAGGAATTATGAATTTAAAAAAATTCATTCCCATATAATTAAATCCTTAAAAATATTATAAAAAATGGATATTATGAGAATGATTTTGAAGAACAAATATTTATAACATTTTAAAAGATGTTCTACTAAAAGTGTCCCTTACCTTAAGTCAGACTCATCATGTAGAATATTTTATTACTAAATAAGAAACATAGGTTAATTTATAATTTACTAAGATCATTTTTTATGTTTTTTATTATTTGTTACGCCTTATTACCATGTTATAACAATTATATAATTATTTGAGTTCATATCAGATATTTTGTTGATATTCGGTACTTGAATCGAAAATGAAATTGGTACGATGTCAATAGTACACGTGTTCATATGTCAATAATGTACAAAATATTATTCATTAGGTAATTGTAAAGTCCTGGACCAATCCAAAAAAGTACTTTGTGAAAGTGCATTGTTAGAGGTGTTCTGGGAGGTAAAGGTGACTTGAGGGTATGTTGGGTGAATCATTTAAGGAAGACTAAAGGGAAATAGCTTTTGCATATTCATCACATGGTTTTCCTAAACAGTGCGACCAAAACGTGTGAGTTTGGTCTTGGATATAGTGGCTAATACATGGTTAGCGCATGTTTTGTCTAACCATGCGGTCTAACCATGCGAGTAGTGTTTGACGAGGCAGTAGTGACCACACGGTTTGTCTAACCGTGCGAGTAAATCATCCGGGAACTTAAATTAGATCCTAAAACTGTGGATCTCAACTGTTTTTCTTCTAACTTGACCATTTAAGCTCCTAAGTAGGTATAACATGGGATTACTCTTCCTTATAGTTAGGAGAACCTCTCCCAAGTGTTTTGGAAGTGATCCAAGGGCTTCTCTGGGAAAATCGAAGCCGGTTTCTTGAGTTATGTGATCATTCTTGTTTGGTTTCTTAGATCTACTTAGATCTACTCCTCATATTCTCTCGGTTTCTTAGATGTACGCCTGTTATGGGTATATCAAAGTGTCTGGATGCCAAATGATATTAGCTTTGTTCTTGATCTTTCTAGGAGAAGAGATCTACGACGGGTTTTTGGAAAATCGAACTGGGTTTCATCAGCGTTCTTCGACCATCGTGGGTTTCGTCAAAAACCTTGGAGGTAGGGGATTTGATGATTCTCTTTCATTCATGTGGAACTGTATTTTTAGCTCGTTTAATCCCACTTCATGATAATGGAATTGACATAATAAATATTTTATCTGGATAAATAAATTGATATCGATCGTATGTTATTGCCTCTTGTTTTACTATATTGTGTTAAATCTATGCCTGATTTTCATAGATGTTGTTCTTGATAGAATCAACAAAGAATGGAAACTCGGATTAATTGATAATTGTTTGTCTAATGATAAAGAGGAATGAAAATGAATCCAGTTCTCATTGAAATTTTATGATAATAAAATTGGCGTAGTAAGCATGTTTAATATTATATTATGGCTTACTAATTGGTTTTATGAAATTTGGAACCTACGAAATAAATCTGGTAATAAAATATAGTTTAATGATTTGATTGTTTGATACTTCCTTGAAGGGTTCTGACTTACCCTCTTGATTGTTAAAGGGAAAAGAACCAAATTGATGTGATGGTTGTTTTTCCTGCTGCTTGTGTTGAGACGTGATCCTGGATGGTTGTTTTGATATGTGAGGGCATAGAAGAATTTTGGTTGTGGCAGCAAATGACATCTAGAGTGGCGAGAAACATCATTTTATGCATATGGGTGTTGGGGAGGACACCAGGGATGATGGAATGGGATGGATTTGATTGTTGGATGCATGCTGTTTCTTTTGGTTGATTTTATACATTACTTTTCCCCACTGCTCAAGGTAGCTGGTCTTGCTTACCCTTCTTTCAAAAGTGGTGAAGACGTGCGAGGTATGCCACATGCTTTATGTGTTTAGCTTCTTTAGGGAGGATGGGTCTATGCTCAATCTATAAGCAGTAAAGACTCGACAGGTAGTACATATACTCACTATGTTGATCCCCTTATGTTAGAAGAATATAATGCTTTTCTAGAATGCCTGTGAATAATGGAAAGTGTTTTTGTAATGAATTTTTGAATAAATGGTGTTATCCCATGGGGATGGAGTTTCTAGAACAATGACAACCCTGCTTTTATTACAAACATAAACCTGATTTATTACATAAACTATTCACTTGGTTCAACATGGATGATCGAGAGGACTATTATATTTGGGGCCAAGGATCATTATATAACAACTTAAAACATGAAATAAAATATCTTTATTGAAAAATTCCTTTACATGACAACTACATTCTCTCGTGCCTAGCATTGAATGGGATAACCTGAGGACATGCATAAGAAAAGGGGTGAGCTATAAAGCCCGGTAAGGGAATAAACATGTAATACATGAGGAGTACAATACATGTCAAAAAATAGGCATATCAATAGAGCACAAGAGAAACATGAACATAAAGGCATGATAAAGCATGATAATCATAAAATGGAAATGTGCCAACAACACTTAACATTGAATTAGCATGATCCAAGGATCATTGCACATGGAGAATGAGTAAATCCTCATTGAAATTGAAGCACGAGTAAACCCTCATTGCAATTTAATTATCATGAGTCAAGACTCATTGCACATGAGGTATCATGATACTATACATTACCCAATGCATTGGAGTGATATAAGGGAACACCCTTCTCAAACATTTCATTTCATGCATAAGTGTGCCACATGGATCATAAAACACGGATTCATTAAACATAATCATTTATTCCATGTTAAAGGAATGTGGAATCCATACATGAAATATTATAATCAATAAGGAAATGTGCCTAAATTTGAATACCCTTGATGGAGAAATGGGAATGGTATTCACTACCCAAAGGCATTGGCTTAGAAATTCAGTGCAATTTCGGCAACATAACGACATGACATAAGAATTCATAAAAATGGTTGATGATAGAGAAAGGGGTGTCTCATAAAATTTACATGAAATGGATAGTAAGGGGGTCATATAGATACATTCACCAACCATTATAATGGAATTTAGATATATGATACAAAAGTATTTCTTGAATGTAAATGAGGAGAGAGAAGTTCCTTTCGGAATTTCAGCATAGTTACTGGAGTACATGGGATGCATTTAATGAGAGGGAAAGGGGTCTCTCATCATTCAAACAATAAGAGGGAAGTATGGGGGATGTGTGAAACCATACCCCAGAATTTATAATTGAAATTAAAAGGGAAAAACAATATTAAGAAAATTGGACAAAAAGGTGAAAGGAAGAAAAACCCTTACTTGGATGTGTGCTTACAAAGGCTTTAGAGAGGCTTGAGAGAGGCTTCATGGGAGATTGGAGCACCTTAGGAGGATTCTAGAGAGAGTAGGGTAGAGTTTGGATGGACTCAAAAGTCATTGAGTGAGGAGTAAGTGAGAGCTTGGGTGGGTTTGCATAGGAAAGGTGATTGAAATCATTATTATTTAGATTTCGGACACCTTACATCAAACTAATCCAAACCACAAATCAGCTAATGGTTTTTGCCCATGGTTTTTGGAAAAGGGAATAGGAAAAAATTATTTTATAGGGCCAAAGTCCAAACTTCTTAAAATAATTTGGTGGATTATGTGGTGGTGTGTCACACTCCCATGGAATATAATATAAAAAGACAAGGTGGTTAATAAGTCTTGATGGGTCCATTAATGCTTTGTAAAATAAGAAAAAAAACCAAAAATCACATTATTTTAATGGTAAAACATATATTGGACTAACATAAAGCTTATTGTATTTTATGACATCACTATTAGGTCATTATGATGTCATAAAACACATTATATATTTAAATGGTATTTAATTTTTACCAAAACATTTGACTGTCTCAGAAAATAAATAAAAATTCACCATTGGATAATTTCAACGTCCTAATTCCAGAAATAGAATTTATTTTATCTAAAGTGTTTTCTAAATATGTTAATTTTTCCTTTTAAAATAAAAACAATCATTTATCGAAAATTCATAGCGTTTGACAAAAAATGGCTTTGAAACCTTAATAAAAATTACAATTGCATTCATAAAATTATTACATCATTTATATTTAATAGAAATTAATTTAATAGTAATACTATTATTTTATTAAAATATTATTTAATTCAAAAATCCATTAATTCATCAAAATAGATTTCTTAGCTGAATATTAACTTCAAAAAATACTATTTGTCCTAAAAAAACTATTTACAAAGTGTCAATAATGACAAGAAGGTATATTCATTATTATATACAAAAAATAATATACGTGGACATAGTACTAGTGATTTGTTACATAGCCCCATAAAAATCCGTATAAGACCTAAGGGTAAGGTGTGTGATGGTGAAAGACACTTTGGGTGGCTAAGATAACATTGCTCAAGTGGCAATCTCTGTCAACTTCAACTTTTCCCATAGATGGTCCCGTTCGATCTTGATATGATGAATCTTAGCTTGGGCTTGGTCAAGAGTGAAGCCCAAATACACCACCTCTTTTCTGAGCTTCAAAAATGGGCTTCGTATGGAGAAATTCTACTGGATGAGGTCATCGCTTCCTTTGTTTGAGTAAATTGGGTTTGTTAAAGACCTATATTTATAGAAATCATGTGATCACTGTTCAATTCCTATAAAAGCAACGTTCACAATTCCTAGCATAAAACCAAATAAGTTGACATTTTATATAAACATTTTACATAAAGATACATTTAATTAGATCAACTGGGATTTCAATTAATTAAACTTTGGGTCATTACAATATTCCCCCCTTAAAAAATATCGACCTTGAAATTTCCATTTCCCACACTAAAATAGACGTGGGTAACTCAGATTCATCATTTCCTATGATTCCCATGTTGCTTCTTCATACATGTGGTTTCACCACAACACCTTGAGGAGGGGAATTGTTTTATCTAGTAGAACTTTTTTTTACAATATAAGATCTTCACTGGTTGATTCTCATAAGAATGATCATCCTCAAACTGTACCACCCCAGAAGATAGTACATGTGAAGGGTATGGTATGTACTTCATTAAGAGGGATACATGAATGACATCATGTACTTTGGTCATGGTAGGTGGAAGTGCTAGTCGATAGGCCATAGCCCCGACATGATCAAGAATCTTGAAGGGGCCGATGTACCTTGGAATTAACTTCCCTTTCATTCCAAACCTCAAGACCTTCTTCCACGGAGATATGCATATAAAAACCATGTCTCCTACGTTAAACTCAAGATCTTGTCGAAGATTATCTGCATAACTCTTCTATCTAATCTGGGATGCCTTGATATACTACTGAATGATTTTCACATTCTCATCCATTTCTTCAACCATTTCTGGTCCAAGCAGCAAACGTTCACCGACCTCATCCTATCATGTCGGTGTTCTGCACCTTTTCCCATACAGGGCTTCATAAAGTTCCATTTGGATGCTTGAGTGAAAACTGTTATTATAAGAGAACTAAACCAGTGGAAGATGTTGATCCCATACTCCATTAATGTCCATTGAGCACGCTCTCAACATGTACTCAAGTGTTTGGATAGTCCGCTCGGTTTGGCCATCAGTTTGAGGATGATAGGCCGTACTGAAGTTCAGTTCAGTATTCATATCATGTTGAAGACTCTTCCAAAACATAGAGGTGAATCTTTGATCTCAGTTAGACAAAATATATTGTGGTACTCTATGAAGCCTTACAAATTCCATGATATATATCCGTTCCAGTTGATCCAATGAGAAATCCTCATGAATAGCAATAAAGTGTGCAGTCTTTGTAAGATGATCCACAACACCCCAGATTTCATTGTTGGCTTTGGATGTCCTCCGAAGTCCGGTGAAAATGTCCATGGTGATGTTCTCCCATTTCCATTCTGGTATGGGAAATTGTTGCATCATCCCCTTAGACATCTGCCTCTCTGCCTTCACTATCTATCACACCAGGCACTTTGATGTATATACAATGATCTCCTTCATCATATTATCCCACAAAACATTTTCTCAGAGATCTCGATACATCATTGGTTTCCATGGGTGAATAGAGAAATTTGAACTATTTGTATCATCCAAATGTTCTTTCTTCAGCTCCAGACTTGACGAACACATAGTCTTTTCCCAAATCACACAATTAATTCTTCATTAACATTAAACTCTGAGGATTTCCCTTTTTCGATAGCCTCCAATTTTACTTGAATTCCCACATCATTCTTTTATGCATCCTTTAACCTTTAAAAATGAGACTGTTGAGAAATAATTTGTGAAAGGATTGATGATGTTCAATTCTTTATGATTCCCATGTCCATCATCATTAAGTCTAAGAAGATTGGATCCTTCTCAGTTCTCATCATTGATTGAAATGTTGTGTCCTTTCAACATAGGGCATCTGCACCTTGTTCGCTATCCCAGGGTGGTAATGTATTGAACATTCCTAATCCTTGAAAAGATATATCCATATTCTCTGGTGCATATTAATCACTTTATGTGTGAATATATATTTAAGACTATTGTGGTCAGTATATATCTCAGATTTCTCCGCATAGAGATAATGCCACCAGATTTTCAAGGCAAAGATCACTGCTGCCAACTCCAGATCATGCATTGGATAGTTTCACTCATGGATTTTCTACTGTATTTATGCATAGGATATTACTTTATCATTCTACATCACCACACAGCCTAAGCCCTTCTTCTAAGCATCACTGAATATCCCAAAAGGTTCCCCACTTGTGGGTAAAGTGAGCATGAGTGCATTGATAAGACTCCTTTTCAACTCCTTGAATCTTTCTTTGCATTCATCACTCCAAGAGAACATTACTCCTTTTTGAGTTATCTTGGTAATAGGTTTGGAAAATAGTGATAAATTTCTCACAAATAGTTGATAATATCCAGCTAACCCCAAGAATCTACGGATATCCATTACTGATGTTGGCCTCATCCATCCTTCAATTTCATTTGTTTTGGAGGGATCCAAAAATATCCCATTGCTTTTGATTAAATTGCCCAAGAATGAGACTTCCTTCAACCATAACTCACACTTACTTTACTTTTCTTAGAGATTCTCCTTGCGCAATGTCTCTAGTATAGTTCTTAAATGCTTCTCATGATCCTCCTTGGTTTTGGAGTATATTAGAATATCATCAATAATAACTACAACAAATTAGTCAAGGTAATCTCTAAAGACTCTATTCATCAAGTACATGAAGATTTCTGGAGGATTAGTGAGTTAGAAAGTCATTAATATGAATTCATAGAGCCAGTATCTTGTACGAAAAGTAGTCTTGGGGACATATTCCTTCTTCACCCTTACTTGATAATATCCTGACCGCAAATCTACCTGAGAGAAGTATTGTGATCTACACAGATGATTGAACAAGTCATCGATCCACGGCAGAGGATACTTATTCTTTATTGTGATTTTTTTAATTTCACGATAATTAATGAAAAGATGCATTGACATTTCCTTCTTCTTGACGAAGATGACAAGTGCACCCCATGGTGAAACACTTGGGCGTATAAACCCTTTATCTAGATACTACTGTAGTTGTTTCTTCAGCTCTTCATGATCCACGGCAGCTATTCTATATGGAGTCTTGGATATTGGTAGCACCCCTTGTATATGTTCAATTGATAATTCAACATCTACTTTAGGAGGAAGACCATGTAGTTCCTCGGGAAACACTTCACCAAACTCCCTCACAATTGGCATTTCTTCAAGGATGGTTTCTTCCTTTGACTCAATCATCTGAGCCAGATAAGCGTGCTCATAGGGAAGTAATATCCCTGCTTGAGATGATGGAGCTAAAAGAGATTCGTCTTCCCCAATACACTTGTAAAGAATCGGGGGTCGATTCTCCATATGTAGTGTGATTTCCATCTCTGGACAATTTATGTTTGCTCTATATAAGGAAAGCCAATTCATGCCACGAATTTCATCAAATTCCACAACAGGGAGAATGACAAGGTTCGTCGGGAAATTTAATCCACAGATTATGACCGGGGAGGAGTTATATTCATGGGATCCAATGATTGCCCCATTTCCTGTACTCACCGACATCATCACCTCCATGATTTGTGGTGGTGCTGGGATTCTTCTACTAAACGTTCCAGATATAAAAGAATTCATAGAACCTGAATCAAAAATTATGTTCGCTATTCATGAATGAATAACTAGCGTACCTATCACCAATTCGTTTTTGGGGTTCACTTCGGCAGAATTGATGGAAAAAGCTCTTCCTTTCTACCTTGGAGGTTGTTGGTTGCCTCCGAAAACCCTTGGATTAGGGCAGTGATTTGAAAAATACCATTGTTATTTGTAGTTTTAGAAATGAACAATGTGTTGAGGTTCAAATGGAGCATTCCTCTCCTCTGTCGTAGCTGTGGGTTTTTCATGCTAACAGTTAACAGCTAGGTTCCCTTCTCTTCCACACCTAAAGCATTTCCTCATCCCTTTGAGGAAATTTCTAGGGTGCTTCTTTTCGCACTATTGGAAAGTGGGGTGCTGAATCTTCTTAACACTATTGGATTTATCAATCGAACCAATAGCATTGAAGTCCACCTTACGATTTTTGTCCCCATGATACCCCTGTGATTCCCCGATCTACATTTTCGACCTTGAGGGCACATCAGAAAATTTACTCATAGCTGTCGAAGTCACAAATCGCTAATGATTTCCATAGGCTAGGCTTCATCCCACCAAAGAAGTCGTCAACCTTGCATTCATGGATAATGACAAAGCCGGAAGTATATCGTGTAATCCATGTGATGTTTTCCTCTTATGCTCCAATAGATTATTCTACTTTTTTCTTGAGGGAAAGGAAGTCCATTTCCATCTTAAGCTGAAGGGTGCACGAAAAATATTTATCAAAAAACATCTTCCGGAAATCCTTCCATTCCAATGCCTCGATCTCCTCCTCAGGCTTCGTCTTTTTGATCAATGTCAACCATTGATCAGCTTCACCCTCCATATGATAATCCTTCAGGAGGACCTTCTCTTGTTTAGAACATTGAAGGATGGAGAAGATATTTTCAATGGAGTTGATCCATTGTTCAACGATTGTAGGATCGGATGATCCACTAAGAGTAGGAGGAATTTGTCTAATGAAGCTCTTTATAGCGACTTGTTCCTTCTTAGTGGGGTTTGGATGTTCCTATTGAATAGTTTTTCTATTCAAATATTGACTTATCTGAGAGAGAAGCATGAAAAAATTCACGATTCTCGCTCCCATTATATTGTACATATCATTAGTACAATCATCACACTGATCTTCACATTGGTTGTTAGCCTGATTCCTCCTATTACCGGCCATTGGCTGGAATAAAAGGAAATTTAGGGGGTATCACATAAAGGGTAATCCAAAGACAAATGTTTATGAATTATAAATTAATTTTTTTCCATAACTTATGAATATATAGGCTTCAATCAAGGATTTTCGTAATCTACTTTCTAACATATATTCATAGGGGTTTTTTTATTCCCTTATTAAGGGTTTATAATAAACTTGTAAATTTACAAAATCAAATCCCCTTGGAGTGTCGTAACAAAGAGTTCAGCAAGGACAGTTGTCATGCACCGGTTCCTGTTCGTGTCTAGCTCAAAGTAGTGTTTTCGGGTTTTACCCCTAGGATGCATCTGTGCCAGAGCCGCATCTACCTGCTCGTATCCAGACAGGGATGTATTTTCTTGATAACCCACATTCTAAATACTCATAAAAAACATAGGGACGTTTTTATTGTACTTAGTCTTGTATATAAGGCATTATTAGGGTTTTCTAATCCTAATCCCAAAAATAACTAAACCTATCCTCTAATACCAACTATGACAACCCAATTTTTATTACAAACATAAACATGATTTACTACATAAACTATTCACCTCATACAACATGGGTGATCAAGAGGTCTAGTGTCTTTGGGGATTGGGATCATTAAATAACAAATTAAAACATGAAATACAACATCTTTATTTAAAACATCCTTTACATGACCACTACGTTCCCTCGTACTTAGCATTGCATGGGATAACTTGAGGACATGCATAAGAAAAGGGGTGAGCTATAAAGCCCAGTAAGGGAATAAACATGGAATACATGAGGAGTAAAATACATGTTAGAAAAAAAGAATATCAATAGAACACAAGAGAAACATGAACATAAAGGCATGATAAATCATGATAATCATAACATGGAAATGTGGAAACAACACTTAACATGGAATTAGCATGAGCCAAAGATCATTGCACACAGAGCATGAGTAAATCCTCATTGCACATGAAGCACGAGTAAACACTCTTTGCACTTGAATTAGAATGATTCAACAATAATTTCACACGATGTATCATGATAATATACTATACCCAATGCATTGGAGCTCTATAAGGGCGCACCCTTTGTAAACATTTCATTTCATGCATAAGTGTGCCACATGGATCAAGAAACATGGATTTATTAAACATAACCATTTATTCCACGATAAAGGATTGTGGAATTCATAAATGAAACTTTATAGTCAATAAGTAAATGTGAAAAAGGTTAATACCCTTTATGGAGAAATGGGCATGGTATTCACTACACAAAGGCATTGGCCTAAAAAATTGGTTCAATTTCCGCAGCGTAACAGCGTGACATAAGAATTCATAAAAATGATTGATGAGAGAGAAAGGGGTGTCTCATCATATTGTTAATTAAATGGACAGTAAGTGGGTCATATAGATACATGTCTCATTAATTTCAATGGAATTTGTATTCATGATACAAAAGTATTTCTTGAATGTAAATGAGGGGAGAGAAGTTCCTTTCAGAATTTCGGTATAGAAACGAGAGTACATGGGAGGCAATTAATGAGAGAGAAAGGGGTCTCCCATCATTAAAAAAATAATAGGGTAGTATGGGGGAGGTACGAAACCATACCCCAGCATTTATAATTGAAATTAAAAGGGCATAAAAATATTTTGAAAATTGGAAAAAAGTGAAAGGAAGAAAAACCCTTACTTGGAAGGGTGCTTACAAAGGCATGAGAGAGGCTTGAGAGAGGCTTCCTGGGATCTTGGGGCACCTTGGGAGGATTCTATAGATATTAGGGAAGATGTTAGATAAACTCCAATGTCTTTGAGTGAGGAGGAAGTGGGAGCTTGGGTGGGTTTATATAGGAATGTTGAGTGAATTCTTTATTATTTAGGTTTGGGACCCCTTACATTAAACTAATCAAAACCACAAATCAGTTCATGGTTTTTGGCCATGGTTTTTGGGAAAGGGAACATGAATAAAATATTTTATAAGGACAAAGTCCGAACTTCTTAAAATAATGGGGTTGTTTATGTGGAGGGGAGTCACACTCCCATGGAAAATAATTTAAAAAGACAAGGTGTTTAATAAGTCTTGAGGGGTCCATTGGATAATTTTTACCCAAAAATTTGACTGTCTTAGAAAATTATGAAAAATTCACCATTGAATAATTTTGACATCCTGATTCCAGAAATAAAATTTATTTTATCTATATAGTATTATAAATATGATAATTTTTACAATTAAAATAAAAACCAACATTTATTGAAAATTCACGGGTTTTGAATAAAATGGCTTTCAATCTTTAATAAAAAATACAATTGCATTCATAAAATTATAAGATCATTTATATTTAATAAAAATTAATATAATAATATTATTATTATTATATTAAAATATTATTTAATTCAAAAATTAATTAATTCATCAAAATAGATTTCTTAGCTGAATATTAACTAAAAAAAACTATTTCTGCTTTAAAATAAACTCTTTAAAAAGTGTCAACAATGAAAAGAAGGTATATTCATTATTATATACAAAAAATAATATACATGAAAATAGTACTAGCGATTTGTTACAGAACCCATTAAAACAGCCGCATAAGACCTAAGGGTAAGGTGTGCGATGGTGAGAGACTCTTGGGGTGGCTTAGATGACATTGCTCGGGTGGTAATCTCTACAACTTACACTTTTCCCGTAGACTATCCCATTCGATCTTGACTAGATGAAGATCATCTTGGGATAGGTTAGGAGCGAAGCCCAAAGATGCCACATATTTTCCGAGCTCCGACAAATGGGCTTATTATAGAGCAATTCTACTGGATGAGGCCATCGATTCCATTGTCTGAGTAAATTGGGTTCGTTAAAGGCCAATATTTATACTAATCATGTGATCACTGTTCAATGGCTATAAAATAAATAGTCACAATTCTTAACATAAAACCAAAGAAGTTGGCATTTTATATAATCATTTTACATAATGTGACATTTATTTAGATCAAGTGGGAGTTCCATTAACGAAACATTGGGTCGTTACAGGAACATAATGATGAGGTTGTAATATTTTGATGGAACTGTTAACTTTGGGTGTGATTCTAATGAAACTTAATGTGTATTTTTTCAGGGTTAAATTTTTTTTAATGAATTAATTAACACAAAGTTAAACTGATGAAAAGGGAATGAAGTAATCTAATAAATTTCCTTAAATGGTTGTGTGCTTATAGGATACCTAGTCATAGAAGTTGCAGCCCGGTGTCCGAGAGATATTAGCTGTAGTTGTGTCTAAGAATAGGATATTCCCATATTGTGGTTTTGAGATATAATATATTTTGTAATTTCGGTGTTTCTATACGCTACTCCACCCTCTTAGTAAGGGAAACTTACACCCCGGGGATTCTGAGCCTTGTGGTGTGTTTTCCCCAATATTCTGGTGGGAGGATGAATGGATTACTACCTCCTTTTACACACTCTCTTCTCAAGGTAGATACTTGTTCCGTTAAGCACATCGATTAGTTTTCCCCATATATTTATGTATAGGGCTATAATGGCTTGTGGTTATTCACACACATATATTCTGGATATAGTTTCATATGGAATACTATAGGTGTAATGTGTATGGGCTGTGATGGATTGAGGATCCTTACTCGGTGTATGGGTTGTATTGGCTTGAGGTATAATACCAGACTTATGATACCATTTATGCGAGCTATGGTGCCTCATGGAAACTACCTGGTTACTTTTGGTTGTGAGGATGGTGTGGTGCTTCGCCCAGGTGTCTGTGGGCAAGAATTTGTGGTTTATGAGGTGCAGATTTTGGTGCTTCACCCAGGTGACTGCAGGCAATCCTTTTTGGAGAGAGATGCTTAGGACGTCTGATGTTGGGGAAAAGAGTCAAACCAGAGGGGAAGTAGTTGTGGGGTACCATTGATATTCTTTATTATATTATATATTCTTGTATGCATTACTTGGTGAGAGCTACCATGGTGAGGTTGGGAACTTTGTATCCCTGATTCGGGAATGAGTTAGTTTCACTTGTTGCTCACTGTGCTTTAGCATGCTCTATTTACATTTTCACGAGAGGCTTTGGGGAGGATCCTACTAATTATACTGTTATACTCATCCTACGTATTTATACAATTTTTTTCCGGTCACTTAGAGATGGTTGGAGATCAATATGGTTTTTACTAGTTTGTGGTTGTAGGAGCTGTTCGGGCTTATGATTACTGTTGTTTTTACCTTTTTTGGGTGCTTGCAGTTTTTCCCCTTATAGTTCTAGTACTTTTCCATGAAATTCCATTTGTGTAAATGGGTTTATTTTATATTTCTATGTCTTAGTTGTAGTTTATTATTTTCTATCTTATCTCTCTCTTCTGCATGTGTTCTCTTAGAGGGTAATGCCTCCCATTTGTGTGTTACAATACCCTCGGTGCTCGTCGCCAACTCGGGGCCTACTGGTTGCAGGACTAGGGGGTCATTATCTCCCTTCTCAAATTGCCGACCAAGGTGGGGTAGACTTTGTGGGGAGGGGTTCATGACAGAGTGGTATCAGAGCTCTAGTTGAGGGATAAGATTTTGTTTGAAGTTAGGCACATGTGAGGTTGCATGGGTTGGTAGGGAAACAATGTCATTCATGTTTAGTAAGCGAGGTAAACACTGTAGACTGGCTGAGACAAAGGCATTTAGGGCCCCCTATGATCTGATGTACGGACCTTTAGGTTTACAATGGATACTAAAAAAGGTGATACTAGTTTCATGGTAGAGACCTAGGAAAGTATCATGCATCATTATTCATTGTACATATTTTTGAATGGGTAGACCTTGGGATTGGTTATCCAAAAATGAATAAAATAAAAAAGTTATTAATTAATGTTGAGTCTTCCATATTCTAGGTTTAGGAACTATAACATTTTTTATTTTATAGGAATGGCTCCTGGTAGGCGTCCTCTTCAGGTTTGTGCAGAAGATGTCTAGCAGGTTGTTCCAGCAGATCGTCGCAGGGTAGAGGTTGACGACAACGACACTTGGAGGAAGACACATCAAGAGTTTCATCGCCAGAGTCTGCAGAAGTATGGGGGCTCTGTTTCAGATGCAGTCACGGGAGACTAGTTAAATGAAGTCGAGATAGGCTTCAGTTCGATCTGATCTCAGAAAGAGCACTGAGTGTCTTTAGATGTGACGATGCTACGTGGAGCATCTAGGAAGTGGTGGTTATTGTTCCTCGGGGATCGTGAGTATTCAACGATCTCATGGGAGGAGTTCCAAGACATGTTTAGAGTCGAGTTCCTTTCTTCAACTCTGAAGGATTCCAGTTGCCAGATGCTTCATACCCTTTGACAAGGGAGATCTACTATTCCAGAGATTGGAATCCATTTGACGAACCTTTTACGATATGATTTGAAACTGTTACAAGATGAGGAGGCCATGTCGAGGAATTTCGAGGAGGCTTTGGGTCTAGAGATCTAGTGCCAGGTCTCCCCATTTAGGATGAAGACATATCTTGAGGTGCTAGCGAGGGAAGAGGTTTTCGTGATGACATTTTCCAGAACCAGATCCTGAAGAGAGGGGGATCGTAATGATCCATCAAGAAGAAGAGCTATGGTCCGGGGTTCATGGTTTTCAGGGAAGAAGAGTTCTCGTTCAACCGGGGGTAGGTCCTAGCACATCACACCTCGTTTCTCTAGAGGCAGCAAATCTTAGGCCTATGCCAAGGGATCAGACACTTGTTTTTATTGTGGTGGTCATGGCCATCAGCAGCGGTAGTGCCCGACCATTCATAGCAGTCATCGTGGACCGATTGCTACTCTCCAGGTTCCTCCATTGAGGAAGTTCTAGCCGATGCAGCAGTAGCCAGTTGCACCAGCTTTTGATCAGTAGAGGGTAGATGGGACATGCAAAGGACAACCCCATGACGCTCCCCATCCTTAGAGAGCAGAGTGAGGCCCTGGTGGTGGTCGTCATTAGGGTCAGAGAGGCCATGGAGGAGGTCATGGTCAGCTTCATGCTCTAGCGTTTCCAGCTTCAGGAGAGCCATACGTCGTTCGAGGTACCCTTTGCTTGTTTTCTCCCTTGTTATATGCCTTTTTTGACTCAAGAGTGACAAAATAATTCATATCAACTACCCTTCTACATGCTTTGGGACTTGAGGTAGAGAGGCTTCCAGAGCCATTGGAGTTGACTATGCCAGTTGGAGGTTGATCTAACTTGTTTGAAGTATGTAGAGACTGTGAGATAGTGTTGGGGAAACACCGCTCTTGGGGAGGTTTCTTATGTTTATGAATACAACCATATGACGTAATCCTCATCATGGATTGGTTGTATTAGGTTCACGATATAGTGGATTACTTCAGGAAGAAGGTAATTTTCTTGTTTACGGATGGAGATCAAGTGGTGTTTTTTAATCAGCGAGATCCTCGGATGGGTCATATCCGCGTTCCATCATAATCATCCATGATAGGTGAGATGATGCTGAGTTTTTCAAAGGTTCAGCAGTTGGCGTTTCCTAGGGTCGTAGAGGAGTACCATGATGTTTTTATAGAAGAGGATGTAGCATTACCCCCTCAATGAGAGATCTAGTTTGGGATCGAGCTATAGCCAGGAGCATCTCTTATCTCTATGTCTCCATATAGGATGGCCCCTTCTAGGTTACAAGATCTACGTATACAACTTGATGGTCTGATACAATGTGGTTTTGTTCGGCCAAGTGTGTCACCATGGGGTGCACCGGTTTTGTTCATGAAGAAGGCCGATTGATGTTTGCGGTTGTGTGTCGACTATCGTTGCTTCATAAAGTGGAAATAATGAATCGCTATCCTCTTCTGAGGATTGATGACTTATTTGATCAACTAAATGGTGCAAGTTGGTTCTCAAATATCGACTTGTGGTCTGGATATCATCAAATGCGTGTGAAGGATGAGGATATTCCAAAGACTTCTTTCCATTGTCGTCATGGGAATTATGCATTTGTTGTAATGCTGTTTAGCATGACGAATTCTCTAGCTATATTCATGGGGTGGATGAATGTTGTGTTCTGTGAGTTCCTAGACATGTTCATGGTAGGTTTCATCAATGACATCCTTGTGTACTCCAAATCTAAATAGGATCTTGCAGATCATCTATGAGCCATCTCGAAAGTTCTTTGCCGACATCAACTATTTTGGAAGTTGTCTAAGTGTGAGTTTTGGGATCGAGTAGTCCGTTTCTTGGGGAATGTTGTGTCCCAACATGGAGTAGATGTGGATCCATCCAAGAATGAAGTAGTTGTATCTTGGATATCCCCCAAGACAGTGTTAGAGGTGGAATGTTTCCTTGGTATCGCAGGCTACTACAGGAGGTTTGTATCGAATTTCTCATGAGTTGCGACACCTCTAACAACATTGACCAAGAAGGATCAGGCATTCATATGGACAGATCAGTATCAGGTAGATTTCGAGTATTTTAAGGAGAAGTTAGTATGTTCTCTCATCCTTTGACTTCCAACTGAAGGAGATTAGTTTGATGTTTTCTATATTGATTCACATCTGGGGTTAGGGCAATGTTCTCATGCAGTAGAGGTCAGTTGTTTTTTATGGGTCTTGGTAGTTATGTCCCCATGAATGCAACTATTCCACCCATGATCTTGAGTTGGTAGCCATGGTATTTTCTCTGAAGTTGTAGAGACATTACCTCATTGGTGAGCGCTTTGCGGTTTTCACTGATCATAAGAGTTTGAGGTATGTTTTCACCCATCATGAGTTGAACTTATGACAGCATCGGTGGATGGAGTTCTTGTAGGAATACGACTTTGAAATATCATATACACCTAGAAAATGGAATGTTGTGGCTGATGCGCTGAGCCGAAAGTCACGTAGTGATGCTTTGCGTGAATCCTTTGATTCCTGGAGAGTAATGGAATAATTTTCAGCATTACATCTTGATATGGGAGATGTCTGGGGGTAGAGGATGTCTTTTTCAGATGAAGGTACAATCATCCCAAATGCAAAATGTGGAAGAGTCCCAGTTGGGAGATATAGAGGTGGAATTTAGGACAGACTGATTTTTTTGTGGTGAGGCCCCTGATGGTTGGAATGAAGATGAACAACAATGAGTGTTGTATCATGGAAGTATTTTTTTCCTTTGTATATGTGTGAGATAGTTCTCAGAGAGTTTCCTAGTTCACCATTAACGATGCATCATGGTGTGAAAAAGAGTTACCAAGCCTTGAGGAGCCAGTTTTGGTGTCCTGGGATGAAGCGTGCGGTGGCAGAGTTTGTGTCTCGATGTTTTGTCTGCCATAAGGTGAAGGCCGAACACCATGTTCTAGGTGGTCTTCTCCATCCAGTAGAGATTTCTCAGAGGAAGTGGAATGAAATCTCAATTTAATTCGTTACTGGTTAACATCGAGCTCCGGGAGGACATAATGCTATTTAGGTCGTAGTGGATCCTTTAAAAAATCATCTTAATTTATATCAATAAATGAGTCAAGCTTAGTGGAAGTTTTGTTGAGTAAATATCTAGAGGAGGTGGTGAGACTTCATTGTGTCCCTAGGACGATCATTTTTGATTGAGATCCTTGTTTTATATCAAGGGTGTGGAGAGTTCTCCAACATGCTTTCGGTTCTGAACTATGCATTTTCACTGCATTTCATCCTTAAATGGATTGTTAGACAAAGTGAACCATCCAAAATCTCAAAGACATGTTACACTCTTGTGTTCTTTATATTGGAGGTTCATGGATGAGGCACTTACCCTTGGTGGTGTTCTCTTATAATAATAGTTTTCACTCCACAATCGGTATGGCGCCGTTTGAAGACTTGTATGTTTGGCCTTTCCATTCTCCGTTGTGCTGGATTGGGATCAGAGAGTTAGCAATTCTCGGACCAGAACTAGTGAAAAATACAACAGAGATGGTTCAGGTGATTCTTGAGAGGATGAAGACAGCGCAAGATCGTCCGATATCATATGATGATCATAGAAGGAGACCCTTAGAGTTTAATTTTGGAGATCATGTGTTTCTAAAGGTGACTTCTATTCAGGGGAAGTGAAGGTTTTCTCGTGGAAGTAAGCTTTCTCCCAGGTTTGTTGGACATTTCGAGGTGTTAGTTTGTGTTAGAGCTATGGCATATCGAGTAGCACTTCCCCCATAGATGAGTCATATACATGATGTTTTCCATGTATCATAGCTCCATCGTTATCTTCATGACGACTCTCACATCATCGATTTGGGTGAGATTGATGTTGATGATGATGCATCCTTTGAGGTGAGACCTATGAAGATCCAAGACCGCAAGGATAAGGAGTTGTGCGGGCATTCTATTACATTATTTCGTGTCATGTGCAGACAAGGTGGCTTGGAGGAGAGTACCAGGGAACATGAGTCATAGATACGTGCTCTGTACCCAGAGTTGTTTGATGTTTAACTCTTTCAATGTATGGATGTATCTCATGTGGTTATGAAACATTCATGTTTATGAGATTGTTCCATTTTTTTTCTTTTGTGGCTTGCTCTCTTTTGAGAGGTATCTCCATGGGTGGTTGTTCAGACCCTGTTTCAATTTCTCTTTAGGTGGGTTTTGGATTCTTGAGGACAAGAAGGTTTTGAGAGGGATTTGATGTAATGGCCCAGACCTCTCTAGTATCTTACATTGTGAAAATGCATTGTTAGAGGTGTTATGGGAGGTTATGGTGACTTTGGGGTGCGTTGGGTGAATCTTTTTTGGATGACTAAAGGGAAATTGCTTTCGCACGGGTGGCACACATTTTTTCTTCACCGTGCAGCCAAACCGTGCGAGGTTTGTCTAAGAGATATTATATAACACTCTATTAGTGCACAATTTGTCTAACCATGCAATCTAACTGTGCGAGGAGTGTTTGACGAGGTGGCAGTGACCGCACAGTTAGTGCACGGTTGGTCTATCCGTGCGAGAAAACTGTGTGACACTTAAATTAGATCCTAAAATTGTGGATCTCAACCATTTCACCTCTAACTTTCCTGTTTAAGATCCTAAATGGCCATAACTCGGTATTACCCTTCGAGGAAGGTAGGGGATACTCTCTCTCATGAATTTTGGGAGGGATCCAAGGGCTTCTATTGGTGAATCGAAGCCGGTTTCTTGAGGTATGGGATCGTTCTTGTTTGGCTTCATAGATCTACATAGATCTAATCCTCCTCTTATCTTGGTTTCATAGATCTATGCCTTCTATTGGTAGATCTATGTGTGTGGATACCAAATGTGATTAGCTTTGGTCTTGATCTCGCTAGGAGAAGAGATCTAAGGTGAGTTTTTGGAGAATCGAACCAGGTTTCTTGACCGTTCTTCAACCATCGTGGGATTCATCAAAAACCATTGAGGTAGGGGATTCATTGCTTCAATTTATTTCACCTGAAACATTATTGTAAGAAAGTTTAATCCCACTTGATGACAATGGAATTGATATAATAAATATTCTAACAGGATAAATAAATTTACATTGATCGTATGTTATTACCTCTTATTTTTCTAGATAGTGAGATATCTATGCTTGCTTTGATTAGCTATTGTTCTTTATGAAATCGGTAAAGAACATAAACCGAGATTAATTGATAATTGTTTGGCTAATGATAAAGAGGAATGAAAACAAATCCGATTCTTGTTGCAATTTGATGATAATAAAATAGGAATAGTAAGCATGTTTAATCTTTTATGATGGATTACTGATTGGCTTTCCTAAATTTGGAACCTATAAATTAAATCGGTTAATTCAATATGGGTTAAGGATTTGATTGTTTGATTATTCCTTGAAGGGTTCCGAGTTACCCTCTTGATTGTTAAAGGGACAAAATTCCAATTGATGTGATGGTTGTTTTTCCTACTGCTTGTGTTGAGACGTGATACTGGATGGTTGTTGTGATATGTGGGGGTCATAGAGGCCTTTTGGTTGTGGTAGAAGATGAGGCCTAGAGTGGTGAGATTCATCGGTTTATGCACGTGGGTGTCGGGGAGGACAATAGTGATGATGGAATGGGATAGATGTGATTATTGGGTTCTTGCTGTTTCTTTTGGTTGATTGTATGCTTTACATTTCCCCACTTCTCAAGGCAGATGGCCTTTTTTACCCTTCTTCCAAAAGAGGAGAAGACGTGGGGGGTATTCTGCATGCTTTACGTGTTTAGAATCTCTAGGGAGGATGGGTCTACACTCTTCCTATAAGAGGCAAATACTCGACGGGTAGTACGTATACTTACCGTGTTGAGACCCTTGTGTTAGAAGCATAAAATGATTTTCTATAATTCTAGGGAATATGGGAAGGTGTTTCTATAATGAATGTTTGGATAAATGGTGTTAAACCATGGGTATGGAGTTGCTGGAACATAATGATGAGGTCGTAATGTTTTGATGGAACCGTTGACATTGGGTGTGATGCTAATGAATATTTATGTGAAATTTTTCGGGGTTAATTAATGTTTATTGATTTAATTAATGTAAAGTGAAACAGATAAAAAGGGAATGAAGTAATCTAATAAAGTTCCTTAAATGGTTGTGTTCTTATAGGATACCTAGTCTTAGAAGTGGCAGCCCAAAGTCCAAGAGACATTAGCTACAGTTGTGTCTAAGACTAGTTTATGCCCATAGTGTGGTTGTGAGATATAATATATTTTGTGCTTTTTATGTTTCTATACACTACCCCACCCTATAAGTAAGGGCAACTGACACCCTAGGGATTCTGAGCCTAGGGGGGGTGTTTTTCCCAACATTCTGGTGGGAGGAAGAATGGTGACTACACTTATTGGACCCACTCTCTTCTCTTGGTAGATACTTGTGCCGTTAGGCACAACAGTTAGTTTTCCTCATATATGTGGGTAGTGGGCTGTAATAGATTGTGGTTATTCACACACATATATTCTAGATATATTATCTTATGGAAAACTATAGGTGTAATGTGTATATGAGGTGATGGCTTGAGTATCCTTACTCAGTGAATGGGTTATAATGGCTTGAGGTATAATACCCGACGTATGATACACACTATGAAAGCTGTGGTGGATCCTGGAAACTACCTGGTTACTTTTTGTTGTGAGTATAGTGTGGTGCTTCTCCTAGGTGTCTGTGGGTAAGCCTTTGTGGTGCATGAGGTGCATATTGTGGTGCTTCATCTAGGTGTCTTCATGATAGCCTTTTTGGAGAGAGATTCTTATGACGTGCGACGTTGGGGAAAAGCGGCAATCCAGTGGGGATGTAGTAGTGAGGTACCCTTGATATTCATTATTATATGATATATTCTTGTATGCGTTACTTAGTGAGAGAATCCATGGTGAGGATGGAAACGTAGTATACCTGCTTAGGTAATGAGTTAGTTTCACTTGTTGCTCATTGTGCTTTAGCATGCTCTCTATACATTTGCATGAGAGGCATTAGGGAGGATCCTACTGACTATACTGTCATACACACCCGATGTATTTATAATGTATTTTTTAGGTCACTTGGAGAAGGTTGGAGATCATGATGGTTTCTACTAGTTTGTGGTTGCAGGAGCTATTCTAGGTTGTGATTTTCGCTATTTTTACTTTTGTTGTGTACTTTCAGTTCTTCCCCTCATAGTGGTAGTACTTTTGCATGAAATTAAATTTTTGTACTTGGGTTTCTTTTTTATTTCTCGTTCTGAGTTGGCGTTGAATAGTGTCTATCTTATCTCTCTTTTCCGCATGTATTCTCTTAGAGGGCAATGTTTCCCATTTGTGTGTTACTCTTCCATCAGTGCTAGTCGCCAACATGGGGCCTACTGGAGGTGGGAATCGAGGGCCATTATCTCCCTTATAACATTGAAGACCCAGGAGGGGTACACTTTGTGGGGAGGGTATGTGATAGTAATAATAACTTTTATAAAATTTTTATACAAATAAATCAAACCATTAATTATGTCTATGAAAAATGAAAAATGTGTTGATCATGGAGACAGTAGGTCATACGTACCCATGAGTAACATTTCAATTTATTACTGATCATTATAAAAATAATTTAATTATTAATTTATATTTCAATAATTATCATAACATTATTAATATAATATTAATCATTACAATATACTTATATAAATCCTACATGTGATGTGGTGAGTAAAATTAAATCACATCACTTCATGGATGTGATAGTTGACACGTATGAATGAACGATATTATCATTTTAATGTTCATTGATACTAAAAAATAATTTTACATATTAATATCTTATAATTATAAATATATCATTGTTTTTATACAAAAACATTTCTTACATAATGAAATCCAGTCATAAGAGATCGTAGTTAAAAAATGAAACATATCAGTTCGTGAGGGGGTAGTCAGCCTTACACCCAAACAAAAATTTTATTTCCCATTTAATGGAATTATAAATAGATTTTATTGAATATATTAACATAATAACACCTCATTATGTTTTAGATACTATAGTTATTATTTCATCCTATTGGAATAATATTCGAATGAAGATGAAGATGAATGAAAATATAAATACATAAGAATGAATGATAACTTTCCTTAAGATGGTCACCTTTATTAACAGCTTAACACATATAGAGAGGGTGTGATGCCTAAAAATGACACTAGATTTTGGGGAGGTATTATATTAATGGTTTGGGGGA
The DNA here is from genome assembly GCA_963277665.1 of Viscum album. NCBI lineage: Eukaryota > Viridiplantae > Streptophyta > Magnoliopsida > Santalales > Viscaceae > Viscum > Viscum album. The sequence continues at coordinate 1,296,422,119 of OY728128.1, read as the reverse complement.
TATCCTGCTAAAAAAATATGGGGTTTTAAGTGCAAGGAATAGTGATGAATCAGTACCCTTTTATAGAATAGGGGAGGGGCACTATTGGAATTATAATTTTTTTTAAAATTTATATAAATTCATTTTATTTTTATAATGGGTCCAATATAATTTATATCTATGATTGGATTCGTATGGGTATTAATATAATCATGTAAGGAAAAGTATACAATATTTAATATTGTTTTAATCCTTAACATTTTGTTTTAACATATTATAACTCTTATTGTTCTGTCAAGTAATTTAAACATTGAGATTTAAAATAATAACCATAACACTAAAAAAAACCAATGCATGAGTAATTAATGTCTTTTTTTAAATATATCATCTATTATGAAAGATATCTGTTTTTTAGAAATTTTATATCGTTTATTTAATTATTTTATATTTTAAGAAATGAATAATGGAAATTTTGTCACTTTTCATTACTTGAAACTTTGAAAATTCATAACAAATTGATTACTTAAAAAAATATTTTAAATAATCTAATTTTTGTTAAATTAATCCATAAAATTAATGGTTCTAATCAAATATTTCAAGTTATATTTAATTTTAAAATAATTAATATCATTTACCTGATTCTTATTTTAAATAATAAATTACTACATCATCATTGTTTAACAACTATTTTTATTTATTTAATGTATAATTTTTTAAATAAATTATAATAATTTAGATAAGGATTTTATTTTTCAAATGAATATTTATAATATTATTTATATAATGTAGAAATCTATATTAAAAATAATTTAATTATTAAAAATACCAGTAGGATATTTTTAACTTTTCATTAAATAAATTACAATAAATTTTATAATCATACCCAAGTTACAGAAAATGGTTATAATTTTGGTATATGATAGATTTTGGCTGTAACCCACTCATCCAATGAAATAGTACAAGAATTAGGATAATTTTATAATTTTATAATATTATTTTTACCTTTAATTACCGGATATAACTATGGTAAGTTAAATAATAATGTTTCTATTCATCATAAAACAAGTTCATATTATTAGATAAAAAATTTTATACATATTATGACCTTGTATTTATATTTTTTTAAATTCAATTCACTGATGTTTCTAAATTTTGTTTAACAGTAGTCTCTCGGGTGTGGTGAGAAGGCAGGTAAAGGAGATGTTCAAGAAATTAATATGTTTTTATATCTAATTTCAAAATATAAATTATTTAAATTATATAAATTGAATTGAGTGATAATAAAATAATATATGTATACTTTAAAACCAAGTAAAATGATTTCTTACAATATTAATAAATTAGAGAAAAAATTATTTTCGAATATAAAGGTTGTATTTTCCATTATTCCTTAAAATATTAAATATAACATAAAATTACAACAAATTCATAAAAAGTAAAATTTGATGCCCCTCTTCCAAATATGAAGATTAATGTTTTCAAATAGAACTTATAATAGTTTTTGAACTATATTTAACATGGGTTCATTATTAAAAGGCGTAAAAATGTTTTTTGAAAAAAAACTCCTTTTATACACATAATTAAATTTCTTCTTATATAGAGTATATAGGAAATATAAGATAAATATTAAAAATTAAATTTAATAAGCCTTATATGTAATTAATTACTATAATACAACATGAGTGGTTTAGTAAATTATATGTATAATGAACAGTTGTGCACATTTTAATAGTTTTTCAGAAAACATTTCATTTTATTTTAAAAACGTTTTATATTAATTTATAATTAATTTTTTCACAAAATAATTAATTATATATACATCCATGATACATATTTTAACAATTCAATTAATATTTTTCATTTCCACCATTAAAACTGCAGAGTTATAATGGTAACATTAAATAACCTTAATCAATTTCTTGTTTATGCTTGATGTAGCGTATAATGTATGCTATTGATCATAGTATTTATTTAGAAAAACTAAGGATGATACATTCTCCCACTTTAAAAAATTCTATCCTCACAATTTGATCTCAGAAATGAAAACATGGGGTTTTATATTTGTTGAAATCCCATATTGGAAAAAGTATTAATGAGACATTCATATTAAAATAAAAAAATTAGAAGTACAAAGGTCGCATGAGATAAGAAAAACTAGGGTTCCATTTAAGAAAACACAGATATGGAAGAAAATTCTAACTATCATGTTCTTTTATTGACTGATAGAAAAAATATTCAGTAGAAATCTACCAATCAAAAACCCGTAAATTAGTTATTGGTTAAAAGGTCAATGATTTTTATGTAATAAAAGTAAACAAATAATGTTTTTTTTCAAGATCATTTCTTCAGAGCTGAGGAATTATTTTAATACCAAGAAAAATAGTATAAGGAAATATAGATACTTGAAAATTAGAGTTTCATTCATTAATAAAATTACACCATAAAATCATCTCTTTCTCTAAATTATGAGTATTAAGATGAATTTTCTTTTATATAATCTCATAATCCAAAAAAGATTAACTATATATTTCCCCTATCATGAAAAATGAACCGAAAAAATATTTAGTATATATTAATATAATTCTCAAAAATAATTAAGCCTTCATATGATAAAAAATATATTTATCTTAGAAATTAAAATTTGATAACCAAAATTTATAAGGGTTTGATCACATTTTATTTTGAATATATATTTTAACATTTATCTCCAATTAACATTAATCCCTCTTAATGTCTCAAAGAAAAAGTTAATTACCTTTGTCAAAAAATATCCATTATTGGTTAATAAGTGATATTAATAACATAATTACAAAAAATTCAACAATTAAAATCACAATTTAATTCAAAATATAGTTAAAACAGCACCACTAAATTAAAATTTTATTTTATTCTACACACCTTAATTATATAAGGTTCCAAAAATAGTGAATGTCTTACAAAAAACATTTTTTTACATAGTCAATAACCCTTTTTCCAATTCCAATGATATCCTTTTGAAAAAACATAACTTCTAAAAAAATATTCTACCAAATCGTTTATCTAATGTGAAAATGTCATACTAACCAAGGAATTCAAGTTTGATTTTGGTAGTTGATGCACCCTTTTCTCCCATCAGTTGTGGGTTCGATTCATGTGTCCTTATAGGTAGTGATGGTTTTCCGCCCATCCTACATGTTGTTATTTTTCTAAAACTATATAATTCTAATATCTGTATATAAATGAGATAAAATAATCCAAAACAAGCATAAAAGTTTTAACGTCACTGTTTATCTCATACCATTATTTTTTATCCCTAAAAACCAATTGACCATAAATACCTAAAAATTTAATGTGTCCAAAAATAAAATTATTCACACAAAAATTTCATAAAAATAATGTCTAAAAGGGGTTTGTAGGATATTAAACATATTATAAACATGATAATTAAAATTCCATGATTATATCTCTTACTCTTAAGAATAAATCATAATATCTAATGATTTCTGAACTATCATTTGATTCCAAGTGTAGGGCCCCATCCATAAACTTTACATAATGAGTTTTAGTCATTAAATTACATTATTTCACATTGAGGGTATTTTACTGTTATGCGTTTTAGAGTATTAGGACAAGGGAATTTCCTAAGAACACAAATATTAAAAAGTAGACACTTCTACCTGCTATCCCTTTTTTCTTTATGTAATAATTTCTAATATAAAACATGAATTTTTTTTGGAGATAAAAATATTCATTGTATAACTCTTAACAGCCACATTTATCATAAAAATCCTTATACCCTATGAAAACACATATTTTATCTTGGTGTGAGAACAAAAATCTTAGTATGGGGCCTAAAAGTTGGAAAGAAACTCTTAGTCCATGAATATTTTAAACTCATGATATAATTTTATCAGAATCATAATTTTCACACATAAACATAATCAATTTATCACAACACATTGAATAATAAGATTACTATAAAATTATATAGAAATACTAAATCATAATGTAACTTGTGGAATCCATATCATTTATACAATGTAACATTCACAGCTACATAGGGAGTATTATTGATGGTTAAATTTGGAATACCCATCAGAGTTTATTTAAAAAATCTCTTAGGAGAAACCCCACCTGGTAACTCAATATCATTAAAAAATTCAATAGGAATCTATCACGGGCTCACAGACCATCATTTTATCAATGAAACACCCATACACATTAAAATTCCCCAATTCCCCAATAATAATCACAACAGATAAATCATGCATTAAAGAATAATAATTCCCCAATATGAAATCAATTATCATTTTTACAAAGTTGGGCACATAATAATGGAAAAAATGTATTTAAAAATATAATTTTGATATTATAAAAAACGAATAATGACAATAAAGGGACATAAAATCAGTAAAATCCATTCATGTATTATATGTTAAAAAACAATCCATGTTATTAAAATAATCAATCAATTTTTAAAACAAAATTAAAACAATTAAAAAGAATACTTTTGAATGAAAGTATCCCATACCACATTGAAATATTTTAATGGGATTATCATTTTAAAACATTCATGTCCATATTAATAAATCCTCAAAACAATTTTAAAAACATGGACTTTAATGATAATGATTTAGTTGAATAAATATTTAAAACATTCCAAACACTGTTTTATTTAAAGATTCCATTACCTTGAGTTAGACTCATCATGTAAAATATTTATCTCCATAAATAATTACATTAGGTTAATTTATACATTATTGATAACTTTTTTTATGTTTTTTATTCCTTTTTATATCATTTTACCATGTCATAAGATTACATAATTTTTTATGCTCATATCAGATGTTCTGTCGATATTTGGTACTCTATTTGAAAATAAAAATGGTAATATGTCAATAGTACATGTGGTAATGGTTCCATTATCTCCAAAAAAAATATTTATAAAATAATGGTCACTATTATAAATTTAAATTAAAAAATAATTTCTGTTAAAGAAAATATAACAATGTTATAATCCTAGAGACTGTATTCCATACATACGCATGAGAAAATTTTCCATTTTACATTGATCATCATGAAAATAAGGTAATTGTTATTTTATCTTTTCATAAACATCATAAAATTATTATCATCTTATTAATAATTTAATAATTATTATATAAATTATAAAAGTGTTGTGGTGAATAAAAATGAATCCCATCAATTAGTGTAGGTGACAGTTCACATGTTCGCACAAATAATGTTATAATTTTTATGTCTGTGGAATGTAATGATGTAGTTGATATCTAATTCTCCAAAAATGAAAAATAATTACTGATTATTATATATAAACTTTTATTACATAAATATAACAAGTCTTGAGAGATGATAGTAAAAAAATAATAATATCGGCTCGTGAGACGGTTGTCCCCTGTACACACGAATGAAATGTTCATTTCCCATTTGATGGGATTAGAGAAGGATTTAGGTGATAATTTTTACATAATAAATATATATATATATATATATTGGATACATGAGTTATTATTTCAGCATGGTGGAAGAATAATTTAAGGATGATGATGAAGAAATAAAGTAGATGCACTAAATTAATTTAAGGTTACCTTTCCTTCATATGATCACATTTATTAACACCTTACCACATATAATGATGATTTTATTCCTAAAATAATACCCCTAAAATTTGGGTAGGGATTCTAGTGAGGTTGTTTTGTAGATAGTTCCCAAACCGAAAGGCTTTTTATGTGTATTAAATAGAGATGAATCTGTGCCCTTTTATAGGAGAGGGGAGGGGAACTATTGGTATTATTAAGATTATTAAATAATTATAAATAAAGTTTATATTGAAAATTATTCAATGTTAATTTATTTAGATAAAAATAGATTATTTCTTAAAATATAACAATCCAATAAAAATTACACTTGTTTTAATATGGTTTTAATCATTACCCTTTTGTTTTAGCCCATTTTATCTCTTAACGTTTTATCATGTAATTTACATTGATAGAGGTAAATAATTACCATAACATGTCTAAATACAAATGAATTAGTAATTAATTAATTTTGTAGATATATATCAACTATTTGGAAAAAGAATGGATGTTTAGATATTTTATATCGTTTAATTAAATATTTTGTATTTTAAGATATAAATTATGTCAATTTTAACTAAATTCATTATTTGAGTTTTTATAAATCATAAGAACTTAATTACTTAGAAAAACCAAATATAAATAATCTATTACCTTTCAAATGAATCCCTAAAAAACAAATTTAATAATATCATTTATTTGTTTCTTCTTTTAAAAAATAAATTTCTAAATCATCATTATGTCATAAATAAATATAATTATTAAATGTATAAAAAAACTAAACAAATTATCATGATGTAGATTTGTTTTTAATTAATATGAATATTTAAAGTTGAATTTGTAGTTTATATAAACCTATATTAAATATGAATTACATATTAAAAATACGAGTATGACATTTTTAACATATCTTGAAATAAAATTTAATAAATGTCATATTCTTACCCAATTGGATAAAAGTTAATAATTTAGTCTTAAGGTTGATTTTGGACGAAAAACACTCATACAATGAAATTTAGGCATATGTTAGGGTAATTTTATATTATTATATTTTTAATTTTTCTTTTAATTTCACGATTTACCCAAAACTGTGGTAAATAATCAACTAAAGTTACTATAAAAAAATTTACTTGATCCAATTATATCAAAATTTTCATATTTATTACTACAATATATTTCAATTTTTCAAAATTAAATTTTTGTAAGTGGAATTTTTTTTAAACTAATCTTGTAGGTCTGTCGAGAATGTTGGAAGAAGAGAAGCTAAAAATTTGAATAAGTGTTTATATCTAATTTCAATTTGAAAATTATTTCAATGAACACAACTAAATTAAATGATAAAAATATAATATAATTATAATTTTTTTTAGAAAAAGGATAATATAAAAATCATAATAAATTAAATGAAAAATATTCTTTGAATATAAATTCTATACTTTTCACTGTTAATTAAAATATGAAATTTATCAGAAATAAAACCAAAAATTCATCCAAAGGAAATTTTTATGTCCCAAATCTATAGAATATGTATATTTTATTCAAATATATTTTATTAATGTGGAAAAAATTATATTTAAAATGTGTTTGTCATCAAAAGGCGGAAAAATTCTTTTTTGAAATATTACTCCATTTATGCATAAAATTGATTTTTTATCTTATATAATGTATATAGAACATATAATAGGAATTTCAAACATCAAATTAAATATAATTATTATATATATTTCATTACTATAATCCAACATAAGTGATTTATCAACTTATTTTTATAAAATGAAATTGTGCATATTTAAATTGTTTTTATGAAAAACATAAACTTTTATGTTTAAAAATAGTTACATTTATTTATAATTAATTTTTCATTAATGAATTAGTTATATATACCTATGTAAACCATATTTTCATTACACCGTTAATATGGTTTATTCCATCCATTATAACAGGTATGATAAAATGGTAACATTGAAGTTACTTTATTTAATAGTCCGTTTAAGTTAGAGGTGGTTTATTATGTATGTTATTGATCATAGTATTTCATTTAAAAAATTCAAAATTTTATAAAATATATCAAATTATATTTATTTTAAAATATCTAAATTTATTTATTTGGAAATTCCATTAATTATTCAATTACTGCATCATCATTATAGAATTCTTTAAGGTATTTATTTATTTCCCAATAAATAAAAAATATACCATGATAAATAAATAAAAGTTTATATTTAAATTAATTATTAATATTTCAATTTATATTCTATATAAAAAAATATTAAAAATGATATTGTTATTGAAAATATCAGTATAACATCCTAAAATTTTCATTAAATAAAAAATAATAATAGTATTACTCTCATTCAAGTGGCATACAAAGTATATCATTTAATACTGAGGATAATTTTGGTTGAAAAAAAATTAAAAGAAATATAGGACAAGGGTTAGAGAAAATTCTTATTATTTATAATATATTATTTTTTCCCTTAATTATCTTCTTTTTCTTTAATAGAGTTAAAAAACTAATGATCCTATTCTTAAAGCCAAAAAATAAATGAAAACTATTTACACAATATTTAGCATCTTATTACAAATATGGAATCCAATTTTAAAAATAAAAAACATAAAAGTTCAAGTAATTGATATAAAATTATTCCCATTGATATGGTGAGAAACCCAATTATTAAAGATAAAACAAACCAAAGATTGATTTTTTTTAATCTCTAAATTCAATTTAAAATTAATTCTAAAGACCTAAATTAGATTATGTAATAATAATTTTATATAAATATAATTTAAAAAAAATATAAAATATAATTTTAGAGAGTAATTTATTTCTATGAAAAATTTGTTTTTAGATAACATTATTAGTTTTTAGTATTAATCAAAATATGAAAATTATATGAAAAATATCAAAAATTTATCCTAATTATATTTTTATATTACTATTTAAAATAGGAATTTTATTTTGTCGAATATAATATATAAAAATGTCATCAATTTTATTTAAAATATGTTCTGCATTAAAAATATATACAATTACAAATTTGAAAAATATAGGATTTAATGCATAAGATTGAGTGGGTTTTTATCTTATGACTATAAAAACTATTTGATGAATATCTAAAATATTTTTATTGAATATTTAAAGTTGTTGTTTCATTAATATCATTAAAATTTTTTATTTAATTTAATTATAAATATAAAATGACTTTGTTAAAATAAAAAAGATATTTTCTTTATAATCTATTTATATATATATATTCATTTATAATTAACTGGTAACCAATGATTTCATATTAAAAACCACATATTTTTATAAGTTAGTTAATAATCGTCATAACCAATAGTTTAAAAACTATTATATATCTTATTATATTAAATTACAATATTTTAGTAATATATGAATGTTCAGTAAAACTCAGTATTGAGTGTAACACATGCTATTAATTGAACCTAATGTTGTGTAACACAATCCACACATAGTGTTTTTTATACTAAAATCTAATCTATGTGCGACGTGTATAATTATATAGACATGGTTTTACCAATAATAGAATAAAAAAATAGTGATTTTTTATAACGAAACCTATATTCAGTATTGTGTGAAATGGAAAATTTCATATGGATTTTAATTCGAAAAAAAATATTTCCCAAAATCTCTGGGTGTAATAATATACCCCCTATAAAATAAATTTATCCCTCTAAATTATTTTTGGTTTTCAATGTTTAAATACATGAATGTTGTCTCCCAATAATCCAAAATCATAAAAATGAATTGTAAATAATCCTTTTAAATAGGAAAAGATGGAAAATAACAGTTACCTAATATAAATAATAACTAGGTTTATTGGTTGGAGAACATTTGAGAAGATTTGGGAATGAATTAACGGTGTAAATAATTATAGATATTGATAATATAACAAATAATATAAAATTCAATGATACAAATTATGTTAACAACTCGAAAACAATAAATTAAAGAAGCATGAAAAATTTCTCTAATATCATCAATAATTAAGAAAATATGACAACATTTTATTACAATCATGTGAATAAATTCATTATGTATTCTCATTAAACATTTTAATCACCCAAATTTCCAAACATCCTTATTGAAAATATGCAAGTTTTATTATTCAAATGTTTATTAGATACATTCCATAAGTGTAATATGTTTTATACTTCATATGTGATAGCATAAACCTCTTATCAAAAAACTTATTAATTAGTTCCATGGTGTCATGTATCATACATTTTTTCAATTCATATATAACACATATTTTCCCTAACATCGTTATCTTAAAATAGAAACATATTAATGGTTATAATTCCATTAATAAAAATATCATGTTTACATGAAATCCCATTTCTCAGCCATTAAAATATTTAAAAATATCCTTCCAAATCCTTAATGAAAATGTTATAATTTACTGATAACACATTATTCTTAAACCATTACTCATTCCTCATCATCATATTCTTTAATACCCCTTTTCTATAATATGAAATATGAATTATGTATTAAGTCACCTCAGTCTCAATCTAATCAGTATTTTTATATTTAATGTAAACAATACTATTAGAACATACCATACCACTCACATTTCTTTCATGAAATATTTTTCACCTATAGTATAACAAACAATCATACCAATTCATGATTCTCATCATGTGATTTCCATTTTGGAAATCGATTTTTATAATTTATATGCAATCAAAATCTAAATCATTTGATGTTAACAAAGTCCCTTCTAATTTCCAAAATTTATTAAAATAATGAAGAATATTGTGTAAATCATTTATCATAATTGAAAACACATAATCTAGGAAAATAACTTATTTTTTATCGAAACCACGATACATTCTTTTAAATAGATGAAACCTCACGCTTTTCCTTAGAGATATCCATAAAAATATCAATAGATATCTAAAAAAGTTTTCACATCTTAGTTTACAATGTTTGAATAAACCTTTAATATTATAAAAACTGTAATAACATAGTGTTTTTTATATGGACAATCCACCATTTTTTTGTGGATTACAAAAACAAACACTGAAAGGGCTGTATTATTTTTGTGCCTCTAGAAGCATGGAACAGAAACTTTTAATTTAGTAAATGACCATCATTTTTTCCATAATGATATTGTCCTTTAGTAACCGAACTTAAAATATATCTTTACAACATAATAAAAAGAAATCATAATAAAAGGGAGATATTAGATGCACAGTAAGGGTAATAAAAGAAGTTATTTAAGAATAAACATCAGCACAATGGTATGAGAACATGATATTAACACCATAAAATCATGACCTTTATATCACTGATCATATACAAGATGAATGGCATAAATAATGGCATTTCTTGAGAAATAAATCTCAAGGTAATGAAGGAATATAAAAAATGAGGTCCTAATAGTGAAAAAATACATAAAATCATTATATACACATAAATTTGTATCTTTGTGAATATGTATAAATAGTTAAAAGTTCAACAATTAAAATAATGGCATTAAATTAAGCCATTGAATAAATATATAGTCTTGAAGAAATGGTCCACATAATAAATATGGGCATGAAATTCAGGTCCATGCATAAAATTGTGAATATGAAATGAGGTTCACACATAAAATACGTATCTCATATGTTATATGTCTTTACACGATGCATTAGAGGGTGATATAATTACCACCAATAAAAAATGTAATACATACCTATGTGTGCCAAAATAACACACAATCATTCATCATATCATAACCCATGGAATGAAAATTATTTCCTAAACATCATTCAATAATAATTTAAGACATTAAAATAAATAGGAATAATAATTATCATTCCACAAAAAACATAAATAATTCATAGAATGAATAAAAATAGTATAATTGAATAATGTCCCTATTAAAACATAAGGATCATATAATAACATTATCTTAGGTGGAAAATAGGTGTGATTTATCACTAGGAAATAATTATTTAGGGAAAAGTTTTTCTCATTATGACACATTTTTGTTTCATAAAATGACCTTGAATTTTATAAGAAAACATTTTCATTGAAAATAAAATTTTATTCCTGTAAATGAATCCTCAAATAATTAAAGAATTATGATGGTTTAAAATTATCTTCATTCTATATAAGCTAAAAAGAAAAATCACTTTTTTTTATTTTAATAAAAAAGTGACAATGTCAATCGTTTGGAAAACAAAAAAAGATTAGATTCAAACAATGTAAAAAAATTAAAAATTGTTGAATATGAAATTAATCATACAAAAGAGAGTATTAAAATAATGGAAAAAATATATAGAAAACAAGTACATAGAAGTTAAATATTCCCCAATGGAGACTTAAAATGAATCAATCGCAAATATTGATGAGCTTATGAAAAAAATAGTCACCCGTTTTTAAATTAGTATAATCATATTCCACATGAAAGAAATAAAATTACATTGATATGAGAATACCCTAATATTATGTATAAGAGATGTAGAAGATATTCATGGGTATTATAGACATCACGCAAAAGAAAATAGTAGTGTATAATCTATGTGTCATATAGAAAAAATGTTAGACATTAATACCATACTTCTTGAGTGACTTCTAAATTGTGAACCCCATAATAAAATAAATTAAATTAAATATTTCAATACCAAAAAATAATGAAAATTAATGATTTAACATTTCATAGTTTATTATATACAAAACATAAAAGAAGTTAATGGTAAATATGTCCTATGTCTCATATAAAATTATATTAAATTCAATTACTATTTGAGTGACTTTAGAATCACGAGACACATGAAATAATAAAATCAACAAAATCATTAAAAAATTGATTAAGGAAAATAATGATAAAATATGTTATAAGTCAGTATATACATCCCAAAAGAATAAAGTGGTTAATATTTTTTGTATCACATTTAAAAAAGTGTGATGAAATTCTCATCCCTTTGGTCTAATTTCCTTCATACGTATCCAAACCTCTTATATAGTGGTTTAATTAATGTTAATAAATTTTTTCAAAGCCATATATATATTTATCATATCATATAGGATCATCATAAAACATTTTTGTTAATAATATTTCATTAAAATTTTTTAGGTGTAATAACTATGAATAGTGTGAAAACTAAAAGAACCACTTTTAAAAGAGATGGGAGAGGAGGGAACCCATTATGAACAAAAGGAAACAAATCCAAAAAAGAAACATGACCTGAAGAATATAGGGACCAAAATATCAAAGGGGAGAATACGTCGAACCAAGAATGAGAATATGTATTGTCTCACCCCGCCGAAATAAATCAATTGAGTATTCATATAAGAATAAATATTTTCCCTCTTTATTAGAAGGATGCATCATAAACATTGCACTGAAACAGCCAAGGAAATTCCCGAAGCCAATCAAACTGGAGATGCAGAAAAGTGCATAATAGTTTCATACATGGTGGAGTAGATGAGAGGTGAATCTATAAACCAATTCAAATTATATTGGCCGATAATCGTATCATGATGTGAATTCAATCAGGAGTATCACTGAAGTTCAACATGAATCTTATTTACACCGAACCATCAAAGAGATGCATTATAGTGAAAATTTTCATATGATCCTCTGAGAAGTTCATTATGATTCCATCAGTCAATACAACATGCTCTAGAGCACCCATACTGACCATATTGAAATGTATAAGGGTGACCAGTCAATAGGTGACAACACATCTATCTCCATTTTGAGGCACAAACCTAATAAATTATCAGAGATCATTATATTACAAACCTGATGCAATACTAGTTTATTCCAAAAAACCATTATGCCAGGAATCGAATGTAGGGAGATAATAAATCCATCAATATAATGAAGGAATTATTATGGTTTCTATCACACCCATACCCCAGTCAGGGTTTCCTATAAAGTGGAACCTGTAAGGATCATCACCACAAGAAAATGACAAAGACACAAATACTATCAGAGACGAACCACTGATCATCACGACAAGTTATAATCAGAAAAAAGAATACCTGAATCATCCTCTACCTTTTTCTTCTCCCATTAACCAATCCGTAAATTTCATTGATTAAAAAAATTAACAAAATAAATTGAACCAACCACATATTCTCATGAATAAAGTAACCAAGTGCACATATAACTTCAATCCAAAGACCACACCACCACCTATCCTCAAGAAGTATCCTCTTAAGGAAACCCAACATCAGGTCAATCACATCCACAATAGAAACATCACGAATTCATCTCGATGAATATACACCATTTGAAAAAAAATTACTAACCAAAATGCATGAAAATTCATTCTATAGGTTCCTAGCTCCGAAACCAGATCTGAGGTTGATGGAAGTGAAGCTATTCCACAATTCGATCGCCAAACCTCTTTCCACCAAACAACCAGAAAGACCAGTTACGTCAACAATCATCAAATCCCTAAAAAAATCTAGATCCAAATAGATATAACTATGAAAAACACCATAGGGTTGACAGTTAAGTGATGACCGATGGGGGAGATCTAAGAGAAGACCAATTTAGGAGAGTTCGAAGAAAAAGTGAAAGGAGGGAATCCTAGAAAGTACATAGATTAAAATAATCTTGTGGATTATATCAAAATGAGGTATAATGAAGGATTGTGCTGGATATCATGATGGTGGGTTGAAAAAATCCTAGAGGGAGGAATTCACGGAGGGCATTTGTGTGTTAATTGCTTAATTTTCCTATGCATTTTTTGTCATATAAGTCATGGTTCATGTAAATAGGACATTGTTATTTCTTATATTGAATTCTATAAAGGTTATTTATATAATTTTTATTCATTATATGTATTTATATAACATATATTTTATGGTGGTATGCGAGAATGAATCACATCGCATCGAGGAGACAGTAGGTCATACGTACAAAATAGAGACAATATAATTCTCTTATTATTGAAATTATAAGACTGTTAATGGTGTATATATTTTTAAAAAATCAATTTAATATTGTAATATTACTATATATCTATTATTTCCGTCATTATTACCATCCAAATAATATTGTTATTAAAAATAAATTACACCATGGCTTGGAGACAGTATGTCGTACGTACGCACATGCATAAATTTAGTTTTTCATAGGAGGAATAAAAGGTTGAATACAATTATTTTGTTTTCATAATAACATCTCATCATAGTACTGATACTTCAGATATTGTGTTATAATCTAATCAACACATTAGGAGGAATTAAAAAAAGAATAAATTTAGAATGAGTTAGTAAAAGATATTACATTTCGTTCAACAAGCTCTCTCTATATCTCCTCTTAGGGACACTACATGTAGTATTATCATATGGCCGTAAAATATATAATGTGTTTATGGATGTTGATCATGTATATTTTTAGGTTTTGGTTGAGATATATGGATAAATGTGATGCGAAGATGTTAGGGAGGAGGTTCCCTTTTATAATTTAAGTGAGAAGCACTTTTGAAACTCTCAAATTATTAAATTAAAATAAATTCAATATAAATTCCAACAATTAAAAAATGAAATATATTAAAATATAAGAGACATGATGTTTTAATATTATCAAATAATAAATTTTAGATAGGTTTTGATGTAATTGTATACCTTATTTGTTTAGTATCCCTTAGTTAACATATTTTAATTTCGACCATGGTTATACACTTTTTAATGCTAAGAGAATGTAATTTTAAAATATAAAGTTTCAATTCGATCATAAATGGAATATTTATTATTTTATACATTGTATACCATCCCCAGGTACTTATTTAATTTTTTTTAAATTTAAATAATTCAATAAATTATTACATTCACCAAATATTTTTAGTGTCAAATTTTATACTATTTTTTATTTTTTAAAATATCACAACATGAAATCGTAGGACCAACTATATAAACTCCACCATAACATGTAAAATTAAACCATAAAAATCAGAGATAACATTAATCATATAAAATTTAATTTATTTTATTACTTTGAATACCATTTATTTGGTATTCCAATTAAGTAAATTATTACTTCATCATCAATATAGAAACCTCTATGGTATTTATTTATTTCTTAAAAATTACATTTAAATTAAAATTATAAAATTAATTTTTATATAAAAAATTATTTTTTATAATTGAATATATCTTCTATATAACCCTATATTAAAAGTGAAAAAGTTATTGTCATTATGATTTTAAAATATTTAAATTTTAATTAAATAAAATATAATAAATGTATTACTCTCATCCAGGTGGATTAAAAAGATTATCTTTTAGGACCATGGAATATTTTGGACAAATACAACATATCCAATGAAATTAGAAAATGTTTTAGGGTAACTTTTTATTATTTATAATATTATTGGAATTAACCTTAATTACTCAATTTATATTTTACCATGTGTATTAAAAATTACAAATGTTATTATTCATAATGTAAAAAAATAAATGAAAACTAATTATATATATTTGGATACTATTATTCCAAATATTGTATCTATTTTTTGAAATACCAAAACCCCAAAGTTTTCGTAATTAATTTAAAATTAATTTAATTGATGGGGTGATAAGACATGTTATTAAAGTGAAAAAAAGAAAAATATTTAAAAAATTATATATAAATTCAATGTAAAATTATTTCCAATGAAATATATTAGATTAAATGATAAAATAATGAACTAAATATACATTAACACCAATAAATGATATAATTTAACACAAAAAATTATTATAATGAAATTTTTTTTGTTAATTAAAATACAATATTTTTATTATTCATAAATCCAAGAAACTTATAAGAAAAAATATAAATCATTAAAATAATAAGATAAATTTGTGGCATATAATATATTAAAGTGTCAAAAATTGATGTTCAAATTTATTCTCTGTTAAAAGGTGATAAAATTACACTTTTAAAAAATATTTTCTTTGAGTAAGACTAGGTTGTTTCTAATATTATGGATATAAAATATATTGGATGAATATAAAAAATATTTTATAGAATATGTAACATATATAATTCAATAATATAATTATCCAATTGTAATTAATTAAATTGTTAAGAAAAAACAACTTTATAAAAAATAATAATAAAACAATTTTATTTAATCAATTAGAATATATTTTATTGTATAATTAATTGTTAACCAATGATCTCATATTATAAACCTTATATTTTAATAAGTTAGTTAATATTATTAATTAAAATAATTTAACATCTAGGTTATATCTGATTATATTAGATTATAATATTTTAATAATATACTATTTTTCTGTAACACATAGTATTGTGTGTAATGAAAGCTATCCAAATAAGTAATCATCATGAAACAAAAGAAAAGAATAGCATTTCTAGAAGAAAATATAAGTGTTTCATGTATCAAAATATAGTCTTGATATTGTGTTTAACAGAAGCCCAACATAATGTTTTATATGTAAGAAATGTTGGGTAATGACAGGGTTGAGACTCCCTCACATTTTCACACTATACTCCTCATGGTTACAGACTCGATTTTTTATTTTCAATATCCAACTATAAATAATCACAAATTTTTTCAATACATAGTTATTTCTAATTATTTTCTAATTGAATGAAAATTTCAAACCAAATCATATTCCTAAATTAAATAAATCCAAGATAAAATCAAATTAATTTTTTTATTGAAAAAAATTACACCATAAATAATTCTTAGTTAATCATTTATACACTTAATAAATTTATGAATTGAAATTTAAACCTTTTAAAAAACATAGTTTAATTATTTTTTATTTTTATTTATAAAAATACTATATCAAAAAAATAAAATTTTATAATGTCTTGAAAAATAATAAATAAATAAATATATAATTACAAGCCTTTAAACAAAGAAATTTCATGTATCAAATTTTTTTTGTATAACTTCTCTGTTAATTAAAAAAATAAATAAATCACTAAAATTGAAAATTAATTTCTATTTTAAATGAAGCCCAAATTCTTTAATGTCACAAAATAATATCAATTATTATAGTTTGGGATTAATACTTGGTGTAATTATCGATGAAATTTAATTAAAAATTAAATAATATGCAATATTATAACCCCACACTTGAACTATTTCACTCCTTAGAAATACATTGAATTCTATTTATTAAAAGTTATACAAAGATATTTTTCTAGCCCAATCTCAAATACACATAACATAAATGGAACAGAATTCATATTAATACATTATAATAAAATAGCATGCACTATCTATGAATCATGCCACAGACTCATTTTAATTACAAACCATGTCCTAGTACATGGTTATAAATGAAATGAATCAAAATAGAGTCATGATTTTAATTAGTGGGTTGTTCCTAAGTCCTTTTGCAGAAATATTCCATTCTAAGGTTTATTTTTAGAATTCCTTGATACTTCATAAATGATATTCATATATATAATCTTCTCCTTCTTCATCCCTGATTATAATTCAAAAAAAATATCTACCCCCTTTATCAATTAGAACCATTTGAATTTTTTCTCCGACATATTTATGAAAATCACTATAAAAAGGAACTTATTGAAAGATTTAAACTAAAATTTGAACTATACTATCCCAAGATAGAACGAATCCTCTAGGACATACACTAATAGTCAAGGGTTAGAAAAAAAATTTGGAAAAATAATTATCATATCACTCAAACACTTATATTATGGATCACTCCCTAGGGGTTTTCGGAAGGAGGCCTTCAACCCAGATCTTGGCAAGGAGGGAGGATAGTTCAAATGGTAATGCAGCTGCAGTTTTTGAGGGGGGATATTCTAGTTCAGAGGGAGCATGGTCCAGTTAGATGTGGCGTGGTTCAGCCACTATGTTTGTTGGATAATGATACCTCAGATGGTGTTCGCAAGGAGCCTGATGTTTGTGCTCTTGGTACTATGGTGATGGAAGCGTTGGATCCCAACCCGAACGGTGGACAAGGTGTTTAGAAGGTTGAGGTAGGACTTGGAGGGGCCTTCCAGGCAGTGTTACTGGAAGGAGGCCATTTCTAATAGCGAGGAGAGGCATGCAGAACCTCAAAGGAATGGAGCTGCGGATGAGAATGTACAACCAGTTGAAGGTGAAGGGGTTGTGACTACCATGGAGGTGACCTGTTCAGTCAGGAACCGAGAAGAGGGAGGTCCTGATCTACCGGTGAGGCCTCTACTTCAGCTGAGGAATAGTTTCAATAGTATAATAGAATAAGTCTTGATCGCGGATCATGTGGAAGTCGGAGGTGTGGATGAGGGATTCATGGAGAACCTAATGTTTTAAGGGAGGGGTCGCGAGGAGTTCTCTTTGTCAGTGGAGGAGATTCCTAGCCGGTACTTTGGAAATTTGCAAGACAAAAAAAAGATAGTAGAATAGTGGCAGTGGGTGAGGGGAAGGATTCTCTAGAAGTCAATGGAGATGCGGTTAGGTGCCTTTCGGTGATTGAATGAAACAATACTAGTCCGAGGAGGGGCAAGGACAAGGGGTTCAAGGAACATGTGGCAGTGACTCTATTTGACAAGTGGGGTTATTCATCTGGGGGTGATAAAGAAAATATGATTTAATTGGGCACTCGTTCCTTTATTTATATAGTCCAAGGTGGTAAATATGGGATGTATGAGGATTTTGGAACATTGTTGTCTATCCAAAGGAGAAAAACAAGGAAGTATTATTCTTATCTTCTGCACCCGGCGATTACCAAAGCTTCGTCTAAACGAGATCGCGGGGTGATCCTTGCCTTTAAAAAAGACAGCATATCAATGAAATCAAGTTAGGGGCAGTGCTCTTGGGACCAAATGAGGATCCAGTTCCAATGAGATAATCTCTGGAGGCAATTTAAACCAGCTTCTAAATGGTAATCAGCCACTGTGGAGGAGGACTCATGTGTCGGGTGCGTTGACGATTATGGTTATTATGATTATTAGTGGTTGTGCTGGTATGTTCTTGTTTTTCTGCCTTGGTACTCTTTGATGTTGGTTTGTTTTGGTTGTGTTCTTTTCTGGTCTGTGTCCCATGGTTTCTCACGTTCCCTAAAAGCGTTTGAAATAAAAAAAATTATGTTTCAGCCAGTATTTACATTTATCAAATTAAAAGTTAGATGGTTAATATACGAATGAATCTAATTTTAAGCATAATTTTCATTAAAAGGTCGATTTACTGCCTTTTAATGGTGAACCCTCTTTAAATATAGTTCTGGTATCATATATACACTCTAATTGACCAAATTAAATCTTTCAATTGAATGGGGACATCAAAATTTACTTTGTGTAATTTTTTTGAATTTTTCTGATAATGTTCATTATTTAATGAACAGTTAAAAATATTGGCCTGAATGGCCCGAAGGCCATATTTTATTATTGGTTTTTGATAACCCCCTATCAAGGAATGAGTTTGAACCCTTATAAGGTCTGTAGGCTTAGAGATTACATGGCCTGTAGGCTTAGGAGAATACATGACCCGAAGGTCATTGGGAATTCAACCAGACTATCTACAAGCAACCACCCCTCCCTAGCATCTACATCCTGATAGTAGCTCTCAACCTTTTCATATCCATCTTTCTAGGATTAATGTGCATGCATAGGCTGGTACCGATGTCACAACCATACCCTCTCATTCTGACAATCCATTTGGCTCTACTCTGATGAGTGCACCTGCTCTGAATCCTCTTCTAGGGATGCTCTTTTTTTGTAGTGTGTCTGGAGCATGCATTCATGTGTCCCAAAGGCATTGGTGTGTCCATAAGGAATAAAATAGGCCCAAAGGCCTTGAGAATCAACTGGCCGAAAGGACTTGGGTGGCCAGAAAGCCTTGCAGGACCCGAGGACCAAACCGGTTGTCCGAAGGCCCACTTGAATGAATAGTTCATGCTGCTACAGTATCGAACAGTGCCTGCTACAGTACTGATATAGTACCCAGAAATATGCCTCCACTAGGATTTGATCTCGGGCCTCTTACATGCACCTAGCGAGTCCTCACCAACTGGGCTAAGGCACATGTGCATTAATTAAAAATATTGCATTTTAATTCAAAACCGTGTCTTAATATAATTTATTTAAATGGTTAGATTATATTTTTTATTTGTTTTAATGTGTAATTATAATATATTTTTACCATTTAATCCAAGTTTGGTCATTGTAATTATTTTCACATTGAATTTGGATATAAACAAGTGTTAATCTTTTGATTGTTATTGTTTCTTAAAAATACGCTATTTGTTTTATCAATGAGAATTAATTTTTAATTAATTAATGCAACTTCTATGTTTAAAATTTGGAAAAATAGACATCATATTTTAATTTGGAATATCAAATAAATCATAGTATGATTTTTTGGTATTTTTATGAAAAACATCAATTTTTGATGAATAGTGAATCCACTTAAATGTAGTTAAAAAAACTAAATTTTTCATTTAAATGAAAATTTACAGCTTCTTTGAATTTAATATAAAAAATCCGACATACATTTTTGTTATTAGTAAGTAAAATGTGGTTCGATAAGATGAATTTTTTTGGTGAATAGTAATTTTTGACATTTATTTACCACGGTTAAAGGTAAATAAGGTAATTAATGGTAAAAATAATATTATAATAATTCTAAATTATCTTAAAACTTGTCCAAACCTTATTGGTTGAGACATTTACGACCATTTTCATCTTTGGGTCAATTTAGGGACCAGATTAGCTCACATGGGAGTGGTAATGACAATTTAGATTAAATAACTTGAAGTAAAGGCAAAAATGACAAAAACAAATATATTTTAGTAAATTAATTTTTATATGATGTTATATAAGTTATTCGTTTGACTATAAAATTTAATTTGAAAGCTGAAAACATTTCATACATCATGGTGTTTTGTTTGTAATTTTCAGACATCAAATAATTTATATTATTTATGAAACAATAATGATGCATTGTTTACCTCATTATTAAATCATTTAAATAAAAAAGATTATAAATATTAAAATAACATCCAAAACATGTACAATTCTTATTGGATGATTTTATTTCAATTATAAGTTATCTTATCTTCGACTCTATATATTTTTGGACCTTTAAAACCCGAATATCATTATATAATAAAATAATATTATCACACTTTCCTAAAGAGCCCCTCCTCCCCAATATAAAATGGGACCACTTCTAACCAATTCCTCACACCTATAAAGTTTTTAGGCTCATCCAAACTCTGCCTAATTAAGATCCCTACATCCCTATCCTCCTCCTAGAATCCTTTCCTTAGGAAGAAGGCACGTTAAGAAGTCATTTTGGATCAAACCAATGGAAGTTACCCAAATTAAAGGTAACTGTTTCTCTTAACTTATTTTCTATTATTTTACTTCTCAAACCCCTATAATCATTTTATTCCTTTATTTTATAACAACACCAGTATCCTAAATATAATAGGTTGTTTTTATGTGATGTATTCTAACTAATCTTTCAAACACCTCCATCTAATGGGTGAAGAACATAATGTTTCTGTGGATGGAAAACTAACACCTCACGAAAAGATGATTGTTCAATTACCTCCTAACACCTCTCATGGTGGACATTATGATGAAAATGTATTTATATATGATATATTTTTTGTTTATGTTATCTTTATTCTTATATATTTTTCTTTTATATCATACCTTTATGGTTTCCATTATGGGTAAACGTGATAATTTCATTTGAAAAAGTGCGGACTACCACCCCCTCAAAGTGATTTGACTCGTTAATTCCATATATGGGACATATAAAATATGGAGTTAATGATATTATATTTTATATTATACTGTAATTATTATAAACTTAAGTATCATTATGTTTCCATTCTCTTACAAAATGAAGTAGAAATAAAAGTAGCGTTCATGCGTACGTACGGCTTACCGTCACCATGAACGATGCATTTCATTTCTTATCTCCAAATGTTATGTACTTTTATAAATACATATATATACTTGATATATATGATTTATATGATATCTAAATTATGAATATCATTCTGGAGATAATTGTATCTTGACCACATGGACAACTTGTAAATATAAGGTGTTTATTTTTTTTACTCATGTACCAAATATCGACCAAACGACCATTATTAACTTAAATGATTGAATAATATTTATAAAATGGAAATATGTTATATAAAAAGGATAATAAACTTCAAAAAGGTTATTAATCAAGTAGAAATTAAATTTAGTTTATTATTCAGGAACAAAACGAACAAACATGTCAAGTCGGACACAGGGTATGGGGTTTCTTATCTAACTTTTAATTCCGTGAGATTTCCATTGTTCGCCACTAATTTATTACATGTGGTGTATTTTGTATGTCCATTTGATATATATTATCATTATTCTCTTTATATTCATGTTATTATGTGAAATATTCTTTTTTGTTTTTAAATTTTGGTCATACGACTCGATTGATTACAACGTTGTAAAGGGTTTCATCTCGCTTTTTATTCCCATTGGATTTATGAAATATTTGACACTATTTCCTTTTGTGTGGTGTATGTACTTCCCATTATTCTACTCTTTGTATAATATAATTTCATTTATGGGTATTTGCATCTACAATTCATGGTCCTTCTTTCATGTGGCGTATGTGTTGTAAGTTACCAAATCGGTAGGGAAACATTCACCCTCCTCTTTTTAAAAGACATCTTTTTTTATGTCTTTTAATTTACATCTTATTATGTTGGGATATATGTTCTTATATATCATTGTTGATGTAAATTTCATGTCCAAGTGATGAGATTATATTTTTATCTCATCAAATCATTTTCATAATTTTAATGTGACGCTGTTAGGCCGTCAAATTTTTGCAAGGGAACTTCTTAACCTTATTTCAATTCTTTGGGTTATACTTGTACTTCTTGAATATTTCGTCCTATGAATATGTGACAGTGACCTTTGATTGTTTTTCACTTAATATCCAATTATATTGGGTGTATTTATATTTTTAATACATGATTATGTAATTGATTTATCTTTAATTTAAGGATACCATCTTTATAAGGGATTTCATCTCAATTTTCATATCCATTGGGACTTCATTGTTGTTAAGAAACAATTCACTCTTTAATGGTGTATATACTATAATTTTCTATATTATATCATGAATAAATTTATTCTCATGATATTATAATGTTCTTATTAAATGTTATTCCTCAATTATTTGTAATCAAGAGTCCCTCATTTTCTTAAAAACTCTTTAACTAAAATAATGTTTTAGATGTTTTAAAAATTTATTCTTCAAAATATTTATTATTAATGTCCATGTTTTCAAATTGGGTTTTAGGATTAATTTAAATGGACATTAATGTATTCAAATGATAATTCAGTTAAAATATTCAATGTGGTGTGGGATACTTTGATTCAAAAATCACTTTTTAAATGGTTTTGAAAATTATTTGATAAAGCATTTTTATTTCAATATCTTGATTTGATATATTGGAATTGAAAATGTCATCTTTCCTTTATACTTGTGTTATGTGTTATGTTTATTCTATGGTTATTTGGCATTGTTTATGTATATGGGTGGTTCTGTGATAAACCTAGGGTGGGTGATCCCGAGATAGCTCTCCAATGCATTATGTAACATGATAGAGGTAAACTTGAAGTTTCTCCTATGAGATTTTGGGAATAAACTGTGATGTGTATTCCAACTGTAACTCCCTATTTAGCTGTGATTGCTACAATGTAAGTTTTATATGGATAACATAAGCAACCTTTATGATTTATGATTTTGGTGTGTTATTCATAAATCTTATGATTTCATAAGGTATGTTATGATTGATAAGTATGGTTTCAATGATTTGTATTTATTGACGGGCTAATGTTTTCCTTACTTATTTTATAACCCTTACTGAGCTTCTTGTGCACATCCCATATTTTTGAAATGACTTCCACATGACCTAAACATGAATAGGGTCAAGGATGGGATCAAGGAAAAGTCATGCTATCTAAAACATGGAACTAGACATGTTTCTTCTTAGGTGCTATTATTTTATGAAAAAAATGCATACTGAGTAATAGTGTCTACATGTAATATTCGAGTTGTAATGTAATTGTTATGCCTAACTCTCTAATACTCTAAACCTGAAAATATCCTCAATGTGAATTATGCATTTTATAAAAGATTATGAAATGTTTAAGGCCGGGTATTATAGTTTGTATCAAAGGTCGGTTTAGACAAATTTAGGGATTAGGAGTTTTTTTTATACCCATGGTTAGTCCCTATATCTATTATTTCAGTTAAATCCTTGTTTTAAAACTTTTTTTAATCATGAAATTTCTATTACAAATGGAAGTAGGAGAATCTAAAAAGACATTCCTATCTCTTCCTGATGATATGCTTGCAATAGTTATTGCAAAGTCAGGTTCGGATGATTGTGAAACTTTTTCTAGCATACAACTCACTTGCAAGCAGTTGTTTGAGAAATCAAACACCTCCACTATTCCTCGTTATCATCAGGGAACATGGGTTGTAATTAGAAAAAACATATTCTTGAATATTATCATATTTTCAATAAAGGTAAATATTAACAAGGCATTTTAAAATATTTTACATTATCACAAGATTTTGAAGCATATTAGGATTTCAAAAAAAGGTGTTGAAGAAGGAGACCCTTACACAACCTATTTTTATTTCCATTTACAAAAAGTCTCTGAGAACAAACCTATGGTATTTTAAATGTAACATTAATTGAAATTTTCAACTCAAATTTAGTCAGACTATTTTATAGAAATCATGTTTTATTAGATGTTTTGAAATTATATGTCATACATTATTATTTTTCAAAACTGTTTTTCTGTGACCACCCATATGAACCATGTTGTGAAAGGTGTATTTGGATAGAGGAAGAAAATGATTTTTAAGGATATCTAAATCATTTTTACAATGCATGGACCTTCTAACTATGTGAATAATATAGCGATGAAACCAAATGGATACCATGATCAAGGTTTGAAGTTATTCATTTTGGGTATCATTTTATTTTATCATATATTGGTGAAATAAGTCTTCAAGTATCAAGATGTTGAGATCATAATGAATTTGGATGAAAATGATAGGCATAAGGAAACCTTTGAGGTTAAAACATGTTAGGGTAATTTTTTAGTTTTTAAAAAGGACAACATGTAGGATGGGTGATAACCCGTGGCATCTGGTAAGGCCATAGGAATCGAACCCACAACCAAATGGCGACAAGGGCGTATGGCCTACCACTAGCCTACTTGATGTCACTAGTTAGTATGACATATTATTTTAGTAAAATGTTTTTATGGAACAATAGTATGTTGATTTTTGGAAATTATATTTCATCAAATAGATATAATTTGCATAGAAAAATGATTTAGTGATTTAGTGATATAGGTTGTTGTGGAAGACGTTCTCTCTTTTGACGAAACAGTATATTCCTAACGAAGATAGAATACTATGGGATTTCAATTATGGAATAATGGTTGAAATTTTTCTTTGGAAGAATCTATGTTTTTATTATGGACATATGATGATTTGGTTTATCTATGAAACTGATTAACCTATCCTGGTGAATATGTGATTAGGTTAATTACTTTTCAATATTATATTTAATGAGTAACTGATATTATTTGCTGATAAATGATAAGATTTATCTTGGAAGAATATGTAATGAAATCCTTATGAGATTTGTGTATCAATCTTAGTTTGGATTAATTTTGATGAATTTTATGGACAATTGTTTATTTAATGGTCTTGGTTGATCTTTGGGTATTGTTTTACAAATTTTTTAGATTAAGGGTAGTTTTTCTTTTTGTAAAATATTATCCTTTTCGGGTATTATCTCATCTCGCACTAACCATTTTGTTTTTAGTTTATATCTAAATACAAGGGAAATATATAGTTATTATTTTTTTGGATTATGTGATTCTCATGAAGTTGATTCTTGTTATTTTTATGTGAAAAAGTCTTTTTCAATACTCTTTGTGTGGAGAAAATATTCGTTTTTGTTAGAAACATATTAAAAGATTGAATTCTACTTGAAGGTAAGTATATTTCCTTCTATTATTATTTTATGTATTATATTAATTTCTCCTAAATTATTAAAATTAATTTAAAACAAAAATGTTGTTGGTATACTTTTCATACTTGGTAATCAAACACCGTTTAACAAATCATACTTTTGTGATTTTCTAGTTGTTAACTTTATCCTAATCATGTTTTCTATCACTCTCCATCAGAACATGACTGTTTGTTCTTTCTTCCATATGCATGTTTTCCTACATGGAATCCTAGTACGGGTTATCTCGGGTGATTATTGTACTTTTCGTTCATTCTTGTAATGTAATAGTTTTACTGACTCTTTTTCAATTTGGGACTTTTAATGATGTTTCCAAGCGTATTTTTAAAATTGTGAGGATGAAATTCCAAAAAGGGAGGAAGGAGGTAACATCCACAATAAATAATTAATAAGACACTTTTCATATTTATTAATATTTGTGAATTAAATATTAAATTTACATTAATGGGGAATCTATGTTCAATGGCATACCCGATACACAACAATTGGTTTCTTTGAAATCTTACGTTGCACAATAATAATATAATATTATTATATTAAATGGTAGTTAACTCCTTGCCGTTGTATTTGAGGGAATGAAAAAAAATAACTACAATATGATAATACATGTCTGTTATATGTATTTACATTGATCCAATAAAATGTAAGAGGCTTAAAATATGAATGAATATAATTTTAAGCATAATTTACATTAAAAGGCTGATTTACTGCCTTTTAATGGAGAACCCTATTTAAATATAGTTTTTTTTAACTTTAATACATTCAAATTGACCAAATAAAATTCTTATTTAGAATGGGGACATTAAATTTAATTTTTGTAAATTTTTGGAATTTTTCGGATAAAGATTACTTTTTAATGAATAGTGATAATTATCGTATTTTAATTGAAAACTGTGTTTTAATATAATTTATTTACATGAATAGATTATATTTTTTATTGGTTTTAAAGTGTAATTAGAATATATTTTTACCATTTAATCCAATTTTGGTCACTGGAATTAATTTCACTCTGAATTCGGACATAAAAAAATGTCAATCTTTTGATAGTTATTGTTTCTTAAAAACACGGTATTTGTATTAACAACGGGAATTAGTTTTAAATTAATTAATGAAACTTCAATGTTTATCCTTTGGAAAAATAGACATCATTTTTGAATTAGAAATATCAAATAAATCATAGGCTGAGTTTTTTGTATTTTTATGAGAAACATCAATTTTTGATGAATAGTGAAACCACTTAGTAGAAGGTAAAAAAACTGAAATTTTCATTTAAATGAAATTTTACTACTTCTGTGAATTGAATTTTTAAAACCAACACACATGGTTGTAATTTTTAAATAAAATGTGGTTCAATAAGATGAAAATAATTTTTGGTGAATAGTAACTTTTGACTTTTATTTACCGCGGTTGAAGGTAAATAGAGTAATTCAAGGTAAAAATAATATAATAATAATTCAAAATTACCTTAACACTTGTAAAAAACTTTATTGGTTGAGTCATGTACGACCTTTGGCATCTTTGGGTCGATTTTGGGACCCGATTGAGCCACTTGGGAGTGATAATACCAATTTAGATTAATTAAAATAATGTAAAGGCAAAAATGACAAAAACAAATATCTTTTAGTAAATTAATTTTTATATGGTTTTATATAAGTAATAATCTTGACTATAAATATTAATTGGAAAGATAAAAATAATTCATAAAACATGGTAGTTTTTTTATAATTTTTATACATCACAGAATTCAAATTATTTATGACACAATAATCCTGAAGTGTTTACCTCATTAATAAATGATTTAAATAAATAAGATTATAAATATTAAAATATATCCAAAACTTGTCCAATTTTTATTGGATGATTTTATTTCGACCTTGAGTCATTGTATCTTAGAATCTGTTGATTTTTGGACCTTTAGAAATAGAATATCATTATATAATAAAATAATATTATCACACTTTCATAAAGAGCCGCTCCACCCCCTTATAAAATGAGACCACTTATAACCAATTCATCACATATATCATGCATTCAGGATCGTCCAAACTCTGATAAATTAAGCTCCATGCATCCCTCTACTCCTCCAAGAAGCCTTACCTTAGGCAGAAGGCACTTTAAGAAGTCCTTTCGGTTCAAACCAAAGGAAGTTACCAAAATTAAATGTTGGAGTTTCTCTTAACATCTTATCTTTTATTTTACTTCTCCAACCCCTATAATCTTTTTATTTATTTAATTTATAATCACACCAGTATTATCAATATCCTAGGATGTTGATATGAGAATTATTCTAACTACACTTACACAGACATCTATCTAATAGGTGATGAACATAATGTTTCTATGGAAGGCAAACCAACGCCTCACGAAACGATGATTGTTAAATTTCCTCCTACCAAATATAAGGGTGGCCATTATGATAGAACTATATTTATATGTGATATATATTATGTATATGTTCTCTTTATTCTTTTTTATTTATATTTTATATCATACCTTTATGGTTTCCATTATGGGTAAACGCGATAATTTCATTTGAGGAAGTGCGGACTACCGCCCCCTCAAAGTGATATGGCTTGTTAATGTCATATGTGGGACGTATAAAGGATGGCGTTAATGATATTATATCTGATATTATACTTTAATTATAATATAATTATGTATCGTTATGTTTCCAATCTATTACAATACGAAATATAAATGAAAGTAGCGTTCATGCGTACGTACGACTTACCGTCTCCATGAATGGTGCATTTCATTTCTTATCTCGAAATGTTATGTAGTTTTATTAAATCATATATATAATCTATATATATGATATATATTATATCTATATAATGAATATCATTCTGGAGATAATGGTCACTTTACCACATGGACAACTTGTAAATATAAGTTGTTCATTCTTTTTACTCAAGTACCAAATATCGACCAAACGACCATTATTAACTTAAATAATTCCATAATATTTATAACATGGTAATAAGGGATATAAAAAGGATTATAAACTTTAATAAGGTTCCTAGTCAAGTATAAATTTACTTTAGTTTATTATTCAAGAATAAAATGGAACAAAAAAGTCAAGTCGGACACAAGGTTAGGGGTTTATTATCTCACTTTTAATTCCGTGAGATGTCCATTGTTCACCACTAATTTATTTCATGTGGTGTATTGTGTATTCCCATTTGATATATATTATCATGATTCTTTTTATATTCATGTTATTCTGTGATATAATTTGGTGGTTATGAAATTTTGGTCATACGAATCGATTGATTAAAACCTGGTAAAGGGTTTCATCTCACCTTTTATTCCTGTGAGATTCATACATTATTTTCCACTATTTACTTTTGTGTGGTGTATGTACTACCCATGTTTCTTCTCTTTGTTTAATATAAATTCATTTATGGGTATTTAAATCTTCATTTTATGGTCTTTCATTCATGTGGTGTATGTTTTGTAAGTTACAAAATCGGTAAGGGAACTTATCACCCCCCTCTTTTTGAAAGACATCTTTTTGTTATGTATTTTAATTTACATCTTTTTGTGTTGGGTTTTATGTTATTATATATCCTTGTTGATGTAAATTTTATGTCCAAGTGATGAGATACCCTTTTTATCTCATTAACTCGTTTTCTGAATTTTAATGTGACTCCATCTGGCTATTGAATTTTTGCAAGGGAACTTCTTAACCCAATTTCAATTCTTTGTGTTAAACTTGTACTATTTGAATATATCATCCTATGAATATGTGTGAATGAAATATAATTTTTTTTCACTTAATATATAATTTTATTGGGTGTGTTTATATTTTTCAAATATAATTATGTAATTTATTTATCCTTAATTTAAGGATACCGTATTTATACTGGATTTCATCTCAATTTGCATTTCCATTGGGACTTCATTGCTGTTATGCACCAATTCACTCTTATATGGTGTATATAAAATCCTTTTCCATATTATATCATGAATTCATTTATTCTCATGATATTATAATATTCTGGTTAAATGTTATTCCTCAATTATTTGTAATCAAGTGTCACTCTTTTTGTTAAAAACACTTTAACCAAAATATCATTTTAAATGTTTTAATGATTTATTTTTCTAAATATTTATAATTAATATCCATGTTTTCAAAATGGGTTTTATTATTTATTTATATGGGCATTAATGTTTTTAAATGATAAATCATTTAAAAGCTTAAAAGTGGTATAAGACACTTTAATTCAAAAATAACTTTTTATATGGTTTTGAAAATGATTTGATAAACCATTGTTTATTTCAATATCTTGATTTGATATATTGGAATGAGTAAATGTTATCTTTCATTTATACTTGTGTTATGTGTAATTATAATGTTGTGGTTATTGGGCATTGTTTACGTATATGGGTGGTTCCATGATAAACCTAGGTCAGGTGAGCCCAAGATAGCTCTCAAATGCTTAGGGTAAGGTGACAGACGTAAACATGATGTTTCTCCTTAGATATTTAGGTAATATACTATGATGGTTATTCCAAGTGTAACTACCTATGTAGTTTTCAAAGGTATAATGTATGTTTGAAATGGATGCCATAAGTAACCTTTATTATTTATGATTTGTGTGTGTTATTGATAAATCTTATGATTTCGTAAGGTATGTTATTATTGAAAAGTATGGTTTCATTGATTTTTATTTATTGATGGGATGACGTTTTCCTTCCCTATTTTATATCCCATAACTATCTTTGTATGATCAAACCATGTTTTTGAAATGTTTTACACAGGACATAAAGATGAATAGGGTCAAGGATGGGATCAAGGAAAAGTCATGATATATAAAACATGGAACTAGACATGTTTCTATTTATGTTTTTTTATGTTATGAAAAAAATGGATACTTAGAAGTAGTGTCTACATGTATTATTCAAGATGTAATGTTATTGTTATGCCTAATTCACTAAAACTCTAAACCTGAAAAGATCATCAATGTTAATTATTAATTTCATTCAAGATTATGAAATTTGTAATGATGGGTCCTTAAAGAAACATCCATTATTTTATTGGTGTGTTCACTCAATAATCTTAAAACTCTCACAATTTCAAAACCACATAACATCATCCAATTTATAATGGTATTCACATTATTCAGGACAATATTTCATTTTGTGAATGTTTAAAAAAACTATACAAATGGTTATGTACAAAAACTAAAAATAATAGCATGTTTGTATGTTTTTTATTTTATTTCTTTGTTTATTTATTATTTTTTATTTTATCTACTTAGACAAAAAGAAAAGGGTATTTACATCATAAAATAACCATTCATTATCCATGAAACCAGGTTAATAAACAGTATCATTTAATTAAAATATAAATTTATTAAATAATGAAGATTGAAAATAAAAACATATAGACTACTGTGAATAAAGGATACAACCTATGGTTTATAATAAAAAAGAATCAGGGAGGATAACAGACTCCTACATTAAATCATTCTAGAAATATTCATGATAATTACTTAAATTATAGTCATTCACATTGATATGATACATTGAATATTCTTCATTAATATAAACTACACAAATTATAAATGTGTTAGTTACTATGAATGGTCTAGTTGACATGGAATAAAGATTAAATAGAATGAGTTTCATCCTTATGGAGAACGACAACACTTTATACCAAATTTTAAAATATTTATTTTGGATGATTAATTCATGGAAATATCTTGATCTTTTCTTATAAAATAGGATATTTTTATATGATTATGTTTTCAACACATTATGTTATATCATTTCTATCTTTCTTTTCTATCCAAATTTTCCAAACTCAATATTTGTTCTCTTTAAATCCATGTATGATTTTTTTCTCAACTCAATATGTAAGAGAAGATGTTTTAAATAAACTATTTTAAAAGGGTACATAACCAAGGGAGTTTTTAGGTAGTTCTATATTCCCATAACGAATATTCAAGCTTCTTAAAAATTTATTTAGAGTTTGGTATCACTATCTCCGCCGAAATTATTTTTATCTCTCTACTACAAACTATGTGATTCCCATTAGATTGCTGGTGATATTCGGTTAATGTTTTACAATTTACTCTATATTTATTCATTAATGATGACATGTTCTAATTATAGTGGTTCATGCATTGGTAAATAATTGTCAATTGGGGAAATTCAATCCTATAAAAAAATATTTGATTTTCAAAACCCAGCAACAGTTTGGGAATAATTAGTTTTGGTGAATTTATATAAAATACACTAAAAAACACAATACAATACTAATAAGATATAGAAAAAATACAAATGACATAATAAATTGGCTATTCTAATAAAATCTCCATAAATCCAATATTTGATATTAAATTAGAAAATTTTGGAGAATTTTATGCCTTTTTGAAATTCAACCAGTAAACAATTGTATTGATATTTTTTTACCAAAATAACATGAGTATTTTAAAATTAAGGGGAAAAGTAATCCTTATTATAATTTTTTTGTATACACATTGTTCTTTAAATGGTATCTACATAGAGTTTTTTGAAAAACATTAGGCAGAGAATGGACTTGTTCCTCATAAATATACTATATTGTTAAATGATTACTATTGATATTCCATAAATATAGATCTTCAATGGAAATATATTTTGACACCATTTTAAATTAATGGGAATGATGATTTGAAATGAATGGGGGAACATTTTATGTGACTATATAATTTAGTATGTCCACATCCTTGGGAATTTCATTGGATTTATAAAGATTCTCATTAGGGAAAGAGTCATTCGTGTTTGTTTTATATATTAGATATACTTTTTTATGTGTGAGGAAGTATACTTATGTGGTCAAAAACTATATTATCAAAAAAATTATTGTCCTTGATCCTTATGTTTAATTCATGGAGTTTAAATATCCATATCACTGGCCTCCACATTGACTAATCCTGCATGATCCAATAAATGAGTTTTATGTAATGAAAACAAATAGTTACTTTAATTCCTAACTAGTAAGATAATTTTTTCAGATGTTATGACAATATATAAAAACTATTCCTCAGTTATTGTATAATTAGTTTTGTTTTAATTTTCGGTCACTGATGCATAGGCTATAACATGTGAGTTACCTTTACTCTTTTGGGAATGTGTTATTCTTACTCCTCTATTTTATGTATCAAATTGTATCTCAATTGGGAATTCACAATTTATTGTGGGTTTTATGGTCAATATTTATTTAATATAATAAAAATATATCATGCATATATCATCTAAAAAATATGATCTTTTTCTTTTCGTGTTTAATCTTGGGTAAAAAAATTCTTGTAATGTTCCCAATAAACCTTCTATTAAATCTAACATATCCATGAAATAAACTAATGAATCTCACAGTGATGGGGAATGATATTTTAATGATTAGTTCAATTTTTTATTTATCAAATTCAATCGCTTATTTAGAAATTATAAATCCTAAAATATTTTCTTTTTTCTACCATGAAATTGAAACTTTAAAAATTTAATAGTATGTTTTTATCAATACATATATTTATAAATTTCTCTAGACTCTCTATAAAACATTGAAATAATATTCCATGGATTGTAACTTCATCAATAAAGTCCTCCAAGAATATCATATTTGGGTATGATAAGATAATTTGAATACAGTATTTAAAGTTACATTGATAATTATATATACTAAAATGAATCCTTTGGTAGGAAAACATAATAATGGAACATTCAATATTGTTCTCATCATGGACCTCTATAGTAATTTATACATGAAAGTACCCAAATAGTCCATAATGAAAATAATAAATACCCTTCCCAAATATCAAATTTAATATTTTTTCAACAAATTGTATGGGGAAGTGGTCAATTTTGTTCACATGTTTTATGTTCTTATAGTTAATGTAAT
This sequence comes from Viscum album, assembly GCA_963277665.1. Taxonomy (NCBI): domain Eukaryota; kingdom Viridiplantae; phylum Streptophyta; class Magnoliopsida; order Santalales; family Viscaceae; genus Viscum; species Viscum album. Next base: position 1,296,387,657 of record OY728128.1, on the reverse strand, counting down.
ACTGTCCAATTATTTTGATTTATTCAAGTCTTCATTATTTTCATTTTTTATAATTTTTTTATCCATTTTCCTATTGGATAAATTATATGGGAGTCCCCTATTAGGAATCATAGATGGGGGTAATGTTTTACATCTCATAGAAATCATTATAGATATTATACTCCTGACATCCAGAAGAGTTTGGTTGATCCTTTTATATGTTTGTCTTACTATATTGGACTCTGATTCATGAAAATATTATGCATGAAGGTGGAATGGATAATTTAGGTAATTTCTCATTGTGTTTAGCCTATTACACTAGAATGTTCTGTATTAAAATTTTCATGTATTTGAAACTCATTTTTCATTTAGAAATTATTTTAAATGATTACTTTAATTTTATTATCTTCTCTTATGTAATGACATTTCAAATTTGATGGTTTTAGTTTCAATTATAACTTTTGGGGGGGGGGGGGGTTATGTGATGTTTCTATTTTACTGTTCTCCATGGTGGAAACCAATACATGTAATCCAATATTATTAGTGGTGAATTATAGAAAATCATCAACATTACTATAATAAAAATATTTTCCTCATTACACATCACATTTTTCTGATTTAACTAACTTTCAAAAATGGGACAAAAAAATAAACAGCTTCAAGAGCATCCCTTAATCGAATTATTCATTAAAATTTCAATTTTATCATTATAGAAATATGGAAATTTAAAATGTTTTAACATAAAAAAATTTCTATTCATGGGGGTATTTCTTTGAACCTAAGATGTTAAAATTCAAACTTTTGTTCATCAAATTTTAGGGTAAGAGTTCCCTACTTAAGATATATAATTATATCATCAGTCTTGATAAATGTTATTTCTAGAATGACAGTGGAGTGATATTTTCTATTTCTTTCCTCCTTTTTCAAAAGATAGAAGTCATAAGGGAACAAAAGTCAAGGTACACTTGCTAAGATATCATAGAGAATACCTACTAGATTGGTAATTACTTAGCTGGAATGATTCACAACCTCCCAGGTGGGTTTGAATTATCATATCTATATATGTATATGATTAAACTCAATAAGGAATTATATTACATGATTCCCTAAAATCACAATGTTAATTAGTAAAATATAGGTAACTAGTAGTGAAAGAGAAAGTGAATTACCTGGATCAAAACATTTTTGTGTATTTCAGTAGTTAAAAATGAGAATTTTTTTTACCTATACCTACATATTTTTTTATTTAAAATATTTTAATCATATTGCACATGTCTTCGGTAAATATTTAATACCATATAATTTGAGAGATGGGATCCAAAAAAATGGATATATATCGATAGCTTCTGGAATATCACTTGAATCTCCTATTTTACTGTTTCATTATTAGGTAACATAGGTTGTTTTACAATAGATTGGAATAATTACTGAGGTTGATTTGAGTTTCACATATTCGATTTACATTTATCCTTATTTACAAGGTATATTACCTTATGTTATTTGGACTCATTATCAAGGGTATATTCATTAGGTACAACAAGTTGTTCAGTTTTATCTCCATCTCCTGATGGAAATTCATTACCTCTCCTCAGCACCTTGAAACTCCTAAATATAGTAGAGCTTTCATTTCCGTTAGTATTTTTAATTGACCGAGTAGGAATATTACTCAATAACTGAATCTCCTATTCATATATTTCAATATTAATTTCTGTATTCTATCCTAATAGTTTAGTAAGTGTTAGTCTGTGAGTTTTGAGGATAGTTTACTTTGTGGCATGAGATTCAATTAGTGGTTCTAGAATAACCATCAGGTAGGTTATATATTTTTATCCCATTAGTAGATTATAGAGTGGTGATAGATACCTCTTTATAAGGGTGATTATTGGAAGGAATGTTTAAAAACATAATATAACTTTTATAATTTTTTTATTCCAATCTCCAAACTGAGTATTGGATTACTCTCTGTATACTTTATTGTATGATATTGGATGTTATAATTACCACTAGAAAATTTTATCACAACTTTTAGTATTGAAAACATGAGATCATTTGTCAATGTTATGGTATTGATTATAGTAGAGTTAATAATTTTTATATTATTTACTTATTTTGTTTTGGATCATGTACAAAATGTTTGAAAACTTTGGGAGTTCCTATCTATTAGGAATCTTAATTTAGGGGGGTATTTTTCTATAAATTCTCTTATAGAGTATGTATCTTGAAAATTATAGAACTTTTACATTAATCATTGTTAAAATAATACCATGTAATGGAGATCATTAAAAAGATAATGTGGGAAGGTAGTTATCAACCACATAAATATCTCTAAAAACCCGAATAGTGTTTCTACACTTAGTTATTTGATCCCATATATTTATTTACATATCATTGTTCACATTGGAGTAGGGAAGTACATATAGAGTTCATCTTTAAAAACCAATTTCATGGATTGACTTTCCCAAGATGGAGGTTATAGAGCCATTACATGGATAATCCATTAAGAGAGAAGGGGAAAGCCATCTAGAGAACATCATATTATGATTCTCCTCTAGGATTTGAATCTCTGGGAACATTTTAAAATATTATTAGGATATGATTAGGGTACACTCTTACCAATCGAAGTAACATTTTTAGGGGTGGACCTACCTAGTCCTCAGTTCAATATCATATTATTTTTTATGTAGTTATAACAAATTAAATTTTTTTATATAATGTGCATACTGTTATCTCAGATTTATGATTAATTTTTCTATGTTATTCTCCCTGTTTTCCATCCCTATCATCACTTTGGTAGATGAGAAATTTGAAGATGTGTATCTAATAAATTGAACTTTAAAAAGTTTCAAATCCTATTGTGGAATGGAATATAATGGTCATAGTCTCACTATAAGACTTTATTAAATTTATAGATAAGAAAATTAGATGATATGAAATAGATCTGTTCATTTGATTATATTTTTTTAATTTTTTTAAACCACTTACCACCTTAGAAATGGTTCTATGTTTGACTAGTATAAATTTGTGCGGAAACCAATAAGTAAAGTTTTATCAAATGAAAAATTAAATAGTAGTGGGAAATTCAGTGAGTTAGGGATGATTAATTTAAAGAACATAGAATTGGGAAAATATCATAAAATAAAAATGATTCTAATTTTTTCATAGAGATGAAAGGAAGCTAAATAAATCATTTATAATTAATATTAATTGTATAGGGGATGTGGGGAATGTTTTTATATTATCCACTAATAACATAGTGAGTCATTACTGTAGAATTATAGAATGATAACAAAGGGATAAAACAGATAAAAAAATAAACCGCTGTCAATAAATCAGTCATGGGAGAAACCTCATATTGTAATGAATAGTTCCATATCTATATAATGACCATGGGTTTTGTTATTGATTCAAAATTCATTAAATATGTGTAAGATGATCCTTTTTCATTCACAATCCTAATATTTCTGATTTATTCTTTAAATTATTATATCAATTACTTCACTTCAGATTGCCTCTACAAGAATAACATTAAAAAAATATTACATAGTTATTTCATATATAAATAATTTTGGTTAAGACATTATACTCCCATGGTCATGCATCGATCTCCTTTTTGAATGATCAAGGAACGAAAATGATTTCCAACTCTTAAGACACTAAATATTTCATGGAGTAAGAAGAATGTTCATAAACTGGGAATAAAATCATTGTATTTTGGAATCAAATTGGGACATAGTATATTTACCCCAACCATTTACAAATATAATTACATGAATTTATCATAAAAATACATTTAATAAAACCCAAATATTGTGATGTCTATTGTCTTTGGATGTCTATGCAAATAAATCATCAACCAATACTAAGACATAACATATTAATTTTATTCCCTATAATGATATCCATTGACTTTTTGAGCTACTATAATGTCATCAGATAACCTGGGGGATAAATAGATGTAATGTTAGTGTTAAAAAGACCAACAATATAATAAATATGATATGTAAACAAATACTGTCAGTTAAAGGTATAAAATGATATCATAAAAAAAATCTCATGAGTAATCACGTAAAATATTTTCATAAAAAACATGGTATTGTATGATCATATCAACATTTCAAATGTGGAACAAAATAGAGAAGGTTATGAAAAGGTGTTAAGTGTAAATTTCTAGACAATATCACAATGTGAAAAAAGACATATAGTTTATTAGGTTTACTCTATAAGACCATAGATAATGTCTCATGTGACAAGATCTCAACCCAATGTAATAGAACACCATCAATGTATACCCATCATAACATGTTAATGATTATGTGTTAATAAAATGGAAATAAATTAAAAGTAATAAACATTTTAATTACCCATGGAAATAATGTGAGCTTCAAAATGATGCATCATATCATAATCAAAAGAAATTTCTTAAAGAATGAATTTGATAAATGAACATAAGGAATGTATTAACCAATAAAGATATTTTTAATGAGATTGATATATATGTAATATACAAATATATAAAAATTATTTCTAATACATAACCTCAAATCATCTCTTAGATGGTGGATTTTCTAATTATTACACTGAGTATATTTGTGGAAAATACTATGTTCACTTTGAAATAAATTCTTTAAAATATCAAAAAATAAAAAAATATTATAGAATATATTTAATTTGAAAATAATGATGAAAAAAATATAATGGAGTCATTAAATTATTGAGTGGGCATGGTGGCGTAAAATTCTTTAAATGCCGTATAATTTTAAATAAAACATTTATTTCACACTTTTGAAAAATATTCATGAAGTACCCCAATTCAAAAAAATGTAGAATAAATACAATAATTTTTTTGAAAAGTAAATAATATTTAGATTTTTCTATAAGAAATCATTTTATAAAGTTTAAAAAATTATTTATAATATTTTAATGAAAATACAGAAATGTAAGAAAAATATTCCAGCTCTAAAAGAAGATAAAATATTGGTATTACTCAAAAAAACATTCTTAATGTTTATTAATTCAATTAGGGTTGAAATAGAAAATAATAAATGAATGATAATCATTATAATTGTATAATTAATGATATTTTTTAATAGAAAACAAGTTTATTTGATTTCCCACATGTAACCATGCACCCAATAAACCTTGAAAAGATAAGATGTAGTAACATAAAGCCATTACCACTATGGTAACATTCGATTAAAATAACCTAGGATGTTTTAAACTAATTGGTCACAAAAATTTCAATTATTTATGAAGGATTCAAGAGGTAAAATGCTCATGGTCCTTATATACACTCTATATATTAATTTGGTGCCTGGCATTAAAATATGTCACAATGAAAGGAAATTGATAGGGAATCCCTTCAAAAATAATATCATTGGAGTGAGAATAAATCAATGAAATAATTATGTGTAATAAATTTAAATCCACACAATAAATTATAGAATACAAAATAATAAAATCATTAGTCAATTCATAGATAATAATATTGTAATATAATCAATGAATTATAAGTTTAACCCAATGATTGGAAATATAGTTAAGAATCCCATTACATTTAGAACGAATCATCATGTGCATACTATACATTCATAAAGAATATAATTATGTTAATTGTTATCTTATTTAATAACCTTATTCATGTTTATTATTCCTTTTATTTTATTTATATCCATGTTATATTTATATTGTTAATTAATTATATTCAAATCATAATTTTTGGTGATACTTAGTTCATATGTCCAAAATGATTTCGGTAGTCTAAATATGGTAGAAGAAATTATGTTTACATCATATATAAATATATAATAATAAAAAAATATTTATTTTATATATATCACTTATAATTTAAAAAAACCATTAATTACATTTAGGAAATATTAACAATGTTACCATCATGGATACGGTAGGATATACGTATGAATGAGTACCATTTACATTTTTCTACGATCTTGATGGAAATATAGTATAAATTACCATGTATATCTATAATTTTTATTATATCATCAATAAAATATTATTTCTCTAAATACAGATATTTATATATCATCTATGTGATGTGGCAATAAAAAACAATTCCCATCACTTTTTGGTGCTTGTAGCCAACACGCACACATAACCAATGTTATCATTTTTCTATTAATGTATAGGTTATAAAATGTACGATATATTAATTTTTGAAAATGCTAATTTTTTCATGAATATCATTTCTACCATCCATAGGAGGAGGTGATGGAAAACATTACATCGGTTTATGAGGTTGTGGTTCATTCTACACACGAATGTTGACATTGTTTCCCATTTGATGGAAGATGAGATGGGTGTATGTTATTCCATTATTATTAAAACATATTGTAATATTAGAGGGAATTTTTTTATTATATCATAATTTTAAATATTTTTTATGGAGGAGTAACAAAACAAAAAACCAAAAACATTTGATTTAGAATTATTTATCTTCATTGAACAACCTCCTCAGGATTAGTAAAAAATCATACTAATGTTTATTTTATGATAAAAATGGTGTTATAGGATATGTGGAGAGTAGAAAATAAGAAAATTAAGAAATAATTAGCCTAAAAAATTGATTTTATGTGTATATATTATATTAGAAGTGGTGTCCTTTTATAAATGAGGAGTGGAATTTTTGGAAATACATAAAATTATTCAATAATGGGAAGTAGCTCTTAAGTAATGTGAATACAAAATTAAGAAATAATGGTTTTTTGGGAAGATAATGTTATTTGAATCATTGAAAAATAAAACATAATGATATTTTAAAATTTTAAATACCTTTATATTTATGGTTACTCTCTTTTACCATTTTAGTTTTCACAACAATAACTTGTGTTTGCCTAGGAAATTTTTCCTTTAAGACAAAAAATAAAATGATACCTACTTGGAAATTTATATAATAATATTTTTAATATTAAATCCAATTTATATAATAATATTAAAATTTCTGTGGAAAATTAACTTTAACACAAGCACATGTAACACACAAAACCCATTTTTAACCATAACTATAGAAACAATGTTTCTAGTAATTATTGGTAAATGCAGTTCATATAAATTTAAAATTGATTCATAAATGGACAATATATGATATTTTTAAACAAATTATAATAACTTGGATGAAAATATTATATCTTTTTAATTTTTAATCATTTTATAAAATAATATTTATTTTAAAATATCATTAATGTCAATTTTGAAAATAATCATTTAATTAAACATCGAAAACATTAATTAAAATATAGAGATTTAATATATACATTTAAAACATCCCAAAAATATTATATTTTCCTAAACATTTTAAGGAACAAATATAATTAATTAAAAATAGAATAGTTTCAATATTTTTAAAATCATTTATTTTATTTTCATTTTAATTAAATAATTAATGTGCCGATATTGTGTATCAAATTATGGTAATTTATTTTTAAATAAATTATACATAATTAAAAATAAAAAATAATAATTTCCATTTAGAATAACTATTTATAAATGATAAATAATTATTTTTATCACTATGCCAATTTTTTTTAATAATTACAAGAATGATAGTGACATTTTTTCATTCCATTACACAATTTCTTATGAGGGTTACAATCAAGGAAAAAGGATAAAAATAAAGAAAATATCTTTAATTATATGATATCGAGTTGAACTATGGCTAAAGAATATAAATTAAACATGTTTCTAGGTCATTATAACTCATACCTCTTTAGTTTAACCATAGGTAAACTCATTTTATCCCTATCCATGGTAATATATTTTTACTATTTCTATTATACATTTTGACCAAAAACTATGTAAAAATTATTAAATGATATATTTTATAACGATATAATAATATTTAATCCATTTTTAATATTTAATCGATTTTATGACTACTAGTCATCATTATATTGATTTAAATTTGTATAAGAAATTGTATAATCTATAAATTTCAATGAAATTATTCATTATTTAATATTGTTTCAATTAATTATACTGAAATGATATTATTCACATAAAACAATTTTCTATAGAAATCATTATTCATCTCCATTCATTAACTAATAAAACTTTTCAATAAAAACATTAAATTAATCCTTATATAATTTAAATATTTTTATTTATAATTACGTAATTTTACCAAATAAGATAGTTTTAAAATTTAGAGAAAATTAATTATATTATTTTCTAAATAAATAAGTGATATCATTTTTTAGAAAATAGAGCATTTTTGAAGAATAAAATGTCTTAATTAAAAATTGAGTACATATTTTCTAAGAATTTTTTAATACATTTATATTTATTTGTATCATTATCAATATTAAATAAACAATTTAATCCTATTTGTAGCACATAATTTAATAGCTAAGTTATAATGGAAATATTTAAATAATAATACTTCTTGGTTCATCTATGCATGGTGTTGTGTATTGTATATGATATTGAACATAGATTTATTTTTTAAATATAAGGGTCTTACACAAAGGAATCCATGTGGGTCATTATTTGGGCTTATTCCAATTTTAGGTGAGTTATTCTTTGACTGTGGGTTTAATAAATATTTCTTAATCATTCTTTTTATTTAGTGATTAGATTTGAGAATTGTAATGCACCGAATGTAGTACCAACAGTAATCATTGTTTGATTATTTTATTTTATTTTTATGGGGATTTAATTGGCCACTTTTTATATTTATATATTTATGAGAAGCATAGATCAGATTAAACATATGTCTATCACTCTTGTTTGGTTCATTCATTTTTCTTTTTCCATGAGGATAGATGGGGTACACTATGATGATTCCAAGAGGATCCACATATATGTGCTGGTTGGGTTAATTACAGATTAGTTGTTATTTAAGTGGAATGTTTTTTCTATTGGAGTTGAGATATATATATTAAATTTCATAATATAACTATTATAAATAGTTCTTTGGATTTAAAACTGTATAATTGGGAATCAATGAGTCCTTACCTTCATTTTCATCTTTTAAAACAGTTCTACAAAATATAGAAAATGACTGATTTTCAAGTGTCCAGATAATCCTTAACCACTTCAATGGTTGGACTTGGCATTCTTCATTAATGATATTGGATCAATATGAATCATCAGTAAGAATGTGATACTTATTAATAATTATTATTGGAAATAAATGAAAATACCTCTCGACATTCATCAGGTTAAATACTCCTCATATTTAGCCAAATTGGATTGTTTTTTTTTCAATGAAACCCATCATATGTTGTTATTAAATATGACGGGGTTTCATCAGCTTCAACCAATTATGATGAACATAATATGGAATCCTATTTTGGGACTCATTAATCACATCTAGATTATATTAATATGAGAAATTATTGTATTGGCATGGGATGATCGAGATCAATTGATTCATCTTGTAAAATATGACATCACTACCATGGATTGGTGTGGTCCACCTACAAATTACATGTATGTTCTTAATCCATTTCTGTATTGAAATCTATACCATTAATGGATCACTTTTTCTGAACATTTTTGTCAAAAATAATCATTCATATAATATTTTAGCCTTCAAATATTATAACATATATTCTCATTGGGATTCAAGGTAAAACCTCCTAAATCGATTCGTCAGTATGTCCTCTTCAAATTTAGTGGAAACTCCACACTCAAAAAAAGATGCTGAGGGTTTATATATATTAAAATTAATATATGATGGTTTCAAATCCATGCATTGGTATCTCTAAGTCATAATCATCATCCACCAACATTTTAAGAATCATTAGGCATTAGTAATTCATTATAATATATTTTTTCCCTTTCATGGTATATAAATAGGGGTGGATCTATAGAGAAGGCATAAATTATATAACTCTCATAGAATGATTACGTGGTAGAATTTTACATCCACTACGTTGATGTAGGGAATGCAGGGTTACAGAAGTATTTACAATCACAATTGGGGAATGGTAGCGAGTATGTGTGTACATGGTTAGAGGCATGGGTGTAGTGTATCTATTCATGAATTCATAGAGAATGCATGGTAAAATTTTTATGTTAATGGGGTGATATTATTTTTGGTACATGGATCACATTCCATCCTTCTCAATATCACATTTAAATCACCCATATGGTATCTTGGCCATATGAGAAGACATCAATCCCATGTAAGCAGCCAGCGAAGGGCACAGTCGCAACTCCCTCGCATGGTCTCCACATACTCTTCATGGTCAGAGACTTGATTTTCCATTTTTCATCCTAAAAGGAAAATCACAAAAAAAATTGGTTTTTTAATTTTTATAATTAATTTAAAATGGAATAAAAATTAAAAATAAAATCAGAAGCCCTTATCAATGAATTCCAAGATAAAAGCGGAATTCACATTTCAATTGCAAAAAAATAATACTTAATTTTGGGTTCATTATTTAAAATCAAATTGAATTTTTTGATTTAAATTTAATTATATTAATTAAATAAAATCATAGTTTAACAAAAAAAGTGGAATTTTTATTGAGAAAAAAATTTATAATTTTTTTTTGAATTTGATCTTTTCTTGATATATCATTGTCGATGATGTCATATTAAAGACCATTAAAAAATGAAATTTTATATATTGAAAAATTAATGTATGGATTCATAGTTTAATCCAAATAAATAATATTCTAAAATAAAAATTTATTCAAATTACCAATGAAGTCCTTATTCTAAAAAATTCTCTAATAGATTTAAAAAACCCGGGTTTTGGATTAATATTCTGGGTAAATTCCAAATGAAGTTAGTTATTACTTTTTAAATTTTTTTTCTCTCATTATATATACCTCATCAATGGTAGTTTTTAAATAAGAGATCACTACTTCAAGGGACAACAGAATTAAACCACCCATCATGGATGTCAATAAATACTTCAAGGATAATGTTGAATGGTCTATGTAATTTCACAATCAATGTATATTTTTTATACTCACCCATGTGTCCAATAAATCCTTTAATATACCTTGCATGTGATTACTCAATCATGTATATATAGAAATTATGATCAACTCATTGTATTCATGGTCTATACCGTCTTCTTTAATCAATGTAATATTAATGATTATAAAAATTTTATCTTAAAAAATACCGATAAGATCAAAACAAGATAGAACAATCCAATCTCTCATACCCATCCCCAGGGGAAGGTTTTATATATAGTTATTATTCCATAATGCATCCCTATGAAAAAAGTGGAAATATATAAAGAAATCAAAAATCATTTGTAAATATATAAGCATACATAAATTGGTATATACCATCCAATGGTTAATCAAACTAATTTATTTCTGAAATAGGACTTCCATACCATACATTTAAAACACATTTCAACAACCAATTTCAAAACTTTTTTAGTAAATAAAAAAATGGAGGAGATTGTCACAAAATTTTCATGGAGCAAACAAATATAATTTCACTAGTTTCGTTATTTAAAAATATAAATTTAGAAGAAATAATTATCATCCACTAGTATTTTGATTTTTGTATCAGAATCCAGTTCCCTTTATAATTTATTTCATAGGGATAACCCCATATATCATCAACAAACACCTCAATTGAATTTATGTTATGGGTAGCTTGAGCTCGTTTGATCATAGTGAGACTATTAAACCCTTTATGATGGTATGCAGTCAATAGATTCTATTAGGTAAATATGATTCAATTCCACATATGGGGTGATATACTATAAAATAATAAAAATTAAAATTAAAATTAAAATCAGATAATAAATAAATTGGTTGGGAAGATAAATAATTTTATACATTAACTATACTAAATTGTTAATTTACATCATCCTTGATTATCATTCCATAAAATTAAGTATTCACAAATAAAATATTATTAACCAATAAGATTATTGATAGTGAATTCTATAAATTTAAAATACATTCATTTTAATTAAAAAATATATGATTGGATAGAAGATGAAAAACACATTGAGAATAGAAAATGATGAAAAATTGAAATGGTATATGTTTTATTACCAATGAATACTCGAGTAGTTGAAATAAAAAATCAATAATTATTATAACCTAATCAACAACCAATTTAATTATGATTTTATAGAAACAATAAAAATACTCATCTAGTATCATGGAATATGTGAATCTACATGCGATGGTGAGAAACTATTTTTCATGTGCACCCCTATACATCTTCCACGAAAGGTGTATTGTTACCAGGTTATTCCCCAATGATCAAGTTGAATTAAAACTAAAATCCAAGATGAAATGTAACCAAATTATTCTATATTATTGGAGATAAAATTTAATATGATAGAGGATGGAGAAACGTGAATTGACATCAAAAATGACACTTCAACCATCTCTGATCATGAGTGAAGAAAGAGGAGGAAGAGAGGGAGAGTGATGTTTCATTCTATCTAAATGTTATATACCAAGGAGATAATCATTGAGTATAGATACAAATAGTGTTAATGGATATTCACAATTCCCAATATTTTATAAAAATGTTTAGGGGACCAATGTCTACCCAGTGTCGTTTCACTAGCCTAATGGAGGACATTCCACAAAAACCTAGTATTGAAATTGTCATCTAGTGATATCTCAAAATGAAGTTGACTTCTAAACTAGTAAAGCATCTATATTAGAATTTCTAATGAGTACATTATAGAAACCAATTTGGTACTTAGTTTTTTCTCCAATCTTCATCAAAATTCCATTAATTTATAAATAACTGAAAAAGTCATTATCGGATTTAGAACGATATTTTTACCTCTAGATACTATAAAAAATAATTATAAATGTTTAAATAATTCCAATTAACTAAATAAATTAAAAAATATAAAATATAAAATGAATAAATTTCCATTAGAGACGTTCCACTATCAAAATTCACTAATAAATAAAAACACAATATACTAAAATTTATACACCAAAATTATTTTTACCTCCACATTTTTTTTCATCACTAAACATAAAATATTGACTTATATAGTTCAATAATAAATCACAAATTTATATATTTTATCTCAAGACACTCATTTCTCTCTTTTTGTAATCTTTGGAACAAAATTCATTAATTTCATACCCCACAATCACCAAGAATCTAATTAATTCTATCATTATCTGTAAGAACCCATTTCTTGTTTTAGAGGTACGGGCTTCTTCTTTTCCTTTTCCTTAAGTGATTTTGGGAAAATATGGAAAAATGGGGAAAATCCTAAATTTTGAAACTACACGCCTTGTACTTTCCCCACACGCCGTGTACTTTTGGCTGTGTTGGGATAAGTACACAGGGCGTGTAGCCTCACCGGCCAAAAAGGGTGTAGGAACCGACTACACGCTGTGTTTTGGTCTTTTTCACGCCGTGTAGTCAGTCGGCAGGTTAAAAAGTAAGGCGGTGGAGTCACCGCCAGCTGGGCGATAGTACACGCTGTATACTCGGGAGTACATGCCGTGTACTCTTGTCGGCAGGTGAACAGTGACAATGCCGCCAAATTAAAAGTTAAATGAAATAAGTACACGCCATGTACTCAGAAGTACATGCCGTGTACTTTGTTTTTTCAGATTAAAATAGGCAGTAGCCTCCTCATTTGGCAGATGAGGCGTTTGAGCCATTTTGGAGCCAAAGGAGGAGGCCAGACCTTTGAAGATCCACCGGGAGTTCGTCTGGAATCCGATTCGGCTTCAGACGATCTCGTTGGAACCTCACAGGTAAGCCCTTCCTCCTCCTGGTACCGTTCTTGCCAATTATTCTCCCAACGTATGTTATTTACGTTTGAGTAGTTTTTGTTCTTTGTCAGATCTACGCCGTTCTTGGGAGTTTCTGGAGCCGACGTTCGGGTATAGTGTTCGTTGGCATATAAGGTAGGTGTCTTGGTGTTTATTTTCCAACTGTCGTGCATTTTTCTGTGTTTTCATGCCACGAACCCATGTTGGGGTGTCGTGTGGCTGAGGCCGTTGCTATACTTAATGCATATAATTGCATAGGTGATTAAATGGTGATAATAAAATGCTGTTTGGGAACATTTCTTGGATCCAGGACCATCCCGAGGGGTGTGTTCCTCTGTTTAGCCATATGGCCAGGATACCCGAGGGTATGTCTTAAATGTAGTAACTGTAGAATTTCCTTGAGAGGAATTTCTTGTTTACTGCATTTTGATATGTTGGGCATGGCCCAGTTACCTATTTAGCCTGAGGGAGTTGTTGTGATTTTCCTGAGGGCGTGACTGTTTTAGCCCGAGGGCTGTCGTTATTCCGCCTAAGGGAAACCTTTCGTGCCTAAGGGCTTGACTTCTGTGCTTGCGGGCGACACTTCGTATGCCTAAGGGCGAGAAATTCTGTTACGCCTGAGGGAAATACCTTCGGGTTAGATTCTATATGGCCTGAGGGCAAGCCTGAGGGCGTGGTTACTATTTTATCCTGAGGGAACAGTTCTAGTTGGCCTGAGGCATTGGTGCTATTGAGCACAAAAATGTTACTAAATTAAAGTAATTAAATGAATAATAAAATGGAAATTTGACTGTTAAGTTAGTTACTTTTGAGTACTTTCTTAGTTATTGAATTTTACTACTGCACACTTGTTGCATGTTTTACAAACAGTTGAGCATGGGCCTTTGGTGGGTGCCTACTGAGATATATTTCTCACACCCTGTTTGGGTCACGCTTTTCGGCCCAAGCAGATTACGTTGCTGCAGGTGTAGATAGGGGAAAGAGTCCCTATACAGGTACATGACTGTTCCTGAGGAGTAGGAGGGCATGGGACAGAGCCTAGGCTCGTGATGCCGCTGCTAGATGTTTTGCTTGCTTTGCTGTACTCTGTTTTCAGCTGTACTGTATTGATGTATAACATGTTCTGGCTATTTTTCTTAGGACCTGAAACATGTAGCATCATCACTAATATACTGTTGGTTATATCCAGTGTTTTAGTTATTTCAGTTGTGTATGTTTACTGCTTATGCTATTGTTGTATGTTTAATTTGGTATTCCGCTGCGCTACACATTGAAAAATGAGGGCATAGTTTCCCCACTATCAGACCTGGGCCCTCGCTGCTAGTCGGCATCCTCTGGTGTTTGGGGAAATTCTCTTGAGGTCACGTGGCGAACCGGGCTCGGGGCACCTATTGCGTGGCACCTGGGACCGGGACGTACAAAGTTGTATCAGAGGAGTTTCTTTTCATTCACTTACTATTTGGAGCCGTAGTCAGGGATAAGATGGAACGATATTTGGTAATAAGTTGTGTCCGGGCGTAGCTAACCCATGTATAGGGAAAAGCTAGTCTACCTCGTACTTTTCGTTCTTTGATCTTGAAATTTTACAGTTGATATGTTTTCACCATTGGGTGACGCACTTGGACTGTGCTGTTTATATTTTATCTGTGGGTTCTATTTAGTTACAACCCGATGAGATGAGGGTATGCCGTCTGATGCATCATATAGGCACATGCTAGATATCACATTCCATGCATAGTTTCAATTCCATGTAGGAGCATTATAAATTCTAATGTTGTTCTGATAATTGTTGTGCTAGAAAAGCATGCTGTTGTGATAGCTGCTTGATAAATTCCTGCCTTGTGATATGGTGTTTTTGTTTGATCTTGTTTATAAAATGGACGCCAAAATTCTATTTTTGGGGAGTATGGGCCCCCATTGACCGTAATTTGGTGGATCATTGACTGTTGTTGGTTATAACACAAATAAGATGTCAAACTTTGATTTGTGGGGTGTATGGGCCCCCATGGGTCGGAATTTGACACTTAGGGATTGATTTTCGGTATTTTCTGGGTTCCGGAGAAGTTTCTAAGGAATACTGTCTAGAAACCCAGTATACACGCCGTGTATTATTTTTATACACGCCGTGTATGTTCTTCTATTGGGGAAGAAATATTAACTTTTTGAGTAAAGGCAGTGTACCCTGAGTACACACCGTTTAGTCTCTTCCCGTGTCACAAACCGTGTGGGTAGGGACACGGGGTAGGGAAGGGCTTGGGTAAAACACGCCGTGTAGTTTTTGTACACGCCGTGTAGTGTTGACCCGGAGTCTGGTCATGTAACTAACAACACGGGTCGTAGAACTCCTTGATAGAACACACCGTGTTAGTTATGGACATGTCGTGTAGTGTGACCTGGGGACTCGGCCGTGTAACTAACAACATGGTCCAATGTCACCTCTTTCAGAACACATCGTGTACCTTTGGGAAACACCATGTAGTCTTGTCTGAGAACAGAACGTGTGGTGATTAGCCGTGTGGCTGGGAAACGGGATGGTGTATACGCCATGTGCCGGTGTAACACGCCGTGTAGAGTAAAGCCGAGTTGTCGGCCGTGTCACAGATGACATGGGTAGTTGGAAAATAACAACGTACACGTCGTGTAGGTATTATACACGTCGTGTCGTTTTGTTGAACGGAAGCCGTGTG
Organism: Viscum album; assembly: GCA_963277665.1. Classification (NCBI taxonomy): domain Eukaryota; kingdom Viridiplantae; phylum Streptophyta; class Magnoliopsida; order Santalales; family Viscaceae; genus Viscum; species Viscum album. Next base: position 1,296,371,288 of record OY728128.1, on the reverse strand, counting down.
GCTTAGCCGTGTAGAAGGACCCGGGCAGGGGAAAGAAAGTCAAGTACGCGTCGTGTAGTCAGTGTATACGCTGTGTAGTCTTCTTTTTCAAATTTTGAACCACCATCGTCCTCTTGTTTCTTTTGGTTCTTTCATTTCAATCTTAATAATCTTGAATTTGAGGCGTTATTTTGACCTTGTAGAGTCATGCCTCCTAGACGACCGCGAGTTGTTCGCCCAGAGATCGGCGACGATTATATTCCAGAAATGGTGGGACATGGGCTACCAGTTGATCCACCAGCAGTGCCAGATGCGGAACCAGCTGTTATACCCGACACAGGCGCGGAGGCGCAGTTCCGTGGAGGCTTATTGCGGTTCATGCAGACCTTTTAGGGGGAACCGCAGACTGCCACACCTATGGATGCACTGACGTGTATCTTCCAACAGCAGCATCCGCCTACTTTTTAAAGGGATGGCGGACAACAGGCTGCAAAGTCTTGGCTGGGATCGATGCAGACTATTTTTGATCATCTTGAGACGCCTCCAAGGCGGAGGGTCAAGCTCACGACTTACATGCTGCGTGATTCCGCCAAGAGGTGGTGGGATGTTACCACCCAGTCAGAGTATCACAGGGATATGGTGTGGGAGGATTTTCAGATAGTCATATATGACTTCTTCTTTCCCGAGACATTGAGGGAAGATAGAGCTCTAGAGTTCAGGAATCTACAGCAGGGCGCTATGTTGGTGATGGAATACTCTGCTCGTTTTACAGAGTTTCAGCGCTCTGCACCCGTTCTGGTGGGTGATGAGACGCTGAGAGCTAGACGTTTTGAGGATGGTCTTCAGTATGACATCCGAGCACTGGTGAATGTTTTCAGGTTGCCTACTGTACACACGATTGTGAATCAGGCATTGATTACAGAGAGTAACCTGTGAGAATCTAGTGGTGTGGGCCAAGGAGGTTCGGCAACAGTTACTGGTACTAAATCTGCTGGCAAGAGGAAGAGGCAGATAGACTTCTTTCAGGGCGGCAGTACCAGCCAGGAAGCTTCTTCAGGAGGCCCGATCAGGTGCTACCAGTGTGGCGGAGAGGGGAACAAGAGTCCGTAGTTTCCACGAGACCCAGTGGAGTTCCGAGCTTGCGGAAAGATGGGTCATCTACAGCGCTTTTGTAGGGTGTTTCTACCAGTGGCAAGTGAGAGGGGTTCTATGCAGACTTCGCGTGCGGGAGTAGGACCAGTGGCATCTTACCAGCCAGGGAACTGGAATATGTCAGGGCATGCAGGAAGAGATGGTAGTCGTGGCCATGGTTTCCAGCCACGAGGATCTCAGAGGCAACACGGTAGGATAGATCAGGGTAGCCAAGCTGTGTCGCAGTGCTGCGGCACTGGACAGGCATATGCAGTGCAACAGACCCAGCAGGAGCAGGATCCCAGACCTTCGACAGTCAGAGGTACTATTCTAGTAGCTTATGTCTTGTCTTCAGAACTTTTTGATACAGTTTTTACACATAGTTTTATAACAGTACCCATTGTGGAGAGCCTTGGGCTCGGTGTTTCTACTTATTCTGCTATGTGGATGTTAGACACTCTGTTGGGGACTAGGACGGTTGGTGTACGTCAGTGTAAGGAGTTCCCCCTTGTGGTTGGTGGGTGTCACATCCTTTGGTACCTCTATGTCCTGGAGATGACGATCTATGAAGTCATTCTCGCGATGGACTGGTTGGTTCCCTTTCGAGCCATTGTAGACTGCTATCATCGCATGGTGCTTTTAACGTCACCAAAGGGTGGGGAGTTTCTATACAAGGGCGAGTGGGATGTTCAGGTGAGTCGAGCTGGACCAGAGCATCATGGGAGAGGTGGAGTCACTGCCCAGATTGTGAGCTTATATCTGGATGACCAGGGGACTTGTCAGACGGATTTCCCTCCAGTTGTCAATCGTTTCAGGGATTTCTTCCTGGACGATTTTCAGGTCTACCTCTGGTACGTGAGGTGGATTTCTCTATCGATCTTGTGCCAGGACCAACACCGGTGTCCATTCCTCATTATATGATGGCCACACTTGAGTTTCTGGAGATCAAGAGGCAGTTAGAGGAGCTACATGCAAAGGGTTTTATCCGACCCAGTAATTCTCCTTGGGGTTCTCCAGTCCTTTTTGTGAAGAAGGCGGATGGTAGCCTTAGGCTTTGTGTGGATTATCGAAAGTTGAACCAGTTGACGGTTAAGAACCGATATCCCTTAACGAGGATAGATGATATGTTTGATCAGCTTCGAGGATCATGAGTGTTCTTGAAGATTGACATGAGATCCGTATATCATCAGTTGCACGTTAGACCATCTGATATACCTCTCATAGCTTTCAGGTGCAGATATGGTCTATATGAGTATACGGTTATTCTGTTCAGACTCACGAACGCACAAGCAGTGTCCATGGCACTGATGAATCGTGTGTTCCATCCGTATCTTGATTCATTTGTGGTAGTATTCATGGACTACATCTTGGTGTACTCTCACACTCGTCACGACCATGCCACCCATCATGAGATCGTATTGAGTACACTGAGAGAGTATCGCCTATATGCTAGGCTCTTGAAGTGCCACTTTTGGATGGACCAGATTCACTTCCTGGGTCATATCATCTCAGAGGAAGGAGTTTCAGTGGACCCAGAAAAGGTGAGAGTAGTAGTTTCTTGGGAGCAACCCAAGAATGTGTTTGAGATACGAAGATTCATAGGGCTGGCTGGTTAATACAGACGCTTCATATAGGACTTCTCCCTATTAGCAGCACTATTGACAGGTCTGACTATGAAGGGTGTGACGTTCGTTTGGTCAGAATCTTGTGAGGTAGATTTTCAGGACCTGAAAAGAAGGCTGACATCAGCACCGATCCTGATACTTCCAAAGCAAGAGAAGAGCTATACAGTTTACTGTGATTCATCAGGAATTGGGTTGGGAGCCTTTTTGATGCAGGCCGACCGAGTTTTGGTTTATGGGTCTCGGTAGTTGAGTCCACATGAGAGGAATTACCGAACGCATGATCTCTAGTTGGCTGCAGTTGTGCATGCGTTGCGCTGTTGGAGACATTTCCTATTGGGAGAGAATTTTGTGGTTTTCACCGACCACAAAAGCATCAAGTATATCTTTACTCAGCGTGACCTAAATCTGAGGCAGAGAAGGTGGGTCGAATACCTACAGTCCTTCGATTTTGAGCTTGCCTATACACCTGGTAAAGGTAATGCAGTAGCCGATGCACTGAGCAGGATGACTCAGATATAGGCAGTGCAGGAGGCCAGTGGTGAATGGCAGCTTATGGCTTTGTTCTCCAAGATGCATCTGGAGGTGCATGCAAGTCAGGGATAGACTTATCATTCCTTGTTAGATGTGACTTCTACCCTCATGGATATTGTGAGGATGAGGAAGCTATTGGTTTCAGAAGGCCTAGTTCTATGGGAGTCGGTGGAAAGTGAGGACCCTCCTTCTGGTTGGACGATAGGCGATGATGTGGTTTTGTGTTTCCATGGATGTGTATGGGTTCGAGGGGATATATGCGAGGAGCTGATGAGGGAGTTTCATGCTTTAGCTTGGGTAGTTCATCCCGGAGTTACCAAGATGTACCGAGACTTGAGACGTTAGTACTGGTGGTCGGGTATGAAGAGAGAGATAGCTGGGTTTGTTACGAGGTGTTCAACCTATCAGCAGGAGAAGGCAGAGCATTAGAGACCAAATGGTCTGTTACAGCAGTTGCCCTTTCTGGAGTGGAAATGGGATGATGTTGCGATGGATTTCGTGACGAGTTTTCCAAGGTCACCTCGTGGCAATGACGTCATGTGGGTTGTTGTGGACAGACTCAAAAAAATTATCTCATTTCTTGCCAATCAAGGAGACCGTTGATGTTGATGACCTCGGAAGGATGTATATCTGAGAGATCGTAATTCTTCATGGGGTCCCTCGTATAATCGTTTCAGATAGGGATGCCCGCTTCACTTATCATTTCTGGAAGTGTTTTCAGAGGGCGGTGGGTACACAAGTGCTTTTGAGCACAGCATAACACCCTCAGACAGTTGGCTAGTCAGAGCGGACAATAAAGGTGCTAGAGGACATGCTGCATGCATGCGTCTTAGGCTTTGGGGTCTCTTGAGAGAAGCATATAACCTTAGTCGAGTTTTCCTATAACAATAGTTTTCAGGAGACTATCGAGATGGCACCATACACGGCTTTATATGGTAGGCCATGCCGATCACCTTTGTGCTGTTTAGAGGCAGGTGAGACAGCTTTAATAGGGTCACAACACATACAGGAGACATCTGAGCAGGTCTAGTTGATTGGGAAGAGGATGGCTACCGCACAGTCTCGTCAGAAGTCTTATGATGATCGCTGTAGATGAACTTTAGAGTTCGTGGTTGGGGATCAGGTTTTCTTGCGTGTTTCGCTGAGGCTGGGACACAAACGGATCAGGAGACATGGTAAGCTTTCGTCGAGGTATGTGGGACCATTTGAGATTCTGGAGAGAGTCGGGCTAGTTTCCTATCGGTTGTAGTTACCGCAGTAGTACCGAGCCATGAACGATGTCTTCCACGTGTCTCAGTTGCGTCACTACCATTCAGACCCTTCTCACACCTTTCAACTAGAGGAGGTTGAGCTACAGCATGATGCTTCCTTTCAGGAGCATCCCATCCATATCATTGACAGGAGCACGAAGGTTCTCCGAGGCCGGTCAGTTCCTCTCGTACGAGTGCTATGGCATCATGGTCGAGTGCAAGACGAGACCTGGGAGTGGGAGGCCGATGTACGTGCTCAGTGGCCAGAGCTGTTCTGAGCTTTCTCTTCGCCACCCTTGAAAGGGCAATTTGGGGATGAATTGCTATAAGGGGGGATGTTTGTAAGAACCCAGTTCTTGTTTTAGAGGTACAAGCTTCTTCTTTTCCTTTTCCTTAAGTGATTTTTATAAAATATGGAAAAATGGTGAAAATCATAAATTTGGAAACTACACGCTGTGTACTTTTGGCTGTGTTGGGATAAGTACACAGGGCGTGTAGCCTCACCGGCCCCAAAGGGAGTTGGAACCGACAACATGCCATGTAGTGGTCCTTTACACGCCATGTAGTCAGTCAGAAGGTTAAAAAGTAAGGCAGTGGAGTTGCCGCCAGCTGGGTGAGGGTACATGCTGTGTACTCGGGAGTACATGTCGTGTACTCTTGTCGGCAGGTGAACAGTGCTGGTGCCGCCAAATGAACAATTAAATGAAATAAGTACACGCCGTGTACTCAGAAGTACACGCCGTCTACTTTGTTTGTTCATATTAAAATAGGCAGTAGCCTCCTCATTTGGCAGAGGAGGCGTTTGAGCCATTTTGGAGCCAAAGGAGGAGGTCGGACCTTTGACGATCCGTCGGGAGTTCGTCTGTAATCCGATTCAGCTTCAGATGATCTCCTTGGAACCGCAAGGGTAAGCCCTTCCTCCTCCTAGTACCATTCTTTCCAATTCTTCTCCCAACGTATGTTATTTACATTTGAGTGGGTTTTGTTCTTCGTCATATCTACGCCGTTCTTGGGCGTTTCTGGAGCCAGAATTCGGGTATAGTGTTCATTGGAATATAAGGTAGGTGGCTCGGTGTTTATTTTCCAACTGTCGTGCGTTTTTGCGCGTTTTCGTGCCACGAAGCCATGTTGGGGTGTCGTGTGGCTGAGGTCATTGCTATATTTAATTCCTAGAATTGCATAGGTGATTAAATGGTGATAATAAAATGCTGTTTGGGATCGTTGCTTGGATCCAGGACCATCCCTAGGGGTGTGTTCCTCTATTTAGCCATTTGGCCAGGATACTCGAGGGTATATATTAAATTTAGTAAGTGTAGAATTGCCTTGAGAGGAATTTCTTGTTTACTACATTTTTATATGTTGGGAATGGTGTAGTTACCTGTTTAGCCTGAGGGAGTTGTTGTGATTAGCCTGAGGGCATGACAGTTTTAGCCTCAGGGGTATTGTTATTCCGCCTGAGGGCAACCTTTTGTGGCTGAGGGCTTCAATTCTGTGCCTGAGGGCGACACTTCATATGCCCGAGGGTGAGAAATTCTGTTATGCCTGAGGGAAATACCTGCATGTTGGATTCTGTACGGCCTGTGGGCAAGCCTGAGGGCATGGTTACTATTTTAGCCTGAGGGAACGGTTCTAGTTGGCCTGAGGGCTTGGTGCTGTTGAGCACAAAAATGTTACTAAATTAAAGGAATTAAATGAATAATAAAATGGTAATTTAACTATTAATTTAGTTACTTTTTAGTACTTCTTAGTTATTGCATTTTACTACTGCACACTTGTTGCATGTTTTACACACAGTTGAGCACGAGCCTTTGGGGGGTGCCTACTAAGATATTTTTCTCACACACTGTTTGGGTCACGCTTTTCAGCCCAAGAAGATTACGTTGCTGCAGGTGTATATAGGGGAAACCGTCCCTATACAGGTACTTGACTGTTTCTGAGGAGTAGGAGGGCATGGGACCGAGCCTAGGCTCGCGATGCTGATGCTAGCTATTTTTCTTGCTTTTCTGTACTCTATTTTCTGCTGTACTGTATTGATGTATAACATGTTCTGGCTGTTTTTCTTAAAACTTGAAACATGTAGCATCATCACTTATATACTATTGGTTATATCCAATGTTGTAGTTATTTCAGTTGTGTATGTTTACTGCTTCCGCTATTGTTGTCTGTTTAATTTGGTATTCCACTGTGCTACACTTTGACAAATGAGGTTATAGTTTCCCACTATCAGACCTGGACCCTTGCTACTAGTCGGCTGCCTCTGGCGTTTGGGGAAATGCGCTTGAGGTCATGTGGTGAACTGGGCTCGGGGCACCCGTTGCGTGGAACCTGGGACCAGGACATTATATTATCACTATCATATGACTAAAAGTATTTTATTCTAAATCATCTACAAAAAATTTTGCATCTAAATTATAGTAATCTCAACACCACACTCATATCCATCGTATTTATGTTGAGATGGAAAATTAATGCAACCCAGGATCACAAAACATTGATGATTATATCATATCTCGCCTTATAGAAATTCAACATTAATGGATGAATAATATAACCAAATTAATTCTAATGGGGATCCCCACCATGGAAAACATATACAAAAAACCTTATTAGTAAAATCAACAAAACTATATATTTCCATAATCAATTACTCAAGTGCACTTGAAATACCCACTAATATATCCAAATTGACATGTGCATCTTAAAATTTCAATAGATTCAAAATTTAAAACACACAAGTCACTGATGATTGAAACCACAAAAATATGAAACCATGGATATTGAATACTATTTTTTTTTAAAAACCAGTCAAAAATTATTAGACACACACACACACACACCAAAACTCACCCATGTTCTCTAAAAAAATACCATTCCACTGAACATGTTTTTCAAAATTAAATATTTCAAATCATTGACTAAGATATTTTTTAAAAAATAAAATAGAATTTTGTACTTTCCATGTGGTGCCATAAAATGTTTCATATCAATGAAATATAATTTCTCTAAAAAATCTAAAACACTATAAAACATTACACTAAGAATGGAGAATAATAATGATCAAGAACACACATCATCAAGAAAACCCAATGATCTATATATCTATATTCAAACCTGAAAATATTTTTTAGAATACATTTAATAGATCATTATTTTCATTTGAATAATAATAGACCCTAATGAGATATTTTCAAACAACACCACTCTTATATGTGTTCACAATTCCATACACATGATAATATTATAATACATGAATAGTAAATATGGCTCTATGTATTGACCTATAAAGAATTATATTTAATACATATCAAGGAATGAACAAACCACAACCTCACTTAACATAGACTACATACACTATAAATAGGAAATCCCATATAATTTTGGGTTTTAGGTGTAGACATACTAATTTGGAATTCTCATGGAATTCCTTCAATGTCTTGATATCATATATCCACCTCTATATATGTATATCATAAAAAATACATTATCCAAAATTAATTGTATCATTTGACCACATTTTGATAAAAAATTCCTTATTTGATATGATACAATACCTTAAATTATAATCCCTATATGAAAAGGGCCTCTACTCATTGGTAAGGGACTAAAAAAACCATAGGTAGATTATATTTCAATAATAAAAAATATGGGTTATTTCAACTCATATGTTTAATTTACGTAACAAAATATTACAGATGACTCACAATGATTCAAAAAGGACACTGATATTATTTTATATAGAAAATAAACAATATTTAAATTATTCATCTATAAAAAATGATACAATATATATATATATATTGTATAAAAAGTAAATAACCACATTTGGAAATACACATTATGTAAAAAACTAAATACATAAATGAAAATCATTGGACTCTATCCCCACTCAACATAATAACTTATTAATTATTTGACCACTGAAACAGTATACATATTATGATATTTTTTTTCAGCTCACAATCATAATTTTTTTAATGATAATAACTTTTTAATATTGATATAACTATTCCATTTCATGAGATCTCAGATTTTTTGTTTGAGAACGAATATAGCTTGTCATTGGACGAAACAAAGGCATCAAATTGAATGGAAAATACCAAGGGGATGTATCCAAAAGTCCATTACCACAGGATTCATGGTGGAATCTATAATATGTAGTAATCTTGTAAAATTCCCTCACGCTAGCTGGTGGTATTGTGTGAATAGCCTATTGTATCAAGTTATAGAGTCAAAAAATACATTAAATATGGCCTCAAACGGCTTCCACGACCCATTTACACCTTCTTCTCAACCCATATCTCCCCTTAGGTTATAAAAGAAACCCATGAATGAATTTTATATAATTTATTCTAGATAATTGTGCACCAAATTTATCCATAGAAAACACTAAGGTGCATCCACTTAAAAATTGGTTCATTTTATTCTTTTATAGAGATATCATTGAATTAATTTATTAAAAAAATATGATCATTATATTTCTATCTCCCATTATCTATATTTTATTCTCTCTATCCTTAATGATAAATTAGTTCTTTTCTTGAAATGTTATACAGTTAAGAAATCCAAAATTTTATATATCTTTCTGGGATCTTGGTATACCTCTAAAACCAAGGTCCCCCTCTTTAGGTCCTTCAAAAACCAAAGAACCCAATGTTTTTTTCAAAGTTTCATAGCCACCTATTATTTCATGGGTTTTTTTTTCTTTTCTTAGATACCAATTAAATGAATTTCTATTAGTTCACAATTAAAGAATCTAATAGGATTTGAGGCATAGGTGCTCATTATTAAGGTATTGGAAAACTACAGTAATATATTTAATGCATTTTGATTTATTTAATTTCAATATAATTTACAATTAATTATATTTTAATTATTTAATTAAATAATATTTAATCATATTAGTCACTTAATCAATTAATTCATATAATTCACTCTCACAATTAATTGATTTTATCAATTATACTTATTGTTAGAATTTGGAATAGACGATTATATTCTATTGAACGTTATTTGATCCTTTAAATTTATTTATCTATTTCATATATAAATCACCATCATTAGGGATTATATTTTTAAACTCAATTCACTCCCTTAAAATATCACTCAGACTAACAATTAGTATATAAGGACACCTTTTTTATAATGCGGTACTTATCTTCGTATTAATTTTATTTAGATTTTTTATTAATTTTTGTATATGAAATATTAATATGTTTTTACAAATTATCATAAAAAAATGGATTCTAAATGTAATACCCTATGTTCAAATAAAATAAACTCAATGGGTCGAGACCATTTATTTGATGGAATGGATTTTATTTATTAGAATATTACCAAGATTATATTTCTTCGATGTATTGGTTAACCTAGTTTGGAACACTTTTTTCGAGGATATAATCCTTCCTTCATTCAAAAGAAAAATAGACACCTGATTAAATTTAATGTTTTAGAATTGGTGGAAAATCAATGAACGCTCTTCATTATGGTGAGGAAAGAAATGAATTTAATAAATTTTTCACTTTCTGTGATCCTTTTGAAAATAGAAATTACTAAAAGTTACTCATAAATGAAAAAATAAATTGAAATATAATAGAAATATTATTCATAGAATGTATTTTGAATCTTTTATAATGGATTCTAATAAAAATATTATAGAAAATTTTAAACAATTTATGACATTTTTTCTGGTTACAAAATGTCTTGGGGATTTTTGTTATATAGAAACTATAATAAAGAAGACCCTATGGGGTTGTAAATGTTCTTTAGGAACCAAGGTAACTAAAATTTAACAATCCAATGACATTAATAAAATGATGGTCGATGAGATCTTTAGATATATCATGACTCAATGGATAACAATGTAATGGAAATGTGAAAAATATAAATATGAAGTGAAGGAAAATAAAACCACTAATTTTAATAACATTGATTATAATTCATCCCAAAGTGATATTGATATAGTATATCTACCCAAAAAATTAAAAAAACCATTTTATGAATAAATAGAAATACTATGATAAAAAATATAATTTATTAAATGAACCTATGGTATCTTATTATCATTGCACAAAAAATAGACCCATAGACCATATTTACCATAACTAGGAAATGAAAATTCAATAGGGTGAGATAGACCACAATGTTTCAAATTAGACTTTAGGTTATTATTCCATCACTGCTTTTGAATCATGTGAAAATAGAACCATATTTATCATTATTTAAATTGAGGAATGTGGTGATGTATTCAATATAGCATATAAAACATATAACTCCTCTACAACTTATTTTTCATCAAGGATATTAGAATATGAGACTGAGGAAATTGATTTTATGAACTTAACAAATAATTAAATGAAATCAAAATGAAATAATAACATATAGTTTTTGAAAAGAATCGACTTTTTAATTAAACTGATGAGTTATATTTGTAATTAATAGAATTACCTAAAGTTTACAAAATATAATCAACTATTAAATAAGTTATGAATTTTATAACCATGTTCACCCTGGGTAAAAAAATATAAAAGAAAATAATTGGTTATAATTTATATTAAAATTTTAATTTTATAATTATTTTTTCAAATAAAAATATTTTTCTAATAAAATATAAAAAAATAATTTTTAAAGGGATGCTCTTATAATTAATTTTCTAAATATTTTAGATAACATAGGTACTTAGATTATTAACATCATTGTCAAAATGATATTAAATTTTTTCATAAGTTAATTTATTTATATTATAACAATTCATATATGAATTATTATTGAAAATAAGATTCCAAATAGGTATGTATTATAAAATCATTTTTTTCAAACAAATATAGACCTATGTTTTAGATGAAAAGATGGTTAGTTTCATATTCTTTTTAGGAAATGTGAATCATGATTGAATCCCCTGGAGATAACTTTTAATTGTATAATGGGGTATTAAGAAACATGTAAGAAAACTACTATTTATTTAACATAAGGTGTAAGATCATTATAATGGAGACTGTTGGTTTTTCAAATTCTTGTTTTATTAAAACTATTTTATTTAATTTTTAAATAAAATTGAACGTCTAAATTTTGTTTCACACATTGAACCCATAGAAATTGATAATTATATTAATGATGAAGATTGTTATATGCCGTCCAAGAAGAGTTAACCCAATTTCAATGGAATAATTTCTACACTATTATTGAAAGAACCAATGATCATACCATTTTTTTGTAATAAATTGGTTTTTATATATATGATAGATGGGAAAGGTAACAAAACTTGGGTCCAATATTTTATCAAAGAAAAAAATCTATTGTCAAGAATAATGAATTGATTATGGGGAATCCTTTACCATGATTCTAAACACGAGTCCATTAGAATATTAATAGTATTCACCACTCATTTAAATTGTTATCACTATATATATATGTTAAAATTTCATTTTTGAGTGGTTTTATTTATTGAAAATGTTTTTTTAAAACCGCCATATTTTGATGATTCAAAATTTTTAAATCTTATTTTATTGTTATACAAGTGTATTTAGGTTTTAAAACAAGCCCATTATGCTTGGTATAAATAGTGTAATTTTTTTGTTAGAAAATTATTTTGAGATGAGAATGAATTGTCCTATTTTTTGGAAATATCTATCATTAGATTTATTAAATGTTCATATTTATATATATTTATTATTTTATTCAATTAAAAACTATAAATATAATTAATTTTATAATTTAATGAAAATTGATATTTTTATTATGGAATAACATAAGATTTTTCACAGTTTTTAAAATTTTCAAAATAAACAGTAATATTTTTTGATAAAATAAATATTATAAATAACTTTAAAAAAAATATTTCCTTAGAATATGTAATGTATATAAATATACCTATTAGTACATATTTTGATCTCAGATTAGATGAATTCCCTTAAGTGGTTAACAATAAAATTTATCATGGAATGATTGAAATACATTTTTACCTTATTACTACTTTACTAGCGATCATCTTTACTATATGGCACTGTGGTTTTTTTAATAAAATCCCATAGAATCAAATCAAAAACCCCATAAATTATTTATTTATATATTTATTAAGTTTTTTGTTTTGATTATTTTATCCAATAACACCTATGTTGAAATTACATGTTTTTATGATGATGATTTTGGAGCATGAAAATTATAGAGAAAATTTCAAGTGGTACATACCACAGAATTGGAAAAAAGATTTTATATTTGTGTTATAAGATGAAAAATTATGTTTATCTTTCCATGGTTGATTATTAATATATATTAGTTGAGAGTGGTTGTACACATTTTTTTTGGACGAAACACACATTCTTTGATTGTGGGGTAAATTACAGTATTGTTCCTATTATGTTGGGAGAAAATAGTTCCATTAATATATCAATAAATCCGTTTAAATACTATCAAACTATTAAAATTGATATTATACAATAATTAATGAGATATAAAATATAAAAATATGATATCTTGATGGAGTTCATTAGAATAAACCATCAGTTGGATGACATCATTACTATACCCATTATACTAGATCATTTTTATTTTATTACGTTTTATTTAGGTATAGAATTATTGTAAAATCTACTCTTTATATTTTTATAAATTGTAATTTTTTTGAATTTTTTATATGTTTTATTTTATTAATAAAATTTCATTTTTTAAATTTAATTATTTTCAAAAACTATTAACAAATTGTTTTAAAAGTAATGTGATGTAATATTCCTAGAAAATATATTACTATTTGGATACAGACTTGTGAATGTGTTTGAGGAATGTATACAAATGGAGGTTATAACCTCATAAATGGATATTTGGGATTTATATCTAATCTCCACCATAGTAATGCGTAGTTGGACTTTATTGAACACCTGGTTTTCCATTCCTAGGAAATATTCTCAAGATCATTCACAAAATTTTTAAAAAACCTAATTATATATTAGAAAAGATTTATTGATGTTAAAATATTTTATATTTTTTAATTTAATTCATATACTTCATTGTTTTATGGATCCCTATAGTTATTATTAATCAATTATGAGTGATCTTATTTAGTTAATTCTAAAATGTTCATAGATAACACATCTTTTTATAAGAAATTTGAGTCTATTGAAATTCAATTTTAAATTCTTTTTTATTCTAATTTTATATAGTTTATTGTTATTTGGTCACTAAAACATTATATTTTTGAAAAAAATTAAAAGGCTTCTTAGTTTTTTTGTGTTCCTAAAATATGTTTTTGACACTCTTAAAGGATAATTGGATATGGTTAAGTTAATATTATTATATAATTTATGTATCATTGTTAATGGATATCTTTAATACAACCATTATTTATTTAGCCATGTTTATTATTTATTGATATTCAAAAATGATGCAAATATTATGGTTTTATAAATATATATTATCAATGTGAAAATTTATAATTTATAATTTTCATTGGTTTATTAAAATTTTAATTAGAATAAAAACATCAACAAAAGGTAATTTTTTATAGATTTATTTATTTTTATTGAATATATTTTAAAATATAATTTTTTTGAATAATTATTGAGTTTAGTACTTTTAGAAATCATTTATTTTTATCTCTATGGTATTTAAGAATATTTTATCATCTCATTTTAATTTCATTAAAAATTATGACATTAATTTCAATTTTTTGTATATTTCAAGTATTTGTGATCATAAAATAGGTGTTATTATTGTACCACCCACTTTTATACAAGTTTTAATTATCAAATACATATTCTATTGATATATATATTAAATAATATGAGACATCAGTATTTATGATTCACCGTGAAGAGAAGTTACAATGTACCAAATGATGGCTTTAAAATTAATATATAATTCCAAGGGGATTTATCACACATTGTGTTACCACTATCTACCTTGTGGAGCTCACTAACAACCCAATTAAAACTATCATACCTAGAAAGCCAATAAAAATATTACTAGCTAATTGGGGGCATTGAGAAGTTTCCAGGGGAGTAAAATACACATTAAATATGGTCTTTAATATCTCCCTTGACCCATTTACACCTACAAATCGACTCATAGACCCCCAATGGATTTAAAAACAACCAACAAGTAGATTTTCATTAATGTGATTTATGTTTAGAGATAATGGAATAATTTCATAAATAATACTAAATCTTAATGAAGATGAAACTAAAGGAGAAAATAAATTAATAATTTTGTTTCTAATAATGAAAATTAAAAAAATCCATAAATATATTTTTCCCTCAATAGGTAAAGTATTTAGTTTATATAAAATCATAAGGATAAATTTCTTATGCAATTCAAATGATGAGTAATGTGGTGGTTAGGGAATATGATTTCAAATATCAAGCGATATTGAAGAGTTTATCTCAATTTATAATGTGAATGATGATTAATTAACTTGTGATGAATATGAATATAATGATAATGATAAATAATATTAAATTGTGTTTTTAATGAGTAATGATTTTAGGGAGTTTCTATATAATACTAAAAATAATTATGAGGAGATAAAGGAGATGGTAAAGGTATGTTAAGTACCAAGTGGGGTCAAAAAATCACAATGTGAAAGGGAGTTTATGTTAGTGAAAAATGATGAATGTTATAGTTTTAATTTGTTTTAGGAAATTAATTTGAAAATGGAGATATGTGAGTAAAATAAAATAAAATAAAATGTTCATGATGATTTTTAAAAAAGAATGTGTTGGATACTATTGATCAATTGAGGAAGATGATGTTGAATTTCAAATTATCTATATAATAAAATGTTGAGAGATAAAATATTGGTGAAAATACTTGTGTTGAATATAGTAATGGAGACATTCAATCCATTCATTAATAACCTTATTCTATGGGTTCAAAAGTTTTATGTTAATTTGAGGAATATATTTTTCAAAAAAAGGGAAATAAAAAATTAAAGTTTTCTGAAATGGGGAATCCAAAATTCAAAAAAAATTAAAATGGTGATATGGGGTCAAAATATAATATGAATGATAAATTACTTATAAGGGGATTATAATGTAACACTCACAGTTTTTTATGTATTACATTAAATTTTTTTTATGTTTTGGTTAATAGGCTTTTAACAAAACCCTGAGTCTAACTAAACCATGATATGTTATGGACATTATAAGCTAAACATTGGATTTAATAATATTAATAAGATTTAACATATTATGTATTATATATATAATTTGAATAATTCATTAAAATGAATTTATTAATTCCTAATAAATTATAATTACATTTTAATATATTCATTTCATGATTAAAACAACTATTCTTCTGAAGAAATGTATATTTGTTAATGAAATGAATTAATCTCTGAAAAACATTTTGATAAATATTATAATTTTATTTTTATTAAATATATTGAAAATTTCTTAATAATCATTCATAAATTAGTTATCTATATATTGGAAATGATGATAAAATAGTTTGAAGGTGAAAAGAGTAAATTTTCATAAAATAGTTTTTATGAGCGCAAAGTGTTATTATATTTTTAAATCCAATGAATCCTTATATATTAACAGTGTTAATGAAATGTTGAGAATATAAATTCAGTAAAATAATTTGAAAATAAATTAATAATTTATACAGGTTTATTAATTAATGCATATATATTTTTATGCTTAATATTCATTTTTATGAAACGATTTTTATAGTGTTTTCCTTGATTTTTTAAATTATATGACTCCCACTTATAGATATTGAATTTTATAAACATTATTCCATTTTTTGAATAAAAAACTTTAATAAATTCAATTATTCCACTTTCACATTTTCATAACAAATATTAAGAACATAAAATATTTGATACCACTTTTATTGTTAAAACATTTTTTCTATTTGTTAAACCGATAGATAAGGGAAATCATTCCACATAATCCTGTATAAATATTAATGGTTAAAGATATGTATAAAATAATTTTGCTTTTTTTTCATTATTTTCAATTATTCCCACTTTCACATGGAAGATATATTATATTAATAAATATTTTTTGTAATTCTTGGTACATCCCTCCCCACATATAAAAGGGAACCTCTACACCCCACATATTAACATAATTTGAGAATAATAAATACTATTTACCTACAAAAAACCTAATAGATTCATTTGTTTCATCATTTATCTTACTGTAGTATCATAATTCTATCATTTAATGGATTATTTTGTATTAAAAAAGAGCTCTCCCAAAGAAGAGGTAATCATCTTACCCGACTCTTCCAAATTTTATTTCTCATTGTACCAACAATAGATAAATTTTATCAATACTAAAATAATGAATATAATATTATAAATAAAATACTTTTTTATTGTTATGGTTTGGAAATCATTTTTCTTCTATATTCCATCAAATGATAAATGTATGTATTTATCATATGTGTGTATTCTCTACAACCTCTATTTAGCGACATGATTCATTTTAAAAAACAATTTTTCTTGTTTGTTTATTATAATGGATTTAATATTTATATATAATATTTATTAAATAATAATAATTATTTATATATAATATGTTATCTACCTTCTTTCCTTTACATCCATTGGAAAATGATAACATTGTTCATGGAAAAGTGTGGACTGCCCCCACCATGAAACTATGTGATTATTTTTAAATTTATTATTTAACTGGATGGTAATAAGGATTTATTTAATGAATATATATTATATTTATTATATATAACTGATTCTAGTAATGTGAATTATTATTTTCCTTTATTTATTTCCATCAATCAAAAAGTTGAAATAACGCCCATGTTTTTGTATAGACAACCATCTCCCCAAAATTTTTGTAATTCATTGTAAATCTCCATTTTATATGAATGGTAATAAATGTTTTTTATAATTAATAAATATGGTAAATTTGAATATATATATATATATATATATATTCCTGTGATTATTTAGCTATGATCAATAAATAATGACCATAATTTCCAAATCGAAACATACATGAAAAATGAAGTAGTTAACACAAAAAGATATAATGATATTGAATAATTAATGTTAATGGTTGGTAAATTAAATAATTAAACCATGTATGGTATTATAAGTATGAATATAAATATTTTTTTGATGTTTTTAAAATTCAATTTAATATAATGGAGGTTAAAAACACTTGTGAAGAAATTCGTTCCAAAGGCATTGGTTATTGTCATGATTTTGATTCAATTAGACATACACCATATTCAAAACCTATTACAATAATGAGGTCCATATATTGAACTTTTCATATGATATATAAAGAATATATTAATCTTTATAGTATTTACAGTTTCATTTGAAGTAATTTCTTTAAAGGGGGTTATGATTCAAAATCCTCCAAAGTGGTAATGGTTTTATGAAACAATATCATTTTTTATTAATATTCATTATGTTTTAATTTATGAAGATGAAATAATTTGATATATTTATAAAAAAATATGATTTTACATTCACTTTATCTTCTTATTTAAATTAAAAAATTTCTTTTCATTTTCCTAAATCTAATTACTCAAAATTTTGAAGGATTAATTTTTTTGGAAAATTGACATTGTTTTAAAAAATTTTTAGTAATATTTTATAAAATATATCCATGGTTTCTGAAAAAACTGAATATTTATTTTATCATTCTCGAATGAACAATTAAATACATAGTTTCTTCTATTTTAATTTATCAGTAAAAATTAAAAATAATATAAAGGTCATCTTTTAATAGTGGACATTTTAAAAATGGTTTGACCAAAATATTTAATTTATCATATACTACACAAATGAAATTTCCCATCATAACAAGTATTATTTTCTATGAATATTTATTTGTAATTTTTAATGGTTATCATATATTAAAAAATTTCCCCAGATATTCCATAATTTTTTATATTTTAGAAAAACAATTTCAATATGAAAATGGTATTTTCCTCAAGAAATGTACTATTGATCTTTTAAACGTGTCTATATTTATGAATAAAATCCATTCATGTTACATATAAATCAATAAGGATATCATCCAATGATAGTATTTTTATTCTTTCTATAGATGCTTTATAATTATGATGATGAAATATTGATAAAAAAATATTTTCATTTACCCATGTTAAGATATAATGAAATAATAAATGTTTTTATGATCTTGTGGAATATATTTAAATGAAATATAATTATGTGATTAGTGGTTTTATTATAGTTCCCCAATTAATTTGGTAATGTATAATGTTTATAAGCTCCAAGGATAGACAAGAGGTTATCCCATGCCTGAAATATTGTATATGAGAGGATATCTCATGATTAAAAGAGAGTAAACTTGCAAGGACAATGAAGGTACATGAGTTGTTTTACCAATCCCAACTTGTGATGAATATATTAGATTATTAACTTTTGACCTTATATATATAATTATTATCGTGATACAGTTTTTATGCTAATATTTATGTCATGTTTTTCTTTTTATGGAATGGTCTCATGGGTGAAGATATTTGATTTTTCTAGGATTTGTGTACTATGAACATCCAAAGATATATTACATTACTATGATATATGAATTTATATGTATAATATTCAAATATTAATCTAATATTATCATTCCCACATACTCATGTTATGCTCACATATGACGATTAATGGAAATCTTTCATTTTTACCCTTTCTGAGCATTAGAGATCCCTATTACTTATATTTCTTTTATTCATGTTATTAATAATGGTTTTCATTATCGAATGATAAGAATAGTACCATATCAGAAGTTATTTATTGGATATGTTGAATATATTTAATGAAATCATATTTTTATATATCCAGTTTCTAAATATAGTAAATATTTACTATTTTATGGTATATATTATTATGATATATTTTAAATATTAATATAAAACGATTAAATCATTATATATATAATGTTTGGATCTCCTCATGAATTATTTGTGACTTATATAGATATAGAAGTCACATAGAATGAGATATGATCCACATATACCCCATAAAAAATTGGGATGTCGGCAAAAAAAAATTTGTCTATTGGAGAGGGACAGATGATATTGGTGAACCACGATACTTTGAGTTTGTTTTAAGGGAAAGATATAATGAAATTTTTTCAAATTAAAAATATTTTTATATTTTATATGAATACAGTAACCACTAATTGATATTTAGTTTAATAAAAATTTTATAGAAAATGTTATTTTGCACAATTTCTATTATAATTCACTAAAAATATCCCAAATTGGATAAAAATATTATGGATTAAATAAGTATTTATATTTGCAATTTTCTTATTTTAAAAATTTATTTTTATCTAAATATTGAATTTAATGATAAAAATAACAACTTGTAGTTAAATTTTAATGTGGAATTATATTTTTAATTTTTAAATGATTAATTTATATAAATTATACATATATTTTGTCATTATTTATTTAATGTTGTTTTTTATAATACATGTTAAATTTAAATTGTAATAATAGTTATTTGAATTTCATTTGATCTGGGTGATGTATTTTAGTTATTATATACACATGATTATTTATAGGAAATATTTTAAACACTTTTTAACATTACATTTACATGTTGTTCATCAATTAATGTTATCTTGGCCACTAGAGGAATCACACTATGTTTATGGATTGTATAATTGGTTTTAATATATGCCACATGATTTATTGATCATAGAATAATATATATTTAAAAATATATTTTTGTTGGAATCAGGAGGGTTTTCTAATCATGTCTAACAGAGAGATTTTTTTAGTGTATATATAAACAATACATAGTTTATAAATGATGTAATCTAGGGGATTCAAAGTTTTGTTCATGTAGACATTACTTGAGTTAGGGTTTGGTTATTTGATTCTACAAATCATGGGATTGAGATGAGTTATATTTTATATCACTATTTGTTCTAGAGGATGAGGAGAAAATCAGGATTCTAAAATGATGAAATTATATCAAGAAATATATAATCATGTTGATTTTCTTGTGATTGTATTACTATATAAATTTAGATGAAGTTTGATCATCTTTTATTGTGGTGTTTGCTGATCAGGTGTCTTGGCTTCAAGTTAGAGGATGTAAAAATCTGTTCTATAGTTCAAGATAAAGGTTTTATGTGTTCTAATTATTTTACTAAAGAGAAAATGTTATAGGGAAAAAGATAGATATTCAATGTTGTTTTATTATATTATGATTTAATATCTTATTGGTCTCTCTTTAATTGTCAAAATTTCATTAAATTTAAGATGCTGTATGAATCTCAAATTCTTCTTCTGGTTTGATTTTGTATAAACCCAAAATTTGGACTGTATTTTGGGATCAATTTATTATTTGTTTATATAGTCTGATCATGATGGAGTTGTATAGAATTTAGGATGGAATACCCTATAAAATGAGGTTGGAAAAACCCACAAATGAGTAATGATGTTGAACCAATGTTTTCCTAGGTATTTCATGTTTTTTTATGTTAAAACATGTATAAGACTAACAAGGATACAAAACAGTTTTATCAGAGGATTTAATGATGTGAAAAGAACACAATATTTTGAAAAAATGGCCCCAATAATAACATGTTTATTTCTATCCAAATAATTAATCTATTCAAGTATATCTTATTTAGTGAACCAAATAAAGACTGGTTGTGAGTGTAGATTATTTCAGGGTTTTATTTGAATAGATACATGTGTAGGTAGCCTTATCACTTTTTTTGGAGATTCTGGAGATATATGATTTGAGATGAATGTAAATCAGAGTTTCTCTGACATGAACCAGACCGTTCCTATGGTAATATTTTTAATTTAATTCTTTATTTATTAAATATAATATGGATCCCATTGTAAAAAATATTCCCTTACATGAAGACTAGTTAAAATATATTATATTCTATGTTTTCACTCCAAATATATAAACAATATATTATCATGTCCATAATGTGTCATGCCATATTATTTCACTGTGTTATGTTGTAATTCTATATTGTCTACAGTGATAGTGATGTAATTTAACCTAGTAAAAAAAGCTATAAATAGCATTATTCTTGAATATGTGAACAAAAATTCTTGGATTTGTAACTTTCCAATTCCAAAGGAAGAATTCTAGAGCATGGCTTATGGAACATGATAGATTTAAGAGGTAGTTGAACTCAATAGAAGTAGATGGTATAAAATAAATTTTTTTAAGAACTAGAATATGTCTTATTATTTTCTAATTACTATTCATTATAAGATATTATAGTTCATTTTAGTATGTTGGATGCAGGCAGTGGCCTTTAGTGATGTGGATGATAGTGCTGAATTTTATAATTGTGATGGAACTAAGAATATTGAAAAAAAATAAACTATAAATAGTTGGGTTGGATCACTTAATTAATTTTTGGTATTTTTTACTATTCAACCTCTATTTCATATTTTTATTGATCCAAAATTTAGGGAAAAACTAATTTAAGGGGTTCACTCTTTTCTTCATTTTCTAATAAAACTAACATGTTTTTCCCAATTGTGTATTTAAAATCTAGAACGATTTTTTTATCATTTTTATGATCAGTCATTTTCTCAAAATTTTTATATTTTGTTTATTTGTTTCATTAACAAATGTTATATATAGATCATTTTCATAGATTTGGTGTGTGTCTGGGTTTCTTAGTCTCTTCAATTATTGATATATAACTTCAATATTCACTGTATTTTAGAATTTTTAAATACTGTTTGATGTTAGACTTTTTTAAATGGTATTTTTACCATAATTTTATTGACTATAAAATGGTTTTAAATATTTTGGTTTAACAAGTTTTATATCTAATAGTTTTAGATGTAGAGATCTTCATTTCCACCTCTTCGCTTTTTTTTTATTTTTATTTTGTTAATGTTTTTAATAAATTGTATTGGAAGAGGTAAAGGATTGTACTAAAGATCAAAATGGTATAGATTTAATATTATTAATAATGAAGATTATATATTGAATTTGTTTATTATATTTAAGTGATGATAATGAATTTTTTTCGTTTCTTTTCTATATAGCATTAATTACTAAATTCAACATATTATAAAGTTGGTTGATGATCACGATCCCACTAGTTGAAGGGGTTTATGTAGTAATATAAAACAAATAAGTAGTTGTATTTTATTATTCATACACTAAAAGATGATTCATATAATTGTTTTTACGGAAAAATTTACTTTATTGGATACTGTTATGAATGAATGATAAAGAAAAAGGAGTTGATTTTTCTTCTAGCACAATTTATTCGAATATTGATTTTGGGAGTATCATAGAAATGATGATTTTTTTAAAATTTATTATATTGATTGTAATACACTAAAATTATTGATATTACTATTAAAACACTATATGTTTATATATTTTAAGATATTCTGGTTGCGATTTATAGAGAATAATCCTATTGGAAAGATATATGATGTTTTCTAGAAGTGAAAATATATATCTCTATTATTGATCATGAAGGCTGATAGATTTAATGAAGAATATCTATTTGATGATATATGAATAATTGTAGTTTATAAAGATATATTTACTAAGGTAGTAAATAATCCTTCAATAATTGACAGAAAATTCATATATTCAGAAAAATGCTACGAAAATGAGATTTTGTATCTTTGGGAACATTCTTAAATTTTCAAAAGTTATTTAATGTTTTTTTAGATATTTTAGAGTGGGTATAATGATAGATGAATTAAAAAAAGTAAGTATGTGTATATGAGTAACTCAGATTCACTCATAAGATTATACCAGATCATACATATAAATAATTATTAATGGAATACAATGAATAATTTTTAATAGAATAAAATATATGTAAATTTCCATAACAATATGTTGATAGAAAATATTTTTTTTGTTTCATAAGATGTAGTTTAAAATCTAAATTTAAAATATAGAAATGCGAAGAAGATTACATTTATACTTATGTAATATAAATCTTACATAAGACACATGGGAGAAGATGTTGCCCAGTCAAAAAGATTACATAATACATAATGATTTCTATTAAATACATAATATTTTCAGAAATAAATCTATTATGTTTCATAAAAAAAAATTCATTCTATATTTAAATAGTTTTTATGATGAAAGGATCATAGATATTTTAATGATAGTTCTAGAAGACAACTGAATGTTATGTTGTGAGGAATATGAAATTTCAAATATCACTCGATGATAATGAAACAAAGATTTAATCTAATGAAATGATATGCTAATATCAATTTCATAGATAGAAATATCATGCCATAATAGAGTCTAAGAATAATATACCAATAGAAGTAGGTTTTATTGAATTGATAAAAATTCACTATAGGGAGAAAAGGTGATCAACATGGTGGTAGTGAAATGTGAAGATGACTAAGGTGATGTATTTTATATACATTTCTCTTATAAGAAAATTTTCTATGAAATATGGAGAGACTCATTCAAGATATGGATAAATTTTTGGTGGTTCATGCATGATTTTTCAAAATAAATACATGTCAATTTATGAGTTCATGATTATATTACTACATGTAAACAAGGATAAAACAGAAAGTGAGTTTAGATGTATTTTAATGAAATGTTAAAAATTATTATTGTTGGTATCATAGAGAGAATAATATTTTATAATTCTGGTATTTCAAGGGGATAAAATATCAAGTATATAGGAGTTCAAAATTATACTACTCAAGATGTAAAAAATTAAAACATAATGTTTTTATTTATAATGTATTTATGTGTTTATATGAATATATATGATGAGTATAAGAAGTGAAGATGCAATATTTGAAATTGATATACTCCTTAAAATCATGTTTGTCCAAGAAGAAATTGAAAAGGATATGATATTACACATCAGAGATTATTCACAATGTCAAATATATATATCGTAGTGGAATATAGGATGAAAATAACACAATCATCTAATAATAATTTGTATAATAACTTGAATACTATTTTTTATAGAAAAAAATTGATGAAATTAAATCTTGAAGTATTTTACTCTCAATAAAAATTTATTTTTATCAGATTGAGGGAATATAACCACAACGATAACTTACTTATAGTTTATCATAGTATATTATGGTGGTGAAATAATTGTTGTTGGGGAATATGGTCTCACCAGTTGATACACTGACAATTACAAAGGATTCAAGATCTTGTTCATGATTTTTGATAAAGTAATGATAAATCTAATACTTTCATCGTTTTTATATGAATTTCAACTATTAAAAACTTCCCAAATTACCAATTTTAGCTTATATGAATAGATTTTGGAATTATGTTGAGTTTTTTTGGAAAATATGTAATCATTTTTTGAATCTGGATTTTTGATAGTATTTTATCATAGAAGTATCTTGGTTATAACATCTAAAATATTTTTAATATTTGAAATGTTTTTCAACCAGATTGCATGGACCCCACCTCCATAACAAAAGAATAAATTGGTCTAATCACCTCTAATTGAGGTTCAACATAGATATGAAATAGGACTCAACATTTCTTTCACCAAAAAAATCCTCGGAGTTTTTAATCTGTTAAGGTGGTTGTTCAATGATATCAGTTGAAAGAAGATTCATAGAAATATCATATAGAAATTCACAGTCAATAAAAAATCCATATATCCTACATATGGTCTTCAATTTGGATTATATATTGAAGGTGAAATTAATAGACATTTATCAAAAACATTTATGTAGTATGGAATGTTTGAAAACTCCATTTAATGGGATAAAAATGTGGAATGTTTTCATGGATAGATTCTAGCTTATAAATGGTTGATAGAACCTCCTTCATAATTCTATTTCATCCTATCTTATTCCATTCGAGGAACCGAGGAAGTGATCTCCATTGTGGGATGATTGACCAAAATATTTCACTTTTCCTCTTAATTTATTTTGTTTATATATTTTTGAGTTAGATATGAATTTTAATTTAGATTTATTATAATTTCAAGAATTCTCATCTTTGTTTCACCTTATTATTTTTCTTATTATTTTTTCGCAATCCTAATTATTTATATTTTATTCTCATATTTTCTAATCCTTATATCCACAATGATCTCTTACCCTTAGATATTGTGGGATAACCACAAGCTAGGACCGAGTGACATAATTATAAATTCCCTTAATTAAAATTTTAAATTATTATGTTTTTTTATGTTTGTGATGATAATGAGTGATGTTCATAAGTAACACCCAAGCTTTCACGGTACACTTCTCTTTGAATAATACAACACCCTGTGTTGTACAGAACTCCGAGTTCTAACACACACCAAAACCAATCAAAGTAGTCGTTATGAATAGTAATACCAACTTTATGAAACATTATACATTATATATTTCAAAATAGATTTCATTTTTGGATTCAGAATATCTAAATTATCTTAGGGTGAATTTTTAGTACTTTTCTGATAACTTTCATATTTTGATAAATAGTCAAAATTACGATATTTCAAATAAAAAACAACATTTTTAATCAAAATAATTAATAGTGATAAATTATTCATTTGAGTAATTTTAAAGTATAATTATATTATATTTTTAAAATTTATCAAATTTTGGTCATTTGACATAATTTCACATTTAAACTGGACATAAGCGAGTCCAAATCTTTTGATGGTCATTATTTCTTAAAAAACGCTCTTTGTTTTGACTAAGGGAAATAAATTTAAATTAATTTCTGACACTTATGTGTTTTAATGTCAGAAAAATGGATTCCATATTATGAATCAGGAGGTTTAAATTGGGTAAATAGGTAACATTTATTTTTAGACATTTTGAATAATTACTTCAGTAAATATTTTATTTACCATGGTTAAAGGGTAAATTTTGTAAATAAGGGTAAACAAAAAATATTTTAGTAATATTAAATTACCCTAAAACTCATCCTAACCCTTTTGGATGAAACATTTCCGACCATGGGTATCTTTGAGTTGATTTGGGGACCACATGGAGCCACTTGTAAGTGATAATGACTCATTTTATTAATTATGTTAAAGAAAATAAAAAAATGATATAAGCATATATCTTTTAGAAATTTTTTTTACATAGGGTTATATATGTTATCGTTTCAACTATAAATATTCATTATAAATATAATATGATTTAATACATAATGGTATTTTATTTATAATTTTTAGAAATTGAATAATTAAATTTATTTATGACACAATAATGATACAGTAATTTCCTCATTAATGAAAAAATCAAATAATTGGTATTATAAAATTTAAAATAAATGTAATTTAAACATTTTTATGACATACACGATTTTTATTTGTTAATATGATATTTTAGGATTGGTTAAATGAATTTTTTTTAATTAATAAATTTTTTAAGACTTTAATAAAAATCAATTATTAAATAGTGTCAAAATTTACATAAAGGAGTTTTTTTAAAAAATATTATATTATTAATTTATATAATATTCCAAAAAATGTATGGTTTGGAAAAAGGACTTATATTATGATATTTATGTCATTAATGAACCACTTGAGGTTATATTGGTAGCTTATAGTATGTTTATTAACCAAATAATATTAAAATACAGAGAGACATGGTAAATGTCAAACAAATTAACTAAGAGTTAAATCTAAAATATAAGGTTAATATAGTCACCCAAACCTATCTAAAACCTAATGTTTGAGTGGATTTAAGCCCATACCCACCTTATCCTCTAAATAAATCAGTTTTGAGCCATTATAAACTGTATATGATTTTATTATAAAATAATATTTTATGTTTTTCCTAAGGTTTCTCTCACCCCTCTTATAAAAGCGTACTCCCCCTTCTCCCTAATTCATACCATCAAACCCTTTTGTCTCGTCCAAAACCTAACAAAATATCCTCTTGACTTCCCTAAATTTATCTTAGTGGCCTTTCTTTAGTCAGACATACAACTTAAAGATCCCTTTTGATCAAATCAAAATGGAAAAACCCGAAGACGAGGTAATAATCTCACCACCCTCTTTCAAGTTCTTTTCTTGTTCCACTTACTATTTCTTTTTTATTTACATTATAAAATAATAACTCCAGTATGTTCAATATACTGTGATGTTATTATAAATATGTTACATCCATATTAATTATTCTATCCATCCTTTTAATGACATGTCAGCATACGTGCGTACGCATGACTTACCATCTCCACGTCGTGGTGTAATTTTTATTCAATACATTATTATTTGGATGGGTATAATAATGATGTGTAATTAATATAAATAATAAATATAACAGGATAATGATTATATATATATGATATACCCTCCAATTATATATTATTTTAATATCAAAATAATGAAATTGTCCTTTATGCGTACGTACGGATTAACGTCTCCACGAACGCGATAAGATTATTCCCCATCGTATCCATTCAAGACAAATTTTCATTAGATGATTAAAAATAATTTCTAAATACTTTTTATAATTTTGGATATAAATATTATACATCCCATCAATAACAATTATGACTCAGAAAACAAGGAATATAAAGGAAAACAAACCCATTAACACCTGAAACAACGATAATACAAAGATATTATTAACAAAGGAATGTTGAAAGATCATATGTGATATCATATTAATTTAGATGATTAATGTATAATATAATAAAAATTATTTCACCATTATACATGAGGTTATCCAACCCTCAACCAAGGAAAATTACAATGTAAGGGTTAATTCTACAATCTCTTCATTATCCGAGGTTGATTATACGTAATTATCTACCGAGACCTCTTTATCATCCACATCCATATTTCTTAAAACTGTATTTCAAAACATTTTTAATATTTAAAAGACAATGGGTTAAGGTCAATTATTCCATTATGTGTTTTGAATGGAATCTTTTCGTTGTTTTCCAAACAAGGTACTTTTTTACATTTTTGATAAATTTTATGTAAGAATGATTTTTTAACTTATACAGTGGGTGCAGCTATTTTCCACCGTTATAACATCATAAAAGCTTCCCTTACAAACTTATAAGAATTTTTTCAAAATAAATGTTTTATTTATAATTATGTAACTCTTAAATGATTTCCAAATAGAAAAATATATTTCTCTAAAAAGGGTTTTGATTTCATTTATGTCAACATCTTTTGATGGATTTTACGTTTATTTCAAGTTGATTTATTATGATACAAAACTTCCATATTGTATTGATAATTTTGTGATATGTTCGACTGTGGATGTGCTATTTTTATTCCAATCATGATTTATGGTTAATGTATTGACATTTTGAATACTATTTTTAATATGAATATTTATGATATGTTTAAACCTTTTCATATGAGGAATGTATTGGACTTATTAAGTGACGGGTGGAGCCTTCTATAGCTCCTCGATGAATCGGTAGGTCTAATGAGACAACTAGATGAGGAATTGGATGAGGCTCTTTCCCAATTTGATATGTGGTTTCCGCCAAGGCCTTAATCATTTTTAGACGTCTTGGCTGAGGCCTTGACAAAATGTTTCAGAATGTCTGACATTATACATTTCCTCATTATGAAAATAATATCACTGGTTCATGTGGTCATTCAACTAGTTTAACAGCAATGATTATTTTTTATTATGGAAATATTTACTCTTCTCAAATTCCTTCCATTTAATTATTCATATTTTTTAGAGACCCGAAGCTTGACGTACATGAACATTACATTACTTTTGCGGAATACTTAGTACATAACAAAAACACACACATAAGGATCGTAATAGTTTAGTGTCTTTGGAAACTCAGAATAAAATCTTCTAATCGTGGTGAAAGATCTTCAACATCTCCCATAACGATCTTCCTTTTTTTTTACCTAAAACCTTTCTTTATATCTTAGGGAAAAGAAAACATAAAAGGGTGAGCTCAAATTCTCAGTAAGGGTAAACAAAAGAAATATCAATCACATCGTATTCATAAGAACATAACATTTTGGAAATCATAACCTGAAAAAGAGAGCATAATTTCATAACATGGGATAAATCATTGTAGTGAAATGTAATCACAATAATCATAACATAAAACATGAAACATTGTGGCATTCACACATAATCATAGAGAATCATTTCTTGTTAGTCAAGACTCATTGCCAAGACTATCTTAGTGGACAAAGTCCCTTTCTGAATCGAGTAACCCTCGTTTCAGTCCTGTTTCACTGAACCGGTATAACCTACCATTCCAGCCATGTCTATCTCATTAGATATAAAATCTGTACCCAATGCATTGGAGGGAGATATAGGTCCCACCCATCTTATAATTAATCCTTTCTTATGTGTGCCACATAATCATAAACCATACATCATAGCGTAACCCATGTAATAAAAATGGGATTCCTAAACAACATGACATCATAAAACAATTCATATAAGATAAAGGAATTCATAAAAATAATTCAATCACAACATGATCAAATCAATGTAATAATAGGGATAAAAACAGAACCCTTTATTATCTTATATGGAAAATAATTTTGATAAAACACTTGAACTCCATTCTTGAGGAAAATATCCTTTCTTCTTCAAAAAACATTTTTCCTTTCATAACATGTCATACGACATTGAAATAAAATAAGTTGATTAAAAATAAACTTGAACACTTGTAAAGGAATCTTCTTGGAAATAATGTTTTAAAAATCCATACATGCCGTATAAGTTAAAAAAACATTCTTCGTACCTTTTTCGGAAAAGTCAAAAAGTACCTCGTACGAAAAAAACGACAAAAGATTCCTTTCATATTCTTTACTAAAAACTCACCGAAGGGTAAAATTGGATTTAAACTATTGTAAGTGGATGGAAACAATATTACATATTGAGGGAACACGGATGTGGATGATAAAATACACCCCAGTAAATACTTACGAATAAACAATCTCGGATAAAAATGAGATTGTGGTATTTTCCCTTACCTTAGGTCCGATTTGCTTTGTATGTGTCCGAACCTCCTGTATAATGATTTAAATAATGTAATTGACTTATTACAGAATCATATTCATTGTTATGATATCATATATGGTTCACTTATGACATTATATTACCCGTTCTTTTGTAAATTCCATGTTAAAGAAGCGTTTTGGGTAAAATCGTTTCATTTATCATAGGTGTTTTGACTTGTTGTTCTTGACATTATTATTACATATATCATGATTTACTTACTTCCAGAATATAAAATATGATTTATATATCATATATATTCATTATATATATATATAATAGATAAATAAATGAAATGAAAAACACCGTTCATGGAGACGGTAGTCCGTACGTAAGCATGAATGCTGTTTTCCTTTCCTTATTGTCTTGAATGGAAGTAAGTAGATGACATACATATATATATATATACATAAATCCAGTAGCTTTATAATGTCATATATTTCATTATTATTTCTTATATATACTTTATAATCATTCTTAAATGGTTAACATGGAGAATGAATCTCATCGTGTCGTGGAGACGGTATTCCGTATGTACGCACGAGCGATGATATCATTTCCATAAATATTGAATTGAATTGGAGTGTATTATACAATATATCAGAATCAATATGATGTTTTAATACTATGTATAGTTATTCTTTACACCATTATACCTATCCATGTAAGGTGGTGGTGGAAAATAGATTACACCACGGCGTGGAGACGGTATTCCGTACGTACGCACACGCGGTGATTTCTTTTTCCGTAGGATGGATAGATGGTGAAATAGGGTTGTTTCATACTTATTATAACATATCAGTATATGAGTGATACTTATGTTATTACTTCACAATGAAAAAACCTAAGAAGAAGAAGTGGAAGAAGAAATAAGGATGAAAGAATCGGTAAAGGTAATTACCTCTTCTTTGAAGCGCCTCTTTGAGACCTCCTCTTAGGGTACTAAAATTGGACTTTGAGGAAGACCAGAACCTCTAGGATGTTTCTAGGGAAGTTTAGAAGAGATTTTGGCAGGGTTTGGACGAGCTTGAGTGCTCAAATTGGTGTGAGGAGGAGGGGGAGGAGGTGTCCTTTTATAGGGGAGGAGAGGGGCACCTTAGGAATACCTCAAAATATTATTTTATATTAATGTCAAAATCTGTTTATAATGGTTCCAAAGGGTCTTATTTCGAAGCTAAAGTGGGGATGGGTCTAAATCCTATCAATCAATAGGATTTAGACAAGTTTAGGGTATTATTTTAACCTTATCAATTAGATTTAACTCTAAGTTAAATAATTTAACTTTTACCGTGTCTTTTTGTTTTCTTTCACTATATGGTAAATACACTTACTATAACATGCCAAACGAACCCCAAATTGTTTATTATTAATATATATATTCTTATCTAAGTCATTTGGCCGAACCTTAGATTTTTAGGAAAAAAATAACAATTAATAATATAATATTTGATTTAAAAACTATTTTGTGTCAATTTTGACACTATTTGATATGTGATTTTTGTGAAAGTCATAACAGAATTATATGTTCGAACCAAGTTGATTAAATAAACACTAATATACCATAGTAACCTAGAAAATTAGTGTAATTCATAAAAAGTCTCAAATTACATTCATTTGAGCATTTATGACATCAATTATGTTAATATTTCCTTAAAAGGGTAATTACTGCATCATCGTTGTGTCATAAATAAATTAATTTATGTAAAGTCTAAAAATTATAAATAAAATATTATTATGTAGGAAATCTTTTTATCTTTCTAATGAATATTTATAGTCTAATTTATCTTATGTATAACCCCATATTAAAAATGTTTTAGTTATTAAACATTGATTTTAACTATTCATTAAATAAAATAATATTAAATGTCATAATCTAATCCAAGTGGACCTAAATGGTCATATTATATTCATAAGGTTGTTTTTGGTCGAATTACACTTATCCAATAAAATTAGGACATGTGTTAGGGTAATAGTAATATCATATTTACCCTTAGTTACCCTATTTACTATTAACCGTGGTAAAAAAAGTAAAAAGTTACTATTCACCAAAAATTATTTTCATCTCATTGAACCACATTTTAGTAATTGATATTAACTGTGTCTGTTGAATTTTCAAAATTTCATTCACAGAAGCGGTAAAATTAAGTTTTATGCAAAATTCAGTTTTTAAAATACCACTTAGTGGTTTCACTATTCATCAAAAATTGAAAGTTTTCAGAAAAATACCAAAATTTCATCCTAAGCTATATTTCATATTCCGAATTCAAAAAATGAAGTCTATTTTACCAAATTTATAACATAGAAGTTGCATTAATTAATTTTATAATTAAATCCCGCTGTAAAAACAAATAACGTGTTTTTAAGAAACAATATCTATCAAAAGATTGACACTTTTTTATGTCTGGTTTAAATGTGAAATTACATTCAATGACCAACATTGAATTAAATTGTAAAAATATATTCTAAATATACTTTAAAACAACTCAAATTAATAATTTATCACTATTAATTATTTTGATTAGAAAAGCTGTTTTTAATTATAATTTAGTAATTTTCACTATTCATCAGAATATGAAAGTTAACCGAAAAGTACCAAAATTTCACCTTAGGCTAAATTCGATACTCCGAATCCAAAAATGAAGTCCATTTTGAGAGCTAAAATTTCTAAAATTTTAAAAGGTGGTTATTACTATTCATAACGGCTAGTTATAATAATATTTTAATAGCATATCGTTGTTTAGGGAAACTCGGTATTGCGTACTACACACGCTATCGAGGAAGGTCGTGATTGCGTGTAATGCAAGGCAAGTCAAGGATGCGTGTTGTGCAAGCTCCTTTTGGTGTAGCGTACAACACAAGACATTAGTGAAATAAAAAAAGAATATTTTTTATAAAATCTCGGGTTGTTACATTCTACCCCCCTTAAAATGAATTTCGCCCTCGAAATTCGTCGGGGTTATAAATGGTTGACTATTCGAAAGTTTCTTTAATAGAAACCCACATCGTAAAAAGGAATACCAAAACTTGGCTTTAAAAACTAAAGTATGAAATGTAACGATTACCCAAATAAACTAATCACTGGGTTTCCACATAGATGAAAATATGGATATGGAAGAGAAATCTAACCATCATGTTCTGATGGAGAGTGGTAGAGAACATGGCTATGGAAAATACAGTAATCACAAATCCATAAATTTGTGACGATCTAAGGTACCATCTGATTCATCAGGTATAAGATCACTAGGACAACATTTTTGGTTTTCAAGATCATTTCCCTAAAGTTGAAAATTTGAATTAGAATAAATACTTTCTTTGTTTTGGTACAATCTCACTGTTGTTCACGAATTGAACAATTTCCACTTCATCTCTTAAATAAATGAAGTTGAATTTGTTATTCGTGAAGTGTTAGCAGATCATGTGATAGAATGACGGGTCATTCCATCTGTCTCAAACAAAAGGTTAGCAAAAATTATATACATAATTTGATCTATAGTGAAATTAATCACATATGGTTCTTAAAATGGACTTATACTTCATATATCATACTGATTAATATAATAATAATAGTTTCTACTCAACAGGGACTTCCTGTAGGTCAGTGGTAGGCGATAGAGGCCAGTCGCACTTCGGTTGTGGGTTCGATTCCCACAGCCTTGTCCGAAGCGATAGGCTGTCGCCCGTCCTGCAGGTTATCCTTTTTCTAAAACTACATTACAATAACATCACATAAATAATATCAAAAAAAAGTTCTATACTTAAAAATTACTAACTTATGGTTAACATAATCCATTACAATCTTTAGGCTTATCTAAAATACTTCGGTCCAAGGTCATAGTATAAAGAAAATGATTACTTGAAATGTTGTCAACCAAGCATGTGAATACCATCATTTATCCCCCATATAACTTGTTGGTCACATTCCAATCATGTGAATACCTTAATGATGTATTCTCTTGAAAAAAAATGAATACCCATTAAACCTTAGTGAAAACATAAATGCTGTCAAAAGTTAACTCTTTCCACATACCAAAATCCAAAAATTCTATATACTCAAACCATGATATAACATTCTCCTTATATCAGTCATGAGCTCATGAATACTATCAAACATTTAATTTTCTCTTTATCCCTTCATTATGCGCATATCATCTACATTCCAAAAATATCTGAATAACCTTTCATGGATACTGGTAACATTAATCAGACAACAGTGTAACAATCCTTACATGTCTCTTTATTCCATAGTACAATGAGATTACTTATACAACATTACACATGATAAACATGTAATCATTCCACTACATTCTTAAACCATTGACCGAGCTTCAACAATTCATTCATCTCACATATCATTTGTAGTCTCTTCATCATCATCCACATAAATACTTCCCATATGACCATACTGATTATCTTCATGATACTTTCCCTTAGGGCATTGGTTTGCATAATTCCCATACATTCCACATTTAAAACATTTAACCATTGTTGATGTCGTAGCAATACCATTATCCTCATCCATGTTGTTAACTGAACCTTTTCCTTTGCATTTACTTGCTTTGTGTCCTTATTTTCCACACCCAAAGCATCTTCCAGTTCCTTTGAAACATTCTCCTTGATGCCTCTTCCCACATGATTTACATTGGGGAAATTGAACTTTCTTTCCTCTATGCTCATCATGAAACTCCATCTTTCTCTTATTAGCCGAGTTAGGAAACTTACCAAATTTTACTTTATTGATCATATTATGAGATTGCTGATTCGGCATAATAATTATTTTTGGACTTCCAAATCCCATTTCATTATGAAGAATATCATTCCATTGTCCATCATATCCTCCATTATCGTGAATCATCTTGTTTCCAGCCATTTTCTAAAACCCAAAAAAGAATAGTGTGAGAGGAAAAAATCATGCTAGGGAAAACAACATAATAAAGGGGGAGTACCCTCAATATCTAACATCTTATGTTAAATTCTATGATCGTTACCGTAGTTCTAGGGCTGTATCTTATACGTATACTTATCCTTAGGGACATCCCTAGACATACCATATAAATATCTCTAGGGATCTCACTAAAGTTCTCGCATCCTAGTTTCCAAAGGTTGACTAAACCTTTCCTCTGATACCAACTGTAGATACCCGAAGCTTGACGTACATGAACATTACATTACTTTTGCGGAATACTTAGTACATAACAAAAACACACACACAAGGATCGTAATAGTTTAGTGTCTTTGGAAACTCGGAATAAAATCTTCTAATCGTGGTGAAAGATCTTCAACATCACCCATAAAGATCTTCCTTTTTTTTACCTAAAACCTTTATTTATATCCTGGGGAAAAGAAAACATAAAAGGGTGAGCTCAAATGCTCAGTAAGGGTAAAGAAAAGAAATATCAATCACATCGTATTCATAAGAACATAACATTTTGGAAATCATAACCTGCAAAAGAGAGCATAATTTCATAACATGGGATAAATCATTGTAGTGAAATGTAATCTCAATAATCATAACATAAAAAATGAAACTTTGTGGCATTCACACATAATCATAGAGAATCATTTCTTGTTAGTCAAGACTCATTGCCAAGACTATCTTAGTGGACAAAGTCCCTTTCTGAATCGAGTAACCCTCGTTTCAGTCCTGTTTCACTGAACCGGTATAACCTACCATTCCAGCCATGTCTATCTCATTAGATATAAAATCTTTACCCAATGCATTGGAGGGATATATAGGTCCCACCCATCTTATAATTAATCCCTTCTTATGTGTGCCACATAATCATAAACCATACATCATAGCGTAACCCATGTAATAAAAATGGGATTCCTAAACAACATGACATCATAAAACAATTCATATAAGATAATGGAATTCATAAAAATAATTCAATCACAACATTATCAAATCAATTTAATAATAGGGATAAAAACAGAACCCTTTATTATCTTATATGGAAAATAATTTTGATAAAACACTTGAACTCCATTCTTGAGGAAAATATCCTTTCTTCTTCAAAAAACATTTTTCCTTTCATAACATGTCATACGACTTTGAAATAAAAGAAGTTGATTAAAAATAAACTTGAAAACTTGTAAAGGAATCTTCTTGTAAATAATGTTTTAAAAATCCATACATGCCGTATAAGTTAAAAAAAACATTCTTCGTACCTTTGTCGGAAAAGTCAAAAAGTACCTCGTACGAAAAAAACGACAAAAGATTCCTTTCATATTCTTTACTAAAAACTCACCGAAGGGTAAAATTGGATTTAAACTATTGTAAGTGGATGGAAACAACATTACATATTGAGGGAACACGGATGTGGATGATAAAATACACCCCAGTAAATACTTACGAATAAACAATCTCGGATAAAAATGAGATTGTGGTATTTTCCCCTACCTTAGGTCCGATTTTCTTCGTATGTGTCCGAACCTCCTGTATAATGATTTAAATAATGTCATTGACTTATTACAGAATCATATTCATTGTTATTATATCATATATGGTTCACTTATGACATTATATTACCCGTTCTTTTGTAAAATCCATGTTAAAGAAGCGTTTTGGGTAAAATCGTTTCATTTATCGTAGGTGTTTTGACTTGTTGTTCTTGACATTATTATTACTTATATCATGATTTACTTACTTCCAGAATATAAAATATGATTTACATATCATATATATTCAGTATATATATATATAATAGATAGATAAATGAAATGAAAAACACCGTTCATGGAGACGGTAGTCCGTACGTAAGCATGAACGCTGTTTTCCTTTCCTTATTGTCTTGAATGGAAGTAAGTAGATGACATACATATATATATATATACATAAATCCGGTAGCTTTATAATTTCATATATTTCATTATTATTTCTTATATATACTTTATAATCATTCTTAAATGGTTAACATGGAGAATAAATCTCATCGCGTCGTGGAGACGGTATTCCGTATGTACGCACGAGCGATGATATCATTTCCATAAATATTGAATTGAATTGGAGTGGATTATACAATATATCAGAATCAATATGATGTTGTAATAACTATGTATAGTTATTCTTTACACCATTATACCTATCCATGTAAGGTGGTGGTGGAAATTAGATTACACCACGGCGTGGAGACGGTATTCCGTACGTACGCACGCGCGGTGATTTCTTTTTCCATAGGATGGATAGATGGTGAAATAGGGTTGTTTCATACTTCTAATAACATATCAGTATATGAGTGATACTGATGTTATTACTTCATAATGAAAAAACCTAAGAAGAAGAAGTGGAAGAAGAAATAAAGATGAAAGAATCGGTAACGGTAATTACCTCTTCTTTGAAGCGCCTCTTTTAGACCTCCTCTTAGGGCACTAAAATTGGTATTTGAGGAAAACCAGAACCTCTAGGATGTTTCTAGGGAAATGGAGAAGATATTTTGGCAGGGGTTGGCCGAGCTTGAGTGCTCAAATTGGTGTGAGGAGGAGGGGGAGGAGGTGTCCTTTTATAAGGGAGGAGAGGGGCACCTTAGGAATACCTCAAAATATTATTTTATATTAATGTCAAAATCGGTTTATAATGGTTCCAAAGGGTCTTATTTTGAAGCTAAAGTGGGGATGAGTCTAAAGCCTATCAACCAATAGGATTTAGACAACTTTAGGGTATTATTTTAACCTTATCAATTAGATTTAACTCTAAGTTAAATAATTTAACTTTTATCGTGTCTTTTTGTTTTCTTTCACTATATGGTTAATACACTTACTATAACATGCCAAACGAACACAAAATTGTTTATTATTAATATATATATCCTTATCTACGTCATTTGGCCGAACCTTATATTTTT
Organism: Viscum album; assembly: GCA_963277665.1. NCBI lineage: Eukaryota > Viridiplantae > Streptophyta > Magnoliopsida > Santalales > Viscaceae > Viscum > Viscum album. The sequence continues at coordinate 1,296,333,062 of OY728128.1, read as the reverse complement.
AGGAAAAAAATAACAATTAATAATATAATATTTGATTTAAACACTATTTTGTGTCAATTTTGACACTATTTGATATATGATTTTTGTGAAAGTCATAACAGAATTATATGTTCAAACCAAGTTGATTACATCAACACTAATATATTATAGTAACCTATAAAATTATTGGAATTCATAAAAAGTTTCAAATTACATTCATTTGAGCATTTATAACATCAATTATGTTAATATTTCTTTAAAAGGGTAATTACTGCATCATCGTTGTGTCATAAATAAATTAATTTATTTAAAGTTTAAAAATTATAAATAAACTATCATTATGTAGGAAATACTTTTAGCTTTCTAATTAATATTAATAGTCGAATTTATCTTATGTATAACCCCATATTAAAAATGTTTTAGTTATTAAACTTTGATTTTAACTATTCATTAAATTAAATAATATTAAATGTCATAATCTAATCCAAGTGGACATAAATGGTCATATTATATTCATAAGGATGTTTTTGGTCGAATTACACTTATCCAATAGAATTAGGACATGTGTTAGGGTAATAGTAATATCATATTTACCCTTAGTTACCCTAGTTACTATTAACCGTGGTAAAAAAAAGTAAAAAGTTACTATTCACCAAAAATTATTTTCATCTCATTGAACCACATTTTAGTCCTAGATATTAACCGTGTCTGTCGGATTTTCGAAATTTCATTCACAGAAGCGGTAAAATTATGTTTTATGCAAAATTCAGTTTTTAACCTACCACTTAGTGGTTTCACTATTCATCAAAAATTGAAAGTTTTCAGAAAAATTCCAAAATTTCATCCTACGATATATTTCATATTCCGAATTCAAAAAATGAAGTCTATTTTACCAAATTTATAACATAGAAGTTGCATTAATTAATTTTATAATTAAATCCCGCTGTTAAAACAAATAGCGTGTTTTTAAGAAACAATATCTATCAAAAGATTGACACTTGTTTATGTCTGGTTTAAATGTGAAATTACATCCAATGACCAACATTGTATTAAATTGTAAAAATATATTCTAAATATACTTTAAAACAACAAAAATTAATAATTTATCACTATTAATTATTTTGATTAAAAAAGTTGTTTTTAATTATAATTTACTAATTTTCACTATTCGTCAGAATATGAAAGTTATCCGAAAAGTATCAAAATTTCACCTTAGGCTTAATTCGATACTCCGAATCCAAAAATGAAGTCCATTTTGAGAGCTAAAATTTCTAAAATTTTAAAAGGTAGTTATTAATATTCATAACGGCTAGTTATAATAATATTTTAATAGCATATCGTTGTTTAGGGAAACTCGGTATTGCGTACTACACACGCTATCGAGGAAGGTCGCGATTGCGTGTAATGCAAGGCAAGTCAAGGATGCGTGTTGTGCAAGCTCCTTTTGACGTAGCGTACAACACAAGACATTAGTCAAATAAAAAAGAATATTTTTCATAAAATCTCGGGCTGTTACATATTTATTATTGGTAAGGTCATGTGGTTTAAATTATTCACCATGCTGAATATTAATGTTATCTTCCGCTGTATTTCTAACCCTTACTGAGAATTTGATCTCACCCATTTCTTATGTTTCAATTTCCCAGGATATGATGAAGTTAGTTTTGAGTGAATTTCAAGCATTATTTAGGAGGCCTGGATGTTTCCAATGGAGTAAATTTGTGTTGTATTTCTTTTCAAGTTGTAAAGTTGAACATATATTTGAATCTTGTTTCCAATAATACTAAACGGATTTTCCATTCGAGACATGATTTTCTTGTGATCATTCCAATGTTATGTAATAAAGCAACAACCCTAGGAAACTGTGGTCGGGGCGTTATAGTTGGTTTCAGAGGAAGTTTAGTACATACCATGGAAACTAGATTTAGATAAACTCTTATTAGAGTACATAGCTCTAAGATAGACTTTGTGGATTAGTATAGAAGAAAATCCTAGAATTTTGGTATTGTAGAGATTTTGTGAGTTTTCCGAGCAATGCATCCATGTCTGGATACGACCAGGTAGAGGAAGCTTTGGCACAGATATACCTAGGGGTAAAACCCAAAAATAGCACTTTGTTATAGACTCGAACGGGAAGTGGTGCACGACAACAGGCCTTGCTGCACTCTTGGTTACGACACTCCCAAAGGATATGCTTAGGAATATTCTCATTTTCATTACAAACCATTATGAAGGGTTTATGAGTATATACTTCCTAAAAGAAAATATTTTTGTTATTATGGATTATATCCATAAACTGTTCAATTTATGTTTAGTGTTTTACATGTTTGGATTTATATATTGCGATTCATAAACTAATCTAGTGTTTCAAATTTTTTATAAATGGAGCCTAGTGGAAAGAATGGAAACTGTACTAATGCACGCACAATATTTAGGGATTTCCCTCCTACTCAAGATAATTATAGTGTAGCTGGTGATACAACTATTGCTAATCAGCATATCACCATACTCGGACAACTCACTCAGGTTATAAATAATAACTTTAACCATATGGAGCAACCTGATCCATAGCGTGGAGGATCAATGTTAGATCACTAAATGAGGAAACAAACACTGACATTCAATGGGATTTCAAATCCATTAGTGGCTGAGCAATGGATAAATTTCTTAGAGAAAATATTCCATACTTTGGGGAGTAGTGAAATGGAAAAAGTTGTAATGGCAGTTTACCGCCTTACAGAAGATTTTGACCAATGGTGGTCATTGATTCAAAACACAAAGGATGAAGTGGAAGTATAAAATAGGGAATGGAGGGAGTTTAAAGAAATTTTCATAGAAAAATAAATTCCTCCTGAAAATCTATCAGATATGGAATGACAATTTCTGTGGTCGAGGTAAAAGAAGTATGAGAAAGTCACAAAGTATGAAGCTAACATTACAAGGTCATAGAGGCATGCATCATATTATATACATAACCCAAGAAGTAAGATCGATTGTCTCTTTTAGGGTTTAAAACCATTTATCTACTGTGCATTAGTATCACAATGCTTCTCATCGTACGAATATATTGTCTCGTGTGCTATTAAGATAGAAAAGGAATTCTCTTAGTCTTATGAATTTAAATCAACGCGAGAGAAGAAGATATCTGCTGAACACTATGGGAAAGGAAATAAGGAAAGGGGGAAGAAGGGAAGAATTGAATTTCCACCCTCTAATAATTGCAAATGGAATCACTCTAGTGCCTGTCTAAAAAGAAATGGAGTATGATACAAATGTGGACAAAAATTCCATATTTCTGGTGATTATAAGGGAATGAAAAACGCTACCAATGTTCAATTCTACAACTACAGAGAGATGGGACGTTATACAAATGAATGTCTTATGAATCAGAAGAACTTACCTCAGAAAATGCCAAGGGATCAAGGCCATGCTTATTCGATCACTACTGTAGAGGTTGAAGCTCCCAAAGACACAGTGGAAGGTAATTTAATGGTTTCCTCAAGTTTAGAAAATGCACTATTTGATTCTGGATCATTGCATTGTTTCATATCTTCCCAATTTGCTATGAAAATTATATATTTCTAATTTGATTTAACAAGGGAGTTGTCTGTCAAAACTCCTAAGGGAAGTATCATTGCTACAAAGTTCGGTGAATTAGTTTCCATAAGGTCAAATAAATGTTCATTATCTACTGATATCATCATCATACCAAATATTGAATTTGATATAATCCTCAGAAGGGATTGGATTTTAGACAATGATGCAAAAATTTATTATAAGAAGAAGGAGGTTACTATTTTTGATAACGTTGACAAAGAACACCTTATCTATAGAGCAGAATCATCACCACCTGATTCTTAACTAGAACCACCCCCAGTAGTTCAAATAAATTCAATTATTGGGGAAGATGAGAATTAAATTACTATGGGTGAGGAAAGCAATGTTCAAATAGAGGATGTTTCTATTGTGAAAGAATATGTTTATGTGTTTCCATATTATTTTCTTGGACATCCTCTAGAACGAGAAATTGAGTTTTCCATTGATTTAATTCCTGGATCAAGACGCAAATTGAAGACCCCTTATTCAAAAAAAATTGTGGTATTAGTGTAACTAAAGAAACAAAAAGAGGAATTGAATAATAATGGATTTATTCTCCCTAGTGTTTCTCTATGGGGATCTCCTATAATTTTTGTGAATAAGAAATATGGATCTACGATGTTGTGCATTGACTATAGGGAAATAAATGCTATAATAATAATGAACATGTATCCCCTACCTCGCATTGATGATTTATTCTACCAACTTCATGGAGCTCAATATTTTTCAATGATCCACCTATGATCTGGATATAATCAGATGTGTGTGAATAAGGAAGACATTCCAAAAACATCATTTCGAACCACGTACGTGCATTACAAGATTACAGTAATGCCATTTGTGATGACTAATGCACCCATTGTTTTCATGGATCTAATGAGCATAGTTATATAAGAATCTCATGACAACATTGTAGTGGTATTTATTGATGATATCTTGGTATACTCAAAAAGATAAGAAGATCGTGAAAATAACTTTTTCATTATCCTGAAGACTCTTAGAAGATGTGAATTTTTTGGGATGTTTAGAAAGTTTGAATTCTGGCTTTAGGAGAGTTCTTTTCTTGGAAATATTGTCTCCAAGGATGGAATATCTGTCGATCCTTCTATGAGCAAGGCAATCCAAGAATGAACAGCACAGAAAAATATAAATGAGGTATGCAGTTTTATTTGTTTACCAGGTTATTATTGACGTTTTGTCCAGAATTTTTCCCAGTTGGCTAACCCATTAAAAATTCTCAAATGAAAGGTGTTAAATTGGTTTGTAAAAAAGTGTGGGGAATTTTTTTAATAACTGAGAGAATATTAGATAGTGCTTATATATTGACTCTACCATCAGGGAATGAAGGGTTCATTATTTATAGTGATGCATCGAAGAAATGACTTGGTTATGTCCTTACGCAGAATGATATGGTTATTTCCTTTTATCACAATAACTAAAAATTAATGAGAAAAACTATACTACTCATGATATTGAGTTAGCTGCTGAAATCATTTATTTAAAGATAATAAGACATTATCTCTATGGTAAAAAATCTGAGATTTATACTGATCACAAGAGTTTGAAATATATTTTCTCACAAATATTACTCAACATGAGGCAAAGGTGATGTCTTGAACTACTCAAGGATTATGATTGCATGATACACTACCTCTCGGGTAAGGCATATAAGGTGGAAAATGCTTTGAGTAGAAAGCATGAAGTTTTGAACAAGATGAGAGTCAAAAAGGATCCTTTATACATGGATCTAGTAAAGATGGACATGGGAATAACTAGGGAAGGTGAAACATCCATAATTTTTCAAATGGTTTCCAAAGCATCTTTACTAGAAAAGATAAAGAGTTCTCAGACCGGTGATGAAGAGTTTCAAAAGAAAATTAAAGCTATGAATGATGGGAGACTGAGTAACTTTGTGTATGAACAAGGACTTTTGAAATTTAGGAAGAGAATTTGTGTTCCTGATATACCTAATCTAAAAAGGGAATTGTTGGATAATGCGCATAGTTCCAATTTCCCTATACACCCAGGTAGCACAAAAATGTATAGAGATTTGATGGAACATTTTTTGTGGGACAACATGAAGACGGAGATTGCTGATTTGGTGTCCGGATGTATGGTTTGTCAACAAGTGAAAGCTGGAAGGCAAAAACATGGAGGAGTTTTGCAACCTCTTCCCATAACAATGAGGAAATGGGATGATATTACGTTGGACTTTTTCATGGGACAACAAAGACTTCTAGAAGGAACGATGCAATATGGTTCATTGTAGATCATCTTACCAAGTCAGAAAATTTTCTTGCTATAAGATAAGATCTACCACTTGGACATATAGCAAGGATATATATTAATGAAGTTGCGAGACTTCATGGAGTACCCCTATCAACTTTTTTAGATCATGATCCACATTTTACATCAAGATTATATAAGGGTCTTCATAAATCCTTGGATAATGAACTTCATTTGAGCACTGCCTACTACCCCCAAACTGATGGAAAAATAAAACGGACTATTCAAACCTATGAATACATTTTGATATCATGTTCCCCTAACTTTTAGGGTATGTGGGATCAATATTTACCTTTGATAGAATTTTGCTGTAACAATAGCCTCCATTCATGTATTCGGATGGCACCATATGAAGTGTTATGTGGAAAGATATGTCGCACACCATCCTGTTGGGATGATGTTGGTGAAAGAAAACTCATAGGCCAAAAACTAGTGGAGGAAACGACGGAAAAGTTTAGGTTAATCTAAAACCACATCAAAACAGATCAAAGTAGGCTGAAGAGAAATGCCAATAACTGAAGGAAGGATTTGGTATTTCAGGTAGGAGACCATGATTTCTTGAATGTATCTCTATGGAATGGAGTTATACGTTTCAGCAATAATGGTAAATTGAGTCATAGGTACATAGGACCTTTCGAAATTCTAGAACGAATTGGGGCTATAACTTATCGTTTGGAAATGCTGCCAAATCTCTCCAAAGTACACGATGTGCTCCATGTATCATTGTTGAGAAAATACATGCTAGACCCAACGCATGTACTCAAAAATGAGGAATTAGAGTAGGAACCCGATCTATCTTATTGCGAAGAACCTGTCAAGGTTCTTGATATAAGAGAACAGGTGCTGGGAAACTAGATGACTCGTCTGTTAAAAGTTCTATGGAGAAACCATAAGATGGAAGAGGAAACATGGGAACCCGAGGAACTTATGATGAAGAACCAAATGAGTCTCTTCATGCACTAGTATTTTGGAAATTTTGAGGATGAAATTATTTGAAGGATGGGAGAATGTAACACCCCAAACTTCCACGATACGCTTCTCTTTGAATAATACAGTAGCGTGTGTTGTATGAAACTTCGAGTTCTAACACAACCTACATCCAATCAAACTAGCAGTTATGAATAGTAATAACAACTTTTTAAAAATTTATGATCTTTATCATTCGAAATGGACTTTATTTTTTGATTTGTAATATCAAAATTAGCTTAGGGTGAATTTTTGGTACTTTTCTGATAACTTTAATATTTTGATGAACAGTGAAAATTACTAAATTGTAATTAAAAACAACTTTTTTAATAGAAAAAATTAATAGTGATAAATTATGTATTTGAGTAATTTTAAACAATAAATTGATTATAGTTTTAAAATTTAATCCAATGTTGGTCATTGGACATAATTTCGCATTTAAACTGGACATAAGCAAGTGTCAATATTTTGATGGTTATTATTTTTTTTAAACACACGTTCTTTGTTTTGTCATTGGGAATTAATTTTAAATTAATTTCTGCCACTTATGTGATTTGACATTAGAAAATTGGATTCCATATTTAGAATTAGGAGGTACAGATTTTGTAAATATGTATCTTTTATTTTTATACATTTTGAATAATTACTTCGGTAAATATTTTATTTACCATGGTTAAAGGGTAAATTTGATAAGTAAGGGTAAAAAAATAATATTATAGTAATATTAAATTACCCTAAAACGTGTCCTAACCCTATTCTATGATACATGTCTGACCATGGGGATCCTTTGGTCAATTTTGGAACTCCATGGAGCCACTTGTATGTGATAATGACCCATTATATTAATTAAGGTAAAGTAAATACAAAAATGACATAAGTATATATATCTTTTAGAAAAACAATATTTTAGATAGGGTTATATATGTTACAATTTTGAATATAAATATTCATTAGAAATATAAAATGTTTTTCTAAATAATGGTATTTTATTTTTAATTTTTAGACATTGATTAATTAAATTTACTAATGACATAATGATGATGCAATATTTTCTTTATTAATGAAGGAATGAAATAATTGGTAATACATATGTTAAAATAAATGTAATGTGAATGTTTTGATTCTATAAAATAATTTTATTCGTTAATATTACATGATAGGATTTATTAAATGAATTTTTTTTGAATTAATAAAGTTTTTAAGACTTTAACAAAAATCAATTATTAAATAGTTTCAAAATTGACATAAAGGAGTTTTTAAAACAAATTTATATTATTAATTGAAATAATATTTCTAAAAATATATGGATCATAAAAAAGACATATATGATGATAGGTATATCACTAATGAACCACTTACTATTCTCTTGACAGCTTATTGTAAGTTTATAAACCAAATAATATAAAAATACGAAAAGTCATTGTAAATGTCAAACTAATTAACTGAGAGTTAAATCTAAAAGATATGGTTAATATAGTGACCCAAACCTATCTAAAACCGATTGGGTGAGTGGATTTCGACCCATACCGACCTTAAAATTGATATAAATTAGTTTGGAGCCATTATAAACCGAATATAAAATTATTATAAAATAATATTTTATGTTTTTCTTATGGTTCCCCTAACCCCTCTTATAAAAGTGTACTGCCACTTCTCTCTAATTCATACCATCAAACCCTTTTGGATCGACCAAACCCTACCCAAATATCCTATCAACTTCTCTCACTTCATCCTATAGGCCTTCCTTTAGTCATAAATCCATCTTAAAGATTCATTTTGGACAAATCAAAAGGATGAACCCGAAGAATGGGTAATAGTCTCACCTCCCTCTTTCAAGTTATTTTTTTTCTTCCACTTCTTATATCATTGTTATTTCAATAATAAAATAATAATTCCACTATATTCTATATACTATGATGTTATTATAAATATAGAATATCCATATTCATTATTCTATCCATCCTTTTAATGATACGTCATCATACGTGCGTACGTACGACATACCGTCTCCACATTGTGGTGTAATGATTATTCAATACATTATCATTTGGATGGGTATAATAATGATGTTTAATTCATATAAATAATAAATATAAAATTATAATGATTCTTTATATACGATATATCATCCATTTATGTATTATTTTAATATAAAAAGAATGATATTGTCGCTCGTGCGTACGTACGGATTTCCGTCTCCACTAACGCGATGAGATTCATTCCCCATCATATCCATTGATGTATAATTTTCATTAGATGATTAAAAATAATGTCTAAATACTTGATATCATTCTGGATATGAATATGATACATCCCATCCATAAAAATTATGAACCACAAAGCAAGGAATATAAAGGAAAATGAATCCGTTAACACCTGAAACAATGATAATACTAAGATATTATTAATGAAGCAATTTTAAAAGATCATATATGATATCATATCAGTGTATATGATTATTGTATAATTTAGTAACAGTTATTTCACCATTTTACAGTTGTTTAACCTACCCTTGACCAAGGAAAAGTACAAGGTAAGTGTTAATTCTATAATCTCTTCATTATCCAAGGTTGTTTATACGTAATTATCTACTGGGACCTCTTTATCATCCACATCCATGTTTCATAAAAATGTATTTCAAAAAAAATTACTATTTACTAGACAATGGGTTAAATTCATTTATAACCTTATGTGTTTTTAAAGGAATTATTCCATCATTTTCCAAACATGGTACTTTTTTTCATTGTCAACAAATTTAAGGTAAGAATGTTTTTTACTTATACGGCGGGTGTGGCTATTTTTTTACCATTATAACATAATAAAAGCTTCCCTTATAAGATTATATGAATATTTTCAAAATAAATGTTTTCTTTATAATTATGGAACTCCTAAATGATTTTAAAATTGTATGAGATATTTCTCTGAAAAGGTTTTTTTATTTCATCTATGTCAACATCCATTTCTGGATTTTAAGTTTATTTGATGTTGATTTATTATGATACAAAACTTTCATATTGTATTGAAGGTTTTGTGATATGTTATACTGTGGATGTGCTATTTTTATACCACTCATGGTTTATGGTTAATTAATTGACATTTCATATGCATGTTTTAATACAAATGATTATTATATGTTTAAACCCTTTCATATGTAGAATGTATTGGACTTAGTAAGAGATGGGTTGAGCCCGTTATAGCTATTTGATGGATCGGTAGGTCTCATGTGACAACTAGAAGTGGAATTGTATGAGGACCTTTACCAATTTCATATATGTTTTTGTCCGAGGCCTTAATCATTTTTAGATGTCTTTGCGGAGGCCTTGACAAAATGTTTCAGAATGTCCGGAATTATACATTCCCTTATTATGGAAATAATATTGATGGTTCATGTGGTCATTCAACTTGTACAATACCAATTATAATGTTTTATTATGACATTATTTACTCACCTCATATTCCTTCCATAAATGTATTCATGCTTATTATTGGTAAATGCAAGTAGTTTTAATTATTCACCATGCTTAATATTTATGTTATCTTCCACTATATTTCATACCCTTACTGAGCGTTTGAGCTCACCCCTTTATTTTGTTGCATTTTCCTAGGGTATGATGAAGTTAGTTATGCGTCACTTACATGAATTATTTAGGAGGCTTGGATGCTTCCAATGGAATAAATTTGTGTTGAATTTTTTTTCAAGTTGTAAAGTTGAACTTATGTATGAATCTTGTTTACAATAATACTAAACTGATCAGTATTTCGAGACATGATTTCCTTGTGATCATGCCAATGTTATTTAATAATGCACCGACTCTGGGTAACATGGGTCGGGGAGTTACATCATAGGTGTGGTGATAGTCCACCAGGACACTAATCTCATACCCATTAAAATTATTTTATTATACCTTTTCCCTCTATTATACGTGATTAATGATTTTCACACAATGGAGTTGAGCTATTTGGTTGATGAAATGGCATAAAATAGTTTTAGTTCTAGGGAGATGTCAAACTCCCGATTGAGGTGTTCCATCAACCTAATTACAAGAGGATGTGGAATTAATATTTATAAATGAATATGATATTTCACACCACAAAAATAAATGAATAAAGTTTCATTAATGATATCTCAAATTTGAATTATCAAACATAATTTAAACACCAACAAGAGGAGTGATGGAACCCACATACCTACCCATAAATGTTTTCTTATTTCATTAATAATTAAATTTATTCATTGAATTTTATTTTTATATTTTATTTCATTTAAATTAAATTATTTGAATAGATTAAACAGAAACCACAAATAATAATTAGTTTAAGAGAAATATAATAAGTGAGTGAATAACGAAAAATTATCCTCCATTGATATGACCCAAATCATCCATTGTGCTACATTAAGAAAACATAAAAATATACTTTTTCATTTCCCTAGAAAAATAATGCTTCAAAACTTGCACCATTTCTGAGGAATATTGAAAATAAATCACTCAAATTGGAATAATATTTTAAGAGGAAATAGTGGATTTCAGGGGAAGAAAAGAAAAGAATAAAATGAAAATAAATAAGATGGGGGAGAAGAATAAGAATAAGGACAGGTAGAAACAATGTTAAGAATGAAATAATATATTAGATATCTATATTACAATTGTAATCTAAGACAAAAATAAAGAAAAAAATAAAATAAAAATAAAGGTGAAGATTTTGTAGCCAGCCTCCCTCAATGGAGATCCCCTCCACAGTACTGTAGATGGAATGTGATGGAATGGAATGAAATTGGGAAGAAAGAGCTCTTCACCTTTAATTGTCCAGAATTTGTCCTTCAATTTTTTTTTGTTCTTGGACCATCAAATGGACGTTTCAATCAATTCATCCATCATAAGATTTATTGATAAATATCATTTTTTTTCACCCTAATAATTACATAGTAATTGTAAATATGATGGAGGAGTTATGGATTTTTAATTTACCATTAATTTTTTTATCTGATATTTCCATGACTAATACTTCAATTGATTCCGTTATAGGAGAATCTTAATAGATGAAAAACACCATGGAATTTAATATTTGAACACGCCGTAGATTACAATTTCATATACATGAAGAATAAACTTAACTAGAGGTGATTTATATGATTTATGCTTCAGTTATGGAGGTGGGGTACATTCTCTTCGCCTGAACAACATTTCTTCTTTACTGATTTTGTCAGGCCACAAGTTTGGCGAATCAACTCATTATCAAGGTGACAATGCTGAAGAATGTTAATTATGAAATCCTATAAAAACATATTCACTTATATGATAATAATATTTTAATTGGTACACCCAACATAACCTTGTCATAAAATTCAGTCAAAATTTTAGATTTAACACATTTTTACATTTTTTTTTCAAAACACACCTTAAATCAGAAATTGATCTATATAAGCTCAAATTGAGAAATTGGTGGGGTTAAAATAATTTATCTTCATTTCATAATGAGGAAATTAATAGCTCTGTGAACCCTTATCATTGGGATGTTTAGTTAATCTGGTTTATATTTTCAATGTTTTCTTGTGAGATCACCTTTATGTTGTAATGAAATTCTTCTTCTTTGAAATTTAATGGGGTTTATAGTGAAATAATTTATAATTCTTTTTTTCAAGTATATCATCCAAAAAAATATTTTCATGTCATGTGTTCAAATGTTGATTCAATTGAAAATTTCACATATAAAAAATCTATTAACCAGTTAGTCGAACATTCTACCACGCTTCATTCTTAATCATATTCTACACAATTTTCATTTTCATGTATTTATTTATTTTTAAATGAATATCCAATGTGATTCTTACATTCATCATTATACATATCTCATTCATTTTTGTGTTTTACATGTTATATTTTAATTTTTCTATATATTCACTCATCACTACCTTCATTATGGTCACAATACAGTACACATTGAAATCTAGAAGTTTTGGGGATTTAAATTGAGAAAACTAAATGTTGTTTTCCATTAAGATTTATTAATTATATAGTGAAATATTTTAAAGAATTTTGAAATAACATGATACAAACATATATGAAATCAATAAATCATTAATGATGTTAAAATCAAAATTGAAAGAGTTCTTAAATTTCCCTAAGATTTATTAAGGGAACATCATATGATTAATTTTAATGGTGGGATCAAGTGTGGGAGTGTGATTGAGATTCATGAATATAATTTATAGATTTATCTAAGTTAATTTTTATTTAAAAATGTATTTAATTTCTATTATTGAATTTGGGTTCCATTTTATAGGCCGTGACACAATTATAATGCCACGAAGCATGTTTAGATTATTTTTTTGTTTTTGGAGATATGATAATTGCGCTATTAATAAAATATATTATTATGTGTGGTTTTATCATAAATCATTATAGAAGGAGAATTTACCATTAAACATGACCATGTAAAATTTATAGGTTTGTCGATGTGTATCCAGAGCTATTAAAAACTGTAACACAAGTACACACCAGGAAGAATATCCTCACATCACAATGGATGTGAAGGGTGAGAATAATGGTATAAAAATGTCTCAATTATTTCGAATTTAAATAAGATATTTTCTACCAAAGTTTTTTGATAAATTTGATCTGGAAATTAATGATGGATAAGATCACCTCAACATGTAGTATGTGGTGTTGGGAATCCATGTTGTGATGGAAATGGTCTCGTAGAGAAGAAGCAATTTCCTGATTAACTACATTATTAAAACTCAAATTTTATTAAATTGTAAGAAATCATAAATTTAGATATTAATTATTTTTTCTAAATAATTAAGTAATAAACAAAAAACAATGTTATACACATGGACCACTCTAAATGGTTTAGAAAATAGAGAACTATTATCATCTTTCATTTTATGATTTTCTTACTGTATGTTTTTTTCATTTCACATAACAATTCCTAAAAATGGGATTTATATAATTGAAATAGTATCCATTGTAGAAGAAATAAAAATATATATTATAATAAATCTCTTTATGATCTTTACATGAATAATAAATATGAGCTCAATGAAAACACCCTATCTATGATACATTTTCAATTTTGCTGAGATTTATTGGATGTAATATTTATATCACATATATATTTTTTTCTCAAATGAGTTCAAAAATAGAAAAAAGGGAGACATCCCATAAATTGATAATTTTTCGTTTTGAAATAATTTTATCACTTATAGTTCAGAGTGTTTGCCCCCAGTTCATCAATACACCATCTGTCTATGCTCCTTGGACTCACCATTTGTAGTAAACCTCATATAAAATGTGTGTACCAATTTATTTTGAATGATAATACTCTGTGTTCCATAATAGTGAAAGGTTCCTCTTGTTCTTTATAATTAGAAAAAAAGATAAATTCTTAATAAAAGGATAATATTACTGTATAATTATCCCCCGCATAGGGTGAATGGGGATTGTGGTTGATAAAAATATGCTTGTTACCCCTCTATAATAATATAATACTCTGTTGGTGGGGTGATTTCCATTATTACTATTAATATTGGGTCTAAAAATGGCATAATGTTTTGAGATACCTGTTACTATATTTCTAGTAATGAGATCTCATGATATGGTCCTTGATAGAATCTTTATCTACAAGTTGGATAATAACCAGATTCTCGATCACTATCCTAATCTTGTCCAAAACCTACTCCAAGATCCTAGATGGATTTATAAGTGGCAGTATTTTATATAAAAAAATATGAACCAATTCCATTATTTAATATTCATTTATTTTTTATCAAGAGGATCTATAAGGTCAATGATGGGTCCCAATATAATTCATATAGAATTTATAACTCTATATAATTAGTTATTTAGAGAACGAACCCAAAAAACATGTAACTAGATTCATAGTGAATGGATATATTGGCCATGTTATGTTATTAATCTACCTACATGATTTGTTACATATTCTATACATTGAGAAATTATGATGATATAATATTCCTCAGAATGTTGGAAGTACCATTTACTCATCACCTTTAATCAGTTCCTGAGAGCACAAAGTCAACTACCAGGTCTTTACAGTATTGGTGAATGGATATGTTGACCATGTTCCATTGAAAATATAAACTGATGTTTTTTACATCTACTATATATTGATATATTATGATGATTAAATAGTCGTTCATTGATGTAAGTAGAAGATGGGATTATATAGAAGA
This sequence comes from Viscum album, assembly GCA_963277665.1. Lineage (NCBI taxonomy): Eukaryota > Viridiplantae > Streptophyta > Magnoliopsida > Santalales > Viscaceae > Viscum > Viscum album. Next base: position 1,296,318,040 of record OY728128.1, on the reverse strand, counting down.
GACAAACCGATCAGATAAATATTTTGCATAATGGATGTGTACTAAAAAAGTGTCTAGTTCACAGGATTTAGGGGTCATGTACTAATAGATTCATGGGATCATAGGTCACCAATTTCATTTGGATGATATACTATAAATCTAAAATGATAGTAAAACTATATGAGTTGTTGGTAACTACTAAATAAGTGAGGTGGGACCACTCAAACATGTAATTTTCTTATGATGTGTATACAAAGTAATTTGTTATTAGAAAATATTATCGATTTAGAATGTAAACCTTGTAATAATCTGTTTAATAAAAGATTTCAAGAATTTTATCCCAAATATATAAAACTCAATTTTTTAAACCATGTAATATGAAAGTGCTCATTCTCTATTTCTTAACTCATTCTAATGTTCAATGTTTTCACAATGTTTTATTGAGTGTTTAAATACATTGGGAGATGTGGTTTAGTGACTAGAGTGTAAAATATAACTAACTGTATGTACCATATGTATCACATGGCGATGTATGATCAATTTATATTCTTGATCTTTTTCTATTTTCTACACATAGAATCTTGAGGAAGTACGTCTTATGTATTGGTGCTGTATCCACTTACCCAAATTGTATTATCAAATCGTGGTTTCTATCTCATTAGATTACAGATTACATCAAATAAAGTATATATAACTTTACATTTAATGTTTTTCAATTAAATGTGTGTTTTTATGGTAGTTAGAATGGGGACGAAAGATGATAGAATGGACCCGGTTGATAATTTTGATCAGAATAAATTTGGATTTTGTATATTGTAGATAATTTATTTTCACATTATAAATGAATTGAAAGATCCATATATTATAATCAAGATAAATAGGATGGATATGGATTAATAAGAGAAAAATGATATAAAATAACATGGAATCATTTAGATTTCATTGGATCAGAATATATCCTATAAAATATGGGAGGTTAAGACCTTAATCATGTTAATGAAGACTTTGGTATACATGTTGAAGAATACCTCTACCTTGAACATGGTATTCATTATGTATAGAATATTAAACATGAGGTATTGAAAATATCGTTTTGTGATCAATCAAATAAATTAATTTAACATGTATTTTAGTCTTCATTAAACTGGTAATGTGGTGTTTTTGGAATATATATCGAAATTTCTATTTTTATCACCACTTTTATATAGTTGGGATGCAATTGTTACTACTATAATAATTTCTTATAGGAGGACCGAATTAGAATTTGAGGTTGTTTTTGGGATTATTATAAATGAAGATCATAGGAAAAGAGAGGTTCAAGTTTATCTGATAGTTCGTTCAATATAAGACAATATCGATTGAAAGCACATCAAAAGATATTCATAGAAGGTCAGATGAAAAATAAAATGGAAGAAGATAATGTAATTAGTTAATCTCTCTCCCAACATGTGGGAATTTTGATTAGAGAAATAACATCATGAATTAATATATGATATTAAGATGTTACACTATATAAGAATCATCTAGAAGAAAATGTTTGGTAAAATATATTTCTAATGAAGGATATAGAAATTAATCAATGAGTGGATATGTTATAGAAGAATCATGGATCATTAATTTTAGGTCATCATTCCACTCCCTAAAAATGATGTTATGTATAAAAAATAATGTGTCTATAATGTTTTGAAATATTTCGTTGAAAGATGAAGTTGATTTAAATGACACCGGGTAGGGCAACATGAAGGTCCAAATGATGATTGATCATCCATGGTCTTAAGAATGTTTGATACGTACTTGGATTATAGAAAGATTTCATTTTTATGGAGAATCTATATGAGATAGTGTTAAAAACGAGCTTCAAAATTGTAGCATAGAAAATAAATGTAGATTTAATGGTTGTGTAGGATAGAATATGGGAGAAAAAGAATATATCTAATAATACAATCTGATGGAGAGATGAATATTGAAACTACAATTTTTTATAGTTTAGACTTATAGTATATTTAACTCAATAATCATTGTGAGAAGAACATGAATTTTTTACCAGAAAAACAATGTCATAGAAGTATCATAAAGAATTTTTGAATTTTTAAGAGTTGTATACTCAGGAAAAATTAGATTGTGTCATTCAATATGAGCAAACAGACACCCAAGATCCATAGTCTTGTTCTTGTTCACACTAAGGTATAGGTCCAATCCCCTATCCAGTCTTATAGAATGTCACAATTATTTTTGACATTAATTTTTTATTCCATAACAAAGGAATGAGTTTACATCATTAAAAAATATTATTATTTTTATGCTCTCATTATATGGTAAGAAATGGTGAATAATGATACATGATGTAAGCTAAAAATATACTTTAAAAAATGGTCATGAGTACAGATTAAGTAGCATTCAAAACACCTAAAACCATAAATGATAGTACTAATGTCAAATTTACCTATTACACATATGAATAATGTCATATAAAAGATGATGAATTTAAAATTTACAAATATTTATAATATCATGAGGTATCACTCATAATTATTCATGTCTTTTTGGGAAGAAGCCAACAATATGTCATATAATTAGTTAATCAAAGTGCGACAGAATAAATGAGGTAAGAAATTATAAAATCATTATGATATTTAAATCATTAGAGTTGCACCACTTAAATTATTATAGGAGTCTTTATTATGTCCATATTGATTTTATAGTAGCACACTTCAATTGATTATGTGATTCGAAACTCAACCTAATATCATAATATGACATTTTATCCACTAGTAATTATATTCCCATTATATAAGGGATGTTTTAATAAAATGAAATGATAAATGATGTAATAGTCGATTAAATGAGACGATCTCGTGAGAGAATTAGGAAAATATCACCAACCGTATGGCCTACACTTTTACTCCCCACCCTAAAAGGGAAAAAAATAATTAAATAGTATGAACTCATGAGCACCCATGACTCCTCTAATATCAACAACATAGGTTAGTTACCCACCATTATGGGAAGAGAAAATATATGGTGGATTTTAATTAATTAATTTAGTTAACAAGATAATTACATGATATAGTAATAAAAAACAAGACACCTTATTAAATTAAATGAATTTAAGAAAATAAAAAAAATGAAAATATTATTATACTAATCCTATTATATAGTGTTAAATTTATAAATTCCCAAAAAATTGTATTGATTCATTTATATAAGTAGTGATAGATCGTTTATTTCTACTGAGATGGTTTAAAAACGAATTTTTTTTGTACAAGTGTATTTTTTTCACATATAATGCTTTTATATTCATCCCTATTTAACTATATCCAAGATGATTCATTATCCAAAGTGATATGAGGAAGGCACATAAAAATATATTTAGGGCCTTTATGTTTCCATACAATATGACAGAAAATATTATTTTTTTATTATTTTTCACGCATATATTCCATATGGAATTTTTATTTAATAAATAAAAATGGTTTAACATATTGGATTATAATATATTGAAACTTTGTTTGTGGGAAATGATATGTACATTAAGAACATGAGAGTATGTTGGTTGTTAATGGATCTTACAAAATAGATTGATAATTTTTTGTAATATGTCATAACTTATATTTTAATTATTGTAATTATTTTTCAGCCAATAGATTCTTCATCGAGGGATTGATACTATCATTAAATCCAACATAACATGCATTGACTGTTATAAATATTTTAAAATGCAAAAAAATGTTTCATTTCAGCCTTCTTAAATTTCAACATCTATACAGAAATAGGGTCCCAAAATTCCTTTTATGATAAAGTGATATCATAATGTATGTCATATATCGTGATTACATTGGCGACACAGATACTCCATCATTGAATGAGGATATTTAATGGATTACAAATATTTCACCCAGTTCTGAGAACCTATTCATAGTTCTTGTGATTACATATAGGGACCAGGGATACATTATAATGATAAAAACAACTATATCATTTGTTTAGATTATGTTTTGAACATGAACATGGTGTTGATTGAAGTATTTTGGTGGAATATTATGAATAATGGGACACCTATATATTATGATATAAGTGAAAAGTCCATTGTCCCACACCAGAGTTGCACATAGATAAGAATATGTATTACATTCCTATGTATAAAACCATTTCTTATGAAGTGTAGTACAAACTTGTGGTTTATGGGTAATTTAGATGTGACACCTCACACCTCCACAATTAGGGGTCTCACTCATTCCTTATTGGTATTCGCTATTATAGACCTCCCTATTACTTGAAGTCACAATTTCTCACCCAAATATGTTTTTATCATTCATTTCCTATGTGTCCACGACCTGGGTTGACATCCATAGTGACGGTTTATTTTTATTACCAATAAGCCTCCTTATAAATTTTAATACATGTCCAATTGTCCGATGATAAATTTTTTTCATCATCATTTAATACATTAAGAAGATAATAATAAGAAAACCATGAAAAATCCAAATTCATGCCATTTTTTAATTATCCAATAAACCCCACTATAATCCAATTTTTTATCTATTATTTTTGTTATAACATGTGATTTATTTAAAATGAAAGTGAATAAAAAAGTTATTTACAAACAGAGATGAATAATTCTCTAATAATTGAATTATTCCTTTTTCCTCGATGGAAGAATATTAATAAACATATTTTGTGAGAAATAATTTATTACCATGCTCAATCCCTATTAAAATTTTTAATGGATAAATTATGAATAATATTACAATAATGTGAAAATTTATTTTTAAATATATATTATTTTATTATTTTATTCACTCCATATTTTCAGATGAAAATATTCATTACAATAAAATTAATTTGTAAAATACATTTTCCTCTTATACATTAAGGATTATAATTATCATTCCCTTCCATATATCTCATTGTCCAATAAATTATTTATTAAATTTTATAAAATAACTTTATTTGGATTGAACTTATTTAAGAATTGGGTATTTAAAAAAATGAACTAAATTATTCCAAACATCAGGGATCCAATAAAGCTATTTTTTATAACATATGTATCGATGAAATTTTTAGATAGCCATATCTCGTAGTATTATTTAATTTTTACTTATGGATATTTATTTTTCCCACAGACACAAAAACACACACACACACTATTTAATATTTATAATTTTATACATCAGTTTAATTAAAACTTCTCAAGCCACTATTCTTAAAATGATATTTTTTAATTAATTTTTTTTGGGGAATCCATTAATTGATGTTTTTATCATGAATGTTACAAAACTAATGTTACATTATTTAATTAATAAATATTTAATTATTACCAGTTAATCATTTTCCAATTAAAATTTGTTGACTAAATTTAAAAATAGGAGAATCTATATTTTGTTTGATGAGCTATGTACCTTATAGAACTCAAAAAAATGATTCAATCATGTGTGAAAATCATAAAACTCTATTTTACAAACTAAAAAAGTTATGAAAACAAACACTCAAAACATAAAACTCATGTAAAATCATCCACATTTAAATTTCATTAACTTATTTAAGGTACTCAAAACCTCTAAAATATTTATAATGAAAAAATATTGTAATGGAGAGATAAATCATTATTTTATATTATTTAAAATATGAAATATTATCTTAAATTAATCATTATCCACCATATAATTGAAAAAATAGAAACATGATAAATGTACTCAAAGAAAAAACAAGGGAAATGAGGCATTGGAATGAAATTGAAATATTTTTGTAACCCTCAATCTTGTTCTGGGTTTATACTTATTTTTAATAAAAATTACTACTAATGATTCAAAATATAAAGGGATATTTTTATTTTGAGATTCGAACAAACATATTCTTATTATTTGAGTGTTCATTTATATATGATGGATGATGACGATCCCTTGATTAATGTTGTATATTTCCACCCCATTTATAGTTTAGGAAATAATTGGTTGTTGAGGTTGGATAAGGTTTGATTCGTCTTCTTTTAATACATCTTCTATATATTATATATCTTATTGACAAACCCATCACGAGGTGTTAAAAAAGAATCTAATTTTATATGGTTACACAATAGTACAATGAAGTCTAATGGTAGTCTTCATTGATATGTATCCAATAAATCATTTCATAACTATTATAATGATTTGGGGATTGAGATTATTTTATTTTTTAAATCTAATAACAATTTATAAGAATTAAATTGATTGATTTAGTTAATGAAATAAGTAAATAATGATTGAATTTAAAATCACTTCATCTTTTATCAAGGGGTGGTAATGAATTTGAGATTCAAATTATCCATGATCATCTTAAATAGAACTTCCATCCTATGAGTTTGAAATAGAAACAATTATCTCTACCTAAAATGTATGTTGGATATGGTAACATGGAGGGAGGGGTGGGTTATTTTACTTTTAAATAATTAAATGAAAACAATCTAATTTAAAAAAATAGTAATAAAACAATTTATAAATTAAAAACAATTGAAAAAAAAAAATTTCGATGTATGAATGTCTAAAAATAAAATTAAATATAATAAAAGAGAAATAATAAATTAATGAACGATTTGAAAACTACTTTTTTAGTGATTTGAAAAAAAATATAAAATGTTAATGAGTTAATTGATGGATAAATAATTTTAATTAATGAATGGAATAATGGGATAAATAATATAAAATGTGGAAAATAAATGAGAAAATATATTTTATATGGTAGTTAATAAATTGTAACTAATGGTTCCTTAATGTATCCCACTATAATCCCTTAAAGAATTAAGTTATTATTCCATTGTATGTAATTGTAACCAAGATATAAAAGCTATACCATTTTTTGGTTTTATAAAAATAATTAGATATAATATTCACTGTATCATAAAGTGTGATGATTGAAACAAATAATAAATATTTTTTTTCTTTCTAAAGGAAACTTAATGAAAACCATGTACCATTAATTTAAAGATATTAATGACCGAAAATAAAACTTATATGAGTATGAGAATGATTTATTTGGTGGAATCACATTATAGTGGAGTCTTTAATCTCCAGAATATGATTAAGAAACACTAAGAGTAATTGATAAAATAAAGGAAGAGTGAATGATATACAATTTTGTACACACTCTTTAGATAAACAAATAAGAATTAGAATAAAAGAGAACATTGAGGGAAATTGGGCACAAATGTGATTAGACAAGATAATATTTTTTAGAATAAAAGGTCCATTAAAAGTATATAATTATAGTCTCTAAATCTATTAGTAATGGTATGCAATCCATTATGTTTCATAATATCAGAGGGTTCCATAATTTGTGCATTTTGACCACTAGTATTCAATCATTTTAGATTTATTTAAATATAATTGACTCAGTATATCCATACAGATTGATAGGAAATTCAAATTCAAAATATTTGAAATAATTTTCGATAATTTATCAAGGATAGACATAAATATGGAAAAATATTATTTATAATATTGTCAATTTAATTTAAATGATTTTGGACAAATCAAATTAATTTATAATCAATCGTTTGAGATTTGAAAAAAGTTCAAATAATATGACCTTGAGGATCAAGAGTCTCACATAGTTTAAAACAGAAATACAAAAAATTTGAATCTAAATTTTTTTTCAATATTAAAAAATATTATGACATGTCACTTTAATTATATTGAATTAAAAACATATAAACAAGTTTAAATGAGTTTTTTTAATAAAAAATGATGTTATAAATATTAAAATTAAGGAAAAAAACTCAAAATAATTAATTTACAATGTCTTATTTTCCTGATGATAATATATGTGTGAATGAAGAAAATAATTAATTTTCCTATAAATATGTTTTTTTTGAAACACATTTCATTGTTTCTATGTCATTAATAATAATTTATAGAAACATTATGAAACATTAATCACTTAAAAAACACTAAAGAATTTAAAAAATTAGGAAATTTGAAAAATAAATTAGACAAGAATTTTAGATTCTCAAATCAATGTAATTTTTTAACATGCATAAATAAGGGTATAAAGAATTTTAAATTTTACATAAATATAGAAATAAAATTTAAAACAATGATTTTGGTTAATCTTGTTTTATATAAGCATGTGTAAGTGTAAAATCAAGATTTATTTACAACTTAAAGTTGATAATAGAGTTTTGTAAGGTTATGATGGATTTTCTATATACTGCATAAGGGTAAACTGAAGTGTCCTAATTTTAAAAAGTTATGTTTGTGGACAATTTAATGTAATAAAATAATTTAAACATACTTTTTAAGGTTATAATTTTTTTCCAAAGGTAGAAATAATTTCACATAAGGTAGAATATATTCTATGTAATGATAGAAATAATACATCATAAGGTAAAATAAATTTAGTGTAAAGGTAGAAATAATGTTGCATAAATGTTGAATCAATGAATATAAAACTCGTGTGGGAATAGAAATAATAATTACATAGTAGTAATACAAGTATTACAAAGCGAGACTAAGTTTAAAGATAAACTACTTCATGCAATGTATGAATTATTATACCATTTAAAAAATTAAGTTTTCTCAATCATTAAATAAAAATATTTATAAAAAACAATAATAATAAATGATTAAAAATTAATAAAATATTGAACAAAACATCCCAACATATAAATAATAAAATTAAATTTATAAAAATAAAATCAAATTTCAAATATAATTTTTTTAAATATCCAAACATAAAATAGTTTAAGTGGAAAGGTGCCACTCCAAAGATCTCTCCCTTTTGCGAAAAGTACAAAAAAATATCAATTTCAAAATTTATCCCCCCTTTTATTAACTGATCAAAAAAGGAAAAAAAATAAAAAAATTTACTACCCCCTTTTGAAATTAGTAAGGAAAAATTTTCAAATTTCCAAACACATTTTCTCGAAAAAAATTAATATATTTGAATAATAATACAATAATGTCCCCCTAAAATAAATAATTATATATACAAAAATATAACCCCGCAATATTAATTACTTTAATTTATTTAAAATAATACCTGGAAAAATAATGTGATATTATACGAATTTTAAAAATGTTTGTAATGACTTAAAAAAAATATTTTTTAAAATAGAGTCTAAAAGTTAAACAAATATTACTTTTTAAAAATATAATGAATCAGAAAATCAACATTTTCAATAATAATTTCAACATTAATGAGGATTACCTAATATTTTACTAATAAACCATAGACAATTCTCAAGGAATGTCTAACCATATGTGTCATAAGGCCCACCCACCATGCCTATGATGGAGAAAGGGATAAAACCCCAACAAACTGTTTTTTGGATAAATTCTTAAAAGCATTTGTACAACCACCACATCAAATTTATTTTATCTAGATAAGTCTATTTTTATGGAATGTCATTCTATGATAACTTTTCAAAAATTATATGTAAAAATTATAAAAAAAAGTTTTCAAAATTATATAAAATACATTTTTTTAATGTTTCTTTTCAAAAAAAACTTTTCATGATTTCCACAATATTAGGATAATTTGATAAAAAATTAAAATGGAAAAGATATGAAAATAAAATTTTAAATATCCTTGTAATATTAACCACTCCACAAATATTATTATTATTATAGAGATAAGGTGTGATTAATTCTAAATTAACAATGAAAATAGGTTAATTTTAAAAAATAATGTGGAAAATAAACATTTTATAATAGAAAATATAAAAAATAGCCTCTCCATAATTGATAATGAAATAAAATATCGAATAACAGATTTTAATAAATATTTAATACAGAACATAAAATATAATTAAGAAAGTTCCATATTCCCATAAAGATCAAGTCTGATGTCCAAATCATCAGTGTGAAGGGATGTGTTAGGCTTACTATTAAATAGAGCACTAACATAATATCAAGGTGGAAAATAGTATATCAATCACATCAAATGTATAAAACCACATCCATTTAGAATGCACCATATGATAGATCAATTAGGTCAAAAAGAAAAATAACAAAATAAATATTTTGAATGATTTTTTTCATACCATTAAGGGTCTAACAAAGTTATCATAAGATGATTTGGTCATGGTAACAATATTGGGTCCAAAGAATGATGTGATGTCATGATTTAGTGACCCATATATATATTTCTATGATATATTATATGAAATGTTTATATAATTAGGACATCAATATCTATAGATTTCTTAATTATAATAATTGATAAGATGACCATATTTATAAAAATATCGATGAAATTTAATTTTCAAAAATATGATTTACAAAATAAGTGATTCTTTAAGAAGTATATTTATTTTTAAAAACAAAAAACAATGATTATTTTTAGAAGGTTTTTAGCAACAAAAAATATTATATAAATTTTCCCCCCTTATAAAAAATGATAAAGGTAATTTTTATGAAATTTAATTATAATTTTTCAATTTAAAGCATTTGGTTATTCTTTTAAATTTAATAGATTTTTTTAAACATAAAAGTTTATATTTTTTTATTATAAATATGTTTTTTTCTCATTAATAACACATTTATTTTTCTTTGAGATATTTTTATCTTTTGAAATATATTCTTGATATTTTTTCAATTTAATTATGGAAATAGAAGATGATAAATAATAGGAGGAATAGGAATGATAATAAGAATGACAATTAACCTATTATACAACAACAAGTGGAGACATGAGGATCTGAAGAGTTGATTTTTATTTTTCATACATTGAAAATTAATACTATCTATCACTCCATGTTTATTGTTTTAGATCCTTCTTATCTTGATTCTTGTATTTATAAATATTTTCGATGGATAATCAGGTTTGACAGAACCCTTAATTTTTTAACTGAAACAAGTTACATAAAAAACATAAAGTTGACCATTATTTTTAGATCATCTGAAGTATTTATACTTTTTATTCCGCCTATTTATCATATTCAATATTCTCATCAAGCTATCCAATTCACTTTCATTATCCGAGTCTCATTGGGATGAGTTATAATTGATTTATTGATAGATATTATTATTTTATTTTCAATGAACTATTTATCTTCCTTTTTACGTTTTCTCATCATATTTATATCACTTTTCATGAGAGAGATACTGATCTCCTTATTTTAAAAATTCTTAAAATGTTCAGCTTCTTGGATCGTGTTGAATAATGATGCACAAATAACTGCTAAACCCAATGGAATTTTTGACCAAGTTTCCTTAGAATGTGTCAACAAGATATTTTCATGCATTAAAATATCATTAAATTTTAAATGTATTTTACTTGAAGATTCATTTTAATGAATGGTGTATATTTCATAGTTTTTTATAAATACACCTAAATGGGTATCATTGACTTTGTTAGTTCCCCCATGAGTTACTTTTGAATGATTCCAAATTTCATTATTCATTTGAATTTAAAAATATGATTAAATTTATTTATATTTAATTCAAAATTCAAGGAACACATATGGTTTCCAAGAAATTCAAAATTAGAAATTTCATTCAACTTCCATTGAGATTATTTTTTAGTTATATGATAATTTCAATGGAAAAAATATTATAAATTTAATTACCAATAGATATATGAAATGTATTCATGTTTTTTTATAATATCCATTATTACTTCCATTAAAAAAGGTGCATGACCCAAAGGATACCTTTAAGGACCACCATGTGTGTTTTAATTAATCATTTTTAAAATATTTATTTATCTGAAAAACAATAATAAAAAACCAAATAATCATTAAAGTAATTTAAATACAAATAAAATCGAGAAATTTAAAATCCCATTTGATACCAAATGTAGGTCACGGATAGGTAAAATTTAAAGAGTAAGGGTAAATTTCTATTTAGATAAATAATGATAAAAATCCAATTTTAAAAAATTATTTTAAAAAGAAAAAACAAATTAACAACCATTAAAATATATATACAATATAACCAATGTTTAAAAATGAAAAGAAAAATAAAATAAAATAATAATGGTTGAGGATTAATATAATGAGTGATTCATATTTAAAACATTTAAGATATTTTAATAAAATAATTATGATTAAGCATCAATAGATAGACTAAAAATTATTAATTATAGAATGAATGAAAGAGAAAAATATTTGAAAATGAGACAAATAAATTATGGAATTTATTTTTAAATAAATATTAGAAATGGTACCTGAATTCACCCCTACAACTCTGAAATCAATCCCTTGTGGATTTAACAAATTATTACCTCGTATTTAAATTTATCTAAGGTATCAAAATTATCTGTTAATTTTTGGGCTATATCAATAATTTGAATTCAACAGACAATATCTGTTTAATAGTAAAGATAAAAAACACAAAAAATATTTTCCCTATCCATTTAATGGGAAATGGTATGAAAACTTTGGTCCCTTACATTAATGATAGTAAACACTAAAAAATATCAGACAGACGAGGAAGGTGATATGTTGTTTGGAGAAATCACTTTGTATCATAGTCTTCATTATACAGCAGAATATGAAAAGGAACTATAAGAGATTGATAAAATAATGAGAGTGTTAATGATATAAAACCTCAGACGCAGTAATTTCAAAAGAAATATGAATAAAAATTAAATATCACTTCGAGAGAAATTGAGAACATTATATATTATATTAGTATGTTTTTATAAATTTCAATAGCCTTGAATTATCTTTATCTATATGATTCAAATACTTTGATAGTGTTCTAAAATATTTAGGGGTTTCAACCTGAAATATGTCCAACTTTGGTGTTTTTTGACCACCGTTTGTTCATGTATGGTTGATCCATTTATAAAATTAACTCAACAAAAAAGTCATTAGGAAATTATAATTCAAAATAAGAATAAGAATATTACTTAATTATTAAATGGAGAGATAAATTGAGAGAAATATTATCAATAATACTATCAATTGAATTTAAAACCAGAAGGATTATTCAAACAAATTTATAACCAGACATTAGAAATTTCAAAAAAACTCCCAAAGAATATGGAAAAGATAACAAATAATCTCAAACATTTATAAATTGAAATATTCGAAAGGTCAATTTTGAATTTATTCTCATATTTAAACATTACATAATATAAAATAAATAAATACATTGTATTAAAAATATGAATTAGGGTTGAAATGATTTTGTTACAGTATCAGATGATTATCGAAACATTAAAGTAAACTAATCAACTCAAAATAATTAATTTTAAATATTTACATTTCATACTATATATATACATATGAATAATGAAAAGAATTAATATTCATTTAAATTTGTTTGATAAAAATTAATAGAAATTATCCTTTATTATATATTATTTATAATAATTTATATAATCATTATAACAATTTATATTCATGAACTATACCTCCATCAATATAATTGATCATGAAAATAATGAAAAATGTAGATTGGAATTTTAGGTTCTAAAAACAACATAATGTTATGTTTAAATGCACGAGTTTGGGTAAAACACTATATCTAAATTGTATATAAATGAACAAATTAAACTCAAACCCATACATATGGGTAAACATGTTTTATAAAAGTTTTTATAAATTCATATATTCCCTATATGTAAGGAATGAGTTTTGTTTGTGTATGTTTTATTTTCAAAATTCCACATAAGGATACACTAACTTTTCATAAAGGATATAATTTATGTTCATGCGCTATGTAGTGGTAAAATTTTATTTATGAATGATATTGAAGGGTAGAAACTATTCTATGTGATGGATAAAACAAAAATGTGTAATGTTAAAATCAATGCTAAATAAAGGTAGAGATAATTCTATATAAAGGTATAACCACTGATACAAAAATATATGAAATAATGTCGTGTAAAGTTAAAATCAATGACTATAAAGATCACATAAGAGTAGAATGAATAATTATGCAAAGGTAATCTAAATATTACAAATCATTTTTTCGAGTAAAGGTAAACATCTTTATTCTATATAAGCTTAAATTAAATGCATATAAAATTAAATTTTCAAATTATTAATAAAAAATAATTATAAGGAATAATAAAATTAATAATGAACCAATAAGTATGCATCAAAAAAATTCTATAAATAATAAATATATATAAATTTCCAAAATAATATAATTATGAAATAAAGAATATAATAATTTTTAAAATATTAAAAAAATTAATGTGGAATAAAGCTACTCAAAATAAAAAATTCTTACAAAAACCCCCTAATTAGTTATAAAAACATGATAAATAGTAGAAAGATCCAATACCTTCCACTTTTGTCTTATAAATAACTCGATACTTCACCGCAAATACCTACAGATTATGATATATATATGAGTACAATAATATATAGAGAGAGAATTAAATATCACATATGAAATAATAAATTGTATGTAATATCATACAAATACAATCACATTAACTTAATTATATAAACACTAGAAAATGTGATGAAATAAAAAAATATTATTTTATTTATTACATTACTCAAAAATAAGTAAAATATTCTCCTCCACACAATTAAAATAACTAACAGGGTTTTAGAACTCCATAAACAGGTTTGAAATAGATAAAGAGAAAAATTATATATATAATTTGAAACTAAATATACTCTTAACTGAATCCCAAAAATCCATCTTCCATGAAAACTCATTTTCAAATTTATAAATTGTCTTTTTATTTATAATATTTAAAATCCATCCATAATATATTCACAATGACCATATATCTTATTTTCTTCCATATAGATCTTTTGAGAGGGATAATAGATTTTATATTATTTTATTACATTTAAAATATTCTCTTAATATCTATTAATCCCATATTCACATTTACTTCACACATATGAATAATAATTTTTTGGAAAAAAATTATGGATGAATTACATGTAGCATATTTACATGTAATTTGATAGTAAAAGGTTATTGGTCACAATTCTCTTCTAAAGTAATATTTAGTATCAGTATATTTAATCTCGCATGAAATGATTTTAGTTTATATGGTGCAATATTTTATATGATATTGTCAAAGGTAATTATCTTAAGAACCATCATTGTGAAACATTCACTTTCATTGTCCGACACTTTTGTTTTTTTCCATGGAAACGTATGATATCATAGCTGAATTATCTGGAAGAAAATTTTCTTAGGTATAATATATTACATTGCCTCTGTACATGATGAAAAACATTTTATATATTCTCTAGAGGAAAAGAAAAATATTTTTCATGTGCTCCCTAAAATTGTTCTGCATCAAAAAAATGTTTCACATCATAGAGGATCATAACACTTCATCTTCAGTAGTGAAGGAAAATAATTTTATGCATTCTTAGGGGATGGGTATGATATTAAATATCAAAAAATTAATCATTCATTTGAACACATAATTTTATTCATTTTAAAACATTTACACAATTCTTATAACGTCCAAAATCATCTTCTTGTCTTCTCTAGTGGCAATGGTATGGAGTTTTTTTCACCCAAAAATTCATTTTTATTTATTTTCATGATTCACTAAATTCATGATTCCATAATCAATATAACTCAGACATATTCTTGTATGAATACTTTAATAATCCTATATACTAATTCTCTTCTTTAAATTCTACTCATCAGCTGATAAAAAATAATTTTTTCTATGAGACATTTATATTCTAAAAAGAATCATACACATGGGTTTGGCCAAACTCCTTCATCACTATTGCAACCATATTCCTATTTTATCTCATTATATTCGTCCGAATTCATTTGCTTAAAAATAATGAAATAACATATTATCAACATCTATCTATTTATTTAATTCTAGAAATTTGATAAATCTACAGTTTTTTATTAATTTATGTAATATTCATAAACTACAATTAGATTATTGTTGAAATAATTTCCAAAAACAAAAATAATTAGTAAATATGGGGGAATAAAATGAATAGAATATCAGTAAATGAAAAAAAATTATTTCTTATGTCAATTCAACTAAATTTAATCCTCAATTTCATAAAAAAGGGTATATAAGAAATATTTCGCATGTAAAATTTGAAAAACTAGACATTGAGAGCACTTTTTACAGTATCTAAGTCACTCAATCATATAATTACTCTTCAATTTTCTTAATTATATTTTTTTAATGAGGTTTATTTCATACATTTCCAATTCCATCATCATCCAATATAGATTTATACATACCTTCTAAGAAATATTTCTCTCATCCCTCATGTATGAATGTAAATGAATGATTTTATTATTCCAAACACATATAGAAATCACTGAAGGATTATTGGCCTAGTAAATACCCACATAATAAGTCAATTAATTCATTTTATCATGAGATATTTTTATGGTTTTTATATGGTTTGAAGTTTTCATGTTCACGATATTACAAATAATGAGGTAATATGAATTGGGTTTTCTCTAATTGAAGAACTCACATGATTCCTTATTTTACACTCAAGAATAGTATCCAAACTTATTCTCTTGTTAATTTAAGACTAACGACAAAACACATTTTATATTATCAAGATAATTTAACACATTAAACATTTTAGAAGTAATTATTTCATTATTCATATACATTAAAAATCTTATTTTTTCTCATTTTGTTTAAATATTTTTCATATATTATGTGTTTAAGGAATAAAAGATTATTCTAGATATAAGTAGTAGTGTGAACATTGAATCTCAAATTTTAATGTTCAATTTTTAGTCATATTTTACACAAATTAGTTGTTATCAGAAAACAATATTCTTAACATGAAATTTTCTTACACAAAACCTCAATTGTTGAAATAATCACAACCCACCCATAGTTGAGTTTAAATAAAAAAAATAACATTTACTATATTACAAGTTATTTAGGATTTTTGGAATTTTATTTTATTCATTAACAACAAAATTCATTACTATTAGGGGAATGTTATGATCATATGTAAATAGTAGCAATGAATAAGATTTTTTGGAGTCAAAATGGGTTTTTAATATCAAAATAATTCCTCAATCATTTTTATCAAATTGTTCTCATTAATGTATATTATGGAACGAACATTCCAAAATATTTTATAATCAATCAAGAATATATTTGTTTTGACAAGAGATTATGGAATTGTGAAAAATATTTTTTAAATGATTTAGAATTACCATATGTAGGTTATTTTAATTTTGATTGTAATTCACAGAACCCGATAAAAAATTAATGATCTTTTCATTAATTTACTATGTATTGAAAATATAAATAATTTCATTTAATCTTTCATTTCTGATGAGTATCATGAAGTTTCATCAGTTAGTAATTATTGAAATTGTTTTTAAACTAAAAAATTTAAGAAATTTGAGGCTAATAGGTTTAAAAAAACAAAAAAGAAACCAAAACAAAACAAATGGACAAAAAACAAAGAAAAAATGGAAATTTGTGAAAACTATAAAGGGAAAAATCTATAATGTGTTTCATTCCCCCAAATGTAATTTATATAATTTTCTCAATTCATTCTAATATAAATGGTATTTTTTGTAGATTTGAAATATTAATTGAAGTAAAAAATATTAAAGAAGGGTAAAACCATGGGGTTTCACTAGTAGATGTTCATGATGAGTGTAATATCCTCCAATATTTCTTTTTGAATTTTCCTAAAATAACATATTAGTATGTGTGAATTTATAGTGAATGGGTTCTTTTATCTAACTTTTATAATCCCTGAAACTTTTTATTAGGACACGATATTGAATGTTAATGGTAATTATTATAAAAAATGGTGTTTTTCATGGAATTATTTTTAGTCTTATCTTTTAAATAAGTATATGTTCATTAAGAAAGAATTATATTCATTCAATCAACTTTTCAAGGGCCCCACTTTTTCTATCAATGAATATTTTTTAATTTTCAAGTTATTTTCATATTATTTACATCAAATATTGAATCATAATTTTATTCTCTTTACCAGTTTTCCCAAGTCAATATTTATTTATTTAACTATCGAGTGGGATTTTTGTTCTATTTACATAGGTAAATGAAATAATTTCCTATTAAACAACTAGTAGTATATCATTATAATTGGGGTTTTTTGGGATGCTCTATAATCCAACACAATTTCTTCTAACCTTATACTGTAATCTTCCTTATTTGTATTTATACTATTTTTCTAGAATTCATATAATCTACATGTTGTAAAAATCACATTGTTTATTATATTTGAGATGATATGGTTATTATGTTTTGTGGTTTACTCCATACATCCTCATTAAAGAATCTATGATCCTATTGTAAATGAGGGTTCCCTATTCCTTGATGATTTCTATCGGGATCCCAAATTTTAAAATGATAATAACATTGAGAAAATAATAGATAATATTGAAATATTTATTTTTTTGGATTTCTATTCCACATATTTAAAAACAAAATATATTTTTGACATAATTTATGAATGTTTGAATGAAATAAGAAAGGGTTCCATAATATCCATAATCTATAATTAAATGATATTACTAAAACACAATGTCATTTGAGGCATTTTCTATCTATTTGAAATATTTCTAGTGAATTGAAATTTCTTATATTTAATAACAAATTCACAAGAATAATAAAATAGTGTTTCCCAATTTATTCTAGATTCCAAAAACATCTCTTCATATTCAATGAGGTCCAAAGATTCCTCCACATGATAATTTATGCCAAAAGTCTATTAAATAATTTACTTCACATTTAGGAAAATATATCGTACTCATTTTATCATCCAAAATCTTAAATGATATTTATTAACCCAAATATGGAATTTTTATTTTTCATTAATTATAAGAACATATAATAGGTTTAGGGGTGGTGTACCTTGATAAGATCCATGATAAGTTACTATGTCACCATACCATGCCCAACATTTATTAATTAACTAAATATATTCACCTTGAATGGATTAATTAACAAAATATCTTCATATAAATCTTCCTTTTCTATGTGAGGTAGCCTAATCCTGCGATCCACAACAGGATTTTCAGCTACACATTTTCCCTATACAATCAAATCTATTTTATAAATCCATTACATCCTTAAAAAAAGTCTTGATTTATTTAATTTCATTCCATCAATTTCCAAATACTACATTATCACCTTAAATTGTAACCTTAATACCATGAAAATATTATTTGAATTTATCTAAAAAAAAAATTCCAAAAAAATATTTAGTGGTTGTATGATGATTTTGTGATGAATCTAGTGTTCTTGATGAAAATTTAATAATATGACGAGTTCCTAAATTTTTAGAAGACAATAGTATTCAGACCACATGTTTTGAGGTATCACATAATATCTCAAATGGATAGTCCCTATTATGTGATTATACAACTTGTGGCATGGACAATTTAAATTTTTTCTCATCAAAATCATGCATAACGTTATCTAAAAAAATTAACTCAATGTTCTTTGAATTAATCTTGAGAGTGGTAAAAAAATATAATTAACAAACTTTATTAAACATCTATAAAATACTATATATCTAAAAAAGATCAAAAAAGACTCACACAAGTAGGGTATCTAAATGAATTGTTAACTTCTATTATCGAATTTTAAAACTCAATCCCGTATTACAAAATTACAGTTCCTCGATCAATAACTCATTACATAATGTAATAAAACATTTAAAAGTATAAAACAAGATTATCATAAATATAATATTTTATAAACTAATTAATATTTTTTAATCTATGATCAATGGAATTTACAAAAACCTTGAAATTTGTAATATAAACATCAAGGGTGTCCCCATTCAATTAAATGAAAATACCTAACATGGATTTCTTTAATATACCGATTTGATTACATAATCTAAATAATATTCTTAAATAAGAAAATTTAAGATAATTTTAAGGGAATTTTGTATTTTTATAGTACTCATGTGTAATGAGAACCTGAAAATATCTTAAAAATCCATATAAATTGATTAATGAATTTTTCCTAGCATAGTCTATAGTAGTAGGTCAACAAATTATAATTAAAAATAATGTTTTATTTTGAATATAATCAGTTTCTTATAGTTAATATTTACTCTTAAACTAATTTAGACTATCATATGAGTTAAATCATTCTATTGACTTTTCACAATGTTCAGTTTCAATTTTCTCTACAAAATGAATATAAATAATTTTTTATAAATCTGAAATTGGGTAAAAGATTTCATATCCCAATAAAATCTTAATTTATTTCTTAACAACTTCTATAATTAATATTTTCTTCACGTATCCTTTTAGAATTTCTAAAAGGTTTTCTATATTCTTCATAAAAATTTCCATGTTTGTAGATTTTAAAATTGATTTCTAGTATGTATCCCAAATTCTAGAACATAGTATTTATATTTTATTTCAAGACATATAGCATCTATTGTTCATGGTGGAAATAAATATTTCTAGAAATAATTAATTGAATATTTTTTCTCTTCAATTAAAAACATATATTGATATTTATATGTAAAGGGTTTATTATATGTTTATCGGATTGGGTAATGTTGAATGTCGATCTAGTTTTTCTACCTCAATGGCCTTATATTTCTATACAATAGAAGAAGTATCAACCTATTTACCACTGAATAAATAGTCAATACCATAAAAAATTTATAAATTTCCCCATATTCAAATGATTGGTTATAATTTTATTGTTTTCCCCATTTTTTATCAATATAATTTGTATAACACATTAATTTCCCCAAATTTAACATACTTTTCAGTAAACGATTTTTCTTAAATGGAATTGATTTTTCATAATTTGATAATAAAAAAAGTGAGTGTAATCCCTGTGGGTATTTCATGGAATAAAAAATTTTAAAATTAAAATTTTTCTCAAAAAAATAAATTTTCAATGTTGCATCATCAAAATTTCAAATTTTCTGTTTTTTAAATGGTTTATCATAAAATTATTGGTTAATGAGATTGTGTCCATAATTATTCATGGTTTGAAACATAAAAATATGTTGGGAATATCAAACAATCTACTATAACTAGAATATCATCAAGCCTACAACTAGGAATAATGTGGAAACGTTTTCTAATTAGACACCATCCCTTTTTGGATTTATGTCTTGAATTGAAAATGTAAAGTATCCATAATGAAGAAAAACAATAATATCATATCATATATCATATAATGGATATGTGAAATTCATGGATCCAATTTTAATCCGAAAAGACATTTCTCCAGATTTTGACATTTAGTTAAATGGTTTTTGTGGAAAAGGAAGAATCATTAATTCCTAAATTCACTCTTTTGTTAACATGGATTTTAATTTTATTATATAAACCATCCTGGAAGAATTTATCATATTTATAAAAAAAAATTCGTAATAATGAATATTTAAGTTGAATTTATCTTCTTGTGAATTTTGTATAATTTCATTTTTTATATTTACCTCATGATTTTTAATTCATTTGATCATTATTAATAAAAAAATTATTAGAAGGAAATTCTTTTCAATACGATATATTTACTAGTATTTCAAAAGTCTTATTCACCTCATAAATTCTAACTTCCTCTTTGTTTTATTTTTTTCTTAATTATAATATTTCCTAATTTTTTTAGATTCACATAAATTATTTTCAAAACAATATTCTATATCTATTTAATGGTTGGGATGATTCTTCTTGGAAAAATATTTCAAAATAGGTTAAATCTATTTTCCACTATTTTTTATTACCACAATAACATTTACTTTTTATTTTGAATTGCTTTAGTTGGTATTTTTCTTTTCATTTTTTTATTATGTTCATAAGGATTAATAAATAATTTTTTAACTATTACTTTGTGTTTGACACTATTAAATCCTAATAACTAATTGGTTCTGTACATGTGGTTGTGACCTAGTTGAGGGAAATTCAAAGGACTTTATTGGATGGAAAGTTTATGGGTGGAAGCCTTATTAGATATATGGATTCATTAAACGTTATTGAAATGGATGGGGTTGATGATATTATTATTAAAAGGGTGATGATTAATTGTCATAATTATATAAAAACACATACAAGAAGGGGAAATAATTTTTTCATCCTACGACGTGAAACTAAAATTTCCCTCATTTTTATACATCTAAATGATTTTTATTTTCATGTAATTTTTCACATTGATTATTATAACATTCTTTAAAATAAAAAAATTAAAAAAATATAAAATAATGTGATTTTATCTCATTATTGGTTATAATCTATATCATTACACCATGACCACTATGTTATTTATTATTTTTTCTATTTATTAATCCTCATTTTCCCTTGATTTTTGGATTCATCCATTTGAGTTTTTTGTAAAAGATATTATTTTTAATTTTACAAGGTTTGTAAATGGTTATTGGGAACCATGCAGTTCCTTTATTATATAAATGGAATTTAGCATAGCTATTTGATATGGTTGGCACATAATTGGTGCATGAATTTCAAGTCAATGTGACTAAACCAATAATTGCACCATTTTTAATCCATTAAGTCTCAGATGATTGGTTAATATTATTCCAAACTATATAGAAAATCATCTTGCCTGTAATGGTCATTTAAAAATTGAAATTACCCTTTCAACCCTCTATTTTTTAAATGAGAAAACCCTCCTCCTTCTTCCCCTTAAAACACTACTTAATGTGTTCCCATCCCTAAAAGTTTTTCCTTCATCCCTTGAATATTTCTTAGGGTCATAAAAGAATTTTGTCTATTTATATCTAGAAATTTCATGATAGTCCTTTAATCTCCTTCATATATTATTTTCATTCCCTAGAGATGTCATGATGACATAGGGTTCATTTGTTAATTGATTTTAATTTGGTGGTTTTTTATGTTTTAATATTTATAATAAATACTTTTTCTAAAGAACCTGTTCATAATATCCTAAAGTTCATTCCTAACATTATTTAATTGGAATAACATAAGAGGAATAAAATACAAAAATTTAAAAAAAATTATAATTATTGTAAACTATATATATTCATGAAATTCATATTTTTTTATCCTAAAATAAAAGAAATTCCTTGATATTTCCATTATTCCTCCTTTTTGTGACCCTATATATGAATAAGAAAACAATTATTCATGTGATGGGGAATATTTAGTCCTAATAAATGATTGGTATTTGTTTCCCTGTAAAGGTATACATAGACTAGAAGCTATAAAAAACAATCCTAAACTTTTATGGAATGGAAATAAATATAATGAGCTTCCATTTTATCAATTACTTGTGAAATATATAGATGGAATAAAAGATGATCAAATAATTACTTATAAATAATAACATTATATTGAAACAAAACAATTTATATTATAGTATTGAAACAATAATATGTAATATCAATAAATAATCTCATAATGATGGAATGAATAATTTCGACCATCTAAAACATACTATCAATTCCTCATCCAATATATTTTCATAAATGGGTAATGCCTTTTCCAAAAACTTTTTTATTTTATTTTAATATCTAATACTAGATGTAGGGGATATAGTGGGAATTTACCATTATATAGTCTAATTCATTCCTCCTATAAAATTGGTGAAATATATAACATAATCATTCATATTGAAAAAGTCGCATATGCCATTTGGATAATTTACCTAAAGACCATGACTGTTATCAAACCATCACACCCATAGTAAAACTAATAATAAACCATTACATAAAATAGTGTAGCTTATATGATGATATATCAACTACAATTAAACATAAAATTCAATAAAGGGTGTTGACATAATGAAAATAGTCTAATAAAATCATTAATTTTTCTAACTGACACAACTTTTTTTACTTTGTAATTATTTATTTTAAAAGACAAAAAAATTTAAAAGAAAGAATTTTATTTGAAAATAACCATATGTGATTGTGAATTATTCATCCAAAAAATACTAATTCATGAAAATGGTAAAATATACTGATTCTGGATATGTCAAAAAAAACCTCCATTTCATAGTTTTATCGAAAAAGACATAATGAAACACATTTACAAAATGATAAAAAGGTATTTTTTATAATATTTTATAAAATGTTAAATGTTGGAAAAATAATGACTTTACACATTTAAAGTATAATAGAAAAATATTTTAGAAAAATAATTTAGAATACATGGTCATCGAAGAGAAATTTTCCATAGTAGAGACTTAAATAGAGACAATCCCAAATAATGATGCGATTTTGAAATAAAACATTATAAATATGTAATCAGTTGAATATTATACCCCATTACATAAAATTAATGTTAAAATACAATGAAGGTATGTATATGTATTATATTATATTAAATGGGTATTATATACACCAAACAAAAGAAATAGGTGATTAGTAAGCCATGTATCCCCCAAAAATAAAAGTGAGACCCAAATCCCATACCTTCTACTTTCCATTATTTGAACATGGTTTAAACAATTGTATAATTTTTTAAATCATTTAATTAATTTATATAATAACCATACACATATTTATTATATCATATAACATCGTCTTATATAATCATATAACCCATTTTGTAATAATATTTTATTATTACCCTTTATTCAGGTGTTAACTACTTCATTTTAGTACGCAATGTTTTTTCAAATAAGCCCTAGTTCTTATCCCAAAGATAAATTTACATAATATCTAGAATTATTTTATGGTAATATATATTATATTTATTAATTATATATATTCTTATAATCAATCTTTATTTTTTAACATGGAAAATGAATCACACCGCGTTGTGGAGACGGTAGGTCATACGTACCCATAAGTGACTATATTATTCCCTTAATGGTGGAAGGGTATGAAATTTATTGATATATTAATTTTTAAATAATAAATTTGAATCATATTTATTATATATATGAATTATTTTCACCATTATTCCAATCTAATGAATGTAGTGACTAATAACTGTTTACCCCATGACGTGGAGATGTTAAATCGTATGTGTGCATGTGAGGTGAGATCCTGTTTTCATAGGATGCATAAAAAGAAGAATTCTTATGTTCTATAATCATAATATGATATAATTATATATATAATACATTATTTATTACTTTATAATAGAAATATCACATGATATGAAAGTATTAGAAAAAGTAATCCTGAATGATTTGATAATAATGATTACCACTTCTTCAGCGGATTAATATCTTTTTAAGGGATCTGTGATTGATATTTTTGAAGAAAAAGAACCAATAAGACATCAATAGAATTTTTTAATAAGATAAATGGTCATATTTTTTCTGTGATTGATGGATCAATGTTTTGTAATGATGTAACGGAGGTGGTTCCCATTTATAATTGAGGAGAGGGTCAGTTTCAAAAATCCCCAAAATATTAAAATACAATTAGGATATTATCGATAAAATGACTTTCAAATTATCTGTAAATGAATATGAGAAGGTATTTTAGACCATATATTATCCCCATTTTATTATTTATCATGTTCTTGATTTTTTAATAATTTAATAATATATTAATTAAATAAAATATCATTATTGTTCAATTTGAAACTATTTATTTAATTTGACATCAAATACATCAATTAAAAGTGGGTATTAAGGTATAATTCTTAAAATCATGTCCAATATATATAATCGATCTCTAAAATTTTGTATACACCTTAATTAATCCCACATGTATAAAAATTAATACATTTTAAATCAATTATTTTATATTTTTAATTTGTTAAATAAACATTGTATTAGCATTCCAGAAGTATAAATGGTAATTATATAATTTATAAAACATAATACTAAATTAATATAATTAAAATAATATCATTAAGATCAAATTTCTAGATTTTTTTACATCATGATTTTTTTCACAAGTGTACAAAAAATATATTTAATACAAAGAGAGTGACATTTTGTAACTATCATTGATTTGAATAATATAAAATTTATTTTCTTATGTAATTTTCCAATACATAAATATAATTCTCGATAAGGTGATAATGGTCAATTAATATTCATAAAATAATATTTGTACAGGTTTAGGTCATTCTCATACCATAATATTTTGGTTTTAACCTTTATTTAACTCGTTTCTCCCTTTCTGTGAAAACATGGATTTTTACACGTTGTGGGTTAATATAGTTACTATAAAATGATAAATGACCCATAAATAAATAATTGATTAAATTATAATCTTACCCTATTTTTTTCAAATAGATGATATTCTGGATATTTAATTCAATAAAATATGAGTTTTTTTAAAATGTTAATAATTTTTTGGTAGTCTTCATTACTTTAACATTAAAATATATATATAACAAGATATCTTCGAAAAACAATTTTAATAAATCCATAACATATAAATGTAATCTATAAAATTTATATATGGCATTAATTATTTGAAATTATATTTATTTTAAAAAAATTATAATCATATATATGATACATCCATTAGTTAAACATTTTTTGAATAATCACTGTGAAATCAATAAAGGTAATTATTTATTCTCTAGAAATTAAAAGTAAATTACCATGATGAATAAAAATATTTCATATTTCCAAAAATTATTTAAATTAGAATATAACTCATAGGTAACCCCATACAAAGAGAATTAAAGTAGTTAAAAACAAAAGTATGACATGTTAGACTTTTCTTCGAATAGACTGTTATAAAGGTTGTATTCTCATCAATATGGCCATAAATGGTCATATTATCTATAATTTACTGATTATTTATGAAAAAAACTAAACCAATAAAACCAAGAAATGTATTATTGTTATTTTCAAATATCTATAAAATTAATTTTACTCTTAATTGACTGATTTACACTTAACCATGGTTATATAATGTACTATGGTTATTGTTCATATTGTCAAAAATTATAAGGAACCTATTAAATAAATTTGAAACTTATGATTTCAAATAAGGAATACATATTTAATAATTGAAAAAATAATTGTATAAATTAAATTTATAACTAATTCTGTATATGTGCTGAATTAACATATTTTAAATGTAAAAATTGTTCAATAGTTTGAAACGGTTTTATATAAAAATTTAATACGAAAAATATTGAAATTACATAAATTTTATTTATTTATGTATAACTGGACTAATTATAATTAAATAAAATTTGATATATAATATAGCATTATAAATTATTCAGATGAAAATTCATTTTTCAATTAAAATACAATAACATTCCTTATTCTTTAAAAAATGAAACTTATCTTAAAAATTTAAAAAAATAGGCCAATGATAATTTAGATATTCTGATTAAAAAATGTTTATTTTTACCAATATAATTTATAAATGTGTAAAACATTAGTTTAAATAAATTGTTCCATACAAATGTTGCAATTCCACATTTAGAAAAAAAAAATTATTATGCGTAAAAGTGGAATTTTTTATATCATGTACAGAAAAATATACGATGAATTTAAAAAATTAGATAGAATATATTATATATAGATTTAAATTATGTAAATATAAATGTTTAAACGATATTGTTTAAATTTATTTAACCCTTTTTATACAATTCATTATATAATCAACATTATAATGACAATATTTAAATAATGTTATTTTGTTTTTGTTTTAATATCACTGTTTCATATATTATATGCTATCAAAAAAAGTCATAAATTTTAAAACCTCATGATATTACATTTAACCCTACCTCAGTAAATTCCATCCTCAAAATTTAAAATTTTTCTTCTAAAACAATGGCTCATATTTTAAAATTCTATTATGGGAGTCTTACATCGTAAATGGGATTAATAAAACACCATATTAATAAGAGGGAAACGAAAAGTGAAAAGGTCAAAAAAAATATTCTTTGGAATTGGATAAAATCACCAGAATGTATAAATATTGATGAAAAATATAACACTCTGGTTCTTATAGAGAGTAGAAAAAACATGGTCATTAGAATTTCAAATGTCACAAAACAATAAATTTATTATGGGTTAAAATGATATTGATTTAACTATAAAAAAAATAGATAACATTTTTCTTTTAAATTGTATTTCTTAAAGGTGAGGGATTCATAAATTATATATATAAGAACTTATAAAAACATACAAACTTAATTTCTTTCCATGTGATAATTATATTCTAATCATTTGGTTATGATTCTTTCTACATTCATATAATATATTATGGGAGGAAATGAATGCTCACGTGAAAATTTTCATGCCTGATGAGCAATAACGAATCACTAGATCCAAAAGTCATTTCATTATCCTTTATATGTATAGAAAAAATATAAATGGTTATAAAATTCTATAAGAAAACAAAAATATCCAATGTTAAACATAGTTCATTCCATAAATAGTTAATCTTAATACTCATCAAAAAGTTGTATTCTAGAATTCTAGGACCAAATATATAGAATATTGGTCAATAAATTCCCAAAATCAATTTAATATTATTTTTTCCATATAATGCATCTCTTATTTTTACATACCAAATATTTTAATATCGTGATCACCATAAAACATAAAAGAAAACATAAATGCTTCTAAAAAATATATTATTAGGTTGTGGAATATATTCCTTAAATTAAAATATTTATTAAACCTAACAAAGATATAATAAACCATCACATAACTAACCACATTAATTTTCACCAATACTATCCCATTAATATATAATTATTATTATTATATGATCATCTATCATATATTAGGGTTTATTTTCCCTTAATCATGTTTTTTCTAAAATATTAAATTTCCAAAAAATCACTACTCTTGTATAATAGTACAATTGATCATATACTTACAAAAACATAGAGAATTTGTACTTCATTACCATCCTTATATATCACATCATTCATGTAACTAGTGAATTATTAATGAAAAACACACACAAAATAATTATTGAATAAAAACATAAAAATATTAATAATTCCACTTCATATATTGTAGTATAATTGTCTTGATGATTATCAATTATCCTTTTTTGGTTTATATTCCTTTTACTCTTGATAAATATAATTGTGTAATGTCTCTCCTCCATGAAAATGAATATTTGTACATTCACATCCTTTTTTCAAACCATTTCAATCAAAAGAACATGAATTTTCACTACACACTTATAATAAACCCCATTGTTTAAGAAGGTAAAGGGGTGTTTCTTTCCTGAAATATCACATGTGGGAAAATAATTCTTTTTCTTATTTCTATTATCAATCTTATTATTATATTTAATATTTTTATCTATTTTCCCTCTGATTCAATAATACATAGATAATTATTTATCTATCTCAATATAACATGATACTATATCCACTTATGATGATAATGTTTTAGAAAAAAGTTCCCTTGTAAATATTAGCTTAATACCATCGAATAAATAATCATTATGACTCTTTGGATTAGGTGTATTAATGTGGTTCACATTTCTTCTACTAGGTGTTATTTAAAAAGTATGGAATACACTATATTGGATCATAACATTATGAAACATAATTTATAATCTCAAAATTAGTGAATAACATAACCTAAATTTGAAAATTTAGGTATAACTAATCTCTAACTCTTAATCTCATTTTATTTTGGAATATTTCAATATTCTATTATAAGTCTTATTTTCTAACATATTATTTACTCAATATAGTTCCTAATATTTCTACTAATTTTCTCCTAATTCCAACTATAATGTCTCAATCCACATTAGCCAAGAAATGGTTCCTTACTTTATTACATAGACATAATATACAAGGAATCTTATACCGAATGAACAAATAGGTTAGTATAATTAGTAAACTAGATTAATAATTGGAATTCATAAATAATTATATTAAATTTTTTTATTTATTTTTCCATTATCTCCCCTTTATGAAACCTATATATCAATAAAAAATTAATTCCTCAAATCATGTGGAAAATGAAACATATAAAAGGTGTGAGATTAGATTCTCAAAAAGGAAAAAAATCTATCATAAATAAGCAAAATGATTATGGAAACATAATTAATTGAAACACATTCTCTTTAGTCAATAATCTGGTCATAACATTGAAGGAATAAATGATGATCAAATAATCCCATATAAATAATCAAAGAGAATGAAACATGAGAAAGGATATTCTATTAGTCGAATAATAACATGAAATATAAATTACTAATATCATAATGGTGTATTTCATAATTCCAAGTATCTAAAACTTAATATCAAGGCCATGGAAAATATGTTTATACAAATAGGTAAGACCTCTCCAAAAACCCAGTTAAATTTGTCTCATGGGACCAAACGATGCATCGAGGAGATATAGTGGGCTCCACCCATCACATACTATGTCCAATTCAATCCCTATTTCAATGGGGTGAATCATAAATAACAGAAACATTCATATTAAGAAACTATCATATGAATTTTGAATAATTTACCCATAAACCATAATTAGTATCTAAATAGCACATACATAGTCACACATATCGTAAATCATCCAATATAAAAAAAGTAGATGTCATCAAGAGAGATCAACTTAAATTAATCATAATATGCAACAAATTGTGTTGAAATAGATTAAAATACTCAAAAGAAACCATTAAGAATTTTTTTAATGATAGAAACAAAATTGTTTACTTTGATATCATTTATTTATAATGCCAAAATATTATAAACTAAAAAATTTTATTTGAAAAGAATATTGTAATCATTTAAAGGTTGATTAAAAACATTAATTCATCATGAAAACTAAAAAATATTATCTTTCCCCATGTGTTAAAAAATATTCCTCTAGTACATTTTTTAAATTTCAAAAAGTATGTCGTTTTGAAGAAGATAGAAAGATTTATTTCAAACCATTTCACAAAATGTCAAATATGGGTAAAAGATAGAATTTAAAAATTCACAGGATAAGAGTAAAAAACATTTTTCACACATTTTTTTGAAAACATATACTTGGAAGAGAAATATTCCACAGTGGAGGCATAAATAAAAACAATCCAAAAAATTGATGATAATATGAATTCAACCCCTATAACTATAAAATAATCTTATTTATATACCCCATAAATTCAATTGAATGTTAAATTTACTTGGATATAGGGCTATTAATGGTAGTGTATTAAAGGAGAATTATATTCACTACAAAGAATAAATAATTTGAGAATAAGTAATGTATCCCACAAAAATACATGTAACAAAAAATCTTTTTCCTTATATTTCACATTAGATAAACATGATTTATCCTACTACATTATGGTTTAAATAATTTGATTAAATTATAATATAACAATATCTATAATTATTATATCATATATAATTCTATTATGCCGTGTTATCACTCAGTTATTAATAATATTTCATCATTACCCTTGTTTTGGGTTTTAACTGCTTCAATTTTCCTAAGCGCGTTTTGTCATAAATGTATTGGTTATTATTCATAAGATATAATTAAACTGTATAAAAAATGATATTTTTTCATATATATCATATTTATTCATTATATACATTCATATAATCATTATTGAATGGTGAACAATGAAAATGAATCACATCACCTCTTGGATATGATATGTTTTACATACGTGTAGGCCATGGTATAACTCTATTAATGAGTTAAGGGAAAAAATATATATGGTGTATTATTTTTCAAATAATCAATATAATTTTTTATTTATTATATATTTCCATTAGTTCTATAATTATATCCATCCATGTAAAGTGATGATGAAAAATAGATTACACCACGACCTGGTGATGGTACATCGTACGTATGCATTTGATGTGCTTTCATTTTTCATAGGCTAGATTAATGGTGGAATATAGTTGTTCCAAATTCATAATAAAATATCAAAATATATATTATGCTGTATTTATTACTTTAAAATGGAATTAACACATGAAGAGGAATTAGAAAAGGAAATAAACATGAAAGTGTCAACAAAGACGAGTTCATCTTCTTTGGTGGACTTCATTTAATCGCTTTTAAGGGATTTAGGTTTGATATTTTGGAAGGGCCACAAAATATATAAAAAAAAAATGTTTATAATAGATATTTTAATAGTTTTGTTGAGCTATATGGATAAATGTGGTGTAAATAATTTATATAGCATGAACCATTTAATAATTGAGGTCAGGGGAACATTCTAAAGTCCTAAAAATATAAAAATATAATGAGGTTATTAGAGAGAAAAAGATTAAAAATTGACTATAAATGAATATATTAATACATATTTGACTATATAAGATCCCCTTATTTATTATTTTATTTTTTAGTTTTTTAATAATATATAAAATATTAATACCATAATAATTATTACTATTGTATTTCATACTATTCATATTATTTGACTTCAAATACATCAAGACAAAAATGAAATTTTTATATAATTATATTAAACATCCCCAATATATAATATATATCTATTAAATTCATTTCAAACATTAAATCACCCCAAATATATCAAAATTAATATTTTTTAAATGAATTAATATATTTTATTATTAATTAAATATATAATGTATTAGCGCTGCATATGCATATAAAGTAATTATATAAATTTTAAAAATAAAAATAATATTATATAATAAAAATAATATCATTATTACCAAAATATTAATTTATTTTTGTTCATATATTTATTGTATATATTTTTGGATATATAAAATACATAAAATACCAAGAGTGTGATATTTTGTAACTATCTATAATTTAAAAAATATATAAGTTATTTTCATGTAAATGCGTACATAAATAATGAAAAATATAGAGTAAGGTGATCATGGTATAATATTATTCATCAAATAATTTTTGGACAAGTTTAGGTCATTTTTATACACTTATATATTGGTTTTAACCCTTATTTATCCTCTTAAAATATTACCCTTACAACATGGATTTTTAGACTTTGAGGGTTAAAATAGTTAAAATAAAATTAAAAAAGACCCATAAATGGATCATTTATGAAATTTTAAACCATATACAAATCATTTACAGAATTTAATATTTTTACTAATTTTATATCATTTAATAAAATATTAATTATTTTAAATTATCATTAATTCCTATTTTGGGACTATACATTCCTTTGACTTTTAAAAACATGAATGAAAGAATATATATTCAAAAAACATATTTTAATAAATCAAAAAAAATTTAATTTAATCTATAATGTTATTTTCTTTCATTAATTATATAAATTAAATTTATTTTAATATTTTCGAAATCATTTATTTTATGTCTCTATTAATTAAACAATTAAACCATCATTAGTGTGCAAGCCATTAAGGTAATTATTTGTTCCATAAAAACTAGTAATAAATTTCTATGATGAATATAAATATTTCATATATCAAATTAATATTTTTATCCTATTATATCCCATAGGTAACACCATATTAATAATATTTAACTTGATAAAATCAAATGTAAGGCAAGCATGACTTTTCTATTAATAAAATGTTATAAATTTTATATTCTCATCCAAAGGGAATTAAAACATCCCGAAAACCATAAAATAATTATTAGTGACGAAAAATAAAATTAAAATAAAATTGGGGCCAGGGTTAGGGTCATTTTCTATTTTTTATAATATTTTCCCCCTTAATTACCCGATATACCCTTAACTGTGGGAACAAATTTCATTGTTTAATATTCATATAATCCAAAAAGGGAATATTTAATAATTTTGGACCATATTATTTAAAATACTAAATCCATTTTTCAGAATTCAAAACATAGAAGGGGGTATACATAATTTAAATTTAATTTCATAGACGAGGCGAAAAAACAATTTTCAAAAGTCAAAATGTTTAAAAGATTGAAATGTTTTTTTATCCAAATTTAATATGAAAATTATTAAATTGACATTAATTGTATTTATTGATGTATAATTGATCTTATTATACATGAAAACCAACATAAAATATAATTTATCGTTATAATCTATATAGATTAAAACCCCATTTTCAATTGAACAAAAGAATTTTAAACTATTCATCAAAAAGTGAATATTGTAAGAAAAATACAAAAAAAATTAAAAAGTAAATATTAATAGTACTATATCTAAAATATAGTTTTTTCTCATATAGAATTTATAAATGTGTGAAAACTTTGTATTAATGAACTGTTCCATCAAAAGGCGACAATAATACCGTTGGAAACTACAATTTTTTATGCATAAAAGTGGATTTATGTTTATATCTTGTCTCTAAAACACATATGGTGAATATTAATCATTACATTTAATATATTATATATATATATTTCATTAATATGTAAATACATCTGTAAAAAATATTTTCATCATTTAGTTAATCCTATTTTCACCCCAATTCTAAGAGTTAGGTTGTAATGATAACATTTAAGAAATATTATATAGTTATTTGTTTATTATTTTTGATTAATATATTTTAAGATATCAAACAAATAAATTAATTTTAAATCCAAGGATGTTATATTTTTTTATTTCTAGTCTTTCTTGGGTACTATTATGGTGGATTTAAACATTAGATTATAAAACTAATGAGATTAATGGAAGGTTTCACCTTATTTAAGACATTAATATAAAAATGGAGATTCATCGAAAGATTTTAATGAGTGATTTAGGTATTTTAAAAAGACACTTAAATATATATTTAATTAGTCTTTCCAATTATTTTTTTTTAATTTAAAATTTCATGTAAAGTAAGAGGATTTATCATTGGGTTATATGTCATGAATTTGATTTAAATTACCAAGAACACCAAGCATTTGATAAATTTATCATTTTAATCGATTATTGAAATAAATTAATTTTATAATGTCATATACAATCAAATGTAATTCTATAAATATTTCATCATGTTTATGGGTTCTTTCATTTCATTAAAAGGGACTTGTATAACATTGGATTATTTAGATTTTATGATTGATATATGATTTATATTTTAATGTGTTTTGATTCATTTTTTCATTAAAGAATCTATTAATGTATAGTTATACCTTTCCAGAAAATTTTATGAA
This sequence comes from Viscum album, assembly GCA_963277665.1. Lineage (NCBI taxonomy): Eukaryota > Viridiplantae > Streptophyta > Magnoliopsida > Santalales > Viscaceae > Viscum > Viscum album. The sequence continues at coordinate 1,296,283,264 of OY728128.1, read as the reverse complement.
GGTTATTCCAAATAACGATTCCACTCAATAGTTGGGTTTTAGCTTAGTGGTAAGCACCCCGTAATCCTACATGAATAACTGGGGTTCAAAACCCATTGGGAGTAGTTAATGTAGTAGTACTGTAGCAGTACTATAGCTACAAAGACACTATAGAAATGATGGATATTGTAGTTATGATAGGGTACTATTGTAGTGGAAGATACTATACAGGACTGTAGTAGGCAGATTACTGTAGCAGTACTATTCATAGAATTGGCCTCGAGTCAAAAACTTGGGCCTACAAGCCATGTAATGGGCCAAATGCCCACTAGGCCTTCGGGATATGTAATTTGTCTCCTTCTACCTAGTTAAAAGGGTACCTTACTTTAAAATAAAAATGAGGCTTCAGCCCCAACCTTTTAGAAAACGATTCCCCTCATGTAGAATGAATCGTTTAAAGATATTTAGAATTTATTGCAATGTGTTTTTCGTTCACTATATAAAAATGTATATTACATTTTTTATTTTTTTTCATGGAACGAGGTTGTTTTAATGAAAGGTGTTTGGAAGGGATGTTGAGTTTTATTTTATTATTAAAATGACGTTATTCAACTAGATTCCTATATGGATAACCTCAACTTTTTTTATTGGAATCCAAGGATGCTTGGAGGGAGATTTATGAATATATTCTACACTAGTATATGATCATTCTCTTGTTAGTAGACCAAAAATTAATGTTTTATATAGTTAGTGAGTTTTTTTTGTGAGAGAAGGTTTTGTAATAATAGGTGTTATTATGTATTAATGATATATTATGTCAATATTTTTATATGTTGATTATGTTTGATTTTTTCATGTTCTCCTTAGGGAACATTGGTTCCCATGATGTTTTAGATTGTTTTTATTATATATTCTTAGGGGTAAAATTGTGATTTCTGAATTTTTTTTATTTTTTATTATAATGTATGTGATTAAATCAATTATTAATTAGTTATTTATTTGTTAAAATATTTATGATTTTTTATATTAATTTAAATGATTCATCTTCCATGAAAATGTCTAAAAATGGTTAATGTAATTATTATATCATTTTGAATTTTTCTATGATTATAGAGTTTCACACAAGGGAAGTTGGTTTTTGTTAAAATATAATTTTAAAAAATTTATTCAAAATATGTACATCAAACTAGAATAAAAAATTATTTTATTTTTAAAGGTTGTTCCTAGGTTGGGGGTACCGATTGTGAATTTTTGGCTCATGCCTATCATATTTGAAGAATAGTTAATTTATCATGGATATGGTGGTTTGTAATAAAATTATGGGACATGATTGATTGAGGTTGTATGTCTAGATGTTATTATAGTTCACAGATACATGTGGATGTGATTTATATTTCATTTATTAATTTTTCTATTGTAGATGTAGCGACCAAATTGGACAAATAATACTTTACTATTTTTTTCTCTATTCCATTTTGAATTATAATGTAATGATCACTAGTTCACATTTATTTTTATTATCTGAAAGGTTTAATATCTTATTCCAGGATTAGATTCTATCTCCTTTAGTAAATACTTATTCCATTGGTATTTCACTTTAATATATTGAATGATCTTTCCAAAATTCAATGTGATAGTTTTTTATTATTTATTCATTTACAAAGTGAAACTATTTCAATAAGTTATTATTTTGTTCCCCTAATATATTTTGCATCCACTAGGAGGGGGGTAAGGAATTCACGAGAGATAATTGCATAGGTCTTCTAGGGGACCTAGATTAGGGGTTATTTTTGTTGGTTAAGGAAAATTTTATTAGAGAACGATTGTTCTCTAGGATGATTGGTTTATAGAGAACATGTTCATCTAAACATAAGAGGTATATCATGGGTGGGTCACTAACCACCACATCATTATCATGAAACATGAATCACTAGGGTAGTTGAATATGTTCATCTCTAAAATTCAATCCCATTTCTCAATTGTTTTTGAGGTTTTTAGTTTTTTATAGATTTGTTATTTTATATTTACAATTATAAGTTATTTTTGAGAATTTTGGTTTTAATCTGGATTTTGGTAACAAATTAAATGTCACATTGTTACTATTAATGATCTAGAAAACCATACATCGATCTTGAAGACCAATCTATATAACTATTAATTAATCCACACTTGGTCGACAAAAGGTTTTATAAATTGTATATCAAAACCATTTACAGTTGGAAATTTTAATAATATTGAAATTTTCATTCCACGGTAATTTAATATCCGATTTATTTAAAAATATGGTTGATTTTGTTGGATTTCTATATTTTTTATAAGATATTAGTTGAATTTTGATAATTTATTTTTTATTTCAATAATTAGAATCCTATCCTTTCCTCATAGAAATAATAGAATTCCTATAAATTTCAATATGTTAATAAATGTTTTGATATTGAAATATATCAAGGATTTTAAAATGATTTGATTCAATAAATGTTAAGATATATATATATTAATTTGGAATTATTTTATAATGTTTTATAAGGGTTTCATTGGGGTGTTTGGAAATGAAGGTAAATTGGAAATGTTTTTAACATTGATCCTGTAGAGTTCAATAAAACGTTTGAATGTTGTTGAAGGTTATTATTTAGATATGGGTTTTAAAGTGCAGTTAAAGAAGTTTTCATTAATATTATACAGGTTATAATATTTTTGGAATATTTTTAATAGTATTTTGGTGATTGTTGAATTAATGAGTATTCTTGATATTTAGATATTAACCCTTTTCTTCTGTTCAATTTTGAAAATTTTTAAATACTATTGTTTGTTTTTATTTGTACTCATGATTCCTATCATTTTAATGTATCCCCCCACCTAGTATTGATGAATTATTAGGAGTTTGATGTAAGTACCTCTCAGTGTGTAGGCCCTATATTTGATAAATATTTATCAAGTTGAATATATCTATCATCTCTGGGGGTACACCATATATTTTATAATTTTCCTACCCATCATATGGATTTTGTGTCAGAGTTTTAGAATCTAAATCCTTTTGTCTTCCTTGAGATACTGTACTCCCTTAGAGAAAAAATATCAGTTAAAAGAAAATTGAGGAAATTCTATTACATTTTTAGTTTTATAATTCCCTAATTATTATATTTGTAACCATAATACAAGAATTTTTGATTTGTAATATGTGGAAGTTAATTATTTTGATGTTGCTATATAATGGTCTCTCTTAGGAAGTCTTCATGGAACTCTTATTTTAATTGTGCACCTCTGATTCCATAAATACTCTAAAGGCAATAGTGTTAATTCGAGTCTAAAAAGGTATTATAACTATATTGTAGTATGATTGGAAATATGTGGTGATGGAGCCATATCTTCTTGAGATAGAGTTGAATATTTTTTAAAAGAAGGATATTTCAAAAGTGGGTTCTATTATGATATATTGTTTTTAATTCCCGTTCTTTGCCATCACACCTAGGAAAAGGCATTGAGGTAGACCATAGGAATAAAAATTGTTTTTGATGTCAGGCAAGTGCTATTTAATTTATCTTGAGTTTCTAAAGGTAGTGGAGGAATATCTAGTAAGTGAATAAGAATGAAACCTCAGTTATGTTTCGTTGGTCATGTGAGAAATAATTATATAACATTCTTTGCTCGATTATTATGGGTGAAATCTACTTGTGTTCCAATAGTACGTAGAACTATGGAATAAAAAACCATTGTGTTTAGAAAATCCCACAAACTTTCTTAGTTGTCGCTATTTCAGACACCAATCTAGGTTTTTTAAACAAGGTTTCAATAAATGAGGTGGATCCAAATCCCCTCATTCAAAGGATAGCTACGTTCATATTTTAAAAAATGTTTATAAGTCTTGACTATTTGGTGTTTTATATATTTTTTGTTCATCCTACAAATTATAAGTTATATTGGATGACAACAATCAAAGATTTATATGAATATATTAATTATGGAATGCATTGTAGTAAATTTGTATTCGTAGTGATAGTGTCTATTGGGGTTTTGTGTCATGATTCATGTTTTTAAATTCATGGGTTTAGTTTTTGTTTTATGAGTCATTTTTAGATTTTAAGGATATGGGTTGGTGAGAGTTCGTAATATGATGGGAAGAACAACAAATATAGAACTCTTAAAATTGAAGGATAACAGATCATAGATTTGATAAGTGCATTTTTCGTTAATTTGGGAGAGGTAAAATTTTCCTTGAACATGTGTGTGCATATAATCCATGTTTTCAAATTTAGAGTTACATGTTTATTGGCTTGAACTGCTCCTTACACCACCTGATACCACCCTAATGTTTTTAGTGAACCATAGTTGGTCAATTTTATTTGTTTTATGGTATAGCAAGGTTATTAATTATTATTAAATAATATTTTTTGTATTTGACTGTATTTTATAAGATAATTTTGTTTTCTATCATCTAATATTGTATGTTTTTTCCACAGTATTGTTTTGTCTTTTGGTTTATTCAGTGGAACCTCAATGCCTTTTCATGATAAAACAATTATTTAAGAAATTTCCAGAAGAAGAATGTTTTAATATTGATATAAGTGTCTCACCCAGTGATGGTTCAATTTTTATTATTTAGATATCATTTTTTATTTATTTGGAAAATATATGATTTTCATTATCACATGGTTGGAACATAGTTTGTGGTAATTATATGAAAACCATTAACGAGGGTTATTAATTATCTTATAGTCATTTCATACAGCTGGCACACAGTTCACTCAAATTTTTTTCCAAACCAAGAGTTGAGCAATGATTGACCCAATGAGGATTTTATAGCTGGTGATACATTTTTCAAACCATAATAACAAATTTTTATACCTATCCAATTCATTGAAATCATAAAATAACCATTCATCACTTTATGATTTTGACCTCTAATTTCCTCCTCCTTTTAACCATTTGTACCCTTAGTCCCATGCACCTATCATCATCATTTTATCTTCTTTGAATTGGTGATTTCCTATGGTTCTTCTATATTAATGGATAAATTTTTTAGTTATTCTCTTCATAACACCTTATTATCTCTCATTTAATATTTATTTTTTTTATTTCCATAGATAATTCTGGAATATCATGGGTGTCACTTGGATCATATATTAATTTAAAGGTTTATTATTTTTAAGAGTTTATTTTAGATGTTTTCACATTCACGGGTCCTATTATGTTATATTTACCAATCAATTTAAAATGAAAATGGGATTAAAGGTATGTTGATCGATGTATAATCCCTTAATATTAATTTCAGGATTTATAATAGGGTTTTAATGTGTGTTTTAGTTGTTGAAAAAATTATATTAAATATATATATTATTTCATTAAAAAAATTAGTTTTCTTTTAATATTTATTAGAAGCAAAATGATTTTTCCCTCGAGTTCTAAAATATAAATTTGTTTTCAAATACTATTCAGATTATCTGTTTGATAAATTTATTATTGGGATATTTTATAGAAATTAATTCATTTATAAAATTGATTTAGTGTTAACTTTTTTCCATAAAGTATTTATATAATTTTATGGGATTTTTTAGATACTTAGAAGTGTTCTGAGTTATGTTTAATGGATTATATTTCATGATGGTTTTAGGATAATATTTATAATTTTTTTTTGAAAAAAAAAGTAATCTTAATCAATGTATTAAGGCCTAATTTTACCATTATAAAATTAATTACAAAAGATGATAACCTTAAGAAGTCCCCCTCATATATTGGGAAGGATTTATGGAATTTAAAAATTGCTTGTAATGTGTTATTATTTAACCACATAAAGAAGTGTAAACCTTTTGTTTAATTATACTTTATCGTAAAGGGTTATTTTTTTGAGTGGTGTTTGAATGTGTGTTTATGAATCACTTACTTATCAATATTTTAATATTATAAATTCTAGTTGATTTGATCCCCACCATTTTTTGTTATGGGAGGTTGTGGTTTCTAGGGGATACTAAAGAAGGAATTCTGCACTAGTGTGTGATCACTTTTTGGATAGAGACCTTAATGTATTATTTTGATCTATATAGAGATATTAATCTCCATCAAGATAGGTACTATAATACTAGGAGTAAGAAAATATCATTGATATATAATACCATTCTTTTTTTAGTTACTATGTCATATATGAATATGTTATCCCTAGGGATCCTTGGTTACTATGATACTTGCGATAGTTTTCCTTGTATGTTGTTGTTGGTTAAATTTTACCTTAACTGCATTTTTCTTCTTTCTATATTATATGGTGATAATTTTAAACCATTATTACCAATTTTTTGTTTTAAAATAGTTAATGAATTTGATTTTTTTGTATTTAAATTTTTTATAAGAAATGAAAATATGTATAAAAGGTAAGTGTAATTTTGGAACCATTTGAATTTTGGTATGATTAAAGAGTTTCCAAAAAAACTGATAGGTTTTTTTGTTTAAAAAAGGAAACTATATGTTATATTTTATTAATTTATATAAAACTATCATGATATAAATTTTTAAAGGTAATTCATTGGGATAGAGAAATAAATCTTTGGAATTTTTTTATCATACCTATAATAATTCTAGACTAGATGGTTCCACATTGATTTAATATCTTGTTTTCATATTAATGGATCTAGTTTGCTAGAGGTAGAAATTTGAGATGTTTCACTTTCACATGGATACTTGATGATGTAGTTTTATACATTTTATTCAATTTATATTATTGATGTATTGACCACTAATGTATTCTTATAAATTCTCATTCCCCACAGTATTCTAGTATAAATTAATGTGTTTTATTAGTTTGTTCTGTATAATTATTATTATGGGAGATTTTTTATTATATTTTTATGTGTTTGATTTCTATTTCATTAGGTAAATATTTATTCCACTGGTCTATCACTCCAACATACGGAATGGTCATTCCAAAATTTATGGTGGGCATTCATTTTATTATTTATCAGGAAAAAGCATTCCCATGAGTTATTCATTGGTACCCAGGTGCATGTATTAATTCTTTTGGATCCTATATTCTCCACAGTCCATGTCATGGGATGGATTAGGGACCATTATTATGTGTTGATTAGGTTGGTCCATGACACAAATTCCAAACAATAATGGGTTGTTCCTCTTGTTTAGAATTTAGTAATGGCGATTCAATTCATCTATCCACCTAGAATGATATTTTTATAATATATCTTCTTACAAAATATTGTGAATTTTGAGCTATATTCTCCATCAATCCTCTATATTAAAGTGGTTAAGTGTCAAAAAAACCTCCCCATGATTATTCATTTAACCAAATTTGATCATTATAGAGTTGAAATTGATATAATAAAATTAATAAACAACGCACCTATATTCTAATTTGTATAAAAAAAATTCATATATTCGTTAATCCTTCCAAATACTCATATTGAATATTTAAGGTATCTTGTCTTATGACATATATCTTGTTCCTTCTATAAATTAACCACTAGTTTGGTTGGAATCATTAATGAAAATTCCCTTGATGGTTACCCCTATCGTTCACTTCTCCAAACTATATGATATAAAAACATAAATTGGCTGAATCTTCAAATGAAAATTAAAATTACCCAATATTCGACATTTTATTTATATAATAATATTGGTTTGAGTGTTACAATCATTATAGAGAATTATTTGAAATGATTATTTGTATAATAGTACAAACTAATTAAGGTTACCCTCAAACGTGGCACATGACCTGATCTTCCATATACGTGAAGGGCATTCCTCATCCCCACAGGCAGAATGCTAGAACCCAAATAGTTAAAACAACCATAGATAGAGATATAACCCAACCTAAAATAGGAAATATGTAATATATATATAGAATAAATTGAAGATGATACAATAAAATATATGTTATATCTGAAATAAGATAGAAGAAAAATCATGCACCTAGAAAAACCCAAAGTACAAGTACAATATAAAAGGATGAATAAACATAAAATGACTAAAAGTTGTTATAAAAAGATAAATGAATGGTGATCTCACTGTAAGCTACAATAATATCATTGACATAAACTTCAGTGACTCACTATATTTCTGTGAGTTTTCCTACATAAAAAAACATAACAAAGTCCATGCTCCATCAAAGGGTGTCCCGGGTGTGAGATAAATAGGGTTTGTATGATCCCACCCATGTGTTTTATACCATGTCTCAATATAATTATTTGAAAATACAGAAATTTAATGAAAACAATGAATGATTATAAGTTTATAAAAATTATATCAAAATCATGGTGAAACATTCAATATTTATAATGTTCTAAATAATCTAGGTAAAATTGTTTGAAGTAATATCACATATATTTCCAGATGGTCATTAAATAAAGGATGTACAATCCAAAAATCAATGGTGACATCATTCTAATGATAAATACAGGTTAGGATACCTATAATAGTCATACCCCAATATATGAAATCATGAATATAAATTATATAGACATATCCATAAGATCTAGAGAGTAGGGGAACACCCCGTAAAGTCAAACTTCCCAACAGTGTCTAACATGACCGTATGTCAATAGGAGTAGGGAGAAAAGGTACACCCCCTAAGTGAATCCCTTAGAAATACCAAAATGAAAGGCTTATTTATACACCTCCCTCTTAATTACACAAGGCTTCCAAAGAGCTCCATTTCCCAAACAATTTAATCAAAACTAGGAATTGAAAACCATTTCATAAATCTATTTCAAAACAAGATGAATATTCTTTTTATTTTACCCAAAAGGGGAAACCCATATATTCAAAGAAACCCATTTCCACACAAAAATCTATAGAACATGAAAAAAATTTTATAATACAAATTATAAAACCTAATCATTCATGCTTCATCCAACATATCATAAATACATAACAACATACCAAAATCTTTGGTGACCCACCAATAATGAAAGGATCCAAAAACACATGAAGGAAATAAGAATAACCAATGGAGTCCATAATAACTATTATTACATCTTAAATTAAATTAATCAATTGAAGTAGTCTGTGGAGAAGATAAGAAAAAACATAGAGTAAATGACTCACAAGATGCACCAAAACGTACCATGGACTACCCCCTAGAAGAATATAACACAATATATCATTTTATGATCAAAAATAAAATACGAAAAAGTTCATCAGATCTAAAAAAAAGTGCACCAGTGCTTCCAAGACAAATGCTAGAGAGGAAGAAAAAAGGTCACTAAACGAATGAGATATAGTGGAAACACCAAAATGATCATGTGATGAACAATTTTATATGATAGGAGTGAATATACCACAGAAACCTAGGTGAGAACATTGTTTTTTAGGGAGAGGATATCCTGAAATAAGAATAAAAAAATGATTCACTACATGGTTAAACCTATCAGGCTGATGGTTTTAATACATAAAAAACAATTTTATAGAATATGCACAGGATGAGTTATGTACTCCAACAAAAATGTCACCTTGGATTTTAGTATTTTTCATTTAAATGTTATTATAGATTAAAATTAGTTCTTACATTTTAAAATGATTTTATAGTATAAAAAATATTTTATATCTCTTAAGATTCATATGACATTTACTGATTTCACCGGATACTCCCCATGACACATTTTCATTGTAAACGTGTATTACGATATAACATAACCCTATTAGAATGAAAAGACTAGTATTATATGTAATACTCACAGAGAAATTTCAAATCTTGAAGAATAATTTTCCAAATTTATACCCACACTTCATTAATTAAAACAAACACACATCCCCAAATATTTTTTCATTTCCTCGACAAAAGAAAACTATAATTGAGAGTCCCAAAACACACCCAAATAAAGTGGGAGATAATAATTACTTGAAATAAGGTTATTGGATGTTAAGATTACACCACTATAATACTTTCTGTCCTTGGGGGTTATGTGGAATAATGGATCTTTGAAAAGTCTTGAGGCCACTACTTCCTCACAGATGTTTTACACCCCTCTTTCTAATGGTAATATGATCTATGATTCTACATCAATATGAATAATTTTATAGAATTACATTGCTAGAATTTTACATTAGTGTTAATGATCTACACCAGCTATAATAAAATGGAATCAATTGACTCTAACTCACTATCTTTCCAACTATGAACATAATAAGGATCATGATGGTAATAAATGACGTGAGATATGTGGATGAAATCATGTTTAATTACTGATTGATCATGTAATAAAAGCCAATAAGAAAACGTAAAATGTCACTTAGTGACATAAAATAGTACAACATATCTCAGAGTTCACTTTACCTATTTTATAAGATGTTGTTGACCCAAGAAATGAGAATCTTTCAAGAGAATCTAGTAACCAACATAAAACATCAAAGGATGACATCGATGATATGTATAAAATTTAATCCCACAATGACATGTTACAATAAATTGATTTATATCATGAATCCTCACTTATGTCTCCTGAATGAGACACATTCCAAAATGAGATCCCTTACAAACCTCTTCTTAAAAATTTTGTGATCTTCATAGGGGACATTATAAAACCTCAAAAAGGATCCATTCTAATCGACGAATTGTAATTTTTGTTTTAAGGAATCTCAACTTGTCATAGTTTGATATCCCATTATCCAAAAAATATATAAGGAATAGAAATTGATCATATCAACTAAGATCTCTATGAAACTCACATTATAACCATTGATCTATGTATTGTATGTTATACCCAATCTGAACTAAGTCCCTATCACTTCCTAGAGACTCTTATTCAATCTTGAGGTATGCCCTGTATCCATATCTAAAATTATATTAGTGTGGAACCCATGTAACTTCAGAATAGATTTGACTTACCCATTTATTCAAATTTTGTTGTGTCTATAACTATATTGAAATGATAAAATTTCTTCAACTGATCACTCTCCACCCATAAATCATTCTTCTCTCATGAATTCCATGGTAATCAAACAACAATGTCCCTGGACACCTCACAGAATTTTCAAATTTTATATAGAAGAAGATTGAGTAATCATTAAAGTTTCATATGCTTTATAGTTATATATTTGTATGTGAAATAGTGGGACACATAGTCTACAATGTCAATCTTTATACACAGTCACCATAATCAATGTCTAATGTCATAATACATCAACATTGTGACCAGATGAAGAAATAATATAGAATAATGTCAGGTAAAAAAACTAAGCTTCTCATAGATATTGGAATGAAAAGAAAATCCCTATGATGGAGAATACCATTTAAATGGAGATACCAACCAGAAATAGTCTCTTCACCATAATGGCTTTCTCGAATTCCATTAAACTCATCATCGTAATATTTTACCTCTATAATAAACACAATTAGAGATGATTATAACTAAAAAATATTCAAAAACATACATAAAACATCTTTCTAAGAGTATATGTTCTACTAAGAAAAGAGTACACTAGGGTTCCACTCCTCCTTGAATTCCAAAATAGTATGTGATGACACATTGCGGCTCAGAGAATATGTAATGAAATTTCCCTTCCTTAGTGGGTAGGTGAAATCAATTTCGAACTTATGAAGCTATTCCACCCACCTAGTCTATATGAAATTAATGTATTTATATGAAACTTTATTTTATTATACTCTAAGATTTATAAAATTTTGTGAACATCTCCCTAAATATGTTCTGTTTCCAACATTTATGTTAATGTATAACTATGGTATGATCCAAATCATGAGTGGGGTAATTCTTCTCAAACAACCCATCTGATAAGAGGCATATACCACAAAATTATTATCTTGAATAATCATGCAACCCTGACGAGCACTAGAAGAAACACATTATACCACATACCCCTTACAAGGATCAGGTATGATAATAATATGAACCTTTTTTAGAAGCCTTTTCAGTTCATCGAAAGAATAATAATATTTCATATCCCATGTTAATTTTACCCTTTTACTAGTAAGGTAAGTCAATGGTGCCACCAAATTTGAGAAATCATTGCTGAATTGTTAACAGTATTCTGCAATTCTAAGGATGGTTCAAATATAAATGTCATCCTATTAATACTCCCATGAAAAGATATATTTCACCATCTCAAGATCATCTAATAATCCATGATTAGAAATAAGGTTACCCAAAAAATTCAATTATTTTATCCAATAGCTACATTTTGAAATCATTTCATAAAAATTGTGACTCCTATAGTTTTCTAAATAAATTCAGATAGTGCTCGTGCTTTTGATTAGATCCATAATAAACAGAATAAAAGCTAGCAACACAACATAAAAGAGAAAAGATACGGATGTAATAATTTTTTTATCAATTCTATAAAAACTGTAGGAGAATTAGTCTGACTAAAATATATCAAAATAAATTCATAATGGCTATATGTACTCCTTCCTATTACATTAGGTTTATCAAAATCAAAAACCCTAATATAATAACAAATCTACCTAAAATTGGTCTTTGAAAACCACTTTTCCCCATTTAAAAACCCAAAAAATTAATCCATCGGGGAAAAAGGATACATATTGTTAACTATCTACTTGTTTAACTTTTGATGGTCTATATATAATAGAATTGAATAATCAATGTTCTTGGTAAAGAGTATTGGGGCTTCCAAAGGTGATCATCGAGGTGAAAAAAAATTGGCTATCAGATCATCCATATTAATCTTGATATTTTTCAACACCTCTAGAGCCTTATGATAATAGGGTATTGTGATTGGATGCATAGAAAAATCTAGATTAATCATCAACTTCTCAACCATCTTTGGAGTAATACCAGAGAAATCATATTGGAAACCATGAATAAAATCTCAAACAACTATGGGATGATCAACATACGAAGAAACATCCTTGAAATCAAGTGAAACTATAGAAAAAAAATCATGAGATTGGCGTGGAAAGGACAGACAAGGCCAAACATCATATCCCACTCTACATGATATACCCAATAGATCCCATAGGCACCTAGGAGAAATAAATTACAATGATAACAAAAAACCTCAGCATGAAAAGTGATAAATCGATCCATATAGATAATAAATTCAATTAAATCATGATTTGAAATTACTAAATCTTAGATTATTTCGACATATTCTGTTAAGAGCGAACAAGGACACTGAAGCCCATGAACTTTACACCTATTAAGATGCGAAACTAACTCCACATAAAAGTACATAAGATTTATTAGAATTATAATCAGATAAAAACTTATAGAAATAAATGAGTGAGAGGATCCAATATCATATAATGAAGTCTATATCGATGATGAAATAATTATGGTGCCTCTAAATGTTTCTTGAATCACATCAACCTCTATAAGAAATTCATCCACTACATGAAAGGGTGTCACGCATAATTAATGTGGATAGATTCCTATTGAATTTGAAGCATCTATATATGCTACAGTGATATTTATAGCCGATGATACATGACTATAATATCAAAAAGAAATATGCTGATGAAACCACTATAAATATTAATAGTGTCTAAAACCATTTCAATTATTTATATAAGTGGAATAAAAATTCCATGTGTTACAAATCTTTCAAAACTGATAGCACATATATTGGAAAACAATATGTATAAATGATAGTGTAGATGAGTCATTCTGATGAGAAACACCTCCACCACCCAAAGATGATAATGTTAGTATCCATTCATAATATTTATTCTACTAAATAAGCCATTGAGTTGTAGGGAAGTTCCGGAATAGCCAAAAATTATACCATATCCACCTCTTCCATCATTTCCATATCTGCTATATTCACATAGCTTTAAAGTATCATCATTGATACCTGTGATATGAAATCTTGTCACAACTCCTTTATGTAATTATTTGAATTAAACTAATCATTATTTACTAACACTAGAAAAAAATGATCCAGATCCATGAATCTACTAGTGTACAGTAATTCCAAACTCTCTCCCTTATATAAAGAGATTCATTTTCGATTATTTATAATCAATATAGACTCTAGATAGAACTACTAGAAAAGAGGGTCTTTAACCCTTCTAGAATATGCTTACATGCTTATCATCCTATACAATGGACTCCCACCAATGCTTGTTTGGACCCTCAATTCAGTATTCCATGTACTTTGCCTTGATATTCTCCATTATATCTCCGAAGACCCTGATCTGATAAATCTTATCAAGCTATTCTTTTGGCACTTGGGGATCATTAATACCCTTAAAAGATGATGGTTTCTCACTTAATAACTCTTGAGATCTATCCATTTCTCTCATTTCTCTAGGATATATTTAATGGATAAGAACATCTCGAATATAGCTACAATAAGATTCTAATTGAGAGAATGATGACCTTGAGGATCATCCACTATACCCTCATGTTAAACACATGGATGATGTCTCAAAGGATTATTACTATATCCAAAAAAAATAAATTGGCCAAAAAAGAAATCATAGAACAAATAATAAATCTATAAGTAAAAAAATAGGACTGAGATCATGAAATCAACATATTTGAAACATATCCCAAACACCCATAGTAACATGACTGTCATCATAAAAAAGTTAGATTGGAACTCATTGAAACCAACTAGTTAAGTCCAAAAAAAATCTTATTTACTAACTACTAATATCCAAAAACTAATCATAAACATTATATGATACAATTTTTTAATGCACCCACCATGGTTACTCTCATACCTAACACTTGATCTGATCTTCCACATACCCAATAGGCATTCCCAATCCCCACTAGAGGAAAACTAGCACCCAGACATAAAAAAACTATAGGGAATTATTTCATCCAACCTAAAGAAGATAGAAAGGTATATATATACATATGGAAATAGGAATGACATAAAAAATGATAATATATCCCATAAAAGAATGAATACAATAGAAATGATACAACTTAAGAAGTTAAAACTAACTAAAGTACTTGTCCAACAACGGAGGATGAAAAATAGAAACATGCAACATTATATGATTATGTGGGAAAATACTCCCCATATAACTACACTTCACACAAAATCACTTGAGAAAAATCACACCACCTCACTTTCGCTTCCTTCATTTTCATACATCAAAAGATATAATTAATGTGCTTGCACCACTAAAGGGTTGTGCAGGGTGTGCATTAAAAATTCTCAATTTTATCACACCCATGTGTTCAATAAAAAGACATTGTACGACAATATAAACATTATGAACATTAAAGAAAATGCATTATTATTAGTTAAATGATTTCAATATCAAAATAATGGATAAAAATTCTATGATTTCTATATTTCAAAGAATTGTGGTAAAATAGTTTCAAAGAATATCACATATATATCAAGAATGTAAGATAAGAAAAGAAATATAAACCAAAAATAAAAACTAACATCATTAAAAGGATCAATACATTGTTTGATAACTATAAAAATCTTAAAGAACATAAAAAAATCATGCACATCATGTCTCTAGATATATCAACCAAATCAATAGAGTACTTGAACACCTAAAAAAGGAAACCATAAATTAGTTTCAAACTTTTCCCTAGATCAATTGGACTAGGATGTACAAGAACTCCCCTTGAGTAATCCCCCCCCCCCAAAAGAATAAAAAAATGTGGACAATTACTACACCTTCTGCCTAAGTACTGTAGGCTTCCCATATGTTACCTTTTTAAAACATTTCATCAAAACGATTCAATAAATTACATTTCATAAATCTGTTTCATAATGGTTTGGAAATACATTTTAATTTACCAAAATAAGGGGAAAGCCATATCTTCCAAAACACCAATTTCTACATAGAAAAATCCATAGAAAATGCCAATTTATTTATAGAAACTATTATTAAACTAGACTATTTTAGGTTTATAAAACATTGGATATAGATAAAACCACTTAACTCATGCCCGAGATACACACCCAAAATTATGTAATGATAAACCACTGAAATGAATGGATACTAACAAAAAATGTAAAAAATGATTCAAAAATCATATAATCTATTAAAAAAAGGAAGAATTTGGTATAAATGATAAAATAAAACATACATTTATGGATTCACACACAAAACCATACCAAAAAAGGATCATCCCCTAGTAGAAGTGTGCATAGTTTATCTATAAAGGATCAAAAAGATCATGACCAAAAGATAAATGTATCTGGAAATACAGCACACAGATGATTCCATTACCCATGGTAATAATGATTTTAATGTTCTCTTACCCATATAAAAACAATTCAAACTCTATAATGGTCAAGAATTGAATGATGTATCATTGTAGGTGATAAGATATCCAATGGTATATAGAAGATAACATAAGGTTTGAGGGATATGATATCCAAAGAAAATTATGAAAAAAATAATATGTGTAGAGACACGAAGATTGACGTACATTGAAATTACATTACTTTTGCAGAATACTTAGTACATAACAAAAAAACACACACAAGGACCGTAATAGTTTAGTGTCTTTGGAAACTCAGAATATAATCTTCTAATTGTGGTGAAAGAATTTCAACATCTCCAATTAAGATCTTCTTTTTTTAAAAAACCTAAATCATTTCTTTATGTTCTGGAGAAAATAAAACATAAAAGGGTGAGCTCAAATGCTCAGTAAGGGTAAAAAAAATAAATATCAATCACGTCATATTCATAAGAACATATCTTTTGGAAATCTTAACCTGAAAAAGAGATCATAATTTCATAACATGGAATAAATAACAGTAGTGAAATGTAATCACAATAATCAAAACATAAAACATGAAACATTTTGGCATACACACATAATCATAGAGAATCATTTCTTATTAGTCAAAACTCATTGCCAAGACTATCTTAGTGGAAAAATTCTATCTGTGAACCGAGTTCACTCCTCGTTTCAGTCCTGTTTCACTGAACCGGTATAACATACTGTTCCAGCCATGTCTATCTCATGAGATCTAAAATCATTACCCAATGCATTGGAGGGAGATATTGGTTCCACCCATATCATAATGATACCATTCATATGTGTGCCACAAAATCATAAATCATACATCATTCCATAACCTATGTAATAAAAATGGCATTCTTAAACATCATGACATCATAAAACAATTCATATAAGATAAAGGAATTCATAAAAATAATTCCATCACAACATAATCAAATCAATGTAATAATAGGGATATAAATAGAACCCTATATTATCTTAGATGGGAAATAATTTTGATAAAACACTTGAACTCCATTTTTGAGGAAAATATCCTTTCAAATTCAAAAACATTTTCCTTTTTCAACATGACATACAATTTAAAACTAAAGAAGTTGATTAAAAATAAACTTGAAAACTTTTAAAGGAAACTTCTTGGAAATAATGTTTTAAAAATCCATTCATGCTGTATAAGTTAAAAAAAACATTCTTCGTACTTTTGTCGGAAAAGTCAAAAAGTACCTCGTACGAGAAACGATAAAAGATTCCTTTCATATCCTTTATTAAAACTCACCAAAGGGTAAAATTGGATTTAAAAAATTGTAGGTGGATGGAAATAATATTACATATTGAGGAAAAATGGATGTGGATGATAAAATACACCCCAGTAAATTTCAAAGTATAAACAATCTCGGATAAAAATGAGATTGTGATATTTCCCTTACCTTAGGTCTGATTTGCTTAGTATGTGTCCGAACCTCCTGTATAATGATTAAAATAATGTCATTTACTTATTCTAGAATCATACTCATTGCTATGATATCATATATGGTTCACTTATGGCTTTATATTACCCGTTCTTTTGTAAATTCCATGTTAAAGAGCGTTTTGGGTAAAATCGTTTCATTTGTCGTCCTTGTTTTGACTTGTAATTATTCATATGATTAATTAGATCATGATTAATTAATTACATATTATAAAACATGATTTATATATAATATATATTCATAATATATATATATATATAATAGATCAGTAAATGGAAAGAAATACACCGTTCATGGAGACGGTAGACTGTACGTACGCATGAACGCTGTTTTCTTTTCCTTATTGAGTTGAATGGAATTAAGTAGATGACATAAATATATATAAACATAAATCCAGAATAATTATTATATCATATATTTCGTTATTACTTATTATATATACTTTATAATCATTCATGAATGGTTAACGTGGAGAATGAATCTCATCGCGTCGTGGAGACGGTAGTCCGTACGTACGCACGAGCGAGGATATCGTTCTCATGATCGTGGAATTGTATTGGAGTGTATGTATACTATTACATAATCAATATCACTTTACAATAATATTATATAGTTATTATTTACACCATTATACCCCTCCAAGTAAGGTGGTGGTGGAAAATAGATTACACCACGGCATGTAGACGGTATTCCGTACGTACCCACGCACGGTGATTTCGTTTTCCGTTGGATGGATAGACGGTGAAATAGGGTTGTTTCATACTTATAATATCATATAAGTATATGAGTGATACTGATGTTATTAATTCATACTGAAACAACTAATGAAGAATAAGTGGAAGAAGAAATAATGATGAAAGAATCAGTAATGGAAATTACCTCTTCTTTGAAGCGCCTCTTTGAGACCTCCTCTTAGGGCACTAAAATTGGTCTTTGAGAAATCCCAGAACCTCTATAATGTTTCTCGGGAAGTGTAGAAGATAATTTTGAATAGTTCAGCGGAGCTTGATGGCACAAAGTGGTGCTTGGAAGAGAGGGAGGGGGTGCCCTTTTATAAGGGAGGAGAGGGGCACCTTTGGAATAACTAAAAATATTATTTTATTATAAATCCAAATTCCGTTTTAAATAGCTCCAAATTGATTCATTTCGAAGATAAGGTTGTGATGGGTCGAAATCCTCTCATCTAATAGAATTTAGACAAGTTTAGGTTCCTACTTTAACCTTATCATTTATATTTAACTTTAAGTTAGATAATTTTACTTTTACCATGTCTTCTTGTTTTCTTACACTATAAGGTTTATAAACATACTATATCAAGCCAAAAGAACCCAAAGTTGTTTATTATTAATATATATAACCTTATCTATGTCATTTGGCTGAACCGTAGATTTTTAGGAATAAAATAAAAATTAATAATATAATATTTGTTTTAAAAACAATTTTATGTCAATTTTGACACTATTTTGTAATTGATTTTTTGTGAAAATCATAACGGAATGATTAGTTCGAAAAAAGTTAATTAAATCAATACTAACATGTCATATTAACCTAGAATATTAGTGTAATTAATAAAAAGTCTCAAATTATATTTATTTGGGTATTTATCATATCAATTATTCTAATTTTTCACTATTATGGTAATTACTGCATCATCATTGTGTCATAAATAAATTAAATTATTTAAAGTATAAAAATTACAAATAAAATATAATTATGTAGGAAATAGTGTTATCTTTCTAATGAATATTTATAGCCGAATTTATCTTATGTATAACCCCATATCAAAAATTATTTACTTATTAAACATTGATTTTAACTATTTTAACTCTTCTTTAAATAAATTAATAATAAATGTCCTAATCTAATCCAAGTGGACCTAAATGGTCATATTTTATTTCTAAGGTTTTTTTTTGTTTGAATTAAACTTTTCCAATAGAATTAGTACATGTGTTAGGGAAATAATAATATCATTTTTACCCTTAATTACCCTATTTACTTTTAACCGTGGTAAAAAAAGTAAAAAGTTACTATTCACAAAAAATTATTTTCATCTCATTGAACCACATTTTAGTCCTTGATATTAACCATATCTCTTGGATTTTAGAAATTCCACTCACAGAAGCGGTAAAATTAAGTTTTATGAAAAATTCAGTTTTTTTAACTACCACTTAGTGGTTTCACTATTCATCAAAAATTGAAAGTTTTCAGAAAAATACCAAATATGAGGCCTAAGGTATATTTGATATTATGAATTCAAAAATGATGTCTATTTTACCAAATTAAAAACATATCAGTTGCATTAATTAATTTAAAAATTAATTCCTGTCGTCAAAACAAATAGTGTGTTCTTAAGAGATAATAACTATCAAAAGATTGACAGTTGTTTATGTCTGGTTTAAATGTGAAATTACATCCAATAACCAAAATTGTATTAAATTGTAAAAATATATATTTCAAATATACTTTAAAAAAAATCAAATTAATAATTATTTCTATTAAAAAGGTTGATTTTAATTAAAATTTAGTAATTTTCACTGTTTATCAAAAAGTGAAAGTTATCCGAAAAGTACCAAAATTTCACCCTAAGCTAATTTTGCTATTCAGAATCAATAAATGAAGTACATTTTGAAAAATAAAAATTAAAAAATTTCAAAAAGTGGTTATTACTATTCATAACGACTAGTTTTAATAATATTTTAATAGAATATCGTTGTTTAGTGAAACTCTGTATTGCGTACTACACACGCTATCGAGGAAGGTCGCGATTGCGTGTAATGAAAGGCAAGTCAGGATGAATGTTGTGCAAGCTCCTTTTGGTGTAGCGTACATCACAAGACATTAATGAAATTAAAAATAATATTTTTCATAAAATCTAAGGGTGTTACATTCTACCCCCCTTAAAATGAAATTCTCCCTTGAAATTCGTCGGGGTTATAAATGGTTTACTATTCGAAAGATTCTTTCATAGAAACCCACGTCGTAAAAAGGAATACCAAAACCAATCATTAAAAACAAAAGTATGAAACGTAACGGTTACCCAAAAAAACTAATCACTGGGTTTCCACATAGGTGAAAATATGGATATGGAAGAGAAATCTAACCATCATGTTCTGATGGATAGTGGTAGAGAACATGGCTATGGAAAAGACAGCAATCACAAAGCCATAAATTTGTGACGATCTAAGGTACCATCTGATTCATCAGATATAAGAGCACTAGGACAACATTTTGGTTTTCAAGATCATTTCCTTAAGGTTAATGAAATTGGAATTGAAAGAAATACTTTTGTGATATTGGTATAGTCTCACCATTTGTCATTCATTGGGAAATTTCCACTTCATCTATTAAATAAATGAAGTTGAATTTGTCATTCGTGATGTGTTAGCAGATCATGTGATAGAATGATGGGTCATTCCATCTGTCTCAAATAAAAGGTTAGAAAAGTTATCAAACAATACACAAGTCCATCTATAGTGAGATTAATCATATATGGTTCCTAAAATGGACTAATACTTCATATATCATACTGCTTAATATAATAAAACTAGTTTCTACTAAACAGGGACTTCCGGTAGGCCAGTGGTAGGCGATAAAGGCCAGTCGCACTTCGGTTGTGGGTTCGATTCCCACAGCCTACTCCAACGCGATGGGCTGTCACCCGTCCTATAGGTTTTCCTTTTTCTAAAGCTATATTACTATAACATCCCATCAACAATATCAAAAAAAAATATCCTTAAACAATACTAACTTATGTCCAACATAATCCATTCCAATCTTTAGGCTTATCAAAACTACTTCGGTCCAAGCTCATAGTATAAAGAAAATGATCACGTGAATTCCATTATTTATCCCCCATATTTCATAAGATATATCTTGTCGGTCAAATTACAAACATGTGAATACCTTAATCATGTATTCTCTTGAAGAATGAATATCCATTGAACCTTAGTGAAATCATGAATGCAGTTAAAAGTGAACACTTTCCACATACCAAAATCTTCAAAATTATATATCCTCAAACCATGCTATCACTTAGTCCTTATATCAATCATGAGGTCATGAATACTATCAAACATTTAATTTTCTCCTTATCCCTTCATTATGCACATATCATCTACATTCCAAAAATATCTGAATAACCTTTCATGGATACTAGTACCATTAATCATACACTTTCAAAACTCAAGGAAAGACAACAGTGTAACAATCCTTAGATGTATCTTTATTCCATAGTACCATGAGATTACTTATACAACATTACACATGATAAACATGTAATCATTCCACTACATTCTTAAACCACTGATGGAGCTTCAAGAATTCTTTCATCTCATATATAATTTTTAGTCTCTTCATCATCATTAACATAAATACTACCCATACGTCCATACTGAATCTCTGCATGAGACTTTCCCTTAGGGCATTGGTTTGCATAATGCCGGCACATTACACATTTAAAACATTTAACCATTGTTGATGTCGTAGCAATACCATTATCCTCATCCCTAGTGTTAACTAAACCTTTTCCTTTACACTTACTAGCTTTGTGTCCTTCTTTTCCACACCCAAAGCATCTTCCAGTTCCTTTGAAACATTCTCCATGATGCCTCTTCCCACATGATTTACATAGGGGAAATTAATCTTTCTTTCCTCTATGATCATCATGAAACTTCATCTTTCTCTTATTAGCCGAGTCAGGAAACTTTCCAAATTTTACATTATTGATCATATTATGAGATTTATGATTCGGCATAATAATGATGTTTGGACTTCCAAATCCCATTTAATTTGGTTTCTCATTAAGAATATCATTCCATTGTCCATCATATCCTCCATTATCGTGAATCATCTTGTTTCCCGCCATTTTCTAAAACCCAAAAAGAATAGTGTGAGAGGAAAAAAACATAATAAAGGGGGAGTAACTTCAATATGTACCATCTTTGGATTAATCTAATATCGTTACCATAGTTCTAGGACTATATCCTATACGTATACTTATCCTTAGGGACATCCCTAGACATACCTTAGAAATATCTTTTGGGATCTTACTAACATTTTGTCATCCTTGTTTCCAAAGGTTGACTTAACTTTTCCTCTAATACTAACTGTAGAGACCCGATGCTTGACATACATTGACATTACATTACTTTTTTAGAATACTTAGTACATAACAAAAACACACACACAAGGACAGTAATAGTTTAGTGTCTTTGGAAACTTGAAATATAATCTTCTAATCATGGTGAAAGATCATCAACATCTCCCATAAAGATATATTTTTTAACCTAAATCCTTTCTTTATGTATTGGGGAATAGAAAACATAAAAGGGTGAGCTCAAATGCTCTGTAAGGGTAAACAAAAAAAATATCAATCACGTCATATTAATAAGAACATATCTTTTGGAAATCTTAACCTGCAAAAGAGATTATAATTTCATAACATTGGATAAATCATAGTAGTGAAATGTAATCCCAATAATCATAACATAAAACATGAAACATTGTTTCATACACACATAATCATAGAGAATCATTTATTATTAGTCAAGACTCATTTCCAAGACTATCTTAGTGGAAAAAGTCCATTTCTGAACCGAGTTCACTCCTCGTTTTAGTCCTGTTTCACTGAATTTGTATAACCTAACGTTCCAGCCATGTCTATTTCATGAGATATAAAATCTTTACCCAATTCATTGGAGGGAGATATATGTCCCACCCATCTCATAATGATATCATTCTTATGTGTTCCACAAAATCATAAATAATACATCATTGCAATACCCATATAATAAAAATTGGATTCTTAAACATCATGACATCATAAAACAATTCATATAAGATAAAGGAATTCATAAAAATAATTCCATCACAACATAATAAAATAAATGTAATAATAGGGATATAAAAAGAACCCTATATTATCTTAGATGAAAAATAATTTTGATAAAACACTTGAACTCCATTCTTGAGGAAAATATCCTTTCAAATTCAAAAACATTTTCCTTTTTTAACATGTAATACAATTTTAAACTAAAGAAGTTGATTAAAAATAAACTTGAAAACTTATAATGGAAGCTTCTTGGAAATAATGTTTTAAAAATACATTCATTCCGTATAAGTTAAAAAAACATTCTTCGTACTTTTGTCGGAAAAGTCAAAAAGTACCTCATACGAAAAACAATATAAGATTCCTTTAATATCCTTTACTAAAAACTCATCAAACGGTAAAATTGGATTTAAAAAATTTTAGGTGGATGGAAATAATATTACATATTGAGGAAACATGGATGTGGATGATAAAATACACCCTAGTAAATTTCGAAGTATAAACAATCTCGGATAAAAATGAGATTGTGATATTTTCCTTACCTTAGGTCCGATTTGCTTCGTATGTGTCCGAACCTCCGGTATAATGATTTAAATAATGTCATTGAATTATTTCAGAATCATACTCATTGTTATGATATCATATATGGTTCACTTATGGCTTTATATGACCCGTTCATTTGTAAATTCTATGTTAAAGAGCGTTTTGGGTAAAATCGTTTCATTTGTCGTCCATGTTTTGACTTGTAATTATTCATATGATTACTTAGATCACAATTACTTAATTACAGAATATATATCATGATTTATATATAATATATATTCAGAATTTATATATATATATAATATCAGAAAATGGAAAGAAATACACCGTTCATGGAGACGGTAGACCATACGTACGCATGAATGTTGTTTTCTTTTCCTTATTGAGTTGAATGGAATTAAGTAGATGACATACATATATATACACATAAATCCAGAATCATTATTATTTCATATATTTCATTATTACTTATTATATATACTTTATAATCATTCATGATTGGTTAACGTGGAGAATGAATCTCATCGCGTCGTGGAGACGGTAGTCCGTGCATACGCACGAGCGATGATATCGTTCTCATGATCGTGGAATTTTATTGGAGAGTATGTATACTATTACAGAATCAATATCACTTTACAATAATCATGTATAGTTATTATTTACACCATTATACCCATCCAAGTAAGGTGGTGGTGGAAAATAGATTACACCACGGCGTAGAGACGATATTCCGTATGTACACACGCGCGGTGATTTCTTTTTCCGTAGGATGGATAGATGGTGAAATAGGGTTGTTTCATACTTATAATAACATATAATTATATGAGTGATACTGATGTTATTAATTCATACTGAAACAATTAAAGAAGAAGAAGTGGAATAATAAATAAAGATGAAAGAATCGGTAACAGAAATTACCTCTTCTTTGGAGCGCCTCTTTCAGACATACTCTTAGGGCACTAAAATTGGTCTTTGAGGAAAACCAGAACCTCTAGGATGTTTCTAGGGAAGTGGAGAAGAGAATTAGGCATATGTTTTCCGAGCATGAAGGCTCAATGTGGTGTGTGGAAGAGAGGGAGGTGGTTCCCTTTTATAAGGGAGGAGAGGGGCACCTTTGGAATAACAAAAAATATAATTTTATTATAAATCCAAATTCGGTTTTAAATAGATCCAAATTGATTAATTTATAAGATAAGGTTGGTATGGGTCAAAATCCTCTCATCTTATTGAATTTAGACAAGTTTAGGTTCCTATTTTAACCTTATCATTTATATTTAACTTTAAGTTAGATAATTTTACTTTTACCGTGTCTTCTTGTTTTCTTACACTATAAGGTTAATAAACTTACTATATCAAGAAAAAAGAACCCAATGATGTTTATTATTAATATATATAACCTTATCTAAGTCATTTGACCTATCCTTAGATTTTTAGGAATAAAATAACAATTAATAATATAATATTTGTTTTAAAAACTATTTTATGTCAATTTTGACACTATTTAGTAATTGATTTTTGTGAAAATCATAACTGAATGGTTAGTTAGAAAAACGTTAATTACATCAATACTAACATGTCATATTAACCTATAAAATTAGTCTAATTCATAAAAAGTCTCAAATTATATTTATTTGGGTATTTATAATATCAATTATTCTAATTTTTCACTATTATGGTAAATACTGCATCATCATTGTGTAATAAATAAATTAAATTATTTAAAGTCTAAAAATTTCAAATAAAATATAATTATGTTGGAATTATTTTTATATTTATAATGAATATTTATAGCCGAATATATCTTATGTATAACTCCATATTAAAAATGATTTACTTATTAATCTTTGATTTTAACTATTTTAACCCTTCTTTAAATAAATTAATAATAAATGTCCTAATCTAATCCAAGTGGGCCTAAATGGTCATATTTTATTCCTATGGTTGATTTTGTTCGAATTACACTTGTAAAATAGAATTAGTACATTTGTTAGGGTAATAATAATATCATTTTTACCCTTAATTGCCCTATTTACATTTAACCACGGTAAAAAAAGTAAAAAGTTACTATTCACCAAAATTTATTTTCATCTCATTGAACCAAATTTTAGTCCTTCATATTAACCGTGTGTCTCAGATTTTTGAAATTCCACTCATAGAATCGGTAAAATTATGTTTTATGAAAAATTCAGTTTTTTTAACTACCACTTAGTGGTTTCACTATTCATCAAAAATTGAAAGTTTTCAGAAAAATACCAAAAATTAGGTCTAATCTATATTTGATATTATGAATTCAAAAATGATTTCTATTTTACCAAATTCAAAACATATCAGTTGGATTAATTAATTTAAAAATTAATTCCCATCGTCAAAACAACTAGCGTGTTTTTAAGAGATAATAACAATCAAAAGATTGACAGTTTTTTATGTCTGGTTTAAATGTGAAATTACATCAAATTACCAACATTGTATTAAATTGTAAAAAAATATTAAAAATATAATTTAAAACGAATCAAATTAATAATTATATATATTAAAAAGGTTTTTTTAATTAAAATTTAGTAATTTTCACTATTTATCAGAAAATGAAAGTTATCCGAAAAGTACCAAATTTCACCCTAAGCTAATTTCGATATTCCGAATCCAGAAATGAAGTCCATTTTGAAAAATAAAAATTACCAAATTTCAAAAAGTTGTTATTACTATTCATAACGTCTAGTTTTAATAATATTTTAATAGCATATCGTTGTTTAGTGAAACTCGGTATTGCGTACTACACACACTATCGAGGAAGGTCGCGATTGTGTGTAATGCAAGGCAAGTCAAGGATGAATGTTGTGAAAGCTCCTTTTGGTGTAGCGTACAACACGAGACATTAATGAAATTAAAAATAATATTTTTCATAAAATCTCGGGGTGTTACAATATGTGATACAAAATTAAACCTAATGGGACGAAGTTATTATGAATTATGAAAAATATTTTACTTTATAAGAACAAAATGAGTTAAATACACCAAAAAAACACATTACCTTAGATTTAATTGCTTTATAGAGTGATGTTATAACTATGCAATGGAAGGTTTTTATTGTAAATGAGTTTACAACATTAACAAGGTTATATAAATTACTTGTTTTTCCACAAAAATATATCACATATTGTACCAAGTAACTTATTAATAACATAAATTTGTATTATGGAATAATAATGTCCTTTAAGAATTACTAGACAGAGATTCAATGAAAATAATATTAAGAACATCCCAATTCCTCTTGAATCCTTTGTCACATTTATGCCCTGACACAATAATTTAAAAAAACATACATCCTTAAAATTATGGACATTTATTGATAAAGTCACTCCCCATACATGAAAGGATTGAAATAGTCCCAAATAAAATTTAAAAATGAATTACCTAAAATAAGGTAAAATCATATTACAAATACTGTCTTTTAAGTCCCGGAATCCTTAGAAAATGTTTAATCTATATAGTTTTAAAATAAAAATAATCTTTTAATATAATAATGACTATTTTATTGTTTTTATTAATTAAATCTGATGAATATATGTCTTTTATGGTTTGCCTTGGATATTCAGCAGTGGTCTCATATTCAAAGTGAAAAAAAAATGTTTCACTTGATTCTATTTATCTAATGTGTTCAAAAAATTATTTCATATTTAATTTTAAATATTTTCATTGTATGGTTATTTATATATTATTATGAATGGATTAAATATGTCTAGTGTTACAATGGGTCATTAATATTATGGTTAATATATTTTTCACCACAAATCTGGAAATGATGATATGTTTTGACACACTCATCATATAATTGTACACAAACAAATTTATTACCCACATTTAAATATTATAATATTTGTGTACCAAAGACAAGATCTAAATAGGGGTGTAAAAATTATATTTTCACAATTAGTAAAATGAACAGGGTTTTTATTTGATTTTATTTTAAAAAAATATGATTTATTTTAAAAAAAGATGAATTATTTAAATGAAAAAAATAATTGAACAGTTTAGGTGTTGGATCACCAATTTAAATGCATTCCTAGTTATTAATTGAATGACCCTTCAAATAAAATTTGATAAATGAGTTGATAAAAAATATTACATCCGTCCTAATATGGTGGTAGTTATTGTGTGTTTAAAATCTAATATGATCACTTCCAACTAAATCTTCTTCATATGAGTGTGAAAGATTAATAATTAAACCACCCAAAACGTATTAATAAACACCAAATCTTGTTAATGAACCCTTAAAAAATCCTCCAGATATCTATTACATTCCAAACATGTTTTATAAATTTATTTATACATTATAATAAAATGATTCATATTGCATTATATAAGGGAATAATCAAGTGGAAGTTGAATAAAGTTAGTTACCCTATGAATAATGTAGCACATGGATTAGAAATTGAAAATAGTCACAATAAATTAAATACATCATCACTTGAATTTGAAATCTAATAAAATGATCAAATATTAATGATAATGAGACTTATGTGTAAGAAACATATTTTTCATCCCATTATCTGAACAACTGAAATGATTTCAAATGACTTTGCATAGTAATTAAACAAACAAGGAGAAAAATATAACAAATAATTTCAAAAACTATTGAGTCAAAACTCACATTACATCATATCTATTCATTGAAAACCCCATTTTTAATTTATTTTAAGTATATTTCTTTCTTACGTTTCGAAGTCACATGCCATCTCTCCATCATGACCATCCATATTATCTCATACCACATGGATTGTATTAGAAGGATAATAAATTTTCACTAATTTTATTTCATTGATCATCTTCCTATTATGTTTAGTCATTCCATATTATCATTTAATGCACATAGTTGAATATAAATTTACTAGCCAAAATTATGAGAAAATTCCTTAAAACATGGTCAATTCTGTCTTCCCATGAATAATAAATTGGTTTTAATGGGACTTAAAATGAGTATCCAATATCAATATACATTATCTAATAATGCATTATTGTAGTTTCATTGACCTGATATTTTATATGCTACTACAAATTATATTTTTCCTAAAAATGACCTTGGGGGAACATAATTGTTCAAGAAATTAAAATTTTATTCATTTTCAAAACAATATATAAAATCATACATGGGATTTTTTTTAAAAAAAAAATATATGTAAAATATATTACTAACCTATTTACTACTTCATAAATACATTTTTATCTATAGAGGAAAAGGAGAAAATATTTTGTATAACTCCCTAAACTTGTATTTTATTATAGAATTTTTTACACATAAAAAAGATTCATAACACCCCATCTCCAAAACTATTGAAATATATATTATACATAATCAGATGAGGGGAAAATAATATGTATCTAGAAAATGAATATTATATATCGATACAATTGAGTATTCACTGAAAAATTTTATATAATATTTGTAACTTGAAAAATTAATATTCTATAATTACATTAGGATAATGTGATAATCTTTTTGGAACCCATAAAATTTATTTTATATATCATCATACTAGTCTAAATTCTTTATTATAGAGTGAGGAAGACTCCTACATATTTTAGGTTGTGGTTCTTGATGACTCTTATATATGATGGGTTATTGTCATATTTTCCTCATAAACTACTTATATTTAATTTTATGCACGATTCATCCACATTTAAAAGTATCACATATATATGGACATAAATGGAATCATCCTCCAATGTTGTAACCAAATTCCTCATATCCCTAAATAACATCATCCAATATATTTTCCATCCAAAAAACAAAATAACAAAATAACAATAAAAACCCATTCATTTTGTTATAAAAATTATAAAAATTGATTAAATTATTATCTATTTTCCATTTTAAGAAATATTTAAAAATTAAAATTTAATAATAATATAATTATAATTCACCATAAAACATAATTAATAATTAAATAATATCGAATAAAAGGAATCGAATGTGAACACATGATAATTAATTTATTATGAACATATGTTTTTTTCTGTACAATGTATTGACATATTAATTATCATGGCATCAATATTTTCTACAAACTTTGTGTTAATATAAATATGAGTTCGAATAAAAAAATTGATGAATTTAGCTTTAATGTTCCCCCTCAATGTGATTATATTTTATTTATATCTCTTTATTCAGAACCACCATGTATTTTTTGTTATTTATTCAGATTAAAAATTATTAAATTTCTTCTAGGAGATTCATATGTTTCTCAATAGGTATATCTTACCCATAATTATCATTATCTAGAAAAATATATTGATTTATTTAATTTGTATGTTCAATATAGAGGGATTTATTCTCAATTAAGAGTCAATGGATTTTGATTGAAATTAATTCAGGTATATGATATCTCATGTAATTAGTTTAGAATTAATTAAATATTCTTTACTCAACGCCACTAGGAGTTATGTTGTGTTTTTTAGTGGAATATAATCAATATATTCCAATATCTCTTCAATTGTAACTATATATATGGTATCTTATTAATTTATGGATAGAGAGAGGTAGAGTGGTGATAATTATTGTTAGATAATGACTAGATCATAATTTTTCAATATACCTTCTTCAAAATCACTCTCGTATGATTTTAATATTTTTTTAACACCAACATGTTTATCTTATAAATAGTATTACTAATTTGTCTCCAGTAATAATTATATATAATGGGATGAAATTTGATATTATAATTTTTCATTCTCATCCTCCTTGGTTCTTCAATAGGAAAGGTGAGTGGGATAATTTATTCATCTAATTTCTTAGTGTACTTGTAGAACAAACAAATTTTCACCGGGTATTTGGAGATATTCAATTCATAGATTCATTTATAAATTAAATTGTTACATAACATGGATATGTTATTATAAATGAGATTTATTATAATTACAAACTTCTTTTTAATGTATATAAGACTAGTTATTTTATTCATAATATTTCTGTTCTAGAAAATTTTTCATATGAAAAATAATTAAAAAATTAAAAGAAGATAAAAAAAGAATTATGAGAGTGAGAATAAATAATGAATAACTGAATAAACACTCTATAAAAAAAATTCAAATTTATATAAATCATTCCAAAAACAACCATAAAAAAGAATTTATAGATCATTTGGTAATGCGTAGTGGCCACCAAGGTTGTCTAATAAAGGGATACGATGATCACTTATCTGTCTAGTTTTTCTACATTATTTTTATTTTTAAGGTTTTTATTTAAAATAAAACAAGGTAAATTATCAATGGGAGTTTTTTTTTTGGAAAAAATAAAACATGTCAAGAGACACAGGAGTTATCAAGAATGTAATTGAATTTTTCAAAAAATATTGGCAGTACATTGTTATTATAAATTATTTTAATGATTATTTCCTTTAACTGTGCCAATATCATTGATCAACCATCCTTAACTATTTAAAATTTAGTTATTTGGAAGAATTAAAGCATTAAATTCATTAATACCCTAACACCTATAATTTAAAAGAATGGTAGCACTACTCTATGGGGTATGTAATGATAAACTAAACATGGATCTATCGTATATTATTTCATCCCACAACATATGAAAATCCATCATATGAAGAATGATCTATATGAAGGGAGGAAGAATGGATTGTGTAGTGAAAGAAATTAATCGAGGACATGATAGAATGATCCATATATCTATAACCCAACATATTATGCCTTCACTACCCACTATGAAAAAATAATAAAAACATATTATAAATGATGGGATGAAATAAAAGAACATCAAGTATTCCCAATAGATTAATTCAATTGGTTAACTACCCATAATCATGGGTAAAAAATAGACATAATGGAAAACCATAATAAAGTATAGTAAAATAAGAATTATGATAAATTGTAATATAAATTTAGGATATTGAATTAAAATGAATATAAATGAAAATATTAATGAATGAAAAAGAAAACCTTATTTTACGTCATTACATGGTCAAGATATCAATTTATAAACTACCATAGTAAAATTATCGAGACATTTATTTTGGTAGTGGGATATTTCATGTACATTGGATGGTTTAAATATGTAAATATATTTTTATAGAGGATTTCACAGTGTAGAAAGCTAGTTGATTCTTTCATTTTTTATTTCCCACATGATTCATTATATGTAATTTGGATAGGATACCAAAAACATGGAGATCCCATTAATGTATTAGTAAATTTATAAGTATAGTTTTATTAGTATTATTATTTTTATATTATTTTACACTCATGGATTCTATATAGAATTTAAATTTTATAAAATTTGTTTGTTCAAAATTTAATAATATAATACATTATGATAGCATCATCAGGTAATGAAAGCTATATTGGGGGGAAAAGAGTATTTTGGTGGTCTGTGGTTTTTGTGTTGGATCCAGAATTTATATTGGATTTTAATATATTTTATGTATTCATGATAGTGAATGAGTTTAAAAAAACTATGTTTACGCTAAGTACTAGAGATAATATTTAAAAAACCATAGATTTCCTTATGGGTTGGAAGTATATTACTTGTTTTATGGATTATATGTTAACATTTTACGTTGATTTAATATATCTCGAAATAATTATTCTCACAATGATAATTTTGTTAGAACCTATTCATCATGTTCCTAGACATAACGATATTATGTTGGTGTGATAGAATATATATCACAATTCGAAACAATTTCATTACATACTCAGAGTTATTCAGGTATTAATGATCCATTTTTAGAAGTTATGATTACATAGTGGAAGTGGACATGATGGAATGAGAATGATAACAATATTAGAATTTTAGATTATATTTAGTGAAGGAAGGTACATAGACTCAAAGTATGTCAATAGAAGACAATAAATTTTGTATTTACTATATTTTAACATTAAATATAGAGGGGAACATTCCCATATCAATTTTTCATATGGAAATGCCTCTTTATTATGATATTATGTGTTAAACCCTTTCTTCTAATATATTGGGTAATTCTGCGGTGTTTGTGATATTCAGGTATTACATCCATTGAATCCACCATCATAATACATACTTTTATTTAACTTATTCTCTATCACCAGGGCCTCCACATTTCTCTGGATCCCCTTTTCTTACCCTAGCCTTGTCCCTGTGTTGCACCGACCTACCCGTTATGGGTGTCCATGACCTGGATTGACATACCTGGCATAAGGTATTTTTTTATTTCTCCTTTAAAATTTTATTATATGTATATATCTTCTTCGAAAAGGGAAAAACATATATATTAGTCACTTTCAATTAAAAAATTAAGAATACAACTGTTATAAAAAACAAAAAATTTAATTTTAGGACATTTTCTAATTAATTTTCATGAAAAATATATAACTATTTTTTTATTTAATAAATATGAGATAATATATTAGTTATTTATAATTAAAATTAATTATAAATATATATCAAAATATGGATTTATCAAACATATTTTCATCAAGATTTGTAGTTAAAAATAAATTTAGTTATAGGGCTAAGTCTTACATGTTTTGCATTGTATTATATAGTTATTGATTAGTTAACAGAGTATATTGTCAACATAGTTGATTTAGAAAATGCAGTAACTATTTTTCCTAGAGCGCTTCCTTTAGGTACCATAGTTATTTTAGAGAAAAAATTCATTAGAAGTTTGCATCTATACAATGACTAGTAAAAACACAATAAAGTAACTATAAAGATAAAATTCCCTATAACACACAGTGATGAAATATTTAATTAATTTAAAGGGTTGGAGTGGTTCTCTTAAATTGATCAAATATTTTTATATCAGAAAATAAGAGTAAAAGACTGCAAAATAACTAAGTCCATATTCTACAAAATTTAATTCCATTATTAATATTTTTTTGATTCCATTTTTTGTTAAATATAAACTTAAAATATTTATGGAACATTATAATATTATTTCATATAAATTTAATAACACTATTGTTCAAGTATTAATGGATTTCATATTTATTTATCACATTAACAGAGAGGGGTGACTATAATTCATGAATCGTGTTGAGAATTATTTGAAAGAACACCTTGTATTCAATGTTATCTATGATAATTTTTTGTGCCATGAATTGATTTTTTTATATCATGTTATTTTTTTAAAAAATAATAAAAGGTGATTTGAAATTATTTTAAGTTATTATGTATTGGGATACTCTAAATAATTTATTCATAAAACTAAGCTTCTTGGGTTTTAATTGATACTATTGGTAATTTTTAAAATTTATCTTGAAATTGACATCACCATTGAAAAATATCACTTGTGGGATATTTTTTTTGATATTTCAATGTTTAGAGTCATTCAATGAACTATAATAGAGACTATAATTTTACCTTATAATTTTTTCCATAACATGATGAATGTTATTTTTTTTATTACGATGCATCTAGAATGGGTGTAGGTTGTGTTATATAATATCTTATAGTAATTTACAATTGCAGGTATATGAGGAAAACCAATCAACAATTTATTTAAAATTTATAGTGGTTAGTAATGCCAAAATGTGTTATAGACAGTACCTATTTTTTATGATATTCAATATCTCAATAGGTCATAATATTCCATCCCATAAGTAATTTTATATGGATTTAAATCATATAATAATAATTTCATGGAATACCCGGATATTTTTAATTTAATTATCAATTATATTTCATGGAAATTGAATATTAATTTTTACACTCTTAATTATATGTTTCCATATTTTGAATTAATAGATCAATTGATGAATGAAAACTAATGACTATATTTATATACTATCATCTCAATGGGAATGAGGAAGAGTTTCTTTTTTTTCTTTAATTGTTTAGGTTTTCTATTATCTTATCGATTTGATTATTTAGGCCTATGTGTTATATTCTATATTGAAATTTATTACTAAAATGATATATGGTGTGTATAAATTTTTTTAATAATAATAGTCATATGATTTATATATATATAATTATATATATATATATATTTCAAGTCTCATTTATGGATTCTAATTATTTCAGAATGGGAGTTATTAAGGGAAATAATAATTCTTAGTGGGTTATTTATCAAGGTGAAACCACGATTTATTATGATATAAAACATCATTTTTAGTATCTTGGAATGACAAGGCATATCCCTGATTATATATCTCAATTTTTTAACATGTAAACAAGTGAATACTAAAAACCAAAATCCTAGTGGTATAATTGATCACTTAACCACTCCTCTATAAGAATCAGAATTGAAATTTATGGAATGAATCAGTGTATTACCACAAAATCACTTGGGATGAATATAATTTGGGTGATCATCAATATGATATTAAAAAAGAGTACTTCCTTTTATTGTAAGCAATTCATAAGGATTATGATATTACAATGTTGTTTGTATTGAATGATTTTAAATTTCATTGAATTACTTTTTGGGTTATATTTGATAGAGACCCTTAATTAAATTCCCAAATTTTTATTGATATTTTAGTGTATAATATAAATAGGTAAACATCAAACCATTGTATCACCCTCAAACTTATTTTCAAATAGAGACATTGATTTAAATCATAGAAGCCACTATCTATTAATGTGTTCTATATTTTTAACTTATTTGGATAACCATTTTTCATAGGTAAAATTATCAGGTAATACAAATTTCAAAAACAAGGTAAAGATATATTCTTTAATGATTTATATGGTCAAATATATCAATATTTATTATATTTTGTTTATATTGTTAAAAATTCTATCATGTAGCTCACTATTGTACAAGAGATGAAAAATAATGTTTTTTATTCATAAAATATTAGTAAAAGCTAAATTTTATAGAAATTTTATACTTATTATCACTATTGGGAATTGTTATTCTATATTCATAGGAGGTTTTCCAAAATGCGCCTCATTTATTTGGTCATCAATGATTTGAAATGTATGGTAATATATTTCCAAATTTTTTTCATGAAATAGAGGACGTCTAAATGCCTAGACATTTCGACTAGTAATTATAATTACCTCTATAGATGTAATCTATGCATGATCTTTTTAACAAATATCAATTGAAAATGTATTATCCATTTCCACAATATTCTAGATTTTGAGTACTGAAAGTTGTAGAATGATTATTCTTAAGAAAAAATGTTCAAATTCTTAATTGTTAAGTCAATGTTTTGTGGGGGAGGTTAGTTCATATGGTTCATAATATATGGATTAATATAAATAAATATAATGAAATATTCGAGTAATAATATTAAAAAATATGGAAATAAACATTTTATATCCTCTAATAGATGATCATAATAATGAATTTTTAGAGGTAGAATGTGGAATTTTAGGAGAATTAAAATACTCATGATTTCATTTTTGATAAGTATTTTTATATGTTATATATTATAATAATTTTCTTGGAGTTTAATATAAAAATATATTTCTTATGAAATTACATTTAAAAAAGTTATGGAATATCATATCGCTAACCCTATAGAAAAGTCATGAGACTCTAAAAATCATTGTAGAATCATTTTATGGTTAGTTACATAGGTTTTGTAACCCTTTGAACTGATCATCCATTAATATAAAAATTTAATTTCTTAATTTTATAATTCAATTTTGAATACCCCACACAATATTCTTCATCCCAAGCATTTAGGGTGTTACTTGGTGGTCTCACATTCAACAGTGTCTCTTTCCATTATTCACTTAATGATTTGTCATAATTTGGGATAGATTATTTATGGTATGTTCCAATAATACATCCCTTCCCTTATTCCCCTATAATTAATTTCTATATAATTTTCCTATATTTTTCAAGGATACATATGTTTTCACTTGGAACAAAAAACATTTAGAATTCATTTATTTTACAGATTCAAATCATCTTATATGGATCTATCTAATATATTTTTTTAATTCATATTTCACTAAATAGATTTTATATATTTTCATAATGTGGTTTTATATGTTTATATTTAATGACATAGGCATATATTTCTAGAATTTTTAATTTTTTTTATCATTATAGAGTAATATATTCTTTAAAATGATGATTAATTTTCCTGAAAAATAATATTATTTTTTTATTCCATTCTAACATTGAGTTAATGATTATTGAAATGAATAAATTCTAATCATGTAAAAAAAATTTGAAACCAAGTTCTCCTTCGAATGTATATCATATTTTTATTATGAAAAAATGTAATGCGTTTTAGGAGATTAATAAATTTTAATTTTAAAATATAGATTTCATTATTTATTTAATGTTTTGAAAATATTAAATATTTTTTGGAACCACAATAATGGATTTTATTTATATAATTTTACACCCTTGATGTTTTTATAATACTATTATATATGAAATTTATTATACATATATTGTTAAATAATAATATTTTAAATATAATTGGTAGATTCTTTGATGAGATCATATATGTGAGATGGGAGTTAATTTAATGTGTCACTAAATAGATTGATGATTTATATTAGTGAATTTTTTTTAGAAAAAATTGGGTATTTATGAGGGGAATATATAGATAACTACATTACCGTGTTATGATACTACTTTACTAATCCACCCTGTTATGTTTAGTTTATGAACTGGATATGATGGAAAAGATTATGATGGCACTTTTCCGAGTTTCATTGTGGGCTTCATTAGTAGTTTATATTAATAGACTGAATTTTTAATTTTCAGTTGTTTTGAATTTTATTCTAGATGGTTTCTTGCATATTTTTTTATGAATAAGGAACAAATATCCTATATTATATCTTTATACCTATAGGTAGTCACTTATGATTCCACAAAAAAAGAGTTATAGGTTGAGGTTGTTTCTCTTTATGATTATATAAATATATTTCAGTTTTTATTAAAAATGGATAAAATTTTCATTCTATAATAAATATATAATCATAAAAATATATTATTATTTATTTTCATTAAAATTAAAAAATTATTTTTATTATATTTATTTGAAACTATAATGTCTTGTTTATTGGAAAAAAGAATAGTTCTTGATATTTGGTGGAATACTATTAATCTCTTCAGTCACACCATAAATTAACAACTCATGTGTATGTAGAATTAATTTTCCTTGATTCAGGAAAAGAAATTTCATAACTTGAATATGGAGTAAGATCTTTTTTTAGTTATGTTATATGAAATATGATAGTTGGATTGTACTCACCCTTCAAACTAATTGGGGATGTTTTTGTTTTGTTTTGGATATGTTTTTGGATTAATATCATATATTCAACCTAATAATCTTTACATACTATTTTCCCATGTCTCAATTCATTTTATGAAATTTTATATTGGGTATTGTGGATTAATAGAGTAGATAGTTATAGTTATTTTTTATTTTTGTATGGTATATAGTTATAAATATGTTTCATTTCAACATTACACAATGTTTTGTTGTTCTTTAATTTTGATATTCTTTGTTTTTTTGGGTGACACCTCAAAATAATTAGTGTTCATGTGAGGTCGCTAATTAAAATAAAAAATTATACTTTTTATTTATCTATTTGTGAAATAATCCCAAAAATACATTTTTGATGTCCTAGGGCCTTATTGGGTACCTGTAGTGATAGAGGATATCCCTTAGTAATTGTGGTTATTAGACTAAGTTATCGAGAGGAGATATCCAAGATTGGATAAATATAATAAAATTAATAAATTAATAATAAAAATTAATTTATTTTATTAAATTTATTAAATGAGTCTTCAGAAATTAATTTTAGTTGTTATTTAATTAGTTTTAATTGTCATTTCACTACAACTAATCATGAGATATACCTACTTATTTATTTTTTGATAGATCAATTTATTTTTTTTATTATTACATTATTTTATATTATTAAAAAAATATTAATTATATTTGAAATATCCATTCATTTTTTTATGAAGTACAATCTTATTTTTTCATATTTTATATTATGTATCATCTTATCCATGGTTCTTTTTACCTTCTCGTGAGTCATATTATAAAAATAGACATCCCATATGAGAAAATTCAAAATATGATCCCATTTTAATAAGAAAAATAGATTCATTAGATGATGTAAAATATAGTTACTCATGTTGATCATATCCAAATTACTGTTTTCCAAATATATAATGTTAGTAATTCAAAACACAATCAACGTACCAGAATATATTTACTCATTATCATTTCACATTATTTATCCATTCATAGTTATTTATTAATTTAAATTATAACATATATCTGTATAAATGAAATAATAATTATAAAAAATTATATGTTTATAATAACTTTTTCATTGTATAACATTGTCAATAAATAATTCATTCTTTGAAATAGAATATATTTAAAATATTGAATGGAAGAAACTATTTGTATTTTTGCATTGAATGAAATTTCTCTTAAACATAAAATCGAGCCTATAAATTCTTTAAATTAATTTAGATAGACTGAATATATAGTCCAGGAAATTTTTATGTCCACAATTGAAGAAGAATTTAACTATTTAAGAATTTTAATGAATTAAATGGTCTATTTCATCTAAAATTAAAAAATAGAAACTTATAATAATATAAGCAACATATTTTGATGTAGAAATTAAATAAAATTAAGTATAGATTTTTTAGAATGTTTTGTTAATAAATATATCATTGACTTCTAATGTAATATATATTTTTAAGGAAGAACACATAAAAATACCAATGACTAGTTAGATGGTCATAGTTCAAACTACAATTAATTTAAAATGGATACTTGTACACTAGAATATCTATGAGAATATATATTTTATATAATATGGTGAGATATATTAATGTTTGATAAATTAATTTGATATATATAGATTATTAAAATATTAATAATTGATAATCAAGATCATTTAATATTTTTTTTTGATATAGAAACAAGCTAGTAAGACTACAAGATCATTATTGGTCAAATTAATTCATGATAATGAATATTTTATTAATTATTTTAATTTATATAATTTCTACTACAACTTGTTCATAATTTTATGATTTTCTTTTTTAGTATTAATATTTGTTGATAAAATTTTGAAAGTGCAATATTTATGTTGAGAAAAATCCTATTGGGTTTTGATATTTGTAATTCAGAATGGTGGATGGATGTTATAAAATCATATGGAATTTAGAAATTGAATATTCAAAGACATAGAGTTAGGCTTAAAAGACATAAAAAATAAATTTAGATATTTTTTAATTAAAATTTATATTTTAATATATAGTTTATCCCATTAGTATCTCAGTGGAAACCCCATTTGTGGTTGGAAAGATAGAAATTTCTTTATAGCTCGGCCTGAGGATTCAAAATTCTAGTGGCATGCCATTGAGAACATAGAGGAACGATAGATGCCTCATGGGGGTTTTAATGGAACAAAATATAAGTCCTAAGGTTCCCTATAACCTTACTCCTAAATTGATTGCTAAATATAATCTTTTTAAATAATAGATTTGATACAAATGGAATTTTAAGAAGATAAAAAAACCTTTACATTACATAATTTTTATTAGTTAAGCCTTAAATATTATAAATAATCACACACTCTCAGGAATAATAAATTTAGTGTTTTTAGGATCATCTATAAGAGTTACTTGTTTTAAAATACTAATACATAATTCTCCATAATGATTCCTTAGTAGACGACCTTATAGATTAATCACATGTCAAACACTTCTTCATAACCAAGTTAATTGAAATATAAGAA
The DNA here is from genome assembly GCA_963277665.1 of Viscum album. Lineage (NCBI taxonomy): Eukaryota > Viridiplantae > Streptophyta > Magnoliopsida > Santalales > Viscaceae > Viscum > Viscum album. Next base: position 1,296,242,617 of record OY728128.1, on the reverse strand, counting down.
AGGGGTAATCTAAAAGTATTATTATGAAAAATAAATAATTGTATCCCCATGTGTTAGACCATGGAAATATTATAATGTATAATAATTTAATACATATCTTATAAAAAAACATAGAATATAAAGTGTTGTCCACATAGAATAATAGAATGGCCTATAGTCTAAAATGATCTAACGTATACCAAATAATATTAGTGTACAAACTTGAAAAAAAAATATCTAGACACTGTATAATAACATAAGAACATGGCCTATAAATATGAAAAAAATACAATGAAAATGGAACCAAAATCTAATAGAGGTGGCATTGCTACGTGAATCCTAAATCATAGTGTTATTCTTCTAATAACCTGTGTTACATATTGGGCATAGACAAATAACTTGAGTACCCTATTGTGCTTAGGTTAATAACCTGTGTACCCAATTGGTCATGCATTAAAAACATGTATAACCTCTTGGCCTTGTGATAATTACCATTATATAATCTATAGATTGGTAAAAGAACATGTAACCCCTCTTGGGATTTGGATAATAACACATGCACCCTCTGGGGATTGGGATAAAATCATTTGCTGCCCATGGGGCTTGGGATACTTCCCATGTACCCATATTCATCTCATGATTTATAAATCATCAACTAATTAATTGGATGGTGATATACAACCCTAATTTTTACATAATGATAATCCATAAATGTGTTTCATAATAAGCATTAAATCATTTTTACAACCAACATCTCTTAATTTACTCATGTAATGAGAGGTAAATTTTTTAGGAAAACATTCATAGAATATTTCATAATCCATGTTGAAAAATAACATGAATGGTGGTTTAAAGAAAATATTTCTAGTGTAACCCAATCTATTTAAAAAGGATGTTCACATTAATAAAAAATAACATTTTACAATAATTGGATAGATGAGAATAAAAAATAGAGAAAATACACACATTTATTTTTAATATAATTAAGAAATAATTATATTTGGAATACCAATTTAATATATGGGAAGGAATCAAAATTTAATTAAATAGAAATAAAAATCACATTTTTTGTTCATGTAGAATGTCCATAAAAACTATTTTATGTGTCTCTCGGACCCAATTTACCTAGAGTATGTCCATTATTACTTAACATTGGTGTGGTCATAAGAGATCATGTCTCAAATGATATATTAGTTTAAAAGAATTTGAAGTACTAGATACATACATATGTTTTATATTCAATTATGAAATAAAAACATCCATTCTGTCTCCATTGAACACACTCAAATCCCATAGCCTATCCCTGCAATTAAATCATATTATACTTCTTCACATCCAGGGAAAAATAAAAAAAAAGTGATCTCAGATGCTATATAAGGATAAAATATAGATGAAATATTCAGAAAAAAGTATAAACATTGAAGACAAAATATAATACTAAAACACATGACATATAAATTGAACTTCAAAATAATATGTAAAAGATAAGTCAAATAATTCCATTTAATTTTTCACATGGATATTAAACAAGTCTAATATCACATGTAATATCAATATCTAATTTTGTAATAATGGAATGCATATTTCTGGACATCATAACAAGATAGTCAAGGCCTCGTGCCAAAACTAAAAATAATATTTTGTCAATGTCATGTTCCAAGACCCTAGTTTGTCTCATGAGACCTACCGATGCATCGAGGATCTATAGTGGTCTCCAACCATCACATACTATGTCCAATTCATTCCTCGTATGAAAAGGTTGAAACATAACATTAACATTCTTATTATAACTAGAATATGAAAAGTTAATAAATAACTATAAATCTTGAATGATATAAAAATAACACATCTACAGTCAATGATATCACAAAACCCTTAATACAATATAGAATATTGTATCATAATAAAACATCATCAAACAAGTGTAAAATCCATCAATGTCTGTAGACATAGATGAAATCAAAATGATTTTATAGAAATAGCTCTTTCTATTTTGAAATAATTTAAATGTTAAGTAATTATAAAATAAATAATTTATTTTGAAAATATTCTTATAATCATGTAACAAATTCTTCGAAGGTGTTATTAGAGTGGAAAGTAACTACAGCCTCTGTGAAAGTTTAAAAAACATTCTTACCGTAAACTGTTGAAAAGGTCATAAAGTACCTTGTTTAGAAAATAACAGAATGATTCATTTAATTATTTTTTATAAAAACTAAAACAATGGTATAAATGAATTTAAAAAATATTATAAAAAATATTAATAAAAATTTGAAATAAGTTATTTAGAAACATGGATGTGGAAGATAAAAAGTCCCAGTAGATACTAACATATAAACAACCTCAGATAATAATGAGATTGTAAAATTATCATTTACCATGTACTTTTCCTTGGTAGATGGTACGTTAACCTCATTTTTAATTGATTAATAATTTTTATTAAATTTTACAAGAACCATAAAAATAAATATGATATTATATGTGATCTTATAATATTGTTTAGTTAATAATATTTCAGTAGTGTCATTGTTTCGGGTGTTAACTGATTTGTTTTAATTGATATATTTTTATACGTAAGTAATTTTTTTTAAAGATATGATGTATTTTATTCATATTCATAATGATATTAATCTCTTAAAAATTATTTTTTATTCATAAAATTAAAATAATTCTTGAATGGTTGCGATGGTAAATGGATATCATTGCATTCGTAGAGATAATAATTTGTATGTACTCATGAGCGATAATTCCATTCTACTGAGGGTGAAATCGTCTTTAATTGGATGGTATATCCTATATACATAATCATTAAGATGATATATTTATTATTTACAACAATAATACTCATTGTTATACCGATCCAAATAATGATGTTTTGAATAACAAACTACATCACAACATGGAGATAGTAAGCCTTACGGACGCACGTGTGATTACTTTTTCATTCATAGGATGGATAGAATAATGAATAAGTTTGTACCCTATTTATAAAAACATCCAAATTTGTATAAGTTAATACAGTTACTATTTTGGTTTGTAAACAACAAAAAAATAGGAATTTGAAAAACAATAGAGCATTAAAAAAGGATAGGAAATTATAACCTGTTGTTCGAGTGCTTCCTTTTGATTATATCAAAATGACTCTATATGTAGTATTTAGGATAAAATTAAGGCTTCTAGGTTTATGTGAGTGTCGTTGGGAAGATATTAATGAAGGGTTTTCCTGATCCAAATAACTTTTGATGTGTGATTTTGAGAGAAGGGGAACTACCCATTTATATGAGAGGTGAGGGTCACTATAAGAAAATCTTGAATTATTAATTTATTTTAAATTCATATTAAAATTATAATGCATCCAAAAAAGATTTAATTCGTATAATAATTGGGTATGGGTCTAAATCATAGCAACAAATTGGTTTTAGGCTGGTTTATGTCACCATAGTAACCTTATCTTTTAGATTTAACACTTAATTAAAAAGTTTTACTTTTATGATGTATTCTCATATTATTATAATAAATTGTTAAAAAACATACTATAAAATACCAAGAGAACAAAAATTTGTTCATTATTGAAATATATAACCTTATATAATTCCTTTTGACAAAATTTATATTTTTAGGAGAATTATATTAATTAATAACATAGTTTTCATTCTCAAAACTCAATGATCACAATTTTGACACTATTTAGTATATGGATTTTTTGAAAGTCATAGATACTTGATTAATTTGAATAAAATAAATTAAATCAATTCTAACAAGTCATACTAACGTATAAAATTGTTGTAATTCATCAAAAGTCTCAATTTATATTTATTTGGATATTTATAATATCAATTATTTTAATCATTCAATAATACAATAATTACTGCATCATCATTGTGTCATAAATTAATTTAATTATTCAATGTATAAATATTTTAAATAAAACACCATTATGTAGGAAATATTTTTAGCCTCATGATAAATATTTATAGTCGAATTTATCTTATGCATATACCTATATTAAAAATGTTATTGTTATGAAGAATTGATTTTAACTCTTTTAACTATTCTATAAATATAATAATAATAAATGTTCTAATCTAATCAATGTGGATCAAATGGGATCATATTTTATTCCTATGGATGCGGTTGGAGAAAAAACATTTATCCAATAGAATTAAAACATGTGTTATGGTAATTATAATATCATTTTTACATTTAATTACCCTATTTACTTTTAACCTTGGGAAATAAAATTCGAAAGTTACTATTCACTAAAAAAGTTTCATCCTATTGAACCACATTTTACATGCTAATTTCAACCATGTCTCTCCAATTTTAGAAATTCAATTCACAGAAGCGGTAAAATTTTGTTTTATTTAATTTTTCAAATGTTCTTAAAAGGTGGGTAAAGGACGTTAAAATGTTCAATAAACTTTTATACATCTAATTTTATTATAAAATGACTCCAATGAATTATATTGAACACATATAAGTATAATGTATCTATTTTGACCTAAAATAAATTTAAATAAAACAAATAATTATTTGAATAAAAGTAGTTTTTAAACAATAATATAATATTTTTCACTATTCCAAAAAAAGTAGGTTTTCAGAAAAATACCAAAAATTTACACTAAGCTAATTTTAATATTCTGAATCGAAAAAATGAAGAACAATTTGAAATATTGATTTTATAAAATTTCAAAAAGTGTGTATTACTATTCATAATGTCTAGTTTGATTGGTCGTGGTGTGCTAGAACTCGAATTTGCATGCATCGCTAGCTATTGCATTGTTCAAAGTGAAACATATCATGAAAGCTAGGGGTGTTACAATCTTCCGTACTTCAAATAATTCCATCCTTAAAATGTGTAGTATACTAATGCATAAAATGATTCTGGTGGTTCTTCGTCATAAGTTCCTCCGCTTCACACATTTCATCTTACATATTATGGTTTCTCCATAACACTTTTACTAGACGAGTCATCCGTTTTCTCAGCACTTGTTCTCTGGTATCTAGAATCATGACAGGCTTTTCACAATAAGACATATCGGGTTCCAGTTATATTATTTCATAGATGAGTACATAAATTTGTTCAAGAATGTATTTTCTCAATAGTGATACATTGAACACATCATTATCTTTGGAGATACTTGGAGGAATTTCCAAACGGTAAGATACAACTCCAATTTGTTCTAGAATTTCAAAAGAATTGATGAACCTGGGACTTAATTTACCCTTCATAAAGAATCATATAACACCATTCCATGGAGATACCATCATGAATTCATGATCTACAACTTGTAATTACATATCCTTCCTTCGGTTATCGACATAACACTTTTTCATACTTTACGTTTCTTTGATATGGATTTAGTTTTTCTTTATCTTTTAAATTATTTCATCAATAAATTATGGGACTACGAGTTTCCATTCACTAACATCATCCCAAGAAGTTGGTGTGTGACATCTCTTTCCATATAACGCTTCATATGGAGCCATTTAAAAACACAAATGGAAGTTATTATTACTGTAATATTATACCAAAGGTAAATATTGATCCCACATACCTTGAATGTCAAGTGAGGAAGATCTCAATATGACTTCTAAGGTCTGAATATTCTGTTATGATTCTCCATCATTTTGAGGGTGGTAGGCAGTGATCAATTAAATTTCAGTATCCTATGCCTTCTAAAGACATTTCCAGATTTTATTTGTAAAAAGAGGTTCACAATTCAAAAAAATTAATATAGGTACTCCATGAAGCCTAAAAACATCATTAATATATAGTCATTATAAACATTAAATTGGTAAATATTCTATTATAGTATGAAAATGTGCTTACTTGGTATGAAGTTCAATAATGACCCATATTGCATCATTCTTCTAGGATTCTTTGGTAACCCCATGACATAGTCAATCATAAAATCATCCCATTTCCACATAGTTATGGGAAGAGGTTTCCAAAATTCTATAGGATGTTGTCTTCTTGCCTTCACATGTTGACAAACCATACATCTTCACATATAATCAGCAATACCCTTCTTCATGTTTACCCACAAAAAAAAAATTCCTTCAAATATCTATACATCTTAGTGCTACCTGAGTGTATAGTGAAATAAGATCTCTGAGCACCATCGAATAATTCCCTTTCAAAATTCCATCTTCATATAAAATGTCAATCAATCTCTCATCACTAACAACTTTAATTTTCTTTTGAAACTCCTCCTCATCAGTCTGAGAGCATTTTATCCTTTCTATTAAATATGGTTTGAAAACTATTTGAAAAAGTGTTGATGTTTCCCCAACCATGATTAATCCCATATTCATATTTACTAGATCTATGAACATATGATACATTTAGACTCTCATCTTGTTCAAAACTCCATCATCCTTTTTGTACAAAGCATCTTCCAGCTTATTTGGATTCCCCTCGTGGTAGTGTACTGTGCAATCATAATCCTCGATCACATCAAGACATCATCATTGCCTTATGTGGAGATCATTCTGTGAGAAAATAGACTTCAAACTATTCTCTTTAGTATATATCTCACATTTTTTACCATATATATAGTGTCTCTATATATTCAAAGAAAATATTACAACTGCTAACTCAAGATCATGAGTAATATATTTTTGTTCAAAAATATTTAGCTACCTAGATGAATATGAAATAACTCTATCATTTTTCATAAAGACACAGCCATGTAGTTTCATTGAATCATCTCTATAAATAACAAACCCATAATTCCTTGATAACAGATTCAAGATAGGTTAATTCACTAATATTCTCTTCAGTTATTCAAAACCTTATTCACACTCTTTTGTCTAAAAATTTTTAACCCATTTTCATGTGAGCTTAGTTAATGGGTTAGACAATCAGGGAAAATTATGGATGAAATGATGAGAATAATTTGTTAAACCCATAAAACAGCGTACCTCAGTTATACTCATCGGTGTTGACCATTCCTTTACTGCTCTTTTCATAGAAGGATCAATTGATATTCTACCCATAAAGACAATATGGCAAAGAAAATAAATCTCATGAATCCAGATTTCACACTTTCTAAACATACCATAGAATTCATTTCTTTTAATATTGTTTAGAAAAGTGAGATTTTGATTTTCATGATCTGTAGAGCTTTTGGAGTAATCCATGATATCTTTAATAAATACCACTAAAAATTCATCAAGATATTCTTTGAAAAATTGTTCATTAGATCAAATATGACATAGGGTGCATTAGTAAATCCAAAAGGAATTACTATAAACTCATAATGCACATACCTAGCACAAAATGATCTCTTCAGAATGTCTCCCATCTTCACACATAACTAATGATAACTAGATCAAAGATAAATCTTTCAAAAATGTGGAGCTCCATGAAGTTGAAGGAATTAATCCTCAATGAGAGGTAAGGAATACTTGTTCTTTATTGTTATAGCATTGATATCACAATAGTCAATAGAATCATATTTATTCTTATAAAAAAGAATAGGGGATCACCATAGAGAAACACTATGGTGAATAAATCCTTTATTACTCAATTCCTCTAGTTGTTTCTTTAGTTACAGTAATTACACAGTGTCCATTCTATAAGGGGTCTCTGATAAGGGCCTTGAACTAGGAACTAAATCAATGGAAAACTCAATTTATCATTCAAGTGGATGTCCACAAAAATCCACCAGAACACATCAATATATTCATGCATAGTAGGTACATCCCCTATTGGGACATTCCATTCCCCTCCAATAGTTATTTCACTATCTTCCTCTCGAATAATTGAATTTTGTAGAGCTATTGAGAGTGGATTTGGATAAGAATTATATGGTGACGTTTCAGCACAAAGATAATGTATTTCTTATTATCAATGAAAATTGTAACCTCCTTATTCCTAAAATAAATATTCTTATAATGGTATGAAATAGAATCCATACCGAGGATTATATAAATTCAATAATTGGTATGACAATGAGATCAACAGATAAAGAACATTTATATTCCATAATGTTAACTGATTCAAAAAAACATTGTTTGATTGATACTTCCCTTAAGATTTTGGACTAACATCTCTACTCATAAATCTAATTGGAAATATCTAATTTCCTTAGAAAACTGGGAAGATATGATACAATTTGATGATCCAAAATCAAATAAATCATTGGCTAAATTTTAGGAAAAAATTAAATGACATGCAACCAAGTCATTCAGATCATTAACCTCAGCCCTTGCAATCACAAGCTTGGTGGGATTTTTCACCGCACATGTAACAACTTCTAATTACAATCAGGAAAGTACCAAGGTTTTTCTTCCCAGATATACTACATGATAGAAATTCAAAATTATCATTATTCCCCATATTTCCATTTCCAGAGTGTTCAGAAGATCTCTTATTCTCTTTCTTTGCTTTTATGTTGTAAGTCATAGATAATTCCTTTTATGTCTTGATAGAATATGAAACAATATCTCTATACGATGAGAAGGATTGTGAGACTAATGATCGATGGAGAAATGGTTTTACACCATTTAATAATCAATCTAACTTAGTCCTTGGGTTATGTATATAATCTACTACATGCCCTTATAATCTGGTAATGATAGCATCATACTTTGAAACATTCTTGTCCTCCTTTTTCCTCAGACTCAGAAATTATCTTTCCATATCCCTTTTTTGGTCATGGGGAAAGTATATTTCTATGTAAATATGTTTAAAATCCTTCCATTCCAAATTTTAAACTTCTTCATCCTCTTTTTTGATCTGAATTAATGACCACCATTCATCTACATCTCCCATGAGGCGATAAACTACCATGAAAACTTTTTCAATTTCTCTACTCCCCATAGTGTGAAATATTATCTCTAAGGAACATAGCTATTCCTCAGATGTAAATGGATTAGTAGTCCCATTTAATGTTAGTGGTTATAACATAATGAAACATTCTAATATTGATCCACCACATTATGGATCAGGGTGCTTTATATGGGTAACGATGTTATTCATAACTAGAGGGAGTTGTCCAAGTATGTTTATAAGTTGTTTACCCTAGTTGTATCACATGCTCCACTATAATTATCTTGATTAGGTGTTAAATTCATACATGGATTATGTACATTGATAGAGTTTCCATTCCTTCCCCTAGGATCTATTTCTAATCACTGGCATACACAAGATCAGTTTATGAATCACACTATAGAATTCTAAAATAGTAAAATACCTTACATAAATTGAACAATTTATGTATATAATCCATAATCATAAAAAAATATTTACTTTGTGGAATTATTTACTCATAAATCTTTCATAATGGTTTTTTAAGAAAATGAGAATTATCCTAAGAAAATCCCCCTGGTATTTTGTAACCCAGAGTGCAGGAAGGACTATTGTCGTGTACCAGGAAACCCAGGGGCAAGCCTAAAACTCCTTGTATGAGTTTTCACTCCTTAGTACCTTTGTTCCAGAGCCACCTATACCTGATCATATACAGACATGGATGTATTTCATGGAAAACACACAAAATCTATACATTACCAAAATTATAGGATGTCTTTCTATAATAAATTTCAAATTCTATCTTAGAGTAATGTTTTATAATAAATGTTTTTTTAAATCATGCTTCCATGTATTGAACTAAAGTACCATTGATACCTACTATAAGGCCTTGACCCAAGCTACCTAGTGTCAGTGAATTTTTACATATCATTGGAATTATCATAATAGATTATGTCTCTAATGACCAATTAGTTTAGTAGCTTTGGAAGAATTAGATACATACATAAAATTTACATTACATTGTGAAATAAAAAAACATCATTGTGTATCCATTGAACACACTCATATCCCATAGCCTATCCCTACAAGTCAATAATAATATAGTTCTTCAAATCCTGTTAAAAATAAAACACAATAAAGGGGTGATCTCAGATGATCAATATGGATAAAAATATAGTGGAAACTTTCATAAATAAGCATAAAACAATGATGGAAAAGTATAATACTAAAACACAAGAAATTTAAAATTAAACTTTAGCATAATAAAGAAAAGATAAATCAAATAATTCAATTTACTTATTAACATGGATATTCAACTAGTTGAAATGTGACATGTAATATCAATAGCTAATTTCATAATTATGGAATGCATAATGTTGAGAATTATAATTACAAAGTCAAGGAATCATGTCATGATTTCAAATAAGATTTTTTCATGGCCTTAGGCCAAGACACTATTTTGTCTCATGTTACCTATATATGCATCGAGTAGCTATATACGGCTCAACTCGTCAATTTCTATGTCCAATGCATTCCTCAAATAAAAAGGTTGAAACATAAAACAAACATTTGTATTAAAACTAGTACACAAAATGTTAATAATTTATCCATAAACCATGAATGATATAAAAAAAATCAAAATCCAAACATATCACAAAACCTTTAATAAAATATAAAATATTTTATCATAATAAATCAAATTCAAACAAGTGTAAATTCCATCAAAGGATGCTAACATAGATGAAATCAAAAATATTTGAGAGAAATATCTCTTTCTATATTGACATGATATAAAAGTCATTTAATTATAAAAGAAATCATTTATTTTGAAAATATTGTTATATGATTGTAAGGGATTCTAATATGGTGTTATAACAGTGGACAATATCTGCACCTACTGTATAAGATAAAAAGACGTTCATACATTAATTTTTTGAAAAGGCCATAAAGTAACATGTTTGGAAAATGACAGAATGATTCTTTTCAAAACATTTTATAAAAAGACAAAAAATGGTATAAATGAATTTAAATCATATTATAGGAAATAGTAAAAATGTACTGAAATTAATTATTATGAAACAAGGATGTGGATGATAAAGGGGTCCTAGTAGCTAGATACTCACATATAAAAAACCTCAGATATTAAGGTGACAATAAAATTAACCCATAACTTTTACTTTTGCATGTTTGAGGGTACATTAAACTCCTATATAATTGTTAAATCATTGTTATAAAATTTTATAAGAACCATATAAATAAACATTATATTATATATGATCTCTTAATATTGTTTTGTTAATAATATTTCAGCAGTATCATTGTCTCAGGTGTTAACTTATTCATTTTCCTTTATATATGTAAATAAGTAAGTCATGTTTGTTATAGATAGGATGTATTAAAATTATATTCTAAATTATATTAATTTCATAATTTTTTTTTCAAACAATGAAAATTATTCTTGAATGGTTATGATGGCGATTGAATCTCATCGCGTTCATGGAGATGGTAATCTGTACGTACACATGAGTGAAAATACCATTCTATCGATGGTGAAATCAAATGTAATTGGATGATATATCATATATATAGAATTATTTACATGTTATATTTAATATTTACATCAATTATACTCATTATTATTCTCATTCAAATAATGAAGTGTTGAATAACAAACTACACCACGACTTGGAGGCGGTAAACCGTACATACACACGTATGGTGAATTTTTCATTCATAGGATGGATAGAACAACAAACATGGTTGTACCATTTTTATAATAACATCACAGTATATAGAACTTATTGGGGTTATTATTTTGGTGTGTAAAAAATGATAAAAGAATATGTTCAAGACGAAATGATCATTGAAAGATGTGATTAAATTATTACCTCTTCTTAGTGTGCATCCTAGTTATTTGATAAAAATGACTCATTAGGTCGGCTTTATGATCACAGTAAGGCCTCCATGTTGAAGTGATGGTATTTGGGAAGATATGTTTGTAGGTTTTTTCCATTACAAATGAATTTGGAGTTATTATTTTGAGATAAGGGGAAGTACCGTTTTATAATAGAGGCGAGGTTCACTTTTGGAAATATTTGAAATATTAATTTTTTATAACATCATATTCTATTCATAATGGATACCAAAGGATTTATTTGAAGGATAATGTTGGTAAGGGCTTAAAAAAACTCACCCAATAGGGTATAAAAAGGTTTGGATAACCATGTTAACCTTATCCTTTAGATTTAACTTTTAGTTAAATAGTTTAACTTTTACCAATTATTCTTGTTTTATTATAATAAATTGTTAATATAAAAACTATAAAATACAAGAGAACCCAAAGTGGTTCATTATTGAAATATAGAACCATTATATGATCTTTGGCTGATCCTTAAAATTTTAGGAATATTAAATCAGTTAACAATATAGTATTTGTTTTAAGAACTCATTTATGTCAATTTTGACAAAATTTAGTATTTGGTTTTTGTGAAACTCCTTCAAAATGATCTCATCAAAAAATAAATAAATTAAATCAATCCTTAAAAGTCATATTAACGTATAAAATTATTTTTATTCCTCAAAAGAATCAATTTAATGTTATTTTCATATTTATAATATCAATTATTTTTTTCATTCATTAATAAGGTCATTATTGCATTATCATAGTGTCGTAAATAAATTTAATTATATAATGTATAAAAATTATAAATAAAACCCAATTATATAGGAAATATTATATCTTTTTTAATAATATTAATTTTTTAATTTATCATATTTATAACTATATATTAAAAATGTTTTATTTATAAAAATTTGAAATCTAACACTCTTAACTCTTCTTTAAATAAAATAACAATAGATGTCCTAATCTAATCCATGTGGATAAAAGGGGATCATATTTTATTCCTAATGTTGATTTTGTTTTCAAAAAACTCATCCAACATAATTAGGACATTTATTAGGATAATTATAATATCATTTTTACTTTTAATTACCCAATTTACTTTTAACAATGGTAAAGAAAATTCAAAAGATACTATTCAAAAAAAAATATTTTCATCCTATTGAACCAAATTTTACGTACTGATGTCAACCAGGTCTCTATTATTTTTGAAATTCAATTCTCAAAAGAGTTAAAAATACATTTTACGTAAATTTGCAAATGTACCTAGAAGGTGGATAAAAGATGTTAAAACGTTCCATAAAATGTTATACATCTAATTTTATTATAAAATAACATCAATGAATTACATTGAACTTATATAGTTATTATGTATCTATTATTAACTAATATAAATTTAAATATAATATATAATTATTTAAATAAAAAGTAGTTTTTAAACAATAATGCAATGTTTATCATGATTCATAAAAATTGAATGTTTAAAGAAAAATACCAAATATTAACCCTATGTAAATTTTGATATTCCAAATCCAAAAATGAAGTCCATTTTAAAAAATAGAATTTATCAAATTTCAAAAAGTGGGTATTACTATTAATAATGGCATGTTTTGTTGGTCGTGCTGTGGTAGAACTCATGGTTGTGTACAACACAATCTATTGCATTATTCCAATAAAAACTTACTATGGATTCTTGGGGTGTTAAATTTTATAAAATTTATTAAATTTATTTTAAAAAAATGTTATTAGTCGATTTGAAAATATATTTTAAAAATTATATACTTATTTTTTTGAATGATTTTAATTTTGATAATAACTTCAAATAATAGATCCCAAAAAAATTCAAAAATACTATCTCAAGGAAATGTGGTGTAGAATATAAAAAATAATTCATTTATGGAAAAATATATTAATATTTCATAATACATATATTGAAATCAGACACCATAAAAAGGGAGATAAAAAATTTCTTTTGAAATGTGAAGTATAAGAAATTGATGTTCACATGAGAAAACACATAATTATGTATCAAAATATAAATGATATCATTGGTCAGAAGGAAAAAAATTGACTTAGAATAAAAATCATTATTATAAGGAATGAGAATAATTTAAAATATGTTCAATATTTTATGGGAAATAGATTCATTGGGGTGGAATAATTGTGTCCAACGTGTCATTTTCCCAAGAGGGAAATAGAAAATTCGATATAAAAATTAAGGATTTCAAAAATTGGGCAGTGAAGTATGAATATCAATATGAAACATTTTAGCTAAAGAAGAGGGATTTTGTATAACAAAATAAACTTACACCATCATCATCTTCTTAATTAATAACCAATTAATGGAATAACCTGATATAGATTATTAAATCCCTTAGGTATACTGAATTGTTATGATTAAATTAATTGATGGATAATTTTTAAAATACTTAAAGGAAATAAGTGGTGAATATGCATCATATATCAGTGAAGAAAAATTGTGATTCAAAAACTATTTCCATTAATCCCTCTAATATGAATGTGATATAAATTTTTTTATAAAAAACCAAATAACATTATAATATATTTAATAAAATTATTTATACCTAAATTTTTTTGAACCTAAATTATAATATTTTATTTTAATTATATCATATAGTAATATATTATTATCTCTCTCATATGTTATTACATTTAATTGTATGTTTAGTACTTGTTTCATATTGTAGGTGACAAATATTTTTTATATATTCAAATTCATCATCATAAGAAAATTATAATTATATTTATATGTGTTTTATATACATTAATAATGTCATAATTTCATTTAATAAGTATTTCAGTTATGATTTGTGACGATAAAGTTGATGTTGATCTTATTCGGTTAATTTTAAATGAATAGAAGGGTAGTTACATAATAATTAGTTAAATATTAATATAAATTATTCATTAATGAGAAACATTAATTATTTTCTTGTTAATTTCTAATATCCTTATTGTTTATTTTTTCACAGTAATCCATGATAGTGATTTATAACATTATTATTTTAGGTAGTGAAATAGTCTTAAATAAGAATATATTATAATTAATGGATAAATATTATTACATTGTGGTTTTTTATAATATCATTATTGAATAGTTATAATTATTTTATTTATATACTATTGATATGGTTAATTATACTATAATATATTTGTTAAATAATAAAAAAATAGAATAAAAAACAAAATATTCCACTTTCATTTTGGTAGTATTATACATGTGCGAAAATGTAACACATGCACTTTCAACTAAGAGGGTAAAATATATGGAATAATTTATATTTAATAATATCAATAATTTTAATATACTTTTAATATCATAGATGTAATGCAGTGTGGAAAAATCAAGCAAGCTGGCCCTGGAGATAGTAACCTGCATGAATGCATGACACCATCATCATTTTCTGAATTTCCTTGGAAGAAGGCATTGTGTTTACATATAATAAGAAATATAATATTAAATAACATTTTTAATAATTATGATATTATACTTTAAATTATATAATATGTTTTAGGGGATAGAATGAGAAATGAATCAAGAGATCTTGGTTGAATATATTACCTCCCCCTTTGCATGTTTTTGTTTCGGTAACACCTTGAGGATCCAAAACATGATATTTTGGAAATAATAATGATTATAACATGTGTGGGTATTTTTTAAAATTGAATATGGATAATTTATTTCTTAGGATAATGCATTTTAATGAGTTTTTAAATGGGCAGAAGGTGGGATCCTTTTAGAGCTGAAGAGAATGAAATCAATATTTGACATGGAAAGTGGAGAAAAATTGTAAAATAAAGTAGTTTTGATGATTTGAGATCAATAAATCCTTATTAATTGTTTTTAAAAACTAATTATTAAGAAATTTTAGGTCTTTTAATCACTCATTTTTCAATTTTATGATTTTTCTTATTTTATAGTGTAATTAATTTTCACCAATGATATTTAATTTCAACTGGAAAAAATAAAATGAGTCTAATTACATAAAATACAAATAAAAATTTCAAATATTCAATATATTTTAACAAATTGATCTTATATGTTAAATAAAAATTAATTTTAACATTATTGCATGTTACATTTAAAAACCTTTTTTTGGAAAAATATTTTCTATTATTAAAATAAATTTTTAGAAAGCCATTATTAGTGTTTTGGATTTTGATGAATTTTATTAACTTATTAATTAAAAAGTTTATTTATATAATTTTAAAATAAATCCAAAATATTATTCCAAATTTTAGAAATGTAATAAAAAGGGAAAGACTAAAAATAGTTTTTATTTGAAAAATATGTCTTAATTTCCGAAATAGACAAATTTGGTTTTCTAAATTCAATACATATTTTTAATAATCATAATTTAACTCCATAATTAATTTTTTAGTCATGAATAATGTTTTATAATATTTTAATTTATAATTATTTCTCTAAATATCATAAATTCTCGAGTTTCTGTACAAACGTTGTCACTATTCACATAAAAAATAATCTTTTCATTAAAATACTAAAAAAATGAAAACTTTTAATAAATATTAAATTAAAAAATTAATTTTTTATATATTATAATTATTAATAATTTAAATATCTTTTTTAAATTAAAATAAAAAATATATAAAAAAGTTTTCCCATTTTAAACGATGATTTTCTGTCTTCGAAAAATTATTTCTTATAAATTTTAAAAATAAAAAATGTTTACATATTTATTGATTTATAATTAAATTTTAAAATATTACCACATAATTAATTAAGATAAAATAAAAA
Organism: Viscum album; assembly: GCA_963277665.1. Classification (NCBI taxonomy): domain Eukaryota; kingdom Viridiplantae; phylum Streptophyta; class Magnoliopsida; order Santalales; family Viscaceae; genus Viscum; species Viscum album. The sequence goes on along the minus strand of OY728128.1, from coordinate 1,296,226,198 downwards.
ACAATTTAAAAGAAATACATATTCGGTTGAGAACAATCCATTTGAAAATTAAATCATTTTAATTATTTATCCTCTAAATATAAGAAATTTTATCTAAGTAAAATATTTTTCATTACCATAAGTTATATTAATCTTCTAATTTTTTAAATAACATTATTTGTATATGTCACATATCCTTTTAGGACTGTGGTTCATGTGGTTTGAGCTATATAACACAATAGATTTATTAAATGGAATGATAAATTGAAAAATCATAGTTCCCTGCATTCCCCTAGTTATTTACATTTTATCACTAGAATTTTAATTATAAATTACTAGAGAAAATATACATGGTCATGTAATATATAGAGAAGACAGAAGATATAATTTCTAATTGTCTATCAAGTTTAAAAACATAAAAAACATGTATTTTTACCCCAGAATATGTCCTTCATATTATTGATTTTTTTCTAAAATCAGTTGATCTAAAAAACCATCATAGAATTGGGTATCATAAATCATATTATAGAATTCTTTATCGAAGAGATATCATTTTCATCCTATCATTGATATATTATTACTGGTTATTTATAAATATGATATTTTATTTCTTGATTTGAGAAATTAAAATGGATTCTTATATTAATATTGAAAATTCTAAAAAAACATCTAATTTTTTACTAATAGATTTAATAATATTTGGATTAATTATAATCCCATACACCATGAAATATATTCATATAACTTGGATATAGTAGTGAATCCACTTGGTGTTTTAATTTATAATTCACTAGTAAACAGTTGTAGAAAATTTACATGAAATTAGACATCCAAAAAATCTATTGTGAATAAGAAGTGTACCTTGAACCACTTAATTATCAATATTGACATTAATAATTTTATTTTGATAGTATTTTAATTTTCCAATGATCTAGGGGTTTTTAGCATCAATTTTATTCATAATAAAAAATATTATTTCTTTGGTCTTCTTATTGAACAAATTATATTCAAATAGAAAATCGAATTACTAGTTGGTGTTGAAGAAAAACATTATTTTTTTCCACTATGTTAAAAGAAATTGTGAGTTTTTATTAAATAAATTATTCTAGGATTCCATCATTTCCAAATAAAAAAACTTGATGTTCTTTTGAGACATTCCCATGGGTGATTCATCCCTTATTTTTGACAAATAAGATATTTAAAATTCTATACCTCAGAAAATATATCACCTAAAATTCCATGAGACTCCTTAATTGTATTATTTTGTTTGTTTAGAGAATAAAATATATTAATATCATTTATTATAATTTGTCATAGATGATTTGGAATAACCACATGATTTTTCACTCTGGATCCTATCATGTTTGGTTTCTAATTGAGTAATCATGACATTATCCTTTTAAACCATTATTATCTCTAACTATTATTACTCTACCCATTACTGAAAAAAATGGGGTTGTCCTGATTGATGACCAATTAACATAATTAAATATTTATCATAAATTATAACTTCAAAAAAATAATCATGGAACACATTACTCTTTAAAAAATTACATTATCATTTATTTACCCTAAATCAATATCATTTAAGTATTGGATTCTTTAAGTTGGATTCTTTGATACTTATTAACCTAGTTTTCAAAAATAATAAATCCTTTATAATTTTTCATAAGGAGAACATGCTAAACCATAAAAAATCACGTGTGACTGTAAAACTAGGTGTACTATTAGGCCACTATGTCACGAACCCAGTAACCATTGAGTTAATACCCAATATGCACATTTTAGGGATACTACCTCTTGGTAAATTTATGATAAATAATAAATTCACATCTATTATCTTGATATTCATGTAATCTCATGGAAACCCACACAATATCTGCTTAATAAAAATTTCATGATTTTATCCAATATTCATATGTATAAATAGGGTTTTCACTAAATCTATTTCATCCCAATTCCAAAAAATAACTGTCCAAATTCCAAAAAACAAAGATACCCCACTTTTATACTATACAAGTAACCCTAGAACCACATTCATGGATATAGTTATAAAGATACACTTCTTAAATATTTTATTTTGTCTAACATTATATTTACTAAGCTAAACAGATATTCATTTTACATTATTTCTAAAAGTAAAATATTAAATCTCACAAGCAATCAAAAAATTACAAGAACTAATGGTTTAATATCATTTAGTATCCACTATATATGCTACAAATTTTGAAATACTGGTGAACATGTGTCCATAATTGGTTAGTACTATACTCTCTTCTATAATTTTGATATGTTATATCCATATTCATAACACAGGGAATATAATCATAAGATAAAATTATATTTAATTGGAAAATTATCCAAATATCATCTAGAGATATATATTAATAATATTATATGTATAATGATATGATAAGTATGTTATTAAAAAAATGGAATAGTAAGAGTTGTCCACATAATATAATAGAATTGCTTTTAGTCACAAATGATCAACCATATGTCACTGTGTATATCTTTATAAACATGTTAAAATAAACATAAGGAATGCTTGCATAATATTAAAAAAATTAGAAATATAGGTTCCATAAGTCAGATAATAGGAAACTATATCCTATTGGATTAAAAATTAATACCTATTTCCGATTAAATTGAGGTATTTGGATAATGACCAATATATCTTGTTGGTCTTTGGATAATAATCTATATACGCTATTGAGCTTGTGTAAATAACCTATGTAACCTCTTGGGCTTGGGAGAACAACAAGTGTACCCTGTTTAGCATGTGATACCAAAAAATGTACAAACTTGGTCCTAGGAAAACAACCATTTACCCTCTTGGTCTTGGGATAACAACTCATTTACCCTCATGTGTGGGGTTAACAATCTATATAAACTCTTGGTGTTGGGATTATAACCTATTTACTCTCTTGGTATTGGGATACTACCCACATACCTGTTTTTGAGCTCACGACATGTAAAACATCAACCAATTTATTCATGGGTTATATAGGACCCCAACAATAATATAATAATATTATATTTATAAGGACTTCATGAATTATGATGACAACCACACTTCTAACACCAATTAATTATCTCATGGAAAGAGAGAGATGTGCATCATGATAACATCCATTAAAAATATCATAATCGTTTTATAGAAGTTATGTTAATAGTTAAATATGAACATATCTCATATATAGAATAAATAATGTTGGAGGATATTAACATACATAAATGATACCATTTTATGATTATTAAATCAATGTCATTAAAAATAAAAGGAAATTCAATAATTTTTCTTCTAAAATCATTAATATATATTTTTATGTAGAAAAAAAATAAAAAATATAGACAGGAATATTCATTATAAAATGGTTATAACCGTTAAAGATTGATTTCATTTTTAAAAACATTTAAATCTGATTTTAGAAAAAAAAATTTATTACCTTAATGAGATATAGTTATTGGTCTATTTGAGAAGATATTATAAAAAATATTTAAGTCAAAACTTTTTAAAACATATAATTTTAAAAATATCCTTCAATAATAGATCATTAAAAAATACATAAATTTTCTCTCAAGTAAATAAAAAATGAAAAAAAATATTAGCATGGTATAAAAACAATTTTATTATTTTAAAATACCTTAATTTGAACTTCACATTATAAAAAGTGATAAAAAATTTACTATTGAATATAATAGAAGGAAAATATAAAGGTCACATGTGATAGATTTTTAGATTACCTTGATAATATGAATAATTATGATAAAAGTATTCAATGAATGATATATACCCCAAAAAAAGGATATAAATGGTGAAAATATATCATATATCAATGAAGAATGATTGATTTGCAAAAACCCTTAACAATAATCATTCATAACTGAATGTTATTAAAATTAAAATATAGAAAATAACTATATTAATCACCTTTTAATGTACCTTATTTATAACTATAATGTTTTATAAAATTAATGTCTAATTATATATTTCAAATATATTTGATACTAATATTTTAGTTTCATAATCAAATGTTCTTATCATTGATTATTTGTTTAGTGCTATTTTTAATGGTCGTTTATACTATTATTTATTGATTAAAGTTTCATCATTATAAATTAATCATAGGTATTGAAATAGATATTTTATAATTAATTTTTTTGTTTCATATTTATTTTAGTTATGATTTGTGATGGAAAAGTTAGCAACAATCCTGTGGAATTAATTTTTAGTGATCATAAGTGTGGAATGATAATAATACGTTAAATAGTAATATAACCCTTAAATAACCATAATATAAAAATTATTGTCTTATTAATGTATAATAAAATCAGTTGTTACTTTTTCATATTCATTACTGATAGATATTTATTTCATTGTTTATATAGGTGGTCAAATCGACATAAATAAGGACATGATTTAATTAATGGATAATAAGGATTATTGATTGACATAGTTTTAATATCCCTATTAAATAAGTATAATTATATAATTTATAGTTTTTTAATATAGTAAATCAAATTAGATTTTTTTATTATAAATAATAAAATACTAATGGTAAAATGAAATGTTTCACTTTCATGGAGGTGGTAGTCTACACATATACATAATGAAATTGTATATTTTCAAAGGATTAAAATCAATATATGGAATAGATTATAATTTTAGAATATTAATAATGTAGCAATATCATATTATTCCTTTAAATAGACTTTTAGAACCAAACTTTTAATGAATTGATGATGAAATTAAGAATGTCATTCATGGATTTAGTACTCATCACATACATATGATGGAATCTTTATTTTTAATAATTTTAGAGTAATGTAAAAAATAGACATTCCACTAGGATAATTAATTTTAATAATATTATTAATACTGATGATTTTATGATTTTATGGATATATTATGTTTTTGGGGGTTGAAGAAGAAAATAATTAAGTCATCTCATTTGAAAACATAACCTCTCCCTTTGGATGTAATAATTTGGGTAACAAATTAAGTATCCATTCTTCAGTTTTTTGGAATGAAAATTGCATATAATATTGGGGAAGAGAGTGGAAGATATATTGGGGTTTATTTTTTTCTATGATAATTATTTAAAATGATTGTATGAATATGTTGAAGGAAGACACCTTTTTTGGTGAAGGGAATGAAATTTTAAAAAATATTACTTTACAATATAATGAGAGAACATTTTTTACATGGAAAAATGATAAAAATAGGATGACATGTACTGGGGGTGTTAGGCATGGTCAAGAATCCTTCACCCATTCAATTTTTGTTATGTTTTAATCATTTGTTAAATAGTTTAATCTATTATTTTTCATTTCATTACTGTTTTGTTTTTACCATGGTAATGAACTTTTACCAAACTAACTTACTATTAGTGAAAAAAATAAAATGTTTCATATTAATTAATTGAGTTCTATAATTCCTTGACCTAGATACCACTAATTAGTGTTCTCTAAGCCATTTGGTTATGAGGCCTCAAGTGTGCTTACCCATAATATTGAGACTTCCGTATTTCTATGAGGGTTTAAGATGTTAAATTGGGGATAATACACATTAATATCATAGTAATAAAACAAAAGAAATAACTTAGTGTAATAAATTACAATAATTAAAAATGAGTTTTAAATTAGGAAATAAACTGAAATAAAACATTCTATAAAAATAAATGTAAATTCAATAAAATCCCAAATCGCTATGTCAGTCATACAACACTATTCACCCACTAGGCTAACTATACATATATTGGAATAAATGAATCTTAAATAAAAGTATAGGGCACTATTTATAACTCTGAGATAGACCAAAAAACATGTCTCGAGACATTGTTGAACTGCATTGGCCAAAAAGAAGAACTGACAAGAGAAGCTTTCCTCGATCATGATCCTCTTGCCCCCAAGCTTATCTAAAATACAACTATGCTCAACCTAAAAAAGAAAACATAAAGTCTACACACAAACCATGCTCTACTATTAGGGTTGAGAAAGAATCATAGTTGGCCTCCCCAATGATGAACCTACAAAATATACTCCAATCATGGCATGAATAATTAATATGCTTAGCCTAGCTGAGACACAACTGAAAATATAAGTAAATAAAACCATAATTAAATCACAGTAGAACCCTATGTTCATAATCACGATCTACTAGGAATGTGACACCATGGATGTCCATTTCTATATGATTATACATGTATAGTATTTTACCAATAAATATATATAAAAATATTAATATTCATGAGTATGGTTATGTTAATAACATAAAACCCAACATCAATTGATCCTTAGGTCATTAATCCTATTTGTATAGTCATCATTTTTAAGGTAATTGATGAGGATGTCATACCAATCAAGCCATATATCATTAAATATATCTATGGTTAATAATGATAGTTGACATATAAATTAATCATCCAAAGCATGAAATAATCCCTACGTGTCTAAACAATAGGTGATCTGTAAGGAGAACTCATTAGTGAGACGTCATGCCCCCTAGGAGTCTCTAATAAGGGTGAGTAGGATCATCCATATCATCCAAGAGAGAATAATCCTTCTGGGTATAAAATGATTTGAGGCCTGATTCCAAACACCAATATCATGTAAAAACTGTCATGGAGAGCATAATCATCCCTAAAAAGCCAAAGGTCTAGGATATAATAACCATCCTCTATAGAACACAAGTCGAAGAGAGCGTAATAATATTCATCACTATATTGAGTGGAATTATACCCAAATGTCGTTAATATGAACTATATTCCAATATTTAATAATTTTAGGCTCAACAACTAGATTCTAGGAATCCCCTATAAAAATATTAATAATATAATATTCCAAATATACAAGTTCAACAGCCAGATCATAAGAACAATGTATGAGAATTCCAAAGAATATGATAGATCTCAATAATGACATATTGGAATCCAAATGATAAATAAAGATGAACCACATTTGGTTCAACATACACTAACCAAGATTCACCTATAGTAATCATCATTGCATTGGAAATAAACATTTGAATGATAAACAGAAGATTTAGTTTGGCTGAATTCTTAAACCAAACACTACTTCCATATCCCTATGGGATTACTAGTATGATATGTTTCCTAAAGTGACACTAGAAACCATATCAACCCCAACCTGTAGTATTGGATCATAGTTAGATAAACATTTGGGCCTCCATTATGTCCCTTAAGTCAAAAATTGAGAGGAACCCTACATGGGATCATTAAGGTATGCTCATAAAGAAAGTAATCATACATGGGTTTCATTGACTAAATTGTAAAAGGAGAAATAATAAATGAGATCATTAAATTAAAGGTATACAGAGGAATCCTACAAGGAATCATTGGAATGGTAAATTGGTAAATGGTTCCTACAAGGGAATCCCTACGTTTTCATGTATGAGAAGGTATCACATAGAGGACCTATGATAATAGAATAATGATAGATGCATCCTAAAAGGGATCCTATAGGTCGAAATATATAAAGAAGAATCCTATAAGGGACTCATATAATAACTAAACTCATGGTCTCATAAGATAGAAGGGTACACCTCGCAATGGATACGTCCTCAAAGGGAAAGATATAAGAGAATTGATCAACATAGATATCTCACGGCCCATCTCCGATCATGTTGTCAAACTATGTTGGTCCAAAAACCCAACCTATCATTATCATTTCATGCATCTACCTCAGGTGATAATAGGATTCTATTAATGGAAGATAAAAAACTCAATTTAAGTATAATATTGAAATGACTCACAAGTGTCATCAAAACACAGCATGGGTCTTACAATCACGATCCACATGAAAATATATTCACGATAGACTACTCTTAGTTCCAATTACAAATCATGTGAAAGGAGATATGAAATAACCAAAGATGGTTTAAAGGGTATGGTAAATGATATGTTTCCCTGAGCTCAATATGTATACTTCCAAAGCCCCACCTGAGCATGTACTCTGAACTGAAGTTTTGAAAACAATGATGTACATATCTAGTAATATCTATACATGGTGTGTATCTTACATGAGGTACCTTCCCATATCCTTCATTTGGTTTTTTCCTTGAATATGGCGTGGTTCTGTACCATTACATGGTTTGTGAACCAAATGAGGTCTATTTGTGTACTCCACATGTCATGTTCAACATGCATGGGTAACCTAGTCGGGTACTCAACCACACAAATGAGTACCGGTTTACAAATTCTATACCCCATACATGATGTTTACTACAAAACATCTTCTATGAATAGGAGGAACACAAGGCCTGTGTTACTTGAACCACATGCTATGTAAACTAATTTTCCTGAATGGAAAACCCTAAAAATGGCCCCAAATACCCTATTTTTACCCCAAACCAGATGATCATCCATACAGAGGTCGAATAAATAAACAAATTGGATTAAATCATGAAAATATTAATCTATATTTCTTTGAGTAAAAACATAAAAATTAACTACCTTTGGGTGTAATTTGCGAAAGCTTTTCCCATTTTCAAAGTCCACAATTCTCGCATGACAATCCAACACATCCCAAGCTCTGTAGTGTTACATCCCACTCTCCTTATCCTACTCTCTCTATCCACCTCTATCATTTACTCTCAATAACACATGCATGAGGAGCCCCAAAAACATTTCTAAGAAGTAATGATTAAATAAATAATTGAATAATAGAAAAAAAATAAAGAAACTACAAATAAAATGTAAAAGGGGTCTCGGCCGACCCAGACACCCAACGCAAGTCTATTCTCAACCTAGGAAAAACCCTCCATCCCAGACTCAATGGAAGAGATAGAATCTCAATCCAAAAATCCATTAAAAATATTTTTGAATAAACATATGTGAATACATTAGTATTTATTTAATAAAATATAAAATATTAGTTATTTCACAAAAATTATAACAAGTCATATTTTAACCAAACTATTATCCATGGGTACCCTATATTAGGACCAATAGTGTGTTCATGAAAATAACCTGAAATCCTTGTCATGGTGAAAATACCATTTTCAACTTATAATAATCTAAAAGAAAAAATTCAAATTTCTCCTCAAAATCATAGTTAAGAGAAAATAGGTACTGAAAAACTCCCCACAAAAAAATATATCCCATACTCTAAAATATTAGTGGTACGACTTGTAGTTAGGCTCTCAACCCGAGCATCTTCACCTCAAGCAATCAGGACAATCCATTGACTAGCCTCATAATGTCAACAGCTATCCTGTAAACGAGGGACACTTAATTATTCCTGATCTCATAATCCTCACCATATTAATACCCTTATCAACATCTGAAAACTAACATAAATCCTAATGGATCATGTAAAATTAATGATTTAAACTTAAAATGAGGGTATCCAACCTCAGCGGCCCTTGACGTACACCCAACCATATGTCTTACCTTCTATCAGTTATCAAGTTGATCCTGAATAGGTTCTTTTTCCTATCATGTAATGATATTTAAATAAAAAGAATCTTGGTGTATGGTCGAGGATATCTCTCAGCGAACTCATGATAAATTTGAGGTTGAGGATTGTCATCCCTAGTAAAGAGTACATTAAGACTCTATTTAAAATCTTGTAAAACTCTCACTTTGATATATGCTCCCATATAACATGGATAAATTTACATTACCCAACACCTGACACAATGTCAGCCTACAATACATGTTCAGGATCAATACATGAGAAACATCATACAATACAAAATTCATTATATTTTCACATCTACTGTGGAGAAATATTCAGCATTTAACTAAGAATACTGGTCCCTGATGCCTATATACTATATTGAAACATCGGTACTTGACTCGCATCCATTAACTCAAATTTTTACACTTCAAATTTTTCAATGAACAAGTATATACCATTATTACCTATCTAATACATCATAGAGTCATCAATTATAATGATTATATGACCATACTACTCTGGTATTCCAGTTTCATTAATCTATAAGAACTTTTAGACCCCCTTTCCAAAAGCAGGAAACACACCCATTCCATGATTTATTGCATAACCGTCTGTCACCCGATGATATTCGGGTCATGAACGTCTACATGAGGTCTGACAACAATGGAGAAAGTGGAAGCCCTAGTCAAATAAGTGAGGTACCAATATATTTATTCATATCAAAACATGTTTTGACATAAAAAACCTTGGTTCTTTTATATATATAAAGGATCAACCAACCTATAATGAAAAACTCAATAACCTTCCGTGCATCGATCTCTAAGAAAAACATATATCACTACATAAAAAGGAATCAAAATACACTTCCAACCTACCTCACATAGGTTTCCCTTGAAAAACATATATGCTGACCTACAAGGGCCAGAGTCAAAATAATGGGCATCTAGGTATCCAACCTATCGCTACAGATCACAATAACCATTGAGATTCAAAACAAAAAAAGTGGCATATAGGGACCTCATCCTTTCATAGAATCAACATAAGAAACTTCTGTCTTGATGTCAAAATACCATCATTTAGGTGAAAAATAACTAATACTCATCGTGAATCAGTATATGATAGTACACCACAGAGATCCAATTCCAATGTAAGGTATCTATATCCAGACAAATTATACTTAGTGGTCTGACTACATAACTAGAAAAAAAAACAACCAGCTATAAGTGGTAAAACAGAATGGCATTACATGCCATATTAACAAACTAGTGTCACTGCACCACATATGCAAGAGCACCAAGTCATCATCCTCAACACCAATGCCTCATCATAAATCCACATAACCTTCCATAATAATAAAATATTTATATTTGTATGGTCTCTTATTCAATAGGCCTCAATCATCTATAAAAACCACTATAATTACTATATGATGAGAATCCTATATGCCAAATATTATTCTTGAGATGCCACTTTCCTTTTCCAACCATGAGTCTAAATCCGTCTCAAGACCCTTAAAATGGTCCAAGAGCCAAAAATACACTATAAATCATAACATACACCAAAAATGCGCATCACTCGATAGGAAAATCATATAAAACTATAACAACTCAATCCAGGACAACAATCCCATACCTTGATATGAAGACATCTTATCTAAAACACTATTCATGACACAGTAGTTAGATATCCATCTTTAGTATACACACATTCCTAATGCATATGTATACCATATAGTAAATATTGAATACCATGAAATGAATAGCACTGATAAAATATTATTACAACTCATCCCGGATGCCACTAAAATGGTGCTCTGATTCGGTTGGTTATGAGGCCTCAAGTGTGCCTCCTTGTATACCAGAGGCTGCTGACTAGCAGTGAGGGACTAAATGGTTTAGTGGGGAGACTAAAATCTCATATAAGGGTACTAAAATATCATAAATAGATATGTATCATAAAAACAATAAGTAAAAAGAGTGTATAAGTAGTAAATAAACTAAAATTAAAAATACTAAAATAATAAATAAAATTTCTATAAAATTCCGAACAAATATATAATACATAAAACATTTTTCACCCAAATATCCAACTATAATGATAAATGAAAAATAGGAAAATGAAATAAAATTATTGGGATCAATAACTAACTCTATTCTATACCACATACTTGGTCTCCAATCACGTTCGAACTGAACCTTCTATAATAGAAGAACCAATACGAGAATATCTACTTGATCATGAAACTCTAGGCCCTAACCCTATCCCCTAGGCCCTTGTGATCATCCTGAAAAACATACCTAATGTTGAAAAACAAAATTATATAAATGTGAAGGGTTGAGAAAGAATCTCAAGTGGTCACCCCAACGATGAACCTATAAGATATTCATCCATAAGTGCATGAAAAAGAAATATGTTCAACCATGTTGATACTCAACTGAAAAGATAAGTAAAGCCAACAAACATTAGATCGTACTCCAAACATGGGTCTGTAATCCCGATAAATATTTGAAGTCCACCATGGATTTACATATTAATATGTTTATAAATTTTTATTATAATACCTATAAATATATACATAAATTTTAATATTAATTATTACGGTTGAAGAAATAACATAAAAGCCAAAATTAGTTAATCCTTGGGTATGTAGTAACAGTCGTCTAGAAATCCTCTATAATGGAATTAACTAGATGAAATTAAACTCAATACATGTTTTTTTATGTCAATCTCTGGGTCCATAATCCCAATATAAATATAACTACATCAGACAATATCAAAAATATCCCTGAGCAAGCTAGGATACCACATGGGGATACTCGTCCTACACCTGAGATCACCCATACTCAAATCCAATCATCATAAATAAGGATTTAGGGGAAGTAAAATTGGACATCTTGTAAATGGTTACTAATCTAGACTCCATGATGTTCAGTCCTTGTCAATCTAGTCTAATGTATGAGCCCAAGGACCCTATCAATAGGTGGTCACAAAATACCAAACATGGATAATACCTAAGTGTCTAACCCTGAAGTGATGTATAAGGAGAAAACACCAGTGAGGAACAATTACAACCCCTGGAGTCTCTAATAAGGGAGATAAGAATCATCACTATCATTTTTAAGATCATAATCATTCCGGGTATCAAACAATGTGAGATGACATGCCCAACATTGCATTCAAGTAAATAGTCTGAGAGAGTGTAATCCTCTATATCATGACATAGGTCAAAGAGAGCATAATAATATACTATATAAAAAAAGATTAGGATAATGTAATAAACCTCATCAACTAAGAGAGTGAAATCATCCACAAGTATCAATACAAGGGACACCATTCTTGTAAATCTTAACTTTAGGAAGAACAGTCTGAATCTGTGAAGCTCCATTGAAAATACCAATCATATTATAAATAAATTATACCATTTTGATATATAGATCTATGAAGAAAATTCTTGGAATATTAGTGAATATGATGGATCTTGAGAAGAACAAATAGGCATCCTAAATATAATGGATGATGCCTTATGTCAGGTTCAACTACCACCAAACATGAATCACCTTTGGAAGTCATATTTTCTTCAAAAATAAAGTAGTAATATTTAAATAAAATTGATGGTGGATGAGCACCTAACCCCAAAGATAATTCAAAATCCCCATGAGCATAAAATTTCTTTTGGGGTTTTATGGTGACACCCTCTACTATCTTTACCAAAACCCGACGTACTAGCTCTATATCGATCAAACATTGAGGCATCCTCAAGGTCCCTTATGTCTAACTTCGAGAGTTATCCATTTTGATATACTTGAGGTATATACATAAATGAAGCAATACTAAATGGTATCATTAGCTAATAAGGTAAAAGGAGGAATCATACATGGGATCCATGGATTAAAAGCCAATAGAGGAATCCTACAATTGATACTCAGAACATTACAAAGCTAATGGGATCCTACAAGGAACTCCCAAAGTCAGCATTTAAGTGACGAAAACCCATAGTTGACAAATGGTAATAGGAAGAAGATAAAAGTATCCGAAAATTAATCCTCTATGTTGAAAAGTAAGTAGGGGAATCCTACAATAGATCCATAGGATAGAAAAATCATATCTATATAGGCCAGAAAGGCACATCTCTAAAGTGGGTTTCCACAAAGGAAAAGATACAAGATAATCAATAAAGAGAGATGCATCGTGGCCCATCTGAGATGACGGTCTCAAATTTATTTTGTACGAATGACCATCCTATCATTTACATTTTGTGTATCTCTCATGTAAATAATAAATTCTATTAATGGAGGATGGAACTCTCTATTTATAAATAATCTTGAAAGGAATCACATGATTCCTCAAAACACATCACAGCTATTACCAATGCGATCTATGTGAAAAAGATAATCATAATAGACATATATTAGGTCAAATTGTAAATTCTCATAAGGAATATAAAAAACAAAATAGTGTTAAAAGGGGGTATTATATGATCTGACTCTCTTATCACACAATGTGTACTCCCAAATCCAAAAATTGGTGTGTAATTTGCCCAGAAATGTAATGTAAACACCCATGTAAATGACGTGTAAGAATTGTTAATGGGATGTAACCTATATGGGGTACCTTCCAGTGTCCCTAACCTGGATTGGAAAATTTTATAGCATGGTATTTTACCTATACATGATGTGTGATCCACTTGGGTTCTATTTGTGTACACCATATGACATGTGCCCCTAACATGAGGTTCATCGTTGAGAACTCAGTTATAAGGCTGAGTACCTATACACAATGTCTATAAGCAAGAAATGTTGTGCATCCAAAAGGATAATATTCCCGAAACAAAAAGATCACAAAACATGTGTGCCACGAACCACATGTTGTGTACACAGGTTTTACTAAACAGAATTCCGTCTGAACCCCCCAAAACCCCCATTGGTATCCCAAAAGCAGTAGATCGACCCTCATGGGTTTCTAATAAATCATTAAATAAGATTAAAACATTAAAATAAATAATTTATGTTGATTTTTATGAAAAATATAAAAACAACCAACCATTGGGATGGGACCTGCCAAAGGTTCACCCATTTTCATGGTCCACATTTGTCGCACGATGATCTGACACATCCTATGATCCAAGGAGGAACCTCCCTCTCTCACTCTCCTTCTATCACTATATATATATATATATATCCCTCTATAATTTTCCCTCTCTCATTTATGTGATGGATGATCCCTAGTAGAGTGCACACGACTCTATGAGGAAAAGAAGAAAAGAGAAGTAGCAAAAGAAAAGTATTCAAAGGAAAAAAATAGAAGGGGTATAGGCCATCCCTGATTCCCAACATGAATTTATGCCTCCCCTAGGGAAAGGTTTCCATCGATAACTCCTATATGATGACTGATTGTCATTATGATGCTCTATTCAAAAGACAAACCCAGAAAATCTTTCATGAATATATTAATATATGTTAAATTAAGTATTAAATATTTGATATTCCAGTAAAATTAAATGGATTATATTTAAGCAAAAATCTTTTCCCACTATAAAAACCCCATTCTAGGAGAAACATCTTAGTATGAAAAATTATCTGAAACCATTTCCTTGGGAAAATAGACGTTTTTAAACATTATACAGTTTAGAATGAAATAAAATTCAAATTTATTCTTGGTATTTATGTCCCAAAGAATATAGGTCCTTTCAAGACCTAATTATTCAAAATATAAAATATATTTTATAAAAAAAATATTTTTTTGAAAAATTAAAATTTAAGTTATAAAATATGATTTAAAAAAATGTTATTTTAAGATTAAATGTTATGTTTATGAAAATATTTTCACTGTTGTGGATTTTAAAGAAATTACATGGTTTATTATTAACCAATGGATATTTAATTGATATGTTAATAAATTTAAAACATAAAAAAATCTCTAAACAATATAAATGAATAATAAAGACTGAAAATAGTTTTAATTTGATAAAAGATTACTTAATTATCAAAATGGTAAAAATCAGTTTTCTAAATTTATGATAGTATTTTTTTTAAGCTTCATTTACATCCAAAATTAAATTTTTGATCATTTAAAATGTTTCATATGTTTTTAATCAATAATAAAATATTAATATAGTTACCTAACACAATGTTTCTTATAAAAATTATGTTTTTCAATATTACCAAAAAAATCAATTATGTCATAAAAATATGGTATAATCAACCTAAACTAATCTTAACATGCTTATTTTTTTGAATTTTTAAAATTGAAATAATGAATTTTTTAAAGTTTTATCTCATAATATAATAATACAATTAAAAACATTATTTATTGAAAAATGATGCTTTTAAGTGTTTATAATTTTATTTTTGATCAATTTAAAATTTTGAAAATTTTATTTTATTAATTATTAGAAAATATTATTTTAAAATTAGAAAATATAATTTATTAGTATAAAAAAATTTAAAATACATATTTGTGATGAAAAATAATTTTAATATTAAATTATTTAAATAATTTATCCTTTAAATGTTAAAATTTTAATCAGGTATTATCTTATTATTTACAATTCCATTTATTATTCCTTGAATTTCCTTAATAATATTCCTCCAATATGTCATGGATCATTTTAATTGTGTGTTTTATGTAAAGAAAACTATTAATCAACTTGTAAATATTAAATGTTAAGATATATTGTAAAATAATATGGATTTACTAATACCTAACTATAATTTAACTGATGATGATTTTTTATCATTTTGGGGGTTTTCAAACCCCTCATGTTCCCTGTGATTGATATCTACAAAAAATGAAGACACATGCCTTTAACATAAACTATACCCATATCTTGCTAAAGAATCATGGGGGTTTCAAGAATGTTGTTCTAGGATTATGGTAGTTTTCTAAATTTATTTGTCTTTGATTACTCATCCTAATATCCCCTATATATTTAGTCATTCCATTCATGGGATTTAATGTTAGATTACAAAATATCATTGTTGAATTTTATTTTACTGATATGAATATCATGCGTGATTGATAATGGAATATTTTTAAGTGTGGATACATGTAAATTAATTCTATTTTTTAAATGGTTGATTTTGAGAGGATTTTTCATCTGGGTTCTATTAGTTGTGATTAAAATCTTCTAATTATTTCAAATTGGAAATTATGTGATTTGGTAATGGAATGACCAAGTGTGTTTTTTGGGTTTGTGTACACCCCATTACTTATTGTTTTAGTATTACGGAATCGTACTACATCTATTGTATTTTTTTATTATATGGATATTTTATGTAAATAGAGTGGCTTCTTATTCATGAGTAATTTATTTCGATACCATAACATTGGAATCAATGATGATTATGATGACCATTAACTAATGAAACAAATGTTATATGTGTCAGGGGGCTATTAATTATTATATTTTTTTATTTATTTAGAACATAGTTCATGTATACTAGTTATATTACATGTTTACATTATTACAGATTATAAAAAACATTATAATATGAAATTAAATGTATATATAAATTGGGAAAAATTATATAATCTAATAAAAAAATGTATATCATTGTTAGGATGAATTATTCATTTGATTTCTGCATGTGTTATCATATTTTATTGGGTCACAGAAGTATTTTCATTAATGTGTGAGTCTTTAATTAGAATCATATTACAAAAAAAATTCGGGTCTTTGAAATGAAATTTTTATTGATACTGATTATGAAATGGGAATACAAAGGAAAGTGTGATTTAAAATGATTTTTTAGAAATGAGATTATTCATGGAAAAAGTGGGTTGAATTATAAAAAAGGGTTTAAATATATTTAGAATAATGAATTTAGGTATGAATAGATTATATGATATTCATTATAAATATATCTCAAATGATTTAATTTATTAGTTTTTTATTAATGACTAAGGGATATTATATTTGAAAAATGGGTTGGTTCAATTGAAATTGTGTATACAAACACTATTTTCAATGAATGTATTCTTATGTTTAATGTCTTTATGGATAATTTCCATTTGTATATAAACCTATTTTATAATTATATATTTTAAAAATACAATAAAAAAAATACTTTTTTAGATTGGTTTCATAATCAAGAATGAGTTTTGTCTGTTTTCTTGATGATTTTATATTTTCTGAAATATGGATTCTACCAATTGGATTATGACAATATTAAGAAATATTTGTTTTTTTAAAAAATATAGAGTTATGTAATTGTATTTTTATGAGACATCATTTAAGGTCAAACTAGGGTCATTGTCATGTTTTGAGATAACCATTGATAGGGTGATAGACACATCTAGATAGTTTGAGAGAGTGTATAGATTTTTACCATAGTCCTTGAAGAATGAATTTTCATATCATGTGTAAGAACCCGATTCTTATTTTGGAGGTACGAGTTCTTATTTTCCTTTTCCTTAAGTGTTTTTGAGAAAATATGGAAATGGTGAAAAATCCAAAATTTTGGAACTACACATCGTGTACTTTATCCACATGCCATGTACTTTTGGCCGTGTTAGGATGAGTACACGGGGCGTGTAGCCATGCTGGCGGCGAAGGGTGTAGGAACTGACTACACACCGTGTAGTGGTACCTTACATGCCGTGTAGTCAGTCGGCAGACTTAAACAGTAAGGCGGTGGCGTCTCCACCATCTGGGCAGCAGTACATGCCGTGTACTCAGGAGTACATGTCGTGTACTAATGTCAACAGATGAACAGTGTGGCGGTGCCGGTAGAGGAATAGTTAAATGGAGTACACGCTGTTTACGTGGATGTACATGTTGTGTACTTTGTTTTTTCGGCTTAAAATAGGCAGTAGCCTCCTCATTTGGCAGAGGAGGCGTTTGAGCCGTTTTGGAGCCAAAGGAGGAGGCCGGATCTTTGAAGATATACCGGGCGTTCTTCTGGAATCCGTTTTAGCTTCGGACGATCTCGTTGGAACTGCACGGTAAGCCCTCTCCTCTCCTGGTACCGTTCTTGCCAATTCTTCTCCTAATGTAAGTTATTTAAGTTTGTTCGGTTTTTGTTCTTTGTCAGATCTATTCCATTCTAGGGCGTTTCTGGAGTCGTCGTTCGGGTATAACGGTCGTTGACATATAAGGTAGGTGTCTTTGTGTTTAGTTTTCCAACTATTGTGTGTTTTGTGCATTTTTGTTCCATGAACCCATGTTTGGGTGTCGTGTGGCTGATTCTGTTTCTATATTTAATACCTATAATTGATTAGGTATTTAATTGTGATAATAAAATTCTGTTTGGGATGGTTTCTTGGATCAAGAATGACCCCCCTGGGTGTGTTTCTCTATTTAGCCTTTGGGCCAGGATAACCGAGGGTATGACTTCAAAGTAGTAATTGTAGAATTGGCTTGAGAGAAATTGATTGTTACTGCTTGTTTACCTATTGGGCATGGCCTGGTTACCTGTTTATCCTGAGGGCGTTTTTGTATTTGGCTTGAGGATGTTTTTGTGATTAGCCTGAGGGAATTGCACTATTTAGCCTGAGGTCTATAGTTATTTCCCCTGAGGGAAACCTTTCGTGCCTGGGGTCTTGACTTCTGTGCCTGAGGGCGATACTTACTATACCTGAGGGAAATTTCTGTTACGCTTGAGGGCTATACCTACGGGTTGGATTCTTCTAACATGAGGGTAAGGTTTTGTTTGTCTGAGGACGTGGACTATTTACTTAGAAATGCACTGTGGTGGTTTCTAATATTTAAATGGCTTAAATGAATTATAAAATTACAATATAACTGGTAATTAGTTACTTATGAGTACTGTTTACATTATTTCATTTTTCTACTGCACATTGTTGTTGCATGCTTACACGCAGATGGGAACGGGCCTTTGGTGGGTGCCTACTAAGATACATTTCTCACACCCTTTTTAGGTCATGCTTTTCAGCCCAAACAGATTACATTGCTGCAGGTGTAGATAGGGGAAAGGGTCACTATATAGGTACTTGACTATTGCTGAGGAGTAGGTGGGTATGGGACCGAGCCTAGGCTCGCGATGCCACTGCCAGCTGTTTTTCTTGTTTTGTTGTGCTCTGTTTTCAGTTGTACAGCATTGATGTATAACTTGTTCTGGCTGTTTTTTTAGAACTTGAACCATGTAGCAACATCACTCATATATTGTTGGTTATATTTTCTACTGTAGTTATTTTAGTTGTGCATGTTTACTGCTTCCGTTGGTTGTTGTATGTTTATTTTGGTATTCCACTACGCTACCCTTTGACAAATTAGGGAATAGTTTCCACACTATCAGACCTGGACCCTCGCTACTAGTCGGCAGCCTCTGGCATTTGGGGAAATGCGCTTGAGGTCACGTGGTGAACCGGGCTCGGGGCACCCGTTGCGTGGCACCCGGGTCCAGGACGTTACAAAATGGTATCATAGGTGTTTCTTTTCTTTGACTTACTATTTGGTGTCGTAGTCAGGGATAGGATGGAACTGTAGTTGGTAATAAGTTGTCCCCGGGCGTAGCTAACCTGTGTACAGGGAAAAGCCAGTCTACCTCGTAGTTTGCATTATTTTGATTTTTTCAATTTTATGGTTGATATATTTTCACCGTTGGGTGACGCACTTGGATTGTGCTATTTATATTTTATTTGTGGGTGCTCTTTAGTTGCAACCCGATGAGATGAAAATATGTCATCTCATGCATCATATAGGAATATTCTAGAAATCAAATTCCATGCATAGTTTCCATGCCATGTAGGTGCATTAGAATTTTCATGTTGTTGTGATAGTTGTTGTGCTAATAAAGCATGTTGTAGTGATATCTTCGTGATAAATACATGTCTTGTGATATGGTATGTTTATTTGATCGTGTTTATAGAATGGACGCCAAACTTTGGTTTTTGGGGAGTATGGGCCCCCATTGACCGGAATTTGATGGATCATTGTCTGTTTATTGGATATAACACAAATACGATGTCAAACCTTGATTCATGGGGTGTATGGGCCCCCATGGGTCGGAATTTGACACTTAGGTGTTGTTTTTCAGTATTTTCTGGGTTCAGGGGAAGTTTCTGAGGCATACTGTCCAGAAAACCTTGAATTCACGCAGTGTAGGACTTCATACACGCCGTGTGTGTTCTTCTGTTCGGGAAGAAAAATGAACATTGTGAGTAAACGCCGTGTACCCCGAGTACACGTTGTGTAGTCTCTTCCCGTATCAAAAACCGTGTGGGCGGCAAAACGGGGTAGGGAAGGGCTAGGGTAAAACACACCGTGTAGTTTGTATGCACGTTGTGTAGTGTGACTCGGAGTCCGTCCGTGTATCTAACAACATGGGTCGGTGGACACCTTGACATAACATGTCGTGTCAGTTATGGACATGTCGTGTAGTGTGACATGGGGACTCGGCCGTGTAACTAACAACACGGGCCGGTGTCACCTATCCCTGAACACGTCGTGTACCTGTGGGACACGCTGTGTAATATTGTTTGAGGACAGACCATGTGGAGTTAGCCGTGTGGCTGGGAAATCGGATGGTGTATATGCCATGTGCGGGTTTAACACGCTGTGTAGTGTCAAGCCGAGTAGTCAGCCGTTTCACAGATGACACGAGCAGTTGGAAAATAACATCGTACACGTTGTGTAGATATTATACACGCCATGTAGTTTTGTTTAATGGAAGCCATGTGGCTTAGCCGTGTAGAAGGACCCAGGCATGGGAAGGGAAGTCAAGTGCACACCGTGTAGTCATTGTACACGTCGTGTAGTCTTGTTTTACCAATTTTGAATACCTTCTTCCTCTTGTTCACTTTTTTTTTCCATCACTTTTATTATTAATAATCTTGAATCTGAGGTGTGCTTTTGACCTTGTAGAGTCATGCCGCCTAGAAGACCGCGAGTTGTTCCCCAGGAGAGCGGCGACGATTATACTCCAGAGATGGTGGGCCATGGGCTACTAGTTGATCCACCATCAGAGCCAGATATGGCACCAGCTGTTATACCGGACACAGGCATGGAGGCGCAGTTCCGTGAAGGCTTTTTGCAGTTCATGCAGACCTTTCAGGGAGCACCGCAGGCTGCCACATCTATGGCCGAGCTGATGCATATCTTTTAGTAGCAGCATCCGCCTACGTTTTCAAAGGATGGAAGACCACAGGCTGCAGAGTCTTGGCTAGGATCGATGCAGACTATTTTCGAGCATCTCGAGACGCCTCCAGGGCGGAGGGTCAAGCTCGCGACTTACATGTTGCGTGATTCCACCAAGAGGTGGTGGGATGTTACAACCCAGTCATAGCATCACAGGGACATGACGTGAGAATATTTTCAAGCAGTCTTCTATGAATTCTTCTTTCCCAAGACGCTGAGGGCAAGTAGAGCTCGAGGGTTCATGAATCTACAGAAGGGCGCTATGTCGGTGATGGACTATTCTTCTCGTTTTACGAAGCTTCAGCGTTTTTCACCCGTGCTGGTGGGTGATGAGACGTTGAGAGCCAGACGTTTTGAGGATGGTCTTCGGTATGACATCCGAGCGCTAGTGAATGTTTTCAGTTTTCCTACTATACACGCGATTGTGAACCAGGCATTAATTATAGAGACGAACTTTCGGGAATCGAGTGGTGTGGGCCAGGGTGGTTCAACAGCAGTTACTGGTACTATTTTTGCTGGCAAGAGGAAGAGACAGATGGACTTCTCTCAGGGCGGCAGTACCATCCAGGAAGCAACTTCAGGTGGACTCGTCAGGTGCTACCAATGTGGCAGAGAGAGGCACAAGAGGACGCAGTGTCCATGAGACCCAGTGGAGTGCTGAGCTTGCGGAAAGATGGGTCATCTACAGCTCTTTTGCAGGGAGTTTCTACCAGTTGCTAGTGAGAGGGGTTCTGTGCAGACTCCGTGTGCGGGAGCAGGACCAGTGGCTTCTTTCTAGTCAGGGAACTGGAATACGTCAGGGCGTGCAGGAAGAGACGGTGGTCGTGGCTGTGGTAGCCAGACACCAGGATCGCAGAGGCAGCAGGGCGGGACGGCTCAGGGTAGCCAGGCTGTGTCGCAGGGCCGCGGAACTGGATAGGCATATGCAGGGCAACAGACCCAACATGAGCAGGATCTCAAACCTTTTACAGTCAGAGGAACTATTCTAGAATCTTCTGTCTTATCTTT
This sequence comes from Viscum album, assembly GCA_963277665.1. NCBI lineage: Eukaryota > Viridiplantae > Streptophyta > Magnoliopsida > Santalales > Viscaceae > Viscum > Viscum album. The sequence goes on along the minus strand of OY728128.1, from coordinate 1,296,203,688 downwards.
AGTACTTTTTGCTACGGGTGCTACACATAGTTTCATATTTGTACCCGTTGTGGAGAGCCTTGGGCTCAGTGTTTCTACTTCTTCTAATACCTTTACGCTAGACACACCGTTGAGGACTAGGATGGTTGGTGTGTGTCAGTTCTAGGAGTGCCCCCTTGAAGTTTGTGGGTGTCACTTACTTTGAGATCTCTATGTCCTGGAGATGACGATCTATGCCGTTATTCTCAGGATGTACTGGTTGGTTCCTTTTCGATCCTTTGTAGACTTCTAACGTCGCAGGGTGCGTTTCACGTCAACATTGGGCGTGGAGTTTCTATACTAGGGCGAGTGGGATGTTCAGGCGAGTCGAGCTGGACCAGAGAATCATGAGCGAGGTGGAGTCACAGCCCAGATTACAAGCTTATATCTGGATGACCAGGGGACTTGTCAGACAGATTTCCATCCAGTTGTTGATTGTTTTAGGGATGTATTCCTAGAAAACTTTTCAGGTCTACCTCTGGTGTGCGGGGTGGATTTCAATATTGAGCTTGTGCCAGGAGCAGCACCGGTGTCCATTTCTCCTTATAGGATGGCCACGCCTGAGTTTCAGGAGCTCAAGAGGCAGTTAGAGGAGTTACAGGCAAAGTGTTTTATCCGACCCAATACTTCTCCTTGGGGTTCTCCGGTCCTTTTTGCGAAGAAGGTGGATAGTACCCTCACACTTTGTGTGGATTATAGGAAGCTGAACCAATTGACGGTTAAGAATTGATATCCCTTGTTGAGGATAGATAATCTGTTTGATCAGCTTTGTGGAGCAAGAGTGTACTCAAAGATTGACTTGAGATCTGGATATCATCAGCCACGCGTTAGACCATCTGATATACCTCTTACAGATTTCAGGAGTATGTATGGTCAATATGAGTATACGGTTATGCCGTTCGGACTCACGAACGCACCAGTAGATTTCATGGCTCTGATGAATCGTGTGTTCCATCCGTATCTTGATTCATTTGTGGAAGTATTCTTGGACGACATCTTGGTGTACTCTCACACTCGACACGACCATGCCACCCATCTTGAGATCGTATTGAGTACACTGAGAGAGACTCACCTATATTCTAAGCTCACGAAGTGCCACTTTTGGATGGACAAGATTCACTTACTGGGCCCTATCATCTCAGAGGCCGGAGTTGTAGTGGACCCAGAGAAGGTGAGAGCAGTAGTTTCCTGGGAGCAGCCGAAAAACGTATTTCAGATACGGAGTTTCTTAGGGCTAGATGGTTACTACAGGCACTTCATATAGGACATCTCCCACATAGCAGCACCATTGACAGGTCTGACTAAGAAGGGTGTGAAGTTAATTTGGTCAGAAGATTGCGAGATATCATTTGAGGACCTGAAGGGAAGGCTGACATCTGCACCGATCCTGATACTCCCAGAGCAGGGGAAGAGCTATACAGTTTACTGTGATGCATCAGGGATTCGGCTGGGAGCCGTTTTGATGCAGGGCGACCGAGTTGTGGCATATGGGTATCGGCAATTGAGGCCACATGAGAGGAATTACCCGACACCTGATCTCGAGTTGGCTGCAGTTGTTCATGCGTTGCGCTGTTGGAAACATTATCTGTTGGGAGATCATTTTGTGGTTTTAAACGATGAAAAAAGCCTCAAGTATATCTTTACTCACCATGACCTGAATCTGAGGCAGAGAAGGTTGGTTGAGTACCTACAATCCTTCGATTTTGAGCTTGCCTATACACCTAGTAAAGGTAATGCAGTAGCTGATGCACTGAGCAGGAAGACTCAGATACATGGAGTGCAGGAGGCCAGCGGTGAGTGGAAGCTTATGGCTTTGTTCTCTGAGATGCATCTGGAGGTGCATGACACTCAGGGGAAGACTTATCTTTCCTCTTTAGGTGTGACTTCTACCCTCCTGGAATGATTGAGGATGAGGCAACTATCGAATTCAGAAGGCTTATTTCAATGGGAGTCAGTGGAATTTGAGGACCCTCCTCCCGGTTGGACAATAGGCGATGATGAGGTTTTTCATTTCCATGAACATGTATGGGTTCCAGGGGATATATGCGAGGAGTTGATGTGGGAGTTTCATGCTTCAGCTTGGGAAATTCATACCAGGGTTACCAAGATGTACTGAGACTTGAGTCGTCAGTAATGGTGGCCGAGTATGAAGACAGAGATAACTGGTTTTGTTACGAGGTGTTCCACTTGTCAGCAGGTGAAGGCAAAGCATCAGAGACCAGCTGGGCTATTACAGCGGTGGCCCATTCCGGAGTGGAAATGGGATGATGTCATGATGGATTTAGTGATGGGATTACTGAGGTCGCCTTGAGGCAATGACGTCGTGTGGGTTGTTGTGGACAGACTCACAAAGGTATCTCACATCTTGCCGATCAAGGAGACCTTCGGTGTGGATGAGCTCAGAAGGCTGTATATCCTAGAGATCGTACGTCTTCATAGGGTCCCTCGTTCTATCATTTCAGATAGGGATGCCCACTTTATGTCTTGTTTCTGGAAGAGTTTTCAGAGGGCGCTCAGTACGCAGGTTCTTCTGAGCACAACATACCACCCTCATACAGATGGTCTGTCAGAGCGAACGATACAGGTGCTAGAGGACATGTTGCGTGCAGGCGTCCTAGACTTTATGGGCTCTTGGGAGAAGCATATACCCTTAGTTTAGTTTTCCTATAACAATAGTTTTCAGGTGACTATTGAGATGGCACCATACAAGGCTTTATATGGTAGGCCATTCTGGTCACATTTGTGCTGGTTAGAGGCAGGTGAGGCAGCTTTACTGGGGCCACAACTCGTACAGCAGACATCTGAGTAGGTCCAGTTGATCCAGAAGCGGATGGCTTCTGCGTTGTCTCGTCAGAAGTCTTATTCTGATCGCCGAAGATGACCTTTGGTGTTCGTGGTCTGGTATCAGGTTTTCTTGCGTGTTTCACCGAGGCTGGGACACAAATGGATCAGGAGACAGGGTTAGCTTTCATCAAGGTATGTGGGACCGTTTGGGATTCAGGAGAGAGTCGGGCTGGTAGCATATCAGTTGCAGTTACCGCATTGGTACCGAGCCATGCACGACGTCTTCCACATTTCGCAGTTCCGTCGCTATCATTCAGACCCGTCTCACACCTTCCAGCCAGAGGAGGTTGAGATTCAGCATGATGCGTCCTTTGAGGAGAATCTGATCTGTATTGTTGACAGGAGCACGAAGGTTCTTTGAGGCCAGTCAGTTCCTTTTGTACGGGTGCTATGGAAGCATGGCCATGTGCAGGACGAGACATGGGAACGGAAGGCCGACATACGTGCTCAGTGGCCAGAGGTATTCGATCTTATTCTTCTCCAACCTTGGAAGGGAAATTTGAGGACGAATTGCTATAAGGGGGGAAGTTCGTAAGAACCCGGTTCTTATTTTAGATGTACGGGCTTCTTATTTTCCTTTTCCTAAAGTGTTTTTAAGAAAATATGGAAAATGGAGAAATATCCTAAATTTTGGAACTACACTCCGTGTACTTTATCCCCACACCGTGTACTTTTGGCCGTGTTTGGATGAGTTCACGGGACGTGTAGCCATGCCGGTAATGAAGGGTGTAGGAACAGACTACACACTGTGTAGTGGTACCTTACACGCCGTGTAGTCAGTCGGCAGGCTTAAACAGTAAGGTGGTGGTGTCGCCGCTATCTGGGTGGCAGTACAGGCCGTGAACTCAGGAGTACAGGCCATGTACTCATGTCGGCGGATAAACAGTGTGGTGGTGCTGCTAGAGGAACAGTTAAATGAAGGGAGTACATGTCATGTACTTGGAAGTACACGTCGTGTACTTTGTTTTTATAGCTTTAAACATGCAGTAGCCTCATCATTCGGCAAAGGAGGCATTTGAGCCATTTTTGGAGCCACATAAGGAGGCGAGATCTTTGAAGATCCACTGGACGTTCTCCTGGAATCTGTTTCGGATTCAGACAATCTCATTGGAACCGCACGGGTATTCCCTCTCCTCTCCTGGTACTGTTCTTTCCAATTCTCCTCCTAACGTATTTTATTTACATTTTTCAGTTTTTGTTCTTCGTCAGATCTACACCGTTCTTGGGTGTTTCTAGAGTCGGTTTTCGGGTATAATTCTCGTTGACGTATAAGGTAGGTGGCTTTTTGTTTAGTTTTCCAAATGCTTTGTGTTTTGTGCATTTTTTGTGCCACGAACTCATTTGGGGTGTCATGTGGCTGAGGCCGTTGCTATAATTAATACCTATAATTGATTAGGTATTTAATTGTGATAATAAAATTCTGGTTGGGATCGTTTCTTGGATCTGGAACCACCTCCGGGGTGTGTTTTTCTATTTAGCCATTTGGCCAGGATACCCGAGGGTATGCCTTCAAAGGTGTAATTGTAGAATTTTCTTGAGAGGAATTTCTTGTTACTACTTGTCTACCTATTTGGCATGGCCAGGTTACCTATTTAGCCTGAGGGCATTTTTGTATTTGGCCTGAGGGCGTTGTTGTGATTAGCCTGAGGGCACTTCACTATTTAGCATGAGGGCTATAGTTATTTCACCTAAGGGCAACCTTTCGTGCCTCAGGGCTTGACTTCTGTGCCTGAGGGCAACACATCCTATGCCTGAGGGCAATTTCTGTTACGCCTGATGTCTATACCTGTGGGTTGGATTCTACTTACCTAAGGGTAAGGTTTTGTTTGTCTGAGGACGTGAACTGTTTACATAGAAATGCAATGTGGTGGTTTCTAATATTTAAATGGATTAAATTAATAATAAAATTGCAATATAACTAGTAATTAGTTACTTTTGAGTATTGCTTACTTTATTGCATTTTTCTAATACACACAGTTGTTGCATGCTTACATGTAGTTGGGCATGGGCCTTTGGTGGGTGCCTACTGAGATATATTTCTCACACCCTATATGGGTCATGCTTTTCGGCCCAAACAGATTACATTTCTGCAGGTGTAGATAGGGGCAAGGGTCCCTATAAAGGTACTTGACTATTGCTGAGGTGTAGGAGGGCATGGGACCGAGCCTAGGCTCGCGATGCCGCTGCCAGCTATTTTGCTTGTATTTCTATGCAATGTTTTCTTCTATACTGTATTGATGTATAACATGTTCTGGATGTTTTCTTAGAACTTGAAACATGTAGCATCATCACTCATATACTGTTGGGTATATCCTCTGATGCAGTTATTTGAGTTGTGTATGTTTACTACTACCGCTGTTTGTTGTATGTTTATTTTGGTATTCCGCTGCGCTACACTTTGACAAATGAGGGCCTAGTTTCCCCACTATCAGACCTGGGGCCTCGCTGCTTGTCGGCAACCTCTGGCATTTGGGGAAATGTTCTTGAGGTCACGTGGCGAACCGGGATTGGGGCATCCATTGTGTGGCACCCCGGTCTGGGATGTTACATCATGGTTTAAAAATAACATTATTTTCATTAATGGATGAGTCTACATTGGGCCTCCATGTTGTGTTTTTTGAAAAAGTAGACCATGATGTCAAATTTGTTCACAAAGGGGTTTTAAGAGGTGATTTATCAGGTTCAAGAGATGTTTTTGGCTATCCATGATTGAATGATGATCCTCAACAATGTAATAGATGATATGGAGGTGTTAAAAATAATGAAAGGTATTTTTTATCAAAGGGACTATCCCTCTTGGGTCTTGTAGGCTTGGAAAATTGTGCTCCATATGTTTTTCAAGACCAGAAATCAATATATAGAAATGGAAGCAGGGGTTCCCATGGTTTGGTTTTTATGCGCATGTGACTAGGGAAACAGAGGCTTGGCCAGCTGGACTAGCGCGCTGAGAGGAGAGTTGCGCACCAGTGCATAGGGTATCCAAAATGACTAAAAATAGAGGGCTACCTATCATCATTTTTGATGAAGCTCAACTATTTGAGATTATTAGAGCTCCATTCACGCAGGTGTTTTGGGCGAGCAAGTGGTGGTTTGGTCGCGCAAGTATAAAATTATTCTGTAGTTGCATGCCAATTGATTGTTGCACACCAATATTGGTTTGGCCATAAAAGCTTGTGAGTTTCCCATGTTCTGTGTTGGCGAAGGGAGAATCACACAAGTGGTAAGGTGACACTTGCACGCTAGACTTAGAGAATCTTGAGAAGTCATATATAATCACTCTGGGCTTTGATAAAAGTGCCTGTCTTTCTAGGGATGTGTTAAAGTTTGAATATTTCACTGTACTCCTGTGGTATAGTTTTATTCATCAGTGGATGAAAGGGGAAGTCCAACATGACATCAATATAAAGATTAATATTCATTAATAATTGATAATTAATAGACCTATGGGTTAATAAAATTTGACTGGATCTTCTGATAAAGCATTGAGATCACTTTAGTTAAGAGAGAAGCGAGTTCTCAAATTTTGAGTGGTTGTAAACCAGAAGGGACAGTGAGTCCGATTCGAACTTAGTAAACAACAGTGCCATTTTAGTTGATGTGCTATATAGACGTATTGCCAATGCATGCTCCTTGGAAGTTTCATAGTGAGGGTGAACCATGTAAAAATTGTTGTGTCTTGTATATGATTTAATTACTATTTATAACCTGATACATGAAATAGGGTGAAGAGAGTTCATTTCTATCAGCAATACCAGATCAATATGGGAAGTTGTTTTAGTCTTTCCTACCCTGATTCACCCAACCTCTCAAGGTAACTAACCTAGTTTACCTAACATAAGTTATGTAGAATGTGAAGCAAGGATGGTTTATATGTGAACCATAAATAGACTATACATTTATAAAAACCATGTGATCATGATATGATATATATAGGGTGGAAATGTTAGAGACAAAAAAAATGATCATGATTGAGCTATTTGAGGTTGATATATTTTATTTAGAGGTCATGTGAAATGATAATTATATGCTTAGTTGATGATATTCTCTTGGAAAGAAGTATTGATATATTTATAGGAGTCTTAGATATTTCTCACCATTTGAGGTGGCTTAGGGCCTGAGGTGAAGGAATCTTGGGAGAATTTTAAAGATTAAAACTATCAATTTAGATTGAATATTATATGGGGATCATGTAATAATATTATATGTATAATGGAAATGATATTATTGATAAATATTTCTATGTCTGATTCATGTAACTATTATATATAAATAATTATTTACAATTATAAAATTTTCTAAAACTCCTATAACTACTAGAATTATATGAGATTTGTTTCGCGCGGAATCCGGGGATGACCTCCTGGACGGGAGATTCAAACGTTCCGATCGGTTTCTAACGGGTTTGTTCGTAGAACCGGAAACATCCAATGATTCCACATCCGTTGGGACCTACTTTCCAAAGGCAGGCGCTCATTAGCTTGTGGGCTAATGAGGCTTAGGAATTTGCATTGGTCGAGAGGATGGGAGGTCGGACTCATCACACCTTTTTGAGGGGAATTATTGTCTACTCCGGGACTCTCATTATAGATTTAAGTTACGTTCGTGAATCCTTATTACATTACCAAGTATAAAATGAGCTTTCCTTTAGTTCTAACAATCAATGATTAAATATGCAAGAAATTTAGAGAATCTTTTATATATATTCGAGGTTCTTCATCAATATAGAATCATCTATATTTGTTTAGAGATTCTTGGTCAATGGTATCCTTCAAAATATTTATATAAAAGTCTCTTGGTCATTCTGATGACCAGGCTGGTTTTAAAGCCACTCAGTGGGGCACTTGAAGTTTATCGTCATTCAGAAGGACATAGATTATTTCAATGTTGGGATCGAACCCATGAATGGGCTACCTACGTATCCTTTGTTTTGAAAAAGGAATCAGAATCCACGTAGTTCGAGGAATGGGATATGATGTTTTATGATTGATGGCTCAAAGATGAATGTCATAATTACTTTTACACTCTAAGCTCACGTGAGTCATGCTCGGTGTGAGAAACAAGAGGTATTGGTAAAATTTAGACAATTGTGCCATGAAGGATGCAATCATAAGAATTTTGTTTGGGGCTTATGTATGGATGACTGCCCAGATAGATGATGGTTTAGGATTTACTTTTAGGAAGAAAATCCATGAACAGGGTCCACAAAGTTATATGTGCTTCATGGAGATTTGAATACTCTAATCTTGGGGCTTACTCCTAAGGAGGATGCCCAAGTTAGGAGGGGACTTATGATTGGGTTTTATTCCTGAAAAGGAAACCCAAATCAAAGGAAATTTATGACTGGTTAAGAGAAATTTTAAAAGACTTGGGGCTTATTCTTAAGGAAGATGCCCAAGATTTATGACTAGGACTTATTCCTGAGAAGGAAGCCTAGGTTAGGGGACTTGGGGTTTACTCCTGAAAAGGAAGCCCAAGGTTATGACTGAGTCTTTATTCCTGAAAAGGAGACCCAGGTTAGGGATTAAGGTTTGGGGCTTACTCCTGAGGAGGATGCCCAAGATTAAAGGACTTTGATTGGGGCTTATTCTTAAGGAAGATGCCCAAGATTTAAAGGTTTTATAACTGGGGATTATTCCTGAAAAGGAAACCCAGGTTAGGATTCTCTCATCTTAAAGGATGAGGTTGAATGAATGAACTCTCAATCTTTGGTGATATAAAGATGTTTAAATCATTAGGTTTTGAGAGATATTTCACATAATTCCTTTCAGATAAGGATGTCAAATCAAGAAATCATGCCATAAATGGCTTTGAAGAGTATCTTGAAGACTGAATCTTGAATAGGAAGGGTGAAATGGCTTAAGAGGGGTGAAAAAGGGCAAGATGGGCACCCAAAAAGATAGGGGCGCGCAAGTATTGAAGGTCGCGCAAGTCCTGCGGCGGCGCGCAAGTATTGGTCGCGCAACTATACTTGCGCGACATAAGGGATACTTGCGCGATTTTCAACCAGAGTTGAATTACTTGAGCGACTCTTTATTAAACCCTTTCCCATCCTCTTGAGGTTCTTCCAGAAGAGGGACGCGCAAGTTATATTGAAGGAATTAAGTCGGCGCGCAAGTGTTTGATAAGTTTCAACACTTAGGCCTTCCTTTTTCCCTTTTGATCTTCCATTCTAGGTAAGAAATTACCTTAGAAGTGTTCTGGAAGCTTTGAGAAGAGACTTGGGCGTCGGGAGCTTTGATCCGAGTTTCTGGGAAGAGATCCTCTCGAATGGGGGGCCCACAGGGTCTATTTATAGGAAAAAGAAGACCCCGGGCGGTTACTGGGCGGTTACCAGATATGTCGCGCAAGTCCCTTGCACGACCATGAGTGGTCGCGCAAGTGTTGAGGCGGCGCGCAAGTGTACTTGCGCGACCAAGAGGGAACTTGCGCGACCTATGGGCAATGTTCTCCTTTTCCATCCCTTTGTCGATTTTTGATGTTTCTTCAAAGGATTAATCACTTTGAGCTCAGATATTCCCTTTTCCGAACTTTAGATTCCGTGACGAAAGGAGCGTCAACAAAAGTCCCCCCTCAGAGTTGGATCCAGAGAGAAAATGAGGATTTGACTCTGAGGAAATCGAATCCCTCTAAAGGAAAAGGGCGGCGCGCAAGTCTCCAGTCGGCGCGCAAGTCTTCGTCGCGCAAGCGTTTGAGCGCTCTGGGTGCGGCGCGCAGATAGGCCTCCTGGCCTATAAATATACGGCCCCACCTCCGTACAAGTATCCGGATTTCCGGACTTCATACCTTCTCGAGCTCTCGCCGCGCAGGTCACCTAGGCCGCGCAAGTCTGCTCTGTTTTTTTTCCTTTATGTCGCGCTCCTGTAAAGGTATTCGTACTTGCGCGGTTTATACTTGCGCGACGAAAACTAGCACGGCACGTGAATACTTGCGCGCCATTTTGTAGACTTGCACGCCTTAATGCCTTAGCCATTTTTTTCAGATTTTCTCACAAATTTTATGAAAAAATAAACCCATTTAAGAGTTAGTTTATTCATCTTTTGTGCAGATTCAGTGGTTCCCAAGGGAATTGGAATGACTTATGAACTGGCTAGCAAGCGGATTGATGTCATGATGAACATCATTGGCCATGATTACTATGACATCTGCGACATCACTCTTCCAGATTTGGCTAAGTACTTGAAGAAATATCATCTTAATTTCCCATAGAGCATCTACCTGTCTCTGTGTGTTCATGGTCATCTGCAAGGAGTCAATGTTCCAAATGCAAACAATTATACATCTGAAATGCAGCTGCGCTGCTACTCCTTCATTTCGGTTATGCCGTGCATTAAAAGCAACAACAATGGTGTGAACTTTCAAATTCTCCTTGCATGCCATTTCCTTGCAGATATAAAAATGGCAAACCCATGGGCTGAAATGTTTTCCACTACCGGTTGGTGGAGAGAAGACAAACATGGTATTAGAGCAATATCTGAAAAGAGTACTCTCTTCAAATGGCTCTTTACTTCCAATGCTCCATTCTCAAATCCATGTATCCATCTTTCAAGTCTCTTGGACAGAAACAGAGTCACTGTTTGATCAGCAGAAAATTTTCTCAAACCGCACTCAAGAACATCCTTTTACAATTGTTCCAAGAAGAGCTGGTATCACTGCATCTCCTTTTTGTTTCCAGTTGAATGAATGAATTCCAGGTGGTTGCTGATGAAGCTTGGGATGCCGTAAATCAAATGAAGTGTTATGTTGAAAGCCTCTTGTAATTCTTGAAAAAGAGAAGAGACTCCAATCTGTGGATGTCCTTCTAACTCTTGTGTATCAATGAAAAACACTTTCGTCTCCAATCATTTGTACCTGCATTCTTTCATTACCTGCTTCAAATTTACTTAAGCTAATGGGCTTAGTAAGCATAGTTTGATTTTTACTAGGATTATTACAAATAACCCTACAAACTTTGAATCTTTTAACTGCTCAATATTACCTAAATCATACAAAAAAATGTGTATTTAGTGAGCTGGAACTTGACTTTTATTCAGAGTTCCTTTGTATTTTGTGTGGGCAGTTTAAAGTCATGCAAGCCGGACATAAAGGGGCTAATGTTTAAGGTCGAAATAGCTTTGACCGAAAAATGGATTAAAATGGATTCAATTCCTTGATAATTTATCTGAAAACAAACTACCATACTCAAGTATGAGAGAAAATATGTAAACTATGACTTAAGAATATTTGAATCTGAGGAATGATATGAAAAAGAGCTAAATAGCATTAGAAGAAGTAGTTTCCAAGAATGAAGTTACTATTATTTAACAAAACCCGTTAGGGGGTTGAAATATGCAGGGCCACCTATGGGCATTGGCTGCATAGTCAAATAAAATAGCATCTTTTGGCTGACAAGTCTGTTATGTGGACTGTTTATGCAAGGCCACCTATGGGCACGTGCTGCATAGTTAGGCAAAAGAACTCTCAGAAATTTACTTTCCTAGTGCTAAAAGCCAGTGAAAGTTTATGGAGATTCAAATTTTCTAAAGCATAGAGTTTGTTGTACGGAAAGAGGTACTTGAATATGGAGAAGATATTTTCAAACAAGAATATCGAAGAACTGGATGAACATCACTCCTACGAAGGTCTGACCCAAACGTAGGGAAGAAGAATAAACCATAGACTTGAATACTTTCAGATCATGAAAAAGGATATGGGACAAATACGTTAAGGATGGCTATTTTTGTGGAACCCTACATACTGTCGTTTAAGACAAATAAGGACAAAAGAGGCATTCTTCCCAAGAATGAAGTTACTATTATTTAACAAACCCGTTAGGGGGTTGAAAACATGCAGGGCCACCTATGGGCATTGGCTGCATGGTCAAATAAATAGCATCTCTTGGCTGACATGTCTGTTATGTGGACTGTTTATGCAAGGCCACCTATGGGCACGTGCTGCATAGTCAGGCAAAAGAATTCTCAGAAGTTTGACATTTTTGTGACCATAAGTCATGAAAAAGGGTTATGAAGATCTGAAAATATTTAAGGTTAGGATTATAATACATAAATATGGGTATTTTCCAATGTATATAGAGATACATAGGTCAATGAAAACCATAATCATGTTGTGGCTGGGTCCTGAATTGAAACTTGGACTTCACTACGTATCTCACAAGAATGAGAATCAAGCCATACGTAGTTCTTGAAATGCAGTTTAACGTCGTGCAGGACGAAAGTATGAGTGATCTTAGTTTAGGGTCATAGAATTCGGACCATAATAATGAATACACAGTGTGTGTTTTCATGAGGACTTTTCAGCCAAGGGACTGAAAGTGAAATTTGGGGTTAGGCCCAAAAGACTTGGGACTGGATTCGAGGGACACTCGAATGTTCCTACGTATCCCATAAAGATGGGAATCAAGTCCACGTAGTTCTTGCAACGCAGTTTAACGTCGTGCAGGACGAAAGTATGAGTGATCTTAGTTTAGGGTCATAGAATTCGGACCATAATAATGAATACACAGTGTGTGTTTTCATGAGGACTTTTCAGCCAAGGGACTGAAAGTGAAATTTGGGGTTAGGCCCAAAAGACTTGGGACTGGATTCGAGGGACACTCGAATGTTCCTACGTATCCCATAAAGATGGGAATCAAGTCCACGTAGTTCTAGAAACTACCCTTTGTACAAATTTGGTTCGTACATGTGAAGGGTGAAAAGGGACTTTAGTGCAATGATGGTTTTAACCTAAGATAAAAAGTTTAGGCATTACCATGTATGTACGTAGTCTTTTTGAAAATGAAAACCATGATTGAAAAAGAATCAATGTTAATAATGGTTCCTTCTCAAATGAGGAAATCAAAGAATATTGTAGTTTATTGTCGTACTGGACAAAAAGTGTTGTATAGTTTAACGTCATATAACAAGGACGAAAGTGAATCAATGTAAAGATATTGATTCCAAGGGTGGTTTCACAAATCATCATCATATGAGATTGTGGTGAACCAATGTGAAAAGATTGTTTTTGGGCTTGAACCTTTGGGAGGTTGCCTACATACCCAGCCTGGAGGGCAAGGATCAAAGTCTGTGTAATTCAATTAAAGAATGAATTAATGATCAAGTTGTTCTTGTGGACAATGATCTAAAAAAAATGTTGTTGGGACTTACACATGGTTAGTGGCCCAAAGGGAGTGTTATGGTTGATGTTTGCTCTAAGCTCACGTGAGTCATACTCGGTGTGAGAAACAAGAGGTAATAACAACCTTAACGATGTACAGTTTAATGTCATGTAGGACATATCAAGGACTTTCTGTACAGTTTAGCGTCATGTAGTTAGGACGATGGGGACAATACAGTTTAACGTCATATTGGACGAAAGGGGGATTGTGCAGTTTTAATGTCATGCTGGACTTTTGATGATTATATAGTTTAACGTCTTTCCGGACGTGAGGGACTTTTATACAGTTTAGCGTCATGTAGTTAGGACGTCACAGTTTAACGTCTTGCTGGACATATTTGCAAATAGTTTATGGTCATATACATGGACCAGGGATGATGCAGTTTTAAGGTCATGCTGGACTGTTTATGGAACTTTTTCACAGTTTAATGTCGTGTGGGACGAAGTTGCAGTTTAAAGTCATACTGGACCATTGCTGTATAGTTTTAGCGTCATATAGCAAGGACGAACTGATGCTGTACAGTTTAAAGTCATGTAGCTAAGACTAAGGTGAATCAAATATGAGGATATCAGTTCTGATCTTTTTACAGTTTATCGTCATGCTGGACATTGGAAGTGCCACACAGTTTAATGTCATGTTGCTAGGACACAATATAGTTTAATGTCATCTCGGACAGAATACAGTTTAGTGTCATGTAGGACAATAAGGGACTTAACACAGTTTAACGTCATGCTGGACGATGAAAGTGCCACACAGTTTAATGTCATGTCGCTAGGACAAAATATAGTTTAATGTCATCTCGGACAAAATATAAGAACTTCTACACGGTTTATTGTCATGTAGGACAAAATCAGGGACTATGCAGTTTAAAGTCTTGCAGTTAGGACTATTGGTGCTGCACAGTTTAATGTCATGTTGCAGGGACATAAGTGCGAATAGTTTAAGGTCATATGCACGGACCATACAGTTTATCGTCATGCTGGACGTAGTTGTAGTTTAAGGTCATACTGGACCATTGCTGTATGAACCAAATGTAAGAGTCTTAGTTCTGTGAACAATATTTTGTGTTTATACAAAATACTTCTTCAGAAATCTGGCATTAGTTGGAGTCGTGATGTGTTCTCCATCCATTGAAATCAGAGAATACACTCCATTGGAGTAGACCTTATGTACTGAATAAGGTCCTTCCCATTTTGGTTCAAGCTTGGGAGGCTTCTTTCCTGGTATCATTGGTGTTCTGAGAACCAATACCAATTCTCCCTGAATGAATGAACGAAGACGAACTTTTTTGTTAAAAGCTCGTGCTATTCGATTCTGATAGATTTCCAAGTGGTGCAAAGTGCACAATCTATTCTCATCTAACTGTTCCAATTCATTCAACCGCTTTTGGGATTGCTCATCTGTTGATAACTGATCACAAATGGCTATTCTGAGTGAGGGCAATTGGACTTCAATTGGCAAGACTGCTTCTGTTCCATATACCAATGAATATGGAGTAGATCGCGTTGCATTGCGAGTGGTAGTCCGATAAGCCCATAAAGCATGATAGAGTTTATCAGGCCATGACCTCTTATCTTTATCCACCATCTTTTGCAGTATATTTGAAAGAGTCTTGTTGAAGGCCTCTATCTGGCCATTAGCCGCTGCATGATATCGAGATGAATGGTTGGACTTAATGTTGTATTCTTGATACAATCTCTTTACCTCAGAAGAGCAGAAGTTGGTGCCGTTGTCTATCAATATGGTATGAGGGACACCAAATCTAGTAATGATGTTAGACTTGATGAAGCTAACAATGCATTTAGAACTGACTTCTTTGAGAGGTACTGCCTCTGCCCATTTGGAAAAGAAATCAGTAGCAGTAAGAATGTACTTAAACTGCTTGGCCGTAGCTGAAGGGTAAGGTCCCACCACATCCATTCCCCATGTGGAAAATGGCCATGAGTATTTAGCTGTATGAAGCAACTCTGGAGGTTGATGAATGAAATTGGCATATACTTGGCATGAATGACACTTCTTTGTGAAATTAACACAATCTTGTATCATTGAAGGCCAGAAGTATCCAAGTCTTCGAATTTGATCAGACAATCTATGTCCAGACTGGTGGGCACCACAGACTCCTGCATGCACTTCTTTTATGACAGCCATTGTCTCTTCACCATCAATACATCTAAAGAGAACTCCATCAAAACCACGTTTGTAGAGAATTTTCTCGAGGTGGTTTGGACCATCATAAAGAGTAAAATTGACCACACGTCGCCGAATTTGTTCTCTCTTGGCTCTATCAGGTGGAAGTGTTCCATTTTGAAGGTATTCCCTGATAGGTGACATCCATCCTGTAGTATGACCATATGGTTCAGGAATGGGACTAATTTCATTAATTTCCTCTGTTCTGACTTGAACATAAGGTGAAATTGCACGACGGTGGGCAATACCGATGGTTGTCTCGTCCCGATTTGGATCTGCTAAAGTTGTGGCTATATTAGCCAGTGCATCAGCTTGAGCATTTTGTGATCTTGGGACATAAGAAAATTTCGGTTCTGAAGGGAATTCCGACATTAACTCTCTGACGTAATCATACAAAGGGATTAATTCTTCTTTTCTGATGGCATAATCCCCATTGATTTGTTTGATTACCAGGTCTGAATCACCTTTTACCTTTAAGTGATTCACTTGTGCTTGAAGCGCTAACTCCAAGCCTGCAATGAGAGCTTGGTATTCAGCTTCATTATTGGTACCACCTTCCCACAACAAAAAGGAATAAGGTAACACTGCCTTATCTGGAGAAATGAGCACAATTCCTAAACCAACTTTGTTGAATTTAGGATTTTCCATTTTCTTCCCTGTTGGACTTCTAGAAGCACCATCAAAATACATTTCCCATGTTTGAGGATTCTCTTGAATAGAAAAAACTTCCTCATCAGGGAGTTCGATATCTGAATATGTGTCTTCCACTGAAGGGTGTTCAGCCAGGAAATCAGCCAGAGCTTGGCCCTTAATTGCCTTTTGAGACACATATTGAATGTCGAACTGCTGTAGAATAACCGCCCACCTTGCCAGACGTCCTGTAAGCATTGGACGACTAAGGATGAATTTGAGTGGATTATTACGAGATACCAATTGGACCTCGTGATGTTGCAGGTAGTGTCTCAGTTTCTGAACTGCAAAGATTAATGCTAGGCAGCATTTTTCAATACTCGAATACCGGGTTTCTGCTTCAAGCATAGTTCTACTGAGATAGTAGAGACTATTTTCATTCCCAGCATCATTCTTTTGAGCGAGAAAGGCACCCAATGATCGCTCTAAAGCTGTCACATAGAGGATAAGAGGTCCACCCTCAACAGGTGGCATGAGTACTGGTGGACTTAAGAGGTATTTCATGAGAACATCAAATGATTCTTGACATTCTTTAGTCCACTGGTAAGTGACTCCTTTCTTCAATAATTTGGTAAAAGGTAAACTTTTGCCTGCCAAATTGGCGATGAAACGCCGAATATAGGCCAAGTGTCCTTGAAGTCCTCTTAATTCTTTCAAATTCTGAGGAGGTGACATACCAAGGATTGATTTGGTCTTCTCAGGATCGACTTCAATACCACGATGGCGTACAACAAAGCCGAGGAATTTTCCAGAGGTTACCCCAAAAGCACATTTTAAGGGGTTCATCTTCAAATTATGTTGTCGAAGCTTGTGGAATATGATTTCCAAATCAGCCAAGTGATCAAAACGTTGTTTGGATTTAACCACCAAATCATCTACATAGCATTCAACAAATTTCCCTAGAAAAGGTTTGAAGATACGATGCATGGCGCGTTGATATGTTGCACCTGCATTCTTTAAACCAAAGGGCATCACCCGGTAACAAAACACACCTTGAGGAGCTCTGAAGGCTGTATATTCCTCATCTTCTGGGGCCATTCGGATCTGATTATATCCAGAATATCCATCCATGAAAGAAAGTACTTCATAGCCAGCCCTCGCATCAATTAAGAGTTCTGTAATCGGAACTGGAAAATCATCTTTGGGACAATACCGATTAAGATCTCTGAAATCGATGCAAACCCTAATTTGTCCGTTCTTCTTCTTTACTGGGACAATATTAGCCAACCACTTGGGATATTGAACTTCTCTGACGAAGTTAGCTTTGATAAGCTTATCCACTTCAGCCTCGATTTTGGAAGCATTGGTTGGGTGTGTTCTTCTCGCGGCTTGCTTGAATCCTCGATGTTCTTTTGGCAAACCCAAATGATGGGTGGCAACATCAGGATCAAGGCCAGGCATCTCTGTATAATTCCAAGAAAAGATATCTTTATTTTGCTTTAGAAAAGAAATATACATCTCTTGTTCTTCAAGGGTCATGGCCGCACTAATTAAAGTGGGGCGTGGATCTTTCTCTGTACCCAGATTTACTTCTCTGAGTTCATCCACAGTGGTAGAGATACCCTCTTCAAATGCTGGAGGAGCATCTCTAAGATCTTCCTCTTCCTCTTCATCATGTGTTATATCTTCCGTTTCTACTTGCAAAGTAGATGAAAAAACGAAATTCTCATGATCATAAGAGATGTCAAAATTTTCACATTTTGAAGAAGAAGCTTCCATTTCCGTCCCTATTGATGAACAAGGGTCTTCTTTGGGAAATAAAGAGGAGATGATGGATTGAGAATCGACATCAACATTCACCTCTGGTGTTGCTATAACTTCTTCTGGCCTGATTAGCGAAGTATAGACTTGTTGGATTTCAGCAGACGAAATGAAAACGTCACCACTTATGCTTTCATCATTGCTTGGTAAGTTACCAATTTCTCCCATGTTGTCTGGCTCGATTGCCGTAATTGACATTATGGATCTTTCCATAAGAGTATTTTGATTTGGGCCTATTTTGTCAATTTGACTGCTAGGTAACACATAATCTGTACTCACATGTGAAAATGGATTTATTGGAATTTTTTCCAAACCATATGGAGCATTAACTTTGGTAATTTCCTTTATTGTAGATTTTTCTCTTCCCTTCATGTGATAAAATTCCGCCTCAATGTATTGAGACTCACATGTTTTGAACGGGGCCTTATCACCATATAATGTTCCAACTTGACCATCGAAGCAGTATTTGAGACATTGATGGTATGATGATGGAATAGCTGCATGCTGATGTAACCAGGGTCTTCCAAGCAAGATATTGAAAGCTGAGTCTTGATCAACAATCATGAAATCTGAATTGGAAACAAGATCTCCAAACTGAGTTCTGAGCGTAACTTCTCCCAGTGGTTCTTGTTCATTTTTATCATATCCTTGCAACATCATGGTAGAAGGAGATAAATCAGATTCTGTGAGGCCCAATCGACGAAGTGTGCGAATGGGCATGAGGTTGACTCCTGAACCATTGTCAATGAAAGCTCTTCGAACATCTATACCATTGACTTTTCCAGATAAGTACAAAGGTTTTATGTGCCCATGCACAACATCATCCTCATCTTTATCAGTAAAAGATATCACTGCATGACATTCTGCAGGATTATTCTCTATGTGATAAATTTCAGCTGCAGCAATCTCAGCTTCAAACTCTTGAGGACTTGACAAAGCTTCGATGAGTGCTTCCCGAAGATCTCTTGATAGATTCAAAGCATCCAAAATTGATAATTTGGCTGGTACTTGGGCCAAGTGTTTCAATATATCATACTTTTGATCTAGAGGCCTGCGTTTCCCAATAGGAATATGTGGTTTAGCAGGTATCTTGGAAGCAGATGCTTTGGAAGCTGATGCATCTTGTATTGAAGTTGGCAACGTCTTTGGTTTTGGAAAATTAGACTGATTAGATCCATTTTCTTGCTGGGATAAAGAAGATGGAACCTTTAATCGGTCTTCCAAAATAATTGTGCCGAAGCTGAGTTGGCCATTAGCAGAAGAACTTGCTTGTTCATTTTGAGCTCGCTGAAGGGTTCTACCACGAGTTTCTGCTGCATATACAGTGCTAGCAGGGGTAGAATTAGAGTAGTGGCTTCGGAAAGATCCACGTCTTCCCCTATATCCTGAACCTCTAGAACTTCCTCGGGTTCCTTTATTTGATACAGGGAATTCAGGCTCATCAAGACTGGAATATGAATCTGTTAATTGAATCATATTAACAGAACCAAAGATCAATTCTTCGTCTGATAAAGACTCTGCCTGGTTGGCCTGTTTAGGCTGTGCCGTTTGGTGGGACGGTGCCCGTGACTTTGAAGTAGATGGCATGAAATCTTCCAGAGTCAAAGACAATTTAGGCTTTGATGCATACTCATATTCTTCTGATTCCTCTTTCTTCTTTGAATTACGCTGCCCTTTTGAGGATTTGTCCTTTGATGGAGGCTTTACTGCAGCTTTTGTAGGAGACACAATTGGCTTCTTCAATTGTGTTCGCAAAATGGAATGGGTCCGATTGATTGTCTTTCTGACCATCCAATCATCATATTTTTTCCTAGTTTTGCTTTTGACTTCCTGCCACTCGCCTCCTTCCTCTGGATCTGTAGCGGTAATACACGCTACATGAGCTGAAGAACCCTTCAATTTGACTTGTCCCAAGTCAACCATCTTTTGTAGGAGGTCTTTAAAGACAAAAAACTCCTGGATGGGATGTCCCAACATTTGATGAAAGGGACAATAATTGGGACGGTCTTCATCTCCTTCCTTGTTTGGTCTCTTCGGCACTGGTAATTGAACCAAATTATTTTCCAGAGCTGAAATGAAGTAACCAGGAACTTTCTCACTTCGGAAAGAGTATGTTTTACTCTTCATATCCTCAAATTGTTTTCGTCGTTGATCTTTTTGATCATTTGGACGAAACAGCCTTTGTTGTTGGCGTTCAGGAGGTGGAGCCCTTCGAGAAGATGAAGGTTTTGAAGTAGAAATAGGTACAGGTGCCTGTTTAAGCATAACTGTAGCAGTTTCTGCTTTACCCATTCTTCTTCCTGGAGCTGATGGAATTACACGAGATTTAACCTTAGCCTGCATAAGGGAATCTTCAATCTGTTGAGCGATTGAATTAAGGTCTCGAAACCCTCCTGTGTATTTCACAGGGATCAATGGCGTGCGTAATTCGTCACGCAAATTTGCCACACAGATTGGCAATAATTCCTCCTGAGGGAGTGATAAACTCAAGGAATACGTTAATCCCTTCCAACGAGCAATGAAATCAGAGACTCTTTCATTCTCCCTTTGCTTGCAGTTTGTAAGATCGAAAACTGTCGTTTTTGGCAAAGTTGAGCTGAACTGAAGAAGGAATTTTTGACGAAGATCCTCCCATCCGATGACTGACCGGGATTTCAAGCTTGTATACCAGACAAAAGCTGGTCCTTGCAAGGTTCGCACGAAGCATCTGAGTTTCACTGTTTCTTGTTGTTCTGGAGTTCCCATCATAGGATCACAACAAGACACGTAATGCGTCAAATGTTGTTCAGGGTCGCCTGATCCATTGAAAGTAGGGAAAATAGGGTTTCCAAAACTGGATGGAGGAGAAATTGAATCTACCCATTCAGGGTAAACTTTCTTTTCAGGTTGAACTTGCGCCCGTTTCTCTTCCATAGTTTCTAACCGAGCTGTTAATGACTCAATAGTAGTTATTAACTTTTGAGAAACGTCAGGTTGAACTTGGTTTTGGGTAGGTGCAATGAATGGAGCTTGGACAGCCGTGGAGGTTGGTGCTGCAACTAATGGTAGTGCTGCCAACCGTTGTTGCGTTTGACCCGTAGGATTAGGCCTCTGTGGGTGTACTGATAAAGGAGGATATTCCTGATCTATCTCAGTAGTTACAACAAATTCCTTCGGCTGTCGGACTTCAGCATTCTTAAGAAGAAGACTACTCTGAAGTAGTTCTGCATTCAACCTTCTTAATTCTTTCATTTCTTCCTCCTGTTGTGCAAGCCTTTGCTCTAATGAGAGCGATTGACCTCCTTCAGAGGAAGGGTGAGAAGTAACCCGATTCTTTCCTTTCCCCTTATTGGATCCTTTTCGGAGAGGGGGAAGTGGGTTACTTGAAGGAATACCCAAATTTTGGGTAAGCCTTTGATTACGTGTGCGCACACATTCTTCATTTAGGTCTGTGTGCGCAACTTCTTGAGCAGGAACCTCTTCATCTGATCCCTCTGATTGAGCCTCATCTGGTGAATCAGCAGCAACGGCAGTGATGACATTAATGGATGCATATTTCATGAAATCCTTTCTATCAGCATTTCTATGATATTGTCTCCTTTTATGTCCATGATAAGACATGGCATTCCGTTGACTTGACCCCTCAAGAATTTCTTTGTGAACCGTCACTTGGAGAGAATCTCCTGACATCTTGGCTCTTCGTTCCTCTTGAGGCTTATTCCCTAATCGAGAGAATACTGACTTTCTCTGAGGGAGGGATTGAAGATTTGAAAAAGTCCCCAGTCCGGTGGACTGGGGGTGTTCCTGTTGCTTCGGCTCAACTCCTCGAATCCCATTCGTTGATTCTGAGGGTTGGGTTAGAGAAGTCCCCAGTCTGGCAAGCTGGGGTGTCTCTTGACATGCTATGTCTGAGATCTTCTTGAAATCTCTCTTGATCTTGCGGATCTTAGTTCGGAAATTAGCTGGATGCATTAACCTGTATCCACTTTTATCACCTGGTTCAAAAGACCGTTGGATGATTTCCGAAACTTCTGTCATTTGATGACGTGTTTGCTCCAGACGAGAGGCTTGCGCAATATTCTCGCCTGCTTGATGTAGGAGCAATTCAACAACCTGTTCTCTATATACTTGATTTTGAGAGGAACTAGTTGAAGCTTGATCTCGAGCAAGATTTTGATTATGAACAAAGCCCATTGACTGTGGCCGGCCATGGGCAATAACATTGCATGAGACCATTTTCGGCGGGCTTTGCTGACCGGAAAGCACTGTGAAATGTAGTGCTCCGTGAATACCCCATCCTCTGATATGAACATTAGATGGAGCATTGGAAATTAACTGACGCAATTTTCTCAGCGCGCCAAGGCATGAACGTTGAAGGGTTCTCTGTTGCTTTTCAGCCTTCGGATACCGAGAGACTGATAGAGATGCCAAATCAATCTGGCGTTGTAACCCTTCTATTATCTTAAGATGATTTTCATATTCATCGTAAGATAATACCTTCTTCTTTAATTGACAAAGAGTTTTCCATATGTTAAGACGAATATCATGGATTCCATCATCCGTCAACATCTTTGGAATGCCATACTGTGAATCAGCCAAAGGCCAAAACATGACTGGTACTTCACCTTTTGCCAGTTTTTTCCTCATGTTCAGCATTTCCTCTTTATCATTAAATGAAGATTCTTCTACCTGTTTGGACCAGAGTTGGTGTTTCCTTGTTGCTTCATCGGATTCAACAAGATTGGTAGAGGAATCACTATTCATGCTGGAAGATGAATGACCAAGGGAAGGTTCGGAGAATAACCTGAACCCCAAGCTATCTTCTGATGGAGAAAGAGTTTCACCTGCCGATAGTAAAACTTCAGACATGACTGGTTTTACGTTTGCAAGTGCCTCGAGATAGGAGGGCTTTCTCGTCACTACATTGCCTTCTGAAGAATTTTCGAGACAATGTGAATCACTACTGCGGAGAGGACTTTCGCAGCGAAGTTCATCACCATGAGGAGGACCTTCATGATGGGTTACAGCAAAAGATGATATCTCTTGCTCCTTGGTCTTCTGACCACACAGAGGGTTCCTGTGGTTCTCATCTGAAGAAGAAACTTCAAGATTGACCGAATTTTCATGAAGCAAGTCTTCATGAGGAAGTGTCTGTTGAAGACCTTCGGGATTAATGTTCCTGTTATTGGGAACTGAGGGAGTAGAATCTTGAATTCCGACAGATAAATGTCTGAGGGCTTCAAGAACTCCAGCATCGAGCAAGGCCTTGTTACAGATTGGCCTTTGATCTCCTGACTGTGCTGGGCGGATCTTTTTCTTAGATGCCTTCTTACTCGCTTTAGAAATCACTTGATGACGAAAGTGATTGCTCTGAGCAGGTGTATGTGCCTGATCAGGAAAGATGGTCAGGTTAGGCTGACGATCATCGCTCAAATCAGGTGTATGTGCCTGACTTGGTTGTCCATATGATATGGGGGAGTAGGCCCCACAACCCTCTTGGACTGGAACAGATGTGTGTGTCTGTTCCGGAGTGAATTGTTGATGTGTCACTCCACTGCTAGGGATAGATTTATGTGTCTGTCCCTGAGATGATGCTGAAGCTGTTATGATATCCTGGCAAGCATCCAGAATATGAGCAGGAATTTGCTTCTGCTCTTTCACCATTGACAAAATATGTTTGGTGACTTCAGCCGCCGGAACAGGGATATACGTCCATTCCGGGCTTGGAGTAGGTGTATGTGCCTGCTCCTGTCCTCCTTTTCCTGTCAGTGAATCCTGACAGTACTCAAGTGTGGAGGCAGAGAGTTTAGTCTGCCTCCTGTTTGTCGTCGGGGCTTTCCGACTGACTTCTCCGTGCGCTACCAAACGAGACTGTTGGTAGGCTTGATTAGTATTAGCAGGTGTATGTGCCTGCTGATTACACTTCTCCAAACGCTGTTGACGAGATCCATCATATGTAGTCAGACGAGCCTGCTGACTAACTGCTGATGTATAAGCAGGTGTATGTTCCTGCCTATGGTACTCCGCCGGAATTGCCTGGCGGGATCGGCTTGATGCTGCCAGACGAGTCTGCTGGACAGCTGAATTAAAACGGACAGGTGTGTGTGCCTGCTCGTTGTTTGCCACCAAGTTAGGTTGGTGGACTTCTCCGGAGATGGCAGGGATGACAACCTGCCTATTATTAACCGGATTCCGTCTCTGGTGATTCATCTTGCCTTCTCGGGTTCGAGGAACCTGAGCTGAATGCCTGGAGCCGGTACCCTCATCATGTTGAGGGTGCACTACCGCACGAGTCTGGCGGCGATTGTTGATGGGAGCCCTTGAGAAGGACTCCTGTCTCTTTGAATTAAGGTCCTGCGGGACCTGCTCATTCACTTCCTCAGAATAAGGGAGTGAATGGAAATTGCGTTCCGGGGATAACGACCCGAAACGGTTGGAGACGGTAGTCAGCACCGCCTGCTTCTTGATTGCTGGTCGCCGTTGTCCGGACGACCAGGTAGAATTGTTAACTTGGAGGGCTTGACGAGCGACCTCCAGAGTTGGGATAGTACCGTTACGACGGTACTCCCTAACCAGTGCATTTGAAACACAGCGTTGAAGACGCTGAGTTGGTGATGTCATCCTCAGAGCGGATGACGTTCCAGCAGGAGTAGCAGCATTGGTTTTCATGGCAGCAGACCTCACAGTAGAGGTGTTCTCAGCAGCAGTATTCACAGGGGTGAATTTAAGGAAAGCCATTTTTTTTGTAGAAGATCTTGAAAAAAAGAGTGCCTTTTCCATATAACAGACATAATCAAGATGAATCCGGCTACTGCATCTTTTGGATGATCATATGTCAATGATTGCCTTGTTGTCCCAAGGGGCCTAACATCTAAGAAGAACATCACTTTAACTTGGTTAAGGATTCACGTCGGGTTCACCATTTTTTGTTTCGCGCGGAATCCGGGGATGACCTCCTGGACGGGAGATTCAAACGTTCCGATCGGTTTCTAACGGGTTTGTTCGTAGAACCGGAAACATCCAATGATTCTACATCCGTTGGGACCTACTTTCCAAAGGCAGGCGCTCATTAGCTTGTGGGCTAATGAGGCTTAGGAATTTGCATTGGTCGAGAGGATGGGAGGTCGGACTCATCACACCTTTTTGAGGGGAATTATTGTCTACTCCGGGACTCTCTTTATAGATTTAAGTTAAGTTCGTGAATCCTTATTACATTACCAAGTATAAAATGAGCTTTCCTTTAGTTTTAACAATCAATGATTAAATATGCAAGAAATTTAGAGAATCTTTTATATATATTCGAGGTTCTTCATCAATATAGAATCATCTATATTTGTTTAGAGATTCTTGGTCAATGGTATCCTTCAAAATATTTATATAAAAGTCTCTTGGTCATTCTGATGACCAGGCTGGTTTTAAAGCCACTCAGTGGGGCACTTGAAGTTTATCGTCATTTAGAAGGACAGAGATTATTTCAATGTTGGGATCGAACCCATGAATGGGCTACCTACGTATCCTTTGTTTTGAAAAAGGAATCAGAATCCACGTAGTTCGAGGAATGGGATATGATGTTTTATGATTGATGGCTCAAAGATGAATGTCATAATTACTTTTACACTCTAAGCTCACGTGAGTCATGCTCGGTGTGAGAAACAAGAGGTATTGGTAAAATTTAGACAATTGTGCCATGAAGGATGCAATCATAAGAATTTTGTTTGGGGCTTATGTATGGATGACTGCCCAGATAGATGAAGGTTTAGGATTTACTTTTAGGAAGAAAATCCATGAACAGGGTCCACAAAGTTATATGTGCTTCATGGAGATTTGAATACTCTAATCTTGGGGCTTACTCCTAAGGAGGATGCCCAAGTTAGGAGGGGACTTATGATTGGGTTTTATTCCTGAAAAGGAAACCCAAATCAAAGGAAATTTATGACTGGTTAAGAGAAATTTTAAAAGACTTGGGGCTTATTCTTAAGGAAGATGCCCAAGATTTATGACTAGGACTTATTCCTGAGAAGGAAGCCTAGGTTAGGGGACTTGGGGTTTACTCCTGAAAAGGAAGCCCAAGGTTATGACTGAGTCTTTATTCCTGAAAAGGAGACCCAGGTTAGGGATTAAGGTTTGGGGCTTACTCCTGAGGAGGATGCCCAAGATTAAAGGACTTTGATTGGGGCTTATTCTTAAGGAAGATGCCCAAGATTTAAAGGTTTTATAACTGGGGATTATTCCTGAAAAGGAAACCCAGGTTAGGATTCTCTCATCATAAAGGATGAGGTTGAATGAATGAACTCTCAATCTTTGGTGATATAAAGATGTTTAAATCATTAGGTTTTGAGAGATATTTCACATAATTCCTTTCAGATAAGGATGTCAAATCAAGAAATCATGCCATAAATGGCTTTGAAGAGTATCTTGAAGACTGAATCTTGAATAGGAAGGGTGAAATGGCTTAAGAGGGGTGAAAAAGGGCAAGATGGGCACCCAAAAAGATAGGGGCGCGCAAGTATTGAAGGTCGCGCAAGTCCTGCGGCGGCGCGCAAGTATTGGTCGCGCAAGTATACTTGCGCGACATAAGGGATACTTGCGCGATTTTCAACCAGAGTTGAATTACTTGAGCGACTCTTTATTAAACCCTTTCCCATCCTCTTGAGGTTCTTCCAGAAGAGGGACGCGCAAGTTATATTGAAGGAATTAAGTCGGCGCGCAAGTGTTTGATAAGTTTCAACACTTAGGCCTTCCTTCTTCCATTTTGATCTTCCATTCTAGGTAAGAAATTACCTTAGAAGTGTTCTGGAAGCTTTGAGAAGAGACTTGGGCGTCGGGAGCTTTGATCCGAGTTTCTGGGAAGAGATCCTCTCGAATGGGGGGCCCACAGGGTCTATTTATAGGAAAAAGAAGACCCCGGGCGGTTACTGGGCGGTTACCAGATATGTCGCGCAAGTCCCTTGCACGACCATGAGTGGTCACGCAAGTGTTGAGGCGGCGCGCAAGTGTACTTACGCGACCAAGAGGGAACTTGCGCGACCTATGGGCAATGTTCTCCTTTTCCATCCCTTTGTCGATTTTTGATGTTTCTTCAAAGGATTAATCACTTTGAGCTCAGATATTCCCTTTTCCGAACTTTAGATTCTGTGACGAAAGGAGCGTCAACAAGATTAAAGATGAGATAATTTATAAGGATTCTAGTAGATAAATATAGTAGGGACTAGTGAGATGAGATGATGAATTATGTGAGAGATGTAACATCAATTATTTTATATAGAAACTACATATTAATTATTTTATCATTTTTTCCAAATTATTTATTTTTAAGTTTTATTCATTTGGTTAGACCCTATTATAATATTCCTTTTGTTTTTATTATAAATTGATGGTTGTTATTGATAATTAGCCCCTATTTGAATAAATGTTCCTATTATTATTACTTGTATTGTAATTTCACATTATTTTAATTTTTTATATTTATGGGTAGTTATATGAGTGATTGGTTTAGTGGTAGTTTTTGAGTGGAATATGATTTGGATGTGTATTGAGAATCCAATATGATTTTGTTTTATTAGACTAGAGTGGGTGGTTTCATGTATCCCATGCTCATATCTAAATATTCATTCCATTAATAATATGATTATTAAACATATCTAGAGATATGTAGTACTAGTATATATCATTGGACATATATTTTCTTTTTACACTATGATGGAATGTAAGTATGTAATTATATGAAGAGGATACAACAAGTATGTTTCAAGTTAGATGAGTAGAATATACCAAATATTTGAAAGTGGATCCAATAGATCACTAATAATAGGTGAGTCATCATGAGTTGGGCTATCGTACTATGTTAGTGGGATTAACCCTTTTAAAATTCAGGTAATGAGTTTTAATGTATCTGAGGAAGAAATAATGTTTTATATTTAGTTTAGATAATATCTTGTATTATTTTTTGTAGAAGTGAATGAAAAATTTTGGGGAGGTAAATTATATTTAAAGATAATAAACAATGTGTTTGGTCAAAGTCTAGTAGACCTTAATTTTAGTTATTTTAAATTAGTTTTATCGAATATGTTTTAATAATGATTATTATTTTACTTATTCATTAAAGTATATATCAGTGCATTTATGAAAATTTATTTGTGTATATGAAAATGTTTTTTTATATATTCTCCTATGTGATGCTAATTTTTATTTCTTATTTTGTTTCTATATGGTTTGGGTTTATTAGATTCATGGGAGGGGCATGCTAAATTTTTTAATTGGTTTGGATGTAAACCAACTAGATTATTATAGTGGATAGTCTCACCACATTTATCTTAGTACAGAATTTTTAGTTTGAAGCCTATCTGAAAATACGAGTCATTATAATGATCATATGGATTTTTGGATATGGAAATAGTGTAGGAAATATATTCTTGATGTCAAAAAAATTATCAAATCATGTTAAATTTTGTTATAAATAAAAATTGTCGTCAACATTGGATATTGTAACATGGGTGGTTAACTAGAATAAGTAATTACTTATATTCATAGTTGAAAGGGGATATCCATTTTACAAGAATAGGTATGATAGGTATGAGTTTTATTTTTGGTTATGTAATTATTAGCATGGAATTATAATAATGAAGGATGATTATTTGGGCTCCAAGGTGATCCAATTTCTATATTTGATCATTAATCATCATAATGGCATGATTCGATAATTATATACATTCAAATTGAAATTTTTTATTAAAATAATATCTCAAAAGGGTTAAATATTAATTAATAAAATCTTAAAATTGATTTTATTATTCCATAAATAGATTACAAGGATTTAATTAAATAATTTTGATAAGGGTTGTTTCTTATTTTACTATAATTGTCTATACTCCAAATTATATTATATTTCATGATACAAAAAAATAGGATTTTGGAAAATAAAACATGCATCAATGAAGATGTAACTCATAAACAGATTTCAGAATATGATTTTAATTGAAATATCAAGGAAGATACTAATTTTTAAATGGAATTTAGATTTTTTGAAACAAATCGACGTTTGTAAATATGTTTTATCCAGTTTTTTTTATTTTTTTGGGGTTCATCACAATGAAGGTGTTGATATGTATTTTTAAATGTATGATTTTGATATAAATTTCCTCATTTCAATGGAATAATTTTTTTCATTAGGACTCAAATTAGTTTTTTGTTCATATTATTTATCAGAAAGTGTATTTGGTATGTTTTTGATAAGATTATTGCTTGTAATGAAGAATATATTTTCATATAGGCGAATCAAAAAAATATTTATATTCCAATCAATTTTGTCGACATGTGACTTTAAATTTATTATTTTAGTTCTATAGAAGTATGTTATAAATATGTTTTTATAGATTTATAGGGTCTTTTGATGTGAAACAATATTTTGAAAATACAAAGAAGAAGTTTCAGGAATTCTCTATGTTGAAAGGGAATGGGTTATAGGTATATCAATCCACTATGTACTTAGTCAAGAATCATTTGGTACTCAATGTAGTAAATAGTAGTGATTTCTCATTCGTTTTCCCATTGAGTCTCTTTTGGTCACACCCTAGGTTCCTAATTTTTCATCATTATTGAATATAGGGCTAATGGGTACCATATAGGACCAGATTTTTTTCCCGAAAAGTATACAGTACTGTTTTGAGGGGATTTTATTTTAATAACCATCATAAGGTGATCCTCTACCAAAAGAACAATCTAGGGGGATGATAACCCTCACTGTCCACTCATCCTCTCCCTTTATGAGCCTGAATAAATTATTTTTATTGTTTAACTAAGATAGCTGGCCTTTAAATATTGATTATTTTAAAATATTCTAATTATTAAATCATTTATTATTATTATTTTTGTTAGCATGCTTTATGAAATTTTCAGGTCATGCCATAAATTGTGGTGGGATTACATTGACTCAAAAGTCAGCAATTATAGTATAACATTATAAATTGTTAATTAATGGAAGCATTCTTAAATGAGTTTCATTTTTTCATTTTATAGATTTATTGGCATTGTGGGTTTATTTTATAGGGTAAATGGATTTTTTCTATTAAATTTTTTTTAATATTGATTATATTAAAAATAAAAAAATTAATGGATAACTTAGTAAAACATCCAAAATTGAATTTAAAGGACCTATTAGATTTAAAATAAGATATCTAAAATATAATGATATTATTATAACTCCAAAATGAAAAATAATTATTTTTAAAGGTATTTTTGGAATGGTATTTCAAAAAAGGATTCTTTTCAAAGATGGTTTCCCAAATGAATTTATGTAGTGGGAAAGTTTAGTTCATCTAGCATGTTATTCGTTTTACAAAAATATATTTTAACTAGAATTTTTAAAGGAAGTAAAGAGGTTTTATTTTGATCATTATTTTGGTATCATTGGAATATTTGTTTAAGATAGATTGGTTTTACCTTTTTATAAACAATTTACAATCAGGTTCTTCTAATGTATAATTTCAATGTAAAATTCTCAAAATAATTGAAAATATAATTTCTCAATTATGTCAGATATAAAATTTGTTTTTTATATATATATTAATTTATTAGAATTTAAAAATACAATTTTTTATTTAAACATTTATTTAAAAAATTGAATTTTAAAATATAATAATTGGTTTTCAATAGAGTTACCATGGGTTATTTTGTGTGTGACATATTGTAGGTTTTAGTGGATAGGTTTTATTAATTGAGGTTTGTTTTAATTTTTAGTTATCAAACCTTGGGTACTTTAAATAGTAAAAACTACAAATTTACCCTTTATGATGACCACAAAAAATCCTCGAACATTTTATTGATCTCTTGGAACAAATTTTACCTTTGGTTTTAGATTTTTTTTAGTTATGAGAATATAAATTTTGAGGTTTTTTTATTAACTATAAGTTATATAAAGATTTTTTATACTATCCTGGATGATTATATATCATAAATGGAAAACTAAATGGGAGTTATGGTCTAGTAATTGAGTTCA
This sequence comes from Viscum album, assembly GCA_963277665.1. Classification (NCBI taxonomy): domain Eukaryota; kingdom Viridiplantae; phylum Streptophyta; class Magnoliopsida; order Santalales; family Viscaceae; genus Viscum; species Viscum album. The sequence goes on along the minus strand of OY728128.1, from coordinate 1,296,173,065 downwards.
AAATATGTTTTTTTTCATGGGGTGGAATAATTTTTTTCCACATTACTGAATTATTTTATAGAGTTACACATTCATCCTTTGATTTTATATTAATTATTGATTCTCCATTGAATAATTGTGTTATGCCTTTTTATTCAGTAAGAAAATTAGAAGTATTTTAAATATCATTGAAATGAAAATTTTTTATTATTAATTCACACGTGAGTTTTCAAAAAAATGAATCATGAATGATAATTTCAAGTGGATTGTATTTCACCATCCACAGTACTCTCTCCTTCCACATTTATCTTATTTCAATGTGTGAAAGGATCACTACAAGCCTACTCTACTTCTAGAAGATGGATGGTGATGGTATGGAATCCTTCATGAATGGTTATGGTGTTAGGGTTATGAATAATTGATATGGTAGTGGTGAAGGAGAATTGTTCATGTGACATAGAGATGGAGTGTTGAAATAGAGGGTTTCTGAGTGATGAAAAGGGATGTGGTCAACGAAAAGAAGTAGTGGTGGACATTGATGGTAAGGAGAAAATTATCAGTTGTGGTGGATAAAACCAATGGAGATTGAAACAACACTAATGGTGATGGTGGTGGTGGAAAAAATGGGAAGACAGGTTTTTTATATTAGTCTTTTTATTACATGTTGTGTATTCCTGAACACCACAGGTCATGCTGCATCCGCATTAGGTCCTAAAGATTAAAAGGATTATAAATATCACATGGAATTTACCAATGTATACACCACTGTTTAGGTATTGGACTACGAGCCCCATGGTGTATAATGGTATAAAACTATATATCCCATCAGGATTACATGGATTTAATTTTGACTACATGATATGTAGAGGTTATATAACATGAATTAGGACATAGTACAAGTCTATACAAAAATTCATAAAGAAAATTCCATGTGACCATGATGAAATTCATATAGATCTGGACAACATGACTTGGTAAAGGAAAGAGGTGATTACACATAACCTATAAGTCACACATGTTGTCAGTAATAGGTTTAATAAGGAATGTATATCATGATAATGTGGTTCAGTGTAACATTGGTATATGACAAGATTATCCACATGTTCCACAAACCCGTTATGAAATTATTCACATAATGTATATTGACCCCTATATGGGATGTTGAAAAAATTAAATCACTAGTCCAACAATAAGGGAATTAACATTTCCCCCATTAGTAGATATTATTTACTATTCCTTCATTGTTGTTTTCTATAAATTCATTCTTAAAACTCATATTAAAGCATTTAATTAGACCATATTGTGCAGTTTTTCCCATATAGTGTGATTATATGACCTTATTTTGATTCATAGGTGAGACACATGGAAATTCAATTTCACTGATACATTATCTACATAGTATAGATTATTGTGTTTAGGCATCGATATCATACAAAAATAGTGTAAGAAACTTACATGGTGTTGTACTAATGATAATGTTTTTGTTTTATATACTATTTGGTGCTCAATACTCACGTGGAGATGTATTAATGATGGGGTATATGTCTTATGAATGTGTAACATGAGTTTTTAACTCCCCCACATAATCACAGACTGGTATCCAACATAGGTGTTGGTTTAGTAATCCCATTTTTATAATATGGTGTGGGTATCCTATTCAAACGGTAGATTTAGTAACTCCACCACTAGTAGAAAAAAATCATTGTATCAATATTTTTATTTACTCCCTCAGTTTCCTTTTAGAAGTCAATGAGGTGTAGGTTCACCAAAAAATTTGTTTACTCCCACAAAAGACCCCTACCATCAGTAATGAATGTATAAAACTCTAAATATTCATTGAGGCACATGAGTTTTGATATGGTTTGGTAGTTATAGAAGCCAGGGTTAAATACTCCCTTTAAACAAAACTATTTTGTTTAACCCACCGGACTACAATTTTTTTGATAACATACAAAATAATAGTTTTGGGTGATAGGTTGTGGTCCTCCCCTGACTGAAACACATACCCCAATGTACCAAGAGTTTCCCCACTATGATTTTGGTTGGTAACAAGAAAGTATAAGAATATAGAAAATATTTTATGCTTTATAATCCATATAGAATTCATGGTTTACATCAGAACATGACTTATATATGAGTTATAAAAATAAAAATCTATTAGCCTTTTTATGCACTAATCATCCCTATTTAGTCATGATAAAGAAATCAATATGGAATGTAGATGAGATGACTAGTAATTACTAATGTCCCTTGTACATAAAATTGTTTGATAATATCTAGATTATTGGATTCGTTCTTCTTCATATATTATATATTAGTTTGATTCATTATATTGATTTTTTTACCTTTTTTATTTGGGTATTTCTTAATTGTTAGGATTACACTAACATCAGCATTTTATTCATGAAAACACTTGTCATGTATGAGAAGATGCTACCCAAATCAACGAATATCTTATTGGATGTAAATGTAGTTAAATTTGTTTGGAGTAGAGTGTGATAATGTTTCATAAATTTTTAGGGTATATGCTGGTACATATTAGGGATGGTTCTTATCATAATATGATATTAATGCTTTTATATTTTTTAGGCATTATTTAATTTCTATAATGTGTTATAATCGATGATGTTGTGCATTGATTATACCTTATTTCATGGTGGTTTACAACTTTATGTTGTACTTATCAAATGATTTATTATGATTTCCTAGTATATAAAATACTAATTTATATATATTTATGATATGAATGGTCATTATTTCATATTAGAGAAATATTTTCTTATAGGTTTTTATAGGCTCATACCATCCATGTGTGTTATTCATTCATAGCGGTAGATTCCAAACCATGGCCTATTAAAGGTGGGATTTGGGTTTCACACTCAGTATGACATCCCATTTTTTAAAATACCTTAATTAATAATTTATTACATAAAGGAAGACATAAAATAAATCCTCTAAGATCATGAGTGCTATATTTTTGGAAAATTATGTATATATCTTAGTTACATAAAACATTGTTGTAACAACATTATTTAAAAACTCTTCAAAACACCCTTAAAATTCCATTGAACCTATTAAACTATATGGGATATCTTGTTGACATATGTAAGAAAGTGGTGATCTTTCAAAATCCAATAATGGAAAAATTAAATAATAGAACATGGTAAAATATTACCTATGATTTAAGATACATATCATGGTAACATAATATGGGTGTGAATCATAAAATAGAACATCAAAGCATGATATATGATGATAACATATGGGAAACATGTTAATGTGGGAAATTCATAAAACATTACATCATAAACATAACTCACAGATAACCAATGTTACATCATAACATTGTGTTACTAGGATATCCTCTCTTACACCTTATTTTGTATCTCATAAGACAAAAACCTTACCAAATTTATTTGTGTTAAATATAATTCCCCACCCACTCATCATATTCATATCATGTACATCCATATGTGGGACACCTAGATAATAAAAAAAGGTTATATTTTATCAATTCTAATCCCATTTTTAATTATAGGATGCTATAATCATGGATGTCCTAATCAATTAAATATTTATAAATATAGGTGAATCTCTTTATGTGGAAATGGGGATGGGTATTAACTACCCAAATGTTTGGATGTAAAATCATAGGATAAATTTTATTTCATAACAAGTGTACAAAAGGATTAATTGAAGGTTTTTATGGGATTGAAATGGGATTCCCATCACATATCAATACAAAGTATAGTAATATGGATGTCTAAAAAAATATTATAACATGAAAAATTTGATATCAAAATGCATAATATAAAGAAGGTGCTTGAATATAAAAGAAAATGAGAGGATACCTAACCTTAATTGGGGGATTTAGCAAGCATTACAAGAGCTCATTAAAGGATTTAATACACCTATTAATTGATATATAAAGTTTAAGGGAGAGAAAATACATGATAAAATGGTATATAGTTAATATTATTGGGAGTATTTGTGAGTATTTTTTTCAAAAGAGAGGGGAATTTTTTATTAATTTGAAAACTTATTTTGTATTATACGTGATAAAAAAATCAATACCACAATCTTTATCATAGTTATTTTCCAAATTTCTCTACTAAAAATATTTGTTTTAAATATTTAATAAATAAGAGAACCTAAATTATTAAACTATTCTTCAGGTGGTTTTGGAAGTCAGCCAAGTTTATAAGTAAATAATTTTAAAACCCTGAAATCATATGAATGATTTTAATAATTACTTTTGTAACACCCCGTTCTTCTATGGTACATTATTCTTTGAATAATACAATAATATGCGATGTATACAACACTGAGTTCAAGCGCACCGCGACCTGTCAAACTAAGCAATTTAAAAGTAGTTTTGAATAGTAATATCCACATTTTAAAATTTTATTTTTCAAATTTGAAATAATTTTTTGATTATTAATAATTAATTTATCATAGGGAAATTGTTTTTTATTTTTTGGAAACTTTTATATTTTGATGAATACTTAAAAAATATAAATTTTAATTCAAAACAACTTTTTTAATCAAAATAATTTATGGTGTTAAATTATATATTTGAGTTGTTTTAAAGTATCATTAGACTATATTTATTTTTATTTAATATAATATATGACATTTAATATAATTTAACATTTAAATTGTACATAATAACGTGGGGATATTTTTATAGTTTTTACTTCTTAAATACTAGCTTTTTGGTTTTGACAATGAGAATTAATTTTAAATTAATTTCTACAACTTATTTATTTTAGATTGAGACAAATGGATACCATATATGGAATTAAAAGGTCCAAATTTTTTAAATACATAACTTTTATTTTTAGAAATTCTGAATAGTAACTTCAGTAAATATTTTATTTACCATGGTTAAAGGGTAAATCTGGTAAATAAGGGAAAAAATAAAATTATAATATAATTAAATTACCCTAATATGTGTCCTAAACCTATTTTATTATACATTTCCGACCATGGGTATCCTTGGGTTGATTTCGGGACCCCATGGATCCACTTTTAAGTGAAAATGATACTTTATAAAAATTAATTTAATGTTAAGGAAAAATAAATATAAAAATATATCTTGTAGTAAAAAAAAATAGAAGGATTTATATAAGTGATATGTTAGAATATAAATATTCATCATAAATATAAATATATTTCCTACATCATGGTATTATTTTCATTATTTTTATACATCAAATAAATATATTTAATTATGACATAATAATGATGCAGTAATTTTCATTATTAATGAACAAATCAAATAATTGATTTTGTAAATATGAAAATAAATTTAATTCGAATGTTTAATTGAATATAATAATTTTATAGGTAAATGTAATATTTTTCGGTTGAAAAAATGTATTTTTTCGATGTAATCATGTTTCAATGTTTTTTACAAAAACAAATTACAAAATAGTGTCAAAATTAACATAAATGAGTTTAAAAAAAACAATTTTGTTAAATAATCATAAAAATAAAAGGATTTGATAAAAGACTTATATTATTATATATATTTATATAATTAACCACTTTAGGTTATATTTCCATTTTATAGTATGTTTACAAATTATTTATTATTACAATACAAGAAGGCATGATCAAAGTTAAACTATTTAACTAAAAGTTAAATCTGAAATATAAGGTTAATATGGTAACCTAAACTTATCTAAAACATATTTATAAAGTTTTTAGACCCATACCCACCTTATACTCTAAATAAATTAATTTTTATCTTTTAGAAACTGAAAATGATTTTATAATAATTAAATATTTTATGTTTATTTTAAAGTGATCCCCACCTCTCTTATAAAAAGGCACTTCCCCTTATCTTAATTTCACACCTCCAAAGCCCTTTTTTTGAGCAAAGACAAACTCCAATATCCTCCCAACTATAATAAATTATTCCTATACTGTATATATTGATCAAAAATCCAACCTAAGGAGCTCTTTTGTTCAAATCCAAAGGAAGAACACGATGAAAATGTAATTATTTCATCACCTCATTCAAATATCATTTCTTATTCCACTTCTTCATTCATTGTTGTTTCCATAAAAAATTAATAAGTAAAACTCCTTATACATAATTTTATATTATTATAAATATGGTAAAACCATATTCATTATTATACCCATCCTCTAAATGACAAAGTCACTGTACATGCGTACGTACGAATTACCATCTCCACTTTGTGGAGTAGTATGTTATTCAACACTTTATTATTTGGATGGTTATAATAATGGGTGTAAATTAAGTAAATAATTAAAATTACATTTTAATTAATCTTTATATATAATATATCATCAAACTATATATGATATCACCATTAATATAATGATATTGTTGCTCGAGCGTTCATACAGATTAATTTCTGTAGGAAACAATAAGATTTAATTCACCGTTGTAACCATTAATGAATAATATTAATTTGGTGATTGAAAATAATGTTTAAGAACATAAAATAATTCTGGATATGAATTAAATACATCATATCGATAACAAACATTACTTACTTAACAAAACAAATAAAGGAAAATGAATCAGTTAACACATGAAACAATGATACTACTGAAATATTTTTAACAAAGAAACATTAAAGAAAAATATATGATATTATATATAGGTATGTGGTTCTTGTATAATGTAATAACAATGATTTAACCATTATACAATAGTTTAATGTATCCTTGACTAAGAAAAAGTAAATGGTAATGGATAATTTTACAATCTCTTTAGTATCTGATTTGTTTATACGTAAGTATTGATTGGGACCTCTTTATCATCCACATCCATGTTTATTAAAAATTTATTTGAATATTTTTTCACTATTTCTTAGACAAATGGTTAAATTAATTTATACCCTTGTTTTACCTTTTGTAAAATTATTTGAAAGGAATCATTCCATCTCTTTGCAAACAAGGTAGTTTATGACCTTTTCAAAAAATTAAGAAAATTAAGTTTTATTAACCTATAAAATTGGTGTAGCTATTTTTCCACTGATACAAATATTATATGAATCACATAAAATCTAATAAAAATATTTTCAAAATAATAATTTTCTTTTCTAATTACTTTACGTTTAAATTTTTTCATAATTGAAGAGATATTTCTCTCAAATAGTTCTGCTTTCATCTATGTCAACATTCTTTGATGGATATTACGCTTGTATGGAGTTGATTTAGTATGATACAATATTCCTTGTCATATTTTTGGTTTTATGATTTCTTTGACTATGGATGTTCTATTTTATTCATTCATATATTATGGTTAAATTATTAACATTTCATATGCTACTTTTAATATGAATATTTATGTGATGTATCAAATATTTCATTTGACGAATGCATTGGAATTAGTATGTTATAGGTAGGGCCTGCTATAGCCCCTCAACGAATCGGTAGGTATCATGAGAAAAACTAGTTTCTTGGAACAAGGCCTTGACAAAATCTTATTTATATTCATGTAATGAGGCCTTGACTATGTGGTTATAATGCCTAGCATAATTAATTCCATCATTATAAAATTAGCTATTGATATTACATGTGATTATTATACAAGTAGAATATCCATGTGAATATGTAAATAGAATTATTTGATTTATATATTCCATAATATTCAAATGTTTATGTTTAAAAGGATTGTGTTTTAGTATTATACAATGCCTTAAATGATTATGCTTATTTATGAATGTTTCTGCTATATTTATATCCATACTCAGTATCTGAGCTCACCCATTTCTTTGTTTTATCTTTTATTGGATGCAAAGAAGTATATTATGACTGAATTATAGGGATAAGCTAAATGATATGAGTTTTTTTCAAAGGAGACACAATGTTATTGTTTTTCATTTCATTATGTAATTCAAAACTTATGTATTTATCTTGTATAACCAAGACTACTAAACAGACCGGTCTTTTGGGGTTTGAACTCTTTCTATCAATCCAATGTTATATAATAATGCACAGACTCTGGGTAACTAGGGATGCGGTGTTATAATTGGTATCAAATGATGTTAAGTACAATCCTTGGTAACTATATTTATAATAACGTTGACTACAGAAAATTACCCTAAGATAGAAATTGAGGATTTGTACAGAAGAACATCCTAGAATTTTGTAATTTTGAGAATTTTTTATTTTTCCAAGCAATAAATCTCTATCTAGATACGAGCAGGTAGAGGTGGCTCTGACACAAATTCATCTAGTGGAAAAATCAAAAAATAAAACTTTGAGCTAGACTCGAATGAAAACTGGTGCATGAGAACATGCCTTGCCGCACTCCATGTTATGACACTCATGGGGTGTGCTTAGAATAATTCACATTTTCTTTAAAAACCTTTATGAATGATTTATGTGTAAACAACACCTCAAAGGAAACATTTTTTAATGAATATGACTTATATTCTTTAATTTTTCAATTTGTGTTAGTTATTTTACTAGTTTTGAATTATGTATTGCGATTCATAAACTAAACTAGTGCATTCCATTGTTTAGAAATTCAGCATAGTGGAATGAATGGAAAACAAATCAATGCATATAATACATGTAGTGATTCCTCCCTACTCAAGATAATTATAGTGGCGTTGGTGATGAAACATATGATGAACATATTATAACTATAATATGTTAACTCACTCAGGTTTTAAATAATAACCTTACCCATATAGAGCACCCAGATCCCCAACGCGGAGGATCAATGTTAGACCACTTCATAAGGTAATGACTATGAAAATTCAATGGGACTAAAAATCTATATGGAGCTGAGCAATGAATATGATCCATAGGGAAAATATTTCATGTATTGGGGAGTTACGAATGGGAAAATTTTGTCATGGAAATTTATTGCCTTATAGGAGATGTCGATTAATGTTGGTCATTAGTTCCAAACACAATGGTAGGACGAAGAGGTATAAAATATGGAATAGAGAGCGTATAAAGATATTTTATTAAAATAATACTTTCCACATTATCATCAAGAAGATATGGAATGGAAATTTCTGTGTATGATGCAAAAGAAGGTTTAGAATTTTGTAAAATATGAGGCTATCATTACAAGAATAGAAAGTAATTCTACAGATTATATACATAACCCAAGAGGTAATATTGACCGATTCAGTGATGAGTTATAACCATTTCTCTATCAAGCATTAGTCTCGTAATCCTTTTCATCATATGAAGATATAGTGTTATGTTCTACCAAGACAGAAATAGAATTCAATAACTCTTACAAATTTAAAGTAAATAAAGTGAAGAATAGATCTACTGAAAAATCTAGAAATATAAATAAGGGAAATATGTGAACTGTTGAATTTATATCTGACATTAAATTTGGGAAGAAAAACCCCGATACATTTCTAAAGTGAATGGTATTCTGTAACATGTTTGAAGAAAAAGGACACCAAACTCGTGATTGCATGGGGAACCAAGAGGTTTTCAATGTTGAATCATGTAGTTGAAATGAAATGGGGTAATGTGAAAATGAATGTCCTAAGTGTCGAGGAATATTACCTTAGAAAAGGAAAAGGGAGAATGACCAAGTTTATTTGATCAGAACTACAGATGTTGAAGTTTGTTTTTGGCATAGTGTCAGGTACATTAATCATTTTCTCAAATTTTGCAAATTATTTCTTTGATTCTTAATCATCTCATTCTTTCATATCTTCCCAATTTTCAAAGTAAATCAGATATTTCCATTTTGATTTAACAAGGGAGTGTTTAGTCAAAAACTCTTCAGGGAAGTATCATTGCAACAATTTTATGTGAATCAGTTACCATTATAGTATAAAAATGTGCTTTATCTTTTGATCTCATCATCATAACCAAGATTAAATTCGATATAATCCTCATGATGGATAGGATTTCATACCATGATGCGAGAATTTATTGAAAAAGAAGGAGGTTTCAATTTTTGATGATGATAAGGAATACCTTAACTTTATAGCTGAAACATCACCATCGGATTATCATCTAGATCCACCCCTAGTTACTCTAGTAAATTCAATTATTGGGGATAAAGATAGTGAAATAACTAAGGTTTAGGAATGTAATGTTTGAATAGAGGATATACATATAGTCAAGAATATGTTGGTGTGTTTTTGAAGGATTTACCTGGACATCCTCCAGAAAGAGAAATTGAGTTTTCTATTGAATCAATTCTAGGTTCAAGGCACATATCTGTGACCCCTTATAGAATGAACACTATGTAATTAGTGGAACTAAATAAAAAACTCGAGCAATTGATTAATAAAATATTTTTTATCCATAGTGTTTCTCCATGGGGGCCCCAGTCCAATTTGTTAGAAATACGCTGGACATATGAGGTTCTGAATTGACTATATAGATATCAATAGTATAACAATAAAGAACAAGTATCACCCACATCAAATTTATGATTTATTTTATCAGATTCATGGATCTCAATATTTATCAATGATTGACCTTCAAAATGGATATCATTAGTTGTACTTGATGAAGGAGGAAATTCGGAGGAACTCATTCCGTACTAGGTATGGGCATTACTAGTTTATAGTAATGCCTTTTGGACTTACTAATTCACACTACATTTTCATGGATTTAATGAATAGAGAATTCATGGAATATCCTGATGACTTTTTAGTGGTATTTATTGATGATATATTTGTATAATATAAAATCTAGGATGATCATGAAAATAACTTGTGCACTATTCTAAAGATTGTTAGATGAAATGAATTATATGGGAAGTTTAGCATGTGTGAATTCTAACTTCAAGAGATTTCATTTCATGGCCATATTGTCTCTATGTATGGAATCTATTTTGATCTTTATATGACAAGAGAAATACAAGAATGGTCATCAACAACAACTATAATTTAGGTATGTAGTTTTATTTGTTTAGTAAGTTTTTATCGGTGTTTCGTCTAAAATTTTTCCTGATTTGATAACCTATTAACCAAGATCACATGTAAAGGGGATAAATCTATTCAGAAAAAATAGCATGAAGAATGTTTTGATGACTAAAGGGAATACTAGTCAATGTCCAATCATGAATATTCCATAGAGGAAGAATGGGTTTTTTATTTATAGTGATGCTTCAATGAAAGGACTTGGTTGTGTCCTTATGAAGAATGATAGAGTTATTACCTATGCATAATAAAAGCTAAAAATTAATGAACAAAACTATCATCCTCATGATCTTGAGTTAGTAGATGTAATCATTGATTTGACGATATGGAATCACAATCTATATGGTGAAAAATGTGAGATATATACCGATCACAAGATTTTGAAGTATATTTTTTAACAGAAATAATTCAACATGAGGAAAATAAGATGGCTTGAACTTCTCAAAGATTATGATTTCACTATACACTACCACATAGGGAAGGAAAATTAGGTGGATGTTACATTGATCCCAAAATATAATAGAGTTCAGAGATAATATAGGAGTTAAAATAAATCCTATGTTCATGGATCTAATAAAGATGGACATGGGAATGATCATGGATGGTGAAACATTGATACATTTTGAAATGGTTCCCAAACCATCTTTATTGGAAAGGTCAAAAAGTTCTTAGACTGTTGATGATGAGTTTAAAAAGAAAATTAAAGCTGTGAATGATGGGAGATTGATTGACTTCGTATATTAAGATGGAAATTTGAAATATGGGGGAGGCTTTGTGTTTCTAATATACCTGATCTAAAAAATGGGAATTTTTGGCTGATGCCTATAGCTCTAATTTCACTATACACCCTAGTAACAATATGATATATAGGGATTTGAAGGAAAATTTTTTGTTGGACAACACGAAGAGGTATATTTCTGATTACGTGACATAAAATGTGGGTTTTCAACTTGTGATGGTCATAAGACAACATCCTAGAGGAGTCATGAAACCTCTTCCCATACCTGAGTGGAAACCGGATGGTATTACAATAGACATTTTCATAAGGCTACCATATACTCCTAGAATGAATGATGTAATATGGTTTATTTTTTATTATCTTACCAAGTCAGCACATTTTCTTGCTATAATAGAAGATTTACCACATGAATGTTTGAATGACTATATATTATTGAATTTATAAGACATTATGGTTTACCCCTATCGATTGTTTCTGATTGTGATCCCTGCTTTACATCAAGATTCTGAAAAAGACTTCTGAAAGAACTAGATACTAAATTTCATTTAAGCACAGCCTACCACCCTCAAACTAATGGAAAATCCGAAAGGACTATTTATTCTATATAATTCATGTTGATATATTTCTCAATTTACTTTCTTGGTATGTGTGATCAATATTTAAATCTGGTAGAATTTTCTTATAATAATAGCTTACATTAAAGTATTTAGATGACACCATCTGAATCATTATATGGAAATAGATTTCATACACCAACTTGTTGGGATGCTGTTGGTGAAAGAAATCATTTAGGCCCCAAAACATGTTGAGGAATAAATGGAAAACGTGAATATTATCCAAACCCATGTCAAATCAGGTTAAAGTAGGTAAAAGAGCTATGTCAATAACCAAAAGAAAGATTTGAAAATTTATGTAGGAGTTCATGTTTTTTGAAGGTATTTTCATGGAAGGGTATTTTACAATTCGATATGAAGGTTAAATTGAATCATATATACATCGGACCTTTCAAAATTGTAGAAAAATTTGGATATGTGGCTTATCATTGGAAATACCCCAATGTCTCCAAATTTCATGATGTGTTCAACATATCACTTTTGAGAAAATACATGCCTGATCTAATATATGTACTCCCATATGAAGAAATATAAATGGAACATGATCTATCTTATGGTGAAGATCATATCCAGATTCCTAATACTAGAGAACAAGTGTTGAGAAATTGATCAACTCGACTAATAAAATCCCTTTAGAGAAATCATAAAATGGAAGAGGTAACATGGGAAACTGAGGAACATATGATGAAGAACCACCCGAATTTTTTTATGTTGTAGTATTCTAGAAAATACTAGGAGAAATTATTTGAAAGATGAAATAATGTTACACCCCATGCATCCACTGTATGTTTCTTTTCTAATAATACAACAACGTGCGATGAACGCACCCCCTAGTTCAAGCACACCACGACCTATCAAACTAGCCATTGTAAAATAATTTATGAATAGTAATACCCAATTTTAAAAATTTTAAAAATTTTATTTTTTAAATTGAGATTCATTTATAGATTCGAAATTTCAAAATTATCTTAGGGTAATTTTTTGGTTTTTTATGAAAATATTCATATTTTGATGAATAGTGAAAAATACTAAATTTTAATAAAAAACTTATTTTTAAATTCAAATAAATTATAGTTTTAAATTATAAATTTTTGTTTTATTAAAGTATAATTTTATTATATTTTTATAATTTAAGATAATATAGGTCATTAGATGTAATTTCACATTTAAATTGTACGTAAACACAAGTCGATATTTTGATAGTTTTTATTTTTTAAAACTCAACTTTTGGTTTTGAATACGAGAATTAGTTTTAAATTAATTTCTGAAACAGTTGTATATTGAATTTGGAAAAATGGATTCCATATTTGGAATCATTAGTTTAAAATTGTGTAAATAGGTCACTTTTATTTCTAGACATTATGAATAGAAACTTCTGTAAATATTTTATTTACCATTGTTAAAGGGTAAATTCGGTAAATAACATTAAAAAATAATATTATAATAATATAAAATTACCATAAACCATTTCCTAACCCTAATTAATAATACATTAACGAAAATGGGCATCCATGGGTCTATTTTGTGACCCCATCAATCCAATTTTTAGTGATAATGTAACTTTTTAAAAATTATTTTAATGTTAAGGAAAATGTAACATAAACCTATATCTAAAAGTAAAACAATTTTTATCAGGTATTATATAAGTGATTTTTAAACTATAAAAAATTATATGAAATATAAAAAAAATTAATACATCATTGTATTTTATTTATAATTTATATAAATGAAATAAATATATTTAATTATGATATAATAATGATGCAATATTTTTGTTATTAATGAATGATTAATATAAATGATATTGTAAATATTATAATAAATAAAATAGAAATGTTTTGATTCCATAGACTAATTTTTTAACTAAAAATGAAATTTTAGGGTTGATTCAATATTTTTTTGAAGTAATTAGGTTTTTATGAGTTTCATAGAAAACAAATACAAAATAGTGTCAAAATTGACATAAATTATTTTAAAAACAATACTATTTTATTAAGTTATTTTATTGCCATAAAAATATAAGGTTTAGCCAAAGGACATATATAATTATTGATATGTAATTAATTAACCACTTGTGGTTTGCTTAGCATTTTATTGTAGTTTATTAACCATGTATTATAGTAATACAATAAGACATGGAAAAAGTTAAACAACATAACTAAGAGTTAAATCTGAAATATAAGGTTTATATATTCACCCTAACATTCATAAAACCAATATGTTGAGATTTTTTAGACCACTTTTCAACATATAAAATAAATAAATACATTTGGAGCTATTAGTGACCAAAAATTAGTTTATAATGAACCAATACTTCAAACTTTTTCTAATGTGACCATAACCACTCTTATAAATGGGTAGTTCCACATCTCTAAATTTCACACCTCCAATGACATTTGGCTCGGCCAAAACCACCTCAAATATCCTAAAAACTACCATCCCATAAACCTAGAGTACTTATATTGATCATAAATTGAACCTATGGAGCCATTTTGTTCAAATCAAAAGAAAAAACCAGAAGAAGATGTAATTATTTAATCACCTCTTTCAAAGTTCATTTCTTCTTCCACTTCCTATTTATTTGTTTTATCCATACCAAAATATTAAATCTAGTACCTTCTATATAATGTGACATTATTATAAATATGGTACAACCATATTCATTATTCTATCCATCCTATGAATGACAATGTCACTATATGGGCGTGCATTGGGATTACCTTCTCCATGTCACGATGTAGTTTGTCATTCAGTACATAATTATTTGGATGGATATAATAATTATTAAAATGATTTAAATAATAAATATAAAATTTTAATGATTCTTTATATATAATAATCCATACACCTAAATATTATTTCACAATCAGTAGAATGATATTGTCGGCTGTGTGTATGTACGGCTTACCGTCTCCACGAAGCAATACGATTTCATTCCCCATTGTTACCATTAAAGAATAATTTTCATTTGATGATTAAAAATAATGTTTATGATCTTAATATAATTCTAGATATGAATCAAATACATCATATCCATAACAAACATGGATTAGCTAAAAAAACATATAATGGAAAATGATTCACTTATCACCAGAAACTTCCCCCAGTCCAATACATGTTCTTTCAGTGTGTTTTTTCCTCAATCACACACACCGTGGGAAACTTCTTAGAGGGTCAGCCATCCTAATTAATACTCCAGGGCAAGCATGCTTAACTATGGAGTTCTAATCAAGTGGGCTCTCGAAAATAAAGGTGCACCATCTTTGTTTCATAAAAATATTTTTCATGTCATTATTACAATTATCTAAACTGAGGGTTAAATTCATTTATACCATTTATTAAATTTTTTTAAATTTTTTTAAATGAATCGTTGTGTCTCTTTCAAAAGAAGATACCTCATGCCCATTTTGAAAAATTACGAAATGAATGTTTTTTTAACTTATATGGAGGGTTCTTCTATTTTCCACCATTATAATCCTTAGAAACATACATTACAAGATTATAATAATATTTTCAAAATAAATTTTCACTTATAATTATATGACTTTTAAATGATTTCCAAATAGAAAGGGATATTTCTCTCAAATTGTTTTGATTTTATCTATGTCAACATCCTTTGTTGGATTTTACACTTATTTGAAGTTGATTTATTATTATAAAATCATCCATATTGTATTGAATGTTTTTTGATATGTTTGGCTATGGATGTGCTATTTTTATACCATTCATGGTTTATGGTTAAATTATTAACATTTCGTGTTCTAGTTTTAATTCTAATGTTTATGTTATGTTTAAACCTTTCCATATGAGGTATTCATTGGACATAATAAGTGATGGTTTGGGTTCACTATAGCCTCCCCATGCATTTGTTGGTCACATGAGAAAAAGTAGTGTCTTGGCACAAGGCTTTGAGAAAATCTTATATGTTGTCCTGTCACAAGACTTTGGTTATGTGGTTATGAAGTCTGACTTTATGCATTCCATCATTATGAAATTAGCTATTGATATTATATGTTATTATTCAACTTGCTGAATATCCATGTAAATATGTAAATGGCATTATTTGATTTATATATTCCATATTATACCGATGTTTCAGTTTAGAAGGCTTGTGTTTTATTCATATACATTAATTTAGATGTTTATGAATATTTATGAAAGTTTTCTCTATATTTTTATCCTTACTTAGCATCGTAGCTCATCCCTTTCTATGTTTTTCTGCTCATGATGTGAAAAAGTATATATTATGACTGGCTTGCAAGGATATGTTATGAATATTATTGTGTTCAAATGAGACACAATTTGGTTGTTTTTCATTTTATAATGTAATGTAAAACATAAGTATATATCTAGAACATCCAATGATACTAAACTGATCGTTCTATCAGGATTGGATCCCTTGTGATCATGCCAATGTTATGTAATAATGCAAAGACTCTGGGTAACTAGGGTTTGAGAGTTATACATTTAGAATTTATAAAATTTATAAAATTACATTAAAAACAAAATATATTTAATTAGAAACAAAATTTAGGACATGGATAGTCATTATAAATTATATTTCTTTACTTTTTAGTTGTTATGATGTTATATTACACACTGCATATTTAAACCATATTTAATTTTTACCCATTAAATTTCTTGTCTAATAAAATTATGAAAAATTAAATATATATTAAATTTTATGATCTTATATATAAAATGATATTAATATTCACAAAATAATTATAAAAAAAAATGTAAATTTACATGTTTAACTACAAATAATAATTTATTTGAAAATATGAGGTTTTACGACCATAAAATTTTTTGAATCATAAATATATAAATTTAAATCCATAAAATTATCTTAGAATTGATATCTAAATAAATATTATTTAATTATAATAATTTATTAAAAAAATGTGATTTAAAAAATCAATAATTAATCAAAAAGAATGTCATGATTGAAACTCAGTATTTTCCAAAAATAAAACATTGGATTCCTCATATCAATAGTTATTTTTTTACTAAAAACATTATTTAATCATTTATAAAATTGTAATAAAAAGATAAATATAAAGAAATATAAATAAATTCATTCTTTTAGGGTATAGATAAACAACTCTGTATTACACTAGTATATTCCATATGGGTATGGTGTCTAATGGTGAAACATTCATTGGGTGGTTCGATGAAGTGGTTTGGGACATGATCTAAATTAGATTGAACCTCTCCCATACATATTTTAACTCATGCTTTAGTTATTGAATCATGGATTATTATTGGTCACAGGAAGAGACATGTGATTCCATATCCATTTTAAACATTAATAAATGGGCTTAATAGGGTAGGATTCTACTAGTTGTGGTCATCACTCCATTGATACATGTTAACTACACTTTATCATGGCTATTATTATATGATACTATCAAAATTCACAGTACAATTTCTATAATATAAATGGTTAATACGAATAAGAGACTTTTAAATCTGACGAGCTATATTTCGTAATGGTCTAAAATTGCAAAAACTGAGCATTTTTTTCTATACTTTTATTACATGATTATCTATTTGTTCATTTTAAATGTGTTTTTAATTTATAAAAATATGGGTAAAAATAATCTTCACCCCTTCAAAAATTTCTTGTTCAAAAATTAAATTCAAATAATTAAATTGATTAGGGTACCTCAGATTTTTTTCCTCTTCCAGTTCCAATGTTTCTTTCTCAAAGTTGTGGTTCAACCACAGTACATTTGCCATGTGAGTTGTCCTATTTCAAATATCCTTCTCCCTAGGATATAATATCTTCACCAAATTTTTCTCATATGAATGGTCATCCTCTAATGGTATAACCTAGGGATTCAGTACATGTGGGGGTCTATAGTTTTTCCTCATGCAAAGGGATACATAGACCATATCATGTTCTTAAGATAATTTATTTGAGAGTCCATGTTGATTTGACTCATCTCTGATGTGATAAAGGATCCCAGAATGACCAATCTTTCTTGGAATAATCATTAAAATTTTCCCAATCTATATAAAATTATTCCATAATGATATGTGAAGGAACACATTATCTCTGTCATCAAATTCTAGATATCATCAATGGTTTTCTATTTATATTTTTCTATTGAAAATTTGTGGAATTAATATGATGTTTATTAGTTTGAACCTTATATATTATCTCTAGGAAAATGTTGTGTCTAATTAGATTCTTCTCTAAATTGTTCCCATATGATTCTGACACCGATTCCCACAATAATCATTATAATATTCCATTTGAATGCTAGAATGGAAGATATGTTTATATTATAACTCCACCATGGGCTTCTGTTGATCTTAAATCCCATGAAAGACAATGAACATGATATAAATATAACCTTTAAAGTAGAATTAATCTAAAAATTGACCATCCGTCTAAGGGTGATTGTAGCGCCTCGATCCCAGGAGCCCAGAGTCAGTGCATTATTTTAATATGTTGGAATGATTACAAGGAATCATGTCCCAAAAGACCGATCATCTTACCAGCCTTTGAAAATATATTACATACAATAATGTTACATTACACATTAGAAAATAAAACAAAACATAAATTATCCATTTATAGTTCAACTAATACCCATGATTAAACCTTCTAATCAATCATAATTAACTTCTTGGAATCCTGGGAAAATAAAACTTGAGAAAGGGATGAGCTCATATGCTCAGTAAGTACAAAAATATAGCGGAAACGTTCATAAATGATCATAAAAAATTAAGGCAATGTGTAAATATAAAAACAAGACTTTTAAACATAAAAATCATCATAAAATTAAATGATATATCAAACATTTATATTTACTTATTCACATGGATATTCTAATAGTCTAATAATCACATGTAATATCAATATCCAATTTTATAATGATGAAAGGCATAGTTACATACTTCATAAACACATAGTTACAGAATTGTGCGAAGTCAAAAAATACGATTTTGTCAATTCATTGTGCCAAGACACCAGTTTGTATAATGATACCTAATGATGCATAGGGGAGCTATAGCAGGCTCCACCCTTCACTTACTAAGTCCAATGCATTCCTTAAATGAAAAATTTTAAACATAACATAAACATCCATATTAAAACTACCATACGAAATATCAATACATTTTCCATAAACCATGAATGGTTAAAAAAACATCCATATTAAAACATATCACAAAACCTTTAATACAATATGGAGGAGTTGTATAATAATAAATCAAACTCGATCAGGAATTATATCTTGTAAAATATGTTGAAATAGTGGAAAATAATCAGTAAAAATCATTGATAGAAATATCTATTTTTCATTAAAATAATTTTAAAGAAACATAATTTATAAAGAATTTCATTTAAAATATAGTTTTGAATCAAATTATCCCATTCCATTATGAATCTATTTAATGGAATTAACATTTTAAAACATTCATGTCTATATAAATATATACTCAAAACCATTTTGAAAACATTGACCTTAATGAGAAAGGTCTAAAAAAATGAATCATTAAAACATTTATAATGAAATTTTAGTAAAAAATTACCCTTATAAATAATCCCTTATAATTAACTTTTTTGAAACATGGTCGTGTATTAAAAATATGTCCAAGTAGATAAATACGTAAAAATAATCTCAGATAATAAATAGATTGTGGAATTAACCGTTACCATGTACTTTCCTTTGTTGGAGGGTATGTTTAACTTTTTTTATACTGATTATAGTATGTTATTAAATTATAACATAACCATATTAATATTTTTTATATCACAAATGATTCATTTATGACTTTATACTACCCGTTTAATAATGATTTCCATGTTAAATTAACATTTTGGTAATAATCGTTTTCTTTATCGTACTTGTATTAACATGTTATTCTTGATCATATAATTTATTTCAAGATTTAAATTATTGAAGAATATAAACATCTATTTATATATCATATATATTTAGAATATAAATACTTATACTGGATATATATATATGAAATGGAATGCACCGTTTATGGAGATGGTAGGATGTACATACGCAAAAACGCTGTTTCCGTTTTCATATCATATTAAACCGAAGTAAGTGAATAAGATATACATATGTATATATATATATGCAGTTGAATTATTATTTCATATATTACATACTTATTAATAATATATATTTTTATAATCATCGTTGAATGATGAACGTGGGAATGAATCTCATCGTGTCGTGGAGACGGTAATCCGTACGTACGCACGAGTGACAATATCACTATATTGAACGTGAAATAGTATGTAAATGGATGGTATATAATATATACAGAATCATTAACATGTTATATTTATTATTAACATCATTTATACTCATTATTAAACCTGTCCAAATAATGAAGTGCTTGAATAACAATCTACACCATGACATAGAGACTGTAAGCTATACGCATGCATGTATGGTGACATTGTCATTTATAGGATGGATAGAATAAAGAATATGGTTGTTCCATATTTATAATAAGATCAAAGTATTAAGGAGGTACTAGAGTTATTATTTTGTTTTGGAAACAATAAATAAAGAGGTAGTGGAAGATGAAAAGAATTTGAATGAGTGTGGTGAAATTATTACCTCTTCATTAGGTGTATCCTCTTGAATTGATCAAAAGGGATCCATAGGTTGGATTTATGATCAAATTAATGACTCTAGGGTGATGTGAGGGAATTTGGGAGGATATTCGTGCAGGTTTTGGCTAAGCCCAACATCTTTGGAGGTGTGAAATTAAGAGAAGCAGAAGTACCCTTTATAAGAGAGGTGATTGTCACATTAGGAAAAGGGTGATATTTTATTTTAGAATAAAATAATTTTCATTGTATAATGTCTCCAAAATGATTTATTTGGATGATATGGTGTGGATGGGTCGAAATATTCTCAACCAATAGGTTTTAGAAAATTTTAGGTCACTATATTAACCCTATCTTTTAGATTTAACTATAAGTTATAAAGTTTAACTTTTATAATGTCCTCTTGTATTATTATAATTAATGGTACATAAACGTGATATAAAGTGTAATGAAAACCCCGAGTGGTTTATTAATGACATATTAGTAATTATATAATTATTTTGGCCAATCATTAATTTTTTATGAATATAATATTATTTAATAATATAATTTTTGTTTTAAGAACTTATTTATGACAATTTTGACACTATTTAGTATTTGGTTTTTGTGAAAGTTATAAAAACATGATTACGTAGAAAAAAATAAATTTAATCAACCCCATCATGTCATATTAACTTATAAAATTCTTGGATGGAATCAAAACATTCAAATTCTATTTATTTTAAATTTTATAATATCATTTTTTTAATATTTCATTAAGATGGTTATTATTGAATCATCATTGTGTCATAAATATTTTTAATTATTTAATGTCTAAAAATTATAAATAAAATAAAATTGTGTATTAAATATATTTATCTTTTTAATTAATATTTATATTCGAATATATCATATGTATAAACTTATATTAATTTTTTTTAGTTAAGTAACATTGAATTAAAAACTTTTAACTCTTCTTTAAAAACCATAATAATAAATGTTCAAATCGAATCGAAGAGGACCAATGCGGATCATATTTTTTTCCTATGGTTGTCTTTGGTCTAATTACACTTATCAAATAGAATTAAAACATGTGTTAGGATAATTATAATATCATTTTTACCCTCAATTACACAATTTACTTTTAACCGTGGTAAATAAAAGTCAGAAGATATAATTCACCAAAAATTATTTTCATTTTATTTAACAACATATTACTTATTTATTTCATCCATGTCTCTCAGATTTTTAAAATCTAACTCACATAAGCTGTAAAATTAACTTTTATGCAATTTTGCAAGTGCTCCTAGAAGGTGGGTAAAAATACATTAAAAAGTTCAATAAAATTTTATACATCTAATTTTATTATAAAATGAAGCCAATGAATTACATTGAACATATATATATATATATATATATTTGGTCTTAAAATAAATTTAAATAAAAATTCATTTTTATATAATAAAGCACTATTTCTCACTATTCATCAAACATTGAATGTTTTTAGAAAAATAACAAAAATTCCCCCTAAGATAATTTTGATATTATTAATTAAAAAAAATGTCTATTTTAACAAATTCAAAACATCTATGATTAATTTTTTAATTTAAAATTTATTCTTATTGGCAAAGCCTAAAAGTTTTTTTTAAAAAGGAAAAACTATCAAAAGATTAGCTTGTGTTTATGTCAAATTTAAATGTGAAAATACATATAATTACCTAAATTGTATTAAATGATAAAAATATAATATAATTACACTTCAAATCAATTCATATTCATAATTTAACATTGTAATTATTTTTATTAAAAAGTTATTTTCAATTAAAACATAATATTTTTCATTATTCCTCAAAATAATAAAGTTATCAGAAAAGTACCAAAATTTTTTCCAAAATAAATTTTTTATGTATCGATTATAAATAATATTTTAATTTAATTATTTGAATATATAAAATTTTCAAATATTGGTTTTGAAAAGGGTACACCTTTAAAATGTGAAAAAATTACATTTTTTGAAAAATACTTCTTTTATCTGTAAAAATAAATATGTTCTTATATTATGTCTAAAAAACACATAATATGGATGTAAAAATTTAAATTGAATACATAATATTTAAAATGAAGATAATACTATTCAAAACTGCTTTTGAATAGCTAGTTTAGTAAGTCATGATGCGGTGAAACATGGTGTTTCCTGTAGTGCCAGTTATTCAATTACTTTGGAAAAATAACATACTATGAAATATTATGGTGTTATATTATCCCATACATCAATACATTGTGTCGTAGAAATTTGAAATCATTTTTTTAAAATAAAAGGTTTAATGTAGAAAAATACCTTTGTAGAAAACCCACATCAGAGATTGGGTTAATAAAATTTATTCTTAATAAGAGGGGAATGGAAATGAAAAAGTCAACAAAAAATTATGATCTTAATTAGGGGAACATTGGTGGAAATTAAAGACACATAATTGGAGGAAAAATATAAATTTTTATGCAGAGTGATTGTGGTCATCAATCCCTAATATGTGTAAAATTGAGGGCCTCAAAGTCATCAAACTATGATTATTTAAAATATCACTGGTTCAACAAAACTAAGGGTATTAGGATGACATATTTTTTGTTTTAAGATCCCTTCCCTAATGTTTATGAATTAATTTATTCATATAATTTGAGGGAAAAATATACTTGACAAATATAGTATCATCATTCCACTAATTCCTTTCCCAAACTCATCTTTTACCTCAAAGATAATTTAATTCAAAAATATTCTATTTATAATAATCGTATAGGGATAAAAAAAATAATTTTTTAAATTCATTTTTCTGACATTAAAAAATCTACATTATAAAAACCAGTACATCGCGTATTTCAGTGGTAGGTGATCCACCCTTTTCGCCCTTTGGTTGTGTGTCCAAGTCTCGCGTCCTTTCCTGATGCGACTGGTTGTCACCGAACTTGCGGGATGTCCTTTTTATGACAATACAAAAATAATATCATGAATTTTTTTAACTTAAGAAATAGTATCCAATGTCAAACATGATCGTTTTTAACGTTTAGACTTATCCAAAATACATCTATCCAAACTCACAGTCAAAAATTTATAAATAAGATAAACACAATGGAGATCCTTTTTCCATGTAATAACATGTGAATAACTTTATAATGTATTCTTTTAAAAAACTATCACACCATGAATTACCATAAATCCTTAGTGATTACATTCATACTCCCTAATTCTTTATAGAGTACTAGATATACTACTTATATCCAAAAAATTTGTAAACTCCAACAATGGTGGAATATAAAAATAATTAATCACTTTTAATGTAGTGAAGAATATCCTATATAATTTATCTGAATCAATCATATATTGTTCCAACTTCACTACCTCAGTATCAGAACCATATTATGGATTATCTTTCTCTCAACAATATATTTTCCAAAAAATGTAACCTTCTATTAGGTCACTATTCATTATTCTACGCAATCTCAAGGCCGTAATGAAATAATACTACATTATAATCCTTATATAATCAATTATTCTTATAACATGTAAATCATTAATACAATACATAAATGACACAAAACATTAATAAAAACATAAGAACTATAGTCAATTTTCTTCATCTTTTGTAGTATCAAAACTTGATTATTATCCAATAGCAGCATTCAGGGTATACTATAATGATTTGGAAAGTGATTCGCATAGTGTCCCAACTCCTTGCAGATATAGAATTGTACATTTAAAATCTTTTTCTTACCCTTTAAATCACATACATGGTGTCCTTTTTCTCCACAATTATAAAAAAACTCAAATTCCCTTCAAGAATTTACCAAGGTGTTTTTTCCACAGTTATCATATATGGGAAAATCTATCTTTCCCCTCATCCCTTTATCCATATTTCTCTCTTTTATCCTTTTCTTCCCTTGATTCCCTTCGAAGCCATAGGACTCATATAATTCATTACATAACTTAATAACACATGATATTATTTCTTCATATGATGAGAATTTTTGGTTGACTATTTCCCTTTTAAATGTTGGAATAATACAATGAAAGATATGATCCTTCTTAATATTTTGATCATACGTATTGTTGGAATTCTCATTCCTTCTACTAGGTGAAATTTCTAAAAAATGGCATACACTAGGTTAGTTTATTAATCACAATTCATAATTCAAAAAATGAAAAATACCTAACATAAACTGAAACGATTATGCATATAATCTATAATCATAAAATGTTTTCTTTGAAGAATTATTTACTACTAAATCCTTCTTAATTTTTTGTAATGAAAAATTCAATTATACTAGGCATATCCCTCAAGAGTGTCATAACCAAGAGTGTAGTGAGGCCCATTGTCGTGTAATAGGAAACCCTAGGTCATGCCCGAAACTTCGTGTCGAACTTTTCACTATTAGGTACATTTATGCCAGAGACGCCTCTACCTGCTCGTATCCAGATATGGATTTATTTTATGGAAAATATACAAAATCTCTACAATAGCCAAATTCTAGGAAGTTTTTCTATACTAATTGTCAAAGTCTATCATAGGGTAATGTTCTTTAATCAGAGTTTATCTAAATCATTGTGCATAGTTTTTTCTAGACATTTTCTGATACCAACTGTAACACCCCAAACCTAGAAGCCCAGAGTCAGTACATTATTTTAACACATTGGCATGATTACCAAGAATAATGTCTTGAAAGACTGAGCAGTTTAGTTGTATTGGAAAATATATTACATATATGAATGCTAAATTACACATTAGAAAATAAAAAATGACACAAATTATCTTTTGTGAACTCCATTAATCCCCTATATTAAACATTCTTATAAATCATAAGTCACTTCATGGAATCTTGGAAAAATAAAATATAAGAAAGTGGTGAGCTAAGTTGCTCAGTGAGGATAACCATATAGCGGAGACATTCATAAAAGATCATAATCATTTAAGGAAATCCATGAGAATAAAAAAAATCCATTTAAACATATACATTATCATAACATGGTAAAGATAAATCCAATATTTCCATTGATATATTCACATGGATATTCTACTAGTCGAATAATCACATGTAATATCAATAGCAAATTTCATAATGATGGAATGCATAATTCCAGACATCATAACCACATAGTCAAGGCCTTGTGCCAAGACTAAAAGTATGATTTTGTCAAGGAGTTTTTCCAAGGCACTGGTTAGTCTCTTGAGACATAATGATGCATCGAGGAGCTATGTTGGCCTCCACCTGTCACATACTAAGTCCATTGCATTCCTCATATGAAAAGGATTAAACATAACATAAACATTAATATTAAAACTAGAATACTAAATGCCAATACAGTATCCATAAACCATTAATGGTATATAAATAATACATCCATAGTCAAACATATCACAAAACCCCCAGTACAATATGGAATATTTTTATCATTATAAATCAACCTCGATCAAGAATAATATCTTGTAAAGGATGCTGACATAGTTAAAGATGATCAGTAAAAATCTTTGAGAGAAATATCAATTTTTCATGAAATCATTATAAAGGCACATAATATATAAAGGAAATCATTTAAATGATAGTTTTAAATCAAATTGTATTATACCACATTGAATCATTTAAAAGGAATTCACATTTTAAAACATTCATGTCCATATAAATAAATCCTTCAAAACATTTTGAACACAGGGACATTAATGAGAATGGTTTTGAAGAATAAATCATTACAACATTTAAAATGATGTTTTAGTAAATAAGTATCTTAAAATGAATCCGTTTGAAAAATCTTTTATGAAACATTGAAATGGATAAAAAATTTGTGTAAGTAGATACCTACGTAAAAACAACATCAGATAATAATGAGATTGGGAATTAATCCATACCTTGCACTTTCCTTTGGTAGAGAGTAAATTTATCTTATTGTATAGTGACCATAGTATGTTATTAAATTATACCAGAACCATATTCATATTTTTTATATCATAAATTATTCATTAATGACTTTATACTACCAATTTAATAATGATTTCCCTGTTAAATTAACATTTTGGGTAATAATCACTTTCTTTATCAAACGAGTTTAAACTTTTTATTCTTGATCATATCATTTAGATCATTATTTAAATACTTCTATAATAGAAAACATGATTTATTTATCATATATATTTAGAATATAGATATTTATAATAGATAAATATATGAAAGGGAAGACACATTTTATAGAGACGGTAGGCTGTACGTACGCATAAAGGATGTTTTCGTTTTCAAATAATATTGAATGAAAGTAAGTGAATAAGACATATGTAAGTACATACACACCTAAAAATATATCTACAGTATAATTATTATTTCATATATTACATACTTATTAATAATATATATTTTTATAATCATTGTTTAATGGTGAACGTGGGAATGAGTCTCATTGTGACTTGGAGATGGTAATCCGTACCTACACATGAGCGACAATATCAGTATATTTTTGTTGAAATATTACGTAATTGGAGGGTATATCATATATAAAGAATAAATAACATGTTATATATACTTTTTAAAACTGTTATACTCATTATTATACCCATCCAAATAATGAAATGTTTGAATAACAAACTACATCGTGACTTGGAGAAGGTAAGTCATACGTGGACATGTATTGTGACTTTTTCATTTAGAGGATGGATATTATAACAAATATGGTCATACAATATTTTTAATAACATCACAGTACAATGGATCTATTGTCGTTATTATATTGGTATCGAAACAACAATGGTAATGGAAGTGGAAGTTGAAAAGAACATGAAAGAGGGTGGTGAGATTATTCCCCCTTCTTCGGATGTTTTCTTTTGTGTTGATCAAAAGGGCTCCATAGGTTGGATTTATGAACAAATTAAGGAATCTTGGTTGATGTGAGGGAAGTTTTTAGGATATTTCGGAAGGGTTTGGCTGAGCCAAATGGCATTGGAGGTGTGAAATTAAGAGAAGCAGAAGTACAATTTTTAAGAGAGGTGAGGGACACTTTAGGAAAAGCTTGAAATAATATTTTTTAATAAAATAATTTTTGGATTATAATGGATTAAAAATGAATTATTTCTAATATGAGGTGTGTATGGGTATAAATACTCTAAAAAAAAGGTTTTAGACAAGTTTAGGGCACCACTATAACCATATCATTTAGATTTAACTCTATGTTAAAAAAGTTTAACTTTTACAATGTACTCTTGTATTATTATAATAAATGGTTAATAAACATACAATAAAATACCAAGAGAACCCCAAGTGGTTTATTAATGAAATATAAATCATTATAAAATTAATTTGGATGATCCTTATATTTTTAGGAATATTATATCATTTAATAATATTATATTTGTTTTAAAAACAAATTTATGTCAATTGTGGCACTAGAGGGTCATTATTGCATCATCATTGTGTCATAAATAATTTTAATTATCTAATGTCTAAAAATTATAAATAAAATACCACTGTATTGGAAATATTTTTTCCTTTAAAATAAATATTTATAGTTGAAAGTATTTTATTTATAACCATATATTAAAAATGGTTTATTTAATAATCTTTGAATTTAACACTTTTAGCTCTTCTTTAAATAAAAAAATTATATATTTTCTAATCTAATCCATGTGAACCAATGAGGTTCATATTTTTTTCCTAAGGATGTTTTTCATCAAATTACGCTTATCCAATAGAATTCGGACATGTGTTAGGGTAATTATAATATAATTTTTTCCCTAAATTACACTATTTACTTTTAACAACGGTAAATAGAAGTCAATAGTTACTATTCAACAAAAAAATATTTTTAATATTATTGAACCAAGTTTTACTTATTGATATCAACCATGTCTCTTGGAGATTTGAAATTTGTTAGGTCCACTAGGCTGAGTACCCTGAGAGGGGGGTGAATCAGGTTATGAATAATTCCAAATTAAATCCCGTTCTGATCTTTTTTCGCTATTAAGAAAAACACTCTTATTTATCATTCCTGTTGCACAATATATACAGAAGGAAATGAATGCACAAGACACAAAAATGTTTAATTGGATCACCGCTAAGGGATAAGTCTAAGGAGCATACACCGAAAAGTTGCTGGTCATACCAAATTCCACTATTTTTTCACTAAATGTGGATTAAAAGGTTCGGGCACAGTCACTCTATCCCAGGCTCACTGCCTTTACAAGGTTTAGGGTCAGCTCACTGCTTTCCCAGGGGTCACTCCTTATTTCCCTCTCTCTGGCTCACTGCCAGTAGAGAGGATCACCTTCATCCTCTTTCTTTGCTTACTGCTCTGGATGGAATCCATTCACAGTTTATAAACCTCTTGGTCTCATCATTTGCAAGAAGGAATGCATCTTCCTCTGTATGTAGATGCTCTGTTGAAGTCCATCTTTCACCCGTAGATTAATCTCTCTTTGCACTGAATCTATCAGAAAAACTTCTAGCTTCCCCGTAGTCCAAAAATCACTGCTGGAAATAAACCTTACTCGGCAAGCAAGTATCAGGGTGCAAGTCACAACTGGCGCGCATGTCTTCCTCAACCACTTGAGCGACTCAAGATTATGCAACTCCAAACCTACGCAACTCAATTTCTTCCTCACCTAAACCACCTCAGGCGTGCAACTAACACTTGGCGCGGAACTTCCAACACTGGCACGCAAGTCCCACATGCACGACCCACCACTACCTGCACGACCACCCCACCTGTGTGACTAGAGCTCTGAATCATCAAAGTGTTGAACTCTGGTAAAGAATGTAGATGGGTGGTCAAGTATATATAGGCAAATTGGCCACCCTGCATGATGGCAGGAAAGTCAACCATAGGCTTGCTAGTTCCAACGTGCAGCTCCCACTACGTTAGCCTCTGCCGCGCTACACACTTGCGTGACAAAAAACAACACTTCTCTTTGTACTTAGTGTTTACTTTTTCCGCATTCTTACTCTGTGGTGCTTGTTTTCTTTTATAAAGGCAATGACTTTCCAGTTATCGGGATTTACACCTTTGGTGCTAGTCGCCAGCCCCTGGCCTATGGAAGGCGGGCTTGGGGTAGTCACGGCACGGGCCCCAGGACGGGTCGTGACAACCTATCTACCATATTAACAGATAAATAAAATTACATGATTTAAGGAGATTTTAGAAAAGTTATAATAATCCATAATGGTATAAAAGAATGCATAGAACATGAATTAAAAGTATGATCACTATCATTGAATGACTAACTACTGTATGTGTCACCCCTTCATTTTAAGGATCCACTATAAATGTTCTGATAGAATAATCTCACCCATTTACTTTAGGACACAGAGGTTTTTGTTATATGTACACATTAACAAATCATATCATAGTTAATTGATTTACATAGTTTTCATACTATTAAAAGGTTATAAAATAGGAGGAGAGTTGTTTAGATCACTCATTTTTGCATCACATTTGTTGGTTTCTCTTGTAGAAAATCATTATCTCTCTTCCCTTCCTTCCCTCCCCTATAGCATTTCCTTTTCCCCATCATGTAATATTCGATATCTTTCTTCCGACACATTCAAAAAGTGTGATGCTAAACTTTCTTCCCCCCATTATATTTATCCATTGCTCCACCAAGGTTAAAATCTATTTTCTATTTCATATCTCTAGACCCATGATAACATTGAGATTATTTGATCTTCATTTTGTATTTGAGGGTTTATCAAGTAATTTACTTATAACATTAATATTCTCAAATATCAAATAATTTTCATATAACCATATTTATCCCACCAAGAAATTAGTCAACTTAACATTCAATTTCAATGATAAATATGTGGGAATATAATGAATGTGTTGTAAATATTTCCTCTAATTTAATAATGGATTCCTATTCCTTTTGACCAAGTCCATGGAAATCCCACTCTGTTTTAGGTTATAGATTGTGAGGAATGTATTAGAAATCATTTTATTGGACTATATCCACTTTTCCTATTCAATCTACTCCTTGGGGTTCAATTTTTTATAGACATCAACCATTGATTAGTTTCTCCCTTAATATAATAAATATTTATCCCCATATTCTATTTTTCTGATCATTAAAGGATGGATAACACCTTTTAAATTGATTTGTTCAATTATTCCATGATGAATGGTAAATAATGTCGATTTAATGTTAGAATCCATTGTCTTATAGAAGTCTCAAATGAATTTTTCTCATTCTTAAGGGAATGCGTTTGTTCCGCTTGATTCAATTTTCTATTCCAAATATATATTAATTGAGAAACTATTATTATATAGGTCCCAACTCCATCATTCTATCTGGTTTGGAATCTCATTTGTCAAATCTATACATTTCCCCTCACATTTTTTGGACTCAGTTTCTCTTATTTACAGCTATGGAATTTAATAAATGGAAAATTAGAGTTGATAATCATTAAAAAAATCACATAAATAAAAAACAATTAATATTATATATATATATATTAGGAATGAAATAAATTAATTATATTATTAATATCTAGATTTAAATGAAATTTATTCCTGATATATTTCCTTACATAAAATCTTTTCAGTTTTTTGGTTCCTTAATATAGTTCCATGGGGTTCATGTGAATTTATAAAAGAATATCCCTAGATATTTTCAAATTAGGTGTATAAAAATTATTTTTATTAGTGCAGCAGTATGTATGATCCCAGATTTCAATTTTTAGGTATGGGTCTTGAATTATTATTTTTTTTGAAGAAAAAAGAAGATTTGGAAATTTTCTTCATACCCACCATGTACTCTAGAGTACACACCCTGTACCCATTTTCTATGCATATCCATGTACTAGAGATTCAATGGTTGAGTAAATTTCTATTTAGGTGACATAGAAGACCGCATAATGAGGGAGCTGGTTGAGCCTTCTACACGACATGTACAATAATTTAACATGCCGTGTACATTTCTTTTTAATTTTTAAATTGTAGTAGCTTCACGTTTAATCTCCATTAAGATCCTCTTCTATCATTGGTTCATCCCAAAGTGACTCCAGGTGATGATAAATGTCTGATCCACTAATATTCCATCCATGGTCCGGTTTGATCTCTGGCAGGAGTGTTGGAATGCTTCTTGTGTGTTGTTCCTTCTTTTTGAACCTGTCTTCCTGATCCCCCATATCTTATGGGGTATTCATGGTTGAATGTTTTTTTATCTTTTTATATCGACAATGTTCTTGGTTTATTCAAGGACCGATGTTCTAGAGGGTTCTTCGTACAAAATCAAGATAGGTGTTATGTGCCTCTTTTTGATTATCTTTGAATTAAATAAAATTAATGTGTCGAATAACCATGCAGTGGTATTGTATATTTGGGATTTTATTCATGTTTAATAATATCTATGGTTTTTTTTAGATTATGGCTTGTTGACTAAGAATAATATTGTATACCCTTATTTATGGGACACCATGTGGGTGTGTTTCCACTAATTTTACTATTTAGAGATGTTTGGCCTAGGTCTCCTATGAGGCATACCATGTTTCATTGCCACAATTTGTTTAGTATGGAGTTGATTAGTTTTATGTGATGCATGTTTTAAGGCTTTTATTAATATTGATCCTTGTAATAGTTTGAATTTCATGTAGAGCCTTTAAACAATGTTGTATGCGTGTAAATAATCCAAGGAACAAGATTGCCTTCGACCTAGAAAACTGCTGGGGTTTATATGATTATTTAAACTAGACCATGAAATCCTTGGTGTATATTTTCACCCAGGGGTAATGACTATGAGTGCTACATAGAGGTCATTTATGATTAGTTATAATATTTTATCCTAGATGGTATTGACGGTGATTGCTACCTAGAGGTAGTGTATAACTTATTACTACTATGTATACTAGGGGTATTGAACATTAGTGCTTCCCAGAAGGTCACTATATTTACTGAATTCTATATTGGACCATAGGGGATGGACTGTGAGAGCATTCCTAGAGGGTCGATTGTGAATAAATGATTCATTATTACAAGATTGACAAGCCAAAGCACAATCTTGGACTCAGTCAAACATGGTTGATTAGATGATCTTTTGAGATTTCTATGGTTACTAAAATACAAGGGACATAGAGCATAGTCAAGATCCCAAGGTAACATTATTCAATATATCGTATATATAAAGGAAAATGAATATAATTGAATATTTTTGTATTGATTACTTTTTATTACTTGCTTGTTTATTGGTTCATCTCTGCATATTTGATAAAATATACATTCAATAACTATTATCCATAAATATTATGGAGGTTTCCTAATGTGATTCAACTCACACCTTGTTTGGGTCATGCTTTTCGGCCAAAAGAATTATATATTTTTAGGTATAGATAAGGGAATGAACACTTCATCATCAGGTACTTGATTGCTATTGGAGCAGGAGAGAACTTGGACAATATTTCTCTTACCATGCTATTAGATTTTACAATTTTTTTACTTTTATTTTAGTATTTTACTTACAAAATTTTGATTTGTTTGTCTTATTCCCTAGATACTTGTGACACACCTCGTTTATTTAAATATGATGCAGTTGTTTATTTACCATTAGTATTCTACTTTATACTTCAATTGTATGGTATTACTTCTTCTTCTAATTCTCACTATTTGTTATTCTGCTATGTATACTCAACCAATGAGGGAATTGTTTCCCCATTATTAGTTCTTCTCCCTCTCTTCTAGTCGACAACCTCTGGTGTTTGGGGAAAATCCCTTGAGGTGATGTGACCAACTCCTTTTAGCGGACCTTGGACCGGCACACAAATTTGGAGCATTACAAAGTGGTATAAGAGGAGTTTTATTTTATACTTGTCATAATATTTGGATCCTATAGATAAGGATAAGAAGGAATGGTTATATTTTTTTTAATATGTTCCCTTGAGTAACTATGTTGTGTATAGGGAAAAGCCATGTTACCTCAAATATTTCAATTTTTTTGTGTTTCTCAATTGTAATAGTTTCTTTGATTTCACTGTTGTGTGATTCAATTGTTTTTTGTTATTATCATTAATTGTATCGAGGTTCTATTTTTGTTGAAACCTGATGAGATGAGGGTATTTCATATCATGCATCATATTGGCACTTGATAGAGATCACATGTCATGTATTCTTGTCATACCAATCAGGGTTCATTACTCATTTAATATAATTATGGTCAATGTTGTGCTAGATATTCATGTTGTTTTAAAAGTTTTTGTGATAGAATACCTACTATTTTTATAGGCTATTAGAATATGTAATGTTTTATTGGGATAGACTCCAAACATTGGTCCCAAGGGTGTTATGGGTCCTCTTGGATCAGAATTTTGGGGATCATGTTGGAACATTAATTTAATCTTTTTTTGTTTTGAGATGAATATGGTTTCCAATCATTGATTCGTTGGATAATGGGATCTCATGGGTTATAATTTACCATTATTTAGAGAAAAATTATTTGTTTTTAAGGGTTCTAGGGATGTTTTAGTGGCAAAATGTCAGGATAAAGCAACAAAAATGGCATGAATTGTCATTAACAAACACCATGTATTCATCTATTCTAGAATAAAAAAAATAAGTACATGTCGTTTACAGAGAGTACACACTGTGTAGTTCTTGACTGTGTGATTGAATTTTTGAGCACAGGCATAGGGTTGGGAAACAGTTGTTATAACATGTAATGTCTAGATTGTAAACATCATGTGTAAAGCACGCTGTAACTGGTCTTGTGACCAACTACACAATTTGGTGAAACATAGGTTATAAACACAATTTCAATCTTGTACATGCCATGTAGTTAACAACAGTGTATCTATCCGTTTGAGAAATTACATGTATAGAAGTAAATGATATAGTATACGTCATTTCTAGGGTGAATACATCGTGTAGTGTTACCCAGGAGAGAACCGTGTGGTGTAGCCATGTAGTAGCACATGGGTATGGGAAAAATCAAACTACACAACATGTATCAGGAGGAACATGTCGCATGTGTGAGTGTTACATTACTAAGATTGTCAGAGTTACAAGACACGTTAAATGATTAAGGGAACACCTTTTCTGTAGGCTATACATGCAGTGTTACCCTTTTTTGAAAAAAATGAATGTTTTATTCACCTATTCCTTTCATGTACCGTATGTTGCCTCCCTTGATAATCTTAAAGTTAGGTGTGCACTTGAACATGCAGATTCATGCCTCCAACACATCATATAATTGTTCTCTAGGCGCACTACGATGACTAAAAACTAGAAAGGAAAGATCAGGGACTACCAGCTGAACCTGTCATCATGTATGTCTTGGCACTAGTTGTTATACGAGAAAAAGGTGCTGATAAAAATTTACATGATGTCCTTATGAGGATGATGCAAAAATTTCAGGGAGGACAACATCCTGCACCGACTGTGGCATAGTTGACTTTGGTGTTCTAAAATCTTCATCCACCCATTTTTAAAAGGATTGAGGACCACATGATATAGAGCCATGTATAGAGGCCATGCTTGTTATTTTTGGGCATCGATAGATGCCATCAAATAAGAGGGTGAATCTCACTATGTACATGTTATGTGATTCCACCAAGAGATGGTGGGATTTTGTCACACTATCAGAACATCACGAGGATATGTCTTGGGTTTAATTTTATAGAACCTTCTATGATTACATATACCCCATGAAATTTGGGGCTTATCTAGACTGAGAGTTCTTGAACTTGAAGATGTACACTCTTTTAGTGATGGATTATTATTCTCATTTCACAGAGCTTTAATGCTTTGCATCTACTCTAGGTGGTGACGAGTTATATTTGGCTAGGCGATTTTATAATGGTTTCAGTTATGACACTCGATCGTAGGTGAGTTTCTTCAGGAAGACTTCAATAACATCAATAGTGTACTAGAAATTGATTACCTAGCATAATCTGAGGGAGTTGGGAGCTGCATGCCAGGGTGTATCTGCATCCAGGGCTAGTTCTCCTTCATTTTATAGTAGGAAGTGTTGTTAGGAGACGTCACGCGGTGATTACAGTATCATGGGATGTATCTAAAGATATCCATGTGTGGTGATACCTGTGCAGGATGAGTGGGAACACAAGAACTCGATGCCCGGGGGTAACAGTTGAGTGCCGATCTTTTATCATGATGGGTCATCTTCAACATTTTTCGATTTTTTTATCACTAGTAGCTAATGAGATGGAATCTGTTATGAATCCATGAGTTAGAGTAGGACCACTAGTTTCTCCTCCATTAGGGAACTGGAGTTCATCAGGTCGTTCTGGCCGAGGAGGTGGTCATGGGTGTGGTATCCAGTCGGTAGGCATTTAGAGACAATAGAGTGGATTAGCTCCGGGTAGTCATATAGGGTCGAAGGACTACCGTACATGTCATACTTTTTCAATGGGGCATACCCAGTCGGAGTAGGATACCAGACCCTCTACAGTTTGAGGTATGATTCTAGATTCCTTACTTTTCACTTCTTCTCTTTTTTATACATAAGAATCCTAATGTTTTATATATATGTCTATTATAGAGATCCTTGTGATTTTTAACATTAATTATGAGGATTTTATGATGCTAGACACACCATTGTGGATTAGGATGACTAGTGTACATCAATGCAAATAGTCCCCTCTTATGGTTGGAGGGTGTCACTTCATATGGTACCCTTAATACATAGAGATGATAGGATTTGATTTCATTCTTATAATGGACTAGTGGGTCTCCTTTGAGGACTTTATTGAATTTTATCACCATAGGGTGAGTTTCACCTCACCAGAGGGCGGGACTTTTCTACACAAGGGTGAATGGGATGTCTTTGATAGTAGAGATAGACCCTAGAATCTTGGTTTGGGTGGAATTAAAACCCATATTTCAATTTTATATTTGGATTACCATGAAAACTCACATATTGACCTTCCCCTAGTGGTGGATCAATTCATAGATGACTTCCCATAAGTATTTTCAAATTTATATCTAGGTTAAGAGGAAGATACACTAGTGCAGAAAACGTTTTTTACGTCACCATTTTTTACGTCAGTTATATAAAACCGACGTCATAATATGTAAAACAAGGTTTTTTACGTCGGTTATTTCTTAACCGACGTAAAAACCTGTATTCGGTACACCTTTAATGTCAGTTATTTTTATAACCGACGTTATTAATCGCGCGACTTCGTTTTTTACGTTGGTTATTTTTATAACCGACGTAAAAACCGCGGTTTTCGAAGGCCTTTTTACGTCGGTTATTGAATAACCGACGTAACAAACACGATTTTTGAAGGCTTTTTTACGTCGGTTATAAAATAACCGACGTAAAAAAAGAATCCGAAGATGTTTTTGACGTCGGTTATTCCATAACCGACGTAAAAAAACGCGGATTTTGAGCCCTTTATAACGTCGGTTATAAAATAACCGACGTAAAAAATGAATCAGAGGAAGGTTTTTACGTCGGTTATTGAAATAACTGACGTTATAAATCATTTAAAAATTTACCCAGACCCGTGGATTGTCATTCGCGAGTTTACCTTCGACAGTCGCGACTCGTCTCTCTCGCGCGTAAACCCGAATCGGCTCGTCCATTTGGTTGGTTTAGATTCGTTTTGCGTTCATCGTTTCTCATATTTAATCTCCTCAGATCAATCATCTAAACTCGCAGCACTCAAGTAGTCCTCCCACTCGTTTGTTTTTTTTCGCGGATAGTATATATATATGTGTTGTGATTTTTTTGTTGAAACTAGCTAAGATTCTTCGATTGCGAACCCTTTTAACTCGTTTTGGCACCATAATCTTATTTATCATCCCTAGATCTATTTGTTCGACTTGCAATATTGAGTAATTTTATGATTTCACTAATTTTTCATCATTTTCTATAAATCCCCGAGAGGGTTGGGGCGTGTCCATTTGGATGGGTTGCCCTTTTACAGTTGTTACTACTTTATTCACACACAACCATGGCATAGGTGCATGGATTTGGGGTCGGGGGGTGTCCAGGGGGGTTTACAAGGGGGTGGGTGGGTGTGGGGGGTTGTCCAAGGGTGTGGGTGGGTGTTGGGGGGTGTCCAGGGGGGTGTCCAAGGGGGTAGGGGGTGGGGGTGGTGTTTAGGAGGGGTGGGGGGCTGTCCAGAGGGTTGGGGGGTGTCCAGGGGGGTGTCCAAGCAGGTCGGGGGTGGGGGGTTGTGTCCAGGAGGGGTGGGGGTGCTTTCTAGAGGGGTCGGGGGCTGTCCAGAGGGGTCGGGGGGTGTCCAGGGTGGTGTCCAAGGGGATGGGTGGGTGTGGGGGGCTGTCCAAGGGGGTGGCGGCCTGTCCAGAGGGGTCAGTGGGGTGTCCAGGGGGGTGTCCAAGGGGGTGGATGGGTGTGGGGGGTTGTCCAAGTGGGTGGCGGCCTCTCCAGAGGGTATTTGGGGTTGTCCGGGTGGGTGGGGGGCTGTCCAGAGGGTTGGGGGATGTCCAGGGGGGTGTCCAAGGGGGTAGGGGGTGGGGGTGGTGTCCAGGAGGGGCGGGGGGCTGTCCAGAGGGGTCGGGGGGTGTCCAGGGGGGTTTACAAGGGGGTGGGTGGGTGTGGGGGGCTGTCCAAGGGTGTGGGTGGGTGTTGGGGGGTGTCCAGGGGGGTGTCCAAGGGGGTAGGGGGTGGGTGGTGGTGTTTAGGAGGGGTGGGGGGCTGTCTAGAGGGTTGGGGGGTGTCCAGGGGGTGTCCAAGCAGGTCGGGGGTGGGGGTTGTGTCCAGGAGGGGTGGGGGTGCTTTCTAGAGGGGTCGGGGGCTGTTCAGAGGGGTCGGGGGGTGTCCAGGGTGGTGTCCAAGGGGATGGGTGGGTGTGGGGGGCTGTCCAAGGGGGTGGCGGCCTGTCCAGAGGGGTCGGTGGGGTGTCCAGGGGGGTGTCCAAGGGGGTGGATGGGTGTGGGGGGCTGTCCAAGTGGGTGGCGGCCTCTCCAGAGGGTATTTGGGGGTTTCCGGGTGGGTGGGGGGCTGTCCAGAGGGTTGGGGGATGTCCAGGGGGTGTCTA
This sequence comes from Viscum album, assembly GCA_963277665.1. NCBI lineage: Eukaryota > Viridiplantae > Streptophyta > Magnoliopsida > Santalales > Viscaceae > Viscum > Viscum album. The sequence goes on along the minus strand of OY728128.1, from coordinate 1,296,134,284 downwards.
AGGGGGTAGGGGGTGGGGGGTGGTGTCCAGGAGGGGCGGGGGGCTGTCCAGAGGGGTCGGGGGGTGTCCAGGGGGGTTTACAAGGGGGTGGGTGGGTGTGGGGGGCTGTCCAAGGGTGTGGGTGGGTGTTGGGGGGTGTCCAGGGGGGTGTCCAAGGGGGTAGGGGGTGGGTGGTGGTGTTTAGGAGGGGTGGGGGGCTGTCCAGAGGGTTGGGGGGTGTCCAGGGGGGTGTCCAAGCAGGTCGGGGGTGGGGGGTTGTGTCCAGGAGGGGTGGGGGTGCTTTCTAGAGGGGTCGGGGGCTGTCCAGAGGGGTCGGGGGGTGTCCAGGGTGGTTTCCAAGGGGATGGGTGGGTGTGGGGGGCTGTCCAAGGGGGTGGCGGCCTGTCCAGAGGGGTCGGTGGGGTGTTCAGGGGGGTGTCCAAGGGGGTGGATGGGTGTGGGGGGCTGTCCAAGGGGGTGGATGGGTGTGGGGGGTTGTCCAAGTGGGTGGCGGCCTCTCCAGAGGGTATTTGGGGTTGTCCGGGTGGGGGGGGGGGCTGCCCAGAGGGTTGGGAGATGTCCAGGGGGGTGTCCAAGGGGGTAGGGGGTGGGGGTGGTGTCCAGGAGGGGTGGGGGGCTGTCCAGAGGGGTCGGGGGCTGTCCAGAGGGTTGGGGGGTGTCCAGGGGGGTGTCCAAGCTGGTCGGGGGTGGGGGGTTGTGTCCAGGAGGGGTGGGGGTGCTTTCTAGAGGGGTCGGGGGCTGTCCAGAGGGGTCGGGGGGTGTCCAGGGTGGTGTCCAAGGGGATGGGTGGGTGTGGGGGGCTGTCCAAGGGGGTGGTGGCCTGTCTAGAGGGGTCGGTGGGGTGTCCAGGGGGGTGTCCATGGGGGTGGATGGGTGTGGGGGGCTGTCCAAGGGGGTGGATGGGTGTGGGGGCAGTCCAAGTGGGTGGAGGCCTCTCCAGAGGGTATTTGGGGTTGTCCGGGTGGGTGGGGGGGCTGCCCAGAGGGTTGGGGGATGTCCAGGGGGGTGTCCAAGGGGGTAGGGGGTGGGGGGTGGTGTCCAGGAGGGGTGGGGGGCATTCCAGAGGGGTCGGGGGGTGTCCAGGGGGGTTTACAAGGGGGTGGGTGGGTGTGGGGGGCTGTCCAAGGGTGTGGGTGGGCGTTGGGGGTGTCCAGGGGGGGTGTCCAAGGGGGTAGGTGGTGGGGGTGGTGTTTAGGAGGGGTGGGGGGGCTGTCCAGAGGGTTGGGGGGTGTCCAGGGGGGTGTCCAAGCAGGTCGGGGGTGGGGGGTTGTGTCCAGGAGGGGTGGGGGCTGTCCAGAGGGGTCGGGGGGTGTCCAGGGGGGTTTACACATCGATTTGTTTTATATTTCAAAATTGTATACATTCAAATTATTATTTTTTTCATATAAACATATATTTGTCTTATCTAAAAAATATATATATTTTTGCTATTTGTTATAGGTAATAATGAGTCGAAGTTGGATTACGGCACATCGAATGAGCAATGAATATGAGGAAGGTGTTGATGCCTTTTTGGAATTTGCTAAACGAAATGTTCCAAGTAGTGACATTTTTTTCTGTCCATGCCTGAAATGTCTGAATATGAAGAAGTTGAAAAGTAGAGAGATAAAAGATCATCTGATTTGTCATGGTTTCAATCCGAGTTACAACCGTTGGATTTGGCATGGCGAAACTGGACAGAATGTCACTGATGATAATGAATCGCAAGATGGTAACTCCGATGGAATTGAAGAAATGATTCGCAATATTGTAGCAGAACAAATTGAGATAGAACCGACAGTTTCACGTCTATATGGTGATGCCGAAAAACCATTATATCCTGGTTGTACAGATTTTACGGTTTTGTCGGCGGTGTTAAGATTGATTAACCTGAAGGCAAAACATGGATGGAGTGACAGAAGTTTTACAGAGCTGCTAAAATTGATGAAAGACATTCTTCCAAAAGATAACGATCTTCCAGATTCACATTATAAGGCCAAAAAAATATTATGCCCGATGGGATTGGGATACAGGAAAATACATGCTTGTCCGAATGACTGCATTATATATAGGAAGGAATATGAATTTCTGAAAGAGTGTCCTAAATGTGGGACATCATGGTATAAGGTGAAAGAAAAATCAAAAGCTGATGTAGAGATTACAAAGCTCCCTTCAAAGGTATTTTGGTATCTTTCTATAATTCCTCGTTTCAAACATTTATTTGCTAATTCACATGATGCAAAATGGTTAAGATGGCATGCTGATGAGCGGGTATGTGATGGAAAAATACGTCATCCAGCTGATTGTCCACAATGGAAGAAAATTGATGCCTAGTACCCTACATTTGGAAATGAAATTAGAAATCTGAGACTAGGCTTGTGCACAGATGGAATGAATCCATACCGAACCCTCAGTAGCACACATAGTTCATGGACTGTTTTATTGGTAATTTAAAACCTCTATCCTGAAGTTTGTATGAAGCACAAATATGTCATGTTGAGTATCATGATCTCTGGTCCAAAGCAACCCGGCAATGATATTGATGTGTACTTGTCACCGCTGATTGATGATTTGAAACTGTTATAGGCTGATGGTATTAGGGTGTATGATTCTTATAAAATGGAATATTTTCAACTGCATGCAATGCTTCTATTCACTATAAATGACTTCCCAGTATATGGAAATTTGTCTGGATACAGTGTTAAAGGGCATAAAGCATGTCCAATTTGCGAACAACATACGTCATATTGTCAATTGCATTATGGGAGGAAAACAGTGTACATGGGTCATCGAAAGTTTTTGCCTATGGATCACCCTTATAGAAGAATAAAAAAGGCATTCAATGGATCACAAGAATTTGATACTGCTCCTCAACCTTTATCCCCAGAATTGTATTTTGAGAGGGTGAAAAACCTTGATGTGACATTGCGAAAGACACAGAAATCTGGTAATGATAGACATATTTGGAAGAAAAGGTCAATATTTTTTGAGCTACCATATTGGAGGTATCATGAAGTCAAACATAATATTGATGTCATGCACGTGGAGAAGAATATCTGTGATTCTTTGATCGGAACATTTCTAGATATTAAAGGAAAGACAAAAGATGGGTTGAATGCAAGGTTAGACCTACTGTCAATGGGAATACGTTTGGAGTTAGCTCCCACTCCTAATGGAAGACGAACATTTCTTCCCCCGGCTTGTCATACATTATCGAAGAGGGAGAAAAGTAGCTTCTGTCAGTGTCTTCATGATATCAAAGTGCCTCAAGGTTATTCTTCAAATGTAAAAAATTTTGTCTCATTGAAAGACTTGAAGTTGATAGGTATGAAATCACATGACTGTCATGTCATGATGCAACAAATTCTACCAGTTGCACTGCGTTGAATATTGCCAATCCGTGTCAGAAAGACTATAATGAGGTTGTGTTATTTTTTCAATTCAATTTGCAACAAGGAGATTGATGTGAATGCTTTGAACATTTTGGAAAAGGATGCAATTTTTATACTTTGTCATTTGGAAATGTATTTTCCTCCAACTTTTTTTGATATGATGGTGCATTTAATGATTCATCTGGTTCGAGAAATAAGGCTTTGTGGACCTGTATATCTTCGTTGGATGTATCCTTTTGAAAGGAAGATGAAAATATTAAAGGGATATGTTAAAAATCCATATCGACCTGAAGCCTCCATTATTGAAAAGTATATTTCTGAGGAGGTATCAGAGTTTTGTATGAGCTACTTGGCTACGGCGCAACACATAGGTTTGCCTCCATCTCGCCCTGAACGGGTTAATAATGAGGGAAAGGGGATTCGTGGCTTGAAAGTCAAATAACTGTCAGCTGAACATATGAAGAAGTTAGAATCATACATCTTGAATAACATAGCTGATGTTCAACCGTATATCACATTGCATATTAATGAGTTGAAACAATGTCATCCAAAGAAGAAAGAAATGTGGATTTTGAATGAGCACAACAAAACTTTTTTGCCATGGTTTAAAAAGACCTTGCTTGGTAGATCAGATGTATCAGAGACATTAAAATGGACAGTGGGTGGTCCATCTTTAAATGTGATAACATGGTCCGCTTATGACATTAATGGCTATACATTTCATACAAAAGCTCAGGACAACAGAAGTGCAGTTCAGAATAGTGGTGTATTGGTGTTTGCAGAAGCAATGCATTTTTCGAGTGCTAAGGACAGAAACCCAATTTCGGCATCAAGTGCATATTATGGAGTGATTGAAGACATATGGGAGGCTGATTACTTTAAAATTAAAGTTCCCGTTTTTAACTGTAAATGGTTTATCGGTAACAACAGTGTCAGACACGATGAATTTGGAATGACACTTGTTAATCTGAATAGATTGGAAGACACAGCTGATTCTTTTATAATGGCAACACATGCGAAACAAATTTTCTATGTAGTAGATCAATCAGATATGCAGTGGGCTGTTGTTTTACAAGGGAAAAACCAATATGTTGGTGAGGTTGAATTTGATGAAGATGCTGATTTATGTGAGATCCCTACTTCCATGGAAAGATTAACAGAACATAATGATGAGTATGTTGAAGACATGGTTTGTGCCATAAGGAACGATCACGACGAAGGAATTTGGGAAAACAATCCAACTGTACATTCCTAAAATTACAGGTAACACAAGTTTATTTCTTGTTTACATTTAGTTTTTTCATATAATGTTAGATACTGTAAATTTTTTACTTATTAAAACATGTATCAAACCAAAATGATAAAACAATAAAAACCGTAAAGAGGAGAAGTCCTGGGTGCACCGGCTGGCCGGTGGTGGATCACTGGTTGGCCGGTGGTCCAGAAAAAAGCTCTGTCTGGTCCACCGGCGGGCCGGTGCTGAGCCAGCGGCCGGCCGGTGGTCCAGACAGAGAGCCTTCCTCTCTGTCTGGACCACCGGCCGGCCGCTGGATCACCAGCGGCCGTCCGGTGGACCAGACAGAGAGCCTTCCTCTCTGTCTGGATCACCAGCGGCCGGCCGGTGGTTCAGACAGAGAGGAAGGCTCTCTGTCTGGTCCACTGCCAGGCCGCTGGATCACCACCGTCCGGCCGGTGGACCAGACAGAGAGCCTTCCTCTCTGTCTGGATCACCAGCGGCCGGCCCGTGGTCCAGACAGAGAGGAAGGCTCTCTCTCTGGTCCACCGGCCGGCCGGTGGTGAGCCAGCAGCCGGCCGGTGGCACCAGGCAGTGGGCAAGTCTACTGCCTGGGTCCTCCGGCAGGCCGGTGTACTCACACCGGCTGACCGGTGGACTCAGTGAGTCCACTTTTCAGCTTTCTTGGGCCAACTCCTTGGCAACCTTTTGCCTGTGTTTACCATGTTTATCATTGTTTAACATGCTTACCATATTACCAATGTTTACTATTATGTAATTTAGTACACTTTTCTATTTGTGAACTAATGTTTGTTTTTTTGATTTGAAGGAAAATGACAGATCAATCAGTTGATCAGCCACATGATTCTGGAGATGAGCATATTGGTCATACATCTGGGGAGGAACATTCACATGCTCCTATTACGAAAAAGAGTTCAAAGGTTGGTAAGCGTGGGTGCACACGTTTACCAAAATTATCACTTTCCCGTACGAAGGAGGAGAGGATAGTCGTGGAGTTTGATGATGATGATCTTCCTAGAGGTCCAAATGCTAATGATTTTAAGGGTTTTGTAGAAACTCAAGCTAAGAGAAAAGTAATCATTCTCTATGATGATTGGAGAAGTGTGGATAAGGCGATAATTTATCAGCTGTGGGAGACCATTTTGGTAAGATCTTTTGCTATTGTTTGACTGTTCTTTAAATGTTTCTAGTATATATAATATTTTTAACCTCTTTTTTATCAGATGACATTTGATATTCCTGACACTGGAGGAGTCAGGAAGAAATGCTTATCGTTGGCTGCTAGGAGATGGAGGGATTTCAAATCAACCCTCTCATCTGATTTCATTTATGGTCATAGGAGTCGTGAGAATCCATGTCGTATATATCCTTTTATAGATGAAGACACATGGAGACAATTTTTTGAAAGTAGAAGAAAAGAATCATTTTTGGTAAGGGCAATGTAAAATTTTATAAGCTTTCTTATATAAATGATCTTATTATTGTTTTGTTAATGATTACTTATTCTTAATTTATAGCAAACAAGGAAAGCTCATCAAGAGATCCAATCTAAAAATGTATACCCTCATAGTTTATCTCGGGGAGGGTATGCATTATTGGAAGAACAAATGATGGCAGAAAAATTTCAACAACTAAGAGCTGAGTCTTCAAGCTCTGGAGAGGTGGCCCCTCCATCCCCTCCATCTAGACATGAGAAATGGAAAAGAGCTCGGAAGGGCAAAAAAGGACAATATCTTTCAGAAGAATCGAGACTCGTAGTTGAGAGGATTGTAAGATATCTATTTTATTTATTTAAGTTTACTATTTTCGTCATATATTTCCAATCATTATAGAAATGTTCAATTAATTATTACATGACTCTCTTGAGGAGCAGAGTTCATAGGGGACATTTACACCATCTGGGAGGGAGGATATTTTATCTGTGGCATTGGGAAAGCCCGAACATCCTGGCCGTGTAAGAGGATATCCGGAAGGTGTATTGGTAAGAAAAGTGTTCCCACGTTCCTCAACTTCTAACGTTGAGGGAGTTTATAAAAAAAATAGAATCCCTGGAGGCTGAAGTCCATAATATTAATGCGAAAATGGAGGAAAAGAATAGAGCATCGGTGCAGTTAATGTTTGCAGACTTGCAAAGACAATTTCAGGGTGCAGCTCCCACTCCACCTCTCCCAGTAGCTCCCACTCCCCCACCTCAGCCTGCGGACCCCATTTTTGATCCTCCTCCTCCGCCGCAGCTACCTACTTATTGTGAGTTGTATGTTGATGATCCTCAACATCATATAGTTTCATATGGGATGGTATATTGTATAGGAGATACAGTTCATCATCAACAGTTAGAGGTAGAGAATCAGAGGGTCACTGTACAGGATATTATAGATAGATCAGCTCGGATACCATTACCTACAGATGAGGTGACGACAGTTGGACATAGTATCGTCCATTTTTTACTTTGGCCATCCAGAATTCTTCGACTCATTACCATAGAGGTATGGATGTTATATATTTTATTGTATATTTTTATTAATGTTTTATCATTTGAAAACTAATATATTTTTCAATTTATTTTTACAGGAATACTTCAAAGGTAAAGAAATACTGTATAGACAACAACAAAGACAGATAGCTATGACATCAGATGCAGATACTAGCAGTCTTGACAAATTGTCAAGATATTCAAATTTGTTGGCGGATCATTATGACTTTACAATGGAAGCTCATGTCTGTGGACGTGAACTATGTGTGGGGATTATGAAAACTGATATCATGGAGTTTGTCACTGGAGATAAGTTGGGCATCAACGTGGTGCAAATTTTTATCATGTAAGTCTTAACACCTTTTCCTTGCATTATATTTATTAAAAATGTATACTTATGTCTGCTTTGTATTAGGTATCTGTATAAAATTTGTGAGAGGAATGAGCTGACAGATGTATATGGATTCGTGGACCCACAATTGATTTCCCCTGAAGCATGTGCATTGGATGAGGAACAAAGAATGCTTTATATTGCTGATAGATTTGAAAAGAATGTAATCACACAGTGTTGGATGATTCCTTTTTGTGAGAGGTATGAAACACATCCCTCTCAAAGAGTTAATTATCTTTTAACATAAAAAACCACTAACGTTAAATTTCCTTTTATCAGGGATCATTGGATGTTAGGGGTTTTTTGCCCTAGGGAGAAAACACTTTATTGGATATGCTCTCTCCATGATGATGTGCGAGAAAGTTTTAAGAATATATTGGAAACGAAAGTTTCAATTTCACAATAGTTTTATATATTATAATGAATTTTAAATTTACCCCATTCGTATTATTTTCTAACAGGGCATGCGTCCACTTTCGAAAAAGCGCAAAGAAAAGGAATTTCAAGATCAAATATGTACACGCGAAGGTAAATATCCATTTATAATTTGTACATTTTGATTTATTACATAAAAATAATATATTGAATTTACACTCATTCAAACAGAAATGTCATGAGCAACAAGGCATCATCGAATGCGGATATTACACGTTAAGATTTATGTATGAAATAATAACAACTGGGACAGTTCTGAGTTTCGACCTGGTAAGATTTCCTCTTTCTCATAATATTTCAATTTGATTTATTCATTATACACGTTGACTACTATCCTTTTCCTTTGTAGCTTTTTGATGACCCTCAACCCTTTACTGCTGAAGATATCAAACACTTACAAGTGGAGTGGTCAAATTATTTTACAGGTTTGATTGACTTTTAGTTGTTTGTAATGTAAAATGTAATTTTGAATATTGTCAATGTAATTGTGTATTTCATAGTCGTTTAGGTTGGATTTAGTTTTTTTTGAAGTTGACAGTGTAAGTTTTGAATGTTATATAAGTGAATGTTTAATTTTTCTCTACTTATTGTTTTGGTCTACTGTTGATGGTTTTTCTGGTCTGGATTTTGGTATGGGGGGAGAGGTTCCAAGGGGGTGGGTGGGTGTTTGCGGGGTGTCCAAGGGATATGGGAGGGGTGTCCAAGGTGTGTTTGGGGCTGTCCTAGGGGTCGGGGGGGTGTAAATGAGGGTGGGGGTGTCCAAGGGGTGGGGGGTGTCCAAGGGATATGGGAGGGGTGTCCAAGGTGTGTTTGGGGCTGTCCAAGGAGTCGGTTGGGTGTAAATGAGGGTGGGGTGGGGGGGGGGGGGGGCTGTCCAAGGGGTGGGGGGCTGTCCAAGTGGTGGGGGGTGTCCAAGGGATATAGGAGGGGGTGTCCAAGGGGTGTTTGGGGCTGTCCAAGGGGATGGGGGGGGGGGGGGTTTCCAAGGGGTAGGGGTGTTTCCAAGGGGTCGGGGGGGGGGGGGTGTCCAGGGGGTGGTGGGCTGTCCAAGGGGTGGGGGGGTTGTCCAAGGGGTGGGGGGGTGTCCAAGGGATATGGGAGGGGTGTCCAAGGGGTGTTTGGGGCTGTCCTAGTGTTCGGGGGGTGTAAATGAGGGTGGGGGGCTGTCGAAGGGGTGGGGGGTGTCCAAGGGGTGGGGGGTGTCCAAGGGATATGGGAGTGGTGTCCAAGGTGTCTGGGAGTTCTGTCCAAGGGGCCGGTTGGGTGTAAATGAGGGTGGGGGGGCTGTCCAAGGGGTGGGGGTGTCCAAGGGGTGGGGGGTGTCCAAGGGATATGGGAGTGGTGTCCAAGGTGTCTGGGAGTTCTGTCCAAGGGGCCGGTTGGGTGTAAATGAGGGTGGGGGGCTGTCCAAGGGGTGGGGGGGTGTCCAAGGGGTGGGGGGTGTCCAAGGGATATGGGAGGGGTGTCCAAGGGGTGTTTGGGGCTGTCCAAGGGCTCGGGGGGGGGGGGGGGGGTGTCCAGGGGTCGGGGGGTGTCCAAGGGGTCTGGGAGGGCTGTAAAGGTGTGGGGGGTGTCCAATGGGTGTTTGAGGCTGTACTAGGGGTCTTGGAGGGTGTCCAGGGGTCGGGGGGTGTCCAAGGGGTCTGGGAGGGCTGTAAAGGTGTGGGGGGTGTCCAATGGGTGTTTGAGGCTGTACTAGGGGTCTTGGAGGTGTAAATGAGGGTGGGGGGCTGTCCAAGGGGTGGGGGGTGTCCAAGGGGTGGGGGGTGTCCAAGGGGTGGGTGTCCAAGGGGTGGATGGTGTCCAAGGGATATGGGAGGGGTTTCCAATGGGTGTTTGAGGCTGTACTAGGGGTCGTGGGGGTGTAAATGAGGGTGGGGGGGCTGTCCAAGGGGTGGGGGTGTCCAAGGGTTGTGGTGGGGCTCCAATGTGGTGGGGGAGGGCTGGCCAGGTTGTTAGGTGGGTATAGATGAGGGTGGGGTTCAGTTGGGGCTTGGGGGAGGGCTGGCATGGTTATTTTTGTTTGGTTTCTGGTTGCTTTTTGGTGAGAGCAGTGCAATTATTTAAAAAAAAATTCTTTCACGTTGGTTATTTTATAACCGACGTGGTAAATAAATCGATAGGGGTTTATCACGTCGGGTTTTTCTAGAACCGACGTGATAAACCGTTCCCGGGGCTTTTATCACGTCGGTTCTTAATATAACCGACGTGCTAAAAGGCCTGGGAATCGATTTACCACGTCGGTTATTGGATAACCGACGTGCTAAAACGTTTCCCATGCCTTTTTATCACGTCGGTTTCTTAAATAACCGACGTGATAATAGGCAAGGGCAAGGGTTTATCACGTCGGTTATGACATAACCAACATGATAAACGATATCCCAGGCATTTTATCACGTCGGTTTAGGGAATAACCGACGTGATAAAGCCCCCCGTGCATATTTATCACGTCGGTTATTATATTAACCGACGTGATAACCACCGTGATGTTAGGGATATTAAGTCGGGTTTTAAATAACCGACGTAAAAAACGTTATTTATAACGTCGTCCATATTAACGTCGCCTAAAAACCGACGTAAATAATAAAAAATAACCGACGTAAAAAATGTTTTCTGCACTAGTGATATATCTATTGAGAATGTTCCATAGTTGTAACTGGTGTCCATTATTTCTTATAGGATGTATACATTAGAGTTACAGAAGATCTAGAAGTCGTAAAATGAGTAACAAGAGAAGGTTTTTGCCCAACCCTAAACTTCTCCTTGTAGCTCACATCTCCTTTTTGCAAAGATGGAAGATGGTACGATCAGGCTTTGTGTGGATTAACAGAATCTGAACCAGTTGACATTCGAGAACTGATATCCCTTTCTATGGATTGATGATCTCTATTATCATCTTCAAAGTGCCCCTGTGTTCCAGAGGATTGACAGGAGATCATCTTATCATCAGTTCCACGTTAAACCATTATATATACTTCTTACATCCTTTCAGAGTAGGTATGGTCTATATGAGTATTTAGTTAATCCATTCGGTCTAACGAACATGACAGATATTTTTATGGAACTGATGAATCGAGTGTTCCACCCTTACAAAGATTATTTTGTGGTAGTCTTAATGGATGATATCTTGGTGTACTGTCACACTCGACATGACCATGCCACCTATTTTGAGATTGGATTAAGTACTCTGTGGGAGAATCGGTTAAATTATCAAATCTCAAAATGCCACCTTATGATGTTCTAGATTCACTTCATGGGTCATGATATCTCAATGATAGAAGTATCCGTTGACCCAGAGAAAGTATGGACAATTGTTTCTTGGGAACAATGGATGAAACTCTTTGAGGCACATAGTTTTTTGTGGATGACTAGTTACTATAGGTTCTTTATACAAGGAATTTCATTCTTAAAATCACCATTTAAGGGCATTACTATGATGGGTGCAATGTACTTGTGGTTTGATTCATGCGATTCAACCATTCAGGAACCTAAAGGGAGATTGGCTTCAGCACCGATACTAATTTTTCTAGAGCCAGGAAAGAGTTTCCATGTTTACTATGATGCATCAAGAATTGGTCTTGGAGAAGTACTTATGCAGGGGAAATGGTTCGTTGCCTGTTGGTCTCTGCAGTTGATGCCACATGAGTAGAATTAAATGACACACTATCTCGATTTAGCTGTAGTTGTGCATGTTTTACAAAGATGGAGAAATTATTTTTTGGGAAGGAATTTTGGTGTATTTACAGACCACAAATGTGACAAGTATATCATTACTCAGCGTTATCTGAATTTCAGAGATAGAAGGTGGGTTTATTACCTTCATTATTTTGACATTGATATATCCTACACGCATGGGAAAGGAAACATATTGGATGATTCTTTGAGAAGGAAGACTATGATACATGCAGTTCAAGAGGCCAAAAGTTAGTAGAAGCATGTGAATCAATTCTATGAGATTTATTTGGAAGTGAAAAATAGGCATGGGAAATCGTGTCAATCCTCTATAGATCTTACACATAATCTTTTAGTTCGAGTGAGAATGAGGTAGCAATCTGAATTCAATGATCTACTCCAATGAGAGTGTGTGTCAGGGGAGGACCCTACTACTGGGTCGACCATATATGATGATGAGATCTTATGTTTTCATGGATTTGTATGGGTGTTAGTAGATATAACTTAGGATTTGAGGCGGTATTTTAATTCCTTGGTTTGGGAAGTTCATGGGGGTGTCACCTAGTTGTATCGAGATCTACATTGTCAGTATTTGTGGGTAGGTATAAATAGGTATATTTCATGTTTTGTTATCATATGTTCCACCTATCATCCAGTGAAGGTAGAGAAACAGTGACCTATATGGATTTTACAGTTGTAACCCAATCTGGATTATAAGTGGAATGATTCTGTGATGGATTTTAAGACAGGTTTTCTAGGGATGTCTTAAGGGAATGATGCATTATGGGTTGTCATTGAAAAAATCACGATGGTTTCATAGTTATCTCTGATCACAGCTAACATTAGTGTTGATGAGCATGGAAGTTTGTACATCCTGTATATTTTACATTTTCATGGAGTTCTGCACTCTTGTGTTTCAGATAGAGATTCCTGGTTTATTTCTCATGTCATGTAGGTACTACAAATGGATTTTGGTACACAGGTAATTTTGAGTAGAACATACCATCTCCAAATATATGGAAATTCTGAGTAAATGATTAATGTTCTGTAGGAAATGCTCAAAGCATGAACGTTGTAATTCGGGTGTTCTTGGGAGACACTCAAACACATAGTTTAGTTTTCCTATAATAACAGTTTTCAGGGGATGATTCAGATGGCACCCTACGAGGATTTTAGGGTAGGTCATGCATATCACCAGTATGTTGGCTGGAAGAATGAGAGGATTCTATATTGGTATCTTGTATTCTCTATGATACTACTGAGCATGTAGATTTAATTCATAATTGGATGGATTCTGCACAGTCTTGGTAGTTATCTTGTGCAGATCAATTGAGATGACCTTTGGAGTTCAAGGTTCGATATCAGGATTCCATACATGTCACACTGGGGTTTAGATACATGAGGATTAAGTGATAGGGGAAGCTTTCACTGAGATATGTCGGGTGGTTTGAGGTTTTGATTATAGTCGGGTCGGTCACCTATTGATTGCTGTTACATCAGATGTATTGGGACATTCACGATGTCTTCCATGCTTCTTAGCCACGATGTTACATTTCAGATATGCATCAAATTTTCAACCAGAGAAGGTTGAGGTGGTGGTGGATGCATCCTTTGAGAAGAACCCTATTCATATTATGGATCACAACATGATGGTTCTGTATGGCTGGTTTGTTCCTCTAGTATGGGGGTTATGATAGCATGGGCGAGTATAGGATGTGACATGGGAGAGAGAGGTTGACATTCGATCATGGTGGCCAGAGTTGTTTGAGGTTTCTTCATCTCCACAATTTTAATGGAAATTTAGGGACAAATTGCTTTAAGGGAGGAATTTTGTAAGAAACCAGAACTCCATTATCAGGTTTGTATATTGAATTGGGGTTGTTTTTGAGGAAAATGATGTTTTGGATATTATCTAACTACATGTCATGTACTCTTGAGTACATTCCATGTACCCAGTTGCAACACATAGCTATGTACTAGTCGTACAACATCATGGATGGTGTTTTGTGCAATTATTCGATTGTCTTTGGATTCTATATGATTAAATTATCGAGTTCCCATGTTGGGGAATTGCGTATTTTTGATTTTTTCCCTATTTAGTATCTGATATTGTTTGGTTGTTCTATTGAGACTTGTTTCTTATGCATAATATTGTATAGCCTTGTTTATGGGACACCCCATGGGTGTGTTTCCCCGTAGTGAAATGTTTAGGTCTGTTTGGCTGTGGTTTCCTATGAGGAATACAATGTTTCCATGCATTGATTTTTTTAGGATGGTGTTGATTGGTTATATGTGATGCTTGTTTTTAAGATTTGATTAAAGATGTGATATTAAATAGTTTGAATTGATTATTGAGACTTTAATGAATGTTGTATGTGCACTAATCATCCAAGGATCCTACGACCCTTGGATCAATAAAAATTCAGGGGTTTCCATATTTATTTACCTAGTACCCTGAGAGAATTGGTGTATATTTTGGCCGGTGGTTTTGACTGTGAGAGATACTCAGAGGTCTTTTATGATAATTTTTACTATATTGACCCCTTGGTTATTGATAGTTATAGCTATTTTAGTGTCATGTATAAATAATTAATGCTATATTGACTAGGGGTATTGACCTTGAGAGATAACCAGAAGGTCGTTATCTTTACTCCATGTTGTGTGGGACCATAGGGATTTGATCCTGAGAGCTTTCCAAGAGGGTTGGTTGTGAATAAATGAATTATTGTGATGAGTCTTCAATGCCAAAGAATATTCTTGGACTCGGTCTTACATGGATCATTAGATGAGATTTTTTGACGTCTGTTTTTACCGTTATACATTGTGATATAGTGCTTAGGATAGATACCGAGTTTACATTATTCAATGGTTTGATTAATTTATAAATGAAAATGAATGTAATTGAAGTCTGTAGGATTGTTTAAAATTGAGTACTTTAATTTTTATTGCTTCATTTCTACATATTTCTTATTATATACATTTAATTACTATTAGGAACTGATCCTTTTGTTATTGCCTAATTGGATTCATCTCACACCTTGTTTTGGTCATTCTTTTGGGCCCAAACATATTGTATGGTTATAGGTATAGATAAGAGAATGTTCCCTTCTTCATTATGTACTAGATTTCTTTTAAAGTTGGAGCGCATGGGACAATGATGAGGCTTGATATGCTGTTGGAGTTTGATATTTCTTGTATTTTGGTTTTAGTGTTGTATTACCAAAATTGGGATTTTTTGGCTGCATTCCTAGATACCATTGACATGCATCATTAATTTATATATTCTTCAATTCATTATTTACTATCATACTTCCATTCTATACTTTAGTTTCATGGTATTACTACTTCCTCTACTGATTACTTTTTGTTATTATATTGTGTATACACTTCCAATGAGGGCATAGTTTCCCCATTATCATACCTTATCCCTCAAAGCTTTTCAGCAACCTCTAGAATTTAGTGAAATGTGCATGAGGTCTTGTGGCCAACAAGGTTCGAGGTAACATGTGTTGAAACCAAGATCTAAGGCTTTACATTGGTGATGATGAACTCGATCTTAATATTGCCTTTTCAAGGTTATTACCCTTAGGTAAAATTATCCTAGATCCAAATCAACATTTAATATCTAAAAAAGGTAGTATTTTCATATAAACCATTCCCCCTATACTTTACTAATATTTGGGGATATTTTCATTTGTTTACACTTAATCCCATGGTTTCTTTAACTATTTTCTGATCATAATCCCCTAAAATAACTAGACTTTCATTTGACACCGACTATGAAAAACAATATTTTAAAACACCTTAATTTTTCCTTTCTTATATATAGGTACAAATAATAAAAGACCAAATGATCATGTTTCCAAGTCTATTTTGGAAAATTTGGTACATAGTATAATGGCATCTAACATGAGTATAATAAAAGATTTTTAAACCACCAAAACATGCCCTTAAAATTATTGTCTTCTTATAAAACTTTGTAGGATAACCTCACCAGTTATATATGAAAGTGGTGATATTTAAATCCTATTAAGGGAAAAATAAATGGGAACAATCAGATGAATTAGTATATGCAAGTCAATAATAATATCAAGGTACCATAATTGAGGTCAAAATCATAAAATCTAACATCAACTCATGATATAAGATGACACCATAAAGGCAATAACAAAATATGGAGTCAATGTAGATTATGACATCATAAACGCAAATCTAGAATAGTCATAGGGAAATCACAAAATATTTAAGTTATTATAACATCCATGATCAATACATGGTATCTCATACCCAATGCATTAGAGTGATACATAACTTCACACCTACCCTTCATATTCATATCATGAACATGCATAAGTGTTATATATAGATCATACAACATAAGGATGTATTTCATTAGTTTTAATACCATGATTAAAGTGTTTAGGTTAAATAAATGTATTTTCCTATTAAATTAAGGATACTAACATGTATGTGAAGATACATAAGTGGATGTTGGTATTGATATTCAATGTAAAAATGTTTGGCAGGGAAAAATATTGGATACTTTTAGTAGCATAATGAGGGAACAGAAATATTAATATAAGGGTTTACTGCGAATAAAAGGGGTCTGTAATAACTTATACATCATAAAAAATGTAATAGATATGTATAAAAACAAAAACCTTTATGAAATTTTTTTAATATAATGGTCTAATATAATGATATTTCTTGAATATATAGATGAAGTAGAGGATTTCTTACCTTTACAGGATGCTTCTAAAAGATTGAGTGGGTATTACTAAGAGATAAAAATCACCTTGGGATGGATTTATAGATGGGTACGGATGTTAACATTATTAAAAATGGGGTTTGAGTGAATATTATGGGAAATATTGATGTGTATTTATATAGAAAGGGAAGATAATTCGTTACTAATTTATAAACACATGGTTTTATGTATATAAGATTGAATAATAAAAACCCAAAACATATAGTGATTTTTCACATGGATTCTTAAAAATAAAAGTGAAATTATATTTTTTATAAACATAGGAACTGAACACATTGAAATAACAAACTTGGTGATGTGGAACTGAGTCTACATTATAACTAAATAATTTTTAAAACTTTAAATATATTATAGGTTTTGGAGGATTTATTATGGGTTTAAAAGATTCATGATATAACTTCAAAAAATGTTACATTAAATTGGAATTTTATTTTTTCATATACACTCTTTATTTTATTTATTACATAACATTTTCCCATTAATTATGTCATAATACATAGCCCATATTTATATTGTATTTAATTTTACCCAAAACTTCAACTATCTCAAAAAATTATAAAAAATTAAAAATTGTATAATTTCGATACACTAATTTAGGAAATGATATTTGTGTTATAAAAATAAGTAACTCAACATGAAAATTTGAAATTTTAAATAAATAATTCTCCATTTATTGAAAAAATGAGTATATACGACGAGAATAGTTTTTGAACATTATAAATTATAACTTTGGATTTATAAAATTATATTATCATATATATTTATGTAAGCATTTTTTAATATGAATATTTTGTTAATATAATATTTATATAAAAACCCTAAATTCAATACAAAGTGTGTCTTGATTGAAACTATATGTTACCCAAAAATACTATTTGTATTTCATTTGAAAAAATATAATTTTTATCAAGCCTATTATTTATTCCTTTATAAAGTGATAATAAAGATAAAAAATATGATAAAAATATAAAAAATCATAAAATTATGGTCTAGATAGAAAACCCTATGTTACATCAGCGCATGTCTTAATGGAAAGGTGTGTGATGGGGACACTTTTTAGGGTGGTTCGACAAACATGGTTTGTTGCGTTATCTCGATAATCTTGATATTATCCCATAAATATCTCATGATTTAGTTCTTGAATACAATCTTGGTTTTGGTCAATGGGAAATATCAATGATTTCATGTCCCTTAGAAGCACCTATAAATGGGATTTATATGGAATGAACCTATTGGTAGATTCCTTCACTCTTTTTTTCACTGTCAATTGGAGTTTATCACTACTATTATTATATAATAGTCTATACGGTCATTGTGAAATGACAATATCTGATAATCAAAACATTATAATGGTTTAAATATTCAAATTAGTACATTAGTTTTCAATAAAGATTTTACTTAATAAAGAGTTTGTTAAATTTAAAATGGAAATTAACTTATAAAATATTTTTTCATTATATTCGGATTAATACCCATATAGGTGTGTCTCTAGTGGATTAGTTATAGTAAGAGTGGTATCAAAGTCACATTGAGTCATTGAGATATATTTCGATTAAGAAATCATTTGATTATTTTTTTTATTAATTTATGGTGTTGATTTAAAGGGAGTATTAGTTTGTTTTATAACCCGAGAAACCATCATATGTCCAGAGACTAGAATGTAAATTTTCTAGGAATATAAAATTTTTTCTGTAAATATTGAGATTTAATAGACCATTTACTAGGTACATTGAAGATATTGTATATATCATTGTTCTTATTTTTAGTCATTGATGTCCTTCACGTGAAAACTCATAAAGATATGATGTAATCATTATGTGTTCATCCTATCGGATTAAGGGTGATGAAAAACCCATACGATTACTGAATTATTGTTTTATTTATTATAATTATTAGAGGTTAATAATTGAGAATAATTAAAGATATTTAGAATATTTTTGAGATTCTTTAAGTTGTTTAAAGATGTGTTATATAGGTTTTGAGTTTTTTTTAAAGAAGTATGTAAATAATATTTAATATAAAGGATACAAGAAAATGAAATATGTAAGAATAAATCTGTTAAAGCTATGTGAACCCACTAGATCAATTACACTATGAAAAAGAAGATTAATTTCAAAGTGAATTTGAATCCTATTATCATATGTAAGAACAAATCTATAATTTATACGATAAATAAGTGCTCCCAGTGGATACATAAGATGAAATTTTGAACACATATGATCAACTATTGTGTTTCAATCGATATATTGTATCTTATAGATTATATATGAGAGTAAATTCGATCATATATAATAATAACTTGACAACAAATTTGATATTCCCCTCTTCAAGGAATAATGAATTCATAATATGAATGATTAATTTAATGATACAGAAGTATAACATGTGGTTTCAAGTCATAAAATAAGATGATGATATTTTATTATTTAGTGAATAAATATCATTATGTTTACTATTAATACATGATTTTATTAAAAGATTACAATGATTATACATTAATAATATTAAACAATGATATAAAGAGGAACACCGTAATTATATTACTATATGTCATCATTCATTCATAGAATAACATTTTTTTTATATTTAAATTATGGAAGAATATTAGATGTTTATCGGAATTAATGAGGAATATTTTAATGTTCTAGAGGCAATCCTTCAATGATATTGGAGGATGATTCAATACCTTAATTTTTTATCTTATTTTAAGGAGTAGAGTTAGAGGATAATATGGACTAATACTTGACAACATTAAATGATGTTCCTAATGATACAATATTCATTGTTATTTCCAGGATTTAAATATAGATGTATTATCCATATCATTAAATCAGTGATTTAAATTTAAATAATGTATATTTGTATAGTTTCAGAGAGATATTATATGTTTTTTTTAGAATAATTGAGTTGCTAAAATGCAAAATGATACACTATTAATATAATGTGTTATAGATGATAATGTTATGGAATCTAAAATGATTGGAGTGTATTTATGGTAATATGATTTATTATTGTTGAGTAATATTAGATTTAGATATAGAAAATTTCTATTTTTTATTGAAATACAGTTGGAAAATGGAGTGATTAAATATATAGAATAATAGTACAAGATCCTCAACCCAATTGGTGAGGACTCAGTTAGTGAATCTAAGAGACTCGTGTTCAAAACCAGGCATTGCCATCATTCCAGGTACTCTAGCATGACTGTAGCATACACTGTAATAGGAACTGTTTTGTACTTTAGCAGCTAGAACTGTTCATCTGTTTGGGATTTCAGGCCCCCAGTTTCGTCCCCAGGTCCATCAAGGCTTTTGAGCCACCCAAGGCCTTCAGGCCAGTAATGTCACACCCAGACCTATCTATAATTTTTTATTTTAGATTTTCATTGGATGTTAATTTTTTTTGGGGTTCATGATGAGTCTCGAATGAAATACTTTTCAGTCTTTCATAAAGTGCACATTTTTAGGTGGTGTCACTTAGCACCCAGGTGGAGTGCTTTTTTGAAACCCCAGGCGACTTCGGCCAAGAAATGACATAGTTCGAATGCCTTTAGAAAAATTAAAATTAAAAAGAAAATTTAATTTATGGTTTGATTTTAAAATTTAATGGTTGATAATAATTTTTTTATTATTATTGTTATTCTTATTATTTTAGGCCAGTGCACGAGCACCACAAAACTATTGGAAGCTGTGCGGTCAGCCAGAGTACCGCGTAGATGCGGTGTCTAAATTGGGCAAATAAATAGTAAATTAAGTAAATTGAAAATAAATTAAAATTTAGAATAAAAATCTTACTATAGTGATGTTAGTATTAATTTGACATGAATAATGACATTATATTATTTTTTTATAATTGTTATATAATTGTCAAAATTATTTTATTTATTATTATGTTTATTATTTATCTTATTATTATTGATGTTACTATTAATATTATTGTTATAGATTAAAATTATTATTATTATTATTATTATTATTATTAATATTAATATGAGGTTTTGGTATTTTATTTTTATTTATTTTTTATTTATTTCCTTATTTTCTATCCCTTTTTCTAGTGTTTTCTTTTTTCACGCGGCTTCCCCCTTCTTTCTCCTATAGTGCCGCCAACCCTTCCTCCTTATCCCTATTTCAGCGTGAGCATGACCTCCAGCCAACTTCCGCCTCCTAATCTAACGCCCTCCTGCTGGCCAGGCCCTTCACATGACACATCCCGCCCTCATGCACCCTCTATAGTGGTCTCCCGCCTCATACACCCTGTCTCTACTTCGTTCGGCCAGCCATAGTGAACCCCTCAGATCCACCACTGCCTGTATCGCACACCACGACCGACCACATGTTTAGTATCCTGGACCCGATCCTCCCCTCCACCTTCTTCCCTACGATGACGCCGCACAATCCCTCGCCCTCATGCTTTCCTACCACTGCCTAGCGCCCCAACACCCCTCCGACCCTCCTTCCCTATGATCTGTTGCCTCGACCCCTCCCACTAGAGCCATTAACACCCAAATATTTCATAGTACATTATTTTTTCAAAGTAATTCAATAACATGCATTACACACACCACCGAGTTCAAGCACACCACGACTTACAAAATTAGCCGTTCAAAAGAAGTTATGAATTGTATTAACTAAATTATTAGCGTTATATTATCATTATAATTTTAGAATCCATATTATTATTTTCCTAGATATAATGAATAAAAAATTCATTTTGTCAGATAAATGATGTATTTTTTTTAAAATGAAATTTTACCTCTTTTTAATGGAAAATAATTTTTAAATCCAAAATTTGAAACTTTAATATATTTAATTTGACAAAATAAACTTCTTCTTTTGAATAGAGACATAAGAATTTAGTTTCAATAAAATTCTGGTGTTTTTCTAATAACATTTATATTTGGGTGAATAGTGAAAAATATTATATTTTAACTGAAAACAACATTTTTAATCAAAATAATTTTTATTGTTAAATTATTAATTTTATTGGGTTTGAAGTATAAATAGATTATATTTTTACCATTTAATCCATTTTTATTCATTTGAAACAATTTTACATTGAAATTGAACACAAACAAGTATCAATCTTTTGTTAGTTATTATTTCTTATAAACACTATTTTTGGTTTTGACAACATGAATTAATTTTAAATTAATAAATGCAACTTCGATGTTTTGAATTTGGCATAATAGACTTAATTTTTTAATTCAAAATATCAAAATTAGTTTAGGGTGAACTTTTGGTATTTTTTCTGAGAACTTTTAATTTTTGTTGAATAGTGAAAAACACTGAGTTATAGTTTAAAACTGAATTTTTATTTAAATAATTAATTGTTTTATTTAAATTTATTTTATCTCAAAATAGTTACATAATTCCTATATATTATCAATTTAATCCATTGGATTCATTTGTTAATAATATTAGATATATAAAATTTGATTGAACATTTCATCGTATTTTACCCACCACCTACGAGCATTTGTAAATATACATAAAACATTGTTTTACCACTTATATGAGTTGAATTTAAAAAATCCAAGAGACACAATTTATATTAGTTAGTAAAATATGTTTTAATATGATGAAAATAATTTTTGGTGAATCATGACTTTTTACTTTTATTTACCACGGTTAAAAGTAAATATGATAATTAAGGGTAAAATGATAATATTTTTCTCCTAACACATGTCATAATTCTATTGGATAAGTTTATTTTGACCAAAAAACAACCTTATTAATAAAATATGATTATTTAGTTCCACATAGATTATATTAGGACATTTATTATTATTTAATTCAAAGAAGAGTTAAAAGTGTAAAATTGAATTTTTAATAACTAACCACCTTAAATATTTGGTTACACATAAGATAAGTTTGACTATAAATATTCATTAAAAATATATAAATATTTTCTACATTATGGTATTTTATTTAAAATTTTTAGACATTACATAAATAAAATTATTTATGACATAGTGATGATACATTAATTACCTAATTAATGATATATTAAAATAATTGATATTATAAATATCCAAAAAATGTAATTTGAGACTTTTTATGAATTACAATAATTTTATAGGACAATATGACATCTTTGGGTTTGTTAGATAAATTTATTTCGAGGTAATATTTCTGTTATGAATTTAGAAAAAAAAAATACCAAATAGTTTCAAAATTGACATATAAGAGTTTTTGAAACAAATATTCTATTATTAATTGATATTCTATTCCAAAAAATCTATGGTTCGTCCAAAAGGCATATAAAATGATATTTGTATAGTTAATCAACAACTTGTTGTTCTCTGGAAAGTTTATAGTATGTTAATTAACCATATAATATAAAAATACAAAGAGACATGGTAAATGTCAAACTATTTAACTAAGAGTTAAATATAATAGATAAAGTTAATATAGTGACCCAATCATGTCTAAAACATATTGGATGAGTGTTTTTTGACCCATCACCACCTAATCCTTTTAATAATTCATTTTGGAGACATTAGAATCCGAAAATTATTTTATTATAAAATAATATTTATCTCTTTTCCTAAGGTGACCCTCACCCCTCTTTTAAAAGGGCACTCCCACTTCTCTCTAATTCAAAACTTCAAAACCATTTGGCTCTAACAAACCCTTCCCAAATACCCTCTCAACTGTCCTCCCATAATCCCAAAGGCCCTCCTTTAGTCAAAATTCCCCCTTATGGTGCCTTTTTGATCAAATCAAAATGAAGAACCCGAAGAGGTAAATATTTCATCACCTCTTCCAAGTTCCTTTTTTCTTCCACTTCCTCTATCATTGTTGTTTCTATTATAAAAAACCAATTTTAGTATCTTATATATAATGTGATGTTATTATAAATATGGTAGCACCTAATTCATTATTCTATCCATCCTTTGAATGACATGTCACCATACATGCATACGTATGACTTACCATCTCCACGTCGTGGTGTAATTGTTATTCAATACATTATTATTTGGATGGGTACAATAATGTTTTGTAATTGATGTAAATAATGAATATAACATGATAATTATTCTGTATATATGATATAAAATCAAATTATATATTATTTTAATTTCAAAATAATGATATTGTCTCTCATGTGTACATACGGATTACCGTCTCCACGAACACAATGAGATTAATTCCCCATCATATCCATTAAAAACTAATTTCTATTAGATGACAAAAAATAATATTTAATGAATTAATAAAATTATGAATATGTATAATAAACATCATATCCATAACAAACATTACATAAAAAACAAAGCATATATAGGAAAATGAATCAGTTAACACCGGAAATGATTATAATACTCAGATATTATTAACAAATCAATGTTAGAAGATCATATATGATATCATATTAATGTATATGAATTTTGAATAATTTAATAACAAATATATCACCATTATATGGAGGTTAACACACCCTAGACCAAGGAAAAGTACAAGTTAGGGGTTAATTTCACAATCTCTTTATTTTATGAGGTTGTTTTTACGTAAGTATCAACATGGACATATTTATTATCCATGTCCATGTCTCATATAAAAAATTTCAAAGGGATTATTTTTAAGGTACTTTTTTACTAAAAAATAATTTCAAATGTTTTAAATTTTGATTCTTCTAAATCATTCTCATTAATTTCCATGTTTTCAAAATGGTTTTAAAGGATTTATTTATGTGTAAATTAATTTTTTTAAAAAGTTAATTCCTTTCATAAGCTTCAATGTGGTATGGAACAATTTGATTCAAAAATGTCTTTAAAATCCTTTCTTTAAAAATTGTGGGACTTCTAAATGTTTTTATAAAAAAGGGATATTTCCCTCAAAGTGTTTTACAAATAATTTTTATCTACATCAACATTTTATGATGGATTTTAAACATGTTTTATGTTGATTTATTATGATAAAAATCTTCGAAATTGTATTGAAGGTTTTATGCTATGTTTGACTGTGGATGTGTTATTTTTATACCATTCATGGATTATGGATAAAGTGTTGATATTTCATATGATAGTTTTAATACAAATTTTTATTATATGTTTATTCCTTTTCATATGATTAATTCATTGGACTTAGTAAGTGATGGGTGGAGCCCGATATAGCTTCCCAATGCATCGGTAGGTCTTATAAAACAAACTAGTGTCTTGGCACAAGGCATTGAATATGTGGTTTTGAAAGTCTGGAATTATGAATTCTATCATTATAAAAGTGGCTATTTATATTTCATGTGATTATTCAACTAGTAGAGTATCCATGTGAATAATTAAATGGAATTATTTGATTTTAACATTACCTAAAGTTCACATTTAAAAGGCTTTTGTTTTAGTCATATAAATCGCCTTAAATATTTACGCTTATTTATTAAATTTTCCGCTATATTCTTATCCTTACTGAGCATCAAATATCACCCCTTTCTATGATTTATTTTTCCCACGATGCGAAGAATTATATTATGACTAACCTACAGGGATAGTCCATGGGATCTTAGTATAGTATATGGAAATGATGTTGTTGTATTTTTCCATTTTGTAATGTAATGTAAACCTTTTGAATGTATCAAGTAAGTTGATGACTACAAAACAAATCGTCCTTTCGAGACGTGATATATTGTGATCATTCCAATGATAGATAATAGTGCATCGACTCTAGGATTTAGGGGGTGGGGTGTTAAAGTTGGTATTAGATAAATTTTAGTATAAACCATGGAATCAAGATTTAGATAAACTCTGATTAGAGAACATTACCCTAAGATAGAATTTGAGGATTAATATTGAAGAACATCATAGATTTTTTTTATTTGTATCGATTTTGTGAGTTTTCCAAACAATACATCCTTGTATTGATACGAGCAGGTATAGGCAGCTATGGGACAAATGTACCTACTAGTAAAACCCGAAAACACCGCTTTGAGCTAGACTCGAACGGGAACTGGTGCACCACAATGGTCCTTGCTTTACTCTTGGTTACGACACTGTCAATGGATATACATAGGAAAATTCTCATTTTCATTACAAACCATTATGAAGGGTTTGTGAGTATATAATTCCTCAATTAATTTTTTTTATTAGCATGGATTATATACATAAACAGTTCAATTTATGTTAAGTGATTTACTAGTTTGGATTTATGCATTGTGATTCACAAACTAATATATTTTATTCAATTGTTTAGAAATGGTTCCTAGTAGAAAGTATGGAATTAAGGGGGAGAAGGGGAAAGATGAATATCCATCCTGTAGTAAATGTGGGAAGAAACACCCTGGTATATGCTTGATGGGAATGGGAGTTTGGGATAAGTGTGGAGGAAAAGGACACCATGTATGTGATTGCAATGGTAAGAAAAAAATTTCAATTGTAAAATTATTTATCTACAAGTCATTGAGACACTACATGAATCAATGTCCCAGTCATCATAGAATACCTTAAATGATTCTATTGGATAATAATAATGTTATGATTCTACCTCAGATGAAGAGGAATTACTAGTGTTCTTATGTTGTTATCATAGAATTATTTCATTTTATTGTTGTATCAACAATATACTGGTTTTATGAATTATGGAGATAAATAAGGATTGTACTATAGTATTATTTTATTAAGGATTTGAGATTTGATGGTTCTCTGAAAAGTGACATAAAAGTAAGTTACACTTTTTTTTGGAAAAATACATGGTTGAAGGAAATGTAATCCTTAATATGGTCTTGATAATGAGGTACTGATTTTGTAATAAGAGGTGGTTGATTTGGATAAATTATATTGAATATTCTTGACTTCCTTGGAACTGATTAATAGTTTTCTTATTTCATCATTATTGGAATATTCAATATTTTTGGATATAAGGAATATAGCCATTTTTATATAAAGGATAAGGGAGAATGAATGTAATCAATAAGGTTTTATGGTAATTCAGAGTGTTACCATGTTTTAAAATAATACATGATGATGGTATTAACATGTTATTACATGGAAAATTGATCTTCATTGTGTTTACCTTCCTCATAAATTTTGGAATGTGAGTTTGGACCGAAGTATTTTGGATAAGTCTAAAGGATGGAATTGATTATGTTTGACATTGGATATCATTTATAAGGTTAAAAAATTTCTCGAGATTATCTTTGGATTGTCATAAAAATGGACAACCTGGAGGTAGGGCGACAACCTCTCGCATCCGGGAAGGCCGTGAGACATGAACATTCAACAAAAGAGTGAAAAGGGTGCATCACCTAAAACTTCCCTACGTGATATTCTAGATTGTATAATGTTGTTTATTTTTTTAATGGTTCTGATAGGTGAATTATAAATTCATTTTTTTGGAACCCTACACGAATAGCATTAATAAAATATTTTTTTTAGTTCTATTTTTTTTAGAGTGAAAGATGAGTTTGTGGTAGAAATTAGTTAAAGGATGGAACTCTACTTGTCAAGTATATATTTTTTCTTCACTTATTTTATGAAGAAATTAATTCATATAATTTAGGTAAGGGATCATAAAACTAAAAATGGGTTATCCTAATACCGTATGTTTTGTTGAACTGATGATATTTTAAATCATAATTGATTGATGGCTTTGAGGACCCGAATCCTAAAATTGTCTGTGACTGATGTCCTCAATCACTCCGTATAAATATTTACGTTTCTACAATAATTATGTGTCTGTAATTTCCACCAATGTTCTCCTAATAAATATCATAATTTGGTGGTGACTTTTTCATTCCCCTTTTCCACTCAATAAGACAAAAATTTATTAACCCAATATCCGAAGTTGGTTTTCCCACAAAGGTATTTTCTATTTTCATCCTTTTATTTTTGAAGAACAATTTAAAATTTCAATGGAGAAATTTATTAATGGAGGGAACAATGTAACACCCCAATATTTCAAAATACGTTATTTCTCCAAAGTAATTCAATTACTTGCACTACACACTACACCGAGTTCAAGGGCACCATGACTTACCATACTAGCTGTTCAAAAGAGGTTATGAATAGTATTAAATAAAATTTGTACATTATATAATCCTTATAATTTTATTATCCATATTATGAGTTTCTTAGTCATAATGAGAAAATCAAATTCAATTTTCAGATAAAAGAAATATTTAAAAAAAAAAAAATCATTTTTACCGCCTTTTAATGGAAACCCCTCTATGAATCCTAGATTTGAAACTTTTATATATTAAATTTGACTAAATAAACTTTTTCTTTATTATCGGGTCATAATAATTTGGTTTAGATAATGTTTTTGTGTTTTTTGATAACATTAATATTTGGGTGAATAGTGAAAAATACTATATTTTAACTGAATACTAGTTTTTTAATCAAAAATATTTGTAGAGTTAAATTATTCATTTTAATTGTTTGGAAGTATATATAGATTATAATTTTACCATTTAATCCAATGTTATTCATTGGAAGTAATTTTACATTGAAATTGACCATAAACAAGTATCAACCTTTTGTTAGTTATTATTTCTTAAAAACATTGTTTTTGGTTTTAACAACAGGAATTAAATTTAAACTAATAAATGAATATTCTATGTTCTTAATATGGTAAAATAGACATAATTTTTTAATTCATAATATCAAAATTATCTTAGGGTGATGTTTTGGTATTTTTTCTGAAAACATTCAATTTTTGATGAATAGTAAAAAACACTAAGTTATAGTTTTAAACCGTATTTTTATTTAAAAAATTAGTTATTTTATGTAAATTTATTTTATGTCAAAATAGATGAATAATACATTTATATGTTCAATTTAATTCATTGAAGATAATTTTTAATAATATTAGATTTATAAAATTTTATTGAACTTTTCACCGTTTTTACCAACTTCCTAGGAGCATTTGCAAATTTACAAAAAACATAATTTTACAACTTATTTTTGTCGAATTAAAAAAATATTAGAGACACGGATGATATAATTAAGAATAATTTGGTTCAATAAGATGAAAATAATTTTTCATGAATATTAACTTTTTACTTTTATTTACCACGACTAAAAGTAAAAAGGATAATTAATGGTAAAAATGATATTATTTTTAGACTAACACATCTCCAAATTCTACTGGATATGTTTAATTCGACCAAAAAAACCTTAGAAATAAAATATGACCCTTTATATCCACTTGGATTAGGTTAGGACATTTATTATTATTTAATTCAAATAAGAGTTTAAAGTGTTAAATTCAAAGTTTAATAACTAAACCATTTTTAATGTAGGTATACACATAAGATAAGTTCCCCTATAAATAATAATTTGAAATATAAGAATATTTCCTACATAATTATATTTTACTAATAATTTTTAGACATTAAATAATTAATTTTATTTATGACACAATGATGATGCAATAATAACTAATTAATAAAATATTAAAATAATTGATATTAAAAATATCCAAATAAATGTAATATGAGACTTTAATGAATTTAACTAATTTTATAGTATAATATGACATGTTATAGTTTGTTATATTAATTTTGTTTGAGGTAATAAATATGTTATGAATTTAGAAAAAACAAAATACCAAATAGTGTGAAAATTGACCTAAAAGAGTTTTTAAAACAAAAATAAAATTATAAATTGATATTCTATTCTTAAAAATATAAGGCTCATCCAAAATACATATATAATGATATTTTTATCATTAATTAAAATATTAAGGTTCTCTTAAAAGTTTATAATATGTTCACTAACCGTAAAATATATAAATACAAAGAGACATGGTGAATGTCAAACTGTTTAACTAAGAGTTAAATCTAAAAGATAAAGTTAATATAGTGACCCAAAACTATCTAAAACCTATTGGTTGAGTGGTTATCGACCCATACCCACCTTATCCTTTAAATGATTCATTTTGGATACTTTATAACCCGAAAATAATTTTATTATAAAATAATATTTCTAGCTTTTCCTAAGGTGCCCCTCACCCATCTTATAAAAAGGCACACCCTACTCTCTAATTCAAACATTCTAAGCCATTTTTCTCATCCAAAACCTGACCAAATACCCTATAAAATGTCCTCCCTTAATCATAGAGGCCCTCCTTTAGTAATAAAGCGAAAATAAGGATCCCTTTTTATCAAATCAAAATGAAGAACCCGACGAAGAGGTAAATATTTCATCACCTCTTTCATGTTTATTTATTCATCCACATACACTTTATTTGTTGATTCCATTGTAAAATAATAACTCCAGTATATTCTATATAATGTGATTTTATTATAAATATGGTACAACCATATTCATTATTCTATCCATTCTTTGAATGACATGTCACCATACATGCGTACGTACGACTTACCGTGTCCACGTCGTGGTGTAATTTTTATTCAATAAATTATTATTTGGATATGTATAATAATGATGTGTAATTTATGTAAATATTAAATATAACATGATAATTATTCTGTATTTTTGATATACAATCTAGTTATAAATTATTTTAATATCAAAATATTGATATTATCGCTCGTTCATATGTACGAAATACCGTCTCCACAAACATGATGAGATTCATTCCCCATTGTATCAATTCAAGACTAATATTAATTAAATGATTAAAAATATTTTCCAAATAATTAATATCATTCTAAATATGAATAATATTCATCATATCCATAACAAACATTACTTACGTAACTAAGCATATAAAGGAAAATGAATCTGTAAACAACTAAAACCACTATAACACAAAGATATTATTAACAAAGATATGTTAAAAGATAGTATATGATATCATATTAATTTATATGATTCTTGTGTAATTTAATGAAAATTATTTCACTATTATACATGAGGTTAAACTACCCTCGACTATGGAAAATTACAAGGTAGGGTTTAATTTAACAACCTCTTTATTATTTGAGGTTGTTTTTACGTTAGTATCTGCTGGGAAATATTTATTATCCATGTGCATGTCTGATAAAATAGTTTTCAAAGGGAATAACTTCAAGGTACATTTTTATTAAAACATCATTTTAAAGGTTTTAAATATTTTTTCTTCTAAATCATTCTCACTAATTTCCATGTTTTCAAAATGGTTTTTACGGATTTATTTATATGAACATGAAGGTTTTGAAAAATTTAATTCATTTCAAATGTTTCAAAGTGGAATGGAAAAATTTGATTCAAAAATGTCTTTAAATGTCTTTCTTTGTAAATTTTGTGACTTTTAAATGTTTTTATGATAAATGTATATTTCTCTCAAAGAGTTTTTCAAATAATTTTCATCTATATCAACATCCATTGATGGATTTTAATCGTGTTTGAAGTTGATTTATTATGATTCAAATATTCCATAGAGTATTGAAGGTTTTGTTTTATGTTTGACTATGGATGTCTTATTTTTATACAATTCATGGATTATGGATAAAGTATAGAAATTTCGTATTCTATTTTTTATACAAATGTTATTGTTATGTTTAAAATTTTTTATATGGGGAATGCATTGGACATAGTAAGTGACGGGTGGAGCCCTCTATAGCCCCTCACTGCATCGGTAGGTCTCATGAGACAAACAAGTGTCTTGGCACAAGGCCTTGAAAAAAATTATATTTGTAGTCTTGGCAGAAGGCCTTGAATGTGGGGTTATGAAAGACTGGAATTATGCATTCCATCATTATGAAAGTGGCTATTGATATTACATGTGATTATTCGACTAATATAATATCCATGTGAATAAGTAAATCGAATTATTTGATTTTATCTTTTCCATATTATGTTGAAGTTCAAGTTTAAAAGTCTTTTGTTTTAGTCTTCTATATTAACATAAATTTTTATGCTTATTTATGAATGATTCTAATATATTTTTATCCTTACGGAGCATCTGAGCTCAAAACATTCTATGTTTTATTATTCCAATGATGTGAATAAGTATATTATGTCTGAACTGCGGGGATAGTCTTTGGAATCATAGTGTTGTCTATGGAAACAATGTTGTTGTAGTTTTCCATTTTATGACATAATTTAAACCATAAAAATGTATCTAATACCTTCAAGGCTACTAATCTTCTCAGCCTTTCTAGACATGATCTTTTCTGATCATGCCAATATACAAAATAATGCACAGACTCTGGGCTTCTGGGTTTGGGGAATTATAGAACCCTCTTACCGGCCTCGTACATCATGCGGGGCCAACTGCTCTCCCATGTAGTGTCTCCCTCAACACTCTCCCACTCCCCTCTAGTTTTCTTGCCTCCCTATATCTTGCCCGACCACCCCCTTCCCTTCGAATAGGTCACGGTGAACCCCTACACCTCGGACACACTCTGCTGCACACCGCCCTTGTGGTATGATTTTTTAGTTTGGTCTTCTTCTTGGTTTAGTGTTTGTTATTTTCTGATTAATTCATAATTTTTGTGTGTCATAAAAATTTCGTATTGTGTTTTTGGATTCTTGTTGGTGCGTTTGTTGTGAAAACGAGGTTTCGCACTGGCTTCGGGATATCCATCCACTATTGATGTACGAACTCCCTTGCACTCTCCTCCTTTATGTATTGAAATACATTATTTTCTTATGTATTTCTAGATCTTAAATTTTAATTAATTAGCTTAGTATATTATATAATTAATTATTTTGGTTTGAATTGAGTTTTTAAAATAATTTAGTTGTGTTTGATATTTTTCACCCTGTTTATGTGAATTGATGTGGTGTGCCCAATTATTTTGTTTAAACATATGGTCAAAATTTAATGGGTTTTGCATTAAAAGGCCTTATTAGTCCTTCTAGCCCTTGCTCGTATTTTAATGTTTAGAGAATTTATTAAATGATGCTTTAGTTGGTTTCATGTGTTTAATGATGCGATATAATTTTTAAATATGTTTTGTAAATTTTTAAATGATTTATTAAATAATATGGATGCTGCGATCCTGGTTTTAAAAATGTGTTTTGGCACACATGTTCTTATATGTTGATCTCGTCGTGTTGTGCACATTGGTCAGGTTGTACACTCTAAGTGTTTTCTTAAAATGGTAAGTTGGCTAATTAAAATGGTTAGTGATTTATTTTGGTGTTTTTTGGTTTTTGTAAACACATTGTGAATTTTAAAGGGGCTTAGTAAATAGAATTTAAGGTGCGAGTTGTGTATTAAAAACATGTCGAGGTTCAGTTTGCATTGTTTGATTGTTTGTATTCTTTTATCATCGTGTTTATGTACCTTTGTAGTTGTGAATTTATTGCAGTGCATTGGTGGGGTATCCCCGTGTTATTGTGATCATTGGCTAGCACATGGTAGTGTGCCTGTGTGATGCATGTCGCATTTTCATGTTCGAGCTGCGATTTGAGGTAGGTCCCCCACTGCACTCACCATTAAATTTATAATTTATTAATTTCTTGATATTTTATTAGTTTTTATAAATGATTAATAATATTAGATAATTAATTTTGGAGTTTTTACTCTATGTAAAATAGAACTGTTTTTTTAATACTTGATACATGAAATTTTTTCAGGATGAGCGGACACACAATAGATAATGAATGCCCCTTTGTCCCTTGAACATCATTCACCGAATATCATGTGTAGTTCTGGTTTAATGATAAATTATTTATTCTAAAGCATGAAAAAGTGTTATGGTTCCCTTGAGAAATAATGTCTTATTTAATGTTGGTGAAGGACCATTTGGAACATTAATAAAATAAATTATTTTCAAAACACTATTTTGGGTGACTCAGGGGAAATCTTTTGTGTACGTTGATTGTGTGAGTTTTTTGTGATGTTTGTGAAACATTATTATTTACTTGATTGACATTGTTGACTCACCCCTTTTTATTATACGTGTTGACATTAGAACCTGTCATAGTTAGTGAATCGTCTAAGAACGATTGTTGCACAAGTTTAGATTACACACTTGCTAGTGGCCAAATGCAGAGCGGTGTTTTCTTATTATTGTTATGAGTTTGGGACCCTTGACTAGGCTAGGTAGGGCGATAGACGGGTATGAAGCTGTTATGATTTCATCAAGAGTATGGATGCCTTCTGTATGAGTCACATGTATAGTACGTTCTAGATTGTTCCTAAGCTCCTAGGTTTGAACCATGTTTTCTTTTAAGTTTAGTTATATGTGGAAGACGATTGAGAGGTCTAGTACTGTTGCATGCCCCTTTATGACACTTTTTTTCTATTTTACTCATTGTGTGTTGTGTGTTGTGTGTGGTTTTCCTTTTGACAAACAACTAAAATTTGGAATTATAAATTGTTCTCAAGAATGTTTTAAAATGAAATTCACATGTTCTTATCAAACATTATACTTGTTTTTAAATTAAAAAGAAAAATGGAATGTTACTTATATTAGAAATTAATGTGTGTGTGTGGAAACCCATATTTTATATAATTTGGTTCAAACCTGAAATTTGTAATTTCTTTATTTATTGGTAGTGTATTGGAAAACGTTTTTTGGGCATGCTTACAGAGTTTCAATACTCCTGCCTATAGTGTTTTACTATTTTTAGTTTCTGTTTAAGATTTGACTCAAGCTTTATCACCATGGATTAGAGATGGTTGTGGACTGGTGAGTGACTCTCCGAGTTACAATGTGTTTTGGCCGTGGTCAGGTTAGTTGGTTGTGTTTGTTTGTTCCTTATTTTCGTGTTGTTTATTTATTTTTCTTTATTATACTTTTCCCGCAACGTTATTTATTTTCACTAGGATAAATCATGAACAATTGTTCCCTACTGATTCCATGGCGCTTTTCGCCAGCCCGGGAGGATTAGGAAAGCCTCTCGGGACATGTTGTGAACTAGATCAGGAGACCTCTTCTAGGTCAACCCAGGTTGGCTGGTGACAAAATGTTATCAGATGCAGTTGGAACTTCGGAAAACATTATTTCTCAGAGCACCCATCAATAATTGGGTTTTCATGGAATAAGGAGTAGGATTTTCGGAACTCAAGGCGTATAGACGAGAAGGATGAAATAAACCCCTACTTGTTCTGAACATCTGGTTACCATGGGATGTATGGGTTGTTAGTGTCATTTGTTTATTTTGTATTATTTTATGTTGGGAAATGAAATGGAATCCAGGAAAGTGACCTTCGTGAGCATTCATGGTCTAGTAATCCATGTGGATCTAGAGAAATTAACCTATAGTTATCCTTGAGGTGGTGGTGTGACTGGCGTAAGGCTTCTTACCATATGTCCGAGTCACCAATTGGAACTAGTTTCTCCCTCTGGATCATATGGGGTCTTTGTTATTTCTAAGAGTTATGTTGGAATGATTTATTTAGGAAATTCAGTATAGTTGAATTTGAAATGTAATTGACCATGTTTTGATCTCATTCCTTATAATCTTGATCCTTAGTGTTTTCCCCCACGAAGGTTCAATGGATTCCCATGGTGATCCTTTGGGTGGTTCTTCCTTATAAAATCCTAAAGTTGATCAGCCCATAGATTACGTCATCGAGTTCTGAAAGTTCAAACCTCCCCTAGTTTATAGTCAAGCAGATCCACTTGATGTGGAGGAGTGGTTTCATAAGATTGAGAGGAACTTTAGTTTTATTGGGTTTCATGATTCATTGATGGTGAAGTTGTCTAGATTTTGGCTTGAAGGTGCAACCTGGAAATGGTGGAAGTTCGTGCCTCGAAGCAAGCCTCAAGAGGATCTCACTTGGTAATTTTTCAAGTCTTCATTCATCCAACAATACTTATCTGAGTTGATGAAACTATTGAATAGGATGAAGTGGTGCTTTATTCCGCAAGTTATTGAAGCAGTCATATAATTATATCAACATTTCATATACCTGGTTCTATATAACCAATGGTTTGTTGCAATCCATCCCGAGAAGGCTCGACAATTTGAGTGTAGACAACGATCTATACTGTGATTGAAAATGGAAGAGATCAACCTAACCACCTTCCTAGATGTTGTGAGGAAATTCTTTATTGCTGAAGCTGAGTTAACAGGAGGACCTGAGGTGGAAGATCCTCACCTGACCTTGGGAATCAGTGTAGAGGATGACGATAGAAAAATTGGGAAGCAACCTGATTTTGGTGGCACTAATATAGGAATCAAGAGGCCTTTATTCTTTCAATCATCTTCTTCACAGCGCAATACCATGATCTATCACTAGTATGGTAAGCAGGTCACAAGAGACTAAAGTGTCTGAGTTCTCTAAGACCCTGCCAAACCTATGGACGTTGGGGTCACTTGCAACAATTTTGTTGTGGTGTTTCCAAGAAGCGTGTAGATGATAGACCATGCTCGTCTAAGGTCACCATAGCCCGTCTTCAGGAGTAGGGCGATGTTTGGTGACAATTTTTAAATTTTCTCTTTGTAGTATTTACTTCATTCATTAAATTTCTCTTGTAGCATTTTTGGTGTTGCTATTCTTTTATTTGTACAAAATGTTGTGGTCGATCCTCTTTGAAAACTTTTATTTTAATGGAACTGTGTTTGGTAAAATTTGGGTTCAGTTGTTAAGTTTGGGAATTTATGAAGCCTGACTGCAAGGAAGGAGAAGCTTCAATAATCGGTGCTCCAGCCATAGGGCCCGATGTGATGTTGGTGTGCAGTCAGGTGAACCCCAACAGTGAAAAAGATCCTTGGATTAATATTGGTCTTTTGTGTGGTAGGGTTTTTGTTCTCCTGATGTTGTGACATCATTGAGGTAGTGGTGACGGTAGTATTGATGCTCTATTGTTCGGGTTCTTCCCTCCTTTACCCTTGTGGTGGGGTTTTTGGTCCATGCAGAATGTTTTCATGTATGGTTAGTCTTGTCAATTCATATGGTGGGGATACCAACAACAGGTCTCACAATGTTACTCCTGAAGTAATTTAGAGATAGCCTAATTTGTATGGTGGGGAGTTCGTTCAGGCCTCCCTGTGTTAGTAGCAGTGTTTTCTCTGGATATCGTTTCGGTTGTTGGTGGTCTTGTGTGGAACCAGATAATCCAAGGTTCTTACTCCTTAGTATATGTTGGAATTTGAGTAAATACAACAGTTACGTTAGAATAGGATTGTAAGAATAAGTGTCATCAGTGGTTTATGTTCACTCTTTATTTGGTTGAAATGGATAGTTTGGGTTCTGCTTGGGGACGATTAAGGTTATTGTGTTTTACAGATGAATTGTGTGTCTTTGGTTTTTAGTTTCTGTTTGGATTGATCAACTAGAGGTGCTTAATCTTTTGTGGGTGTGTGACACTTGGTAAGTTTTATCTTTGGTTCTAGATCAGGTCTTGGCATTCTGAGGGCGAAAAGAATTATTGTGGGGGAAAATTGTCAAACCCCAACCTACCTATTATATTATTTTGTTATAATCAAGGGTTTTTAAAATTTTAGCTGGTGTTCGGGCAGATCCTCAAATGAAAAACATTTTATATTTTCAACAAGTGCACATTTTTTTTGATGACGTCGCTTAGCGCACAGGCGGAGCACATTTTGGAAACCCCGCACGACATAACCCATGCGACGACACAGTCCTCTTGTCCTTAGAAAAATTAAAAAGAATAAAATTTTTAATTTATGCAGTGATTTAAAAATTTAATGGTTTATAATAATTTTATAACTATTACTATTATTATTGTTATTATTCTTTTTGGATAGTGCGCTAGCACCGCATGACTAGCTGAAGCCGTGCGGTCAGCCCGAGTACCTTGTAGTTGCAGTGTCTGAATTGGCCAAATAAATAGTAAATTAAATGAATTGAAAATATATTAAAATTTAGATTAAATAACTTACTGTAGTGATGTTAGTATTAATTTTCCTAGATTAATGACATTATATTATTATTTTTATCATTTTAATATTATTGTTAATTTTTTTTATCTATTATAATGTGTATTATTAATCTTATTATTATTGATGTTAATATTAATATTATTATTAGAGATTTAAATTTTTCTTACAATTTGTATTACTATTAGTGTTATATTTATTAATATTCATATTATGAGGTTTTGGTTTTTGATTTTTATTTATTTATATATTTTTATTTCTTTATTTTATTTCCATTTTTCTAGTGTTTTATTTCTTTCCTTTTTTCAAGCGCCTTCCACTTCTTTCTCACATAGTGACACCAACCCTCCCTCCTTATCCCTATTGCAGCTTGAGAATGACCTGTAGCCTGCTTCCACCTCCCAGTCTGGCACTCTCCTTCTATCCAGGCCCATTACCGGCCTCGTCCCTCCATCACTCACCCCCAGCAGTTGTATCGCGCCTCCTGCACATGGTCTCTACTTCGTCCATTCTGTTCCCGCAAACACACCCACCCCCGGATCCTCCCCTTCCTGCACTGCATGCCCCAACTGACTACCTGCATAGAACCCCAGACCCGAGCCTCCCCTCTCCCTCTTGCCCTCTGATGGTGCCACACAATCTTTCGACCTCGTGCCCGTCTGCCGCTGCCTTGCACCCAGCACCCCTCTAGCCCTCCTTCCCTACAACCATCTGCCTCGACCCATCCCACTAAAGACCTCCAGCTAGCCTCGCACACCAGGCATGTCCAGTCTCTCTCGCTTGTATTGGATCCTTCCACACTCTCTGACTCTCCTCCAGATGTCCTTCCTCCATATCTCTTGTCTGGCTGCCCCTTCCCTTCAAACAGGTCGTGGTAAACCCCTATACCTCGGTCACATTCTGTTAAACACCCCCCATTATTTCAATATTTTTTTATTTTCATGTTCTCCATGGTATAGTGTTAGTTATTTATTGATTAAATCGTAAGTTTTTTGTGTTGAACTTATTCTGTAGGGTGTTTTTGGCTTCTTATTGGTGTTGTTGAGTTGAAAATGAGGTTTTGCACTAGCTTCAGGAGATCCATTCATGGTTTAGGTAGGAACCCCCTTGTACTCTCCTCCTTTAAGTATTGAAATAAATTGTTTTTTTTTTGTGTTTTTGCAGTCCTTAAAATTTATTTTATTAGTTTAGTATATTATCTAATTAATTTTTTTATTCTAATTTGAGTTTATAAAATAATATAGTAGCGTTTAATAAATATCACCTTGTATATTTGAATTGATGTTGTGTGCACAGTTATTTTGTTTAAATTTATTGTCTGAATATGACGAGTTTTTTATGCAAAGGCCAAATTAGTTCTAATGGCCCTAGAACATAGATTAATGTGTTTAAAATTTATTAAATGATGCTTGAGTTGGTTTTATGTGTATAAACTTGTTTAATAATTTTTAAAAATGTTTTATAAAATTTTAAATTATTTATTAAATAATATGGGTGATGCGAGCCTAGTTATGAAAATGTGTTTAGGCGCACCTATTTTTAAATGTTGAACTCAACGTGTTGTGCTCTTTTGTCAGGTTGTACACTCTATGTGTTTTCCTAAAATTGTTTGTTGGCTCTTTAATATGTTTAGTGAGTTATTTTGGCATTGTGTGGTTTTGGTAAACACTTAGGGAATTTTAAAGGGGTTTATTAAATAGTGTTGAAGGTGTGTGTTGTGTTTTGAAAACATGTTGAGGTTGTGTTTGAATTTTATGTTTATTTGGATTGTTTTAAGTCTATGATTATGTACCTTTGTTGTTGTGCTTTTATTGCAGCATGTTGGTAGGGTAACCCCGCATTAGTTCTATCATCGTCTTGTGCATGCTTGTTTGCCTATGCAAGGCATGTCGCATTGTCATGTTTGAGCTGCGAGTTGATGTAGGTCCCACACTTACTCACCATTAAATTTAGAATTTATTAATTGTATGATATTTTATTAATTTTAACAAATGGGAAATAGTATTAGATAATTAATTTTGGAGAAATTAATTGATGTAAAAAAGAGCTATTTATTTTATACACAACACATGAAATATATTCCTGATGAGTAGACGAATAATAGTGATAGAATGCCCATATGTACCTTGAACCTAATTCATAGAATTTCAAGTGTAGTTCTGGTTTAATGGAAAATGGTTTCCTCTAATGCATGAACAAGTCATTTGGTAATCTTTAGAATAGATGTTTTTCATTAAATTTGGTGGAGGCACATTTGGAAAATTAATAAAATAAATTATTTTGAAAACACTTTTTGGGGGGACTCAGGAGAGAGATTTTTTGTACATTGATTGTGTAAGTGTTTTGTGATGTTTGTGCAACATTATTGTGGTGGGTATTTGGTAAGAACTGAAGCTTTATTATTTATTGAATTAGAATAATGGTATGTCTCATATGAATATGATTAATGAGTGGTTTTGAATTTTTGTTGTAAAATAGATGAGTTGTAGTTTTAGATATGATTTTAATGTCTAATAGGATGTTTCAGAGGTTAAAATAAGGGTTTAAATACCTTGACCTTGTTTTAGGTATTTGGTTGATGGGAAGGGAAAATGAGGTGGATGTTATATGCCACTGGGTACTCAATGTAGGATATTCAAGTATCTAGTGGGGTTACCATTGAGATCATTCCACTGGTATTGAAACTAAGATACTGATGGTACTAAATATACAACCTTGAAACACATGGTAATTTTTTGGAGGCTTTCTAGGTACCCAAAAATTTCCAACACCTATTTAAAAAGGGGATAGATTGGTATTTTTTTGGGAGTGGGGTTTGTTTTACCCCCCCCCCCCCCACACACGATGGGTTCTTCTATTAAAGAGAACCAAATTAGTTGAAAAATTGCCCTTCCAATCCTATCAACATATACTTTATCCTTTTTATCATCCATAATTGTTGGAGTATTTCGATAGATTTGGATCCGAGGTATAATCCAAAAATTTATTTACCTTGTTCTTTTCCTCTATTCATCAATTTTTTATGTATAAGGATTATAATTTTCATGGGTTATTAAACAAGATAATAGTGGAATCATATAAAAACATATATATTTCTTATATAATTTGTAAATCTGTCTTGTAAGGGATATATTAACATCCTCACATGTCATTCTTGTGGTTTGATTCACCATTAATGGTTTAAGGGTTTTGATGAAAATTAATTTAATTGGATGTTTATTTAGCCTTATAAATAGATTCTTTTTCAAGGATTACATCCAATGGTGATTCAAAAGACAAACACAACTCATTATCATAGGATTCAATATTATTAAGACACTATGTGTTTGGAATCTGTTTTTCTGTTTGGGAGTTTTTAGCGATTTTTTTTAATGATAGGAAAATTGATGATTCTTGGAAAAGAATGTTCTTATAATATTATTAAAGTTTGTTAAAATGATTAATAAATAATATGAATCATATCACCATTTAATGTTTACTTTAAATATTTAATAACATAATATTTTAGATTATATTATGGTTTATGTGATTTTTTAATTAGATCATTATATCACTTTTTTTATTTCCATTACAAAAATAGTGATGGGCTCTATCTGACCAAATAGTCACTAAAGATAGTATATATTGCCAAATTTTTCTTTGGCGGGACTTTTTGTAAATGAATTTCACTGTAACATTTTATTTATTTGTTGGTATCGTAGGCTTGTTTTATAAGCTAAATGGGTTATCCCTTTTTAATCTCTAATTAAAAGAGGGTTTGTTTAACGTTTAATTTTGATGGAAGATGGTATATATACTTTTAAATGGAATTTATAAACAATGCTTGAAATAAATTTATATTTTTATATAAGTATTATTTTAAGAGAATATCAAAATATATATTTTTATATACATTTTTTTTCATAAAATGAATATCAAAATTAAATAATGGGGTTTTCATTAGGGTTTCCATGGGTATTTTTTGTGACCTATTGTCGATTTTAGTGACACAGTTTTTGTTTTTAAATTGAGGTTTATTTTAATTATGAGTTCTCATGTATGGATCCTATAAATTGATAAAAATTTAATTTTTATATATATTACGAACACATAGAAAATCATTGATCATTTTATTGATCTATATGAACAAATTTAAGACATGGTTTAATATTTTTTATATTTATTATAATATAAATTTTGAGTTGTTTTTAATAGTTGTTAGTTAAATAAATATCTATTTTTATAAGATGGATGATTATATATCCTAAATGGAATATTAGATGAAAATTATTTATGGTTGAGTCCAAAATATTGTGTTCTTGTGGAATGGTATAAATTTTTTCCTTATGTTTTTACCAAAGGACTAATACATTTCTAGTCTCTAATTCAAAATCCAAACTAGCATTATCATGTTCTATAAATTAATATTTTATTTTTTTCTAGGATGACCCATTTTCAAATTCATGAACTATAATGTGATTTATTACAATTTTTCACCACCACCCCATTGAGTTGGGACCCCAATTAATTGCAAAGAGACAATAAATTCTAGATTCATAACAATCAGAATGATCTTGTTATGTTGAAATGACTTCAATATAACATGGAATTGAAGTAATATTGATTTGATATAGATTAACTCAAAGTCATTGACATTATTTTTATTTATTATTCATTCTCTACATAATTACAAGGATATTTATGATTTGTGATTGCTAAATATGATTAATGAATTATTTTACAATCCTACACATTCATCCCTTGATTTCAATTTCATTATTGATTTTCCATTAACTAATTATATTGTGGGTTTTCCATTATAACAATGTTTTAAGTATTTATAGGTTAATTACAATTATTATTTTTGAGTATTAAAACACCATTGTGTTTGTAGAAAACATTATTACAAATGGGAATTTCAGGTGGAAGGGTTTTTACAATGCAAGATACTCCCACATTCCTAATTTATCATTTTTCCTTAAGTTAAATGATCCCTACTAGCCTCCACTATGTCTGTGTCACGACCCATTCCCCTGGACCCATGTTGTGACTGCCACATGCCTTCCTTCCATAGGCCAGGGGCTGGCAAATAGCAATGAAGGCGTATTACCTAAAACCTAGAAGGCGTTGCCTTCATATCCTGTAATCAAATTCAACCAAGAACACAGTATGATATGAACCCGAGTAAACTGTAAAGAAAGAGAGTGTTGAAAATATGTAAAAAGGGGCCAGAAAACATGCCCAACTCGAAATTACAAGAAAACTGAAATTTACAAGTAAATTGAAATAGATCCTATGAACACCCGCCCAGGATCCTACCTGAAGGGTAGGTACACCTCTCAAATGGATATTTCTATGGTACACCTCGTATAATTTCCACCTCCGAGCTACCTCCAGTCCTGTTACTCTCGTCCTCATTCTACGTTGTCCGTCATCTGAAGCAAACACAATAAGGTGCATGCATAACCCATGTAGGGGTGAGTATGAAAATACTTAGTAGGGACTCAAAGACCCCCAAGGTCTCACAAAATCGTAAAAGGATAAACCACAAGGAATGAAATCAACTTACAACCTTACTTAGGTATATGCCCATATATATACCCATGTTATCATCTAAAGCCATATCAATCATGAGGAAACACAAGGTGCAACTCAAAATCCCAAAGCACAACTGTTCCACAATGGAATGAATACCACTAAGGTAAGTACCACAAAGGAATGCCACACTGAAGAATACCACCATGATATTACCACTAAGGAATGTACTACACATGTACGGACTCATATCACCCCATGTATAACTTAGGTACAGTAGTAGAGATGATTATATGTTACTACAAATTCATCTTACTCATTTAAGAGGTAGACCCAGGAAGGCTCCTAAATCATCATCAAACCCAAAGACGATCGTAATACATCATCAGACCTACATAGAATCATAGTACATCATCAGTACATCGTCATACCCACACAAGATCCTAGTACATCGTCAGTATGTCGTCAGACCCATACTAGATCGTTGTACATTATTGGTACATTATCAGACCCACACATGATCCTAGTACATCGTTAGTACGTCTTCAGACCCAAAAATGATCCTTGTACATCTTCATTACATCATCAGATCCACACAAGATCCATGATCATTGTCAGTACATCGTCAGACCCAAATAGGATTCTAGGACATCGTCAGTAAGTCCTCAGACCCACAGGGGATCCTAGAACATCGTCAGGCCCACACAGGATCTGAGTACATCTCCAGTATGTCGTCATACCCACTCAGGATCCTAGTACATTGTCAATACATCATTGTACACACACAGGATCCCAGTACATCATCCCAACCAGCTACAGGGTAGCCGCACTAATCTTGCTCATCTCCGGGAGAGTCTTCTCCTCAAGGTACTGGTGGACACTCCAACTTCCACGAAGTCCTAGGAAAAATTATCCCAAGGGACCAAGATGTAATAGGGGACTCAATGTAATAGACTGTGTGTTAATCGGATTCCCGGCCAGTAGGTTATAAGCCTTTTAGTTCCGAGGGCCTGGTTGGATTTGTGCTCGATCCAACCCAAATGTCCCTCTAAATTATCCAAATCTCAAGTGAAGTATATGAAAAGGGTTGTATCACCCTAAAGATCTTGTCTCCATAAAAGGTTCATAAAATTAATGCCTAGTGCCGATGTTATGGGAAAAAGTATGGAATGGGTCAAAATTGGTCCGGGTCTGGTCCGACCCGATGGGTCCAGTCCAGCCTATGGCATGACCCGGCATGCTGGGTCCAGGCTGGCCTCTGGTGAGTGGCCCGTGGTGCGGTTGGGTGGTGGTTGTGTGGTGGTATGTTGTGGTGGGCCGAATGGTCATCTGTCCTCTGTGCACGTCATGCCTTCGCTGACGACCGGCTCGGCCAGCAATCCTCCCTTCATCGTCGTGGCCCCTTGAAAACCGGGTGGCACAGACGCATGCCGCCACCCTGGCCATGTGGCTGGCCTCCAGTTTCCATCTTCCTCTATCGAAAAGATTTCATCAAAAACCACAAGTGATTGCAGAGAT
The DNA here is from genome assembly GCA_963277665.1 of Viscum album. NCBI lineage: Eukaryota > Viridiplantae > Streptophyta > Magnoliopsida > Santalales > Viscaceae > Viscum > Viscum album. The sequence goes on along the minus strand of OY728128.1, from coordinate 1,296,090,204 downwards.
TTCGGGCCATGTTCGTTTGGCCCGCACCCTCCGCGTTAGAGCTGTAGCAAGTGGTTTACAACCATAGAGTCATGAAGAACATCCCGAATATGTAAAGAAGGTATTTAAAAAAACAAACCTACCTAGAAGGTTTGTTGATGTGTCACAAGATGAGAATGGTGAAGGAGAATAGAGTGCCAAGTATCATCTCCTCCATAACACAATATCGAAGTCGGCACATTTGTCATCTTCTTTCCTAGATCCGAAGAAAGATATTTGATGGAGATGGAATAATAAATTTGGAAGAAGTACATGAGTTAAAACTCTGTTAATGAGGGAGTTCAAGGGATTTCACCCATAAAGGGGGTTTGGGTGGTCTCCACCTTTATGAAATCAAAAAATGGGGTTTTAGTTCAGGTAGATCCCACCTCTTTATCCTTTACATGGGAGGTTTCAATAAAAATAAAATATAAGTTTATCATATTTTATTTTTTTATTTCCCCAAAATTGTTAAAAAATTATCTTTCACCCTTGACCCATTAATGTCCATTTAATGGCATTTTTAAGTGAATAATGGAGTTGCTAGTTCATAGGTGTCCCCGAATTTCAATTCTAAGAAACGGTTTAAAAGTTACAAAAACCCACTCGCACGTTTACTGAACGTACCCAAAAAATGATCATAAATTCATTTTGCGCATACCGAGCCTCAGAATCATGAACCGTCAATTTTTTTGCACTCATAAAATTGCAATATAATTAAAAAAATTACATGAAATTCCTAGGTATTTACATTCTCCCTACCTCAGGGCTTTACGTTCTCGTAAGAAACAACTCAAACTAAGAAAACAAGTGGGGGTACTAAGCACACATCTGAGCCTCTCACTCCCATGTGCTCTCATCCAGGTTATCATGCTACCAACGAATGCAAGAAAGAGTTATCAACTAACCATGAAGGACCCACTCTTGTCGATCCTCAATCTCTACTGAAACCTCGGTAAACATCGCTCCATCATCTACGTCCAGCACACCGTGGTCGATGATGTGATAATGGTCATGCATGTATCTCCTCAGTATGGATAGGTGGAATACGTCATGCACCCGGTGCAACTGAGGTAGAAGTTCTGGGCAGTATGCCACCTCTCCAACTTTGCTGAGGACCAGTAAGTGTCTAATGAACCACATAGATAACTTTCTACCCCGGAAAAATCCTCGTAAACCTCATCGGGGTGATACTTGTAGAAGGACTTGGTCGCCATCCTCAAACTACAGAGGTCTCTGTATAAAATATGCATTAGTCATTTTCCTAATCTATATAGTCTTCGTCCTCTCCTGAATGATTTTCATCTTATCCGTGGTAGCCCATACCATCTCTGGTCCCATTAGTTCCAACTCCCTTGGGTCATTCTAGCACAAAGTAAATCTATAAGGTCACTCGTACAATGCCTCAAAAGGTGAAATCCCAATGGTTGAGTGGTAGCTATTGTTGTACACAAACTCCACCAAAGAAAATTGATCCTCCTAGCTATGACCGGATTCGAGGATGAAATCATGTAGAATGTCCTCAATAGTCTGAATGGTCCGCTCATTATGGCCATCCATCTGATGATGGAAGGCGGTTCTCAAATGAAGCTATATCAAAAAAGCCTCCAAAAACCCCTTCCATAGCCAGGAATTAAAACATGTATCATGATCGAAGAAAATAGTTGGTTGTACTCCATGTAGCCACATAATCTTCTGCACATAGTGGTTTCCCAACCCCTCTACAGAACCCTACTCTTTGATCGGTAGGAAATGGGCCGACATGGTGAGTCGGACAATGATCACCTAGATAGAATCATGACCTCTGGATGTACGTGGAAATAATGTCATGAAATCCATTGATATCCCATCCGACTTCTAATCTGGGACCTCTAAAGGTTGAACTAATCCTACTGGTACCTAATGCTCAGCCTTCACTTGCTGACAAGTAAGGCACCGAGAGACAAACTCCGTTACTGCTTTCTCCATTCCTAGCCACCAGTGCTATTGTCGGAGATCTTGGTAAATCTTTGCCACTCCTAGATTTACCTTATAGTGGATGTGTGTAACTCCCTCAACACTTCCTCCTGAAGTGAAAATGGTACCATTGTACATCCTCTGAAGAGAATGACATGCTCCCCACCTTCATAAAATCTATCAGGTGACTGTACTATGGATATCTGAACACGTCGAGCCTCACAGTCATTGTCCCCGTGCTGAAACTCCCTCACATGATGAATGAGTGGGGGAGTTACTGTATGAGACTATAGAAAAGCTACTCCATCTCGATCCACAAAGGATATCTATAAAGATTCCAGCTTCTCTGTCGCCTCACCTAGGAGCTGTATAGAAGATCTCTTGCTGAGTGCATATACTGCTACTTTTTCCTTCCCAATATTATAGACTATCTCAAATTCATAGTCATGAAGGAACTCAAGCCAACGTCACTGTATCAGGTTCATGTCCTTCTGAGAGAAGATATAGCCGTGAATCTTGTGATCTGAGTAGACTGTAAAATGCTCTCCCCTCATGAAATGTCGCCACTTAATCTAGGAGAAGAACACTACTACTAACTCCAGGTCATGGGTAGTATAGTTATGCTCAATATGTCTCATCTCTCGAGAACCATATGTGATCACTACTTCCTCCTGCATCAGGAAACATCTGAGACCGGTCCATGATGTGTCTCAATAGACTATGAACCATACACCCTCATTCGGTAGCCTCATGATGGGGGAACTAGTCATCTTCTACCTCCGCTCTAGAAAACTCGGTAGGAATATCTCCAACCAAATGAAGGGTTTCCCCTTCTTCGTCTATGCTGATTGAGGTGCTATAACACTAGAGAATTCTTTCACAAATCATCTGTTGTATCCATCCAAACCCCTGAAACTCTGTACCTCCGTCACACTCTAGGGTGGATCACAATCAAGTACCTCCTCAATCGTCACTAGATCTAGTGCAAATCCAGCCTTCGATATGAGATGTCCCATAAAGAGAACCTCCCGGATCCAGAACTAGATCCTCAAGAGCTTACCATAAAGCCGGTGCTCTCGTAGAGTGTCCAGAACTATGTGCAAATGATATACATGCTTCTCCTTGGTTGCTGAGTTGATCAGAATGTCGTCGATGAGGACAACTACAAAGAGGTCAAGGTATGGCTTAAAGATCATGTTCATGAGTCCCATAAACACTGTTGGAGTGTTGGTTACACCAAAGGGCATGACCAAAAACTCATAATGGATGTACCGACATCTGAAGGTCATCTTCTGCACATCCTCGTCTCATACTATAAGCCTGTGATAGCCTGATCTACGGTCTATCTTCGAGAACCACCATGCTCTTTTCAGTTGATCTAAGAGGTAGTCAATCCTTGAGAGAGGATACTTATTCATCACGGTCACCTGGTTTAGGCAATGATAGTCAAAAAAAGCCTCAAGATCCCATTCTCCTTCTTCTCAAGAAAAATCGGGGCTGCCCATGGAGAAACACTAGGCTGATCGAACCCTTTGCCATGTAAGTCCTCCAGCTTTACCCGCTTCTCATGAATCTCCGAAAGAGCCATCTGATATGCTGGTGTAGATATCGGTGTCATCCTGGGGTACATGTCAATGTAAATGTCCACCTCACTATGATGAGGTAGACTCAGAACATCATCAGGGAAGACATCCGTGTACTGGTCCAGCACTACAGGATAACTCCGACTATCCACATAAACTGCTCTGAGGGTACGGATAGTCAACTGATGAGTGATCAGCTACACCCTCCTCCGGGTAAGTCCATCATATGCTGCAAAGGCTCCCTTCTCGTTAGTGAAGGTAAAACTGGTCTCATCCATGCGGACACACTACACTTTGTGCCAAATAATGTCAATCTATGTGTGGACTATAGATAACCAGTCCATACCCAAGATGACGTCATATGGCCATGACGCCGCTACTAGGAGATCCCAGCCGAAGCTCTCGCCTCCATGAGTAATCTCACAGTGGCATCACCAATGTGTAATCATTGAATCTACACCTGTAGGAGTCTCTATCTATATGGATCGAGCCAACGTCTCTGTCGGAATCTCTGATCTCCAAAGAAGTTTAGTGGCAATAAAATAATGACTGGAACATGTGTCTATAAGTACTGCATCTATGTTGGAGAAGACACAGATCATACCTCGTATCATCTCCAAAGTTCCATGGTCGTAGGCCTCAGTTGCCCGGACCTGATCTAGCCCTTATCCAACTACTCCTTACATTCAGGGTGGAACACCTGGCGGTGGTGGCATTAACATCCCAAATAATCTCCCACCGCAAGATGCATGACCAGATCCTCTAAAATGTCCACCTACTCACTACGAACCTCCTCGGTTGAACTTCTATCACTGTCGGCATGGTCCTTCGACCATCTGTTGATCATCCGTACGGTGGGATGGACAGTCATGAGTCATGTGAACCTACCCACTGCCTGTGAAACATTTCATGTTCCTCGCATGACTGACTATTTCTCTGGTTCCCCGCACAACTAATACTGAAACACACTATCATCCAACTATATGTCTGGTCGTCTTAGACCTCTGTGAAGTCTATCTGATGCCAGCTACAGAAGACTCTACTATGTGATTTCTGGTTGCGGGTGTCACTGTTGGTGACTACTCAATAGGAAAACTATCCACTAAGAGGGATCTCTCTAACACCCCCTCCTGCGTCGGGTTGCTGAGTGAAATCATCGAATCCCTGATCTATCAACGGAGTCCTTGCTTAAATTTTCGGGCCCTGAAGAAAGGGTCCCGCACCATATCAGTGGAGTAGAGTTGAGAGGTCGGTGAACCTTTTGGAGTAATGAGCCAATGTCCTGATGCCCTACTGCTAATGAATAATCTCCTGTATTCACACTACGCGAAGAGTCTCTGGGAAAAAAAATTCCTGAAATAGGGGCTCGAAGTCATCATAGATAAGCATCACATCATCATGAACCTTGAGCATCATGCTCCACCATCTTCCTGCTACTGCCTATAAAAGACTGGAAACAAGGATCACCATGAGATATACTGGTGCCCCTACCCATTAGAAAACTCTCAGCACAGCGTCCAACCAACCCTTAGCTGCATGTCGGTTCGTCTCAACCCTGAACCAAGGAGGCCTCTGGCACTAGAACTCGTGCAATGTTCTAAAGTGGTGTGAACCGTCTACTATTGGGGATAGTGGTACCGGTGGACCAATGGGTAATGGTAATGCTGGTTCCTCCATTGGTGTCTCTATTAGGAGAGGGTCCTGCACCGAGGCCTCGTTGCTTGGTGGGCTATTAGGGCATACTATACCTGGAACCCTAGATGGCTGTATGCATGGAGGCATCCTGAAAGGAAACAGGTGTTTCATGATTACTTTGTTATACATGGTGATCCGACTCAAAGAGATCATAATGAAATTTTTTGAAAACACACACATAATCAGTGTTTTTGTGCACTGAGTTGGAAATCAGAAGTCAAGGTCCTGGTGTATGGATACGTCGGTCGCCGCAACAATAATGGATTCCCTGAACTGATAACCACACTCACTACACATAACAATTTTTCCATTAAAAGAAATATCATAGTCCTATGTTCTATGATAGAACCAACTCCTCTAATACGAATTTTGTCTCGACCCGTTCCCTGGGACCCGTGCCCGGACTACCCCAATCCCACCTTCTATAGGCCAAGGGATGGAAACTAGCTCTGAAGGCGTATTCCCTAAAACTGGGAAGGCATTGACATTATATCCTGTAAACTCATGAAACCATGCACAAATCAAGATATGAACATGAGTAAATTGTATAGAACGAGAGTGATTGAAGTAAGTTAAAAGGGGCCAGAATACAAGCCCAAATAGAAAGTATAAGAAAACATAAAGGTATAAGTAATCTAAAACAGCTCCTATGAACACCCACCAAGGATCATACCTGAAGGGTAGGTACAACTCTCAAACATCCATATTATTAGTATTCCACGTCTAATGTCCCCCTCTGAGCAACCTCGAGTCCTGGTACTCTCATCCTCAGTCAGCACTGTCAGACGTCTGCACCAAACACAATAAGGTTCCAGCATAACCCATGTAGGGGTGAGTATGACGATACATAGTAGGGAAACTGAAACACTCAAGCCCTAAAAAAATCCTCAAAGGATAAACCAAAAATCCTTAAATCAACTGAAAAACATACTTAGATATATGCTCATACATTTAACTATGTTATCAAGTAATCCCCTCTCAATCATGAGGAAACAACGGTCCAACTCAAAATCCCAAAGCTCAACTGTTCCAAAAAAGGAGGAATACCAATAAGGTAAGTACCACATACGTAAGCCACACTGAAAAATACCACCAAGGTATTACCATGAAGGAATGTACCACAGAAGTATGGACTCAGCTCAAACTAGGTATAACTTAGGTACAACAGTAGATATGATTAGATGTAACTATTAATTCATCTTACTCTATTAAGAGGCAGACCCACGAAGGTTCCTAAATCATCATCAAATTTATAGAGGATCATAGTACATCATCGAACCCACACAGGATCCTAGTACCTCATCATACCCACATAGGATCCTAGTACGTCGTCAGACCCACACGAGATCCCAGTACATCGTCAAAACATCGCCAAACCCACACATGATCCTAGTACATCATTAGTATGTCGTCAGACCTACACATGATCCGAGTACATCGTTAGTACATCTTCAGACCCACAGAGGATCCTAGTACATCATCAGTATATTTTCAGACCAAAAAAGGATCCTAGTACATCGTCAGTTCTTCATTAGACCCACACTAGATCCTTGTATATCATCAGTACATCTTGAGACCCACAAAGGATCCCCTTACATAATTAGTACGTCATCAAACCCACACAGTATCCTAGTAAATCATCAGTACATCTTCAGTCACACATAGGATCCTATTACATCATCAGTATTTCGTCAGACCCACACATGATCATAGTACGTCATCAGTACGTCATCAGACCCACACGAGATCCTAGTAAATCATTAAAGCCAGCTATAGGGTACCTGCACTATGTTCTCTAGTCTCTATCAGTGTCCTCTCCTCAAGCAACTGGTCGATACTCCAATTTCCATGAAGTCTGACGAAGATGTATCTCAAAGGAACACCATGTAATAGGGTTCTCAATGAAACAGATGGTGCATCAATCAGATGTCCGGTCCTTATGGTTTTTTCTTTTTAGTTCTGAGGACCCGGTTGGATTCATACTCGATCCAACCCGACCATACCACAACTTTATCCAAATCTCATGTGGGGTATATCCAAAGGACCATCTCGCCATATGGTTTCCAACGCAGTCGAAGGTTTGTCAAATGCACTCCCTAATGCAAAAGTTATGGCCAAAATCACAGAATCGGTCGAAACAGGTTAAGGTCCGGTCTAACCCGGGAGGACCGACCCGGTCTGACCTGTTGGGCCAACCCAGTTTGGGTCCACCCGGCCCACGGAGCGACCCAACCCTCTGTGCGAACCAACCCATGCCGGGCATCCTATGGTGCGGTGGGGTGGCCACGGTGCGACTGTCCGTCGTACCAAGATGCATGGCCAGCCATCCTCTCCGCAATGCACGGTCGCGCGCCGCGCCTTCGCCGACGACCGAGTCATATGGCCATCCTCCCTTCGTCGTCATGGAACAAGCTGTGTCCCCTTTTTCTCCAGGTGGGGTGGACGCGCGCCACTGCCCTCGTCGTTTGGCCGGCCTCTGGTTTCCGTCTTCCTCCATCACATATATTTCATCAAAAACCACAAGGGATTGCGGAGAGGTCGGGCCATGTTCGTTTGGCCCACACCCTCCACGTTAGAGTGATAGCAAGTGTTTCACAATCTTTGAGTCATGAATAAAATATATAATGGGTAATGGGGGTATTTAAAACAACAAACCTAACTCCAAAGTTTGTTGATGTGTCTTGAGATGAAAATGGTGAGGGCGATGAGGGTGCCAATGATCGTCATCTCCGCAACATGCTTCCGATGTTAGCTCGTTCATTGTCCTCTTTCTTGGCTCTGAAGAATGTTATTTGTGGTAGATGACATTCTTCATTTAGAGGAGAATTTATTCATTGGAAATGAGTTTCTCCAAGATCTACCAATATTATCCCTTTTCTAACAATTTTCCAACATGTAAAAATGAGAGGTGCAAACTTATTAAATTAAGTCTATCAATTTAATTTGCAATGACACAATTAATTTTCGGCACAATTATTTGTACCACGTTGTCATAGTAAATTTGGTGGAGGTATATGAGTTAACTCTTCATTAATGAGGGAGTTTAATGGATTTCTCCCATGAAGAGTTTTTAGGTGGTCCCCACTTTTAGTAATTCCAAAATGGGGATTTAGTTCAGGTGGTCCCCACCTATTTAACCTTCACATGTGAGGTTTGATTAAAAATAAAATATAATTTTATCTTATTTTATTTTTTATTTCAATGAAAAACTAAAAACCTATATTTCACCCTTGACCAATAGTGGTCGAGGTAAATGTCTCCTTATGCGAATACTGGTGTTGTGAGTTCAACGGTGTCCTCATATTACAATTCCAAGAACCGATTTAAAAGTTACAAAAACCAACTCGCACGTTTACTGAACGTACCCAAAAATAGTTTTGAAATTAATTCCAGGCACTCCATGCCTCGGAATCATGCGTCATACATTTTTGGGGACTCATAAATTTCCCATATAATTAAAAAAATTGCTTGGAATTTCTGGGACATTACGATCTGGGAGTTGGATTTTGATGGTTTGAAATCAAGAATGAATGATTGTTGGGTAATTGATATGAATAATTGATTATGGTATGAGTGAAGGTGAATGATTCATGTGGAATACAGATAGAGGGCGAAAATAGAAGTTTTTATGGGATGAAATGAGATTAGATTGATGTAAAATGGTATTGGTGGCCATTGAAAGTGAGAAGAAAAGGATCATGTGTGGTGGATGAAAACAATCGATGTGGAAACAATAGAAAATGTGGTGATGGTGTTGGAAAATATATGAGGGGGTGTTTTTTAAATGAGTTTTTGATTACATGATGTGTAATACAAAAGGACACATGGCATGTTCCTTCCCAAATATGCTTCTAGGGTATCAATGGTTTATAAATATCCCGTCGAATTTACCATGGTAGACCACACCATTTAGGTTTTGGAATACAAGACTTGAGGTGTATTATGATATAAATAAAGCTAACCTATATAGATTAGATGGATTTTAGTTTGAGTAGATGACATTTATATGTTACATAAATGGAATTGGGTTGTGGTACATGTCTAGACAAACAATTTTAATGATAATTCCATGTGACCATTTAATAATTCATATCAATTTAGACCACATGACTTGGTAACTGCAAGAGGAAATTTCAAATAACCTCTAATTCAGGGATGTTTTCAAAAATAGTTTGACATATCATGTAAATTATGAAGATATCGTTTTTTCTATCAAGGCTAAATTTTTAGATTATGAAATTGTCATTAACACTCTTTATTAAATCATACACATAAGGTATGTTGAACCCTATATGGATTATTGATTAAAGAATATGACTATTCTAATACCAAGGGGGTAAACATTTTTACCCCTTAATTCATATTTTTTAGTTTTCCCGCATTGTGTTTTTCTATAAATTTAGTCGTAGAACTGATATTAGAGAATTTAAGTATATAATCATGAGATTTTTTTTTCACAAAGACTACAATAGTATTCTCTTATGTGATTTAATAAGTGATTCATAAGAAAATTGAAGTTTTTTAGATTCAATATCCCCATAGAAAAGATTAAGGGATTTAGGTATTGAGATTAGTGTAATCCCAGTGCTAGAAACTACCATAGTGATTTACTGATGATATTATGTAGGTTTTCCAAACTTTTAGAGCTCTATGCTACCATGATTATGTGCTGATGATGTGGTATATCTCCATGGAATGTGACATAAGAGTTATTCATTCCCCCACATACTCATGTAATGTTTTCCCCATATAGATGAGGTTTCAATATTTCCGTCGGTATTATACAGTGTGGGTCTCTTATAAAAATGGAAAATTCAGTAACTCCCCCACTATTGGGACACAATATTTCTGTCAATATAGTTATGTTCCCCCTTATCCGACATTATCCACTAGATTAGGTATGAGTTCCTCATCAGGGTTTGTTACTCCCCTAATAGACCACTACCATCAATAACGATTTGATATCACTCTAATTATCCAATGAAGCGCATGAGTTTTCAGAAAGATTGGTAGTTATAAAAAGTATGTTTCAATACTCCCTGAAATAAATACTATTTATTGATAAGATAGAGGGAAGAAATTATTTTAAAAACATATAGAATACTAGTTGTCTGTGATAGGGTATGGTAGTCCCTCAATTGAACACATACCTCAATGAAGTCTATGTTTTCCCACCCCTATTTTGAGTGGTAGAATGAAATGATATGAATAGTGAATATATTTTACGACTTATGATCCATATAGTATTCATGGATTAATTCATTCCATGACTTACAAATGGGTTATAAACATATAACTTTGTGAGAATTATAATAATCTAATCATCCCTAGTTTGTCTTGATAAATTATGCATTGTGGAATATAAATGAAATGCATAAAAATTACCTATATCCTTGAGGCATATAATTGTTTTAGCATATCTTGATAATTTGATTACTTCCTCTTCCTCTATTGTTTGGTAGTTTTATCCATATTATTGAATTGCGTTTTTTTATTTTGGGATTTCATAGTGATTATGTTTATAAAAACATCATCATGTGATTCATGATAACATATTTCATATCTATTCAAATGCATTAAAAAATAAAATATTGTATTAGTCGATGTACATGTAGTGAATTTTATTGGAGGAGATTGTGTTGATGTATGATGGAGTTTTTAAGTGTTTGATCGTAAATAGAGATGATGGTTTCTACCACAATCTGTTCTCAATATGTTTATAATTTTGTGGTGTCTTTACATTGCAAGAGTGTGTTATACTCGATGATGTTGTGTAATTAATATCCATTATTTGTTGGTGGGTTCCTAAATTACATTGTACTAACTAGATTATTTTCAATGATTAATTTGTATATTTAATATTTATTTATATTTATATATGGTATTAATGGAAATTGTCTCATAATATATAAATATTTTTATTAAGGGGTTTATAGGCTAATACCACCCATGTGCATTTTTCCTTCTTCGTTATAGACTCTAGACCCTGGGCTACTAAAGGAGGTTTTGGGGTTGCACATTTGGTATGACAACCCGTATTTTAAAACACCTTAATAAATTAATTATTACATAAAGATACACATAATAAAATTCCATAATACCATGAGTCTTATTGTCTTTGTTAAATTAGGTATATAGAATGTTTACTTGAGACATGGGTGCATCAACATTGTTTAAAAACACGACTAAAAGCCCTTAAAATTCCATTGATATTCTAAAACTACATGGGCTAAATAATGGATGTACATAAGAAAAGGGTGAGCTAAAAACCCAAAATGATAACAGTTAAAGAAAAGAGCAAGGTAAAAAGTTGCATGTGATTCAAAATGAATATAATGGTAATGTAAGAGCGGTGTGAATCATAAACACGTACATCAAAACATGATATAAGATGAAAAAATATTAAAATCATGGTAATGTGGATTCATCATAAAACATGATATAATAAAAATAAGTCATATATAACCACTATAACAATATAACATAGTTTTATTTGGATATTACCTCATTCCACATATATGGTATCTCATGTGGCAAGGAAAATCATCGGACAATTTCGACAACATAACTGGTGTACTTAATGATCCATTAAAGGGTTTAATGAGAGTTAAATAGGATTATAATCACTTTTAAATCATTAATATAGTAATATATATGTGTAAAAATATATCCAAACATAAAAAATTAGTAATCGAAATGCATAGTTCAAAGAAGTTTCTTGAATAATGAGGAGAAATGGGGGATCCAAAATATTAATATGGAACTTATAAAAGCATGAAAAGAGATTATTAAAGGCATGAGAACACATTGGAAGGGATTTATAAAGGGTTAAAGAGATAAATTACATAATTAAATTGTTTCTATTGAATATGGTTGGGAGGGATTGTAGGTATTTTAAAAAAATAGTGGGGAATTATTTTTTAATTTCTAAACATTGGTTTTGGATTCTATATGATAAAATAATCAAAACCAAAAATAGACCCACAATTTTTTTCATGGGTTTCAACAAATGAATATTTATGGTATATATTTTATAAATATATGAACCTAAATCCTTAAAAATAGATCCCTAGTGGGGTGGATGTGAGTTGTGTTCATAATGAAATAATTTACAAACATTAAATATTATATAGGTTTTGGAGCATTCATTAAGAATTTAAAAAATTAATAGAATTTCATTATAAACACATTATTTTTAAGGGGAAACATTATTTTAGTAATATATACACATAATAATAATTATTTCATTAATTATATGATTTTATGATGTCAAAATACAAACATTATATTTATACCCAATATTGTTTTTATCCAAAAACATTACTATCTCAAAAAATTTAATAAAATTTACCGTCCTCTAATTTTGATGATTTAATATCAGAAATAATATTTAATTTTAAAAAATAATTCTATAAAATATTAAAATTAACATGTTTAAATAAAAAAAACTATTTATAAAAAAACTGTTTTCATGGTGATAACATTTCATACCAATTAAAATTTTAAATTTGAATTCAAAATATTATCATAAAATATATATTTAAATAAATATAATTTAAATATATTATTTTATTAAAATATACTTTATTTTAAAAATTCTTGAATACAACAAATGATGTGTCTTAAATTAAACTCAATATTTTTAAAAAAAATGGAATTCATAATATAATGATTTCATTTTTATTAATATAATTAATTAATCATTTATATTGTAGTAATGAATGTGGAAAAATATGATAAATACACAAATACTAATATAGCTAGGGAATAGAAAGATAACCTATTATTACACCAACATATTCCATAAGGGTAAGGTTTGTGATGGTGACACATTCATTGGGTTATTTGAAGAAAACCATTTGGAACATGATATAAATAATATTGAACGACTCCTATAAATAGTTACAGTAATGTTTTTTTGTTGAATATTGGATTTTTCTTGGTCAAGGAAAAGTTCAACCGATTCGATCTCTATTGGAAACATTGATAAATGGGCTTCACGAGGTTTCATAATACTATATGAGGCTGTCACTTAGTTATTCTGTGTTACGTATAATATAAAATGGTTATTATAATATATAATTTTCAACAGTCATTATATAATTAAAATATTATCGATGTAAAATACTCTTAATGGTCTTTTAAATCATACAATCTATATTTTAACATGGTCTAAAATAGAGAAAAACAATTAATGTTTTTCTTATGACTAAAATACATGATAAAAAATTTATTCTCGGGAAAAGTTTATTTCATTTATAAAGATATATGTCATTAAATTCATCCACACATCATAAATATCATTTTAAAAATTTTATTTCAAGAAATAAAATATACATAGGCTACTTATTTTCCATTGATTCTTCCCATTCCCATGTTTCTTACTCAAACTAGTGGTTACACCTCATTACATTATACACGTGAGTTTTCTTATGTCATATTACATTATCTTTATGATTTAATATCTTTAAAAACATCTCCTCATATGAAATACAAATATCCAATCATACATCCTATGGATTTAGTACATGTTAGGGGTATTTGTTTTGTACTTACTCAATATAGATATATGGAACACATCATGTACAAAAAATAGTTTGGGTGAGAGTGCTAGTTGATAGGCCTCAACACTGATGCGATCAAGGATCTCTAAGTGGGAAATCCATCTTGGACTAATTTTTCTCATCTTACAAATCCTCATAACATTATTCCACATATATATTTTAAGGAATACATTATCTTTAACCCAAAATTGAAGACTTTAGTGATGGTTATCTGTATAGATTTTCTATAGGATTTGTGTGTATTTCTTATTATGATGAATGATTTAATCCTTTTATATTATATCAATGGTAATGATAATCATCATTTTTTCTCTCTCAAATATTCATGTTGGATTTTGAAACCTATTCCCTTGTAAATCCATATAAGTATCTATTTGAATGTTCTAATAGAAGCTGTTAATTTGTTAGAAGTCCACTAGTGGATGTTTCTTATCCCTACTCCCTTGAAATCCATCGAACAAGACATCAATATATCCTATATTGTTTAAATGATTCTCTAAAATTTACCATCCATCTAATGGTGATAACAGGTACTAAAATTCAAATATTTATCCAATTCTCGAAAATGGATTAGCTATGACCTTTTGGTAAAACTCATCTGTTGATTAGATATAATTAAGAGTCTCATTCCATGTAGGCTTAACTCTTCCCCTATGTATATACTGACGATTTGGTCCAGGGGAAAAGCATATTTTCTTGAAATGAAATGCAATTAAGTTCTAAGAATATCAACTATAATTTGTATGGAACTCTCTCCTTTATATTTCCTTGGGATTTCTATGACGAAATAGATGGTTATTTTTTCCAATTTCAATACAAGTCTTGGTAATGGTTTTATCATACCTTTATACTAATTTCATTCATCATCATCTTGTTGGAATACCAATCATTGAGATATGAAAACACTTTTCATGTTATACCACTAGATGTTTTCCTCCAAATATGCGTACATTATAGTGATTTATGTAGGAATAGATATGTATGTTCTATGAATCATTAAGAAGTTTACACTTATTATCTATTTTTTATGGAAGACATATCTGATTCCCAAACCACATTACTATATCATTATCATACTTAAACTCACAAAAAATTTAATATTTATTTATAGAACCTCACCCTCTATCCGATCCTCCATAGTACTTTTAAGGGTTTTGGTTGGGAAAACATATCCCCATTTTGTGTTAACATTGTTAATGGTCTAGAAAATGATGATAATTTTCTCACAAATTAAATGTAGAACCATGGTAATCAAAAAAGACTATGGATTGAAATTACAGTTTTCATTATGGTTTATCACTTAATTTATTATATTTTAATAGATCTATATATTTCCATTTTTTGGTGATAACATGCCCCAAAAATATTATTTTATCCATCAAAAAATCTAATTGATTGTACATCGCATATAACTTTTCATTTTTCAAGTTCTTCCATGTAAGATTCAAGAAATCTTTGTGTTCTTATTTTAGATTGGAGTAGATAAAAATTTCTTAAATAAATATTACCACATATTTCTTTTGAGTTAATACCTAAATAATGTAATCATTATATCCCTAAAAATATTTAGATTATTATTCTGTTAAAATATAATCACATGAACTGAAGGTTCCTATAACATATACGAAAATAATTATTAGTGATATACTTATTTTTTTATGTTTACTTGATAATATCACAATAAATGATCTTACATAGAGAAGTGCATGGATCCATGTATATGATTTATAAGTTCATCATTATGAGGATTTTGATACTTGTTCTTTATATTGATCTTGTTGAGATCACGATAATCAATTCAAAGGTTCACTGTTTAATCCTTACTCATGAAGAAGTGGACCAGCACACCACATATGAATTACATCGGTGTATAAACCCTTTATCAAGATTATTATATTGTTTATTATTCTTTTACATATGTGAAATTGTGACTATTCTATATGGTGTCTTTGATATTGGATGTGATATATATATAATATTGATTGAGAAATTAACCACACAACATGCAGGAATACCAAACAAATATTTTGGAAACACATCACTTTATTACCTTATAAAGGGAATTTCTACAAGGATGGTATTTTAATTAGTCTAAATCACTTGAGAAAAATAATTTTTCTAATAAGGAAAAAATATCAATTAATGAGGTGATGATACCATGGAGATTCATCATCCACTTTTTGTTGTATTGAACGTAGAGGTTGATATGCAAATTATAAGGTGATTTCCTTATCTGGGAATTTCTTTATTTATATAAAAAATCTAATCCTTACCTTTAATTTCCATAAATCATGTTAAAGGTAGAATCATAAGTTTATATACGAAATTCAAACCACAAATATTTTATAGGCTATGGGTAATATTCATGGGATGCAAAAATTGACATATTTATCATATTCACTTACAACTAAACATACATGTTTTGAGGAGGCATCTGCATAGTTGTAATAATCTTGTGTGAAGTGATATAATGCATATAAAAATAATCAAATATTATATTCACTTTCCATTAATGAATAAGTAGTGTACCTATCACCCCTCATTTTTCATGATCCACCATAATAGTTTTGACGGAATAGTCTCACATATGTTCTCTAGGCTGTGGAGGTTGTCGTCTTGTGATCTCATTGAAAATAACTATTTTATTGTATTAATTCAAAATATTTTCTTACAGTTGAATCATTAAAAAACAGGCTGATAATTTTTAGAGAATTCAATTTTCCCATCACATTAATTTGTTTTTTTAATTGGTAATAGATATATATGTGACCTTCCTTTGATCCCATAATGAAATTTCATATCCCATTCTGGTAGTTTTTAGGATTCATCTTACAAAACTTTTGGAAAGTAAGACATTGAGAATTTTTATCCCCATTATATTTATCCATTACACCCCAATGTTAAAATGCATTCCCCTTTACTTATCCCCAGACCCTAGATACCCTTTAGATTAGATGATCACCATTTGGTATTTGAGGGTAAATCATAGGATTTACTGATTACTATAAATTGTAGAATATAAACATATTTTAATAGACTCAGATTTATCCCATAAAAAAATAATTCAACATTACACATGAGTTCAATGATATGAAAGAATGAATATCATGACATTTTGGAATATTTTACCTCGTATTCCATAGTGGATTCTTTTTCATTTTGATAGAGGCTAAAGAAATCCCTCTCTATTTACATTTATATAGAGAAATGATAGTATTTATCAATTTTTTCCATAAAAAATTCCGCACTATCAGTTTGATCAAATCCTTGGGGTTTAGTTTTTTAAAATAGTATACTATTGAGAAACTTATCCCTTTATATGATAAATATTTAGCAAAAAATTATCATTTTTAGAGATTTCAAGGATGGATAAGACCTTTTAAATGGAGTTGATTGATTTTTTCATGATTAACAGGTCAGAAGATAAAAAACATCCAGTGGCCATAGTCATATAAAATTCTCAATTGAAAATTCAAATTTCAAACCAAAATGTGGTTATTCTTCTTTATTAAATTCTATATTAAAAAATTGTTAATTGAGAATGAATTGTCATTATATTCCAAATTTTTTCTCCCATCAGGTAGGGAATATCATTTGGGAAATCATTACATTTCTTCTCACATTGGGGTTTGACTCAGTTTCCATTATTTCCATATACTGAATAAAATTAATGGAAAATTAGACAAGAAAATGTTTTAAACAAGTAATAATAAATCATAAAACATTATCATTATAGGTATAATAAATAAATTACATTTATTCCTAATCCTATGTATATATAGGTTTGAATAAAAATTATCTATGATCTGTTTCCTAACATAAAATATTTTTTGGAATTTGGGTTTCTATAATAATGGTTTATAAGGTTCTTATGAATTTAGTAAATTATATCCCTAGGGAGTGTCAATATTGGTATATATAAGGGCCAATTTTTTTTACACCATGTTCCAATATAGTAACGCACAATTTTCTATTTTAAGTGTTGTTAGACCAATATACAATTATGCCGGATCCACATCCACTTTCAGTTTCTAGGAATGGGTTTACTATATTTGAAACCACACACCATATACTTTACCAAAATGATGAGATATTTTTCTATGTTTTTTCTTATCCCTATGGATTAAGAAAGTGTTTTTAAAATTAATATCCTAATATAAATAGAGATTCCTTTGACACCAACTATTAAAATCAATGTTTTAATACACCTTAAATCATCATTTATTATGTAAATGTTCAAATAATAAAATTAAAACAGATAATGTGGACTAGTATACTTTAGAAATTAGATATATACTATAATAAAATTTAACATGTGTATAATAAAATAATTTTTAAACACAACAACATGGAAATAAAATTCCAAAGTTCTTCTAAAATTGTATGTGATAAACATGGGATGCATAAAAGAAATCTGTGAGTCATAAAGCCTACTCTAAAAATTATAAATATATAGAATAAGATATGGTAATATATTTGAGTCTATAATAAAATCATGGAAACATAACAAGTTTGATAATCATAAACATGATCATTGATTCATGATATAAAATGATGACATAAAGGACGCATGGGAATGTCGAAGCAATATAAAAATTCAAATACTAAACATAAGTCATGGAAATTCACATAGAAATAATTCCATATTTCGGTTATGATAATTTCACAAGATACATAGGTGGTATCTCATACCCAACTCATTGGAGTGGAACATAATTTCAGCTGTACAATTTACATCCATATAATGTACATGCATTAGTCTTCCAAATAGAACATACAACAGAAGTATGGATTTATTCACATTTAATACCATGATTATAATGTTAGGATAAATAATTTTATGTACCTAAAAAAACAATTGATAGTTACATATGCATGAATATACATAAGTGGAAATGGGGATGGGAATTCACTAAAAAAAATTCAATGAAAATTGATGCATAATTTAAGTAGTACAAAGTGGGTAAATAAAGATTCTGGGATTAGTTTAATACGGGTAGAAGGGTTATGTAATCACTTATATATCAAAAATAGAGTAATTGAAATTTGTAACAATATATAATAATATTATAATGTAAAAATAAAGCACTATTAGTTAAATATTTGTTCTTGAATATAGAGAAGTAGAGATATTCATAACATAACAGTGAACTTCTAAAATATTGATAGCATATTCCTAAGAGCTTGGAAGCAACTTAGGATGGATTAAAGGAGAGATATGGATTATCATATAGGTATAAAATGTTTTTGAGTTATTATTAAGGGTATTACTATTGTTTATTTATAGAAAAAGTGTGGGGATTTCATTATGAATATATAAACAAAGCTTCTGTAGTCTATTGGATAGAATAATAAAGAAACCAAAAAATCCTATCAGTTTTAACCACGGTTTGATAAAAATTTAAGTCATATAAATTTTTTTCTATTGATATGTACTGAAATCATTAAAATAATACCCTTGGTAATGTGGATGTGAGTCATTCTTATAGAGATTTATATTTAAAACATTAAAATACAATATAGGTTTTGAGGATTCATTAGGGGTTTATAAAATTAATAAAAATAATTTCAATAAACATTATTTTAAAGGGGAGAGATAATTTTTACCATATATACTATTAATTCTATTTATAACATATCTGTTGGTGTTTGATGGTCTCATTATACATAAACTATATTTATATCATATTAAATTTTTACCATGACATGACGAGTGTCTCAAAAAATTTATGTGAAAATCACTATCCTCCCATTTTTAGGTATTATTTTCAAAAAAAATATTAATTTTATCAAAATAAATATCTAACTATGAATATATAATCTCTTAATAAAAATTTTATCATTTATTAAAGAATATCAATTTTACGATGATAACATTTTCATAACATTATAAAATTTAATTTTACTTCATAAAATTATATTATCATTTATATTTAAATAAATATTATTTTATATAAATATTTTAATTATATAAAATTTATATCAACAATTCATGAATTCATTAAAAATAATTTCTTGATTAATGCTATATATTTACAACAAATACAATTCATGTTTCACCTTTTCAAAATATTATTTTTATCAAGCTCATTATTTAATAATTTTTAAAATGATAATAATGATGATAAATAAAATTGAAACATAAAACATCATACTATTATGGTCTAGTAACATAACAATTTATTTCCACAACATATGTCTTAATGGTAAGGTATGTTATGGAGAAACTATCTTTTGGTGGTTCAATATGTATAGTTTGGGTCACGATCTCGACAAGTTGGAAATTGTCCCATAATTAGTTCTCTCATGCTTTATTTTTGGGATATCATCATTGGTTTGGTCACTTGAAATTCCAAGTTGTTATCTATCCCTTATAAGATCCGAGAAAATATATTTATAGGGTATGATCTTATTGGTTTATTTCTTTACTTATTTTATATACTTCAACTGGACATTATCACAACTCTTATTATATAATAGTCTCAACGATCAATATAAAATGATTATATCTAATAATAAATATTTTATAATATAACAAAATTGGAATACTAGTTTATGTTTTTTCTATAAATATTATACATGATAAGGCATTTATAAATTTTTAAAATATAATTTCATTTATTAAACATTTTTGGGTTACAATTAGATTAATACCAATATAGATGGGGCTTTAATCGATCAGGTCTAGTAAGAATAGTATGAAAGCCACATTGAGTCATATGGATATATATAGAGTAAGAAATTATGTGTGTCGTTTTTTCCAGGGATTTTTTGTGTCAATTTAAAGTGGTCATGAGTATGGTTATTAAACAGAGTAATCCATCATAGGTTCTGATGATGGAAGATCAATTATGATTGAATCTGATAAAATATTTCTCAATATGGAGCTTTATGACATCATTCCTAAGGTGCATTGATGATATTTTACATCTCATAGTGTTATTTTTTTGTTTACTCATTTTCTTACTATGAAAAATCCTCAGGATATCATAAAATATATTTTCGTTCATCATATCGAATTATGGTAGATGAAGAACCCATGGAATTACTGAATGATTTTTTATTCTTTATAAATATCATAGGTGAATCATTGAGATTAATTAGATAATTTAAAATGTTTTTGAGATTCTTTATGAATTCTAGGTATGTGTTACATTGATTTTGAGTTTTTTTCAAGAATTATATAATTCATATTTAATATCCATGGTAATAGAAAAGGATATATGTTGGAAAAACTCAGTTAAAGATATGGGAAACCGCTTGATATATTACACTAGGATACATTTGATTAAATTATCTATGCATTTGAATCATCTAATCATATACAATAAAAATATATAATGTATATGATAAAAATGCGATCCATCTATATACATATGATGTAATTATAAACACATATCATCAAATCTTATTTTTGTAAAAGATATATAATATCATAGTGATTATATGAAAGAGTTACTTATATCATACATAATAACTATTTTATAATAAATACGGGATTCCCCTGTATATTGAAGATCAAATTGAAGATATGATGGATGAATTTAATGATATGTAATTGTAACATGTGGTTTCAAGGGGTATAAAAGCCCTTTTAAAAAGTCAAAAAAAATATATTTACTACATTTAATATGGGATATATAATATTAAAATTTAATATTTGTATTATGTTATTTAGTTAATAAATATCATGATGTTTAGTGTTAAATCATGATTCAAGAAGAAGATTATGGTGCACATATTTTAAGAATATTTAGCCATTAGATGAAGATAAACCCCATAATTATATTACTTCATGTGATCATAAATACAAGAAAATAATGTTTTGCTTTTTCAAAATTCAATTAATTAGAGAATTAAAGGAGAATATTTGAAATATCATGAGAAAATACTTCAATTACAGTGGAGGATTTTTGAATATGATTATTGGTTTACTTTTTATGAAGATTGTAGAGAGATGATATATTTAAATTATATTTTAAAACAATAATGATATTTATAATGCTACAATTTCCCAAGAGGACTCCATTCTATAAATATGGATATATTATCCTTATGTTTATATAAATGATTTGAATAAAAATAATGTTTAATATTTTAATTTTAGATAGTGATAATGCAGAAAAAAGAAATATGTGAGAATAATTAATTTTAGAAATTTAATGAAGATCTACACTTAATGTTTTGTTTCATTGATGTTAATGATTATGAATTTAAAAATACTGTTTTTTATTTAAGTGAATATATTTTATTAGTGTGGAATAATATTTGATTTTTTTATATACCATTTTATTCTAGATTAAAATCTTGTTGTTAAATGGAGTGGTCTAATATAATGAATACCCAAGAGACATCACTATTATGAAACAAATAATTGGTTTAAGGGAGATACCGTAACATTTTATAATTAGTTTTTTATTTTCATTATACATCTATGTCTTTTAATCATCACGAACACATTAGGGGTGTAGTCACTCATAGTGGGTTCAAACAATCTAAAAAACCTTTGTTCTTTTATATTTGTGCTTAATTTTATTTCGTACGAGTTATGGTGATATTTAATGATTTTTATGATTTTATCTATAACATGTCACAGAGGTGGACATAAATGTAAATTATAAGAAGGTAAGACTAATTAAACCCCTCATATTTTGTGTTTCACTATAAAGAACCTTATAATTATGTAACCCACCCCATGTTACCTGTTATGTATTAAATGAAAAGTTCATTTTGAACTTCTTATAGAGGATAAATTTTCCAAAACACAATAGTTATGAAGAGAGGATATTACTCAATTAATTTATTATGAGATATTTTTCAACATGATAGGTTTCATTTCTCTCCATTAATATTAATGTAGACATTCTTATAGAGAATGTGTTTGTTACCACTGATCTATACAAGACTAACCACAAGACATGAACATACCATTACAACAAAAATGGTGTGTTATTATATTATATGATAATCCTAATACTAATATGGTAAATTATGTATTAGATTTATTAACTCACACGAATTATCTATTCTTGGAAGTCACTTACCGGCTGAATATTTCTTCACTGGGATCCTTAAATTTTGTACTAAGCCATTTCTGGATAGAGAATTTATCAGACTCATAGAATTATTTTTTTACATTTTTAGAGATTTAGAAGTTATATATTATGATGTTATATGTTTTCATGTTGAGGATAGATAAAATATTAATGTACATGACCACCCATAGGGAATCACGAAGGATACTTGATTTTCATAAAGGCCCCAAAACCTCAAAATGATTAATTTAACATGATTTATGATAGAATTACTAAATATTTTTAGTTTTATTATAGCCTCTGGATAGATAGTTCTGTTGAATATTGTGATTTTATGAAACTCTTCCTATGATGGACTCTCTATGAGAGTGTTAGAAAATTGAAAAATCATAGAATATATAATCCTTTTATTTGAAATAGTCTATTATTTTTCCAATGGATACTATATATAGTTATTTCGATAAATCTACAAGTTGAAGGTAGCATTAAAACTATTTAATTTTTGAACATTATAATAGTGACTTTTTACATATACAAAATTATAGATTTCCAGTTAAAATATGGTTATCATGGAAAAAATAAAAAATTTAATTTTTCAAAAAAGAATCCCAAAACAAGAATAATAAGTCCAATTATTTTATGTTGAGAATAACCAAACTATATTATGATGAGAATTATTTGTTGATACATAGAATATTTGAGGAAACACATAACTTTTCAACCATGACACAATGGTCTTTCATTGTTTATAAATATTTTCCCTTTTTGAGCATAACCCGATTAAACTTCATGAATTATTAATATGTAATGTATTTTTCTTCATCATGATGAACTTATATGGACACATAACTCTTTTATTGATATCATACATGACTTCATTTTCTAGGATAGTTGTTTTGAAGTTATGTATGAAAATACTTGACATAGACATCTAGAAAAGAATATTATTATGGAGGAGGGGAATAACATTTAAGTACATATTTTTATCTATTGAATTATCTCGAAGGGAATAAAAAAATTAATTAATTTTCATGGTGAAATCCTAAAAATAAATATCTTGTAACTTCATCAAGAGATTATTTTGAATTATTAAAGAGATTTATAGTATTTCTTATCCAATATAAAAACACATGGGGTGTTCTCTGTAATGTATTACATGAGTGACCCACATGTGATTACTTTATGGAGGAAAAGTAATGTAAACTCCGTTAAGAACACATGATTTTAAAAAATATAATTCAATAAACTATTCAAAGTTATATGGAACATTAATTATTTTATGATATTGTGTTTCCAAAAAAAATATGATCATTTTCCCAATGTACCATATCCATGAAATATTGTACCTATGGTGGGTCACATCACTAATGAACCCTATTATGATTAACTATGCCTCTGTAAACCATATTATTTAACTTATTCAATCTACTGGATTTTTGTTAATCCAGATGAACTCATTTTCCACTTCTAACAAAGGGAGATGCCATAAATATCCAATTATATCATTTATTACAATGATACATGATTGGGTTTTTAATGTCAAAATTTACCCCTTCAATCATGTATTCCATTGACAATGGGTATCTCCTAGGAAGTCCACCAGGAATGGTTACACCCACATGGAATTTTCAATTCAATATTTTCATGAAAATATGGGTTATTATTATTATGAAATTAGTGAGACTACATCAATCTCTAAATTATCTTCTTGGATGGTCAACAATCCAATTGTCCTAGAACATATATAAAATGATCTATGTATCTCCAAAAGGACCTTTTACCTTTTATTAACCATGATTATATCTTCATGATTGACCTCATACTTATTATACTCATTGAGTGATGTCATTATATGAGACTCTAATTTGGTGTATGTCTCACGAAATCATCCTCCACCTATTTCAGCTATTAGGATGAATCAAATATGCCTCTAACACTTTGTATTCCCCAAAAATATTCACTCGTTACATCATCAATATGAACCATTAATAATACATACTTAAATGGGTCTCGTACTTGTTATAGGACCGAATAAAACCCTCTCATATTAATTCACCTATTGATAGAATAAAAAAAAAGGGAACCCCCAATTAAATTAACATAAAAATTCATTATGTTGAGATACATATATTAGTTTTTTTAAATTACCCTATTCAATATTCTATTATTTTTTCTTGAAATAACTTGTTTTAATATTCACATCAATTTTGATATAAATATATTTAATCTAGATTCTCTTCCTGGTGACCATAAATACCATCACATATTTTATATTCTAGGTTAGACTAGATAGATCAACTCCATGAGTCGGTATAAATCCTATGAAATAAGATATATCTTTCACATAGAATTCCACTCTATATGAAATTTAACTACTTGGGAGAAGTAATGGATTCAAAAACATAATCATTCACTACTATAGTAATTGTAATGTGAACATAAATGATATGATGTTCCTCATTACATGGAACCGAACTACATGGGTTATGTTTTATTTCATAGGGGTACATAGGAATCCCCTTTCTTGGGTCTGATCCCAAATCCACAAAAAACCATATATCATTTAACATGAGATCTATGAATACTTGTATGGTGATAAATTCTTGAGTTTCTATATGTATATATGAATTTATGATAAAAAGTGATCAAATACACGGTTCAAATGAGAGATAATATTATCCTCATGTTCATTGTCATCTAAAATTCATCATCTAATTCAATAATTTTCTTATGAAAACACAAGACTATTTATAATATAAATATTTAAGAGATCCCAATATGCATTAAAACCATTTTTGGGTTGATCCAACCTCCCATAAAATTGACCAATGTGTGGCATAATGTGTGATTAGTATGTCCTAATGAACACCTTCCATTGTAATGTTGGTCTACACCATCTCAAAATTAACATGTTAATGAAACATAATATATGGTGACCAACCGATAATTGGTTTCATATTTGGAGTAAATATTATTGATGTGGCCAAATTTGAGAAATTCATTAATCCAATACCACCACTATGACATTTAGATAGTTCTTATCAATCATAGAGTGTTAATATATAGTGTTGAAGGTTTTCATACACAATATATTACTATGGATTGATGGCCTTATGTATATATTGAGGTATGATCATGTACACTCTTCCTAAATCCACTTATCATTAAATAATGGCATTATCTATTATTACTAGATAATTTGTTTTAAGGTTAAATATTATTGCATAACCCTTGTCATGCCCCTACCCCTATAATTCCTTATGTAGTGATAACCATATATAGTTTTTATATTTCATAAATATAAAATCTACCTCTAATGGTAAAAATACAAGTGTATTTGAAAACTAGGTATATATTTATCTTAACACACACTACAACTTCCATTAATTACACAAAATTTATTTACACATGAAATTCTCCGATACACATACCGAATATAGGATTATTAAATAAAATTATAAAACATATGGATAAGTGATGTTAAATAGTCAATAAGGGGTGGAAAAAAATCAATTTGGAATAAAAGAGTTTTAAAAGGGACATAAAAATGAGAAATACCCGATCATGAGTGAAATGGGATGATTAATTGAATAAAATTATGTAATCATATTATATGAAAATGTGGTATGATAATATATTCAAAAATCATGGATTGGATCATTACTATCACATAGAAACATGTAATAATATTCAAGGTGTAATATGAGCATACTATTCATGAGAATTAATAGAATACGACACCAAATTAAGGCATTTCATTACAACCATAGTCCTTGTCGCACTACCCAAGTGTCCTAAATATAGTACAAGTGTCAATGAGATGATGTTACGAATTTTTTTTGAGAGTCACTGCATATTAACCAAACATAGTATATCAAGGTATAGAAGATTTAGAAAATTGATTCGGGGTGATAAAATTTTCATCCCTACCATTTCATTATATTACATCACGTATATGGATTTCATATAATATGAATGCAATCGTAAATCCATAAATATAATAAGATGGTTGACTATTTTAATTAAAATGGGAAACCAATGAAATAATGTATAAATCTAGGTGGAAATCCATTAATCAAAATAATTATGTATATGTTATTTAAAATTTATTGAATGAAGGGTATATTTTCTATTCAATAATATCAATATCCAGTTGAATGATTAGTCATCTCGGTTGACACCATTCAATCAGGAGAATGAAATAAATATATAAAAAATGAATAATTTTAGAATAAATGTAATGTTTATGAAATGTTTATATAAATGAGTCCTTTACTCAAGAAAATGGTTTTTATTTCATGTTTACTGTTATTCTTAAATTGTTTTATCAAAGAGTTTTTAAGATATTTGATTTTATGATGCAGATGTATTTAGTGTTTATGGTTCCATCATTTCCCAATGTTTTTTAAATTTTTAGAGATAAAAATCCATTTGAAGGGAATAGAATCAAGGAATATGGGTTTCCAAATCTATACCATTATATATATATAGTTTTAATGGACTACATTATGGCTGTTTTGGAAAGATGTGGTGCTTCAAAAAATACGAGCTTCAAGATTTGATTATTCAAGATACAGTAAAGGCATGATTCTCGGGAAGGATGGATCTTCACAATGGGGTGGAGCTTTGTGACCATGTGAGAGGAATACAATGATCTTCATGACTAAGAGAATATTAATGAATGGTATAATTTCATTGGATATTTGGGAATAAATGTTCTTCATGAGAATAAGAGATGATGTTTATGAAAAGTCTGATGGGAGTGTTGGATCTTTAAGAAGGACAAAGTATATATATCATTAGTAGACCCTCAATTAAGATATGGGTATAATTTTATTAATGGTAAATCTACCATAATTCATGAATGATGTGAGATTCAGGAATCAAGAACTCTCCGTGAGAATAAGAATAATGGAAATTCTAGTTATGAATTAAATGATATAATGATTTTTTAGAAAAGGTTGTTTTTAGAAGACATAGATATTTTTGAAGACATAGAGTTCAGAAAAATATATGAGGTTCACAAATTCTATCATATATGTGAATGTTTTGGGGTTTGTGAACACTGATATATATATATTAAACAATAATAGCATTTCATGATGTTTTTAATCTATGTGAATAGTTGTGTTGAAGCATCTTGATTATGTTAATAGTGCATTCAATTGCATCAAATCTGGAATATGGAGAAAGTAGAGACTTAAAATAATTATTGTTATAGACTAAAATGAACAATACTTTGAAGGTACTTCAAGTCATTAGAATAAATAATATATTACCAATGGTATATTTCTAGGGTGATTCAATGGAATTTATCTGAGTGAGTCAGTTTTCAATGCCTAAAATTCCTATAAATTTTGTGTTCCTAAAATAGTGTGAAAGTTTCTCATCTTAAGTATTCCAAAATAACTAGTGATTCTTTGTGTAATTAGATATAACTAAAACATTGATAGTGTATTATCCATAGACTATCCCTTATTAGTGAATCAAATACAACTATTATGTTCTTCCTCTAATTATGGATGTTTAATAAATTAATGATTTTATCAGATTGAATTTACATGATCCAACTCATATAGAAACAAGATCCACATATTTGAAAGAAAATATTAATGCCCTTCAATACCACACCCATATCTGGTGTTCTATTTTCTTATAATGGAAATCAAAGGGAAATCCTATACGTGTTCAATCCTTCATCTGTCATGTTCATGGAGAATTTAGTGAATGTTAATGGAGTTACCCTCTATGATGGATGAAACATCCTGATTTGGAATAATGTAATGATAACTCATATTTGGTCATTTGGAATGGATATTAGATTTTTGACATCTAATGGGTTATTGGTAAGTGTTATTACAAGTCTATGTATGACTGAATATGATTAGAAAATTTTTGATGTAGATTACAAAGATTAAAATTATCTTACTCCTCCTATATCTGATAAAGTCTATCTAAATATGAAAAGTTACACAAAATCTAAGACTATGTTGTAGAAATAGGAATATATATATGAGTTCAATAATAAAGTGAAGGAGTTACACTTGTAGTGTTTCACAATAAGTTCGATGATCTAAAAATTCATCCTGATGAAAATACAGATTGTGGCATTAAGAGAGTTACTAAGCGATATAGATCAATTTATGTAATTAGAAATGAAATTAATGATATTAAATTTTGGAAAAAAATTGTGAGAAGTATCCCATCCATGTAAAATCCAAAAGTGTCTACTATTGAGGTAAGAGATCATTATAACCATTCTCTTCATGGTCTACTAAAACGTGTAGGGGCATATGAAATTGTATATAGACCAAAAAAATCACCAACTCAAGTATGAAAGATAATATAATTTTAATCCATGTTAAAACATGAAAACTACATGAAAAATGATGATAGAGATGATCTAGATGATAAAATTATTTTTCATTATTTTTAATATTTTGAAGATTGGAAAAGGGAGATTTAAAAGGCAAGCATTAGTTATCTTACTTTTCTTGTGGTAGAGTAGGTCACACTATTGTTTGATGCACATGAAAATTTAATTATTCATAAAGTGAAATATAATTCCTGAAAAATCCTTGGAAAAGGTTCCCTAAACTGGGATACATAACTTTTAGAACACAATTATCGATAAATATATTCACATGGAAGAAAGATCAAGAGGATAATGATTTTTTGAAGGATATAAAACATGTGTTTAATAATGATATAAAAAAATTTATGATCACTATAGTCTAATATGTAGAACCTAAAAAATATTAAAACAATTAATTTATTATAATTTCTGATCACATGGTGGTAATTGAAGGTACTCATTATGAGATTAAAATTCAAAAAAATAAAAATAGAATGATAATATCCTTGTGGAAATAGTAATCAGAGTCGGTTATTGGACTTGAAGCATATATTAACGAACTATAAGGAGAAGAAGAATAATATTAAAGAACTTATGAAATATTATTACGTATTGGGGAGTTTAAAAATAGTAATGAAGATGATAAAAGAAATCAATGACATGACATAGTGATTAAGGAAGAAGAAAATATACATGATGAATTGAAAAGTATTTTGTTACTTTAAAGAGTAAATTGGAAACTATATAAAAATTGATGGAATGAAAGGAGAAATTATTTTTTAGATGATTTATAGATGAAGAACTGTTTGATGGAGCTAAAAGTGATATTGGGGTAGTAGAGAAGGTCCAAAATGATCAGATATCCACATTTTAGTGAAAAATTAAAATTTTATCTGATATAGAAATATCAAAAGATTTAAATCGGATGAGATAATGAAAATGGAACAAAAATGATGGATTTATCAGGAAGGTGCCTATTATACTAAAAATGACTATTTGAACCAAATATAAAAGTGGGATAAAATAATACACATGTATCCATATAGGATCTACAGAAAAAATCCTCTACAAAATAATGGAACATGTGGAGGTATTTAAGTGAGAATATATTTCCACTTACTTAATGTCAATTTAATATCATTAGGGTCCATTACAGGTGTTATTATTATAATGAAAGGATCAATTTAAATGGTTTAGCACATGGAAGTCATCAACATAGACTAAGACCAAATCCTTTATCACATAGAATAAATAGTTTCAATGGAAATTCGTTTCACTATTGTAACTATATCCATTATGTTATTCATTGCAGGTAGATCAATAGTGGGAAGAATAACTATAGAACATCAAGGGATGTCAACAACCATCATCTAAGAAATATTTCAATTGAATAACGTATTATTTTGTCGAAGAAGAAAAATATGATAATAATGAACCCATTCATATTGAGAATGGATTTTAAACGCCATCATTTTCCTCAAAAAAATTAGGTATCATGGGAATTATAATAATAATATTGGGAAAGCCACACATGAATAATTTTTTCTCAAAGCAACAAATAATAGTCAAAATAAGATTACTAATACCAGATGATCAACCAACATGGTAGAAAATGGATATTTGTTGAAATTTTTTATGAAATGGGTTAATTTAAGGGTGATAACTAATAATTATGGTTTCTTAATGATCAATGGATATGGAAATACAAATATATAAAATGATGATCCCATGAAAACAGAATTTCATTACGTGTATTGAATACATCATGATCTCTATAGTGGGAGTCCAATATAAGTTATAGGATAAGTATTGATTATTAATCAGAATAGGTTCACTATCAATGGAATAAATGTTAATTATCTCAAGAAGGTATGTACAACAAATTAAAATTTATACCAGATTCATTGTAAATAAAATACTTGTTTCATAACAATTGATAAAGAAAAAAACATTTGGAACTGGAATTGGGGTGACATAAATCAACATAGAATAGAATACATATTCATGATAATTATTTCCTCTGACATTCCTAATAAAAATAAAGAACACGGAATAAAATATGATGCTTAAATGTGAGGAATGATCGTTCCTTGTTCATATCGACTAAAGAAAAGAAATGAATTTAACATGCTTGATCTCATCTGAAATGATGTGTGTGGTTCTACAAATGTTGGTGGAACAAATAGATAGGTACATCGTTATTTTTATTAATTATTATAGAAGAATGGTTTGTGTGATTTTTATGAAAAATAATCAGCACATCCATCATTTGAGGAAGTGTTATCAGTAAAGAGTTAATAATTAAACTAGATGTAGAATGAATTTTTTATTAACTAACAATGAAATAGAATACCTATCCATTTAATATTAAAATTACCTTGAAAAATAGAATAAATCCTGAAGTTTATATAGTTAAATATACCCTCTATAAAATAGGTTCATTAAATATAGAAATTGATTGGTAAATAATATGGCTAGAACTATACTGATTGAGGGTTATGTTTCTATTCATTACTAGAAATAGGCAATTCTAGTAGTGGTGTACACTCAAAATAAAATATAGATTTTTATAGGAGAGGCCAGGATAAAATATGATATATATAATGGAAGGGAACACCCTATAATGAATTTTTGTGTTCTTGGAAGTTAATGTTTTATACAAAATGAAGAATTATATCAATTAAAGTATGTTTATTCCACATATGAGGGAATATTTCAGGGTATTCAATGAATGGTAAAGCCAAAATTGTAACAATTATTATCTCATACTGATTTTGGAAAATAATGATGTCATGATCATTTGGGATAAAACCATTAATACCTCCTAGTGTACATATGTTGATAGGATCAAAGATTAAGAATATCGTGAGAAAGGGATAGATTCAACTACCAAAATAAGGGAAGGATTTGAAATCATAAAGGACAGTCAAAATGTTGATGACTCAGAGAAAGAATTAAAATAGGAAACCATTGATGATGAATCTTTATTATAACCTTGAAGAGAAATAGAAGGGAATATGTATATCAATCCAACAACATTGGGGATTGGACCCCTCCAACATTAACAAAGAGAATGAAAAATGATTCACATTATGTGTTCTTATTAATTGCGAAACCAACCTCATTTTCAGAAGAATCGAATGATGAATGATGGGTGAAATCATTGAATGATAAACCTGATCAGATTTTCAAGAACCAGATAAGGGACCATATTGTGATATAAAAAAAATCAATAAATGAATTGTAAAATGTAGATCATAAAAATTAAACATTATGAGAATGGAAATTTGATAAAAAAATATAGAAATCATGTACAGTGATGGTGATGAACAGATTGAAGGAATTAGTATTGAAAAAAAATTCTCTAGTAGCTTTACTGGTGTCCATTAAGATCTTCTATTCCATATAAATTCATTTATGGTATACTTTTTATCTCATGGATGTTAATAAATAATTTTTAAATGGTGTAATGGAAGAAGATGTTTATTTATAACAATAAGCAATATTTCTTATAGAAAATGAGGAAACCAAAGTTTTATTATTAGAAAAGGCCATCTATGGTCTAACGAATGCACCATGATTGTGGTATTCTTGACAAGATTCTTATCTGAAGAAAATAGAGTTTAAAATAGGATGTGTTGAGCATAATAAATTTGTTAATAGTTATTAAAAAGATTAATTTATGGAGACTTTGTACATGGAAGATATCATTTTTAATAGAATGATGGAAAGGGTATGTGGTATAATTTTTTAATCACATGAAATTATAATTTTAAATGTCAGAGATTTGGGAACAGAAATAAATATTAATGATCTTAGTAAAAAATAAAATTTTAAACATTATTTTCTAAAAAATATATATATGATATCTTATGAATAAATTCAACAGGCATTACTCCAAAAAATTGTAGTCTATTATTACTATTAGGAAAAATCATGGAATGCAAGAGTATATAAATCATATGGATACTACCTTATACAATAGGATCATTGGAAGCTTATTAATGATGACATCAACATGACCAGATATTGACTTTTCAAAATACATAGTGGCTCAATTCCAATGTAGCTTGAATGAAGATATTGTTTCATTCATTAAGTGGTGTAATGAAAGACCATAAGTGGTGGTGCATTCTTTATATGAAATAAATTTGTGGGATGGTTAAGAATGAAAAAGAAATGAACATGTCATAGTATGACCGAAGAAGAATATATCTATATTAAAAAATAATTAAATAACACATTATTGATGATGATGCAATATACTAATATATTATATGAGGTTAAACAGCCAATGATGTCATATTTTTAAAACAAGAGTGTGATTTGTCTTATGAAAAATACGATTTCACACACTAAAAAAAACATATTGTAATTCGATATCACTTTATCAATGAAAAATTTGTACCATGTGAGATTCAAATAAATAATTTTAGAAGTAATGATCATGGGGTCGACATTGTGAATAATCCATTGGCGAGAGAAATTATTGAGAAACATTGATTGAACCTCAGTGGTCAACCACCTCTCATTGCATGAGGCGATTTTGGTTGGCCCTAACTTCCCATTTCTATATAATTGTATTCTAATTTTTTATTTGATGAAGGTTTATGGGGGATATAAAATCCTTGGGTGTTTATGAACTAATTTGACAAATAAAATTTCTTGGGGTTTTTTCCAATGGGGGATGTCAGTTAAACTCAACCAATTAAGGATTTGCTAGATTTTCCGGAGATATTTCAAAGAATGAAACTATCTTTTTCCACTCTTTTTTTCTACACTGAAATTTCCTCACATATTTGTACAATGATGGATGAGTTATTTAATTTTTAATTTTTTTTGTTTGAGGCTCATGAAATAATTATTTTATCTTATATTTTCAACATAACAAAAGGGGTATATTGTTTGAACAATGGTAATTTACAAATGGAAATGGTATTTATTATGTTTTTTTTAATCCAAAAAAGTTTGATCAAGGATTTTGAATTAAAAGTTATCTTATAATTTATATGGCCTCAATGTTGATATTGGTTTCATTTTTTATAGCTTTTCAAATTCTTCTAGCTGGAAATCCAAAGGAAGGGACATATATCATGAAACATGGTTTTCCAATCTTTGATAATTAGATATATATAGATTGAATGTATTTCTTGATGGTTGGTGTTTTGTGAAGATGTGGAGTTTTTTAGAGATTAAGATCTAGATTAGAATCTTTGAGATAATGAATTTTAATTATTTTAAAAAATGTATGATATTCTTGGGGTGTGTAAATTAATTGATGTTGGATGGAAAGTAGGTGATCTTTGAGACTATGAGAAGTTTCATAAATGGAGAAATTTCTCTAGACCATTGAGAATAAAGCAGGTTCATGACCATGACTAGATAATTTCTCAAAAAGTCCATATGGAGGATGGGATATCTATGAGGCTATATGTTTTTAGATGGGAAAACACACATCCATTGAGATATCGAGTGAATTTGTGTAAAGGGTGAATTGATCAAAATTTTAAAAGGTTTAGAGATTCATTAATCAAATACTATTCATGATCATAAGCATATTAATGTATCTCATTACGACTTAACTAATGCTATGGTTTTTTTCAGAAAATAATGTTTCATGAAGACATGAAATTTTATAAAGACATAGATTTTAATGAAGTATATTATCTTCACAATGTCTAAAAGCTTCATGAATGTGTGGGTTTATAAACACTAATATATAATTGAGATAAGAAAGGGGTAACTATGGCATTTATCTTCATGAATTGTAGTGTCAAAACATCTAGTTTACGTGAATATGGATTTCAAGTGCATCAACACATTTCGATGGTGGAAATAGACTCTTGTGATAATTTGGGAAACATAATTAAATGCCCAATATATTGACAAAACAATCATTTTATTAAATTAAGTAATAAATTAACAAAAGTAGTGTGATAAGTGGTGTCATTTGAAGTGATTAGAAAGAGGCAGTATTTTATCCCTGAAATTCTTGTAAAGATAGTTTTCCTGGAACAGAGTGACGTTGTTTGGAATTCTATTCATCATAATAATATGATTTGTTTTGATGATTCAAGTGAGAACAACACATTTTAAGCATATTCTCAATATAATATCCCATAATAGATAAAAAAAGATAAACATCTATGTTGTGCCAATTATTATAGATTTTTAATAAATGAACAATTGCATAAGTAATATTTGAAAAATTCCTACTAACATGGGAACTAGATATATCTATTTAAAAGAATATGTTTCAATCTGATTCACTCCTCCCCTCTTAGTTTGTTCTATGTTCAAACAATATTTAATGATAAGTAAGTACTATGATATTGATGAATAATTGCTCTTATAGAAATTTCATTTCCTCTAAACCATTGATATATATGAAATTGGATAAAGAATAAGAGGACTATATTTAAATAGTAAATATTTAGGAGAAAGATACTATTTGATAGAGTACAACATGATAAATGGTATGAAGGGTGGAATATACAAGTGTATCAGTATGAATGAAGAATATTTTCTAGGAAGATAATAAAAAATCGTTGTTCCAAGAGAACAATTGATTAGTATTTATCTAATTTTTATGTAAACAAAGTATCATTAGTAATGAATAAATTAAATTTACCCCTATATTAAAATGATATTTTGAAAACTAATTAAAAATTAAATAAGTAAATTAAACTCATTTGAACCCTGGTAAAAAGAATGAGAAAAATTGATGATAGATCCAGTTAATTGTTTTTATAATAGTTTGGAAGATTTCATACAAATGTGGAAATAAATCAATTTCATAAGGTGACAAACATACTATTAAATAATTATTTAAATTATAATATTTTATAATATTAAATTCATGAAGTGTTGAAAAAACAATTAATGGATGATAGAAATATAATATATTCTCTTATAAACTCTTAATGTTTCAACTTAAATAAATAACAGATTTAAAGAATGGAGGCCTATAGAACCCTAGATGGAAGAATAAAATATCATAGTTAATCTAAATAAATCATTTGATAAATAAGTACAGATCAACAAAGATAGAAGTAAGGATAGTGGATGATAGAGTATAAGTCAAAAAAGGGGAAAGATCAAGAAAAACTATTATAATAAATGTAATATATGAAATTTAATATCATATGAGAGTCAAAGATAATATTAATAAATCAAATCTATATTGAAATTATTAAGGTATAGTTTTTATATTTTAAATAGAGGAATAGAATACAATATATACCATATTTAGATAATTTTTTAATAGAAGTAATGTTCAAAAGTGTAAATACCTATAATTAATGACAATCTCAACTTAATAAATGTGCAAACCCTCTGAATTATCAAATTAAAATTTTTCAAATACATGATTTTAAAAAAATTCATGTTCATTTAATTTATTTTTTTATTATCATTTTATATTCATTTAATATTATTTTATTTTTTCTTTTTAACTAATGTGCTTCTTCATGGTGATTCTTGTTTCACAGATTGAAGGCCACATTAATATTATTGTAATGGTCAATGATTTTATCAATTGAGTCTATAACTCTATAATTTTGGTGAAATGAAGTTTATATCATTTTATATGTTCACATTGTTTCTAAAATCAAATTATATTACAATGTGTGAATAATTGATCTATTATAAGTGTTATTTAATATTTGTGTGTTCATTTAAGCAGTTTAGCTTCCAATATGAGTGCACTTAAATTTTATATAAATATTTACCCATTTTATTATAAAAATAATACTATTACATAATTATTTATTTATATTTTATATCAATCTAGATTATTGGAACTATATATAAAGTAAGAAGTAATTATTAAAAATAATATCCTTATAAGTGGTTATACACGAAATAAATAATTGTTTGTTTTCAAAACAATAGTATAATGTTCAATTTAGATTGATAAATTTAATATAATTGAATATTTATCATGTTTTATCTTTATTATTTAAAAAATTGTACACTAATATAATATCAAAACTATCCATGGAGGTATAAATCAAAGTGAAATACATTATTCTTGAAGGGAGTGAATAAACCATAATATTCGAAATCATTTCATTTTAGAATTAATTGGAGGGGGTATGATAATTGATATTAAATTAATATAGAATAATTTCTATATAAATATGTAAACAGTGTTATTATACCCTGATGTTCATAATATATTTAATGAATGTATTATATAAATAAATCATAAAAGAGATGAATAATTGTGGTTTGACACATTAAATTTGTATCGTCCTTTAATATGATACATGGGCAATGAGAGGTGGATCAAGGCTGAGATAAAAAATTACAAAAATGACTAAGAAAAATTGTGAGGGAAATTTGAAATTTTTGTGGGATAATAAGTCCAATGTGTCAGTGCAATTTAGGAAGAGGGGGTGGAATTTATAAACAGTGAAGAAGGGTGTGTTTGAATAAAATATGCATTTGTATAATATTTTTTTTAAAAGTATAAATACATATAATTTTTAACAATAAATATATCATTTCATTATTGAGATTTTCTTATAATGGTGTTTTACACCATTTAGTAGAAAATTAATCAATTACATAAATTATAAGTTAAAATAAAATATCTTATCATCTGTAATAGTAAAATAATTGTTTTTGAAAAAATATTAAAAAATAATATAAGATAATTTTTCTGTCATTGTCCCAAAAATGTAGTCCATTTTATCAAAATAATTTTATAAATAAAATAAATTTAATATTTTTATATAATCCTTATTTTTAAAAAAATTGATATTTTTCATAACGAGATAGATTTTATGAAATGTTGAAAAATAATATATGTTAAATGAAATTTTATTTTTATGTTTTATAAATATTTAATTTTTTAAAAAACCATTTTTTCCAAATATATTTTATTTTATTATATAAAATTATTTTTAATGAAAATAAAGCATATATTTTTCTCTAAAAAAACTATTATGCTTTCATTGTATCAGATACTTATTTTATCATATTTAAATATTTTATTTAACCATTTTTTTGTTATATATTCTTATAATACCTAATCCTTATATGATTTTTAAAATTTATAGTGAATTTTATATTTCATTGGGTGGATGGTTCTTTTTCGGAATCATATTTTGAAATGAGTTGTTGAGCATTTAAATATCACTAACATGTGTTGTTAGCCATGTAT
This sequence comes from Viscum album, assembly GCA_963277665.1. Taxonomy (NCBI): domain Eukaryota; kingdom Viridiplantae; phylum Streptophyta; class Magnoliopsida; order Santalales; family Viscaceae; genus Viscum; species Viscum album. The sequence continues at coordinate 1,296,051,829 of OY728128.1, read as the reverse complement.
TTAGGTGAGGTGTAGGTATTGGTTGATTTTATGGATAAAAATACGCATTTATGTAAGATGGGATGCTAAATATTTTATATTTGGGAAAATTACAATTGTAATGGTTTTTCCGTTCTGTGAATAACAGTCATTGGGTGTCTTAGGACATGAATGAAAAAATGGGTGAATATGAGAATCTCTCAAAAATCTATAAAGTGGCCAATTGTTTCATGCTGTGAATCACACTATATTTTTTTTAGGGGATCCGAGGTTTTTAAAATAAAACCCCATCATTTTTCTTCTCATAGATGATGCTCGTATAGGGGGAGGCATGGTGCGCCCTCATCTTCCTCATATATCAATCAGTGTATGTTCATGGATGTTTATCCAATTTAATCAATATAGGTTCTAATCCTATATTCCCATTATTTTCCTCTTGTTTGATTCTGGTTCATATGTATAGAGTTTCTGATGAACTATTTCACCAGACCATGGAATCATTTTTTCAGCTAAAGGGTATTTTATATAAGGTTTCTAGGGGACATATATAGAGGACATAAAAAATTAATCAATTTTTACATAATTAATTTATTGTCACATGTTTATTTGTGAATTTATTAAAATTTCAGGTAATATATTAAATTGATTTTAGTTAATAGTTTTCATATTTTCTTTTTTCCAAGGAATCAGGGTGTGTTATGAGTGGGAATTACTCAGTTTATAATAATGAAGACACTATTGGACTACATTGTAAGTTTAAATACAATTATTCTTTTTTGGTAAGTTGATTTTAATTAAATAATTAATTTATTTAATGTATATTCTTGGTGTTTTTCATAAAGATGGAGGTTGACTGGTGGTACTAGCTCAAAAATGGCTGGATGGACATTTGGACACCTAGTCAAATTCCATAAACCATTACATGAAATGAAAAATTTATAATTGAACAAGGCGGTCCAAAATATTATACCTATATATATTATCTATTTTTTTGAGGCATGGGATGTGTGTTCACTCATCTTAAGGAATTGTACTATTTAATTTATAAATTTTAAGGTTTAATTTTTTTTGTTAATTTAATTATCTATGCATCAAATATAAGAATACACTATGGACATATTGGGACATATTCAATATTTATATAACATGACTATTAATGGGCATGTTATAGTCTATTATAATCCATGGAATTTTGAGACCACTGTAGAGTGGTGAAATAAAATAAAATTTAGTGAAATTATGTTAATATTCCCAAGTGTTGGGTCCCTTAGTCCTTTATTTTGGAGGAAGGTGATGAGTTGGTACTAGTCGTCCTCGGACGGTCATAACATAACCATTTTTTGGGTGAGTGATCATGATTGAGATACCATGTAGTTAGTGCTAGGATATATTTCATATATTCAGTGGGTTTTCGATGAGGTATAATGTATTTGTTATATGTGTTCATTCAAAGATTATAACTGTATTGAGAAAATTTCTACCCCTATGTAATGGGTGTTGATCATAGAAGTTTAGTGGATTGAAAAAAATAGGATGTAAGGTGACTATATTTTTTGGATATAGGGGATCCCTGTGAGTTTCTTAGTGATTATATGACCCATAGTGTGTGTTTTGGTCATGGAATGTGATTATAGAGGATGATACCTTAGAAAATGTACCAAATATATGACTTATAGGGGATTTTTGTAGTGGTGACATGTGTTGGAAGATAAGAATCCCTTGTTTTGTTTTAATATAATTATTTAGTGTTATATTCTATTAGGAAAAATAAATTTGATTTGGGAACTAGTCTTATATTAATTATGATGTTATTGGATGCTAGATAATCAACTGTTGTGATGGATAATACTATAGGGTCATCGATATTTTTTGGATTCATCCTTAAAATATTTGGGGGAGGGGGTGTATATTCCTAGTATAGGTATAATAAAGTATGGTTTATATAGAAGATGATAGCTATTGTTGGTTCCTATGATCCAACACATTAGGATATTGATGAACACATACTAAAATTTTAGAGATCCCAGGGATTCCATTAACATAGTGAGACCATAGTGAATGCCAAGGGAGTCGGGATTCAAATGGTTATACCATTAAGGAATTGTTATTGTCTTGGACACATGGTATTTGAATAAGGGTATGATGTTTTTGGTGGGAATATGTCCCTAATAACTAATTTTAGGTTTCCTATTGAAGATTTTTGGATCCCCTCAATCGAAGACTTGGATACCACAGCGATTGGGAGGAAGAACCAGTGATGGATCTGGTGAAGTGAAACGAGTTATGATTTCTAATTTATTGATATAGAGATCCATGATGGTATTGAATTCAATATTATTACTCACTAATGAAACCCTCTCACAAGGATATATAATATATCTAAGGTCCTCCCCATCCTAGGTATCATATGTTGGCCTTAATGTTTTGGACATACTGGTACAACCATGGAGTTAAGCCTGATTTCTTAATGATGAGGGATCACTGGTGAAGATCCATGGTCCATTACTCATCATTATGGTGGTTTGATAGTGGTATCATCAATGAGTAAATATTTGCCCCCTAAGATGATGTTAATTCTTAGAGACACTATGATATTGGACTAAGTAAGTATGGTTGATCGATGTCATGGACATGACGATCGAAGAAGGGCATTTGGATTTTAAATGGTTTTATGTGTAATTCATTTATAATGTTGGGATTTTGTAGTTCTTACAGTCCCCATGATGTGATCAGATATATTATGATATATTCAGAAACATGTATCATTTACATTGTTATTTATTAATTTCATTAGATTATTTTTTTATTATAATCATGTCACATACACACATCACTACATTATTGGTATAGTAAAACACCATGTTTTCGGTTCCCTACAATGTTATGTACTTAAAAAATAATTAGATAGTCATGAAACGTGCATACCCAATCATATTTCATGTAGATATTGGAAAATGTTTGCTCGAGGCCCTAAAATTTTGTGATCATGATTGAGTAGATCAGATGGTTTGAATATTGGGATGAAATGAGGATTCAGGTGGAAATAAGTGCCTCTTAAAATGTTTTATTTTCTATTTTTTGTTTGTTTTAAAATTAGAAGTGTCATAGTGGGAGATCAGTCTTGTACATGATCATGATCATTTTAGTTGTATGATATATATCAAAATTACTTTTTATTATAAAATTTATAGTTTATTTATTCCTCTTTGAACATTCATGTGTATGATATATGGTTATTCACAATTATTATGCAGTTTGATATAGGGGTTATAGAGTAACCATAGTACCCCAATACACCCATGTTATTGTTTGAAATCCTTGGGTGTATGGAGAGGAATGCATGAAGTTATGTGGTAGTCTGGTCTGGTTACAATTCATAATAATTTTGGGGCATGGATTTACAATAGCCAAATATTATTTTACGATTTCATCAATATGATTAATATTCAAATAGACATGTTACTATTTCAATGGTCATACTTCCAAGGGTGATATAACCTTTTAACATAATGTAAATATCTTTGTATTCATCATTCATCATTCACTGTAACCCCCTCAAGGATCTATATTATTATTTATCAAAAGTCCAATTATAATAAAAAATATTTGTTTCTTTTTATTTTGTTATTCAAATAGATTTTAACTTATATGGACTATGACACACCATAATATCATGTTCACATTTAATTACATGCCTTTTCTATATTCCCAATTTCTATTTTCAGTATATGGAGTCTACAAATGTTTTTCATTTAGAATATTATTTTGATGAAATAAAATTATATTGTCCTTATTACATCATGCATAATTTGTACTATATATTATACAACTTATACAAGGGAAAATTTCTCATATGTGAAAATTCAAGATCATTACATTCCCCCCTTTAGAAATCATGTGCTTGTAATTTTTATGACCTCATAAGCATATATCATGTTTTCCCTTTATTTTCATAATCCAAATCTCAAAACACAATTTTTATCTTAAAGACTATTCTAGAAATTATATAATATGACTTTTATCACATTATAAATGATAATCCTATATGGTCAAAATAGGTATAAATAATCTATTATTCTATAGATAATGCTTCTCATTCAAGGAATTTATACCCAAATTTACAAAATAAAAAATTCTAAAAATAGCCAATCATTTATTTGATACCAAATGAGATACCGACAATCCCACAATTTCATATTTATTACTAATCAGTTGTATATTTTGTACAAAATAATAATAGAAACCAACTACAAAGATCAAAATTTCGATGACATTCAGAACTTTTTACATATTCATCATAACTTACAATTTAATTTCTATTTCATAAATAATAATTCATGACACGTGGAACTCTATAATACATATAACTATATAATAATCCATATAGAAATGTATAAACATAAGGATTTAGCTAAAAAAATAGAAATGAGTGAAATGTAACTAATGAGGAACATATAAGTTACCATTTTACCATAATTAGGTGAGATTAATGATCATTAGGAAAGTTACATGACTATAAGATTAATATTGTTAAATCACATGATCTAGAAATGATTCTTGATAATATAATAATAAATCATGTACTGGATTATAACCACCATACAAAAATATTTAGTAAGTGTCAAGATGTAATATAAAAATGTATATCAGAATATTTATAATATTATGGAATAAACACACGGCATGTAGTCATAAACGTTAGACAAGGATCACTACCATTGTTTAAAAGACATTATTCAAAGATCACTACCAATATTTGATAAAAATAATATGTTAGGATAACAAAAAATACATTATACATTGTGTCATATGAGATAAAAATATTACCAAATCAATTAGGGGCCATAAAAGTTTAGGTGCAATCATCATATAATAATATATTTTGTATATTTGTGTCCATATAAATGTTAAAATCATAAATTAATCAAACATCAAAACATTATTTAGACATTGTGATTAAATAGACATACATTGATATAAAATATAACTCCAAGAAAATTAATTCTAATTGAGATATTGAATTATAAAGTATTTACATGATTAAGAAAAAATTTAATATTATATAGTTTATAATATCCATAGATAATTGAATCTATGTATATCTAGGTTGAAAAAATATAATCTGAAGGTGGAATTAAGGGTATTCAAAAAATGAATAGTATTTGCAGATTTTTTTTGTATATTCTTATTGGACAATAAGTAAAGACAAATTAATTGATTGATTCTTCCTCTGATTGAAATTTCATTTCCATTAAAAAACCATTGTATAGGAAATCAGATAACAATTCATAATATTGTTTCATAATATTTATTTTTTATGAATAAAATACCATTAAATATAAAAAAAATATAGTCAAATGGTTTGAATAAAAAAGAGTATTACTATGGATGAATGATTTTTTATTGTAAGATTAAAAAATTGAATGGTTTAGGAAAACACATACATTGTAATTTATATAATGTTAAAATAAATAATTTATCATCATTATGGAATAACATAAATGTAAAATTATTTTGAAATTATATTTTAAAAAATGACTAAAAAATATGAAATAACTAATGTGTTGGAAAATTAGTATTGATGAAAATAGTGTGGAAAACCATAATTAAAACATGAAAATAGTTTTTGGGATATTTGGTGAGGTTTTTGTAAAAATAGTAGAAATAAATCATTTATAAATGTGATATAAATTATTTTACAAAATTAAATTACTAATAAAATTTACCAAAAATAAAACCATTTGAGAAATATAATTAATGTCATAAATACTTATTAATAAAGATAGAATTGGAAAACTATCCCCTATAAACATAAGATGTTTTGAAATAAGGAAATAAATGAAGGGAATGATGGAGCCATGCATATATCTAGAAAAATAATTTGTGAAAGAAGAATAATTAAAATAAATTGATTATTTTATAAATAGGTAAAAATAAATTGATTGATGGATGGAGAAATTTTGATATAAATAATAACCATATGAGTAATAATGATCAAAATTGAATCCATAAAAAGGTGGAGGGTATGAAATTTGAATATGTATAAGTGGAAAAGAGAAAAGTTTTTCCTTCAAATTAAAGGTAAATTATTATGGTATAGTTTCAATATTTCATAGATATTATATATAATATATTATATACCGTAAATATACAAAATAAGAAAATAAGGATTTCTTGAAATAGAAAAAACCTTATATTGTGTCATGGCTCATCATTGAACACGTACATTCCTACAAAATAATAAAATAAAATTTATTATCTACCTTATATACAATATTATTAATAATTATTTAATTAATTATTATTTTATGTTCATTTAGAATCATTTTATTTAATCTTTGTGTTTATGCCCTTATACATAAGTATGCTTGTCTCATGCTACCATGGTCACATCAATATATTGGTAGTGTCTAATGTTCTACTCAAATGATTCTATATATTCAAAATTGTAATGAAGTGGATTTCATGAATTTTTAAATTGTTCATAATATCTAAAGTTGTTCCAATATATAACACATTTAATTAAATAAATCTTATCATATATTTGTATTCTTTATAATATGGTTTATTGACAATTATGAACATATTTTTTTTCTAATCTTTATGATAATTAATAAATTATTGAATATGACTATTTTTATAATATAATTTTTTTGTTAAAATTTAACAATTAAATATTTTATTTCAACTAACTACTATGGTGGTGTTAGATTTTCAAAAAAAAAACATCCACAGAGGCTGCTAAACCATTCATGAATGAATTTTAGTTTTAAAGAATATATAATTTTGTTCAATTTATTCTTTCAAAATCCGTAGTTTAGAATATCATTTTTTTAATTTTAATAATTATTCCAAAATTATAATATAATATAATTTTAAAATCATCCATAGAAGTGGTGATGAAAATTGGAATAAATCATCCATGTTGGCGATAGACCGACTATAATATGGGTGATAAATTTATTTTAAAAAATAATGTGAGGGAGAATGATAATTGATATTAATATAATATATTATCATTTTATTATACATATGATTAAAATTTAGTTATATCATTATTATATTATACATAGATTATTTACTGTAAAAACAGAACATGATACAGATTGATAGAGATGGTTTAACTCTTCCTTTAAGAGTCCACCATTGATATGAAATAGGGGAATTTTGTAGTGGTGGTGGTAAATCAAAAAATATATTGAACCTGTATAATATATTTATGGAGGTAATTTGGTATTATTTAGAATTCGTAGGATTTTTATTGTGTCAGATTAAGTATTGTGGAGAGGTGTGGTATTTATATGATGTGGAGATGGGTGTTTTTGATTAAAACATTCATTAGATTATTATTGTTTCTATAGAATATCAGTATGCATGATTATTATGAATATATAATGTAATTTATCCACCTATCATTATTTTATGGCCTCATAAATCATTTAGTTTGAAATGTATCATGTCATAAACATATTACCCAATGTACAATATTTTAGAGTATTTTTATATTCCCTAACTCATAATTGTTTTATATAAACTCCAAAATATCATAACATGATTACATAAATGTGATTATTCATACAATAATGTACATTTTATCAACAAAAATTATCTAAATATGAATAATTTAATTTCAAAATACTGTCATTATTTATAGAAAATTGATAATTTTCATTATGCAATATATTTTCTGTATAAAAAAATTATTATTCCAAAAAAAATCATTCTTATTATCATATAAATAATTAGTTAAAAAAACAATAATTTGAAAATAATATTATATTTTAAATTTTCATGTTTTTCTAAAACAATTAATTTTATTAAAAACATATATATTTTCTAAAAAATAATTGTTTTCATTCATAATGTAAAATAAATATTTTATCATATTTTTTGATTTTATTTATTATCATTATGAAATAGATACCCAAATATTTCAATAAAACTACAACGTACATATGATTATTATAATTACTAGGATAGTATTATAATGGTCGAATTTATGATGGTTAAATAACATTTTTTACATCCTTTTTATACCTATTATATTCATCACTCGTCATTTACTACTATTGAAAATAAGGTTATATACTATTCATTTTTAAAATTATGAATATATTATGACTGTTTTGAAAGTTTTTTATAATGTTTATAATATCTTTGAAATTTTATTGGGACCATTACATACTATAATATCATGTTTTAGTTTTATTATTTACATGTATTTACTATCTCATTATACCATTTCAAAATATATAGAGTATATTTATTCCTCATAAGAAATGTTTTATGTCAATTAATAAAATTGTAGTTGTATTATTATTCCATACACAATTTATGATAGATATTATACAATATATTGGGAAACAATTCATATCCAAAAAAAATTATTTGTCCCAACATTCAACAAGGCTTTGTTAGCTAAATAATTTCCATAATTGGAAAATATAAATCACTAAATCCTTTTACTGTAGGGGGACTTTAATTGGTGGATAAATAAGACCATCATAGGATTCCATTATATAAGAGAAATGTCTTGGTGGTATCATCCTTTGTATGGATTGGTTACCCATTTTTAGTGCTTCGAGGTTATATAAAGTTGGAAAAAATTGTGATGTCAACCACCAATAGTGTGTCGGAATCCCTAATGTGTGTTAAGATAATCTAACCATAAAAAATTAATGTTATCTACCCATATTATGGTATGAACGGATTAATATGCTCTTGGTGTGGTTATGGATTTAGTTTCTATGACTATGAAGGGTTGTATTAGCCCTCTCTTGAGGAAAATATATGATTTTTATTCAATATGGTGCCAATTTAAGCAATTAATTTCATTCTAGAGATAGTTTTAATGTGTTTTGTAGTTCAAAATGGATTCCCTTATTGTGTTATTTAGAAAAAATTACAAGAAATTATTCTGATTTCTTGGTTTGGAAGCCAATTGATATGTTTTGGATTAATGGATACTTTTATATAAGGAATATTAGAATGGAGTGTTGTGTAGTGTTTATTCTTATAGAAGTTTCATATCCTTGATCATTATGAGATCATAGTGGTGTGGAAGAGGCATGATGTCTGACTCAAATGGATTATAATTTAGTTTCAACTTGATTGAATATACTATTTCCTAGATACCCTTGAAGATGTCAAAATATTATTTGGAGAATGTGGAATTGGTCACAGTTTATTGATAGGTTCTCCCTCTAAACTATTATATTATGTATAAGAAGATTATAGTATTTATTTTTATTTTGATGTTTTGTGGGAAAGAATATTATAAAAAATAATGGACCTAGAGGTTTTCCCAAATTTTGGGGGATTTTATGCACTTCCCCATCAAAATATTGTTTTCTCTTTAATGATAGTATTGAATATAGTGATATAAATCATGAGAAGTGACATCGATAGGAGATCATTGTCCTCAGTGTTGTATGTCTAGTATATCCCTATTTAACATAACAATCACATGGACACTATAACTATAAAATGGAAGGTGTCTCTTTAATGATTGATATTTTTAGAATCCTGAGTTCCAGAAGGTGTTATGCTGAGTTTTTATGAAAACATAGTTGTAAAATCTTAATGTTCTTGATTGTTCATGTACAATGTTTGTGAAATGAGTGAATGACTAGTACTATAATGTTTTTTATCGTTTTAGAGGCTAAATAAATCTATTTATATATTTTTCAGAATATTTTCCATGGGATAGACAAACAAATTAACCTTGACATTTTAAGTGGTTCATGAAGTATTTCATGGAGATAGAGGTGTGGATATGATGTTCCTTATAATACTTTAAGAAATATTACGAAGGAAGGAATGTGTTGTCTTTGTTCAGTATGCATGAAACATTAGTGTGTAAGGCTTTTCGGAATAGGGAAATGGGAATATGATGTATACCATGAAGAGAATTCAATATTTAATCTCTTGTAAAGTGGGCGTAGAATCATCTTGGTGTTCTCAATAGAGGATTTTATCATGGATGAATTGTTTCCTAACAATATTAAAGCAGAAAACACTCTAAATGTTGGAATCATAACACTCCCATGTATAGAGACCCTTAGGTAAAATCATTACATGATATATTCTAGTGGTTTTTGGTCATATTTATTCCATTATATTTGACGACATTAGGTTTAGAATATATTTTGGGTGCATAATATTTTAAATAATCACCTAATGATCATGTACGCTTATACTAAGGGTTTGTTTGATAAAAATTTGATTTAGAAATTTCATGTTTTAGTGGAATCTCAGAAAAGAAAACATTGATGGTATGTTGAAAAAAATACTCATAATGATTAATATTTTCTTCTATGTTGACATGTTTTTCAAACCCATAAAGTTAGATAAAGAATTCATGAAGGGTTTTCCATTCCAAATGACATTCTTATAGAGTTACTTTATTTATATTTTTGGTTGTTTCATTTTTTAGGGATTAATGGGTTTAAATATTTTAAATATGTAGTGTTTTAGATATTTTTAAATTTATATTTACCTTGATTTTGAGTTTCGAGATCAAAGGTCCATCATTGGTGTAAAATCACAAATTTCCCCTACTATAAAGAATTAATTTTTTTCCAATGGGTTTGTTGATACTTAGGTTAAATTGTTTACCCTCCATATGTGTTATAGTAAATTTAAAATCATGATAAATTATTATGGATTTTTAAAATTTATGAATAAAATAAAAATTAATATTATAGTTTAGGATATTGTTATCTCACAAATGGAAGACAAAATTAAAATTTTAGCATCATGGTAAAGTCATAAATGGGGTGTATTTTTTATGCATGGTAAACATTGTGTTCTCAAGTGCGAGAGATCTTTCAAGACATTTTGGTTATATAATTTGAAATACCTGTTATGCAAATCATATTTTATAAATTAATATTTTTTGAATTTTTACTAGGGTGAGATTTTTTGCCTATTAATTAACCTGTTAGAATGTTAGAGGAAATTTTTTATCCCTCATTAATTTTTTAATCTCTCATATTATATATGAATTGTATAATCTAAATCCCCATTGATGAAATGCATCTGGTCGCATGGTGAGATTGGGTGGAACTATGGAAACAACGAACCATTTATGTAACGATGAATCTTCAAAATAATAGTATATCATTAAAATTTATTCCACATTTTATTTTTCATTTAAATAATGGTTATGATTTATATTGATCATCGTTATTAAATAATTATTTCAATATTTTAAACATTAATCGCTCAAATTTTAATTATTATTGATTCACTAAAAAATAGATATTTTGATTGATCCTTACCAAGATTATTTGATGAATTTATAACCAAATAAAATTTATTTGTTTTGAGTTATATATCCAATATTCATTTCAAAATGAAATGAATATAAAGGAATTCTTTGTGAGGTAAGGTTAATATAATACGTGATAATCCCTCCGAACTCATTTATCTTTTCATCCCCATGATAAATTATTATTTCACACTGCTTCGATGGTTGGAAATTCAATGATTTGGGAATGTAATCGAAAATGAAAAATGATGAGACTTTTTTGATGTGAAGTTAAGTATGTCTATAAGAAATTAATTTAATTCATGTCACACGATTATGGAAAGTGGAGACATATGATTATTAGGTGATGAATGGGTGAGAGATCAATGAAAAGTAGAGGCGACAGTCACTAAATGAATGCTGTTGATGTTCGAGCGTGGATAATGCTATGACTGGTGTAAAAAATAGTTCTTATGGTAATGAAATTGGTAAAAATCATTATTGTAAATGATATTAGATTTCTGATTTATTAGAGCATGGTAGATAATCAGTATTTTTACACACTGTGTATCATCCTATAAATGGATATAGGGTTTTTGAGGATTATAAATATATCATGATGTAACTCTCGTTATCATATGTTTTTTAGGAATGTGGAAACCCAACTTTGGGTACAGTAGGGTACACTACGATCCAACATACCATTTTTACAAGATTTGTAGGTGGAATATGAGGTTCCCATTGGTCTATAAACATAGTTCATATGTTTTAAACAAAATTTGAGATAATTTTTTTTATTTGGGATCTAAAGTACGAATAACCAAAAATCTGAGACAAAAGAGTTTCATAAAATGACCAGAAGTTCATAGATTCATGACAAGATGGAGGTATATAAGATGGTGCTTCATGTAAATGTGTTTGATTATTCTTTACAATTTGATCATTGAAAGAACATAACATTATAAAAAATATCAACAATGATTCATGATTGTTTTAGTGGAAAATGATATAGGAGGATTGGTTAATATGAAGCCAGGGGTTCACCATAAGTATTTCCACATGAATTATTTTTATTAAAAATACATTCTCCTATAGTAAATTCACAAGAATTACATTCTTAAACATTTTGTCCACATGATGTATGTTCATTTAAATTATATCAACTGGATATATATCCAAAAGAAATATATTTATTAGATGTGAATTCCTCAAAAGTAAATTCCCATGAAGTACATTCACCAATGTTTATATGAATTTTAATATATGTAATATTAAGAAATAAATTTTATGATGATTCTAAGATGGATGTTGAAAAAAATAATGTGGTATGGTTTATGATTCTTGTTGATATCTAAATATTATTTTAATAATATTGATGATAAGTTTTGTGGAGGTTTTTGTGATTTCAAAACATTTATATCTTCATAATTTTAAATATTATTGGATGAATACCTGAATTATGTTTGTGTTTCAAAATCATATCCATTGTATTCAAAAAAAAATTCGATAATTTTTGCCTATATAAATGGGAAAAATATTCAATAAATTTTTTTGGCCCGAAACGATAATTGACAATACTAAGCCTATTTTTTTGTCTAAAAATTTCAATCATGTGACCTACATTCATCAGAATTAGGGGATGGTAGATTGGAGATTTCCTAATTTGTAGTATTCTAGACAATAATGATCTAGGGGTTGAAACTTGTGAGTGGAATTTTATTTGATATCAACGTGAATTGTAAGATCAGAAAACTATTGAAAACTACTAGGATCTAGTATAACAGTTTCTGTGGACACAATTTGTATTGGATTCATAGAATGGGTAAAGCATGACCCATTCCCACGAATGTATAATTATAGATTGATCATAATGAGAAATCTAGTAATCATGTGTTATGACAACTCAAGGAATTTGGTTACCTTTTGGGGGGGAAATAATGTAATATTCTAGGTATATTAATTTATTTTCTACATTACCAAATGTGGTGATAATAAATATTTTAACATTTATAGTTCAAAACCGTAATAATATCCAGATCCTAGCTTCAATTAAATGAATATTATTTCATGTAAAGCACTGAATTAACCCCACCTTCTCAATGGATCAACCATTTATTCAGCATCTCCTGTGGTATTAGAGGGGGTTCAATATTTTGTATCTATTTTATGGAATTGAGAATATAATTTCCATTAATAGTAGTGATATTATTATATATTATACTAAAAACAATAATGTGTAGAAAAATAAGATGTTACCATATCACCTATATATTGGCATCGCTGTTGTGGATTATATTACAAAAAAATACATATAGGGGGAATGATGCACACTATGATTTATTTTGGACAAAATCAATTTGGATTTTAATGGTAATGCATGGAATAAATTTAAAACATCATTATCAAAAAATTATTACACTCATTTAATTGAATTAAATCAACTACGTAATCCTATTATTATATTTGGATTATTTGTCATGGCGATGTAGAAATTATGGACGAAAACATCATATATAGAAAAGATGGTTTGAGGAACTGTAAATGGATAATTAAGAAACCATGGATGTATTTTTCAGAAGAGTCAACAAAATCAGCAATACAGTGAGAGGATTTTTACAAAATATTATATACATAAATAATTTTAATAAGTTAAGGTAAATCTTACCATATATATTTTATACTAATATATCATCCCTTGAAAATAAATATGAATTATCTATTGATGAAATTAAAAAATATTCTTCGTTATATAAATAAATAATGGCACCAATATTTGTGAAATAATCTAATGAACATATTTGTATGAAATAAAATCTGTATAAGCTGAAAAATATTGGTAATTTATATTTTTCCCATTGGTGGATAGGTAGTTTTAGAATCCAATAGAATCAACTATAATCCATGAATATTAAAATAAAAAATGTCATCTTCAGATGTGGATCATGTTATGGATAAATACTCTGGGTTAGGGTGAGAACCAAAGGAGGAACAGACATGCCATATAGCTAAAAACATCATAAGATATACAATCACATCATGAATCTTATTTATCATATAAATGGGTATCACAGAGAATAGAGGAGCTGATTTACGATGTGAAATGGGGGCCTGAGATGTTACTCTATATTTTAATATTTTTAACCCTTCTGTTATGCATAAAAAAATACTACCTCCTTTTTTATATTTAAAAAGGGTGGTTACTCACCCTTTTTTTGTTGAATGGTCAAGACACCCAAGTGAATGTTTCACCAACACCTCTCTCCCTTCATTATTATTCAATATTATGGATATTAGGATCAATTTGCTCATTATAGGGTTATGTTTATTCCACTCTACCCCATTTTATTTATCCCTAAATATTTGTTTATGATTTTAGGGTTTTTTAACATCAAAATATCAATTTCACTATATATTTTTTGAAATTATTAGATTTCGTAAGATATTCCATATAGTCTGTGGAGAGGATATCCCGAGATGATTTTTGACTATGTTCACACATCAATCCACTATGGTATGTGTCTATTTTTATTTAGTAAATTTTTTCCCTGAATATTTTTTATAAGGTTGTTGGATTGGAAGAATATTTTGGATCTTTTTGAACAACCTAATTATTGGGATGACTCAACAGTGGAACACACTTCGTTTCCAATAGTTTTTTTATTTCCAAATGACCCAGTGAGTTAACATGTATTATTCCACGGTTGATTTTAATGAATTTTTTTTTTCTATAATTAGGTAATTAATATTTATTGAAGTGACTTAGAAAATCAAGGTGACGAGATGAGCCTGTTGATCTATGGTGAGGTTGGATAGTCTTGGATGAACATAGTAACTACATTAGGGCCTTGTCATTAAAGTGTAAAAGTCTCAATAAATTGTAGGTGGTCTCACATACTTTCCATATGGAATTTACATTTATTTAATGATGATCTTCCATGTTTTAGCAAAACATTGATTGAACTGAAATTGATTAATCTAATTAAATACATTATTTTTATTTTATTAATGATTATTTATTAGAATACCTAATTATTGGGGTCAAGAAAAAACACATGTTCCTTTTCATGTAACGTCATCCACAGATGGTCGATGCTAAGACCTTGAGACATCTATTGGACTCCAATCCCATTGGGAGGAAGGTGGTTCCATGAATACCTTATCCCAAGTACTATGGATTAATAAACTAGATTATTCCCTCCAGAATATTGTGTTATATAGGCTTGTTTAAATGAATATGGGAACAATCACCCTATTTTGTCTATTGTGACCAACCCTAGATATGATAAAATATAGTCTGAACAAAACCATGTTTTGGTGAGTTGACTACCCCCGAGATACCTGAAGGATAACGATTGGAAACCAACCATATCATGACGGAATCCCCTATGGAGAGACGTTATGTAGTTGGAAATTTATAGATACCATTATTATGATTTTTTGGTTTCTGATGTACTAGTTCATTTTGTGATGAGCTAAGACTATGAATGACATCAGGGAGACAGGTGAGAGTGCCAATGTAAAACAGAGACCGTGTGGACCATAGGGGTTCCCTGTTGACCAACCATCCATGAGGGATGCACATTATATGGTTGATGTCATAAACCTGGGACTTGTAAAAGATGGTTCAGACCAAGGTGATATTGATAGGAATGATGGGAATTAGTATTCGACTAACCCTTTTGATTCCTTGGCTTATGGTGTGATCCCTCAAGGATAATGTATAATGGTTTGACACCCATCCATTGATACATGAACTAATAGTATTCTAATTTTTTTTGGTTATAAGAATGGTTTGGGAAGAAACATATATAGAGAATGCCTCTATATTATTCATTGATTTAGAGGTTATGAAATAAATATTGAGGGGACGCTTATCGCTAAATTTTATGAATCATATAGGACTACTAGGCGATGCATCTCTAAAAACATGAACAACACATGGATATGGATTTCATGATAGGACATATAGTGGGGGAGTGGTTGTGTGTTTCCCCAATGTTGAGGAATATAATAAACCTTTCTGGGAATGGATCTCTATAATCATAAAGACCTCATGGATATAGATTACGTCTTAGGACATACTAGGGGATGTTGTATCCAAAAAATCTAGGAATATGATCATACTTCCTTGGGATGATTCTCAAAATTTTGAACACCTCCTGGATATGGATCACATTAAAGGACTCTTAGGGGGAGGTATATCCCTAGATTTTAGGAATATTATTCAGCTTCCATGGGACTGATCCCTTAAGTTGTGAGGATCATGGAGGGATTATTTGTAGTTGGAGCTTCACATTGTAGATGAATAAATAACTGTGAGATGTTTATAGAGACACAATGATACTAACCACTTTCATATGATGGATTGGGTTCATGAACCTATGGATATTGACGAAATTCATTATTTATTTATATGGATATGTTCGTTATTTCATATGATCATGTTGAAAGAAAATATTACCATATTTTCTTGTTAGTATTTGACCACATATTTGATTACCTACTAACTTATGTATTCACATAGCAGTCTTCCACTACACATGGAAACCTAAGAATAATTTCACTTGGTTACTACTATAGGTTCAGATGAGTCTCAGGATGATATGATATGGATGAATAGCTTAGATAAATTTGGGATTTTGATTAGTTTTTTTATGAATAATGATAATCCATTTGTTAATATAAATATTCCGGTATGTATATCTGATAAGCTCCGTGGGGGATTGTTGTATGTTTGGTATTTATATTTGGTCATCTACTATATTAAATATATTATTGTTGGATGTCAATTTATATTTTTGTACCCCGAATATTCCTTGATAAGGGTGGTATTTATTATTTTTTAATTTATTTTACTATATACTCTATGGGTTAAAATATTCCCATAGCACCACCTATAAACCCCACTACATGATGGAGACTTTGGTATATAAGGAGGTATCGTTGAGGTTATTTTATGAATCAATCTAGTTACTGTTTTAGTGTGAATTGGGGTGGGATTTTACAAAGTGGTATGATCAGAGGGTTTTTTTAATAATACATTACTATTTCGGATCTGGTTGACTAGAAATTTAGTAATTTATTCGATCCTATGATGGGTATTGGATTTTTTTGTTGATAAGATGTGTTCTACTAAGAGTTCATTGTTACCAAGGCATGGAAATGCTGTTTTGATTTGATATGTTATTTTTGTGTTTGATTTTTTCCTTGGGTGATCAACATGTGGTCTGGTTGTTTTTGTTTTTAATGATATCTGGTTATTGTATGATTAGAATGTTTCTAGAAATTTTATTTTCTCTCTTTATCTATAGAGAAATAGGTGTCTCATAAATCATATCTTGTATCTTGGATCCATATAGCTTATAATCCAACCAGTGTTCGGTCTCACTTAAGATAAAGGAATAGTTTTTTAATGTTTACACAATTGATCATATTGTGTTTTCACAAATAAATACATTGTTATAATCAATGAATTTTTATCGAGTTATAGATGATCTATTTCTAATTGATTTTCTTTTGAACCTATGGTGATATGCTCTGCGATAAGGATGATGATAGCACGGTGCACATAAGAAATAGGTGAAGTGACCCTGGTGGGATAATATGGAATAATTGTATAACATTTAGAATTCTTGTGGGTGGTTATTATTTAGTTTACATTTGCTGGACTTATCCTCTAAGTGGAATGATGATGCTCAGATTCATAGAGAAGACGGGTTCCCTAGTTGTAGGTGGTTGGTTGGAAACATAAAAACATTCATGTCTAAGACCCTATAGATGGTCGAATTGACCGGGACATTTCATGTGCAATTGGGAGAGGATAATTCTTGATTGTCATTGAGTTGTGACCTACGGTTAGGGTTACCAATGGACTCAGTTGTCATGCCAAGTCTTTTTTCAGAACCGACAGGTAGGCCTTGGTGGGAGACCATGAGGCCCTTAGTTTGGATATAGATAACAGAAGATTAGTGTTTTTTATAGAGACCTATTAGAGGGGTAAAATTTATGTTGAAGATGATTTTGTTTGAGGGACCGATGGCTTGTAGTTTCCATCAATATTTTGAAAAAAGAGTGCTCATGAATTATTTTCATTATAATTGAATAACAATAAGTGATTATGGTTTGAAATAAGGTTGACGACATGAAAATTAGGGAATTTTGAATCAGGTTCAGTTATTGGTCACATAAATATATGTGTCCTTAGGGTTTCTGGGGAATTTTTTATTATAGGCATCTGCTAAAAATGCATGATGTCAATTGAGATATGTGAATGGATATATTATATTTAAATGTGAATATTTTCAGTGAAATTAAAATATTGTAATTGAATAATTTTGGGACCATTTAATTTTGGTCTACATTGTTAGATTTCCTCATCATAATTTTAAATCATTCAGATCATGGTTGAAGTAATCAAGAATTGTTGTAGAAGTATAGGTATAAAATACATTAATTCATGATTACTTATTTACGAGTCCCCGTGTGATGGTTAGTTTTTTTAAATGAGTCTCTCTTTAATTGTGGTGGTCGGTAGTTTATGATATGCTTCCTTTTTGAGAGGCATGATGATCTAAAATGGGTTTTACATATCTCTTGAGTAAGGGGATACATGAAAAATGGATGTGTTTACTGTGATAATACTCAATGAAATCATAGTGAAATACTATCATAGATTTTTCTATTCCCCAAATATTAACATTATACTATGTATTCTATTAAAGAATCAACAATACAAAAATAAATCTAAATGTCCTTTTTGGTTAGATGAAATGACTCTATAAGAGTTTTATTTCTTTAGTGGTGTAAGGAATGGTGAATGATAGGTATAACACCTTTTATTTTTAGAGGATGAACCCCCATTTGAAAAGGGTCATTGTTTTGGATGAATCAGTGGTTGTATAGTTGAGGAGGAATTTGGATGATGATGTGATGTATAGTCTGATTTATCTAGTTCCATGAAAACAACATATTTTCAATTTAAGTAATATATTGTAAGAAGTAAATGTGTTTACATCGATCATGGAATTTGAAGATGTTGTCCTAAGGTGTCTTGTGGGGTTAATCCATATCTATGACATGATTCATGAAGGGGTGTCCTTATTGTGATAGGTTTAATATTGTTGGCCTTGATTGTTTTAGTTCCATCAATGGGTGAGTCCCTATTCAGTCACAAGGATAACGAGGTGAATCATGTGATGGAATTTTTTCTAACATGGTTTAGGGGGTGAACTAATTTCATAATTCTTTTCATGGGGGGAACTGTTGTTTGATCCCATTGCTCATGGAGTGAATCATGTGATGAAGGCATTTCATTACATGATTTAGTGGGTGAAACATGCACTGAAAATTATTGAAGGTACCTTTCTGGGAGATATGAATGTTAATATTAGGGGATTTGGTAGAATGTTTTGGGGACATCCTTTCTAGGACAATGATAAAATTATGAGGTTTGGTTTAGACCATCCAAAAAAAGGCCATCGTATGAGATCAATATATATGGGCAGTGGGTACATGTCTGTTTTAACTCAGAATCATAAATGAGTTATGTTAGCATATCTAATAGGGTTTTTTCCGTGATTTTGTAAGTTAAGAAGAAAACTCTATTCATTTGGTTATTATCCCATTGGGAACATGTTCAGGTAAGTGGTTATTGTGGTGGGAGCACGATGTCTGGGAATTGTCCATGGTAGTGGTTTCTTGTGGTTTGGAGTTCCATGAACCTTATGATGATAAGGATTATGAAATATAATTTATTTTAAATGTATGGGTGTATAGAAGTTTCATCTTCTGGTTTAGTGTTGGTTGTGGGTGGTGGCTTGGGTTTTCATGAATGACGTGCCTCATGTATGATGTTTTTCAACATAAGATCAATCAGAAACTATGAGTGGATAATAGTGAGTTAATAACGGGTTTTCAACATTTTCATGTTAGATTCATCTAGGAAATACCAAATGTGGCTTCTCATGCATGATTATTGTTATGGTGGGTAGATTATTAAAACCATTGTCTATATGGGATGAAAAATTCATCAAAAATCGCCATATTTATCACAATTATATGTTTCATTTTAAAATTAATAAATTTTAATTGTGTTATGAGAGTTTGATCATAAAATATAATGTTTTCAAATTTGTTTCATGTTCTATTGAATTTTTTAAGGTTTTTAGGTGAGCACCATAGGGAAACAAGTGTTATATGTGGCCTAAATCATCAAAATTTTTCCATTCATGTCATGAATCCCCTTCATGATGTGAGTGTGTTTTAGGTGGTATCGTTTGGGAGATTTATTCCATGAAATGGGGGACCAGATTCATATCTAGAAATTTTTGGGCATTAACCATTATGTCACTGATTAAACAACCCATAACATTTTTTAGTCCAAAATAAGACTTCCCCGTTCTTTTTTAAAAAAATTAATAAATTCATGGTTGGGATTAACCATCATCTCTCTCTCTCTTTACCCATAATTCACTGATCTTGGTCATATTAGTTATTATTTGGTAGCTTACGAGGTAAGGTTACTGATCTCATTTTCCATTTTTATCCCATTCTTTTTTATCACTGATTTTATGGATGTTTTATTTAGGTCAGAATGCAAATTTCCCATCATTAATGTAAAATCACCCGATTTCATCAAATATTCCTTACAACCTATGAAGAGGGACTCATGGCATGATGTTCTCAAATGCTCAAAAATCAATTTTTTGAGGTATGTCATGTTTTTGAAAAGCTGATTTTTTTTAAATCAATTTTTTTGAATTTTTTATTTGTTGAATCTTTTCGGGATTTTTATGTAGCCACAATATGAGTATTCGTCAAGAGTGGAATACACCATGTTGATGATCGATTTGGTTTGATGAAATTACCTAATGATTAAAATGTCACTATTCTAGTATTGAATATATTTAATTAATTATCTATATAACATAAATAATTAATTATTGTTTTTTGATGACAGTTAAATATTTTGGGCGATGAGAGGAGCTCAGTAGATTGAGGGAGAGGCTAGACATGCTTGGTGGACCTTTGTTTCCATTGCATACCCATCAAACCATATTTGAAATAGCTTAGTAATAGATAGGTGTCCATATGTAAATTCCCTATGGAATTTAATTTTTTATGATGAAACAAGACTCTTGGGAATTCCAATGAAAGAGTTTCACCATTGAATTTCATTTGAAAAATGTTTTAATTTAATTTAATATACACAATTTCAACAGTTAAATGTTTTGGTTCCTAAAAAAACATGGGAAAATGCTTGGAACCATGGCCATTTATGTTTAATTCATTATCCTTAAGACCTATATTATCCTCCATAACTATTGATATATGATGTTATACCAATATACACTTATCCCATGTGTTGTTGTTTGAGAAACAAGAATATTCACATACATTTCCATACCTTATGGCGAGAACCCTTATAGATACTGTATAAACGTTTGGATTCCATGATTGGTGCTAGGAAATAAGAATGCACTACCATGTTTTATAGTAGTGAATGTTTGGATATTTCATTATGATAGATCTTCCTTGGATAGAGAGCTATTAAAATGAATTTCAAGGGGAGGTTTATCGCTAGGCATAATGAATATAATTGGACTACCATGGGTTTCATACCAAAATTCATCGAGAACTCTTGTTTAAGGTTCTCATGATATGAGTTTTGGGGGGAGAGGGTGTTTCCCCAATGCTATGGAATTGGATCAAACTAATAAGTGATACCACCCCAGAGTCATGAATTCCTCATGAATATAGAGCTCATGAAAGACCTTCTGGGGGGGGGGGTATACCCATATTATATGAATCTAATCAGACTAGAATGGGATAAATCCCTAGATTCATGATAACCTCATGGATATAGTGAATATAATAGGAAGTATAGGGTGGAGGTGTATCCGTAGAGTTAGTAAATCTAATTGAAATATAATGTGATGCATTATTTGAGTTGGGAATACCTCATTGGGATGCTATGGATTTGAAGAAGCATTTTAGTTCGGATGAAAAATATCAAATATGTGATTATATACACTTGGGCACTAGAAAAAATAGTTATGATCAATTATTGTCATGTACCTGAAGATCGACATTAATTTTATTATATATTTACTTGGTTTTTTCAATTATTTCAATCAATCTTGTCACATAGACATATAAATTTATTTTCAAGTAATTATTAAATTGTGTTGTTGGAGACCATATATGTTATGTACTTACAACCTACTCAGGCCACAACTAAAAATGGGTACTAGATAATATATTCATTTGTGACCGAACTCATGTTAGTTTTAGTACTAGGAAAACATGGTTGAGCTAGATAGTTCAGATGGTGATAAGATATTAGATTATGTCTGGCTCAGTGATTTTGTAATCCCTTTAGTTTTATCTCATTTTTATAGTATGTATATGTGAACAGCCTAATGGATTGATTTTTATATATACGGAATTTACTTTAATTCCTTTACTTCATTTTTTGTATTATTTTTGGCCATCTATTTATCCCTACATACTTTGACTATTTTATTCTATTGATGGAAATTTTTCATTTTTCAATTATGGCTTCATCTAATTTAAGTGGTATAGCTCCTCAAAGAACCTCCTTGTACCTGAACTACTAGTCGACATCATATGGAGTATAGGGAGGTATTCCTAAGGTCATATGAATAACTAGTATAGTTACTTGTTTAGAGGGAGATGGGGATGGATGTTATAATATGGATTATGACTCCCTGACAAAATAGTAACTAAATTCACCAGAAACAGAATAATTTTTTGGAATCAAAGATGATTAATATGGAGATGTGAATAATAAGAAGATAATATATCTGGAATCACATAATTTAGGAATGGTTAAATGGATTAACAAAGGTAATCATCCATTGAAACATTTCATGTAGTGTGGAATTTGCCACTTTGAAATATTTTTTCACAAAAGAAACGAATTGAAAGTGATTTTGAGGAGACTGATTAAATTTCACTAATATAGACATAAAATAAGGATACAATAAATTTATTTATTTAGATAAAAAATAGATCTAATCAGAAGATAAAAACAAGACTTTTTATTGAATAATAAAGTGAAAAATATAAAGATATATCATCTTATGATGAAATTCATGTGAATTTCTAAACATCTTCGATCATGTAAAACAAGAGGAAACCAAAAGAGATGAAGGAGACAAAGATGATGTAACCTACTTGAAACAAAAACGTAAATTAGAAGATAAATACCATCCTAATAAAAATACTAAACTCAAGATTTAAGTTCAATTGTTAAAAAATAATCGAGAAAAGAAAATTGAAAGTGTACAAGAGACTCCCATAATATTGAATTCGTAAAATGAATAAATTAGTAACCTTAAACTATTGTTGGATAAACTGGAAAAAATAATGAATCATAGAAATGAGAATATTCCAATAGAAGAAGCTAAAATAGAAAACACACAATCTATATACATTAAAGATGAAATATCTCTAAATAAATTGGAAGACAATTTCAGTAAATCACTGTAATTAAAAGAAGAATATTAAAAATCTATTCTAGTAAAAGACGTATTTTTTTCTAAAATTGAAGATAAATTTATTTATACGAATAATTCATTTTTGATAACCATAACTAAAATTTATAGATAAAAATTAATTTATTAAGCACTTATATTAACACAATAGTAGTTAGGAATATGCTAAAAAACCTGATTCTCCATAGATTATGAAAACGTATGTCATATATACTGATGAAACATCATGATTTTTATATAACTAGATCTTCTATTTATTTGGAAGGTTCTGTTTTGGAGAATATTTCTTGACCTATGGAATCTATGCAAATAAATTGTATAACTACTCGAATAACATATCACTTATAATAAGAATGATCTAGATGATTGGAATAAAATTTAAAAAATAAAATTAAATATTAATCATAATACGGTATGTGGTATCTCAAAGAATATTGAATTGGAAGTTCAGAGATATTTAGTAAGAAGTATTCTAACTATCTAGAATAAACATGTAGAAGTTGGGATCAAACTAGTCTTTATTTTTAAGAAAGTACAACAACTCTATTGATAAAAGCACTATTTATTTAGGTGAAGGAGAGAAGGGATAAAAAATACCCATGGAAAATACCTAATTTTAGAAATTTGATTGAAATGTAGTTGGACGAAGATAACATGGATTCTAGATAGAATATTATCTTCTTATAAAATATAATAGAAAAAAATAATAAGAATCTGTATATATTGTAGTGGAGAATATTTTACCATTGGAAATGAGAATTTGTTAAAAGTAAGTGGATGTGGAATATCCATTATAGATAATCAGAAGTTAAAATCCGAGGACGTTATTTTTGTTGATAAACTTAAATCATGTAAGTAAATTGTATGATGATGAAATGGAGGTGATGTTCATGAGAAAATGTCACATCATCTCCAGCATGATCGATGGAAGAACTATTTTTGAATGAGTAATAACTAATGGAAATATGTATTTGATTGTAAATAAATATATCTCATGTTACCTAAGTAACTACTAAAAAACTCACATATATAACTGTTTTGTTATATTTGTTTTCTCATAACATTGATAATGTTTGAATTAGTGATTCATTCAAGAAAATATGTCTAAATTAGCGATGGCTTTAGTAATGTTTTAAAACATTTTTTTTATTAATTTAGCAACATTTTCATAAATTTGTGGTTAATTTTGAAATGTTTTTAGGAAAACATAGCTGAAAATATTTTTGTATGTATATATATATAATATTTTAATAATATTTTTTATATTTGTTATTATTAACTATATATATATATTTTAGGTATTAATAAATATTGAAATTCTGTATTATAAATATACATATATACACAATAATATATTCTAAATACATACATCAATATGGAAAAAAAAATTTATATAAAATAATATGCAATATATTGAAATTGTATATTGTGTATGTTAAAAATAATATGTATTGAATAAATTGTATATTTTATAATGTATATTGTATTTTTGTATATATTTATATTGTTTAATGTATATGTTAAAAATAATTTAGTTTCAATATATATTGTATTTGATAAAAAAATCAGGTATGTATCATTTATATTTTATATTTTGGGTTGAATACTGTATAAAATATATATTGTATACAATATATAGTGATAAAATATTTATTGTATATATATATTATACATATATTGTATATATTTTATATTATGTAAATTCAATAATGTATATTTTATATATTAAAAACAATATATATATATATATATATATTTTAATTATAATAATATCTTGTATTTTATATTTTTAAAATAACAATATATAATTTTTTTTGAAAAATATAATATAATATATTTATATATATATTCATTTATTATATATATAATATATATTTTATATATGAAAAATATTTATTTATATATATGCATGCATTTATAATAAATTAATAATTTATTTTTATATATTTATTATTAATAATATACATTTCCTATATTAATAATTTATTATTAATATATATTGTATATCGATGTGTTATAATATATTAATAATAAATATTGTATATAATATATTAATAAATTTTATTATTATTATTAACAATGATATTTATTCATATAAATATATTTTTATAATATATTAATAATATATTAATATATATATGTGTGTGTGTGTGTGTTTATTTATTTATAATAACAATAAATATTTGTAATATAATATATTAATATATTAATCGTTATGTTGCGATATTCATACATAGAAAATTATGTGGTAATGGATAAAATTGATTAATGAATGTGGGGGAAGGTAGCAGGCATGTGTGGGCAAGGGAGGTGGGGGTTGCTGGTGGTGGTGAGCTAGACAGGGATTGGAGGGGATGAGTGAGGTCAGCGGTCAGTGAATTCAACAGTTTGTTGGCTACCAAAAAGGTAGGGTCACTGGTTTCTGGAGATAGGGTCCAGCGGTTGGAAGTTATAGGTAGGGATGGTGACGTGAGGAGGTCAGATCGGAACTTACACATAGGTTATCAGCATGAGATGGGTCTCTAGTCGGTGGGTGGTGGGCTAGCAAGGCAAGGATGTAGGATTTCATATTGGTTGGAGGAATTTAAGGCTAGTAAGATGATGTGGTAGGTAGGTTCAATGCACACATGAAAGCATGAGTTAAGATGTGGGGTCAGCGGTCATGGGAAGCATGTGGGGGGAAGAGGAGGGGCTGGTAGGAAATAAATAAACCTAGATTATTATCATAACATTTACATATATTTTTTTTAGAAATGTTGGTAAATAAATTTTTTGTTTCATAACATTTCTAGAAATGTTTTAAAATCAAATGAATAAACCTATGTTTCTAGAAACATTGGTAAATAAATAATTACAGAAATTTATAGACATCACTAATTAGTGACACCTCATTTATCTATGTTTTTCAAAAACATTGTCTTGAAAAATGCATGATTTTGAATTTTAACGGAAATGTTTTTAAATGAAATTAAATTACAAATATAACAATAAACCACGGTAAATTCATAATTATAATCCTTTATAAATATCTCTAATTTCCGACACCACATTTACCATTTATTTTTTAGAAATGTTGGTGATTTAATTTTTGACATTTATAAAAATTGATAATGTAAATGGAGATAAATTATGTTTGGATGTATTGAGTGGGAAGTACGGGAATCTAATATGACACAGGAGGCCAAGACATCTTGGCTAATAATACATTATAAAAATTTCAAACGTATGAGTGAAAATATATTTACATCTATAACAAAAGATAAACTATCATTGTTTTTGAATATTTAAGAAAGTTGAAATTGAGTTATGGAATTATGATACAATGAAAATTTAGTCCAATAAACCAATTGAACATTTACATTATGATTTTTATTGACTAAGGAGGAATCAATCCATGATGGGTGATTTCAACATCACCACATTCATTATTGATTTCACCTAAATGTAAACTGTTATGTTTTTGAAACACAAATCTTATGCTTTAGAAATTATCAAGTTATATAAGAGGTAATCGAGAAAATAATTATTAGACAAATATAGAAGATTAAAATATATAATAGAATGAAAATTAATAGTAATTATTTAAAATAAAATATATCAAAATATGGAAGAAATAATCATTATTGTTCTAAAAATATGCTAGAAAAATTGTGTTTCAGAAAGGAAAAAATGTTAATTTAGTTGAAATGTGAACAATCATGGTTTCAAAATATATTATCCCCATGTTCTTTTGGAGAAAATATATATTTAAATTTTTACAAGTTTAAAATACATATGTTCTTACACTGAGAATATAAATTACCCCTTATGAGTTGTCATACAAAAAGAAACCAAGGTTAACATATTTTAAAATATGTTGAACATACATGAATAATGAAGATCATGAATTCTAAAACTGTAAGTTAAATTTAGAATATCAAGAAGTTATTTTCATATTTTAAACAACCGAAAATATGAGAAATAGGAGATGAAATAATAGATAAATTTTTATGAATGATATTAAGTTGGATTAATTAAAAATATATCAAAAATTATGGATGAATAGAAAGGAAAATATGATAATGAAATTAAATATATTAGAAAACAATTCAGAGGCAATGTAAATGAAAAATTAATTACTATGTCTAATATGGAAAAAACTTGATTTAATGAATATTTTGATGAAGATTATTTTACAAGAAGTATAAAAATAATATCGTGGGCATTATAAAATAAATTTGAACTAAGTAATACAATCAGAAGTTATAAATCTATAGTTTTAAAAATGAGAAAAATTTAGAATTGATAATCAAATTCAGTATAACTACTAAATTAAACCTCAATCTGTATCAGAAAATGTTAAGAATATAAAAGTTTTAAATATATGAATGAAAAATTAGATCATATTGAGAACAGTGACACATGGGAAATATTACTAATGCTAGAAAGAAAAAATATCATTGGGACTAAGTGTAGTCTTATAAAAATATTCATTGAAATGTGAGAAGTTTCAAAAATAAATCAAGGTGATATTTCAAGGGACACTAAAAAGTTGATGTTTTTGATTTTGTGAAAAAAAAATTCCAATTGAAAGTCACGACACATTATGAATGTTTTTTTAGTAGGTACATATTATATGTACATGTTTAATTGAAGGGTATAATGGAATCTTTCATTAATGGAGAATTTGAAGAATAAGTTTAAATTAAAAATTCATAGTGATTAATTGTTTTTTGGGATAGAAGTATGATATGAAAACATGATAATTATTTATATGGGTTTATTTAGGCCCTGTGTAAATTTTATTCTAAACATGATAAATTCTTGAATATGTTTATCTTATCGGAAGTTAAAATTAAAATAAATTTTATAAGAAGGGGGATGTTCTGAAAATATAATGTTCATTGTCTACATTAGTGGCATAATCCTTATTGGTGATAATTATTTTCCATATAATGAATTATCATAAGAAATTGTATAGAATATTTAAATTTCAATTCATGGGATGATAAAATCATTTCATAGGTATTAATTTACAAAAAAAATTAATGATACAACTTCTAATCGTATGAAAATTATATTACGGAGATATTGAGGATGTTTCAAATTGAATATTCTATTGATGTTCCAAATTATATTACCATTTTATAAATGTGAGTAAATATAAATATTGTAAGAGTAATAGGAAAACCAATTTCTAGAAGTTAATCTACAATATACTCTATCTTACTACATTCTTACTGAAAAGTGTTTGTTTAGTAACATTTTCTTATATATTTCCAAGTAATAAAATGTATTGAATCATAATGTTTGTGAATATAATTATGGGTTATGTGAAATGAACAATAAAATTTGGCATAATTTATCAATGAAGTGATAATTTGATGTTACTTAAATTCATAGATGTGGATTGATACGATGATTCTGAAAACCTTAAATCAATATATAGAGGTAAATTCATTTTGGGAGAAAGTTTAGTATATTATAAAACAATGAATAAAAAAAATAGTGAATTTGAGTTTAGTGTAATTAAAATATAAATCATACACCTATTCATACACTCTAATAATGTGAATGCATGTTTAGATGTTACATTATAAATTATATTTTCAAAATCAGTTGATAAAAAATTATGATAATGAAAAAGTAATATATCTCTTATGGAGCCTATTTTTAAAATCTAGATAAAAAATTATCATATAATATTCTATTTCATTAAGTATAAATTTATTGTTGTGGGAAGTTATCTTTGAGAAAATTTCAACAATAGATCAAATTTCCAATATTTTCACTAAATAAATTAAAAGGGGATGGATTGGGGAACTACAAATGAAACGTCATGTTCAAATATCAAAATATAATTAAATAGTTTTTAGAATATTTACGCCATTTTTCATTATCACAAGTTGAAAAAAGTTTAGATAAGTGAAACCCATTTTCAAATAAATTTTTTAATAATTTTTCTTCTTCTATTGTTCTAATACCGGTGTTCTCATCATGAGGTGAGAAATGTAAAATTGACTAATTGAGGTGGAGTAAATCAAAATTACTTTTCTTAAATATCATTAAATATCAGATAAATAATTCTATAAATTCATTAAATTCAAACAATCTGTGGTTTATTGATATTTCACCTTGAGGGAAGGAAACTATTAGATTGAAAATAATAGTGTGGAGGTCTATAAAAGGGTTTCATTTACAAAAAATGGGTATATTGAAGTTTTCTTTGGTCATTGAATGTAATAAATTTATATTCATAACCATTTGAGATTATTTTTTTAAGTAGGTATGTAAATATTTAAAATTAAAATAATTGATTCTAGATGTTTTTAATATTCATTTTATTTTTATATAGGACATAAGAGTTTAATGTATATCCAAATGATCTCAAGGAATGTTATTTAGAAGATGTTATAATATTAGATAAATATAATTAAATCAATTTGGTATAAGAGAAGTAGTAATTAAAGATACTAATAAGCATAACAGATATAGGTGGATGTGTTGAGATATAGATAATGGTTTATACAAAGTTTATTACCTAAAATATATTCTTTTTATGTATGTTCATTATTAAAACATTCACATTAAGCATGTTTGGATTATGTATTTTCACCTATGGTACGTTATTCATATGTCTCCTCACTTGAAGTATGTTCTTCATAACTGTAATATCCAAAAGTATATTAACTGGAAGATAATTTATCCAAAGTATATTCCCAAGAAGAAAATTATCCAAAATATATATACAATAAGGTTCTGATTATCTTGTTATAATTAATATGAAGTTATAGATAATATGAAAATGATGACCATCATGCTCAATGTGCATTATTTAATTTGGATTGTTTATAATTCTAGAGGAGATCTATGGATGAGTTGAAGTTTCCCAAAATTATTTATTTTTTGAAGGATTTGAAGAAGTAAAATCTCTAATATCATTGATTGTTTTTAATGTTGTTTACTGAAGACATGATGTTAGTGAGACTTTCAAAATTAGATCCTTCACCTTCCCATATTTATAGAATAATGTAATATTATATAAAGGGTTAACTTCATTTGGTAAAATATTATTGATTGGGATAAAAGGGTCAATAATAATATTAAGCTTAATTGTGTGTAAAGTATTTTCAAGCATCCAATTTATATTCATTAGGCAAAGGAGTCATAAAGTCGAGTTTACCTAAAGAAACTATGATAATGTTTTGGAGGATGAAAATTTTGACAAGAAGATAATTTTGTTATTCATGTGTCTTAGAAGATAATACAACTATTGTAAACTCATGTAGACCAGATAAATCTTTTATTAAGATACTTTTTATAACTGACACACTTTTGGTTAATGGTCAATCAATCGCCATTCCACTATAATTTTTAATCAATCAAAGTAAAAAATATAAAACATATAAGTTCTAGGGATAGAAAAATTAGTTTCCCTTCACTAAGGTTGAACATTTTACAAAAGTTGGGATTTACTTTATAGTCTACATTAGTACATGGATTTATAATGAGTAATTTTTAAAAAAAATGCATGATAAGATTACAAATTTACATAGCTTACCTGCATGTTAAAAAAGTTTGTGAAATGTAACCACTAATTAACCCCCACCACCACCTCAGTGGATAAAACCATTCCTAGTCTTTATAGGGTATATACCATGTATAGTATAGATGATATGAGAAAAGATGCAATATATACTTTGTTCAACTTCCATATACCACATGTGATGTGTTCATCAATGACATTATGTACATTAATATTATATAAATCAATAAATACTATAGGAAACACTCACTAAACCAGTTTCCTCACTTGTAATGTATAATAGGTTAAACATCATTCATGTTGAGATGGTATAAATCTACATATCAAGGGTACATTACCATGTTTTATCTAAGACCCCAGGCTATGTAAGCTATTTTACATGCAATGAATGTAAAACCTCTAAGTGAATGTGGATGATTGTACATGAAAATTCAATTACTGGGGGGATACACATCAGTTCCCCCCATAGTACATCTCATGTAATTTTCTAGTAATGACATTCTATGAATCTTTTTTCTTCTAGATCAGATAATGGAATGTGATTAGTTCATATTAAACATCATTTCCTTTAGAATTAGATTTTAAATCTCTCTTCGATAATATAGGTGAAACTCAAACCCATTTATTCCCATTAGATTACATCGATTTGTACAAATGATGACTAGGTTCAATTAAGTAAATTTGAGTATATGTGAGGATATGTACTCTCTTGGTGACATGATGAAGATAGGGTTCGGGACACCTATTGTTATTGGAGATTAGTAATCCCCGAGATATATGATAATGAGAATGTGTGAGTCTACTGAATTCATACAATGATTTGTTCTCGCAAAAAAATATTTTTTTAGGGGATCCCCACATATAAGACTTTATTTGGTACTCCCTTGGAACCAACAAAGCATGAGTCCCCAATATTACTCGTATATTCATGTTACCCCCCAATATAATTTATGAATCCTATATCGATGGATTTTTGAAGTTTCACATCCAATATTATCTACAAAATTTTGAACAGGTACTAAAAAAGGGTTAGTTTATCCCTTTACCAACCCTTACTATCTATGTTGTATTCCCCCTAATGGATTCTATGAGTATCTTAAGTTTTCACCAAGATGGTTATTTATATAATACAGGGGCTTGTACTCCAAACAATGAAATCTATTTTTGGAAATAGTTTGCGTTATTCAATGTTCTTATTGAACATTATTTCAATAATTTTAGAGATATTTTTTTAAAATCCATTGATTTACTCACATACATCTTGGAGGTTCGATGTCCATGTTATTATTGAGGATATCAGTAGGATATCAGGGGAATAATGTGAATGTATCAGTCCTTAAAATTTCTCAGGAATTCACATTTCTCTTCACAATACATCTAATAGTTGGGTTATCATATTAAATCCATATAAGCCTTTAAATACTCTAATAATATTTATTATATCAGTGTGAACAATACGTTATGGGAAAATATTATGGTGAATACTATACCACTAAATCACCAATACATCTAGTTGTTATATCATATATAGCTTATTTCCATCTATTTAGTTCTTCTCTTATTATGAATTTTAGTATACTTATTATTTTGTATTTACATTATGGTTTCAAGAAAAATTTGTGTATGTTTATATTAAACCATACATTAACTTCATCCACACATCTGTTTTGTTTATTAAAAAGAATTATTTCAAAGATGGTATTAGTGGACGTGTAGTTAGGGTAGATTATTCATAGATGGGTGTGAAAATGTTTGGTGGTGATTGGTATTAAATGATAGAACATGATAGTAATGGTATCTATAGAATGTGGATCCCATAATTTATATAGTGAGGAGGGGTTTTCCATGTTCTAGAATAAATCATTCCGTTAAATATTTTTTATACATATTTATTCATCCTTGATGATTTCCTACCAAGTGTTTTACTTATCATATAATTTATCATTCATGATTTTTATACAATAAAGATATGTATATATATTATTTATTTCCCTGGTTATATTTTCATATTATAGATTTTGATGTTGTAGGTTTTAATAGGTTAAGGCCCCCAATGTGTGTTAAACATTCAAAGTGTTAGTCACCACCCATTATCCTAACAGTGGTGGTATATGGGTGGTGCACTTGAATTAATGTTAGTACAATTAGGGCCTTGGTGGGATTATTCATATCAGGAGTTATCGAACATGTTATGTATTTTAAAAATATTTTTGGAGGTACATTTAAATAATATTTGTATTGTGTGTAATGGGTCATGGTTTTTGATGTGTGTTTAGACTTGACAACCCCCATAATGGGCGTTACTTTGTTTTCAAATTTTTATCTACTTGTGTCATTATCTTTATTGTGGTTTCCTTGAAATTATCTTCATTTTCATGATATCATAATATCAATTAGTAATATATTACCTTTGTAATTGATTGGTTTTATTAGGTTACAAATCTATATAGGATTCATTTTAATATATGTTCACAGAAATCAAGGTCTACCTTATGTGATGTGGTTTCACCTAGGGATCTTTGATTAACCTAAATACATAGAGTGAGAAACGGTTTCTAAGGATTTATTATATATTGGGTTTTCAATATTATCCTCATAGAAATTATTTTACTATTACTGGTATAAAACAATACTTACTAGACATTGGAGTATATGACAAGAACATAAAATTACCAGGTTCACCAAGCATGAAATCAAAACCACGTACAAATTCGTTATGAATAAATTGTACAATATACAATATATTGATATTATTATTGCCTTTATCATCTTATTTGTTATGATACAAAGGAATATCCTATTGACCCATCCCTTCAAGTCATATCCATAGGTTGATTTGAATCATATAATGCATTGGGTGTAATTATCCATATCTACCATTGTATTCTAGTAAATCGTGACAATAAAAGGAGAAAGAAGAAGAGTGAAATGGGATAATTAGTATGAGGGAGGAACACATGAAAAAACATATAATGAATTATTCTACTGTATATAACCCTCAAGAAAATCCAAATAATTTATATGCATTTACTTGTTCATTAATGAATATAAGAGTAAATTAAAATGATTCGAATGCTTGCAACTGTTCATATGAGTCTTGTCTCTGACATATTTTATATTAGGAAATATTTATATTTTATGATATCCAACAAAATATAATGACTATAATTTTAACAGTCAATATATTAATTAAATAATCAATCATATGAATAATAGAAATTGAACATTATGATTATTACATATAACGTCATTATGATTTCTACAATTCATTCACTATGGCCAGTCATTGAATAAATTTTACTATAGATATATATCAAAAGTAACTATATACCTAATGTTTTAACAACATCCATTTATTACATCGATTTTATACCATATGAAATACATTTATCGTTATATACTACATTTCTAAAATATACATAACATATATACGGAATTTATGGAATATATCATATAATATCATAGATTTACTAAATCCTCATAGAATATTTACTCTTGAACATTGTATTATATCAAACACTACAACATGTGTTTTGATATGAAAAACTACATTTATATATATTTTAAAACAATTTTATAAATCTGTTACCTAATTTATTTTGGAATAAATTTTGTGTAATAATTTGGGAATAAAAGTTAACAAAACTACATAATAAAGTACAAAAATATTTAGAATAGATCTCTTAGATTCATAAAAATAATAAATTTTCAGTGAAATATTAATTTTTACCACATGACGGTTTATAGAAATGAAAAAAATATGATTTCATGAATAAATTAATTTTTCAAAGAAAAACTTATAGAAAAGATTAAGTTATACTCAAAGAATAATGGTACCTAGCATGATATGAATTTATTTCATGTATATATATACAAATTTAAATCGATTTTATCATTAAAATGAATAATTTTTTATATGATCCCTTTTTACAAGACATCATGTAGCCACATGACATGAATTATTTCAATCATGAATAGATACTAATATTTTCTCAATTCTTTGATTGTAGTGTGTCTTGGTTGATGATTACATTAGATTTCATTAACCCTTCGGGATAATCAGATCACATAACGATTATCTAATTTATAATAACATCACATGTATTATATAGTAATAGTTTGTTTATAACACCCAAATATTGTAAAACAAGAAAATTATGTTCAATAGTGCAGAAGACACACAACACTGAGCATAGAAAATAATATAACTCTGCAATAATTTACAATATTTTTTTTAAATAATATAATCTCATTGATAGCTTGAATTACATACAACCTCTATATTTTTATGTTCTATAATATATTCAACTTGAAACACCACTCTTAAAAGGGAAATGATATATATAACCGTAATAACCTAGACTGTATATTTGAATTTAGGATTTTTAATAACTATTTTTTGATATATATTTTTCATGCTCATTAATTTTTTTTACATTTTTATAAAATAATGAATAATTTTTAATAAAGTAATTTTAGTATTAAAAAATAATTTTCTCTAAAAAATGTGTTTTAATTATTTTAATGAAAAATAGATTATAATTAATTTTTTTAGGATATTTCAGAAAATATTGATTTTTAGTAAATAGTGAAAATTCTTATTTCTGTAAAAATATCATTTCCATTTAATAAATTAAAGAATTTTAATGTAAAATTATATTATTAATATTATTTTGATAAAAATAAGTATTATTTATTTATATTTAATCAACATAATTAAATTTTAATCATCATTATATTGTATTTTACTATATGTATGTTTTTGGGATAAAATAGGTTTTTTCGGGGAAATATTTTAAGTGCATAATGTTTCTTCAATGTAATTAATAAAAATAATCCCTAGTGATGAAATTTTTTAATCATATTTATATATTATATATCCATAAATGTTAATTGATATGAATATTATTATTATTATTATACATATATTTAATATAAAATCATCATATTCATGAATTAAATACACTTATCGAAAACATGCTTTTTGTTGTGTCTACAGCTTTTGATTTAAAATAATTTTTTCCAATTTATAATAATTTAGATGAAAATTGAATATCATTTTTATATCAACATTTAATAGTTATATTAGTTTATATTTTTGATTATTTTTTGAAAATGTTAAATTTTTTTGATGATATGAGAAACATATTAATATTCGTTGAAAATTGTGTTTTATTTTAGATTATAAATAAAGTAAAATATAATTTTATTTAGTTTTAAAGAAATATTAGTCAAATAATATATAATTTAATTCAATTGAGGACAATATAGTCAATTTAATATTAAAATTTCATATAAAAACATTGTAAATATTTGAACTTTTACCCTTAAAAAACCTGCAATCTAATCTCACCTATGAGATTAATTTAAAATTTGAGATTAACACTTATGTAAATATAATTTGGGAAACTAGATCAAATATTATGAATAAAAATAAATAATATTATATAATAAGTTAATATAAATTTTATTTACTGAAATTAATATTGAAAACAGTAAAAATTATTTAATGTGGTTAAGGTAAAAATGGGTATATCGAGGGTTAATGTACAACTATAATGATTACAATAATAATAGAACCCATATAAAATATGATGTTTGGAAATATTTTTACCTTATTAAATATATGATAAAAAATGATTCATTGTTGGATCCTTTTGACATTATGAATGAAGAGATAAAATTGTAAGAACCCGGTTCTTATTTTTGATGTACGATTTTCTTCTTTTTCCTCTTCCTTAAGTGTTTTTTCGAAAATATTGAAAATGGGGAAAATCCAAAATTTTGGAACTACACGTTGTGTAGTTTTCCACATGTCGTGTACTTTTGGCCGTGTGGGATGGGTATACAGGGCGTGTAGCCATGTCAGTGACGAGGGGTGTAGGAACTGACTACACGCCGTGTAGTGGTACCTTACAAGTCGTGTAGTCAGTCGGCAAGCTTAAACAGTAAGGCGGTGGAGTCGCCGCCAGCTGCTCGGCAGTACACGTCGTGTACTTGGGATTACATGTCGTGTCCTCAAAACTACGGATGAACAATGTGGTGGTGCCGCCAAAGGAAACCTTAAATGATATAAGTACACGCCGTGTACTCAGAAGTACATGCTGTGTACTTTATTTTTTCATCATAAAATAGGAAGTAGCCTCCTCATTTGGTAGAGGAGACACTTGAGTCAAATTTGAGCCAAATGAGGAGGCCAGACCTTTGAAGATCCAATGGTTGTACGTCTGGAATCGGTTTTCTCCTCGGACGATCTCGTTGGAAACGTATGGGTAAGGGCTTCCACCTCCTTGGCTGGTTATTACCAATTCTTCTCCTAACAAGAGTAATTTACATTTGAATGGTTTTTTTTCTTCGTGATATTTACGTCGCTCTTGGGAGTTTCTTGAGTCGGTGTTCAGGTATAATGTTCGTTGGCATATAAGGTAGCTGGCTTAGTGTTCCTTTTCCAACTGTCGTGCGTTTTGTGTGTTTTCGTGCCACGAACCCATGTTTGGGTGTCGTGTGGCTGATGCTGTTTCTATATTTAACGCCTAGATTTTCATAGGTGATTAAATTGTGATAATAAAATGCTGGTTGGGATCGTTTCTTGGATTTGGAACCACCCCGGGGGGTGTGTTTCACTGTTTAGCTGTTTGGCCTAGATACCCGAGGTTATGCCTTAAATATAGTAATTATAGAATTGCCTAGAGGGGAATTGCTTGTTTAATGCTTTTTGATATGATAGGCATGGCCTGGTTAGCTGTTTTTCCTGAGGGCGTTGTTGTGATTAGCATGTGGGCACTGCACTATTTAGTCTGTGGGAAGTAGTTATTTAAGCCTGAGGGCAACCTCTTCCGTGCCTGTGGGCAGCTAATTCTGTGCCTGTGGGCAACACTACCTATGCCTGAGGGCAAAATCTGTTGCGCCTGAGGGCAGATTCTTGTGTTGGACACTAATTATCCGAGGGTAGGAGTTTATGTATCTGAGGACACTAGTTGTTTACTAGAAATGAACTATAGTGATTTCTTATATTAAATAGATTAAATGAATATTAAAAATGGCAATATAACTGGTAGTTAGTTACTATTGGGTACTGCTTACTTTATTGAATTTTACCTCTACACACTATTGTTTCATGTTAGCATGCAGTTGGGCACGAGCCTTTGGTGGGTGCCTACTGAGATATATTTCACACACCCTATTTGGGTCATGTTTTTCAGCCCAAACAGATTACGTTTCTGCAGGTGTAGATAGGGGAAAGAGTCCCTATAGAGGTACTTGACTGTTGTTGTGGAGTAGGAGGGAATGGGACTGCGCCTAGTCTCGCGATGGCGCTTCCAGCTGTTTTGCTTTGTTTTGATGTACTCTACTATTTTTTGTACTGTATTGATGTTTAACATGTTTTGGCTATTTTCTTAGAACTTGAGGCATGTTGCATCATTTTCTATATACTGTTTGTTATATCCACTGTTGTTGTTTATTTCAGTTGTGTATGGTTTACTTCTTCCTCTGTTGCTGTACGTTTATTCTATATTCTACTGTGCTACACTTTGACAAATGAGGGCATAGTTTCCCCACTATGAGAACTGGGCCCTTGCTCCTAGTCGGCAGCCTCTGGCGTTTGGGGGAATGCGTTTGAGGTAACGTGGGGAACCAGCCTCGGGGAACCCGTTGCGTGGCACCTGGGTCCGAGACGTTACAAAGTGGTTTCAAAGTGGTTTCTTTTCTTTGACTTACTATTTGGAGTCGTATTCATGGATATGATGGAACGGTAGTTTGTAATAAGCTATGCCCGGGTGTAGCAAACCCGTGTACAGGGAAAAGCCAGTTTATTTCATATTTTTAATTCTTTTGATTTTGCAAATTTTACGGTTGATATGATTTCACCATTGGGTGACACACTTTGAGGTTGTGCGGTTTATATTTTATCAATGGGTTCTATTTAGTTGCAACCTAATGAGATGAGGGTATGTCATCTCATGCCTCATATAGGCACATGCTAGATATCACATGCCATGAACAGTTTCCATGCCATGTAGGTGCATTAGAATTTGCATGTTGTTGTGATAGTTGTTGATCTAATAAAGCATATTGTTTTGATAGCTGCATGATAAATACATGCCTTGTGATATGGTATGTCTGTTTGAGATTGTTTATATAATGGATTCCAAACATAGGTTTTTGGGGAGTATGGGCCCCCATTGACTAGAATTTGGTGGATCATTGTCTGTTTATTGGTTATAACACATATAAGATGTCAAGCTTTGATTCGTGGGGAGTATGGGCCCCCACAGATCAGAATTTGGCACATAGGTGTTTGTTTCAGTATTTTTTGGGTACCGAGGATGTTTTTGAGGCATACTATCTGGAAACCTATTATACACACCGTGTAGTATTTGTATACACGCAGTGTATACTCTTCTGTTTGGGAAAAAAATGAACTTTTTGAGTACGTGTCGTGTACCATGAGTACACACCGTGTAGTCTCTTCCCGTGTCACAAACCATGTGGATGGTGACATGGGGTAGGGAATTTCTTGGGTAAAACACGTCGTGTACCGAGTGGACACGCCATGTTGTGTGACTCGGACTCCAGCCGTGTAACTAACAACAAAGGTCGGTGATCTCCTTGACAGAACACACCGTGTCAATTGTAGACACGCCATGTAGTGTGACCTGGGGACTCAGCCGTGTAACTAACAACACAGGCCAGTTTCAGCTTTCCCTGAACACGCCGTGTACCTGTGGGACACGCCTTGTAGTCATGTCTGAGGACAGACCGTGTGGGGTTATTCGTGTGGCTGGGAAATGGGGTGTTGTACACGCCGTCTACGGGTGTAACATGCCATGTTGTGTCAAGCCGAGTAGTCGGGCGTGTCACAGACGACACGGGCAGTTGAAAAATAACACCATACACACCATGTAGATATTATACACACCGTGTAGTTTTGTTGAATAGAAGCCGTGTAGAAGGACCCGGGCAGGGGAACGGAAGTCAAGTACATGCCATGTAGTCAGTGTACACACCTTGTAGTCTTGTTTTGCAAATTTTGAAATTCCTCCTTCCACTTGTTCCTTTGTGGTCCCCTCGCTTTTTGGACATAATATTCTTGAATCTGAGGTGTGATTTTGACCATGTAGTGTCATGCCACCTAGACGATGACGAGTTTTTATCCAGTAGAGCGGCAAGGATTATACTCCGAAGATGGTGGGACATGGGCTACCAGTTGATCCTCTAGTAGAGCCAGATGCGGCGCCAGCTGCTATACCGGACCTAGGGGGAGTCACACTTCCGTGAGGGCCTTATGCGGTTCATTCAGACCTTTCAGGTAGCACCGCAGGCTGCGACATCTATGGCTGAGCTAACTCGCATCATTCAGCAGAAGCATCCGCCTATGTTTTTAGGGGATGGCGGAGTAGAGGCTCCGGAGCCTTGGATAGGATCGGTGCAGACTATTTTCAAGAGTCTTGAGATGCCTCCAAGGCGGAGGGTCAATCTCGAGACTTACATGAAGTGTGATTCGGCCAAGTGGTGGTGGGATATTACCACCCAGATAGAGCATCACTGGGACATGGCGTGGGATGATTTTCAGGCAGTGTTCTATGAATTCTTCATTCCCAAGATGCTAAGGGCAGATAGAGGTTGAGATTTCATGAATCTGTAGTGGGGCGCTATGTCGGTGATGGACTATTCTGGTCGTTTTACAGAGCTTCAGCGTTTTGTACCTGTGCTGGCGGGTAGTGAGACTTTGAGAGCTAGATGTTTTGAGGATGGTATTCAGTATGACATCCGAGCACTGGTGAAAGATTTCAGGTTGCCTTCAGTACATCCAATTGTCAACCAGGCATTTATTACATAGAGGAACCTATAGGAATCTAGTGGTGTGGGCGAGGGCGGTTCCCCATCAGTTACTGGTGTTATTTCTTCTAGCAAGAGGAAGAGACAGATGGACTTCTCTCAGGGTGGCAGTACTAGTCAGGAAAATGCTTCAGGTGTCCAGGTTATGTGCTACCAGTGTGGTAGAGAGGGGCACAAGAGACCGCAGTGTCTATGAGACCTAGTGGAGTGCTGAGCTTGCGGAATGATGGGTCATCTGCAGTACTTTTGTAGGGTGTTTCCACTAGTGGCTAGTGAGAGGGGTTCTGTGCAGACTCCGCATGCGGGAGCAGGACCAGTTTCTTATTACCAGTAAGGGAACTAGAATACGTTGGTGTATGCAGGCAGAGATAGTGGTCATGGCCATGGTAGCTAGACACCAGGGTCTCAGAGACAACTGGGCGGTACAGCTCAGGGTTTCCAGGCTGTATCACATGGCAGTGACACTAGGCAGGAATATGCAGTGCAACAAACCTAGCAAGAGTAGGATCCCGGACCATTGACAGTCAGAAGTACTATTCTAGTAGCTTCTGTCTTCTCTTCAGTGATTTTCGATACGGGTGCTACACATTGTTTCATATCTATACCCTTTATGGAGTTCCTCAGGCACTGTGTTTCTACTTTTTCTGATATCTTGATGATATGCACTTTCTTGGGGACTTGTATGGCTGATATACGTTAGTGCAAGGAGTGCCCCCTTGAGGTTGATGGGTGTCACTTCCTTTAGTACCTCTATGTCTGGGATATGACGAGCTATGATTTCATTCTCAGGATGGGCTAGTTGATTTTGATTGGAGCCTTTGTAGACTACTATCATCACAGGGTGTGTTTCACATCACCAGAGGGTAGAGAGTTTCTATACATGGGAGAATGGGATGTTCAGGCAAGTCGAGCTGGACCAGAGCATCATGGGTGAGGTGGAATCACAACCCATATTGAGAGTTTGTATCTGGATGATCAGGGAACTTGTTAGACGGATTTCCCTCTAGTTTTTTTTTATTTCAGGGATGTCTTCTCAGACGACTTTTCAGGTCTACCTCAGGTGTATGAGGTGGATTTCTCTATCGAGCTTGTGCCAGGAGCAGCACCGGTGTCCATTCCTCCTTATAGGATGGCCATGCCTAAGTTGCAGGAGCTCACGAGGCAGTTATAGGAGCTACATCCGAAGGGTTTTATCCGACCCGATACATCTCCTTGGGGTTCTCCGGTCCTTTTTTAAAGAAGGCAGATGGTACCCTTAGACTTTTCATGGATTATTGGAAGCTTAACCAGTTGATGGTTAAGAACCGATATCCCTTGCCGAGGAGAGATGATCTGTTTGATCAGCTTCGTGGAGCACGACTGTTCTCAATGATTGAATTGAGATCAGAATATCATTAGCTGGGTGTTGGACCATCTGATATACCTCTCATATCATTAAGGAGTAGGTATGGTCTATATGAGGATTAGGTTATGCCGTCCGGACTGACGAACGTGCCAACAGTTTTCATGGTTTTGATGAATCATTTGTTCCATCTGTGTCATGATTCTTTGGTGGTAATATTCGTGGACGACATATTGGTGTAC
Source organism: Viscum album (assembly GCA_963277665.1). Taxonomy (NCBI): domain Eukaryota; kingdom Viridiplantae; phylum Streptophyta; class Magnoliopsida; order Santalales; family Viscaceae; genus Viscum; species Viscum album. The sequence goes on along the minus strand of OY728128.1, from coordinate 1,296,009,132 downwards.
TCTCACACTCAAAACGACTATTCCACCCATCTATAGATCGTATTGAGTACACTGAGAGAGCATCGGCTATATTCTGAGCTCTCAAAGTGTAACTTTTGGATGGACCAGATTCACTTCCTAGGTCATATCATCTCAGAGGTAGGAGTCACAGTAGACCCAGAAAATTTGAGAGTAGTAGTTTCCTGGGAGTAGCCTAAGAACATGTTTGAGATACAGATTTTCTTATGTTTGGCTGGTTACAACAGAAACTTTATACAAGAATTCTCTCGCTTAGCAGCACCGTTGACAGGCCTGACTAAGAAGGGTGTGAAGTTCGTTTGGTCTGAAGCTTGTGTGACAGCTTTTCATGACCTGAAGGGAAGGTTTGTATCAGCTCCGATGATGATACTCCCATAGTAGAGAAGAGTTATACAGTTTACTATGATGCATCATTGATTGTGTTGGGAGTAGTTTTGAAGTAGGGCGACCGAGTTGTTCTGTACGGGTCTCGGCAGTTGAGGCCACATGAGCGGAATTACCCGACGCATGATCTCAACTTGGCTGCAGCTGTGAATGCGTTGTGCTGTTGGAGACATTATCTATTGGGATAGAATTTTGTTGTTTTCACCGGCCACAAAAGCCTCATGTATATCTTTACTCAGCGTGACCTGAATCTGAGGCAGAAAAGGTGGGTTGAGTACCTACAGTCCTTTGATTTTGAGCTTGCCTATACACCTGGTAAGGGTAATGCAGTAGCTGATGCACTGAGTAAGAAGACTCAGATACATGCAGTGTAGGATACCGGTGGTTAGTGGATGATCATGGCCTTGTTCTCAGAGATACATCTGGAGGTTCATGACAGTCAGGGATGGACTTATCTTTCCTTGTTAGTTGTCACTTCTACCTTCCCGGACAAAGTGAGGATGAGGATTCTATCTGATTCAGAAGTCCTAGTTCTACTGGAGTCGGAGGAAAATTAAGACCCTTCCCCCAGTTGGACGAAAAGAGATGATGAGGTTTTTCATTTCCATGGACGTGTATGGGTTGCAGGGGATATACATGAGGAGCTGATGCAGGAGTTTCATGCTTCAGTTTGGGCAGTTCATCCTGTGGTTACCTAGATGTACTAGGACTTGAGGCGTCAGTAATGGTGGCCAGGTATGAAGATAGGGATAGCTGGTTTTGTTACAAGGTGTTCCACCTGTCAGTAGTTGAAGGCAGAGCACCAGAGGCCAGCTGGGCTGTTACAATAGTTACCCATTCCAGAGTGGAAATGTGATTATGTCGTGATGAATTTTATGACGGGGTTACCGAGGTCACCTCGAGGCAATAATGTCGTGTGGTTTGTTGTGGAAAGACTCATTAGGTAGATCACTTCTTGCAGATCAAGGAGAACTTCGGTGTGGATGATTTCTGAAGGCTATATATCTGAGAGATTGTACGCCTTCATGGGGTCCCTCTTCCTATCATTTCTGATAGGGATTCCCGCTTTATGTCTCGTTTCTGGAAGATTTTTTAGAGGGCGCTGGGTACACATGTGCTTCTGAGCATAGCATACCACCCTCAGACTGGTGGCCCGTCGGAGCGTACGATACAAGTGCTTGAGGACATGCTACGTGCAAGCCTCCTAGACTTTGGGGGATGTTGGGAGAGGCATATACCCTTAGTCGAGTTTTCCTATAACAATAGTTTTCAGGTGACTATTGAGATGGCACCTTACGAGGCTTTATATGGTAGGCCATGCCGATCACCTTTGTACTGGTTAGAGGAAGGTGAGGCAGCTTTACTGGGGCCAAAACTCGTATCGGAGACATCTGAGAAGGTCCATTTGATTCGGAAGCAGATAGCTACCGCGCAGTCTCGTCAGAAGTCTTATGTTGATCGCCGCAGACGACCTTTGGAGTTCGTGGTCAGGGATTAGGTTTTTCTACGTGTTTCGCCGAGGCTGGGACACAAGCAGATCAGGAGACAGGGTAAGCTTTCACCGAGGTATGTGGGGCCATTCGAGATTCTAGAGAGAGTCGGGCTAGTTGCCTATCGGTTGTAGTGACCGCATCGATACTGGGCCATGCACGGCGTCTTCCATGAGTCTCAGTTGCATCACTATCATTCTGACTCATCTCACATCTTTCAGCCTGAGGAGGTTGAGCAGGAAGTCAATGCGTCCTTTGTGGAGCATCTGATTCGTATCGTTGACAGGAGCACGAAGGATCACCGAGGCTGGTCAGTTCCTCTCATATAGGTGCTATGGCAATATGGCTGAGTGTAGGATGAGACTTGGGAGAAGGAGGCCGACGTACGTGCTTAGTGGCCAGATCTGTTCTGATCTTTATCTTCGCCACCCTAGGAAGGGCAATTCGGCGACGAATTCCAATAAGGGGGGATGTTTGTATGAACCCGGTTCTTATTTTCGAGGTACTGGTTTATTTTTATTCCTTTTCCTTAAGTGTTTTTGAGAAAATATGGAAAATAGGGAAAATCATAAATTTTGGAACTACATTCCGTGTACTTTTCCACATGTCGTGTACTTTTGGCCGTGTAGGATGGGTAGACGGGGCGTGTAGCCATGTCAATGATGGGGGGTGTAGGAACTGACTACATGCCGTGTAGTGGTACCTTACACACCGTGTAGTTAGTCGGCAGGCTTAAACAGTCAGGCTATGGATTCACCGCCAATTGGGTGGCAGTACACGCCATGTACTCGGTAGTACGTGCCGTGTACTCGGGAGTATATGCCTTGTACTCATGTAGATGGATGAACAGTGTGGCGGTGCCGCTAAAGGAACAGTTAAATGAAAGAAGTACACGCCGTGTACTCAGATGTACATGTCGTGTACTGTGTTTTTTCAGCTTTAAACAGGCAGTAGCCTCCTCATTTTCCAGAGGAGACACTTCATCCAATTTGGAGCCAAAGGAGGAGGCCAGAACTTTGAAGATCTACCGGGTATTTGTATGGAATCAGTTTCCACCTCGGACAATCCCGTTGGAACCGCACTGTTATGGGCTTCCACCTCCTTGGCAGGTTCTTACCAATTCTTCTCCTAACATGAGTTATTTATGTTTGAAGGGACTTTGTTCTTCATTATATATACATCGTTTATGGGCGTTTCTAGAGTCAGCGTTCGGGTATAACGTTCGTTGGCGTATAAGGTAGGTGGCTTAGTGTTTATTTTCCAACTTCCATGTGTTTTGTGCATTTTCATTCCATGAACCCATGTAGAGGTGTCGTGTGGTTGAGTTAGTTGCTATATATAATGCCTATATTTTCGTAGGTGATTAAATTGTGATAATAAAATGCTGGTTGGGATCGTTGCTTGGATCCAAAACCACCCCCGGGGGGGGGGGTGTATCAATGTTTAGCAGTTTGGCCAGGATACCCGAGGGTATGCCTTATATGTATTAATTTTAGAATTTCCTTGAGAGGAATTTCTTGTTTAATACATTTTTATATGTTGGGCATGGCCCGGTTACCTGTTTAGCCTGAGGGAATTGTTGTGATTATCTAGTGGGCACTGCACTATTTAGCATGTGGGAAGTAGTTATTTCTACCTGAGGGCAACCTCTTCCGTACCTGTGGGAAGCTGATTCTGTGCCTGTGTGTGACACTACCTACGCCTGAGGGAAAACTCTATTATGCCTAAGGGAAGATTCTTGTGTTGGATACTCGTTAGCTGAGGGTAGAAGTTTACGTGTCTGAGGACACTAGTTGATTATTAGAAATGCACTGTGGTGATTTATTATATTAAACAGATTACATGAAAATTAAAAATGGCAATATAACTGGTAGTTAGTTACTTTTGGGTACTTCTTACTTTATTGCATTTTACCTCTGCACACTATTGTTTCATGTTAGCACGTAGTTGGGCACGGACCTTTGGTGGGTGCCTACTGAGTTATGTTTCTCACATCCTGTTTGGGTCATGTTTTTTTTTGGCTCAAACAGATTACATTTCTGCAGGTGTAGATAGGGGCAAGAGTCCCTATACAGGTACTTGACTATTTCTGTGGAGTAGAAGGGCATGGGACTGAGCCTAGGCTCGCGATGTTGCTGCCAGCTATTTTTCTTTGTCTTGCTGTACTCTGCTCTTTGTTGTAGTGTATTGATGTATAACATGTTTTGGCTATTTTCTTAGAACTCAAGGCATGTTGCATCATTTTCTATATACTGTTGTTTATATCCACTACTGTTGTTTATTTTAGTTGTGTATGGTTTACTGCTTCCACTGTTGTTGAATGTTTATTCTATATTTCGCTGCGCTACACTTTGTCAAATGAGGGCATAGTTTCCCCACTATCAGACCTGGGCCCTCGCTGCTAGTCAGAAGCCTCTGGCATTTGGGGAAATGTTCTTGAGGTCACGTGGTGAACCGGCCTCTGGGCACCCGTTGCGTGGCACCCGGGTCCGGGACGTTACAGAAATTTATTCTTTTTAAATCATAAAAGTGTGAACCACATCTCCTTTATAAAATTCCACCCCTCTCCTCGTATATTCACACCATAAAACCTCATTGGTTCTTACAATACCTAAAAAGACAATTTATATAATTCTTTAATATCTTTATATATTTTTAGTGCGTTTTTAATGATAACTAGGTAATGCCTTTGGTGCCAACCAAAAGAAGTTACCTAAAGTAGAGGCAACACTCTTCAATGATAATTTTTATTTTAATTATGACTCGACAAAATTTATTCACTATTTTAGAATCATTATCTAATAAAATTACTATATTGTGTATTATATTTTTTTATTATGTTAATTTAGATCAAAATATCCTTTACTTTTTAATCAAATGTGGTACGAAATCTTCATTCGCAGGTACAACAGAATATCACCTCGCAAACTATTGTCATTCATTTTTCAATTAATGTAGTTGGGTATGTGGAGAATTAGTAAGTATATATATGATATTTATAGAATAATTATACATTTTTAGTTATTATATCATATATATCATTTTTATATTCCATTCAATATAGGATATGGTAATGAGGCTCATGAGTATGGCCGACTACCTCCCCGCGAATCAATATTATTCATATTTCACTATTGATTTACATGGAAGATAATAAGAATAATGTTAAGGAATATTAGTGATATAAAATAAATAATAATTATATTAATGTATTAATTATCATATTTAAAATATACTGTACCATTTATTTCATTCAACTCAATGAATGATGATAACCACATTCGTGTATGTGTGAAACGTCACATTCATGAAGCAATGTGGCTCTTTATTTTATCACCACACCACATGGATGATATGTATAAGTATATATAATGAAATAATTAATTATTTATTAAAATAATATAAATATTTAATGATAAAACATTAAACACTTCCTTTTCTTAGTAATTATTGAAAAATGTAAACATTACTCTCACATTCCTACATCATATCGTCTTCATGATAACAATATACATAATTTTTCAAAAAAACATTAATAATTATTATTAAAATGTTTATTAACATATAAATATGATAATATTTCATTATTATAATTTATGATATGATGGAACTATATAATATTTACAATAAATATAACTTTCTTAAAAAAAATTGAAAATGCATGTAAAGTGATACTCAAAATAATGAAAAGAATGAAATAATATTAATTAATGGGTTATATTATATTAATAAAGGATCAAATTTTATGTTAAATATATTAATTTTTCACTATAATATGGTCACAACATATTTCCAAACATTATAACTGAGTTAAATCATATTCACCCAAATAGAAGTGTGAGGTAGGGGATATATTAACTAAATTTCCATCCGTTGGCTTAATGTTATACATTTGTAATTATATACTGAATTTTTTTTATGTAAATGAATTTTATTTTTTTCATTATTTCCAGCTTTTTAATTTGGATTTTATTTTTATATGCATAATCAATTCATTTATAATTCCACACATCAATGATATGAACATGGTGCAAGAATTTGTCTTGATGTTCCTTCTTTGATACATATGTCATGTTATGAACCTATCATCTTTTATGAATTGTATATACAGACACATTGGAATTTAATATTATAAATTTATTTATTATCATAATATTTTATGTTTAATTTAATTTTATCCTTTCATGTGGAATATGATTCAATGTTACAAAATTGGTAATTCTTTTATGTTTCAATCTAATTAATTTTCAAAATTGTCTATGATTAAGTCTCCATGGTTAAAATATTATTATAAAACCCATAAGGACTAAAATTATTTCTCATCTACACTATTTTTTCATTATAGTTTCATGTTATAATACCCTTTTCCATTCTATTTCATATAAAATAATTTTGAATATTTGTTAAAAAACTAATATTTACTTGTACCTTTGGTCAAAAACCTTTTCTATATAAAACCTTGTTTTATAGAAATCTTTTCAAAAATGGTATCTTAACATTATTCAAATGATTTATCAAATAAATATTTAATAATTTTTCAATTTTTTTTAAAAATAAATGGAACCTGCATGTTTCTTTCCAAAAAAAATTCATTTGGATTTTACAGAAAAATATTATGGGAGTTTTTGTTTTAACATGTTTAACATGAACATAATTTTCCAACATCATTATAATTATTTGAGTTAATGACTAATTTATATGATTTCATTGTTATTTTAAAATAAATTATTATTTATAAGGTTTTAAAACTATTTTTAAAAATATAAATGTAATTTTCTTCAATAAACGTTTTAAATGATTTTTTATGATATTTTTTTATGTTTTGATGGTTGTTTTCAAAGAAATTTATTTTCTCAATATTTGTTGAATTTTTATTTTTAAATTGAATATTGTTTTCAATGTTACAATGTTATTTTTCTCTAAATGAATGTAAGGAAACAGATTTCATTTCCCTGGGTTAATTAAGTTGTAAAATGAATGTTTATTATATATATGAGTTTTATAATGAATTATTTGTGTACCTTATTCATCTTTTGGTTACTAGACATTATTTGTGATGGGTAAACCCACATATCACTCATGGATCCCAATGCATTGGGAAATGATTATTTTCATTGTAGAGTTACCTTAAAATTTGGATTTATTCTTATTTCATTTTAAATGATCTTGTAATTTTTCTGTAAGTGTCTTATGAAGATGATGTTCCATGAAACCAACACATTTTATCAATGTTTTCTATAGGTATATAGAGTTTCTTTTGATCATAATTAATATGAAATGTTTCATGAATATTTGATTTTATGACTCTTGATTTTATTAGATCATTATTTAATGTTTCATGACTGGTGATTTATGAATCAATGGGTATATGTTATTTTATGATTTCCTTATTCGCATTGATTATTTAATAATACCATTATGAACTTCATATGTTTATTGATTAAATTAATTGGTTATTTCTTATGTTTATCCTTACTAGGAATTTTTTCTCACACCTATTATGTTTCCTTTTCCATAGGTTATCATGAAACTCTATAGAACAATTTATTTCTAGAAGGTATTTTATATGGATGATTAAGTTGAACTTATGTTAATTTAGAAAACATGATTTAGATGATAGAAATTATAATTTATCAAAATTTGTATTTTTTATGTCATATATTGTACTAATTTTCTAAAATTCTAAATGTAAATAGTCTTTGAGAATTTAAGTGATCTGGTTTTTTATTTTCAAGTTACATGTTTCGGATGGAAAAATATGGGTCACAATTATTGGTATCAATGCCAAAAATTTATTGGTTAGGATTTCAAAAAAAGATCTTAGAGTTTGTGTAGAGACCCAAGTTTGACGTACATGGACATTCTATTACATTTGCAGAATAAATAATACATAACAAAAACAAAGACCTAAATATCGTAATCGTTCAGTATATTTGGAAACTCGGAACATAATCTTCTAATCATGGTGAAAGATCTTCAACATATCCAATAAATATCTTACCCTGTTTTTTTCTTACCTAAAACTATTCATTATGTCTTGGAAAAATGAAAAATAGAAAGGGTGAGCATGAATGCTCAGTAAGGATAAACATGGAGAACATAGAACAAACCATAAATATTTGAACCTAAAAACATGAACATAAAATTTTAACATCAAAATCGTGAGCAATGACATAAAACATAGTATTATGTATGGCATGGATCATAAAGGAACATTAAGCATAAAATAATCGCATTGGAATAAAACATGTAATTTTGGAAAACTAATAAACACATGTTATGATTTCCATAGTAGCCAAGGCATTTCTTCCTTGACCATCATAGTGGACGAAGTCCATTACTGAACCGGGTTTAATTGTCTTTCCATCCCTATATTACTGTACCCGATTTACTTTTCATTCTCTCCATGTTTATCTCATGAGATATAAATCATTACCCAATGCATTGGAGGGAGATATATATCCCACCAATATCATAATGAAATAATTCTTACGTGTGCTACAATATAAACATAAATTGTTCATCATAACCAAAAAAATAAAATGGGTTTCAGAAACCTCATCCCTTCATAAAATAATCCATATAAAACAATAGATATATTTCCATCCTAATCAAAATAAAACCATGTAAATAATAAAAACATTATACATGACACATAACCATAATAATTAATGTAATCTTATATGGAAAACAGATTTGATAAACACATGAAATGATATCTTTTGGAAAATATCCTTTCTTCCTCAAAATCATTTTATTTTCTCGAAAAGCAATGTAATTTAAAAAAAATGAAAAAAAACATGAAATCATGTTGATTAATCTTCATGGAAATAAGGTGTTATGAAACTGTAAAAATCTATTCTTACAGTATAAGTTAAAATAATAATCTTCTCGTACATTTCCCGGAAAAGTAAAAAAGTGCCTCCTATGGTAAACAAAAGAAATATTCCTTCCATACCACACAGTAAAAGTAATGAAGTTATAAACATGAATATAAATATATATGGAAGAATAATAAATACTTTATGAGAACATTTATATAAAACATGGAAATGGATGATATATATAACTCTATTAAATATTTATGAATAAACAATCTCTAATAAGAATGAGATTGGAAAAATAATCTCATACATAAGGTACAATATTTTTTTATGTCCAATACTCATGTATAGTGGGATTGAAAATATTATTAACTTGTAACATAACTATAATAATATTTATTATATCATATATTATTCAATTAACCCTTTATAGTACCCCTTCATTTCTCAATTTAATGATGAATCAACATTAGGGGTAATAATCGTTTCATTTATCATATGTGTTATGACTTGTTATTCTTGATATTGTTACGTATATCTTGATATAATTACTTCCAGAATGTAAAATATTATTTTTATATCACATATATTCATTATATTTATATTTATTATATATAGATAAATGGAATTAAATACACTTTTCATAGAGATGGTAGGTCGTATGTACGCATGAATGCTATTTTCTATTCCATATTGACTTGAATGGAAGTATTTAGATGATATATAAATATATACATAAATATAGTAGTATTATTATGTCCTATTATTATTCATTATATATAATTTATAATCATTATTGAATGGTTAAGAAGGATAATGATTCTCATCACATCCTGTAGATGTTAATCCATATGTATGCATTAGCGATGATACCATTCCCATATTTTTTGAATGGAATTGGAGTGGATGATATAATAAATAATAATTAGTATCATGTTATAATAATAATATATAGTTATTTATTCCATTAATATTCCCATCCTTGTATGTTGGTTATGAAAAACAGATTACACCACGCCATGGAGACGGTAGGCCGTACGTATGCACTCGTGGTGATTTCATTTTTAATAGGATGGATAAATGATGGGATATGGTTGTTTCATATTAATAATAACATATCAGTATACAAGTTATGCTAGAGTTAATACCTAATAATTAACCAACTCATATAGAGGAAGTAGAAGGAGAAATAAGTTTTAAATAATCGGTAAAGGATATTACATCTTCGTCAAAGTGCCTCTAATAAACATACTCCTAGGGCGCTAAGGACAGAATTTGTAGAAGTCCAGGACATCTGGTATGTCTCTAGGGAAGTTGGTGAAAGAAATAGTCAGAGTTTGGCTAAGTTTGAAAGCTCAAAATGGTGTGAAGAGGGGAGTAAGTATGTCCTCTTTCATAAGAGAAGAGAGGGGAACTTTAGGAAACTATCAAAAATATTATGTTATAATAAAATCAAACCCCGCATAAAAAACACAAAAATGAATCAACATAAAATATGAGATTCGATAGGGTGGTAATATCAAAAACCAACAAAATATAGACATGTTTGGAATTTATTTTAAACCATATCAGTATGATTTATCCTTATTTAATATATTTGAATTTATTGGTGTTGATAATTTTCTAAAATTTTTATTGTTATAAATACATAATTATGTGTTGTTAATTATCCATAAGTAGATACATTATGAAATTTTTGGGCATTTAATTTTTGATTTGTAATTTTTAAATATTTTCATGATTTTAAACAATTTAAAAATATTTTATTTTTATAAAATACTAATAGTGTCAATTTCGACACAATTAAATTATTTGAATTTAAATAAAATCCACTCACAAGATATGTTCTAACCAAAATATTTAATATATTCCTAACATGTCATATTTATCTATAAAATTTGTGGATCATATTAATCAGTTTATATAATATTTAATTTATTATTTTAAAACCATTTATTTGATATTTTTCTTAATAAAATAATTACTTCATCATTTTTGTATAATTATTAAATAAACTTATTTGTTACATAAAAATTAAATATAATGTACTATGATTTATATAAATCTAATAGATTTTCTAGGAAGACTTTATGTCAAATTTATCTTTTAAAACAACCAAATTTTAAAATGTTATCTTCAATAAATTATGAAGGTGATAACATTGACATCATTTAAAATAATATAATATAAATGTCATAATCTCTTTTATAAGGCTCCAAATGGACAAAAAGTCAACCCTTGGATGCTTATGTTTTAAATATATTCTACAAATAATGTTTTTTTAGGTTTTTGGTCTTTTTATGGGTATTAATATTTTAATAAAAACTATATTATTGATTTTTCAATAAAAATATTATTTCTGCATCATTAATTTATATGATATTAAAGTCATTATATATTTCATAAAATATTAAAATAAATTACCATGAGGATGAAAAAAAAATTTAGATTTAATATTAGTATTTATTATTGAATTTATATTCTGGATAACCGTATATTAAAAATAATTTAATTATTAATGTTTAAGTGATAGATATTTCAATTTCATTTAAATAAAATGAATTAATGTTCTTAATCTCATCCAAGTGGGTTAAAATTTATGAAAGTTCAACCCAAGTATATTTTGGCACGATATATAATCATTTAATTATATTATGACAAGTGTTAGGGTAATTTTATAATATTATTTTTACCAATAATTACCTGATTTACCTTTAACTACGGTAAATAAAATTTACCGTAGTTACAATTCATAATGGTCAAAAATAAAAGTATCCTATTAATATAATTTGGACCTACAGATTCCAAATATGGAATAAAATTTTCCAAATTCAAAACACAGAAGTTCTAGTAATTAATTTAAAATAAATCTTATTTTAGAAAAAAATGGTTTCTTGTTTAAATCATTGGAAAAGATTGAAATGTTTTTACATTTTAATTCAATCTATATTTAATGATAATTATATACATTATATTAAATGGTAAAAATATATTCTATTTATAATTTTAAACCATTAAATATCATAATTTAACTATATAAATTATCTCGATGAAAAAACAAGTTTTTAATTAAAATTTAGCAAATTTTTATTACTCATCAAAATATGAAGGTCATCAGAATAATGTCAAAAATTTATCCAATGTTAATTTTTATATCTTGATTCATAATAAGATGTTTAATTTGTCAAATTTAACTTATAAACATGTCAAAAATTATATTTAAAATGTGTGTGCCATCAAATGGGGACAAAACTGCATTTTTTTTATAAATACTTCTTTTATCCAAAAAATTAATTTTGTTCTCATACCATGTTCTAGAATACGTGTAAGATGATTGATAATTTTATAAAATTCAAAATTTGGTTAATACTATTCAAAAAAAAACAAGTTCATAATAATATTATAACAATATATCATTGTCTAGTGAAACTCGGTCATGCGTACAACACACACTATTGAGGAAAGTCGCTCTTGCATGCAACAAAATCCCAGAATAGTGTTGTGTATAATACAAGATAATATGGTGTTGCGTATAGCGCATGATAATCTTGGTGTAGAGTACAACACAATACATAAAAGAAATAAAAAAGTATAGTTCTCATAAAATCTCGGGGTGTTACATTCTACCCCCATTAAAATGAATTTCACCCTTAAAATTCGTCGGGTTATAAATCATTTACTACTTAAATGTTTCTTTCCTAGAAACCCACATCATAGAAAGGAATACTAAAACTTAATTTTAAAATGTAAAGTAATATATATAAAAGTTACCTAGATTAACTCATCATCATGTTTCTACATAGGATAACAAATTTGAAAACATGGATATGGAAGAGAAATCTAACAATCAAGTTCTGATGGATAGACGTAGAGAACATGGCTATGAAAAATCCAAGAATCAAAAAGCCATAAATTTGTGATTATATAAGGCACCATCTGATACATCAAATATGAGGGTACTAGGAAAATGTTTTTGGTTTTCAAGATCATTTCACTAAAGTTGATGAAATTTTTCATATGGATAAATACTTACTTGATCTCAGTATAATATCATCATTGGTCATTCCAGGAATAATTTCCCCTTCATCTATTATTTAAAGAAATGACATCAAATTTTTCATTCTTGATGTTTTATCAAATCATGCAATAGATTGATAGGTCATTCCATCTATCTTTATAAAAAAAATCACAACAAATTATTAAATATATATAAGTCTATCTATGGTGAGATTAACTGTAAATGATTTCAAAAATGGACTGATACATCATCTATCATACCTCTTAATAAAATAAAACAAATTTCTTCAAATGAGGGACATTTTATAGGATACTGGTAGGTGATAAAGGTATGTCTCACTTCGGTTGTTGGTTCGATTCCAATAGCTTTGTCAAACGTGATGGGTTGTCGCCTGTCCTGCAGGTTATCCTTTTTTCTAAAACTACACCATTATAACATTCCAAAAATAATATCAAATTGGGTTTTATCCTTAATCATTACAATCTCATATCCAACATAATCCATTCCAACATTTAGGGTTATCCAAAATTATTTTTTCCAAACTCACATTATAAATAAAATTATTCCTAGAAAGGTCATATAACATGCATGTGAATTACATCATTTATCCCCCATATATCATAAGATATATCTTTTTGGTCACATTCTAAACATGTGAATACCATAATAATGTATTATTAAAACATTAATTACTATATAACGTTAGCTAAAACATGAATTTTGTCAAAGGATATCTCTTTCCACATAGTAAAATCCCAAAAAAATTATATACACAAACTAGGATATCAATTTTTCCTTATATAAGTCATGAGATCATTAAAAATATCCAACACATTAGATTCTCATTATCCTTTAATTATGTTCATATCATGAACATTCCAAAAATATTTCAATCACTTTTCATGGTTACCAATTCCATATAATTATTGAAATCAACAATAAACCAATACATCGACATTTTAATATTCCACGATACTATAAATGAGATTCCACAACATTAATTTGGAATCTCGTTACAAAATAACTTAATCATTCCACCACATCGTTGTCATATTCAACATCGCCAATAGTGATCACATTTGTATTCCCTTTGCCTTTTTCCTTAAGAGGTTTTTGATTTCTATCATCATTAACCCTTGGATTAGGGCATTGGTTAGCATAATTCCCCATTCCCTTGAACTTATATCATTGAAGTGTTGGTGGTTCGTTATCTGTAGTATTTTATCTACTCACATCATTGGATACCTTTTCCCATTAATTAGACACTTAGCTACTCGATGACCTTCTTTTCCACTCTAAAATCATTTTCTAGTCCCTTTAAGACAATGTCCACTTTGCTTCTTTCCACACGTTGAGCATAATGAAACATTTGTCTTCTTTTCACTATTGTTTTGAGATTTCTCCTTGAACTCCATATTTCGTTTCTTGTCAAACCCATGTGATGGATATGTGACATCAACTTCTAGTTCTACCTTTATAGCACATTGAAAAATATCATTATATCTACTGATGTCTATTATAGCTAATGCCTTTCGATGAATTTGTTTTAATCCACTGATGAATCGATGAAATTTACTTTCATGTTGGATGTCAAATCCAAATTCATTCCTTGAAAGCCTTGTAAAATTCGCCACGTATATATCAACAGATTTATCATCCTTTTTCTTATGCTCAAGGAACTCCTTTTCCATCTTTGTTCTAAGAATAAGATGGAAGTACTTATTGAAAAAAAGTTCTTGATCTTGTCCCATTCCAGGGATTCAATTTCATCTTGGGGCCTTGTATTATTAATTAGAGTCCACCACTAGTATGCTTCTCCTTCTAAAGGGTAATCAAGAAAAATGGATTTTTCATGTTCTGAATAGGGATGTATAAAAAATAACTTTTCAATGGTGCTGATCTATTTTTCAGAAACAAGTGGATCAAAAGACCCACTGAAAGAAGGTGGGTGTTGCGCCATGAAGGACTCCAAAGAATATCGTTCCCTTCTCTTCTCATGTGGAAGTCCAAAATGATTTATATCTTCAATAAGACTAGCAATAATATTTTTCACTCCTTTTACCATAATATTTGGTTGTTCAGGAAAAAATCATTACATTGTCTAGTGTATTGATCATTAACATGATTATTTCAGGTTCCATCCATTATCTAAAACCCAAAAATAATAGTTTCATAGGAAAAAATCATACTTCGAAAACTAAATAATCAAGGGGGAGTACATTCAATCTCTAACATCTTAGGTTTAATCTTAGGTTATTCATGATCGTCATCATAATTCTAGGATTGTAACCTATATTTTATACTTATCCTTACAAATATTCATATTCTTACCTTATAAATATCTCTAGGGATATCACTAATGTTTTCGCATCGTTTTTTCCAATGGGCAACAAAACCTTCCCATTGATACCAACTATAGAGACCCCAGGTTGACGTACATACACATTACAATACTTTTGTGGAATACATAATACATAATAAAAACTGAAACCCAAGGACCGTAATAGTTTAGTGTCTTTGGATACTCAAAACATAATCATCTAATCATGGTGAATGATCTTCAACATCTTCCATAATGATATTCCCCTTTTGATTTCTTACCTAAAACCTTTTTTTATGTCCTGGTGAAAAAAACATAGAAAGGGTGAGTTTGAATGCTCAATTAGAGAAAACATGGAAAACATAAAATAATCCATAAACATTTGAATGTAAAAAAATGAACATAAAATTTATACATCAAAATCATGAGCAATGGCATAAAACATGGTAGTCCATATGGAATGGATCATAAAAGAACATTGAACATAAAATAATAGCATTAGAATAAAACATGTAATTATGGAGAAAAAATAAGCATATATTATGACTTCCAAAGTAGCCAAGGCATTTCTACCACAACAATCATAGTGGACGAAGTTTATTACTGAACTGGGTTTACTTGTCCTTCCAGCCCTGTATTACTGAACTGGATTTACTTTCTGTTCTAGCCATGTTTATATCATGTGATATAAATAATTACCCAATGAATTGGAGGGAGTTATAGGTCCCACCCATCTCATAATTAAATCATTCTTATGTGTACCACAAAATAAACATAAATAATTAATCATAACCCAGCAAATAAAATGGGTTTCATAAACATCATCCCCTCATAAAATAATCCTTATAAAAAAATGGATATCATTTCATCATAATAAAAAAAACCTAGTAAATAATAAGTACATTGTACATGAAAAATAAACATGTTAATGAATGTAATCATATAAGGAAAATGGTTTTGAATAAATACTTGAAAGGAATTCTTGAGGAAAATATCCCTTCTTCTTCAAAATCATTTTATTTTGTCAAAATGGCATGCAATTTTAAAATAAAAGATTTTTTTTGAAAATAATCATGAAATATTATAGAGTAATATTAATGGAAATAAGGCGTTATGAAAATGTCAAAATCCATTCATGCCGTATATGTTAAAAAAACAATATTTTCATACTTTTCACAGAAAGGTCAAAAAGTACATCGTATGGTAAACACAATAAATATTCATCCCATAACACGTAGTAATTGTAAAAAAGGGGTAAACATGACTTTAAACATACATGGAAGAATATAAATTACATTATGAAATAATTTTTATACAAAATGGAAATGTATGATAAACATAACCCTATTAAATACTTACGAATAAACAATCTCGAATAACAATGAGATTATAATAATTATCCCTTACCTTAGGTCCAATTTCTTCCATTTGTGTCTAAAACTATTGTATAGTGGGATTAAGCATATTATTAACTTATAACAGATCAATAATAATATTTATGATATCATATATATTTTACTTATCACATTATATTACCCGTTCATTTGTCAATTCCATGTTCAAGCAACGTTTTCGGTAATAATAGTTTCATTTATCATATGTGTTTGGAAATGTTGTTAATGATATTATTATGTATATCATTATTTACATATATCTAGAATGTAAAACATTATTTATATATCATATATATAATCATTATATATATATAATAGATAGATAAATGTAATGAAATACACCGTTCATGGAGACGGTAGGCCATAAATAAGCATGAACATTTTTTTCATTTTATTATTGACTTAAATGGGAGTAAGTATATGATATATATATGTATACCTAAAAACAATAGTATTATTATGTCATATTATTTTTATTTATATATACTTTATAATCATTCTCAACTGGTTAACATGGAGAATGAATCTCATCGTGTCGTGGAGATGGTAATCCTTATGTACGCACAAGCAATGATATAATTCCCGTAATTATATAAAGGAATTGGAGTGGATGATATAATATCTAATTATTAGTATCATGTTATACTAATCATTTATAGTTATTTCTTCCATTATTATACCCATCCACATATGTTGGTTATGGGAAACAGATTAAACTACGATGATGAGACGGTAGGCCGGACGTACGCACGCGTGGTGATTTAATTTTTCATGGGATGGATAAAATATGGGATAAAGTTGTTTCATATTAATAATAACATGTCAGAATAAAATTTATACTTGAGTTATTATCTAATAATGAAAGAACTCATATAGATTAAGTAGAAGAAGAAATCAGTTTGAAAGAATCGTTAAAGGATATTACCTCTTCTTCGGCGTGCCTCTTCTAAACCACCTATTAGGGCACAAAGGATGGTATTTTAAGATTTATATGACCACTAGAATGTCTCCCTGGAAGTTTATAAGAGAAATGGGTGGGTTTTGGCCGAGTATGAAAGCTCAAGATGGTGTGTAGAGGAGATGGAGGAGGTTCCCTTTTGTAAGAGAGGAGATGGGCACATTAAGAAACTCTCAAAAATATTAATTTATAATAAAATAAAAACCCATATAAAAACCTCAAAAATGACTCAACATAGAATATGAGATGAGATAGGGAGGTAATATCTTCATCCAAAGAAAATTTAGACATGTTTTGAATTTATTTTAAACATTATCATTTTGATATATCTTTATTTAATCTATTTGATTTTATTTGAGGTAATATTATTATAAATTTTAAGTTTCTATAAATACTTAATTGTTTGTTGTTAATTGTACATAATTAGATAAATTGTGACATTTTAGACCATATAATTTTCTGTTTATAATTTTTAAATAATTTATTGATTTTTACTCAGTTTAATAATACGTTATTTTTATAAAATATCAATAGTGTCAATTTAGAAAATATTGAAATATTTGAATTTAAATGAAATACACATAGAATATATATTCAAAAAAAATGTAATATATTCCTAGAATGACATATTTATATCTAAAATTAGTGGAGAACATTAATTAGTTCATATAATATTTATTTATATATTTTTAAAACCATTTATTTTATATTTTTCTTAATAAACTAATAACAACAACATTTTTGTATAATTATTTATTATCCTTATATGTTGTATAAAAATTAAAAATAAAATACTATGATTAATATAAATATAATATCTTTAATAAGAACACTTTTATTCGAATTTATATTCTAAAACATCTGACTTTTAAAATGTTATCTTTATTAAATTATTAAGATGACTACTTTGACATCATTTAAAATAATATAATATAAATGTCATAATCTATTTTATAAGTCTCCAAATGGTCCAAAATAAGTCCCTTGGAAGCTTATTGTTTATATATACTTGACCAATAATTTTTGGTCATGTATTTTCTCCTTTTTATGGATATTATTATTTTAATAAAAACTATATTATTGATTTTCACTAAATAAATAATTTCAGCATCATTAATGTATAATCAATTAAGGTAAATATATATTTCTTAAAAATTACAAATAAATTACCATGAAGAATAAAAAAATTTATATTTCTAATTAATATTTATAATCAAATTTATATTTTGTAAAACCTAATGTTAAAAATAATTTAGTTATTAAAATTTGAGTGATACATATTTCACTTTCCATTAAATAAAATAAATTAAAGGTCTTAATCTCATCCAAGTGGGTTCTAATAGATAAAATTTCAACCCAATTATATTTTAGGATGATGTTAATAATCCAATTATATTACTACAAGTGTTAGGGTAATTTTAAAATATTAATTTTACCCTTAATTACCTGATATATCATTAACTATGATAAATATAATTTACCATAGTTACTATTCATAAGGGCCAAATCTAAAAGTTTCTGATAAACATAATTCTTTCCTACAGATTCCAATTTTGGAATCCCTTTTTTCAAATTCAAAACACAGAAGTTGTAGTAATTAATTTAAATTTAATCTCATTTTAGAAAAAAGGTTTTTTTGTTTAAAACATTGCAAAAGATTGAATTTGTTTACCTATGAATTTAATGTAAAATTAATTTTAATGACATACATTATATTAAATGGAAAAAATATATTCTATTTATACTTTAAAATAATCAATATTATAATTTAACCATATAAATTATCTCGATGAAAAAGGTTGTTTTCATATTTTTACTATTCATCGAAATATAACGGTTTTTAGAATAATGTCAAAACTTTATCCAACATAAATTTATATGTCCTGATTCAAAATAAGAAGTTTAATTTATCAAATTTAACTTATTAGCTTGTCAAAAAATAAATTTAATATGTGTTCACCATCAAAAGGCAAAATACTGATTTTTTCTAAAAATGCATCATTTATTTGAAAAATTATTTTTGTTCTCATACCATGTTCTAGAATATGTGTAAAAGAATGATGATGTTATAAAATTTAAAATCTGGATAATACTATTCATAATGGTTATTCATAATAATATTATAACAATAAATCGTTGTTTAGTGAAACTTGGTATTGCGCACATGACACATTATTGATGAACGACGCTCTTGCGTGAAACAGAAGCCAAGAACAGTGTTGCGTATAATACAAGCTAATATGGTGTTGGATATAGAGCAAGATAATATTTGTGTAGCGTACAAAAAAGACATCAATGAAATTAAAAAATAACAATTCTCATAAATTCTCAGGGTGTTATAGTGTGGGTTATATGATGTTATTGTTGGTATTTGAGTAAAGGAATAGAAAATTGAGGGGATTAGGATTATAACACCTTTTTACCTTCCTTTGAGGTATGTTTTGGTCAATTTTTTTGGTTTTCCCTTTTTTATTTTGGTGACTATTGTGGTACCATAATTTAGAAGATACATGTAAGGGTGATGTTAGGGATTTGTAGATTTATTAGGATTTCCCTTGATTTTACTAATATGCAATGAGTATTTACATGATTTGTAATAGGGTTTCATGACGCGTAATACTAACTGGACTCATCCCATGATTTGAATTCACATTCAATTAATTAACACATACTATAAGGGTTTAACATCATGTAATGTTAAAATAGTATTTTTAATTAAATAGAGATGAATTTTTGGTGTATCTTATAAAAAGAGTTATTAATAATGTTTAAAATATATTAGACATTTTAATTGTCTATGTTGATTATTTAGTGTTCCATGCAGGTGTTTGAGGATTCAGATAAATTTTCAACCTTCCCCTTAGATAAATCTCTTACTATATGTGTTTTTGGATTTCTTACTTTTGTCCCAATCGATTCGTTCAGTGATTGATAAGAAAAGGTAAGGTGCCTCCTCTTTCAGGGAATTCCTTTATATTGTTTTTTGACTAATTTCTAGTTATGACACAATTCATTTTGTGAATTTCTAATCAAATTATGTTTTCAATAAATAAATTTTTGTTTGTAGACTTGCAATTCCTTCCTAATTAATATCATGTGGTTCCAATCCCCATTGTCAAAGGCTATTATATTTTCAACACTCTTGAGTTATATGGATCAATTCAATTGCTGAAACATATTGAATTTATTATTGTTCATTTTGTTTTATTGATATTTGAAATCAAATTTTACGTGTTGAAATTGAAAATGGAATCGGTTCATTTTTAAAAACGGTGGGTTTATTTGAATTGGGATTTTACTTAATTAAAAATAGAAAATAGAATTTCAAAACATGAATTATAAGAAATTTGATTTTAAAGAGTTTTATATTAATGTGATAATTTTTTTAAAACATATATTGACCATCATTGAACAGTGGGGTCCTTCTTTTTGTTGAGATAGATACATGGGTATCCTATTTCATTTTGACACCACTATAAGGTAACATCTTTTATATTTATTATATATCACATTCTTATATATTATTTAGATATAACCTTATTCCATGTCGTCCTTGTGAGTTTCTTGCATGGATAGCCTCTAAGAAAGAGCATTGATGGTAAGTGAAATATTATTTCTAGTTGTTTATTACAGGATTTATTTTTAATGGATTTTGGCACCCATGTATTTTTATATTTTTGTATCTTTACCTGCTTGATTCTGGATTTCAAAAAAGTGTCATGTAATTTGTGAAAACTGAAGGATTATTTGAAAAACAATTTAAAATTTTTTATTTTATAAATGGTTGAAAATATTTCATTTAATTCTTGGAATTATGTATTATAATTATTTGATCTTTTATAGATATCTTATTTTTATCCGATTTGTATTTGTTTCACACATCATACATCTACCCATGGGAGGATATTGATTTTGTTTTGAAGGATTCAGGTAAAGGGGGACCCATTTTTTAGAAATTATGATTCCCTTTATGTTTCTATTCTATTTTTGGATAGTTTGAAGGTGATGTTTTTTCACATGTCTCCTTGTTTTAAATCATGTTATTTCATTGTCATTTAGCATTATCCTATCAGTTGTATATCCAATTCATTCCTCGTTGAACTATGTTTGTATTTCATGTTTTTATTATATACTAGACTGGTGTTATTATCATTGTTTCTCCCTATCCATGATATACTAACTTGGAAGATTGATATGGTTGACCAAGGTTGGTATGTAATAAAATGAATACAAAGGCAGTTACTCAGCCTAATGTGTGTCAGCACTGTCTGAGTTTGTTTTGTGTTATCTATAGATAGAAGTAGGATTATCAAAATTTGGACATTGGGTGTAGAAAATAGGCTAGACCAGCTCACTCCCATTTCTAAATTCGTGATTCCATGGGTGGCCGGAAAATAGTTACTATGTCTTGGAATAAGTATTTAGGTTCATTTTAATAAATTGAATGGGATTTATATCTAAATTAACCTGTCTAATATGTATGAGTGCATGGTGTGAGTAAATTAATATGAAATAACTATGTGGTGGGATTATTTATATTGACCTATACATTTAAAAAGTCATTATATTTTTGTGATTAGACTAATAACCACATTAAATTCATAATATTTTAATGTAGTGTTTGGTACTTTAGTTTTTAGTTCGACAGTTTTTGTAACATCACGGGATTTGGAGAATTATTTTTTCGAATAAATTAATATTTTCAATATTTTCATTTCACATGTCACTAAAAATAATTATATATATTTATAGTCACTGGGTCAAACATTCCATTCACACACAATACCAACATGGCTAGCACTATATGAAATACCAACATGGATTGCTCTACAAGCAACACCAATTTTTCATACATTCCGCGCAACACTGACATGGCATATGATGCACACAACATTGAGTTGGTGTACGATAAAAGCCACACAGATTTCCTATAAAATACCTCTTTATATATTTTTAAAAATAGAAATATAAAATGTACATAAAAATTTGTAATAACTACTTTTCAAATATAGTTGTGAATCATAATGAAAATGAAAGTTAATATTTTTTAATGTACTTTTTTGTTAAAAATATTGTTTTCGTGAATGAATTACTTTTAAGAATAAAAGTAATTTTATTGACATTATTAAATTGAATTTGATAAATTTATCATCCTTTTTTAATTCATAATTTCAAATTTATCCACCGGTTACTTTTTGGGATTTCTCTGAGAAATGTCATTTTTATGAATAGTGAGATACAATGGTTTTTATTTATAAAAAAACATTTTATAATTAAATGTTAATTACAAATGATATTATAAATTAATTTTATGGTCACATTATATATATATATATATTACATCTAATAATTCATTATAATAAATTTCACTTTTATATTGAATACAAAATGTTTACAAATGTTAGATCTTTTTACTACATTAAAACACCATTATTTAGTCCTCTCTAAGAGATTACCTCTAATCATAATTTATCTTCTTTGGTGAAGTGAATTTTAAAAATATGACATACACTAATGTATTTATAATAATATTTAGGATCTAGTGGTACCATGTTTATTTTTGACTAAAATGATTCCAAAAAGTGATTAAAATTAATCCGAGTAGTTAAGGACAAAATAAACATAAATAGGTACAAACACATAAAATTAAGAGCTCAAATGACCAAGAATTGTTTCCAAAACCCATTGGATGTCCATATTTCGTCCATTAAGAATTAAATATTGATTTTTTGGTTTTTTTATCTTTATTATGTAATACAATGTGAAAATCTACATTGTTTCTAAAAATTCCATGTGAGGCCTTTTCCATCCCATATAAAAGGCCATCACCTCTACCCATTCCTCACACCTCTCATCCCATTTATGTTCATAAAAATTATTCCAAAGTATCCTCCTAAAAATAATCACTTATACTTCTCATCCTTACTTTGGGATGAAATCTTCTCAAGGAATCCTTTTGGCCCAAACCGACTGGAGTTACTCGATTTAGGGGTAACATCTTCTTTCAAGCTCCTTTAATTTATTTTCCTTCTCTACCGATACACAATATTTATTACCTCATTTTGTGAAACAAACTATATTCTTCATATTATATGATGTTTTTATGTAGTGGTTATAAACTATACTTACACACACCTCTATCTAATGGATGTGAAACATAATGTTTCTATGTACCACAAACTACTGCCTCACGAGGGGATGAATGTTCCGTTCTCTTTACCACCAGTCATGGTGGGAATTATGATAGAAAAAATATTTATATATGTAATATATTATATTTTTTATGTATTTTATGATTATTTATTTTTTTATAACACACATATTTTTACCTTCCAAATGGTGTTAATAAGATAATCTTGTTTGAGGAATTGTGGACTACCCCCTCAAAGCGTTCAGATTCGTTCACACACCACATAGAATGTATTTTTTGATGTTTTTAATTAACATATATTATTTATATTATTTATTGATTGTAATATATATATATATATATCATTTACATAATATCTTTTAATATGATAATAAAAACCGAAATACTTTACATGCCTATGTACAACTTACCGTCTTCATGAACACTGTATTCCAATAAATAATTCATTATTATATATTTTATTATAATAAAATTATACTTTATAAACCTAATAATTTTATCATGTTATATATTCTGTAATCATGACATAATTATATGGATCAATGATATTAAAAATTAAGATACATGTGAAGAACAACAAAAATATTACACAAAGTTAAACCTTAACGTAGGATCTTTAAGAAGCATGTAACATAAGTTATAATAGAACCATATATGGTAATAGTTATAATAATATTCTTCTTTAAAATATTTATAATAATATTATATATGTTATATATTAATATTTTATGATTAGAGAGAGTGTTCATACACATTGTAAGGGGATTTCATCTCCTATTTAATTTTTGTGAGATATAAGCTATATTAGCCAGTCATTCCTTTTGTGTGGTGTATATACTGTCTATGGTTTCATTCTATTTATATTTTACCTAAAATTTGGGTTTTTCAGTTTACCATTTTATTATACTTATTTCATTAGGGTTCATTTTTATTAGTTACCAAATTGGAAAAAATATGTCTATATAAGTTTTCCTTATTTGAGACTCCTGTTATTTTTTTCCCCGAAACACTTTCTTCAAGGTGTATAGAATTAAATTTTATATGAAATATCATGAATATAAATATTATCATGATATTATAATATTTATGTAATTTCTTTTCCTTATAAATATTTCATGATCACAAGATACAATGTTTATGTAGTTTATTCTGGCAATCTCATTTCTTATCAAGATTGTTTAAGTTTATGCATACTTTGGAAAACTATTATGATCCATCTCTCAAGAATCATCATATATTTAATTATCATGTGTTATTTCATTATATACTCATCTATTGTTACCATTTTCAAATCATTGGTAAAATGTTTTGTTAAGAATATGTTTTAAGTATAGTGCGGCCATACCTTCTCTTTGGTCAGAAAAGTAAGTTTACTAAAAGGGGTTTCCAAGAATATTATACCATTCCCCTATAATATCTAAATGAAATTTTTACCTATTAATTTTCAACTATATTTTCATGGTAATATTCTGGTCTCTTTCTGAAAAGTGCACTTTTCTATCCTCTTTATTACACAAACGGAATGTTTTTTGACATCAAACGACATATAAATATTTAACACCATCATTTATTTGAATCTCTCATTGCATTGATAAAATGGTTAATCATTAATAAAAGTTTTTTTAAAATTAATTTTCATTGAAAATTTTTTTCAAATTTTTTTCAAACATCTTTAATATTTTTTTATGGAAAACTGTTTTCATGTCTTATTTACATGTTCTCAATATTCTTTCAAAGAAATGTTTTTCGAAACATTTTCAATATTCATTATAAATGAATAAAGGAAATATTTTTAAAATATTTTTTAAATATTTTTTTATATATTTTTAGTGTAGTTTCAATTAAACGGTTTTTAAAACATTTTCATGATTTGTTTAAATTTTTTTTTTTGTTTTCAATGAAAAAGGTTTTTGAAATGTTATCAATCATATTTTAAATAGTTTCAATTGAAATGATTTTCAAAATGATTTCTTTTATTCATTATATGTCTTCATGGTATTTTCTATGAAATTTATTTTTATATGGATTTATGTATAATGAAAAATATTTTTAAACAATAAAGGATATTTTCATCAAGAAATGTTTTTAGAGTATATTTAAAAATTATTTTACATCATAGAAAAAATATGTTGATGTTACTCATGACTTTATAAAAAATTATCTAAAGGGTCCATTCATAAACATTCTATGAATAATTTATGATTAATTCCTTGGTCTTTATGAAACACATTTACCCTTATACGGGTAATATTTTTATGAATCTCAATTCACTTTTACGGGTTATATTCTTTTAAAAAAAATTTTTTGGGTATGTTTAGGATTAAATGATTATGAACAATGTATCTTTTCATCAGTTTAGATATGTTTACATGTTTACGATACCCATTTCATTTCATAGGTAATGATATGATTATTTATGGTCATGTGAAATATGTTTCTATGATTTCATTATGTGATTGGTGTGACCTATGTGTCCCTCCAATGAATTGGGTATAGATTTTTTAATGTGAGATAGACATGGATGGAATGAGGGTTTACTCGGTTCAGTAATAGTGGCGGAACAAGGGTTTACTCAGTTCATCAACAGAAGGCTAGAATGAGGGTTTACTAAGATTAGTAATACAGGTTTGGAATGAGGGTTAACTTGGTTTAGTATTATAGGGACGGAATTGGGGTTCACCTGGTTTAGTAAAAGACTTTATCCACTAAGATGGTATTGGAATTGAAGCTTTGAATACTATATAAATAATTATATTCTAATTAATTTCCACTATTCAATATATTAATCTTATGTTATGCTTTCCATTTTATGTCCTTTACATCATTTTGATTCATGTAATATGAACTGCCAAGATTTATGGATCGATTCATGTATATGTTCATTTATATACATGGTATGATCTTATTTTTTCATGACAATTTTATCATAACCTTATCATGAGATAAATTTATAGATGTAACCTTTGTTTTTTTACTAGTAATTTTATATCACCACTTTTAATGTTTCCTTCCCCATGTTATGAAGATATGTATTATGTTTGATATTTCAAAAAAGGGTGCAGGTTGAGAAGAACCTAGTGCTAGATAATATATCTCACTTATGTACTAGTGATTGTGTTTCCATGTTTCGAAAGGGACTATTCTAACTACGGTCATTGGTATTATGTTTTTATATTGATTAATTATTTCAAAAAAGGTACGTAATCTCAATGTTTGTAAAGATAGGATATCTATAGTTGGTAACAGGGAAAAGGTATTGTTAACCTTAAGAGACTCAGATGATAATTTTTTTTATATCACTAGGTTTATTAATAAGGGTATGTATAAGGGTCTCTTTATTTATATGTATAAGGATGAGTTTACATTTATAAAAATTTCCTTGAATTTTTGTAAATGATGGAGTGAGTGATTTCCAGGCAATGCATACCTGACTAGATACTACATGTGGATATTGCTATGTAATATTCATACCTAAGGCTAACAGATAAGACATAATGTTACAAGCATGATTCGGGGTAATCTAGTACATGACAACAAGCCTTACTGTACTCCTAGGATGACACTCCTGGGGGATTTTCATTTGGAATTCCCATAATATACATGAACTACCATGAAGTATTTATATATATTATAGATATTAATAACCTAGGATAATCATAACATGTCTTATATTATTTAATGTTTCATAATTTACACATCCTATAACTATTTCATATCATGACTATGTGGTTCTATGTAATGATAAGTATTTATCAAACTATACATTGGTTTTTAGTCAATTTTATAATATGTTGAAAAAGATAAAGATATAATTTCATGGAATGGAACATAGAGTAATGAATACCCACCTTCCAGCATGTCAAAAAGTAGGGGTAAATAACCTTAAGGAATACCTCATATCGAGGGGCAGATATTATTTGTGCATGAAGATGGTTCATAGAGTGACCAGTTTTCACGGAGGTTAATGTATTATCTTTAAAGATCATGGGAATTAACCAACACAATGCCCTACACTATGTATTTACATCTAATCCACATAATGACCTTTTACATTCTAAATATTATGGTTGAAGGAGTAACATATTTATGTATTTTGATTCCAGAATTAAGAATGGTGAATTATGTATGGATTTATCATTTTTTTCTTTTTATATGGATTTATAAGAATATATTGATTGGTTACGATGGGGTAAAAAAGTGATATCATGGAAATGTGATATTTTGATTATGGGAAGTTAATCCCTAATTAATGTGTAATTCTAATATAATGATATTTTGATAAAAATATACTAGATAAGTATATAAGAATTTGATGGTACATATTTCCCTAGATATTATTATTGAAAAAAATTCAATTTATGCAATTATGATGTCAATAACTTCTCAAATTTAAGGGATTCATCCAGAAATATTTTTAATTGGGAATCATGCTTATTTTCCAAAATCATTTATGGGAATTCAAGATATTACCATGATTCAAGAGAATATATGATGATTCTATTTACATGTTTGAATTGTGACAACCAATAGATACATTTTGATATACATGGGAAAATTTCTTAAGATAATTCCTTTACTATATTTCTCATGTTTTAGATTTTCAATGTTCAGAAGGTTTATAAGGTTAACAATTCATGAAAAGTTTAACTTATGCTTCAGAGGAAGTATTATTATTCACTGAGTTTGTGTTGAAATCACTGGTTGAAAGGATAATCAATGAATAACTTTATTTAAAGTAATTCCATATTATATTTTATATTAGTATGGTTTAAAAAAAGGAATCATGTGTGGAAGGTGAAAACAAATGATGTCTGTAAAGGCTGCATCTCTAAATCCCATGAATGAAGGACGATAAGGGTTCTACGCCTCCCAATAGACTACATGATGTCCTTGTTGATGGGATTTTAATTTTAATGAATAAATATTTATTACGAACTATTGTTGTATTTTTTTTGGATAAATACATGTTTTTTAGAGACAAATTGTTATCCTTTTTTTCATTATAGACCTTTAGATCCATTAAAAGAATATTTTAGTTCTCTATTCATCAATATTAATTTCTAGATATTAATTACATGAGATAATGGATTTATTAGAAATTTTTCATCAAACAACCAATGAATGAAAAAAAATTATAAGAATTTATCAATAATTACACAATGTTCTATGAGTGATCAAATAAAATTGTTGTATTCATACCATAATTTTGGTTAAGATGATGGCCTTTTAAATCACTAATACATTATGGAATTGAGGCCCTCATATTTCTACTGATAATTAATTTTTTTTTTTGTGGTTGATGACCTTAATAAATCACTATAAATATTTACATTTTTCTTCTTGGACAAATTTTCTCTCCAAACCATTGTTTTCCTATATGGAAACTCAATTATATGTTACTTTGAGTAACTACTATGGTTCCAAATTTCCCTCTTAAAGGATGTTATAGTGTTCATTTTTATGATGTGGGTTTTTGTGAGTGAAACATTAATGTATTAAACCATTGATATCCCATATTAATTATCAGGGAAATTTTCATTTTTTGTGTATTATAATGTAACACCCAGATATTTTGAGAATTATTATTTTTGAATTAATTTAATTTTTTTTCATTTCACATGAACCTTAAAATTGTTTTCTATATACCAATATATTAAAAAAAACCAGAAATATCATTCACATGAAATACCAACATGTATTGTGTTACATGCAATACCGACATCGCTTGCAGTACAAGCAACAACAACTTGGAGCAATTTCCTTGGAAGACCATCTTTACGTATGATGCACACAACACTTAGTTGGTGTATGATACATGAAAAACCAAGTTTCAATGAAATATATCTCTTTATTATTTTAATATTATAATTATAAAATTCTAATTAAACTTATTAATTAATAAATTTCTAATAATTTTTTAAAACATATTGAAAATTAAAGACATTATTTTTGTAAAGTCTTTTTATGTAAAAAATACAGTTCCCTTGAATGAATCACTTTTAATAATAAAACAAATATTGGACCCATTAATAAATTAAATTACATAAAATAAAATTATTTTTGAAATTATAATATCAACATTATCCAAGGGTGATTGTTTTAGATTTTTTTATGAGACATCTTATTTTTTTGAACAGTAAAAATTACTAGTTTTTAGTTATAAATTCATTTTTTTCATGTTATTTATTAATGATAAATATTATTATAAATTATTTATAATTTATAAATAGATAAATATTACATCTAATTATTCATTATAATCAATTCCACATGGATAAAAATTATAAAATCTTATCAAATGTTTGATCTTTTTCCAACATTAAAACCCCACTATTTCTTCACGTTCGCGAGATTAACACTAATCGTAAAATTTCTGCTTTTATGAATTGAATTTTAAAAATATGAAAACAACCATTTTACTATATATAATATTAATAATCTAATGAGACCATGTTTATTTTTACAAAAATTATTAGTTAATGTGATTAATATTAATCACATCAATTAATGCTAAATAAAGCATTATTGGGGACTAAACATTAACATTAATGTCCAAAATGACCTATAAACATGTAAAACACCAATTTTAAGTCCATATTTCATCCATACACCTTAAATTATTGATTTTATGTGTTTTTAGACATTTTTTTTGTAATACCATGTGCACAACTAATTTGTTTCTCAAACATACATGTGAGTCATTTTCCTTCCTAATAAAAGGCCATCAACTCTACCAATTACTCTCACCACTCGCAACATTTACACTCATCCATAACCTGGACATGTTTCCTCCAAAAAATCCACCCTTCTACTTTGAATCATCCATTTGGTTGGAAACTCTTTAAATGAAACAATATTGCATAAAGAAAAATGAGTTTTGTGATTTAGAGGTAACAAATTCATTCATGCTCCTTTACTTCATATTTTCTATACACCACCTACACACTATTTATTCCATTATTTAATGACATAAAAAGTATCCAAAAAATAATATATATTTTTCATGAACTTTTTCTACCATACAATTATTCACACCTCCGTCTGCTGAATGTTGAATATATTGTTTCTATGTACGACGAACTAATACATCATGAAGTGATTATTGTTTATTCATCCATTACCACCCATATAAGTGGCCATTATAATGAAAAAACTATTTATATATGTAATATATTATATTTCATATTTCTTTAAATATTATTTTTTTAATTTTACAACACACAGATATTTACCTTCCATTTTTTGTTAATATTATAATACTCATTGAGGAAGTGTTGCCTATCAGCCACTCAATGCAAAGTGATTTGTTCACACACCACACTGAATGAATTAAGGATTGGTTTAATGAAATTATAATAGGTATATGATATATAAATTCTAATATAATAGTGATATATATGTATTAATATATACACATATTCTATTTACATAATTTCATTCCATACGAAAAAATAGAAACTGAGTTCATGAATTGGTACGACATACTGTATCCATAAACAATGTATTCCATTATGAACTACATTATTCAATATATAATTATATTGTACCTATATTTTATATACATGATATTTTTATAATTTTCTAGATTTTTTAATCATTATAAATCAATAGGTATAAACCATAAAACATGTTAAGACACATGCGATGAATAAAGAGAATATTACACAAAGTAAAATCTTAACATGATTTCATTAACCAGAAGGTAATATTATGTTAAAATAAAAACATATATGGATATATATATATATATAAAATTATTATTCTTTATAATATGTATAATAAAATTATATTTATTATACAGTATGTTTTTGAGTACAGAGACTGTCAAGACACAAGGTAAGGGGATTTCATATAAGTTTTAATTTATGTGAGATACAAGTAATGTTCACCACCCTTTACTTTTGTGTGGTGTATGTACAAAATATGCTGGTATTATATGTATCATGTAAATTAATATATAGGTAATCACATTACCTTTTTATGATCATCCATTCTTGGGTTTTATATTTCAAAAGATACAAAATTTGAAAAAAAAATTATCTCAATTTTCCCTCTTTGAGACTCATGTTAGGTTTTTAAACTAAAATAATTTTTCAGGGTGCATATACATACAATTTAAATGATATATAATGAATCAAAATATTTTCATGATATTATATTGTTCATATAATTTATTCCCACTAAATTTATATCATAATCCCAAGATATCATGTTATAAGTGTTTATTGTAACAATCCCAATGCTTTTCGAGATTATTTATGTTTATAATTACATCGATAATATCTTATAATTAATGTCTCATGAATATTCAAGAGATTCATTATCATATATTATTTAATTATATACTACTTTATTGTTACAATTTTCTCTTCGTTGGTATATCATTAAGCTAGGAATGTGTTTTTTGGAAAACATAACCTTAACCTCTTTACAGAGGGAAATGAATATTCCCTTAAAGCGGTTTCAAAGAATATTATAACACCCCCTATAATATCAAAAATAAATATTTAATTTTTTTGTTACCAATATATTAATTGTAATTTACTTATATATTACCAAACAAGTAACTTTTATATCATTTTTAATGTTCAAGTGGGATGTTATTTTGACGTCAAACGACATATATAGATTTAATCCCCATATTTTCATTAAAGATCCCTTTGCACTGTTAAAGAAATAATTAATAATTTTTTAAAAAAAGTAATTTTCATTGGAAATTATTTTCAAAATGTTTAAAAGAATCTTTTATATGATTTCATGTAAAAATATTTTCAAAATGTTTTCATTTCTTAATTACATGTTTCCAAAGTTCTTTCAAGGAAATGATCTTAAAAACATTTTTACTATTCATTAAATGTTATCTTGAAAATTGTTTTTCATAACGTTTTCAAAATTTCTTTATAAGTATTATATTTTTTTCAATTAAATGGTTTTCAAAACATTTTAAATCGTTCACTAAACATTTTCAATTATTTTCATTATAAACGGTTTTAAAAATGAATTTAAGAATATTTAAAATATTTTCAAGGAATAAGGTCTTCAAAATGATTTTATGTGTTCTTTAAAAGTATTAAATTTATATTCTATGAATATAATTTTCAAATGGTTCTATGTATTATAAATTCTTTTTCAATCATGAAAAAATATTTTCCTTAATAAATGTTTTTAGACTATATTTAAAAATTATTTTCCATCTCAGATGAAATATATTGATGTTACTGAAGCCATTCATGAAAATGTTCTAACAGTTCCCTGAATATCCATTTTATTAAAGAGTTATCATTAATTCCATGTTATTTTTGAAATCAATTTCTCTATCATGGGAATTTTTTTTGAAACTGATTTATCATTCATGGGTTATATTCTATTGAATACCACATCTTCTTTCATGGGCTATGTTAATGATGATGCGATTATTAAACTTCTATATTTCCACAAGTAATGATATGTGTTCATTTTTATGATACCAATTTAATTTCATGGTAAATTATTTTATTATTTATCATATTGTGGAACATGTATGTATGATTTCATTATGTGATAGGTGAGACCTATATCTGCTTCCAATTCATTGGGTAAAAGATTATACCAAATGAGATAATCATAGTTAGAATAAGGGTTTACTCAGTCCAGTAATACATAACTAGAATGTGGGTTTACCCCGTTTAGTAATTCATGGATAAAGTGATGGTTTACTCAAATTTTTAAAAATAGGGTAGAATATGGGTTTACACTGTTCTATTATATTTGGTCGGACTGAGGGTTTACTGGATTTTGTAATATAGGGATAGAATAGGGGTTCACCAGTTCTGTAAAGGACTTTGTCATCTAAGATTTTATTGTAATTAATGCCTTCAATACTATGGTAATCATTATATGCCTATGTGTTTCCAAAATTCCATGTATTCCTCATAAATTATGATTTAATGTCTAATATACTTCACTTAATATTGTTTCATGTCTTATTAACTTCCTAGAATTTTGGAAATATTCCTGAATATGATCTTTGATATGTAGTGTATACTTTTATATTATCATTCTCATTTTCTCATACCCTTATTCTCATATTTATGCATACATATATGCATTTTTATACCCTTTCTGGGCATTTGAGATCATTTGTTTTAATATTTATTCACATGTTTATGAATATATGCATTATGTTTTATGTTTCTAATGACTGTGCTAGCCACGATGAAACATGTTGGAGATAATGTATCTCACTTATGTACTAGTGTTTATGTTTTTTTATGTTTCCAACGTCACAATACAATCTGTCGTCTTTGGGAATCTCTCAGTATAATGTTTAAGAATTCCAAAAAAGTTACATAATGTCAATGTTTTTAAAGAGAGGGTCCCTAATGTTTTTGAATTTTCTCATTGCATATTGGTTATTGTTTCATGTCTAATATAAATTTCCTCAAATAAAAGATATTACAAATACAAGAGCGGAATCTGTGACAGGTGTTACAGAGGAAGATCTATTAGTGGACCTGTCTATGGCTCTCAGTGTGATCAATATGATAAAAAATCTAGGGATTGGTGGGAATAGTAAACCCATGATGGTAAGTGGATCATGGATTAAAGTTTACCAAGAACCATCCACCTTTCTTCTATTTTAAAAAATGATCACATGATTTATAAGAGCTTATTCAATGGATTGAGATGATCTTTATCTTTTATAAGACTCCTAAGGGTCCATAAGTAGTGTTTTTAATAAATATGCTCAAAGGACTAGGAGGAATTTTGTGGGAATCAGTCGTTCAAGATAATATGCATGAAGGCCTTACATGGTTTTTTTCAAGAATTTAATTATTGATAAGTTGTATCCTAATAGTATATACGTGGAAAAGACTCAAATAATTTACGAAATTGGAGAACGGGGATCATTCCATTATGTTGTACTCCACCCAATTTTTTCTGTTGGAGCCTCTAGCACCAGAACCAACCACCAATGATTATCTAAAGGTTCAGAGGTTCGAGATGGGGATTAGGGATTATTTTTGTTAAATGATTTCCCTTTCGAAACATCTAAACAATTTAGAGGTAGTAGACATATAATCAATAAAAGCTATTGGAAAATCATGAAGGACTATCTTGGGCAGAGCTTTTGTGGGTGTAACAGCTAGGGAGGTTGCATTTTTTACTCTGAGGAGAAAGTGCATGAGAGGTAATTGTTCTATTGTAACAGTTTTGGGGATTCTATATTGATGAAATAAGTTATTTTCATCTAATGTGGGAGTTGTGGGAATACTATTCATTAGTGGATAACGGTTCCTAGAACATTTCATCTCTATGGGAGACCTATACGTCCAAAGAGATTCTTTGATAATATATTTGTACGCAGTATGGTGGGATCCACCTTTTCCAAGGGGTCACAAGTTCATTTTTATGCTTCCATTGGTGGAAGGTATCATTCTTAGGACAAACTGGATGTCTAGGTAGCTATGTACGAACATATTTACACATTTCAGTATGCACTAGAATAATCTAATTTAGGGATAACAAAAATAAGAGGTACTATGATGATTTCATCTTCTATTATGATAGATTCTTTTTATATATGTGGTAATCATTCTTTTATATCGTCAAAATTGGTTGAAATTTCTATCTTTCCATCATCGAATATTCCATTTTTGTTGGATCATTCTATACATTTTTCAAAGTGGTTCAAAAATGGTTTTATGTGCCCCACATTTTAGGTGATGATATCCAACATTGATGTGGTTTGAAACATCTTAAGATCTGATATTGACATCTCTTACATAATTATTAAGATGTATTTTATGTTCATCATGACAGCTGTGAAATATTTTTATCACCATCCGGTACATTTATTTTCTATCTTTTGGTCAACTCACGGTTTCTTAGCTGAGTGGGACTCCAGATTTGGAATGTCAGATCCTTTTGGTTCTTATACCGGTATAATATAATGATATTTTATTGAAATGTTTCTTGATGTTTTGCAACCATTTCATGGGATTTTAGATACCTATTGTTGTGTGCACATACAATACGGTCTATTTGGATGATTTTCCTAGCTTACCACCATAGAGAGAGGTTGAGTTTACTATTGACCAGTTACCTAGAATGATCCCCATTTCTATTCCATCTAATTGAATGGAACCTGCTATGTTGGTGAAGCTAAAATTCCAACACAAGGACTTGAAGGTGATATGATTTTTTTCAACCTTGCAAGTCAGTATGGGAATAACCTATACTCATTTTTAATAAGTTATATGGGATCCATAGAAACATTGTTAACCATAAAATGTTTAAGCAGGTGACCATTAATAACAAGCATCCTTCACATAGAATTTATGATTTCTTTGATCAAATTACAGGGTCTTCTTGATTTTCTATGTTAGACATCAAGTTTGGAAACCACTTCTAGAGAGTCTGAGAGGATTAAATTACTAAGATAGTATTTCAGGGACGATATGGGAATTTATAGTATTGAGTTATTCTAGTCATTCTAACAAACTATCCTTCAATATTCATGGATTTGGTGATGAATATATATCATTGGTTCTTAAAATAATTTTTTTGTTTGTTGGTAGATGATATGATGGTGGACATTAAGTCATAGGAGTAGTATAAGGACCATTTTCCAGTCATTCATTGAACCTTGATAGAGCATCATCTATACATTAAATATTCCAATTGTGATTTTTGGATCAATTAAGTGATTTTTCTAGGGAATATCATTTTTGATATGGGTGTCTCATTTGATCCTGAAAAAGTGAAAGTAGTTATGTTTTTGGAGTATCCCAAAAACATGTTTTATATTTATTGACTCTTGGGTTTCATGAGATGTAATATATGGTTAGATTGAGACATCTCCATTATTGAATCATTGATGAAGAAATTATCTAGTAAAGGTGTAATGTTTTAATGGATTGGCATGTGTCATTGATATTTTTTGTAGATAAATATGAGTTCGACTTATGCCCTATTTTTTGTTCTTCTAGAACCAAGTTGGTGTAATTATTTTTTCAGTTATGCATCTATTATGATTTTGGAATTTTTTTTGACGTAGTTGAAATAGGTTGTGGGTTATGTATCAAGAGATTTATTCCCTGAAGAGAATAAATACCCAACCCATGTCCTGAAATTTGAAGTTTTCAATATTGTCCTAAATAAAATGGTGTTGCAATCAGTTTAGAGAGCCTTTTATGGGACAATATAATTAAAAAACATGGAAATATAATCTCAGTAAAAGAGATATAAAATTGTGACTAATAGTGTGGGTTGAGTATCTTTATATCATAGGACTTATATCATGTATACCCTTCTAAATTAGAATGTGGTGGGTGATGTAATGAGTATAATAGTATAGACACAAACCATGAATGAATCCGTTGAAAAGTGGTATATGATGAGTTTGTTTACTAAGATGATCTTGGGATTGGAAGAGGATAGTGGATAAGTGTATTTGGATTTAAAAAATGTTGAATTTTCTTTTGATAAGGGATTTCAACTTGAGAATTCAAACAACACCGAGATCCTACACTTAAGAATAATTATAAATGGTGGGGAGACCTCATGCGAGTAGTCCTGATCTATTAGTTATGATTTGTGATTTTGTATCAAGATGGTCATGCCATTTTCCATGATACATATGTTTCTAGAGAGTGTACACTTTTCATTTTGGTCCATGAATCTAGGAGATACAAATATATACCATGATATGAGACATTAGAATTGGTGGTTGAGAATGGGGCTGTCAATTACCATTTTGTATCATGATGTCTCACTTGTCAAAGATTTATGGTGGAACACCAGAGGACTGAATGGTTGATTCATCCTTTATCAATTCTGAATTGAAAGTAAGATAAAATTTATATATATATTTTTTCCTTTGGATTACCAAAAAATATTTGTGTTAAAGACAATTTTTTTAAATTATTGATAGACTCTCTTAATATGTTAATTTCTTTCTAATAAAGGAAATGATGGAATTGGAACGTATTGGGGACTTAATGATTTAAGACATAGCGAACATTAGGTGGTTTCCCTCTACAGTGGTTTCAAACATGGACTCAATGTTCACATCGATCTTATATAATTTTTTAAATGAGGAAATGGGTTCTAAGTTGAAATTTTTCTTGTATTATCATCCACAGTTGGATGGAAATACTGAGAAAGAAAACAAGGATCACGGTGAAATAATCCAAGATTGTGTTCATGATTTCTATGGATATTTGGAAATACATTTTACTTTTTTTAGTTAACTTATTTAAATAGTAATCAGGATTTCATTGGGATAGCACACTTTGAGGCTTTGTATGCAAATCCATGTTAGTCTTCCTTATGCTGCGAAGATATACAAGGGAAGTCATCAGTTAGGCCAAGTGTTGTTCAGGAGATGACATAGGGTGTGAAGTTTATCTAGAGACATTTGATCATGGAATAAATTCATTAGAAATATAATGTTGGCCATCTGTTTCAGTGATTTGTTTTTTAGTTTAGTGATCATGAATTTCTTTGAGTTTTTCCATTCATAGGACACAATAGTTTGGGATTGTATGGTATGTTGACACCAAGCTTTTTGGGTTTCATAGATAAAATTGAGAGACTAAAGAGGTTGGCATATATGGTGTTATTACCTTGTGTCTTTACTTTAATAAACAATGTGATTCGTCTTTCATTGTTGATAAGGTATATAATAGATACTTCCAATGCAATTAGATTAGAATATTTTGTTCTTAAGCCACATATCACTTCAGTTCAGAAGATAGTTTAGATTATGGATCTCTTGGGTAAGGTACTGGATTGTAATGTGAACCCATGTTCCTAGTATTCTGTAATCGAAGAATATATCACCACGACACATGGTATATTAAGACATTGATGAGTCAATACCATCCTTCTCTATTTGAGGATCGGGGATCTTGAGCTCATTCTGGGAAGTGAAATCTTTTTTTTGTGGGGATATTATAACGAACAATTACCTTTTTGTTATTTTATTATCTCTATTTTTTGTTTCCAAATTTTTATTTGGGAGAGTATTTTTGACCTCGAATTAAGAAGATAATTATAACAAAAAATGAAATTATTTGTTGGATTTATCACTTTTCCTTTCTTTTTTTCATTGGTTGTTGGGTAGTTACATGATGTGAAAAAGGGTTTCATGATGTGTAATGAATGGAATAATCATCCATTGGGTCAAATTCACAACATTAAAATTTACAGAATGTGTAGGGGTTACACATCTTGTAATTTCAGAATCCACTAATTAATTAAAAAAGGTGAATTGTTTTAAATTGTAACTTATAATAGTACGGATTATTGAGGTATACAATATTATACATCGTTTACTTCTCGTGGAGTTTTTATTAGGTTTTCATGCAATAGTTTGAGGACTAATTCTATTCTATATCCTTTTCTCCTCGACCATAGGTCTTAGCGTAGGTGTTTTTAGGGCCTTACATTAATTTAGATCTGTTTATTCCACGATAAATCAGTAAGGTTCTGAAATTATTCTTCCCAGGTAATTCATTATCTCGTTTTCTTACACTTTTTTGGGTGTCACACCATTTTATGTGAAAGTTGGTAATAATATCATTTTTACTATCAACCTTTTTTAGACTCTAGTATTGCATTGGCTTTTGAAGAAACTTTTATGGTTTCTAATCCTTTATGACAAATGAGGTTCGGTTTTCTACACTATTGAAGTAGGTGGATCTATTAAATTATTCATATTTATTTAATTTCTTGTTGTTCCTATTGACGTAACGATATATTAAAAGGAATTTCATGTGTTGAATTTGAAAATGAATTGGGTTCACGTTTTATATATGGGGTTTTATTTAAAAATTTAATTGAATGGATTTGAAATGGAAAATGGACATTCAAAACATGAAGCATATTGGATTGGATTTGAATATTTTTTATAAAAATGTGATCTTGGTTTTTAAAACAACAATTTTCAAACATTTCTTATCAAGAACCATGGGTATGTTATAAAATAGATTGATATTTTCTTATTGTACATAGCAACAATAAGAATTAATCTATTATATGTTGATGGTATATAGAAGGACTAGATGTTAGTTTGACATAACTATATTTCATATTAGTCTTGTGAGTGTCTAGTACGTTTTTTCACATAAAATATTTCCTAGATGGTAATAGCATTATTGTTTCTAGTTTTTTATTACACAAAAGATTTGATTATGGATATTATATCAAAAGTATATATATATATATATATCATTACATGCTAGTTCATGGATTTGTATTAAGTGGCATAAAATATGTGAAAAATCATGTATTATTTTTAAAAAGTATTTAAAATTTTCTATTTATAGAAATTCATGTAAATCAATTTTGTATTAATGCTTGTACTTTTGAATTCGTGTTATTAGAATATGTATATATATTATGGGGGTACCCTACTAGGATTTGTTTTTTGACACCATAATTCGACCTATGGGATGATATAGATATTTTTTTTCATTTTTGATGTAATGTTACGAAAATTCATTTGATTTCGATCTTAACTTTATATTGCTATTTGATTTTTTGATTGTTTTGAGGATACATTTTGTCACGTGGAGAATTGTTTTCATGAATTCTATTTATTTATTGATTAGAATATTTTTCTTCTTTGTATCTTCCATTGTTTTTTACTTGTACAATGGTTGTGTGTCTTATTTTCATTATGTATGTGAATAGTTATTTATTGGTGTTTGACCCCACCATATGATAGGATGACATGGGGGAATGGTTTGGTTCACCCTAGTTGGTATGTTATAAGTATTTTATTATTTGAGGCTACCATAAGAGTTCTGGATACTAGGATAAGTCTATTATGTTTGAGATGAACATATGTTTGATGACATATAAATTGATTTTGAGGCTTAATATTCTGAGATCGTGAATTGATTAATGAAATTGTAAGAGAAATTTTATTTTGATGAGTTATATTTATTGATTTGGTTTAACATGATCTATTCATTATCTTTTGGTGGATATATTATTTAAGGTGTCATAAACCATTAGTGTTTATATGATATAGGAAATTGTGGTAATTATAGGAAAACAAGTATTATCAAATAAATAACCT
The DNA here is from genome assembly GCA_963277665.1 of Viscum album. Lineage (NCBI taxonomy): Eukaryota > Viridiplantae > Streptophyta > Magnoliopsida > Santalales > Viscaceae > Viscum > Viscum album. The sequence goes on along the minus strand of OY728128.1, from coordinate 1,295,968,504 downwards.
GGGGATTAAAATGTTCTTTAGTGACTAAGGGGTTAATGTTATTTCAGAAAATGGAACACCATATTTTGGGTTTGAAATCTGAATGGTATGAGAAAATATTTTCAGTTAAAACACATTTTAATATTTTCTTTTGTAGGAATTATTTAATTCTAACTTCGGCTATTACAATTAAATAATAGAGATTAATTAATTATTTCATCATATAAAGTATTTATAATTTTTTTGGAATTATCATAACATTTGATAAAAATTATGGTTATGGTTATTTTCAAATGACATGTGGGATATATATTTATCCCTTTTATGGTTATATAATCATTTAAAAGATGATTTTTAGTTTTTCAAGCATGAAAAAATCATCTTAAATACTCATCATTTAGAGAAAAATATTTGATTAGAGTAGAAATTTTTTATAGAATGACATTATAAATATCATGTAATAATATTTAAATATGTTTTCAGTAGAAATGGTGAAATAATTTCTCAAAATTATGAAATTGAATGCGAAAAAAACACCTTATTACATTTATATCTGATGAATGAGATGGTATTTTAAATCAATAATGATTTATTGTTTTGTTTCCCTTAACATTCCATTTATCATTATCTTGTTAGTGATCAATGGCCTCACTCTTTCTCTAAAATTAATTACACTTTTTGTGCATGTCAAAATTTTAACTTCACCTCAATGTTATCTGAATTAGAGACTTAGTATGTGTTACTTTCGAAGACCCTCATACTTACATTTAAATTTTTTAATAATATGTTTTATTAAAAATTTGAAGGATATTTTGCAACATAATGTATTTTCAATTTTCCATCAAATGATTTCGGAGATAGAGTTCAAATTATTGGTATGCAATTTATTAGGTGGGGGAGATGTAACATGCATATATTTTAGAGAAATAAATTAGATTATATAATAAAAAATACACACAACATAGAACATATGTGATAATTAAAATCTTGAGACATTATGAAATATTTTATTTTAAATAAATTTAATCTCTTTGATAGATTGTAGTAAATGGAACCCATATATTTTAATGATTGAAAAAATATTCAACAAGAAACATGGAGCTTAAACAACCAACAATATATATAACTATTATAACCAACCCATGAAATCGGTAGGTCCAAATAGTATTACCAAAATTTTGAGTGATATAAATGTTTATGTATTTATCGCAATAAATATTTTTTTTTGTAAATTTTTTAGTAAATATTCAATTCAATTTCAGTAAATTAACTACATTCTTCATAAATATGTTTTCATTAAAATTGATATTTATTTTTTTCCTGAAAAAATAATTTAGTTAATTTTTGAAAAATATAGGAAATTATTATGATATAATAAAAATAATTTTTAATTCAAAATATAAAAATTTAGTTTTTGTGAAATTTTTTGATTTTTTAAAAAATATTAATTTCTAGTGAATACTCAAAAATACATATTTTTGGAAAAATTACATTTATTTTAAATAAATTAAGTAATTTAAAAGTCAATTTTTTATAATATTTATGCAACATAATTAATATCTTTTTATCATTAATCCACATAATTACATTTTAATCAACATTATTTTTTATTTTAATATATGTTTGTTTAAGAGATTAAAATTTTTTTATTCTAAAAACATTTTTCATATGAGAATTATTTATCCATTTTAACTAATTATAATAATCCAGAATGTGGAATGTTTTAAATGAAAATTATAGACAAAATATCATAATTTGTTAATTTACATTCATTATATTATAATAATTTGAGGTAGAGTTAATGTAAAATCCTCTCTTTCTTGAAAAAAAACCCTTCTCAAAAACCTTTTTCTGTCTTCGCCTCTTTAGGTATTATTTTAAAATTATTTTCATAATATTTTTGAAAATTTAATTGAAAAAATTGAATTAATTTTTTAAATAAAAATTAAAAAAATATATGAGAGGGATATTTTGATAATTTTCTGAAAAAGATAATTTTTTTGATGAATAGGTTAAATAATAATTTTTAATGGAAATTAGTCTTTTAATTTAATTAATATTTAACATAAATTTATATAATAATTTTTTAAAAGTAAATGTAGTAAAATTATATATCTATTAAACAAATTTATACATTTTTTTAGAAAAATTATATTTTAATCAAATATATAATATTTGTAAACTTTTATGCATTTTCTCTTTGAAAACACAATTTTTCATCATGTTTGTGGGATTAATTTTAAAATAATATTTTCCAATTCATTAATTGAAATTGAAAAAATTTATTGAAATTTTTTAATTATAATAAAATATATTATCTTATAATATCAATATTTTTTGACAGAAACAGAAAAATAAATTATTACAGCAGTTTTGGAAAAATGTGTTTATCCGATGATAAAAGAAATAGGTAAAGGTAAAAATGAATTCAAACTTATGTAAAATATATTTTCGCAATAATAATACCATGTACATTATATTATTGATAATTTCATATTTATTATTCTTATAACCTAAAAGAAACCCTTGTAGAATTCCTTCTCTTAAAAAATTACATGTTTTCTTCTAACCTAAATTATAAAAGGCAACCACATCTCCTCTTACATTCACCCCTTCAAGCCTCATTGATTAATAAAAAAACCTAAAAAATCACTTATATAATTCCCCTCTCTCATCCTAGATACCTTTCTCAAGGAATAAATACCTCCAAGGAAGGTTTTTGGTGCAAACCAAAATAAGTTACCTAATGAAGAGGAAATGTTCTTTGGTTATAAAATCATTATTTTTGTGTATGTAGGAGTACCACCTCACGAACTGATGTCCTTCAGTTTTCCATTTCCACCTCTCACAGTTGGGTATTGTGATAGATGTAATGTATATATATATATATGATATTTATGAAATAATTTGTCATGACCCGACCCTACCTAGGCTCGAGCCGGAACTACCCCAAGCCCGACTCCATAGGCCAGGGGCTGGAGACAAGTGCTGAAGGCTAAAAAACTCATGGAGGACAATTCCAAAGTACCTGTACACACACACACAACCCTCCCAATGAAAAACTGCAGAGTAAAAAATGAGAAGTCAAGTAAAGTACATGGAAACTTCTATAAATAAACCACAAAGTGCATAGACCTCTAAAAGTACAAAGTAAAAGCTGAATGTACAATGAAAAGAAAAGGGGAAAAACATAAGCCCAACCAGAAAATGTGCCACTACCCGGCAACAGGTAAACAAAAGAAAAACAGCTGGAAGGGTACACCACCTGGAACCCAACTCCGACCACTGCACGCGGTCCAAGTTCATGAACTCCTATGCTCCGCTGAAGTCACGGTCATCCAGTCTGTGGTCTGCAAGGGCACACCATGTGCGGTCAAAGCCCAAGAAGGGGTGAGTATAAAATTACATAGTAGGATACCCCGAAGGCTCGAGGGAGCAAAAAAGGAGGTACCGAAGGGTGAGCAATAGATTGAACATGAAAAATTAATGGAGTACAACTGAGAGTGCAGTAAAGTGTATCTGTAGAGATTCGAGCTCAACCCAACAAGAGAAAGGAGGTAGACTCGTCCATACACAAGAAGATTGAAATGGTGAGAAGATAAACTTCTCGTCGAGTCTTTGATACCTATAGCAGGAGACTAGACTCATCCAAACATGAGAAACTAGACATAGAAGACACGTGGCATACCTCTTGCGTCTTCGCCTCTCCTGGAAGGAGAGTATCCAAAACCCAAGGATTGGGTTCTGGAACAAGGTCTATACATATCTATATGATCAATCAAGAAGCCCGAACCAGATCATAAGGGGATCTCCATCCCGTAGCTCAGAACAAGAAAATAAGTAGCCAACAGTCCCTGAAGTAAACACCATTGATGCCCAACATCCCGCATGTCTGCCACGAACTGCAAGTCTAGGGGCTCAAATCACCGTACCTTGAAACAATCCTCTTCGGGCGGCACTGACTCGCCCGAACGGTTTTAGGTCACATCGCAAGGATGCGTCTTGGTGGGGAAAGTTCCCCTTGTACTTCAGAATTATGGGGGAACGTCAAGACACACCTCCTCACTGCCCTGCTGTCGAGAGGTTTCCACAAAGTCGACATGCGACTCCCTGCCCAGCCCCACTGGAGGGTAATCCTTGGAAGTCGACGGGTTCCCTCTGGAGGGATACCTGGAAAGAGTTGACGGGTACCACATTGCCCAGTCCGAAAAAAGGGTAATCCATTGTAGGGATACCCATCTAAATTCATCGATGAGTCCCAATGCCTTGTCCTGTAAAAAGGGTACACCACTGGAGGGAGGCTCGGAACCGTCATCGGGGACCACATCCCAGCCCAGATGGAGGTAAACCCGGCATCGGGGACCACTTTCCAAACCCGCTGGTGGTAATCCCGGAACTACTCTAGCCATCCCAACTAGATGGTACTACTCACTGAACAACGTTGTATTGTCCATCCCTACTGGATGGTAACCCACTGACCATACCTGCTGGATAGTAAAACTGGCCACCCCTGCTGGGTGGTACCCCAATGGCCATCCCTACTGGATGGTAACTCCTAGCCTGCCCTGCTGGAAACAACTTCCTAGGTAGAGGATCGGTGCCCGCGTAATGTGTTGGTCACATCGAATCCACAAGAAATCTACCAGGGATCATGAAGTGTTGGGAGAAACTCCCCGGGCCTCTTAGGTCGATCACTCTCCAATCCGCTGAGTCACTGTCGAAGTGTACTCAGACAAATCATCACAAAAAGTGGGAAAACACCAACGCTGTACGAGCACATGTAGTCGTAAATGGTGACGCAGGCCGGTGAAAGAGCACGGTACCGAAACCCCTAAAAACTGAAGAAACAGAGGAACCAAACCATCTCTACTAGCCAAGCGAGAACAGAACCAAGGGAAAACTCAACCCTGCTGGTCAACAAATGAGAACATGACCAGGGGAAAACTCAACCATGCTGGTCCACAAATGAGAATAGGACCAGGGAAAAACTCAACACTGTCGGTCAACAAACCAGAAAAGGGGGACCCTCTACGTTGCGCGAGGTCAAGATTACACAAAGCAGAAAACAGCACGCACATGGGGATGACACGACTTGTGGCCCCAAGTCAACTCCAACCAAGCGCACAAATGTTCTCAGATACAAACAACCACATGTAACTCCAAGCATCCCCGTATACTCCCAGAGTATACCACGTTTCCAGCCCAAAGGCTATCATGCACACGACACCCAACATCAACGTGAAGTGTGTAAAATTAACAACTCCAAATTTCCACCTCAACGGATGAGGCACGACCAACCACATCTCTTTAAACACCAACATCACTCTCCCAGGAGTGAACGCAATCACACACCAAGGTTTCCCTGCAATCATCGTAGGAAGAACCACCACTGGTACACCTTTCATATTTCCACATTTAATAAGATCGTGTAAGAGGCTCCACTCACCTGAAAAGATTACACCGTTGTATTCCACATGAAAAAACTTTTGATATAGGATATTTACTTGCCTCAAATATATATCTGACAGAAAATTCGCCAACAACGCCTTAAGCCCGAAGGGCATCCTGTGGTCCTCAGCCTTGGCCCCAAAAACAGTCGGGCGCATCACACCATTGCGATCCCCTCAGGAAAACATGTCAAAAGGACTGATCACTTGAGTGGTAGGATATCTGGAGAAAAAAATGTGTTTCGGTGCACTGCACACGAGCATTTCTACGTGGGACCTACATCCCGGTCCCAAAGCACCATGAACAGATCGCACCGTTGCGATCCTCTTGGAATAGTACACAAGATGGACTAATCACATGTCCGAAACGGACACCCGATGATAAAGCTGGAATTCACCACCAACTCCCAAAACGTCCCCCGTGGGGCCCGCACCATCGTGCAGAATTAAAGCGGGTGGATTGTGACAATGCAGTGCCCTTGGAAAAACACCCAAAAACGACTACTCACACTCCCCGAATGGACGCCTGAGGAAAAAGTTATAAAGTGCTGTGTACATCTCGAAGAGATGGGCCATGTGGCTCATGCCTCAACTCCAGTTTCAACTCCCAAAGCCACAATAGAAAACTCTACCTCAACACCAGGGTCACAACACCACTAACGACACTCAATTCGGACATCGGATGTGTCGGCACAGTCCAAAACAAGAATCCCAGGAAAAAGCACCCAACCACTTGACGGCGTGTCGTGCTTCCGAGGCCCCCTGTATCAAGGATTAAAACTCCCGAAACCATCTAAAAAAGTTTTCCTTGATGTCAAGAGTTCACTGTCGTAGACAGAATGCAAAACAGACATTCGTAATGAAAATTACGGACGTCCGAAGAGGGGACGAATTCCCCCTTGGGTGGGACCGACCTGGGCCGGCCGTGGAATTTCCGTCCATGCGCAGACTGGCCACGAGGGACGGTCACACCTGCCGCATGAAGACCCTCCTTCGGCGGGTCTTGTCACCCTCCGCGACCTCCCTGTCGCATGCCCCCAGCGGCTCGGCCTCGCCGCCTGGAGCCGCCGCTCGCTCGGCCTGCCGCGCCTCGTGCCGGTGCCCATGACCGGCCTGCCCCGCTGCCAAGCCCCCCGGCTAACCGCCTCCACCTGGCCTGGCACTGCCGTCGCCGTAGCGTGCTCCGCCATAGCCTTCCGTTGCCCCAGACTGCAAGAAACCCGCTGGAACCCCAAAATGACCTCCAAAACCCGCAGACTTCGATGGATGACGGCGATTGCCTCCGAACTCCGATTTCAATTCCGAAGAGTGCGATGGAAAGATCATAAAATATACTACACGATTAAGTGATTTTTTCTAGGAAATAGCAACCATTTGATGCAAATAAATGAGCTCAATGTAGATGCGGGAAAAGAAAACAAAAACGACAAATCCTACCTCTTAGCGTTGCCAGGAGCTTTATGGAGGGTCCGCCGTAGCCACACACCACCTTGGACAGGAGAGGATGGATCTCTATGGATGGGGTGCTCCTTGGTTGAGATTATTTCACAATAGGATGAACAAAGGTATTAGGGGAGGTGGTTAAGTGTTTAAATAAGACAACTAAGTAATATTTTAATTAACATAAACCCCCAAATTTAACCCGTATCCGAAACCTCTGGCGAGGTTAAGATTAAGCTTCCCCTAGGGTAAACATCACTTCCTGAGCACAACTGAGGTCTCGAAATTTTAATATGAGGCCCCATTCAAATGTTATTAAACTCAACGCCTGAGGTCGCCAAATTACGAAAACGCCCCCAGGGCCACTTTCCACTAACAGCCCGCGCCCACGAAACATACACCCCTCCTAGGGTAAAAGGCACACTCCGAACTCAATGGTGCCCTCGTTTTCCCAATCCGAGCCACCGTTTATGAGATACTTGAGTTGAGTCATTAAATGAATAAATTAATTATTTAATGTATCTGTTTCACGCTCCAATAGTGAGCGAGGGGTTCAACCGTCCCACACCGACATGTTTTATGTTGTTCCTAGGGTAAAAACCCCATTCCGGACCCATCCGTACACTTAGACCACTGATTTGAAAATCCATTTAAGAGTTATCCCATTTATTTCACGTTCCGAGTGTGATCGTACTAAAAACATAATTCCAGCCACACTAGGGCACAGAATCGAATGTCGTATGAAGGTGCTACTCTGGAATAACATCAAGAATATTCCAAAGTCTTTTATAGAAAAATCTGGGTTCTTACATCATTCCAGCCTTCATGCTTTTCGTCCCTGAAAAGAAAAACCAGGAAACAACTCATGGTACTATGCACACACCTGGCTCTTCCGTACTCAGAAGAACTCATGCACAGTCCCGCATCAATGCACATAGACCAAAAGGTTTGATCTATTCACGCGTGGTCTGCCCTTGCCGATGACATGCATAGGGGCATGCCCACATCTTCTCGGGTAAGTCACGTGGGAGACAACGTGCCCCCACTCCAGACCATGTGGTTAGGGAAAGGCTGTAGGGAACCTCTTCATCCCTTCACATGGTCTCAAAAGGCCCAAAGGCCCTCGGGGGTATCCCACCTCCCCGATCGAACCTTTACGTCGCACGACACAACTGGAATCACCGTTTGGACCTGGGAACATGCTTGGTGATTCCATCCTTCAGAATATCCATATGGTAAAACACCCAAGGATATTTGGTCATACAAGATCCCACTGTCGATGTCCCATGACCCAGACTCTCTTTCATGCAAGGAGAGAAAAGGCGTTGACACCATCGACTAAAGAAAAAGGTTCTACACCTTTTACCTTATCAACAAAGGGTTACACTGATACCCCAAGTCATCATGGTAACAACTCATGCACGGAGCAGGGATAAAATCACTTCACGCACAGAGTCTAACAATTCTATTTTAAAAAGTAGAAGAGTTGTAAAGTGTACCTAATATCACCTCATGCTCTACGGGGTCGTAGACATCCAAAGATCATGGTTGTCCATGGTCCCAACTGTCTTCTCTCAGAGTCTGACATAGATCGCATGGTGGTGATTGGAAGACCTCGTATGGTCATATTCCAATTCCTACTCCTCCCCCTCCTCTGCTAGTACCACCTCTCTGAGTGCTACTCCAATTATAGCACTTCCTCTGTCGTGGTGGTGCACCTACTCCCAGCCCGATATTCTCAGTGCGCCTGGTCGGGCAGTCTCGTGCCAAATTACCTTGTCCATCGCAAGCATAACACCAACTCTCTCTAGGCTGAATTGGTTCCCTCCGATGCCGCTATGGTGTACGACCACACCCCGGAGTCCGGTTATTGGAAAGACACATGTGTCGAGGTTCCGCTTACTGACGCCCGCTAGCTGCAGCAGACGTCTCGGCTCTATCGAGCCTACTGCCACCACCAACTTTAGAGCATGACAGGAAGCTCTCTGCCACCAATGCCTGATCTAGCACCCCGGCATATGTGGATATGCACAAGGGTGCTATGACAATGCGAATCTCTCTGTGGATGACCTACTCAAACTTCCACGCTTGGAAGTTTCCGTTGTGGACCATGTCCGGGCAAAAGCGTGCACGGTCTGCGAAACTAGCCACATACTTGGCCGCCGTTATCCCTCCCTGCTGAAACTGTAGGAGCTCTTCAATCCGAACAGAGCATAATAAGGAGGGGAAAAATCCTCACGAAACAACAACAGAAATTCGCCCCATGAAATCGATGACACATCAAGAATCTGAGTCAACAGACTCCACCAACCCCAAGCTGCTCTATGGAAAAGTTTGGCACCACAGCCACCATATGATCTTCCGGTGTCTGCACAAGACTGAAAAGGTCAACCACTGTCTCTAGCCAAACATCTGCTGCCTGAGGGTCTGGCTCACCACTGAACATCAGTGGTCTCTGTCGCTGCAACTCATGGAGCACGCTCAACCTGCACTCAAGCTCAGCCTGCTCCGCTGAAGCTATCTGATGCTCACCGGGTGGGGGTGATGCTACCGGCCCACCTGGAGAAAGGGACTCACATGATGGGTCCTGGACTGCGGCCTCGTAGCTCACAGGTTCGTCATCAGAAACTAAAGCTGGTGTCCTAGCTGGCTGTCTTCGTGGATACATCCTGAATGTTATCAAGGAGTGCCACGGTAAGATGATCATATATGTATATGACAATAACAAAAATGGGGACATGGCTCAAGAAGGAAAGTCAAAACTCAATCCAATGTGATGCACAATCCAATTTTCCCTGCAACGAGTGTCTCAGCATGCCGAGTCGACCAGAGTGTTATCAGGGTCCTGGTGAATGGATGCGTCGGTCGCCACAATATCACTGGACTCCCTGACATGAGAGCCGCTCTCGAGACACGTTAACACATTTGGCCTAAATCCCAACCAATTACTTTTTAGAGATTTCCGAACAACGTCCCAAGGAATGAACTAACTTTGATACCACATTGTCACGCCTGACCCTACCCGGGCTCGAGCCACAACTACCCCAAGCCCGCCTCTATAGGCTAGGGGATGGCGAAAAGCACCAAAGGCTAAACAACTCGGGGAGGCCTTTGCCTATGTACCTGTAAATACACACGCATCCCACTCAATGAAAAATTGTAGAGTAAAAAAGAAAAGTCAAGTATAGTATAGGGAAACTGCTATAAATAAACCACAAAGTGCATTTCCCTCTAAAATTACAATGTAAAAACTGAATGTACACTAAAAAAGGGAAAAAACACGCACACAACCAGAAAAGGTGCCACAACTCGGCAACAGGTAAACAAAAAAATAGCTAGAAGGGTCCCCCACCTGGAACCTGACTCCGACCACCGCACATGGTCCAAGCTCTTGAACTCCAAAGCTCCGCTGATGTCACGACCAACCTGTCTGTCGTCTTCAAGGGCACACCATGTTAGGGAAAAGCCCAAGCATGGGTGAGTATTAAAATACTCTGTAGGATACCCTGAATTCTCGATGGAGCAACAAAGGAGGTACCGAAGGGTGAGCAGTAGATCGAACTGGAAAAAGTAAAGGAGTACAAGCGAGAGTGCAGTAAAGAGTAACAGTAGAGAGTCCATATCAACCCAACAAGAGAAAGGAGGTAGACTCGTCCGGACACATCGAGCTATAAATGGTGAGAAGATGAAATTCTCGTCGAGTCTTCGCTACCTATAGAAGGAGAGTAGAATCATCCAACCACGAGAAGCTAGTCCTGGAAAGCATGAGACATACCCCACGCGTCTTCACCTCTTCTAGAAGGAGAGTATCCAAAACCCAAGGAGTGGGTACTGGAGCAAGGTATATACATATCCATATTCTCAATCAAGAAGCTCGAACAAGATCATAAGGGGATCTCCATCCCGTAGCTCTGCTCAATAAAATGAGTATCCAACAGTCCTAGAAGTAAACACCATCGATGCCCAACATCCCGCACGTCTACCCTGAACTGCAAGTCAAGGGGCTCAAATCACCACACCTTGAAGCTATCCGCTTTGGGCGGCACTGACTCACCCTCACGATTATAGGTCATGTCGCAAGGACACGTCTCGGTGGAAAAATATCCCCTAATACTTGGGAGTTCTGGGGGAACATCAACCCACACCTCGTCACTGCCCCGCAGTCGAGAGGACTCCTCAAAGTCAACAGGCGACTCCCTGCCCTGCCCCACTGGAGGGCAATCCCTTGAAGTCGAAAGGTTCCCACTGGATGGAGACCCGACAAGAGTCGACAGGTGCCACACTACCCAGTCCCGAAAAAGGGTAATCCACTAGAGGGAGACCTGACTAAAGTCTTCGACAAGTCCCAATGCCCAGTCCCGTAAAAAGGGTACTCCACTAGAGGGATGCTTGGAACTGTCATTGGGGACCACATCACAGCCCAACTGGAGGTACAACCGACATCAAGGACCACTTCCCTGCTCAGCTGGAGGTAAACCCGGCATCAGTGACCACTTCCGAGCCCCGCTGGAGTTAAACCCGGAACCACTATGGCCATCCCGACTGGATGGTACTATTCGATGAACACCGTTGTACTTTCCATCCCTACTGGATGGTTACCCACGGGCCATGCCTGCTGGATGGTACAACTGGACACCCCTGCTGGGTGGTACCCCAATGTCCATCCCTGCTGGATGGTAACTCCGGGCCAGCCCTGCTGGAGAAAAACTCCTGGGTAGAGGATCAGTGCCCTTGTAATGCGTTGGTCACACCGAATCCACAAGAACTCTACCAAAGAACACGAAGGGTCGAGAGAAACTCATAGGGCCTCTCAGGGAGATCACACTCCAATCCACTGAGTCACTATCGAAGAAGACTGAGAAAACCCATCCCAGAAAGTGGGATATCACCCATGCTGTATGAGAACACGTAGTCGTAAACGGTGCTGCAGTCCGGTGAAAGGGCATGGTACAGAAACCCATCACAACTGAAGAAACAGAGGTACCCAACCATCTCTGCCGGCCAAAAGAGAACAGAACTAGGGGAAAACTCAACCATGCTGGTCAACAAATGAGAACAGGACCAGGGGAAAACTCAACCCTGTAGGTCAACAAATGAGAACAGGACCAGGTGAAAACTCAACTCTACTGGTCAACAAATGAGGGCAAGACCAGGCAAAAACTCAACCCTGTTGGGCAACAAACAAGACCAAGACCAGGGGAAAATTCATCCCTGCTGGTCAACATACGAGAACTGGGGGGACCCTCTTTGTCGTGAGAGGTCAAGAGTACGCAAATCATAACACGACACACACATGAGGCCCACACGACCTGCGGACCCAAGTCAACTCCAAAAAAGTGAACAAACGTTCTCAGATACAAACAACCACATGTATCTCAAAGCATCCCAATATACTCCCAGAGTATACCACGTTTCCAACCCTATGGCTATCATGCACACGACACCCAACATCAACGCAAAGGGCGTAAATGTAACAACTCCAAATTTCCACCTCAACGGCTGAGGAATGGGTAGCCACATCTCTTTATACACCAACATCACACTCCCAGGAGTGAACACGGTCACACGCCAAGGTTTCCTTACAATCATCGTAGGAAGAACCACCACCAGTACAACTTTCATATTTTCACATTTATTAAGACCGTGTAAGAGGCTCTTCTCACCTGAAAGGATTATATCGTTGTAATACTCATGAAAAAACATGCGAGATAGGCTATTTACTAACCTCAAATGTATTTATGACGGAAAAGTCGCCAACACCGCCTTACGCCTGAAAGGCGTCCCTTGGTCTTGAGCCTCTGCCCCGAAAACAGTCGGGCGCATCGCACCATTGCTATCCCCTCGGGAAAACACGTCAAAAGGACTAATCACATGAGTGGAAGGATATCTAGAGAAAGATATGTGTTCCGGCGCACCACACACGAGCGTTGCTATGTGGGTCCCGCATCTCAGTCCCAAAGAACCTCGAACGGATCACACTGTTGCGATCCTCTCCGAAAAGTACATAATATGGACTAATCACTTGAATGAAATGGACACCTGGTGATAAAGCATGAATTCACCACCAATTCCAAAAACAGCCCCCATGGGGCCCACACCATTGGGCGGAATTAAAGAGGGCAGATTGTGCCAATGAAATGCCCTCGAAAAAACACCCAGAACGACTACTTTCACGCCCCGAACGGACGCCTGATGAAAAAGTTATAAAGCACTACGTACAGCTCGGAAGACAGGTCATGGGTCCCATGCCTCAACACCGGTTTAAACACCAAAAACCACACTTGAAACACCTCCTCAACGCTAGGGTCGCGACACCACTGACTGAGCTCAATTTGTACACCAGATGTGTCCGTGCAGTCCAAATCATGAATCCCTGGAAAAAGCACCCAATCGCTTGACGGCGTGTCGCACTTATGAGGCCCCAATCTCTGGTATTAAAATCACCCAAAACCATCTCTAAATGTTTTCCAGTACGTCTCTAGTTCACTACAGCAGACATCATGCAAAACAGACATTCGTAATGAAAATTACGGACGTCCGAAGAGGGGACGAATTCCCCTTTGGGCTGGACCAGCTTGGACCGGCCGGTCCACCCGGCCGTGGACTTCCGGTCCGCTCACAGACTAGCCATGAGGTCCGGTCACGCCTGCCGCGTGAAGGCCTGCCTTCGGCAGGTCTTGTCTCCCGTCGCGACCCTACGGTAGTCTGCCCCCGGCGGCTCGGGCTGGCCTCCTGGAGCCGCCCCTCGCTCGGCAAGCAGCGCCTCGCGCCGGTGCCCTCGACCGGCCTGCCCCGTTGCCATGCCGCCTAGCCGACTGCCTCCGCCCGGTCTCATGCCACCGCCATTGTAGTGCGCTCTTCCGCAGCATTCCTCCGCCCCTGACCACCAGAAACCCGCCGAAACCCCCAAACGACCTCCAAAACCCCCAGACTTAAATGAATCAAGACGATCGCCTTCGAACTCCGATTTCAATTCCGAATATTAGGATGGAAAGATCATAAAATATACTACACGATTAGGGAATTTTTTATAAGAAATAGATACAATTTGATGCAAATAAATGAGTTCAAATTAGGTGTGGGAAAAGAAAATGAAAACAACAAATCCTACCTCTTGGGCGTTGCCCGGAGCTTCACGGAGGGTCCGCCATAGCCACGCACCACCATGGGGTGGAGAGGATGGGACTTGAAGGATGTGGAGCTCATTGGAAGAGCTTCTTTCTCCAAAATATGTACAAAGGGATGAGTGGAGGTGGTTATGTGTTTAAATAATAAAATTAATTAAAATTTTCACTACCTTAAACACCCAAATTTAACCCGTATCTGAAACCTCTTGTGCGGTCAAGATTAAGCTTCCCTAAGGGTAAACACCACCTCTTGAGCACAACGGTGGTCTCGAAATTTTAATATGAGGCCTCGTTCAATAGTTATTATACTCAACACCCGTGGCTTCGAAATTACGAAAACGCCCTCGGGGCCCTTTTCCACTAACGGCCCCACCCGGGAAACGTACACACCTCCTAGGGTAAACTACATGCACTGAACTCAAAGGTACCCTCGGTTTCCCAATCTGAGCCACTTTTTATGACATACTTGAGTTAATCCGTTAAACGAATAAATTAATTATTAAATGTATCCGTTCAACGCTCTGATAGCGAGTGAGGGGTACAAACATCCTACGCCAAAATGTTTTAAGTGGTTCCTAGGGTTAACACCCCATTCTAGACCCATACGAACACTTAGAACTCTGATCTAAAACTCTATTTAGGAGTTATCACTTTTATTTGGCGTTCCCAGTATGAACGCACTGAAAACATAATTCCGGCCACACCGGGGCTCAGAATAGCATGCCGTATGAATGTGCTGCTATGGAATAACATCAAGAATATTCCAAAGTATTTTATAGCAAAAACCGGGTTCTTACATTATTAAATATATTTATAAATTAAATAATATATATCTTTTACTTTTCATTATGTGTGGAATATGATGATATAACTCTTGTGTCTGTCAGACTATCACATCACAAAGCGATTTGATTTATCTTTCACTAAAACATTATATTAAAGAGATTAGGAATAATATAATGATAATATGTAACATAAATAAAATAATAATAATATTTACTATTATTTTTCATAGTAAAATTATAATATATCATTTTGTTTCATATATTTTTCAGTCATGGTATGATGATAGCGTCAATTGTGTTCTTGTAGACAACCGCTTTCACAAAGCAATGTGACTCTCTTTTTCCACCTCACCACATGAATTATATATGTAAATATATTTATTGAAATTATATTTTATTTATGATATTTTTATCATTATATATAGATAAAGTATTACATAAATCCTTTCTAAATGATCCTTGATAAATAGAAACATTACTCATGGGTATGTTTGGCATATGGTCTACATGATCATAGAATAAATTATTTTTCAAAAACAACAGTTATAATTTTTCATAAAAAGTATAATTAATGTTTATATATAATAATTATTTCATTATTATTTTCCATATATGATATTACTATGTCATATGAATATGAATAGAAACATTCATAATAAAAAATTAATGAGACAAGAGGCAAATAGAAACTAAATCAATGAAAATAAAAAAATATATTTAACAATAGGGTCATAAGATGTTATAAAATGGTCATATGAGGAATTAAAAATATTAATATGGTTTTTAATAATTTAATAACACATTTTAGACCACTATACAATAGGTTAAATTGCAATCAACTAAAAAGATATGCAATGTAAATGATACCTTAACTCAACATCCATTCATTAGTTTAAACCAATGCAACATTGATTATATAATGATATGATTATGTGTGTAATGACAATAATTATTTATTTTTTACATCCAATTTTCTAATGTAGATTTGTATTTTACAAAAATCATCATTTAATTTATTAACCCCAAATATAATTATTTGACCATTGTCGTGGATTTTTTTTCAATTTTTATTTTTTATAACATAGGTCATGTAATGAATATATACTCTATTATGAGGTGTATACAAAGCCTATTTAACATTTAATATAATTAATTTAATTTTTTGAATAATATTTTATTTTTATTGTAATTTTATCCTTTATTGTGATTTCAATTCAAATTTACCAAATTGGTAAGTGTTTTATATGAGAATCTCGTCGATTATCGGTATTGTTTATGATTAAGTCTTTAGGGTTGAAATATTATGATCTAAATATCAAGGATATAAATTTATTTCTATTATGTTTATTTGTGATATGTTAATGTAATACTACAATTTTATAGTATTTTGTACATAAAATAATTAAGGAATTGTTTTAAAGAAAAATCTCAATTATTTATTTCTTTAGTCGAATAAGACTTCACTTATTCTCCTAGATTAAGATGTTATTGAGGTGAATTATCCCTATTAAACCAAGGATTGAGGAATAAATTTAAATAATTACCAATCTCTATACATTTTACTCATTGGACATTATTAACCTCCATTTCACTGATCGTCTTCATCACCTGAACTCAATAATCATGGGTATAATGGATGATCCTTCCAAACATGAATCACTTTCTAGTTTCTTTGAATAATTCCCTTAAGTGCTTCTTTCCTTATTTTTTTTGACACATAGAGCGTTTAATCATTTTCCCATTAACATCGTCTTCATATTATCTTACATAAAACTCCATACATAAATTCTTTGGGATGTTTTTAAATTTATGGATATTGAAGTCATTAATCATAACATGATATAGCTGGATGAGAATAATCATAAGTTTTTAATCAAATTATCCCATATATTTTGGTTACTTATTAGTACCATGAATGTATTTTCTACCATATCCATCATTTATTTTTCTTATCCAAGTTATATCGATTTCTAAAAAAGTTCAAATCAGGATTTATCAATAATAACACCATAATGAAATTATATAAAATAACCATAGGAAAATTTATATTTAATATGTTTCACTCTATAATAGAATCGTATTAGCCTATATTTCTAGTAGTCCAATCTGAATTATTATGTGGTCTTCATAGATTTATTTATGTTGGTTCTCTCTAACATCTTAACTTTATTCATTAAAAAAATAAAGCATTCACAATTTATTATAAAAAATATGAGTAAATAAAACATACCACATGAGAGTTTTTTGTAATGTTTATATTTCTAAACCCACTAGTCATTCATTGAGTGAAGATCTTGTTGACACACGACCAACCAATTTCTAGGTTACTACTCTTAGTTGTATCTATGCAAAGATGAATCCAATTTATTGTATTCTTATCAAGCTAAAATTAATAGGAAAACGACATAGAGAAAACATAAAAAGGATTTTATCCTACACTTATAATTATACCTTTGACCCATCCATATAATTTTTACTATATTTATGTTGTAATAATTCATAAAATTAACTACACTTATTTTAAAAAATTTCTAATAAAATCCTCAAAATTATCAATACACTTCTCTGATACCATCTATTAATACCTGATCCAAATAGACCATCATTTTTAATTATTTTCATTTGTTAAATATTAAAAATCATATTAAATTACACAATACCATGAATGTATATTTTAGTTTCTTTGAGGTACAATTACATAAAGAACATATTTTATGAAATTTCCAAACTTATCCTTAATTGTTATAAACTAGTCTATGTTATATAATTCTCATTAATTATACTCATAATCATAAATCAGGGAATAAAATATAAAAAATGGGTTATAAAAAATGATAAGTAAATGATTTTACCAATATGAATTCAAGGGTTAGTGTATAATAAAATCTGAAAACATAATAATTATACAAATATCATATTACGATGAAAATGGAATAATAAGTGTGGTATTGGAAGCCCAATAGAAGAACATTTTATCTCATCTGTGGAAATGTGTACCATTGAAAAAGTGTGAATGTTAACCATGAAATCATGGAATAAGGGAATGATGTCATAAGTCCCAAGAATAATGAAAGTATAAATAACATAGAACATTAAATACTATGTATAAAACAATAATCAATTTTAATACCACTATATCAATGTGTATAGATTATAAATTGGATTAATATCACAGTATATTATCATAAATATAATAGATAGAGTAACAGAGCGTATTTGGTTCAATACCCATTCAATTAAACATAGTGAATATAGTCCCATAGTTTATGTTTTTCTTCCAATTTCTATAAACATAGAGGAATGATTCCCTTTTTAGATTTTATTCATTAAACACTAATATAAACATAGTAGACATCTTACCTAGGGGGATTGGGTTCACACCCAATTCCCATAAATATAGGGTAAGTGTCCCCCTTTTTCTCCCCAATTTCACATTTGAGACCATTTATATATTTATTTTTATTATATATTATGTTTCAGTATTGTTTTAGGAGGTTCATAAGAGTTTTGACAATATTTGAAAGATTTTTTGGAGCTTCTCGGTTTTAACACAGTGAGTAGAAACTATGCAATACCTCTAAGAAACTATGTAAGAGAAGATATTGGGTATTTCGAAAGTTCATGGTTGGTGAATGGTTTATCCAATCCATGAGAATACCCAGGAAAAATTATACATTTTGTAATAGTAGTGAAAGAAAAGGTTATAACTCGGTTTTTTACTATGTGAGATAACTATTGAAGTTGTTTCTTGAGACATTATCTCATTAATAGTTGACATATTGTATAGGTAATTATGTTCCCTTACCATGAATCATCCAATTACAGACAAAAAACATGAATCTAATATGATTTAAATTCAAAGATGAAATTTTAATTCATGATTAATCACAATGTATAATTTTATTTCTTCCCAAGGATAGTAAAATGATCTACAAAGATCATGGAGTATGTTTGATGTGATTAAATGTGAAATGGTGGCCCATATTCATCAGTAAGTCTATGTTCTTGTAATTTTTTCTTAGATATCGACAAATTCTATTTTCTAGAACCATATATATAATATTTTGTGGATAGATTAACATTATTTGATTATTGTTTCTAATATCATTACAAATAATTATTTTATTTAGAGAAGGCAATGTTGACTGTGATCAAATCTAGATAATTATTGTGTTATTCTTCATTCTTCAATTGGTTTGTGATGCAGGTGTGGTATCTATGGACTCTACACGATTATAACTTGAATTAAAATCTTGTTATAAATGTATTTCTTGATTTTGGTGTGAAATAATTGATTGATTTTTGTTAGAAACCTTTTTAGTGATGGATGTTGAAGATTTTTTATATTGGAAGGTTTTTTGAAAAATGTTCATAAATTATAATATTGAATTGAGAATTTAAAATTATTGAATTTTTTTATTCAATGATTTTTTTGAAATGTTTCAACGGAAGAATGGTTTTATGAGAAATGGTTAGGATTGTTTTTTGGAATAGAAAATTGCATATATTCATGTTTTACATTATGAGGCCTTGTTTATCGTAGACTTGGTTCTCAGATCCAAATGTGTAATGGAACAAAGGATTGATCACCTTGTGAAAAAATTGTTGATAGAGGAGAGAAATATCATGGGTATGTAATGATCAATTGGAAAAACATCAATGGTTGTGTGGATATATGTAATTGGTATTTAAAATTAAATTAGAAATGGTTTTTAATAACTTTTTATTAATTTCCATGGAAAAATATTTTATATTAGAATTTTATTTGGATTTTATATAATCAAAATTAAATTGTTTTAAAATATTTTAAATAAATTTCACTCGCTGATTCTTCG
Organism: Viscum album; assembly: GCA_963277665.1. Lineage (NCBI taxonomy): Eukaryota > Viridiplantae > Streptophyta > Magnoliopsida > Santalales > Viscaceae > Viscum > Viscum album. The sequence goes on along the minus strand of OY728128.1, from coordinate 1,295,948,891 downwards.
ACTAGTGGTAGGGGTTAAAAATACATTAGTGAATCCTAATGATCTTAACATCACAAAATTCTTGAGAACTATTTTTAATTTGTAGATGTCATCTATTGAGACCTAGGAAAAGGAATGATATATCATTTTTTAAGTGATTCTTCATAATAGAATGGGTGCGAATTGTAGAGTTGGAACATGGACTAGGTTTAGAGTTTCTATATATATTTCTATGGTTTCATTGATTTTTGTTTTATTTTTACCCCTTTGGTTATTTCAATTGGTTTCATCATTTATTTTTATATGGTTATTCGTTTTGTTATATTTTTAGTTTAATTATATTCTCATCAATCAAATAGTGATTTTTGTGTTACTATTTTTGTGGTTTGGATGTTTAAATTCCATTGGGAAAATCATCCCTTAATTGTTCATGAGGACCTTGGAATAATTATTATCCTTTGTTGTCATGGGGAAGATTCTAAAGTCCAATAACACCCACCTTCTATTTCAAAGACAATGGATGTGAGGCTAGATTTTACATGTTGTATTATCTAGTTTAATCCTTGGGTATTAATTATGTTGAGTCCATGATTTCGATACTGTAACAGAATTGATTTGTTTTTCAGTTCGTTATTATGGTATCAATTATATTGGATTGTTGAAACATAAAATTTATATCATAAAAAGGTGTGTTGATCCTCTTCATGTTTAACATCATGTTACTAGGGAGTTTGGGTACATGAGTGTTTCTTTATACTTCTAGGTGAGTCGTCACCTCATTATCACATGTTTTGTTTATGAGAGGTTCATAAAATGCATTGAGAGAAAGAATATCACATTGGTATTCATTTATCCTTATCGATTTAATCATTTAATGATTTGGTAATATTTAAGGTAGATTAGTTTTTAAAGGTGTTGGTCATGTTATCAAAATACGAGAGTTTTAAAAAATTTTATGGTGTAATTTTGAAAATGGATAGAGTGGTTTATTCTGGGAAAAGATGATTTTGAAATTTTTTTTATGATAATATAAAATAGATAGGCCTCCAGTGTAATGAGAGTAATACTAAATGGTGTTATTTTGTTATAGAAAATGGTACCAGGTAGGTTCCTTATGAACCAACTCAAAGAGGCTCATTATAATGGGGCTGCACCGAAGCCATAAGTCAACCAATAATTGGTACAAAGTATTATCCATTTTTAGCCAAATATATAGGGATTATATATGATTAAATAATAAAAATGGATCATTGAGTTCAATTTTCTTTGGCATACCTATAGAGATAAACGTGAAGATGGAAATGTATATGTTATAGTATCTTTCAAACTAGTGGTTGGATTTTATGTTTTAGGCTAAATTAGATCATGGTATGAAATTTTAGGATTTTGTATAATTTTTTAACAACTTGTTATATTATCACGTGTTAAAATTTCAGGAATAACTAACCTATTAATTTTAAATATGAAGAATCACTCAATTAAGACTTTTGCTGCAGTTTTTTTTATTTTAATTTGATTCTCACTAGAAGATATATCATGTGAATCCGTGAAGGAATGGATTCATGAGTAGGGCTTGAAACTAGATATTTGATCAATGATTTCCATGGTTTTTATAATGTATTAAAAATAGATGGTCAATAAAGAGATGACTGTAGAAAGGTAAATCTCTGGAAACCTGGTCATATTAATCATGTTTATTCCTATGAGAACATATTTGAACTCAAATGATAGAAACAATAATAGGATATATATACCTTTTGTCAAGGTTGCGGTTTATCTTAGAATCAAACTATGTGAAGTCTAAATATTCATCATTAATTGAAAATTAATTCGAAATGCTTTCAATTTGGGTCACCCTACCATATGAATCAAAATTTTATGGAACCACCTAGAGATTTTCTCAATTACAACAATATGAGATATCGTCAATTTTATTTTCATAGTGAATCAAGATTGGACAACTCTTATTTTTTTGGAAATCATATGCTTAAATTTTATGAATGAAACAAAATAGTTCTCTTCAATTGAATGGAGAAAGCCATCAAGATTCTAGGAATACCCGGACTCCACAACAAGTGAAATCTCAATAAGGTAATAGAGAATAATGTACAATGAGGAAGATATTTTATTGAGATGATAAAGTGATTATGAATGTTTAATCAGGACGATCATTGGTGAGAGGAATTATAAGTTTGATGGATACCATTATACAAGATGTTTTTAGTTTGGTAGCATCATATTCATTTAATAATTCTCATTTCATTGATCAGATGGGTTTACATGTTGACAAAATGCATTGAATTTTGATAATCTATACACCTTTGGGATAATAAGAGTTCCATTCCTTGAAATCTGTATCATGTTTGATAATCATCAATGGGAATGAGTAGGTATGGTATTTTTATATGATAGAATTGGATTTTTATGACTTGATTTTGTGAATGGATTGGTTACTCAACATTGAGGACAATATCGATTGTTATGCATTGTTTATGAGTTCCAAATATTCTGATGTTGTATGCTTCAATTTATGAGAGATTTGGTAGTGGATGAAAGAATACCATGAAACTTGTTATGTATGTATAGAACACTTTCATGTCAATTAAAAATATTTTATTTGGCATTATTAGATGAGGAAAAGAATAGATATTTTTCATCTATTGTGGACCAGTTCCTTGATTTTTTTTATAGATAATTTTTCAGGATTCCCACAAAACACAAAAGTGGGTTTTATGATTTATTTCCTACTAGAAACCTGCTCTATTTCCCTTCAATATTATCTGATGAAATAAACAGAATTTGTGGAATTGAAGGATCTGTTGGAAGAGTTGGAAAGTAAAGGGTCTATCTGACTGAGCACATCTCTAGGGGAAGCACATATTTTTTTTTGTGATGGAGGTTGATAGGTATCTTGGGATTTGTATATTTTATCATAATATTATCAAGTTTATGATAATGAAATGACATCCAAATCCAAAAATTTTGGTTCTTTTTTATTAATGTTGGGTATCTTTGTGGTTCTATAAAATTAACATGAGTTCATGCTATCACTAATTATGGGTTCAGAAAGAGGATATAATTAAGAAAGATTGGAGAATAATATGATCCCATTATGAGATCATTATTATACCTTTTTGACTTATGAATTCACAAATGATATTTATGTAATTGTTGAATCATACATTTCATAGGTAGGTGAATTCATTTGTGGTTGTGTTTTTTGATGATATAATTGTGTATTCAAGGAAACAAGAGAATCATGTGAAACAATTTCTATTTTGTTGGTGTGTCTTGTGAGAGAAGAAATATTATGCCAAGCTATTGAAGTGTTATTTTTATATTTAATAGTTAATATTCACCAGCTATATAATTTCTTAAAAATAAATTTTGTAGATCGTAAAAATGATAGAAGTTATTATCTCTAAGAAAGAGTTAAATAATTTCATTAAGATATGTTATTTCCTCTACATAGAGGGACCCTATAATTGTTTTTTCATCGATTTTTCATGTTCTGATTAATTGATGGTAGATTTTGAGAGGAATGGAGTTCCTTTATTGAGGAATGATTTATTTCATAAATTCTTTCAAGACCATAATGTTTGACATACATCCAAACCTTTCTTTATGATTCATTAGTTTATATAAGGAATTGATGTCAATCATGATGTATTGGTTTCTAGGATCGAATGTTCTCCAATATAGAGAGATCATATTGATTCTTATGGTACATGGTAGTTATGTTTTGAAGGGAAGACAACCAAAAGCATGATTTGGAATTGGCTATTATTGTCCATGATTATATTAGATATAAAAACTATATTTTTTGGTGACAAATTTATAGTTTTTATGAATCATAAGAGATTAAAACATTGTTTATCACAAAGATATTTGAATTTAAGTAAAATATGATCGACATAACAATTTAAAATGATTGAACTCAACTTGATGTACACACTATGTAATGAATTTTTTTTTTGGATAATATACTAATAAATAATTCATATAATCTATTGGCTAAAACGCTTCAGTTTTGTGGGAGCTAATTATAGTTATACGAGACATGCACTTGGACTGTACCAAATTGAGAGTTTTTGTTTTCTTATTCCAGATTTTATTTATTATTTATTTTGTTAATCATGTGAATCCGGATCAAGTATTTGATTTTGAATTTGTTGTTATGATTTCCAAACTCCATGGTCGGGAAACCATGTGGGGTTGAATGTTGATAAAAGTTATCTTTTTAGGTTTAGAGATCATTTCATTAAACCATTGATTATTCAATTAAAAATTTTTAATTCACACAGACATTGGAAATTGGAAATTTATCCAGTCATTAAAAAAATAGATAGGTATGAAATCAGAGTTTTGGTGGGTAAAAATTTAAGAAGAAGTGGTGCAGTATGATTTGAGATACCACACTTTTCATATAGTCATGATGGAACCCCAATGACCAATGATCATGTTGTGCTCTTCACCAATACACGTCATTTCATCTCTATTCATAAATCTCATTTGGAAGAGAACATATTCAAAATCTATATCTATGATTTTTTAAAGTGGCAAAACATTATAGTCTCGATACTATGGGACCCAAACCCAATTGGAATGTGTTATTTTTTTAAATCCATACAATAATCCCTTGAGATTCTATTTTACAATGTGGATGACATTTCATCATTAAATACAATGATAACCAGAATGTAATTTCCAAACATTGGAGGACATTGTTACATATTGTTTGATAGATTTTGATGGATAATTGGAGGAGTATAATCCATTATTAGAGTTCTCATAAAAAAATAGTGATGAGGCCTTGATAAAAATGTCTTTAATTGATGAATTGTATGAGAATCCATGTTTTTATCCACTCTATTGTGGGGAAATATTTGAGACTCCATTGGTTGGATCTATCCATGTGAATGATACAATAGAAAAGATTCAGTTGATTAGAAATGGGACAGGAATGACTTAATGTCATACAAAATCATATGTGTGTCATCATCAAGAACCATTGTCACTTGAGGTCATTGATGATGCGTTCTTGAGAATATCTCAAATGCTTGGGTATCATCATTTTGGTAGACATGGAAATTTACCTCTGTGATTCATCTAACATTTTGATATAGTTTAATGAGATAGTGAGGTTCAATATACATTGAATTGTTTAGACGTAATTTTCATATTTTTAACGAATTGAACTAGTTATGTGAATGTTGGGGCTTCTAATTACATACCAAATCAATTCATTGGTCTTACTCATAAGAAAATTAAAAAGGGTATTATGTTTAGGATTACCATTTTATATATGATATCTTATCTCAAGGCCTTCAATATTATATAAATGAGAAGTATAATCACTAGAAATTACATACAATTGTGCTGAGAATGAACTAATATTTAAAGAAAGTATAAAATATGTTTCCTCTTGTCAATTATAAAAATGTAATCAATAGATGCACCTTCCATCAGTTCTAAAAAACTCAATGATCAATGTAGATTCACTTTGTGTGGATGAAGAGAGATTATCTCAACAATATTTTTAGAATAGAAGAATGTATATTATAACTATCTCAATTTTTTAATTAAAAAATTCTCCTTGATTAGGGATAAATATAACACTAATAAAATTCATGGTGAAATAGTGTGATCCAAAAATTATATCACACTACACCCAAAAAATTATATTTTTTTAGAAAATATTATAAAATAATATAGTAATTTCATTCTTCAATGATTAAAAATGTTAAAAATCAAATAAAGGTATGTACAGTTACATAGGTATGTAAAATTACATTAGTAGGTATAATTTATTATAAATTTTATTTCAATACACTAAAAACACTATATTTCATTGCATTTGGGACCCTATTTCGAAGGAGCTGGATCAAACCTATACATACTAAAAAAACCACCGAAGATAATAAAATAATTGTATACCTATATTAAAACTCAATACATATATTAGAAATAATTTTATAAAAGATAATGGAACATTAATATGATACAAAATTAATTGATAAATTTACACTATTAATTTGAAAACATGGTCTTTCAGTCACAGGGGGAACAACATGTACCATATTTACGTGTGTTTTATTAAAATATTGAAAAAAATATTTATGGATCTTTTTTATAATATGTCATCATAATATGAGTAAATTTTATAGGTTTTTGGTATATGACAATGTACAACATGAGATTTTATGCGAATTATTATTTTTAATTTCTTTGATGTATTTTTTTGTACACTACACCAACATTCTCTTGCGCTATATGCAACACTGTATTAACATGTAGTATATGCAACACTATTCTTGGATCGTGTTATACACAATTTCATGTTTGATGGATAGTATTTATTCTACGCAATATTTAGTGTATATATATATATAATTTATAACTAAAATATGGTTGTATTTTGTTATACGCAACCACAAATAAGTCTTTCACTACACACAACCCTGACATGGCTTGCATTACACACAATCCTGACCTTCCTCGATAGAGTGTGTTATATGCAATATCAGGTTTCACTAAACAATGATATATTGTTAGAATATTATTATGGACTAGACGTTATGTATAGTTTTAACTAAATTTTGAATTTTATAACCTTATTATTCATTTTACACATTTTCTAGTACATGTTATTAGGACAAAATAAAAGTTTCGGGTAAAATAAGTATTTTTAGAAAATGCAGTTTTACCGCCTTTTGATGGCACACCCAATTTAAATATAGTTTTTGATATTTTTATAAGTAAAATTTGAAAAAATAAAATTCTTCTTTGGAATAAGCATATAAAAATTTACTTTGGATAAAATTTTCATATTATTCTGATAAGTTTAATATTTTAATGAATAGTAAAAACGTGTTATATTTTAATTAAAAACAACTTTTTTCATCGCAATAATCTATATGGTTAAATTATAATATTGAATTCATTTTAAGTATAAATAGAATATATATTTTTACCAATTAATATAATATATTTCATTATCATTAATTTTACATTGAATTAATAGGTAAAAACATTTCAATCTTTGGCAATGTTTTAACTTTTAAAACCCGTTTGCTTAACAATGAGATTAATTTTAAATTAATTGATGAAACTTATTTATTTTTAATTTTTAAAAATGGATTCCATATTTGTATTCAATGGGTCCAAATAATGTTAATAGGTTAGTTTTTTTTATGAAATGTAACGACAATAATTTTTATTTACTATAGTTAATGGTAAATCGGGTAATTAATGGTAAAAATGACATTGTAAAATTACCCTAACACTTTCCAAAATTAAATTAGATGTATAATAGTCTATCTATATCACCTAAGGGTCCGAATATATTCTTTTCATTGACCTATGACCATGAAAATGATGTAATTATTATAAATACTAAACAATGTGACAAAATGTCACTCTCTTAAATCTTATAAGTGTAATAATATTAATTTAGTGAAAAACGTCATAAAACATAAAACATGGATAGTATATAGAAAGATAATTAAATTATCTACATCATTTGAATTTATTTAGAATTTTTAGGGATTAAATATGTATCATTAAAGGTACACGATAGTGATGTTGTAATTATTTTATTGATTAAAATCTCAAATAATTGGTTTTAAAAATATTAAAATAAATATTATATGAACTATTTAATGTGCTCCACTAATTTTATAGACAAATATTACATGTGAAGAATCCATTAAATATTTTATGTCTAATATATCTTCTATTTTTATTTTATTTAAATTCAATAAAATGACTAGTGTCAAAATTGACATTGTTATTATTTTATAAAAATAATGTATTATAAAATTGTTTAAAAATCACAAATATATTTAAAAATTATAAATTTAAATTTATAAGGTCTAAAATTTCTTAAATTATCTCATTATGGATAATTCACAACACATATGTAATTATTTATATCAATTTAAAATTTAAAATATTATTACCACAAATAAAATTAAATAGATTAAATAAGGATAAATCAATTTGATAAGGTTTAAAATAAATTCACAACATGTATAAATTTTATTGGTTGATGATATGACAACACTATCTCATCTCATCTTCGAATTGAGTTATTTTGGTAGTTTTTAAGTGGTTTTGGAATTTATTATAAATTAATATTTTTTATGTTTCCAAAGGTGACCCTCTCCTCCCTTATAAAAAGGGAACCCCTTCCCTCTTCTCCTCACACCATTTTGAGCCTTTAAGCTCGGAAAAAACCTGAAAATTTATCTTCTCAACTTCCATAGTAACATTATAGAGGTTCTGGTCTCCTCAAAAGACCAACTCTGGTGCCTTAAGTGGAGGTTAATTTAAGTTGTATCAAAGAAGTGGTAATCTCTTCTACCGATTCTTTCAAGTTTTTTTATTCTTCAACTTCTTATTATTTAGTTGTTTCATTATAATGTAATATGATAAGTGTCAATAATATACCGATATGTTATTATAAATATGAAACAACCCTATTTTACCGTCTATCCATCCTACAGAAAACAAAATCACCGCGCGTGCGTACGTACGAAATACCGTCTCCAAGTCGTGGTGTAATCTGTTTTCCACCACCACCTTACATGGATGGGTATAATGGTGTAAATAAACAACTATATATGATTATTGTAACATTATATTTATTCTTAAATATTATACATAAACTTCAATACAATTCCCTGATCATGGGAATGATATCATCGCTCGTGCATACGTACGGACTACCGTCGCCATGAACGCGATGAGATTCATTTTCCATGATAAACCATTCAATTATTATAATAAAGTTTATATAATAAATAATCATGAAAGATATTACATAATAATTATACTGGATTTATGTACATATAGGTTTCATTTACTTAATTCCATTCAATAACAAAACGAAAACAGCATTCATGCGTACGTACGACCTACCGTCTCCATTAACGGTGTATTTCATTCCATTTATCGATCAATCATACATATTTATACGATGAATATATATTATATATAAATCATGTTTTACATTATTGAATTAATTAAATCAGGATATAAGTAATGATATTAAAAACAACATGTCGAAACACGTACGATAAATGAAATGATTTTACCCAAAACGCTGCTTTAACATGGAATTTACAAAAGAACGGGTAATATAAAGTCATAAGTGAACCATATATGATATCATAACAATAAATATAATTATGTAATATGTAAATGACATTATTTAAATCATTATATAGGTGGTTCAAATATGTATGAAGCATATCATACCTAAGGTAAGGGATAATTTTCCAATCTCATTTTTATCTGAGATTTCTTATATATAAGTATTTAATAGGGTATATTTTTCATCAATGTCCACAAAAATGTTCTTCATATAGTGTTTAATAATCTTACATGCATGCTTAAAGTTATTTTTACCCCTCTTTTACTTTTAATTTGTGTTATAGAAGGAATATTTCTTTTGTTTACCATACGTGGTACTTTTTGACTTTTCCAACCAAAGTACAAGTAGAATTTTTTTTAACTTATACGACATGAACAGATTTTTACGGTTTTATAATGCCTTATTTTCAGGAAGATTGTTATACAGTATTTCATGAGTATTTTCAATAAAATCCATTTCTTTAAAAATTTCATAGCATTTTTTGAAAAGAAAAATATTTAGATGAAGAAAGGATATTTTCCTCAAGAATTCATTTCAAGTGTTTTATCAAAAACATTTTCCATCGAAGATGGAATTAATTCATATGTTTATGTTTCAATTATAATGTATCTATGATTTACATGGTTTCACTTTTCTTATGATGAAATGATATCCATTTGTTTTATATGGATTAAATTATGATGGGATGATGTTTATGAAACCCATTTTATTCATTTTGTTATGATGAATGATTTATGTTTAAGTTGTGGAACACATAAAAATGATTTCATTATTAAATTGATGGAACCTATATCTCCCTCCAATGTATTGGGTAAAGATTTACATCTCATGAGATAAAAATGGATGAATGGTATGTTAATCCAATTTTGTGATATAGGACTGGAACGAGGAGTGAACTCGATTCAGAATGTGACTTTGTCCACTATGATAGTCTTGGAAGCAATGCCTTGGCTACTATAGAAATAATATATTGTTCTTTATGGTATTTTACAATTACATGTTTTATTCCCATTCTATTTTATCATGATTGATGTTCCTTTATGACCTATTCCATTCGTACTTCCAAGATTTATTTCACAACTGACGATTTTGATGTTCAAACTTTATGTTCATGTTTTGAAGTTAAAATGTATATGGTTTGTTTTATTTTATCCATGAATACCCTTACTGATCATTTAAGATCACCATTTATATGTTTTATTTTCCCCAGGATATAAAGAATGGTTTTAGGTAAAAAAAAGGGAAGATCTTTATGGGAGATGTTAAAGATCATTCACCATGATTAGAAGATTATGTTCCATGTTTCCAAAGACACTAAACTATTAAATTCCTTGAGTGTTGGCCCTTTTTATGTATTAATTATTCCTCAAACTTAATTTAATGTCTATGTACATCAAGTACAGGTCTCTACAGTTGGAATCAGAGGAAAGGTTTAGTCAACCTTTGGAAACTCAGATGCGAGATATTTAGTGAGATCCCTAGAGATATTTATAAGGTATGTCTAGGGATGACCCTAATGTTAAGTATAAGTATAGGTTATAGTCCTATAATTATGGTAATGATATTAGAATTAAACCTAAGATGTTAGATATTTAAGGTAATCCCCCTTTATTTTGTTGTTTTCCTATCATGGTTTTTCCTCTCACGCTAGTATTTTTGTGTTTTAGACGATGGATGGAACCCGAAAGAACCATATTGATCAATGTAATGGATGATGTAATGATTGTCCTCCAGAAAATACCAACGTTACAAGAGATGGAGTGAAAAATATTATTGCTATACTTACAAAAGCTATGAATTATTCTGGACTTCCAACTGATCTGAGGAGGGAACAATATTCTACTGAGTCCTTCATGAGGCAACATCCACCTTCTTTCAATGGGTCTTCTGATCCACTTGTTGCTGAACAATGGATCAATACCATTGAAAATATATTTTCTATACTTCTTTGTTCAAAATATGAAAAGGACCTTTTAGCTCTTTACCATTTAGAAGGTGAAGCTGGCCAGTGGTGGACTATAATTAAGAATACAAACCCCTAAGATGAAATTGAATCCACAGAATGGAACGTGTTCGAGAACTTGTATTTCAATAAGTACTTCCTAAATATTCTTAGAAAAAAGATAGAGAAAGAGTTCCTTGAGATTATGTAGAAGGATTATGAATCTGTTGGTATATATGAGCCGAATTTTACAAGGCTTGCAAGGTATGCATCTGGCTTTATCATTCAACCTGAATGTAAAGTTGATCGATTATTCAGTGTCTTAAAAACAAATCTTCAAAGGGAATTATCCATAAGAGACTTCAGTAGCTATGAAGAAATTGTGCATTGTGATATCAAGGTAAAAATGGAAGTTGGTGTTACATATCCATCTCATGGTTTTGACATGAAAAGAAAGATGGAGTTCAAGAAAAAATCTCAAAACAATTGTGAAAAGAAGAAGAATGTTTCTTTATTCTCAATGTGTGGAAAGAAGCATGGTGGAGATTGTCTTTAAGGGACTAGAAAATGTTTTAAGTGTGGGAAAGAAGGTCATAGAGAAGCTAAGTGTCGAAGTAATGATGTGAACAGATAAAAGACTACAGAGAATGCTCCACCAACACTTCAATGCTTCAAGTGCAAGGAAATGGGTAATTATGCTAATCAATGCCCTAATTCAAGGGTTAATGATGATCGACGTGAGCAACCTCCTAAGTCAAAGGATAAAGGGAAGTCACATGCGATCAATATTTGTGATTTTGAGTAAAAAAATGATTTTGGTGAATGAGTAAGTGTTTATGTGAAGGGATTTCAAAATATTATCATGGAATCTCATTTATGGTATTGTGAAATTTTGTAATATCTATGTATTTGTTTTCAATAATTATATGGTACCGGTAACCATGAATAGTGATTGAAATATTTTTGGAAAGTGTATGATATGCGCAGAATGAAGGGATAAATACAAAATGAAATGAGCTCATGACTGATATAAGAACAATGTTATATTATGGTTTGAGTATATAGAAATGTTTGTATTTTTGTTTGTAGAAAGAGATTACTTTTGACAGCATTCATGTTTTCCCTAAGAATAAATGGCTATCCACATGGTTGGAATGTGACCAAAAAGATATGTCATATGATATATGGGGGATAAATGATGGTATTTACATGCACGGTAGATGAAATTTATGGTAATTGTTTTATTTATACTATGAGCATTGACATAAGTTTTTAAGATAAGCCTAATGATTGGAATTGGTTGTGTTGGAAATAAGTTAGTATTGTTTAAGGATAGAAATTTTTTTAGATATTATTTATGGGATGTTATAATAATGTAGTTTTAGAATATGGAAAACCTACAGGACGGGTGACAAACTTTCGCGTCAGACAAGGCTGTGGGAATCAAACCCACAACCGAAGTGTGACAGGCCTTTATCGACTAACATTGGCCTATATGAAGTCCATGGATTGTAGTAATTAGTTTTATTTTATTATGTGGTATGACAGATGAAGTATAAGTCCATTTTTGGAATTGTATACGATTAATCTCACCATAAATTGACATATGTATATAACTATTGCTAACATTAGGTTTGAGACAGATGTAATGACCTATCAATCTATCACATGATCTTCTCACACTTCACAAAAGACAAATTCAACTTCATTTCTTTAATATTTGAAGTGAAAATTGTTCAAGGCACGAACAACAATGAGATTGTACCAAAATCAAGTAATTATTTATTTTAATTCAAAAATTCTTCAATATTAGGGAAATGATCTTGAAAACCAAAAATTTTGTCATAGTGTCCTCATATCCGATGAATCAGATGGTACCTTATATCATCACAAATATATGACTTTGTGATTATTTTCTTTTTCATAGCCATGTTCTCTACCCCTCTCCAATAAAAAATGATGGTTGGATTTCTCTTTTATATCCATATTTTGACCTATGTTCTCCTATGTGGAATCCCAATGATTAGCCAATTTGGGTAACCATTACGTTTCATAATTTAGATTTTAAAGTTACGTTTTGGTATTCCTTTTTATGATGAGGGTTTCTATTAAAGGAACATTCAAGTAGAAAACCATTTATAACCCCGGCGAATTTTGAGGGAGAAATTCATTTTAAGGGGGGTGGAATGTAACAACACGAGATTTTATGATAATTATTCTTTTTAAATTATTTGATGTCTTTTGTTTTCTGCTACACCATGATTATCTTGAACTATATGCAACACCATATTATCTTGTAGTATATGTAACACTATTCTTGGATCGTGTTACATAAAATTTCATGTTTGTTTGATAGTAGTTATTACACGCAACATTTAGTGTGTGTATATATATATATATATTCAATTTATAACTGGAATATGGTTGTATTTTGTTATAAGAAACAACAAATGAGTCTTGCACTACATGAAAGCCTGACTTGTCTTGCATTAAATGCAATCGCGACCTTCCTCGATAGCGTGTGTTGTACGCAATACCTGGTTTCACTAAACAATGATATATTGTTATAATATTATTATGGACTAGCCATTATGAATAGTATTAACTACATTTTTTATTTCATAACATTATTATTCATCTTACACATTTTCTAGAACATGGTATGAGAACACAATAAATTTTTCAGGTAAAATAAGTATTTTTAAAAAAATGAATTTTTGCTGCCTTTTGATGGAGAACCCACATTAAATATAGTTTTTGAAATGATTATAAGTTCAATTTGTGAAAAAAAAATTCTTCTATAGAATCAGGTTATAAAAATTTTCTTTCGATAAATTTTTCATATTATTCTAATAACATTAATATTTTAATTAATAGTAAAAACATGTTATATTTTAATTAAAAACAAATTTTTTCATCGCAAAAATTTATATGGTTAAATTATAATATTGAATGGTTTTAAAGTATAAATAGATTATATTTTTACCATTTAATATAATTTATGACATTATTATTAGTTTTACATTGATTTTATAGGTAAAAACATTTCAATCTTTGGCAATGTTTTAACTTTTAAAACCCGTTTTCTTAACAACAGGATTAATATTAAATTAATTACCGCAACTTCTGTGTTTTGAATTTTGAAAAATGGATTCCATATTTGGATTCAGTGGGTCCAAATTATGTTAATAGGTTACTTTTTTTTATATTATTAATAGTAACTATGGTAATTTTTATTTACTACAGTCAAAGGTAAATCTGGTAATTAAGGGTAAAATTAAGATTGTAAAATTACCCTAACACTTTCCAAAATACTATTGGATGAATAAAGGTCGACCCATATCACCTAAGGGTCAGAATATATTCATTTCATGGACCTTTGACCATGAAAATGATGTAATTATTATTAAAAATAAAGAAAGTGACAATACGTCACTCTCTTAAATCTTATAACTGTAATAACTTTAATTTAGTGATAAACTTCGTAATACATCGAAAATGAATATTCTACAGAAATATAATAAAATTATCTACATCATTTGAATTTATTTATAATTTTTAGGGATTAAATAATTATCATTAAAGGTTACACAATAGTGATGTTTAAATTATTTTATTGATTGAAATATCAATTAAATGGTTTTAAAAATATTAAAATAAATAATATATGAACTATTTAATTTGATCCACTAATTTTTTAGAAATATATGACATGTTATGAATCTATTAATGCTTTTATTTTGAATATATCCTCTATGTAGATTTTATTTAAATTCAAATAAATGAATAGTGTCAAAATTGTCACTATTGTTATTTTATAAAAAAACATATTATAAAATAGTTTAAAAATCTAAAAAATATATAAAAATTATAAAATTAAATTAATATGTTCTATAATGTCATAAATTATCTAATTATCGATAATGAACAGCACATAAGTAATTATTTTTATCAATTTAAAATATAGAATATTATTACAACAAATAAAATTAAATAGATTAAATAAGGATAAATCGATTTGACAAGGTTTAAAATAAATTCATAAAATTTATATATTTTATTAGTTGGTGATATTACAACCATATCTCATCTCATCTTAAAATTGAATCAAATTTGGAGGTTGTTTGTGTGTTTGGAATTTATTATAAAGTAATATTTCTTATGTTTCCAATGGCGCCCCTCTCCCCCCTTATAAAAAGGGCACCCCTTCCCTGTTCTCTTCAGACCATTTTGAGCATTAAAGCACGGAAAAACCCTGACCATTTACCTTATCAACTTCCCTAGAAACATTATAGTGGTTCTGGTCTCCTCCAAAGTCCATCTCTAGTGCCATAAGCGGAGGTTAAGAAGAGGCGCGTTAAAGAAGAGGTAATCTCTTCTACCGATTCTTTCCAGTTTCTTTCTTCTTCAACTTCTTCTTCTTTAGTTTTTTAATTATAAAGTAATAACATAAGTATCACTAATATAATGATATGTAATTGGAAATATTAAACAACCCCGTTTCACCTTCTAATCATCCTTCGAAAAACAAAATCATCGTGCGTGCATACGTAGAGAATACTGTCTCCAAGTCGTGGTGTAATCTGTTTTCCACCACCATCATACATGGATGGGTATAATGGGGGTAAATAAATAACTATATATTATTATTGTAAAGTGATATTGATTCTTACATATTATACATACACTAAAATACAATTCCATGATCATGGGAATGATATCATCGCTCTCGCGTACGTACGGACTACCATCTTCACGAACACGATGAGATTCATTTTCCATGATTATCCATTCAAGTATTATTATAAAGTATATATAATAAATAATCATAAAAGATATTACATAATAATGATATTGGATTTATGTACAAATATGTTTCATTTACATAATTCCATCCAAAAAGGAAATGAAAATAGTGTTCATGTGTACGTACGGCCTACTGTCTCTATGAACGGTGTATTTCATTCTATTTATTGTTATATCAAATATATTTATATGTTGAATATATATTATATATAAAACATTTTTTAAATTCTGGAATTATGTATGTCAGGATATAAAAAATAATATCATTAACAACATGTCGAAACATGTACTATAAATGAAACGATTTTACACAAAACGCTGCATTATCATGAAATTTACAAAAGAACGGGTAATATAAAGTCATAGGTGAACCATATATGATAACATAACAATAAATATGATTCTGTAATAAGTCAATGAAATTATTTAAATCATTTTATAGGAGGTTCGGATATGTACTAAGCATATCGGACTTAAGGTAAGGGATAATATTGAAATCTCATTTTTATCCGAGATTGCTTATACATAAGTATTTACTGGGGATATTATTCTTCCATATCCATAAAAATATTCTTCATAAAGTATTTAATAATTTTCAATAAATGTTTAAATACATTTTTACCCCTCTATGACTATTACTTTGTGCTATGGAAGGAATCTTTTTTTTGTTTACCATACGTTGTACTTTTTTACTTTTCCGACAAAAGTACGAGGAGAATGTTTTTTAACTTATACAGCATGAATGTATTTTTGAGGTTTTATAAAGCCTTATTTTCCTAAGGATTACTCTATAATATTTCATGAATATTTTCAAAAAAAATCCTTTTCTATAAAAATTTCTTGGAATTTTGTGAAAGGAAAATGTTTATGAAGTTGAAAGGTTATTTTCATCAACAATTCATTTCATGTTTTTTATCAAAACCATTTTCCACCAAAGATGACATTATTTCATATGTGTATGTTTCAAGTATGATGTCTCTATGATTTACATCTTTTAACATTTCTTATGATGAAATGATGTCTATTTGTTTTATATGGATTATCTTATGATGGGATGATGTTTATGAAACCCATTTTATTCTTTGGGTTATGATGAATGATTTCTCTTTAAGTTGTGGCACATGTAAGAAAGATTTCATTATGAGATTGGTGGGAACTATATCTCCCTAAAATTCATTGGGTAATGATTTATATCTTATGATATAGACATGGCTGGAACAGTAAGTTAATCTGGTTTAGTGATACAAGACTGGAACGAAGAGTGAACTCGATTCAGAAAGGGACTTTGTCCACTAAGATGGTCCTAGTAGTAATGACATGGATACTATAGAAATTATATCATGTGATTAATGGTTTTCCACAATTACATGTTTTATTCCCATGCTATTTTATCACGATTGATGTTCCTTTATGACCTATGCCTTACATTCCGCCACGATTTATTTCACAACTCCTGATTTTGATGATAAAACATTATGTTCATGTTTTGAAGTTCAAATGTATATGGTTTGTTTTATTTCCTCCATGCTTACCCTTAATGAGAATTTGAGCTCACCCTTTATATTTTTTCTTTTCCCCCGGATATAAAGAATGTTTTTATGTAAAAAAAGGGATGATATTTATTGTAGATGTTGAAGATCATTCACCAAGATTAGAAGATTATGTTCCAAGATTCCAAAGACACTAAAGTATTACGGTCCTTGAGTGTTGGTTCTTGTAATGTATTTATTATTCTGAAAAAGTAATTTAATCTCTATGTACGTCAAGTACAGGTCTCTACATGAAAAATATTTTTCCTTCAAATATCCCTTTTAATTTGAAACATGAACTTTGGTCCATATCGTCCACACCATGTATCAAAACGACTTGCAGATTTTTTGTAACCAAAAAAATAATTATGGATCATTTTCCTAAAATATAATGATATTATAAGTTTTTTTATTTGATTTTAGTTAGATAGAAATGTAATTAACTAACAATAAATTTTAAAAATGAAATCATGCACTTTGAGTCATACTGATCGAATCATTATTCGGATTTTTTTTGTAGTTACATCTAACACATGAAAACTTAATTATAGATTATATTTAAAACATATAAATTGAAAAAGAAATTAAATTATTCAATTTACAGTGACTAACCCACAGTTACATAAAAAATGTCAATTTTAAACTACATTCATTCACTGTAGTTTATACTTTCCATGGCATGTACCACATTGAGGGTATGATGATACCTAAATATTAAAAATATCACATGTATTATTTTTATAAACTATAAAAATTAGTCTGAATGAATTTTCATAGTTTTTAGTTTGTAATAATTGTTTTAAAAAAATGTAAATTATAAACCTAAAACATATACATTCAGTCATACAAGGAACTTTGTGTCTCTAATTTATGTGATGTTGAATCTTATATTTCAAATATTGTTAATGGATCATTTTATTAATGTTACAATATAATAAAAACGTGTTTTCATGGTTTTGAGTTTGTTTGATGTATTTTGAAAATAAATTTCAATTTAAAATAGTAGCACACACTATTATTTATATAGGGAACATCATTTTTATATTGGAATTTAGTTAATTCTAAAACATAAAAATTGAGTCACGTATCGTTTCTATAAGGCATCAAGACAATATTAGTGTTATTGATATATTTTGAGTATGCCAGATATATTTTGAACTAAAATATATTTTTTAATTATAAATGTGGACTTTTAATCATACCAGGATAACCATGAAATGTATTGATGTGAAATTAAATCATATATATATAACTTTACTTATTGATCATTTTCCTAACTTGTAAAGACAAATCATGTGCTTTATTGGTTTTCAATAAGTGATGCATATGTTGAACACAAATTTTACCATTAAATTGAAACATTCACATTGAGTGATATTAGATATAACATGTGTTATATTTTCTTGTACGTAATTCCTATATATTAAAAATGACTTACGAAACATTTTAATATTTTATTATAACAATTAATAATTGTTTTTTCTAATTTTAAAATGTTATTCTTTTATGGAACTAAAATTTCCATTTATGAAAAAGAATCAACATTATTTCATATAAAACACATCACGAAATAATATTTATTCATACATGTATAATCTAAATAAGTATTATTGTAATAGTGTATCAAGACAATCAGATTGTGTTTGATTTTTATGTGAGTGAGGCATTTTTTAAACAAAAATGTTACGTTTAATCTTATGAAATATTATTTGAGTCAAATTGGGTATATCTTTTGTCATATTTATGGGAATACAATCTTTAATATACATAAATGACATAGGTATTGTTTCTTAAAATATTGATTAAATATGATCATGTTTTCCTATTTTTCATTCATTAACACTTATTTTTATTAAAAATGATGATTTTAAATAAATACATGTACTTTGAATCATATAAGAAGCCCTATGTTTTGTATTCATGTACTATTGAATCCTATAAATTAAAAATGCTTTACATACTATTTTAATAATTTATCAGTGTATGGATACCAGTTTAAAAATTACCTAAATTAGTGTCACGAGACTAGATTTTATTTTTTTTCATTCTAAATTATTATTTTGGGTTTTTGTTTTGTAGAATTAGGTCTTAAAAATTTAATAAAGTAAGCATTTTTTAAAATTCTGAAGAATCTAATCAATATCCATTTACCTATAATACAAATCCTTAAAAAATTATTTCTTATCATGAAAAATCATCCTGACACTCAAAATGACATATTCCTCTCCCATAACCACACATAAACACAAGGAAAAATATTCCAAAATATTGAATGAGAGTTATATTATTTGTGAATTCTTACATCATGAATAATAAAATTTAAGATACACAATTTACATGAAAATTTATATTTTCACTATTTATAAAAAATTGAAGTATTTCAAAAAATTACAAAAACTCTTGGAAAATTTTGATGTTATAATTTTAAAATTTAAAATAAATTTATTCAAAATAAATATATAAAATAGGTAATATTAATTTCCCTCTATATATCCCCCTCAATATTAATTTTCAGAATCTTTCAATGCCTTATAGTCTTTTTTGACATGTTTTTGGGAGCCATATAGCAATGAAAGGGTTCTCAATTCCTTCTCCTCGTTTCTAATTTAAAATGGATTTAAATTCCTTTACATTTTTATAATCATGTTTTTTATGACTCATTATTATAAATTATTTATTATGATATGAATGATATATTACAACTACTTCACACTATGTATCTACTATAAATAATTATAATGCTAAAATATATCCACGCCCATTAAAAACATTTTTCAAATCCATAATTGTGTTTTGTATTTTTGGTATTATTGATGTATTATTTATAAGAGGGGGAGTATGGCTATGGTAGGATGATTGTGATTAACCTATGGTAGATAATATCAATTCCATTGTTGACAAATATCTATTTTGGAAAATGCGAACATTGGGAAAAAAAGTGAAATATCCTCGAAATTTCTCATCATATAATTTTTTTTATCCATAATTAATATCAAATATATGGGTCATATACTCCAATAATTTTAAAGGGTAATTTTACCTTATTTTTATATACTTTTAGCTTTTATTTTTTTATTAATCTTCACTTAATCCTCATTATAATCCTCACATATTTATCTCACACCACTATAATTCCCAATTATATTTTCAATGATAAGGGATCCTAATTTTATATTTTTATTATCCTATATTTTCTTACATTATTGATTGGTATTCACATTGATAGTCATATTTTCCATTTACGGTGGAAATAATGAAAATTCATACATATATTACCTCTAAATAAGTAACTAATTATTAAATTTTAATTATTATGTAAGAGGATACATATTATTAATTGTGAATATTATTGTTTAAATTTACATTTCATATTACAGACGATTTGGTCTTACTAAATTACTAGTGTGGTTTATAATTATATATGACATAAATTCATTGGTAAGACTCATAAGGATTGTTAGAATAGGTAATGGGTGTATGATTTCCCTTTTCTATATGATGTCTTATCTCAAGGACATAAATATTATATATAGGAAAATTATCTTCACTATAAATATCCTTTAATGTAATAGAAAAGGAATTGATATTGGAAGAACCATTAAATTATATAGGCATTTATCAATGAATAAAAATTTGAAGCCCCCATCACCAGTGAAAAAAATCACTAATCAAGGGAGATTCTATCAGTGCTAATGAAGGGAGAATCTCTCTACAATTTATGGGGACTAATGAAGGGATATTTAATATATGATAATTTTTGAATTTATAAGATACCCTTTAATTGGGATAAAAATAAAACTGTTTAAATTTATGTCACAACAATGTGGTCCTATAATTATAGCATACTACAATAACAAATATATGATATTATTTTGAATAAATTCACATAATAATATAATAAAAAATGGTACATTGATAAAAAAATTAATATTAAAATAGTTGTATGTAAAAGTACATGGGTTTGTACAATTACATTGGTATATATAATTTGTTTGATATTTTATTTTAATAAATTCAAAAAGGCCAAATTTCATCATGTTTGGGACCCTCGTCCAAAGGATCATGATCATATATCTAGTCAAAAAAAACAACATATTCTCAAAACAAATAGCACACATATATTAAAAAATATTACATACATTAGTAATATTTAAATTTACTCAATGGAACACAAATATGACATAATAATTCATCGAAAGATTTTAGTATTTATATTTAAATCATCCACCTAAACTTATAGGGTGCACATCATCTAAAATATTTATCCATGTTTTATTCATAGATTAAAAAAATTATTTATCAATCATTTTTAAAAAATATCATTATAATTTGAGATAATTTTCTTATTTTTTGTTGTGTGAAATTTATTTTGACCTAAAATATATACTTTAATTGAAACATGATCATTGAGTAATATTGTCCACTATGTGTATCAAATTAAATAGAGGATGATTCGAAAACAACATAAATAATTTATATATCATTTTATTAAATGATAAAGATAATCTCTGTGGATTTTCAAGGGGTTCAGTGAGTAAAAATTGTTTTTTTTAAAAAAATATTTTTTAAATCTATAACATACACTAAGAGTCATACCAATTACACCATGTACAGTATTTTGAGGAGATAATTCCTACACATGAAAAATTAATTATAAATAATTTTAATAATGTTTCAAGACCATAGTAGTTCATTTGTTCCATTTTTAGTGAGTGACACATTTTTATATAAAATTTCACCATTAATCTAGAAACATGAAATTAAAGAAATCATATTGAGGTAATGTTGATAATTAAGTGAAAAATAACATAGGTATAGTTTTTATAATTATTAAAAAAAATCTAATTGAATTATAGTATTTTTATTATGTGACATGATTTTTTATACTAAATTTCAATTTTAATCATAAAACATACATTGTGACACATACAGTGGTCTTCATGGGTCCTTTTTATGTTATATTGAATACTATATTCAAAATATTATTTATGGAAAATATTTATAATGTATCAACACAACCCATGTGTGTTTTCTTGGTTTTGAGTTTTACACTTGTCTTTTGAAATAAAATGTTAATTGTAAATAATAAAATGAATTTCTAGTTATATTGCACCCAAAATTTATGAAACTGATTTTTAGTTAAATCATACTCATAAAAATGATTCATGTATAAATTTTTAAAAGTATCAAGACAATCTGAGTTTCCCTAGTCATTTTTGAGTATGTCACATGTGCTTTGAAATAAAATGTTAATTTTGATTAAATATGTGTACTTTTATTCATACAAGTAAAACCATGTGTTGGATTTATGTGAAATTAAATATAATATATATAATTCAACTTATTGATTAATTTTATAAATTATATAGGAAAATATTGGATTTTATTTGTCTTTATTGAGTGACTCATGTTTGAACTAATTTTTTTTTTAAAATAGAAAACACATAATTTGTGTCATATATAGATTAGCATGTGTGATATTGATATGTTCTTCATTCTTATATATTATAAATTAAATATGAATCATTTTACTAATGTACCATAATAATTAATACATATTATCACTATTTTGAGAGTGTGAATGTTCTTCAAAACTATAATATCATCTTCAAACCGAATGTATAAACATTCATTCATATCAAAAACTTAATGTTTCATATTGACATAGGATTTATTTTTAAATTTCAAATATGACGTAAGGATTTTTGTAATATGGTATCAAGACAATCTAATTGTGATTGATTTATTTTTAGTGAGTGACACATGTTTTTACAGAAACATTATTTTAAAAATAAAAACACGATTTGAGTGAAAATTTCTATATCTTATATCAGATTTTTGGGAATTTTATTATAAAAAAAAATATTGAAATATATAGTTTTTTCTTATAATATCGAGAAAATAAAAGTTTGTATTATCAATTTTCATTGATTGGCAATTTTTTTGAATAAAAATGATGATTTTGAATAAAAAATTCCACTTTGAATCATTCCAAGAACACTTTGATTTGGATTAATTTGTATCCAACTCTTACCCATCAAAATTTATTTATCAACCAATTTACTAATTTATTAATATAAGTAACACACTATAAACATTACTCAATAAAGAATCTTCAAACTATATTTCATTTCATTTCAATCTCAATTATCTTTTTGGCATTGAGTTATAGAAAATTAGGTCATAACTATTACGTAATGAAACTATAATTTACGAAGTTCAAGCTTATGATCAACATCAATTTCAAAAATATATAAAACCATAAAAAAAATTTATTTTCATAAAATATCATCACGAATCTCTAATTGACTTCCCCCTATCCCTTATACATCGCTAAACCCAATGAAAAATAGTTTACTTTTTTTAAAAAATAAATGTTAATTAAGGGAAATAAATTAAAGAAAAATATTAATCCAGTGAAAAACATGAAACACCATTTAATGTTTACCTTTATTGTTAATGTACTTAGAGCATATGAAATAAAACATTTCAAACTGGCAAAAGAACATGCATTTTTTTCAATGAAAACCATTGGAAACTATAGTAAGCAAATAAAACCCCACTTTAGAAACACAGGTCATTATGTTAATTTATCATATTCAACACCCTTCAGATTACAATAACCATACATCCATCTTCTAGTATAATTATCAAGATAATATAATCATTATGATGGGTATTGTAGATATATAAAGGGGATCACATTTCATATAAGATATATTGGGCTCACCCATTTTTCATGAGATATTATAGGATCAACTCATTGTATAAAATATTTTATGCTAACCCGTGAGATTTAATGGTTCTTAGACCATCATATAATAGTGAAAACCTACTTTTCCTCAAATAAATATTTTATCATTTTAATGATAAAAACATAATAGTTATACCATTAATTATTAAAGGTTTTGTGTCTTGGAAAAAGTTATTATTATAATTCATGTATAAACAATAAATTCAAAACAAATATTTAATTCATTCATCATTATCCTTCTAAAAGAATATCTTCTCTCTATTTCATGTAGAAATATAAGGATACAAAAAATGAATGGGGTGTATTAAATTCCCAGTATGAGGATAAATAAGGGACATGAATCAATTTAACATGTGTGAATAATAATAATTATCAAATCTAAAAAAATATCCTTAATAGAATAATGGGTGAAACATTTGATAAAATCATAAAATATTTCGATGTATAAAAATGAAACATCATGTCATAGTAGCCAATTACAAGACTTGTTTTTGATCAAAGCTAGCTTCATTTTCATTTAAAACATATATTCCTAATCTTAAAAACATTGCGAATAATTATAGTATCATTTTATCACATAATTCCCATTATCCCAAGAGATACATTAAATTACCTAATGCATTGGATGACTATATAATTCTAGTGATACCCATCACATCATAGTTTTTATATAATCATAAATTCCACATAGAATAGTTAACAATTAGAATCCTGAAATAACCCATCAAATGAAATGAATTTAATAATTTTTTCATAAATCATATTTTAATGAATAAATTATGGGTTCCAGAGTGAATAAGGGAAAAAATGTGCATTAAACATCAAAATTATAATGTGAAAGGGAAACAACTCAACAAAATTAAATGATCTGTTTTGGAAAGAAAATTATTTTTGGGAGATCGTTTCATGTAGCTTAAGAATCAATGTTGAAGCATGCATATCATCTAAAATAATATTTTATAATACATAAATGATATTAATGGATTATTAGAGGAATATCCACACTCATGAAATCATGAAAGACGACTAACCGAAAGAGAATGGGTTATGTTCAAGAATCCCATAACCTTATATCCCACTTTTTTCATCGAATTTCCTCATCCTGAATAATAAATATAGGATTATTAACAAATAGTTCCAAAATATAATTATGTAAATTTGTTACACTGTTCATCCTCTATTTTTATGGGATTGAAATTTATAATAATCTGTTATATGTTAACTATTTTGATATCATAATTTCATTAAAATTCTATTATGGTTTTGATGATTCGGTTTGTAATAAATGTTTTTTATAAATTAGTATAATTAATTACAAAATCTATTAAAAATATATTTATACCTTTATGTATAATAATTATTTTATTGTAACCAACCACCTATATAGTGATAATAAAATTACAATAAATGTCATCATTGGTGATTAATTGACCATGGACTGGATATTATTGAAAGAGCATGAAAAAGTATTTTGAAATTTATATATGTAATAATTATGGAACTAATAGTAGGATAATATATTTAAAATACTGATAAAATACAAAGCAATTAATTTTATGTTAATTTTTTTGGAAGAAATTGCGAAAGAAGAGAAGGAGAAAAAGATATAATCTTTGATAGAAACTTAATCTCTCTTATGTGTTTTGTCTCTTATATGATACTAAAACCCCATTTTTTATAGATTGTTTTATTTAGAATGTCCCAATGAATTCTAATGGTCATGAGAGGGAGGATGTATGTAGGTAAATTTTTTTGGAATGTAAGGGAGGATTGGTTTTCCAAAGGAAGGGAGAAGGGTTATATATTCTTCAGGAGATGGGATTTTTTATGATAACATATTTTTAAAAATAGTCTATCAAAGATAAAACATGCTATAGTGAATTATTGACAATAAACATCATGAAGTGCATTGTGTTGCATTTGTTGTCAATGAGACATGTTGTTTTCTTAGAATGAATGAATGTCAAGAATTGTCAAGAGGTGAATGACAAAGGGTGTGATGGTGTTGGTGGTGAAGGAGAATGGCCATGGTACTAAGATGCATGTCACTTAGGAGATTCACTAAGTGACATAGGAGATGTGGTTGAAACATTCTCTAGTAACATCTGACGATTGTTGAGATGCTCTTTAAGTTCAAAGAACTTGTATCCTGATGATACAATGTCACAACATTGATTGAAGACCATGCATTGTAGTGACAATGCATGAGGAGTTGAAGAAGATCCATCCACAAGTCCTAAGTGGATGAAGTGAGCTGAAGAATTCCATGCACTATCTCTTAGTGCATGTGAATCAGAAGAAGATCCAACTTGATCTCTGATTGGATCAATAAAGAACTTTGATGAATATGTTTGATTCAAGAGTTCGGTTGAAGATGAAGAACCTTCAGGAATTTCACTCCTAAGTGAAGAATAAATGTTTAAGAGGAATGGAGGAATTCTTAAGAAGAAGAGAAGAGAAGAAATAGAGATGGGAAGAAGAATGGTTTGGAGTGGCATATGGCATATTACACTTGGTACTTTGTTTTTATACAAAGACACTTAGTATTTTACACAAGCAAAAAATTGGCCAGCCAAGGCACCTTGGGGGTTCAACCCGAAGGCATGGGCGTTAGGGCACCATGCCCATGGGGGAACCCGTGGGGTGAGCCAGGGCGGCAGGGCGCACACCCAAGACACCGCATGGGTGCCTGGGGCACGCCCGGAGGAGCGCGGCAGGGACGCATGAGCGCACCCGCGGGTGTCAGGAGATGCATAGTGGGCGCCAGTGGCGCGCCCGCAGGGAGCATAGTGGACGCAGAGCGCGCCCGCCGAGAGAACGCGGTGCGGGGCGGCACCGGGAGGGGAGAAGTTCAACTGAGCGTTGAGAGGCAGCGCTTAGTTGATAAAGCGCGGAAAAACCGCTGGAGAATTCGATGTGGGGCGCGAATTTTTCACCGGGAAGGAATCCCAGCCGCACGATTCATCGCACGCTCGATCTGGACCGCTCGTCTAATCCGCCGCGCCCCCGATTTGATCCAGGCCGTCCGAGGATAATTGATCACCGCATCCAATGGACCGACGTCCATCTTCTACCTCGAGCCATGCTGAAGGCCACCCGCGAGCTGCCGCTGAACCAGAGCCCTCCCAGCATCAGTTTTTGAGCTCCCGGCCACCTCTGAGTAAACCGAAGCCACCCTCGTGCTCGTCTGGCCATAATGAACAGAACCATGCTTTAAAAAGATCTTGCTTGCAACCAGTGGAGAATTTCGAATGAGGCCGAGGCAAACGGAGTTGCCGAGGCCACGTGGAGAGCATGCTGTGCATGTATAAGCCAAAACGAAGGCCGTGCATGCGTTCTAAGTCGCATGCACGTGGAGGAAACCGAAGGAAAAGAAAAGGAAACCCGCGTTGAAACAGAGTATAAAAATCAAGATTTGAAGATTTTAAAGAACCGAAAACTTCGGGAATTTGAGTTATTATCACGCGGATGATGCGAGGCAGCCTCTGCCTATAAAAGGAGCACCCGAGGCTCTCTGATGGCTTGTTGATCCTTTGTTGAAGATCCGGAGTCCCGTGAGTGTGCCTCTGTGCCTCACGAAGTTTGGAGCTCCGCGCAACCCACTTGCGCGACGAAGCAGCCCGAAGCCACCCTTGGCTTCGAGAGTTCCTTTTGCGCACTCCTTGCGCAAAAGAAGAAGAAGGGGGACCCTTGCGCGCCTTTCCTTTGCGCGGCAGGAAGACCCAAGTGCACCCTTGCACTTGCGCGCCCACGGCTGAGGTCCTTTGTACCTTGTGCTCTTGCACCCCTGCGCGCTGGCCACAGTCTTGTGCCTTGCGCGGTTGAGAAGAGGAGGAGGCCGCTACACCCAAGCAACTTGTGTGCCTCCATTGAAGATTGGGTTCGGGTGAAGTGCATTACACACTTGGTGTTGTGTGTGCAAGTAAAGGCCGTAGCCTTGGGTGTGTGTGAAACAAGAAAACCACCACAATTTAAGTGTGTGAAAAAACAGAAGAGGACCTGAGGCTTTCATGCCTCGTGTGTGAACATTGAGAAGGCCGACCCTTTTGCTTGTGTGCTAAGTGAAGGAAGAGCACCGTGGGCAGTGTGTGTACAAAAAGGAGAGAAAGGCCGTAGCCTTGTGCAAACAAAGGATACCACACCATTGTGTGTGTGTGCTAAAGTGAAGGAAGACCCGAGGCCATGTGTGTGCACAAAGAACAACACCAAGTGGTGTGTGCCAAGTGAAGTGGAAGACCACACTTTGTGTGTGTGTAAGAATTGAATAATCCGTAGTCTTGGTTGTGCATTTGAACAAAGAAGAACACACTTTAAGTGTGTGCATTTGAAGAGGCTGAGGGCTGTGACCTTGTGTGTGCATACCTTGAAGAACAAACTAAAAGAACACTAAAGTGTGTGTGTGCAACAAGAAGAGGAGGAGGCCAACTCATGTGTGTGCTAAAGTGAAACAATTGTGTGCAAATTAAAGAAGTGGCCGAACCTAGGTGTGTGCACTAAAAAGTGTATACACATTAGAAGAAGAAGAAGAAGTTCCACACTAAAGTAAAACACACTTCTAAGTGTGTGAACAATTTGGATAAAGTGTGTGAAGTGCAGTGAAGGTGTGTGCTTAAAAGAATTACACCCTTTAAGGGATTATTGCACCTAGAAGAAAGAAGAGGAGAGTGCATGCATTCATGCATGCACGTGCACACGTGAACAGTGCTAAATCAGTGGTGTGCATCTGAGGAGTCCAAGACCAGTGGTTCTTGAAGAATTGAGAAGGCCATGCACTCAGTGCATGATGTTGATGTGAATTGAGACTGGACCAGACTGAAGTTAAAGACATCATTTGTCTAAGTATTCAGTAGTTGAAGAAAGAAGCCAGGTCATCCTTAGAAGAAGGAGATAAATCCTGAGCAAGATGAGAAGCCCTGATCAACCACAAGTGATCAGAAGAGAAGAGCAAGGCCAGCAGCCTTTATCCCAGGCTGCTGAAGTTACTTGAAGAACTTGAAGTGAAGAAGAGCTACTCGTGCGACTCGAGGAGCCAGGAGAAGACCCTGTGGGACTCAGGGAGAAGAAGTCTTCAGTGGGATTCTGGAGCAGGCCAGTGGGACTCTGGTAACACTGTGGGACGCAGTATAAAGACCCTTCTGTGGGACTCAGGAGAGATACAGTGGGACTCTGTATCGACCATTGTAATTTTAACAGGTTATAATGGTGAATCCATGCTGGGAGAGCATGGCAAGGATGTAGGCCTTTGGTGCCGAACCTTGTAAATCCTTGTGTCCTATGCCTTTTCATTACTGCATCATTCGGGAAAGGTTGAGAGATACAAGAAGAGTGGATCGAGGCTTTAACCAGCCATAGAGGTTTAATTGATAAGAATCAATTAGTAAAAAGTTTTAAGGGATCACTGATTCACCCCCTCCCCCTCTCAGTGATTCACACTGATCTGGGCACTTCAATTGGTATCAGAGGGAGGTTACCTCTAAAAGATCCAAGGGAGTCTTTATGAAGTGCAGATTTGAGGAAATGAGTGACCAGCCTCAAATGGAGATATCTGCCAAGACTCATAAAAATAGAAAGAAGAAACAGGCCAAGAAGATGAAGAAAGCCTGTCCTAGCTGTGATGAAGTTGAAACAATGAATGATCTTCAGAGTGCACTCAAATATCTTCAGAAGTCAGTTCCCATGGAAGTGGAAAAGTGTATAGCTACAGGCATCCATGATCTTCATGAAGAAAAATCACAGTTAGAAGAAGAAGCCAATGCAATGGAAGATCAATTGGCAAAAAGGGTTGGCATAACCAACACTCTCAGAAAGCTGGTAAATGCCAAAGATGAAACAGTATCTCTTTGCAATGAAAGATATGAAGACACTGCTGAAGAATTGCAAAGAAGCCTTTCTGAGAAATAATTCTTTATGATAATAGTCAAAGATGTTGTCCATGCACTGGAAAAGAGGCACAAAGTGTCAATGGTTGTCAGAGATGCTCAACTAGAAGACAAAGTCAAAAGGGTGAAGGAGCTTGAAAACTCATTGTTTGAAATGAAGCAGGTGCATGAAGACCAGATAAAACAGCTGGAAGAGAAATGGGAAGGAAGGCTAAGAACAATTGAGGATGAGAAGAACTCCCTCAACATGAAGTGTTTAGAACTAGAGGTGATATTGAAAAATCTGCAATCACCCAAAGCTGAAGCCTCCCAGTCAGCTGAAAGGAGAAATGTTGCTACTCAAGTATGCATTGAGCAGGATGATTCTAAAAGAAAGACATCCTCTAATGAAAGGGCAACATCTTCTAAAAAGAAGGTACAATCCATACCATCTTGTACTCATGCTTCTAAAAGTGTTTCTACTAAAAGTGCAAGATGGAAGAATGAATCCAAACAAGTATGGATGAAGACAGTGAAGAAAGAATGCTCTCCTGAAACAACACAGCAAGTCAAGAAAAGTACCCAACAATCAGAAGGACTGAAGAGGTCAAGATTTGTGGGTCAGTGTTGGTGTTGTAATAAGTATGGGCATTGTGCAAAGGATTGTTGGTACAATCCACTGAATGCCAAAGCACAGAGGAAGCCCATGCCTAGGGGGAGCAAGCCAGAAGGAAAGAAGCAACATCCACAGGTCCAGAGACATCTGTTTACTGAAAATAGATTTGGATTACTTGACAACGTCTGGGATGGTTGCAGAAGTGGTCAAAAAGATACATGTCACTCTCCAACTGTATCCAGAGCTCAAAAGAAGAAAAGATCACAGAACCTGGCTCAAATGGAATCCTTGGGAAGCAAGAAGAAAGTTGAAAATGCTCCCAAGAAGAGTTTTAAGAATGAAGAGAAGTCCTTGGAATTCAAATCCAAGAAGGGTGATGCATCAAGAAGAGCCACCAAGAAGAAGTGCTTCTACTGTGGAAAGATTGGTCATACCATGGATCTTTGCAAACAAGTCATGGAAATAAATAGAAGCCAACTGAACTCAAACAGACAATCAATCCAAAAGAAGCAGAAGGGATTGATTGAAAACAAGTTGCCTAAGAGAGGTAGCTTGACAGCATCAAAGGAACCATGTGAAACTTCCAGAACTGAGGCCACACTTCCAAATGATTTACTTGTTATATGGCCACATCAGTTGCAACTTGCCAGAGAACTACAAAGAGTTGAAGATGAAGCTCTGGCAATTGCTAAAGCAAAAGGGAAGAAGAAGGTTTCACATGAAGATGTTTTGAGAACCACACCAGCACAATCATCAATGAAGATCAAATATGCAAGTGTGAAGAATGGTGAAAATGGGGCATCTCGGTTGAGAGAATCTTCTCAACCTTGTTGTTCACATTGATGAACCAAGGAGGTTCTATCTTATTCCCTTATACTCTTGGTATATACATGTGCTAACATTGCAGGGAATTGAAGATGATGATCATTCTCATCTGGAGGATGGTTTGGATAGAATGGAGTGCACCCCTTGAGGGGGAGAAAATCTGAAGAAGATGATGTTCTGAGATTAATATCATCTTGAGAAAAGTGAAGGTATTCCAATCATACTTTCATCCCTTTATTCTTAATTTCATTCATCATGACAATTAAGGGGGAGTATTGATTGAAGACAAATGGTTGAAAGGGGGAGCTTTATCTTTGCACCTGAACATTCTAATGTGTTTTGTGAAGTATGTGCAGGATTTAGCAAATTCATTGTTATATCTGAAAAATTTCAAACCCCTAAGCATGATCTCACATGTGTAGAGAATGTTGGACAGCATTGAGTACCTTGGTTACATCACTCTTGTTTTCTACACCGGGTTAGCCCAAGTAGAATTAGAGTTGATTTACTAAAGGTTCTTTGCTAAAGAGAACATGTGACAACATCCCTCTCTTAGTGTTTTTTTTTCACGAAGAAGCTATTCGAAGGGAGGAAGAGATTTTTGAAAAAGTGAACCACACCACACCTTTGCATTTGATTGCCAATAAGGGGGAGAAAATATTGGCACACATATTGACCCATTCATATGTGCTAAAGGAGTGTATTGACAACAAATACAAAGGGGGAGATTGAAGTGCATTGTGTTGCATTTGTTGTCAATGAGACATGTTGTTGTCGTAGAATGAATGAATGTCAAGAATTGTCAAGAGGTGAATGACAAAGGGTGTGATGGTGTTGGTGGTAAAGGAGAATGGCCATGGTACTAAGATGCATGTCACTTAGGAGATTCACTAAGTGACATAGGAGATGTGGTTGAAACATTCTCTAGTAACATCTGACAATTGTTGAGCTGCTCTTTAAGTTCAAAGAACTTGTATCCTGATGATACAATGTCACAACATTGATTGAAGACCATGCATTGTAGTGACAATGCATGAGGAGTTGAAGAAGATTCATCCACAAGTACTAAGTGGATGAAGTGAGCTGAAGAAGTCCATACACTATCTCTTAGTGCATGTGAATCAGAAGAAGATCCAACTTGATCTCTGATTGGATCAATAAAGAACTTTGATGAATATGTTTGATTCAAGAGTTCGGTTGAAGATGAAGAACCTTCAGGAATTTCACTCCTAAGTGAAGAATAAATGTTTAAGAGGAATGGAGGAATTCTTAAGAAGAAGAGAAGAGAAGAAATAGAGATGGGAAGAAGAATGGCTTGGAGTGGCATATGGCATATTACACTTGGTACTTTGTTTTTATACAAAGACACTTAGTGTTTTACACTAGCAAAAAATTGGCCAGCCAAGGCACCTTGGGGGTTCAACCCCAAGGCATGGGCGCTAGGGCACCACGCCCATGGGGGAACCCGTGGGGCGAGCCAGGGCGGCAGGGCGCACACCCAAGACACCGCATGGGTGCCTGGGGCACGCCCGGAGGAGCGCGGCAGGGACGCATGAGCGCACCCGCGGGTGTCAGGAGATGCATAGTGGGCGCCAGTGGCGCGCCCACAGGGAGCATAGTGGGCGCAGAGCGCGCCCGCCGAGAGAACCCGGTGCGGGGCGGCACCGGGAGGGGAGAAGTTCAACTGAGCGCTGAGAGGAAGAGCTTAGTTGATAAAGCGCGGAAAAACCGCTGGAGAATTCGATGTGGGACGCGCATTTTTCACCGGGAAGGAATCCCAGCCGCACGATTCATCGCGCGCTCGATCTGGACCGCTCGTCTAATCCACCGCGCCCCCAATTTGATCCAGGCCGTCCGAGGATAATTGATCACCGCATCCAACGGCCCGACGTCCATCTTCTACCTCGAGCCATGCCGAAGGCCACCCGCGAGCAGCCGCTGAACCAGAGCCCTCCGAGCATCTGTTTTTGAGCTCCCGGCCACCTCTGAGTAAACTGAAGCCACCCTCGTTCTCGTCTGGCCATAATGAACAGAACCATGCTTTAAAAAGATATTGCATGCAACCAGTGGAGAATTTCGAATGAGGCCGAGGCAAACGGAGTTGCCGAGGCCACGTGGAGAGCATGCTGTGCATGCATAAGCCAAAACGAAGGCCGTGCATGCGTTCTAAGTCGCATGCACGTGGAGGAAACCGAAGGAAAAGAAAAGGAAACCCGCGTTGAAACAGAGTATAAAAATCAATATTTGAAGATTTTAAAGAACCGAAAACTTCGGGAATTTGAGTTATTATCACGCGGATGATGCGAGGCAGCCTCTGCCTATAAAAGGAGCACCCGAGGCTCTCTGATGGCTTGCTGATCCTTTGTTGAAGATCCGGAGTCCCGTGAGTGTGCCTCTGTGCCTCACGAAGTTTGGAGCTCCGCGCAACCCACTTGCGCAGCGAAGCAGCCCGAAGCCACCCTTGGCTTCGAGAGTTCCTTTTGCGCACTCCTTGCGCAAAAGAAGAAGAAGGGGGACCCCTGCGCGCCTTTCCTTTGCGCGGCAGGAAGACCCAAGTGCACCCTTGCACTTGCGCGCCCACGGCTGAGGTCCTTTGTACCTTGTGCTCTTGCACCCCTGCGCGCTGGCCACAGTCTTGTGCCTTGCGCGGTTGAGAAGAGGAGGAGGCCGCTACACCCAAGCAACTTGTGTGCCTCCATTGAAGATTGGGTTCAGGTGAAGTGCATTACACACTTGGTGTTGTGTGTGCAAGTAAAGGCCGTAGCCTTGGGTGTGTGTGAAACAAGAAAACCACCACAATTTAAGTGTGTGCAAAAACAGAAGTGGACCTGAGGCTTTCATGCCTCGTGTGTGAACATTGAGAAGGCCGACCCTTTTTCTTGTGTGACAAGTGAAGGAAGAGCACCGTGGGCAGTGTGTGTACAAAAAGGAGAGAAAGGCCGTAGCCTTGTGCAAACAAAGGATACCACACCATTGTGTGTGTGTGCTAAAGTGAAGGAAGACCCGAGGCCATGTGTGTGCACAAAGAACAACACCAAGTGGTGTGTGCCAAGTGAAGTGGAAGACCACACTTTGTGTGTGTGTAAGAATTGA
This sequence comes from Viscum album, assembly GCA_963277665.1. Lineage (NCBI taxonomy): Eukaryota > Viridiplantae > Streptophyta > Magnoliopsida > Santalales > Viscaceae > Viscum > Viscum album. The sequence continues at coordinate 1,295,914,332 of OY728128.1, read as the reverse complement.
ATAATCCGTAGTCTTGGTTGTGCATTTGAACAAAGAAGAACACACTTTAAGTGTGTGCATTTGAAGAGGCCGAGGGCTGTGACCTTGTGTGTGCATACCTTGAAGAACAAACTAAAAGAACACTAAAGTGTGTGTGTGCAACAAGAAGAGGAGGAGGCCAACTCATGTGTGTGCTAAAGTGAAACAATTGTGTGGAAATTAAAGAAGTGGCCGAACCTAGGTGTGTGCACTAAAAAGTGTATACACATTAGAAGAAGAAGAAGAAGTTCCACACTAAAGTAAAACACACTTCTAAGTGTGTGAACAATTTGGATAAAGTGTGTGAAGTGCAGTGAAGGTGTGTGCTTAAAAGAATTACACCCTTTAAGGGATTATTGCACCTAGAAGAAAGAAGAGGAGAGTGCATGCATTCATGCATGCACGTGCACACGTGAATAGTGCTAAATCAGTGGTGTGCATCTGAGGAGTCCAAGACCAGTGGTTCTTGAAGAATTGAGAAGGCCATGCACTCAGTGCATGATGTTGATGTGAATTGAGACTGGACCAGACTGAAGTTAAAGACATCATTTGTCTAAGTATTCAGTAGTTGAAGAAAGAAGCCAGGTCATCCTTAGAAGAAAGAGATAAATCCTGAGCAAGGCGAGAAGCCCTGATCAACCACAAGTGATCAGAAGAGAAGAGCAAGGCCAACAGCCTTTATCCCAGGCTGCTGAAGTTACTTGAAGAACTTAAAGTGAAGAAGAGCTACTCGTGTGACTCGAGGAGCCAGAAGAAGACCCTGTGGGACTCAGGGAGAAGAAGTCTTCAGTGGGATTCTGGAGCAGGCCAGTGGGACTCTGGTAACACTGTGGGACGCAGTATAAAGACCCTTCTGTGGGACTCAGGAGAGATACAGTGGGACTCTGTATCGACCATTGTAATTTTAACAGGTTATAATGGAGAATCCATGCTGGGAGAGCATGGCAAGGATGTAGGCCTTTGGTGCCGAACCTTGTAAATCCTTGTGTCCTGTGCCTTTTCATTACTGCATCATTCGGGAAAGGTTGAGAGATACAAGAAGAGTGGATCGAGGCTTTAACCAGCCATAGAGGTTTAATTGATAAGAATCAATTAGTAAAAAGTTTTAAGGGATCACTGATTCACCCCCTCCCCCTCTCAGTGATTCACACTGATCTGGGCACTTCACATCATATATCAATATAACATTATTTTTATGACCTTAAACCCCTTTATAATTCATATTACCATACTTTATTTAAAAAAGTGTGTATAAAATTAAACTTTCTATTTTATGGGATCACTTTGGACTTTAAGTATTGTTAAATGATTTTCAGGACTTAAAATTTTGTTTTTTGTATTTTAATGGATCATTTATGATATTTTTTTTTTAAAACATGTTTTTTTATAAAACTTATTTTCTAATTATTACATCCTGAATAAATTAATTTAAGATACTCTAGTTATATGTAAAAACATTATTTTTACTATTCACCAAAAAAATGGATGTGCTTTAGTAAATTTTAAAAAAAACATCCATGGAAAATATTGATCATTTATTTTTTCAAATTATTTGAATTTTTGTAAAAATAATTTTCATACATAGGTATTTTAAATTTTGAATATAAAAATTTTGATTTTTAAGAAAGACATTAAAATGCATGTTTTTACAAATGCGCATATATTTATTTTTGTTTTAATCATGAAATTTATTTTACATAATTTTAATAATTATATTTATATATATTAAAAAATATAAATATTATTTATTTCATAATTTATTATTTTCAGGATAAATTACCATTCCAAAGGTCAGGTTCCTATTCCCAATGGCCAGGTTACAATTTCAATGGTCACATTATATTTCATAAATACATATTCATTCATTATTTGAGGATTCATTAAAATTAATCACAATATTTTATATTTTCATTTACTAAGATTTTTATTGGTTTAATAATATTTTGAATTCTTTATATAGTGTTGGTTGTGGGGGTGGGGGTATTCTAGAATATTGGAGTGATACATAATTTTTTCCTTTTAGTTTGTCTATTTTATATTTTTTTCAAGTGTATAGTGGTGAATTTTAATGTATTTCATAGCAAACAAACATAATTATTATTTTTAATGAATTAATTTTTTTTTCAATTTCTATATATGCTATATGAATATAATACACATATAATGTAATTTACCACTAATTTATTCGTCAAACAATTATCCTTTAAATTTGTGTAGAACTCTATTTTTTAGTTTAATATCTTCATTGGATTCTCTTTTTAAGAGATGTCTTTACCCAGTTGTACACCCTCTAAATCCAGTACATGCGATGGGTCGGTTATTAACTTCTTTAAGAGTAATACATTGAACACATCACAAAATAAAGCTATATTTTGTAGAAGATAATTAAAATAGTTGATTTTTTTTATATGATCAAGGATCCCAATGGCACCAATGTACCTAAGGATAAGATTCTCTTTATTTCAAAACGTCATTAATCTCATTTAATGTGATATTTGAAGGACAAATGTATCTCTATATTTAATCACGATGACCCTTCTACTGTTTTTAGTTATCACTTTTTAGGACTATGAGTAACTTTTAAATATGTTGTAGGATGGTTTTAATATACTCTCTCATATCATTCCCAAAATCTGTCCAAGTATCTTTTTTTGACCAATATCATCCGGTCAAGTAGGAGTTCAACATCACATCCCATATAGAGCTTCATACATAGACATTTGAAAAAATTAATGGAAGTAATTTTTTAATAGAACTCAACTAATGAGGGATTTTAATCCTGTTATTCTTTAAATATCATTATTTATCTCTAAATATGTCCGCAACTATTATAATTTTCATTTTTTATTTTTCATTACATTCGAGGGTGATAGGTCGTAGTAAAAATCTATTCAGTACTCAAGGATTATTATTGATTTCTACAGAATTTTGATGGAACCCCAGGATCATGATTATAATGGATTTAAAGTGGTACCCCATGTAGCCTCACCAATTCCCTCAAATATATCATATAATTTTTTTCAATAAATTAATATTCCTAAATAGTAATGAATTGGGTTTCCTTGGTCTGTCAAAAAACCATATCCCAAATCAAATTGTTTTTTTAGTGTCTTAGGGTGATTGGTGACCAATTCCATTATGAAAATATCCCATTTTCACGTGGGTATAATAAATGGTTTCATAAAGTCTTCGTAAATATCTCACTCTTTTTTAACTTTCTGACATACAAAGCACCTTTACATAATATCAACAATCTTCTTCTTCTTCCTTTCCTACTATAATTTCTCTCAAATATCATGGTACATCATGGTACTTTTTCTAAGAAAAGATAAAAATTATCTATATGTATTATCAAATTTATAATTCATTATCTATAATGATGAATGAATACAAATCCATGATATAAATAGAATCAAAATATCTTAATCAATACAGAACTCATGTATCATCCATTTATTTAGTAATTTTTCTTTATTTTTATGGTTATGATATTCCATTTGGGGCTCTTTGATCTTCTCTTGCTTAGATGCAAGGGCATAAATTTAGGGAAGGTATGATGTTTTTCATTCTATTTTTATTTACATATCCATCCTTTATATATCCATGAATATATAGGCTTTCTCAATATCCATCATGGATATAATAACATGAGTTTTTTTAAGAGATTAAACCCCATTTTTTTCCTTTTCTAGATGGTAGTGAGTTTCAAAATTGTTGTCCTTGATTAGTTCCTACAATATAATTTCATGCATTTCAATCTCATTCTATGTGAATATAGACTTTATACTTTTCTTATCTGTATATATCTCACAAATCTCCTAAAAGATTTTTATTTTGAAAAATGATTATAGAAAATTCAATATCATCTAACTATAAATCATTCTTAGGGTAATTTTTGTTAGGGATATGAAACATTTTTTACAAAGAGTCTATCACTTTTTAATTTTGTATGAGTACACAACCAAATCCATTATTTGAATATTGAATATATATAAAATAATAACTACATGCGTATAATGTGATTATAGGTGAAGTGATTAATATCTTATAGAGATCATATAATATTTCATCATGTTCTTCTATCTGGATATACTATACCCATTTCCATGGTACACATTTTTTGTTCAATGAAACCATGATTATATTCTCAGAAAACATCAGTACTACCAAGACTATCGAAGAAGACTACATATATTACTATCATTGGTGGGTTTGAGATATTTTTTAGTTAACTTTGTCTATTAATGGTCCATAAAAATTCCCTATCTTTTGATCACATTCCTAAAAAATGATACTATTTTCCACAAAAGATCCCACTTTCAAAACATTGAATTCATTTTCTCATTCCTTCATTATAATAGCACTATCCATAGAGGATCTCCATGTTCCTCTTTTCTCATTGAGTATATGATAATATAATCTATGAAAATGACCAAAACTGATTAGGTACCAGTAATCAGTTAATAGTAACATTGATCAATTAATTTTTCTAAATGATCATTTGAGAAACCTATGGTAAAGCACTATAGAATATGATTTCTTTTCCAAAATTCCATTCTAGATAAATTTTAACTCATCTAATTCGATGGACGCCATCCTGTAGAAGCATTTACATATGTGAGTGAATATATGTATAATATCTATAAATGACATTATCTCACAATATGGAGTATGTTTGTGAATTTCATTAGGAAATGCATCCATGTACCCACTCCCAAAGGTAATTTCCTCCAAGTTGATACCATCCATTGACTCAACTATATGGGTTATGTATTCATCATCATACGGTACTAACACCCATAGTGTTTATGTATATTCCAATGTCGATTCATGATATTATATTCATATTTATAGAACTATGTGATGATTTAGAATATTTAAATATATTTCTATTTCCAAAAATTTGATGCGTGCTATATATAATGAGAGACCATCCGTGCCTAGTATAATGTAAAATTCTAATTAGGGAACTGTTATGAGATTCACTAGAAGAATATTCCCACAAATGATTACAGTTAAATACTAATAATCTATGGTTATAATGGTTAGGACTCTAAGTGTTTTTAAATATACCTTTAATACAATATATCAAGGTTCTAATTCAATATTTTTATAAAACATTTATGACATATAGAATGTGTTAAACAATAATCGAATATAAATTTTTCCATTATTGAATAAACAGAATGTGTACCTTGTAATATATAATTTTGACACTCTACATTAGTAGTGGTGATGGAATAAGATTGCACTTTTTCCATTGAATTTTTTATTTTCGGATGATGATTACCCTTAAGGACCTGTGGTTAATACACCTACTTGCATACTGGCATGGATCCCTATGGTTGAAGCATTGAACCATGGGTGGTTCATTAGGAGGTTTCATTATTTCCTAAATCATGTTTCCCAGTATTTTCATTTTTATTAAACATTCATCACAATCGAGGCCTTTCATCCCACATATAATGCATATCCTTATTCCATTACCAAAATTTCCATTGTTATTCATCCAACATTTTAAAAATCTAGGTTACTGGAAGCCCTTTCCACCATTGTGATATTACCCACCATCTTAAAACTCTATTATTATTTCTATATCACCAGGTCTATTGGACCTATAACCAAATTCATTCACTAAATTGATAGAAGATCAAACCACTTATTTATAAATCTGAATATCTCGGATAGCTAAACACATTCAATGATTTTGTTTTTAGACACTAGAAATATATCTATTTTCTATTAATTTTTCTAATAAAATCAAGGGATATTTTTTTGAGCATTTTTATATTTTTTATAAGATGTTATTAATCTAATTTCTTTATTATTCATCTATATTATTTTTCTACAAGTATTTGATCAAATAAATTAGTGGAAATAATTTTTTAAGAAATATTTTCTTAATGTCTTTCCACACCATCTCGTTAATTTCTTATTTTAGGTTAGTGTCTTTTATCAACACCCACCAGTGATAATCTTCTCCATGTAAAAAATATATGTCCAAATTCACCAAATTATTTTTAGAATAATTGAGAATAGATTAGATATACTACATTTATTTAACAAACTTCTCCATGAAAAATTTATTTCTCCCTAAGTTCCCATTATTTTCTAAAATAATAAAGGGTTGAATAAACAATAATACAAAAAAACATGAATAAATTATGTATTATTTTGTTCAATTAAATATAAATGAATATATTATGGGATCCCTATGTTTATCCTTTTAGAAAATAAATCTTCGTGTAGTTTTACATATACTTATAATAATCCTATGTTTTTTCATGAATATTTTCAAATCGTAATTCCCAAACTAACTAAACTGATCCTCTAATACATAATATAGTGATCCTACATTTTCTTATATTAATATTACAACATTTTAATGATAAATACATAATAGTTATACATTGAGTGATGAATATTTACAATATCTCTACAAAATTAGGATCATACATTAATAATATATAATAAATTAGAACAAGTTATTTAAATATTTCATCCTTATCATTCTAAAATTTCATGCTCTTATTATTACATAAAGTCACCTAAGGGTATATATCAACAAAATGGGTGATCTAAATTCACAAATAAGATGATGAATAATGTATATGAATCAATATAACATGTGTGATAATAATAATAATCATCACATAAATATCATAATACAATAATAATAATCTTGTGGAAAATATTTTATCAATTCACTGAATGTGGCAATGCATAATAATAAAACATCATTAGATATGGTAAAGCACCATATATAGTTGTGAACAAATCTAACATCAAGATCATGAATGAGATATGTTCATAATCATAACATCATATTTGTCAAAAAAACAAAGCATTATGTTCTCAAATTGTTCACATTATCATAGGATATAAATTTCAGTACCCAATTCATTGCAGGGCTATATAATTCTGGTCCCACTAGTAACATTATAATATTTACATAATCATGTAGGCCACTTTGAACATATAACTTTACTAATCATTAAATATAAAATGGAAAATAATGTATTTCATAATGATATCATAATCAATTATTCCATGAAAAAATCACAACATAAAAAATGAATTTGGTAAGAATATTTTTCACAAACCTAATCATTACTGAGTGAATGATACAAAATTCTAGATGAGTGAAATGTTTTTTTGAAAAGAGATGTCTTTTTGGAAAATCAATGTATTTGGATTAAAAATAAATATAAAAACACACATATCCGAAAAAAAATGAAACTATATTTAATTGATATTAATGGAATATTAGAGGAATATACACATTGAAGATATCGTGAATTATTGATAACCCAAAGAAAAGTAATTGGGTTCAAGAATACCCTTAACATACATCCCACATCTTTTCTCCACTTATCCACCTCATCAATAAAAATTTATATTTTACAAAAAAAATTAATATGTGAATTAATTTAAGTTTTTTAATATTTATAGATTATAATTTTTCGATTTAATTTTATAACAATCATTATTAAATGTGAATTGTTTTGATACAATATTTTTATTAAATTGTAATGTATTTATTTGATGATTCTATTTTTCTTTAAGGATAATTATAAATTAAATTAATTAATTCTATAATATTTTATATTTTATATTTATATCATTAAATATCATAAATAATTCATTGTAACAAACTATAGGGTTTGTTATGATAAATGGGAATGTAACGGTTTCATTGATTATGAATCGACTGTAGATGAGACATTGTCTAAATAGTGGAAAATGGAATATTAAAATTTATATATTTAAAAATTATGATACATTTTGTAGGTTAAAATCATTAATATAATGAAAATATTCAACCAATATAATTTTATATGGTTTTTTTGAACAAATTGTTAGAAAATTAAAAAAATATGGAAATGGTATAAGGTTGATAGAAACTTACTCTTTCCTTAGTGCAACTTATCTTCTATGACAATAAAACACCCTTGAAGTATGGAGATGGTTTAATCCAAAAAGTTACTAGTTATTTAATGGATTTTAGAGGGAGAATTTGGGTAGTTCTTTTGATATGTAATGTGAGTGAATATTGGTTTTCCAATGGGATGGATATGGGTTATTATTACTTGAGGAGAAGCATATTTTTATAATATAGTATTATATAAAATATTATACATATTGTAAAACATGTAATAAATAAATTTTAAAAAGATAAGTCAAGTATAAATATAATATAATGGTTTTATTATAATTTTCGGGATGAAATGGTGGTTCTCTCCTCACAACGCCTGAGGTTAAAAATCATCGGTTGTGATGCTTTTTTTCGGATCGAATTAATAATGGTTTATTGTGCATGGTTTTGATCTAGAATGGGAAAGAACATTCCAAGGCCATGATTTCAAAGTGAAAATGAAGATTCCCCTTTAGTCGAAATATCTAGAGGGATTACTTTTGTGGAAGCTCTTAATGAAACAGATCTCTACAAATCTACTGCGATGAAGGATTCACTATGCAAGAGACTTGAGGGCTACATATAAGTAGTTGACGTTGAAACTGAGTCTCTATATAAAATAACACATATGTGTAAGTTCAAATTTATGGGGAGAATCACATACATTAAAAGGGGAAAATCTTGACCAACAACGATGTTGAAGAATAGGATTGCTCATGTATAGGGCTTCTCCGACAGGAAAATTGTTCCAATCAAAAGGAGTATTTCTAATATGCTATTAAGATCCCAGGAATAGGTCAATAGAGTTTAGAAATTCGGGAACCTTCATCTTAAACCCGGATTTCGTAGAATCTATGAATGGAACTATACATTTATCCCTTATACCATTCGTATTAATATGGCCCAAATATGGGTTTGATTTCCTGGCATGAGCTGGTTCTTTCAGAATCACTAGATCCTGAATGACTTGACATCCTGTATTGGTACTCCCCTAATGATCGAACACCATACCCTAAATGCTGATATTAGCTTATATGCTCGAGTTATGGTTTATGTTGATTTTGACTCTAATCCGTTAGAGGTCATTAGATCCAATTCAATAGACTGCAAAAACAGTGGTCCTGATAGAATTTGAGTGCATGCCACTATTATGTGGTCACTGTAAATTTTTATGTCATTAATTGATGAATTGTAGAGTCATGAAAATCAAAATTTCCTAGCCAAATAATTATTGGTGGACAAAATTTAGAAGTGGGAATAAGGAAAATTTTGATGCCATTGAAATACTTGAACCACTCAAGGAAAAAATCAGACATATGTGTGAAGAAAGCATCTCATTCGAGAGAGACATCGGATACGAATTGGGCAATGCTTGTGGAGGAAGAAAAATATTCCACCATAGATTAAATCATACGAGAGGAAATTGATAAATTATTTATGGATTCTTTTTATAGTCCCCAATATTCCTACGTTCACGAAGACATTGATAACTTTATCTCCTCATAATCTATACACAGTAATGTCGGTCTTGCGGATCCATCTAATGAAAATTTTAGAGGAACATACTTGGAAAATAGTCATCCTGTCACACTAAAGGGAAAAAGGAGCTACTTGATTCCAATAAGAGTGATTTCCATGCATCGGCTAAAATTTATCTAGATAGTTATGCATCATCTAAATTCACAAGAACTGGTGTTTTTTGTATCTTTAGAACCTAGCCACTCTATATCAGGTGTCAAAAATACTCTAGGTGAGGGTGTTAAAGGCACAATTTTGGAAAATAACAACAATCCTTACACTGAGAAGCAACCTGAGCTCCTTGATTCATCTAAGGGTGATGACCTTTCCACTAACAACAATGATCCATTTGTTTATTCTACTACATCACCCATGGATGTTGGAAATTATTTTGGAAATGCATTTTCACATGATAATGGAACCACTTAGAAAATATCTCACAGAACTGATGATGGGCGACCCTTGGATTAATCTGCTACTTTGGTACTCTTAGATAAAAACTCATGTATAATCACTCAACCATGCATTGACTTATCCAACGAGAAAATTGTGGCAGTGAAAATGTAGCCCCAACCTTTTATATTCTCTTCCATTGTTTTAACCCCAAAACCATGTTATGATCATTGTATTCTACAATGTAACCCCCTCAATATACAAAATGTACATACCCATGTCCACCTCATTGAATGTTTAAATAATTTAAACATGTTAGACCACTTATAATGAATGTACTACTTAAATTTATTTTATTTATCCAATATATATAGAATAAATTAAATCCACTCCGACTTCTTCTCAAATGGTCCCATGATCCAATAAGAAGAAGGGCTCAGGTGGCTCAAAAAATAAAGGGGGTGGTGTTCTACCTTCAAACCTAGGTTTAAATGGATTTATTCTTCTTGAGTTTCCAGGGAATTGTTATCCCTGATTCTTATAATATTCTTGAGTGATTTAGCATGACTCATCATCCTAAATTTTTTTCTATTTTTTGCCCCTAAAACATACTTTTCCTTCAAATTTACACACCTTTTTACATATGATTATAATTTTATAGGTGCTTTCAAAGAGGGTAATGTTGGTCAATTCCTTTGGGTTTTTTATCATTCTTCTTTACAAGATGTTCATGCTTTTGAATTTTCCAAACAAATGTTCACTTATGATTTCTCCCTAAATGGAACACATATTTTACGTACAATAATTTATGCTATGAATATATATCATAACTGAAGGTCCCTTTGGCATGATCTGCATGGGTTAGCTAGCATTATTTAGGATCACCGGATTCTTATTGGTGACTATTATGCTATTATTTCCTCTAATGATAAAGATGAACCATCCTATTCTTCCATTTCCTCAAGAGAATTTAGAACATTATTTGAATATTATTACCTTGTAGATATTAACCACACAGTTTCCATGTTCACTTGGTATAGAATACACTACAGTAGGATTGTTTCAGACAAATAGGATATGGATTTCAAAAATATCCCTTTTCTGGGCACATAGGACACAATTTCTAGCAACACCTTGCTTAAACATAATTTAGATCATCATCCCATTAATTTTAGTATTTTCCCCAATAGGATTAATCTTATCCTTCCATTCGGATTTAACAATGCACGACCTGTAGAACTATAATTTTCTAACATCATAAAAAAGTTTTGGGACTATGAATAACTCAGTGATGATTTTTCAGGTGTTACAAAATTAATACACCTCAAACTATGTCTTAAATGATGGTGTAATGGTAAATATAATCATATGGACAAATAAATCTCTAACTTTGAACATGATCTTATCCTAATTCAATCCACCTCCCCTAGCTCTGAGAATTCATTCAACCCCCATCTTGAACGTAATGCTACCATGAAACATTATTATCTTCTAATCCTTAATGAAAGTATACATAAAAATATATTTAAAACAAAATGTATTTCTGATAGTGATAGAAATACTATATTCTAAAACTCTATTAAAAGAATCAAAAATGTTTTCTGACCCCATTCACTTCTTAGGGATAATGATGTCCTCATTGAATCTGAGGAGGGCACTACAAATAATGTGGTATCTTATATCAAAAATATTTTCAATCACTAAAATATCAACAAATACCTCCTTCCAAGGGTCATTCTCATTATGGTGAATGTAGAAGACAATATTTATTTATTTAGCATCCATCTTGACCATGAGATCAAATACATTGTTTTTTTCCTTAACCATGATTGTTCCCTGGGCCCTTAAGATTTTAAAAATGGTTTCATACAAAAATATTGTGAGATTATTCACACAGATATTAACAAAAATGTCTGATATTTATTTTCTAATGGTAATATTTCTCATAGAAAAAATTTTCAATTTCTTACTTTAATTCCAAAATTGGACAATGCCTCTGAAATTCCACTTTTTTTGCATTTTCCTCTTATTAACTCTATTTACAAAGTCATTACAAAAATTCATTCCAATGGAATTTCTTCATTATGTGATAAATTAGTTTTATGTAATCAATTTGGTCTCATCAAGGGGTGTCCCATACAATACTACATTATCCATGCAACTGAATGTACCAACACCCTCAATAATGCCATAAGAGCAGGCAATATTACCATTAATATTGATATTATGAAATCCTTTCATACCATTGATTGGGGATTCATAATCAAGGTCATTCACTCTATGGATTTAATGACAATTTCATTAATTGGATAAATTCATTATTCAAATCATCTTCCGTCACCATCCTTATCAATGGTTCCCCTAAAGGTTGCTTTAAATGCACCAAGGGAATTAGACAAGGTGATCCCTTATCCTCCATTCTCATTGTTATTGCAGAGGATCATCTAAACAGGTTTCTCCACCACCTGGGTGATCAACATAAGATCAAATATATTTAGGATGATAGAAACATAGTTGTGCCAACACATTTTATATATGCTGATGACATAATTTGATTCGTAAAAGGCGATGAAATGAATATTAAAAACATAAAAAATACCTTTTTGTCATTATGAAGAAATATCTGGTTAGTGTATAAGCAGAAATTAATCATGTATTCTCATTGGAAAAATTTACCTTCTTATAAAAAAATAGTATCACCAATAGTATCAGCATAGAAGAAGGATCCTTCCATTTCACCTACCTTGGTGCTCCTACATTTTTACAAAAGGTCCAAATCCGTGTCCTTTTCCAATTTTGTTGATCAAGTTATAAATCAAATGTCCTCATAAAAGGGTAAGTCCCTTTATATTTCTGGGAGAATATATCTACTGTAGTATACCATTGTCTCTAAAATGGTTTACTTGCCGAGGGTCTAAAAATGGAATTCTTGTCTTCAAAATAAAATCAATGTTTGAATGAATATTTTTTTGGATTGGTAGTATTCTTGAAAGGAAGCTAGAAACCATCCTCTATGCCACTTGTTGCAAACTATTAGTGAAAGGTGGTCTTGGTGTAAAAAATTTACATCTATTTAATTATTCCCTTCTAGAAAGACTCGCATGGAGGATAATCCGTAACAATTATTACCCCATTAATTTTTTATAAAATAGATTCCTTTCGAAGTAAAAGAACGGAAATTTGAACTACATCAACTCTTCTATCTGGCCATACGTTTGGCTATATTTTTCTAATATTTTGAATAATTCTAGAGGGATGGCCAACATGGATTCTTCCTTGAATTTTTGGCTTGATTACTTGTCTGGCACACCCCTAGTATCTATGGTCTATCCTAATTCCCTTCTATAAAATTCCAACACCGCTATAAAATATATTGTGCAATCTCGTATCTTCAACATTCCTGATAACATCATTAATGTTATTGATAATTATTCATTTACTAATTCCATGGATTTCCTTAATTGTGAGCCCCTCACTGTGGTGTCTTTGATTCCAAATGATTCTATAAAATAAATTTTTCAAAATCATATCTTGATTTTTGTTGGTTGAAATCATTTTTCAAACACTCGATTAAACCCTCAAGACTTACTCTAGTTTGGCATCTTGCCCACAACCATGTCCCCACTGAGGTTTTTCATCTGTGTTTTGGGGCCAAAATTTTATCTAGGTGTACTTTTTGTCCTCATCATAGAGAATATAATATCAATTTTTTCATATCTTGTGTTATATCCTTTTCCCTTTGGAATTATATTTATGACATTTTTGACTACTAGCGTTTACTCCATGACTCTATCGGCTCGCATTTAAAATGACTAGTCGAACTATATTCCACTCATAAATTAAAGAATCTCTTCCTAACTATGGTTACTAAACTCTTAAATGTGATCTGGTATGATATAAATTTTATTATTCACAAAAAATTTATCATTAAATCTCAATTCAGGTAGGACACGAATTCTTATTTCCATTAGGTGTCTTGCTTCGATAAAGAAACCTCATTGCGCCCACACTGTTGGAGACTTTGAGATCCTTCGTCATCTTCAGATTGATGGGATCTACAGAAAACTGTGAAACACTTTTTAAGTGTTCTAGCAAGACCTACTCCCATGATGGATTAATGTGAATTTGGATGGTGCTTCAATGGGAATCCCGGGTCCTGTAGGTTGTGGGGCTATCTTGAGAGACTTCTTTCGTCAGTGTCATGGGTAATTCTTTTGATGTTGTGGTATTGTATCATCTCTTGATGTGGAAATTATGGGTGTGATACATGGTGTTATATATTCCATGAAAATTTTATGTACCAATATTTGGATTGAAAGTGATTCACCCACTAGTGTCCATGCTATTTGGGAGGGTGTGCTTCATTTTATCTGACCACTGTCCACCTGTTGGATGAACTGCCTTTATTGGGTTATGGGGATTAACTTTTTTTATAAACATGCCTTTCATGAAGATAATAAGGTTGTATATGTTCTTGATAACAAAGGAATCAATGAGGGAATAAAATGAAGGATGTCCTTCTGATTGAGATTCACCCTATTTATGATAAAGATTGTAATAATTCTTCTTATTTTGAGAATCATATAGTTTTATTCCCCCTTTTTTAGTAAATTAAGTCTCAGTCTTTGACTGATGCACCACCATTAAAAAATAGAATGATATTATGTATTTAAACCCATTTATAATAATAAGTAACTTAGTGTTTTTAAATGGAATGTGTAAAGAAGAAACATTATTATTTTAAGGGATAACTTTTGACTTTAGGTTATTGGAAATGCTTCTAGGTTTTAAAATTAATTTTATTATATTTTAATGAATAATTTTTGAACTAAATTATATTTTTTTACACATGACTTTATATAATATATTCATTAATTATTATATCACAATTAGTGTAATTTCTGATAAACTATCTTGGTTAAGAAACAATATTTTTACAATTATCTTGAAAATGTAAATATTTTATAAAATTAGAAACAAAAATCACTAAGGAAATTATAGATGTTTGGATTTAAAAAATGATATTAAAACATTCAAAATAAATTTTTATCATAGGTAACATTAAATTTTTGTATGAAAATTATGATTTTTTCAAAATACGTGAAAATGTAACGTATTAAAAATATGCCTATATTTACGTTGATATTTTTAATCCTGGTATTTATTTACCATAATGATAATATTTATATATAATTAAATATTAATTTGAAATATTATTCTTGTCAAAAATTATTATTTCAAGGTCAAATTGTTATTCCAATATTCTTGTTACTATTCTCAATGGTTGGGTTAGAATGAGCAATGGTTATGTTATTATTCCGCCAATCAAACTACTATTCCAACAATCACATTACCTGTTATAGATACATATTCATTATTTCACACATTATTCAAAAAAATTCCTCCAAATGTTATATATTTTCCCTTAATAGCATCTTAAATGGTTTACTTATATATTTTGACATTCTTATAGTATTATTCGTTTTGGTGATGATTTTAGCATATTGTGGTAATGTATATTTTTCAATTTTATCTTATATATTTTATATTATTTGAATAATTGTACGGTTTGGCATTGTTATTGGTTTCATAAATGACTAATGAAATGATATCAGTTATTGAATTAATCTTTTGTTGGATTCCATATGTTATATTTATATATAATAATTGTATAATATAATATACTACAATTTTGTTTATTAAAAAAATATCATTTACAATGTCTGGGACGTTACATATGGGATATATAATTCTCACCCATTTTTTATATAAATTTCATGTACCATATCATAAATACCTCATTTTATTATTTCAAGTTATCATCATAAATTCAATTATAAAATATTATAAATCAATAAAACCACTTTTTTATATATAAACAACAATTTCATTTAAAAAAAATTAATACTAAAGTAACGAGAAAAGGTGAAATTGAAGATGAAAATATATTAATAACGTTAATGCGGAAAATAAAATTTCCCTTTTTGGAATCACTTAATAAAAAATTGATCAATTATAAAGGAAAAACATTATTTTAAATTAACCCTGTAAAATATTAAACTAATATCCGATGAAAATATTATTTAGAGCATATGGAAAATCCATCCAATCCATATATGTTTAAAAACATTACATTCATACATTATTAGTAAAATTTATAATGTACCTTGTTTGGAAAATGAAAAAATACAAAATTTTACCCATATAGTAAAACTAAAAACATGGGTAAAAATTACTTAAGAAATTATTGGATATTCGAAAAACCTTTTGTAGATAATATTTTTAAAATATGGATATGTGATAAAAGGTTATTTTAATGGGGACATGAAAATATGGTTTTTATAATAAATTCCCTAACCACTTTAGAAACATTATAATTAAAAGAACCACAAAATATTAATATTGATTTTTTTAAATGTCATGATAATAGATAAATCCATAATATAAAATTTTAATTTGGTTGTTTATAAAACTCATTAAATAATATATGTGTATAACATCAAAATATAAATCAATGAAAGGAAATTGAGATGATGTCCCTTACCTTGATTCTGACACGTAAAGTTGATTCTTTGTATTCGTGAGTAATAAAAATAGGTTAGTGATTTAGTTTATAAAAACACTTATTTCAATATAATTATTACATTTATCTTATCTCTTACCATGATATATTTAATTATATAATTAGTTAAATTCACGTCTAATGTTTGGATGATATTCAGTTCATATGTCCAAAAGTACAGGGTTATGTTGAATATGGTCAAAGTTGTTATTAATTCTCCATCTCCAAAATAATAAGTTTGAAATAATTATCAAATATTTAAATCATTTATAATTTCAAATAAAACCATTAAATATTGTTATCAAAGATTAACTATGTTTAAATCATGGTGTTTATAGGCCATACGTACACTTGAGTAAAATTTTAATTTTTGAGCGATCATTATGGAGCGAAGTTAACGATTAATTTATCATTAAATAATGTTAATTATATTATAAATATAATATAAAAAGTTTATAAATACATGTATTTAACCTTCATGTGATGCGGTGATGAAAAACGAATCATAATTCTTTGGGGAGGTGGTAGACCACACATACGCATGAACAATGTTACCATTTTTTAGTGAATAAAAATGTATGAATTTAAAGGATACATTATAATTTTAAAAAGATACAATTTAATAAATATAAAATATATTCATATTAATTCTATAATTATTCCCATTATTTATATATGATTATGGAAAATTATGTACATTAGTTCCCAATTCAATAGCCCTTCGTACACAAAAATGATAGTTCCATTTACCATTTTATGGATGATGAAACGGCTAGAGGATTGAAATAATAATGAAAAAATTAAATCTATTTAATATAGTGGATTTATTATATAATAGTGGTATAAATTTATTTCATGAAGGTATAAGAATAAATAAAACTGAAATCGTTGATAAAAATTGATACATCTTTTCCGGATAACCTCTTTTTATTAACACAATAAGACATCATAGGTTGGTGTTATGCCCAATAAAACCCCTATATAGTTATGGCAGGGAACAAATACTGTTATTTGTGTAGTTAATAGAATATAATAATTATTTTTAATAGTGAATGATTTAAATGGTGATATTCCATTTTATAATAGAGGGGAGGGGCAGTCTGAGAATTTCAGAAAAAAATAAATAAATATAAATTAATATATAATTCTAAAAAGTTTTTAACTATTTTCATAATTTAGAATGATTATATATTCAAATAATATCATAAAATAAAAAATATACTAGTTTTCATCTCTTTTTGACCTCACTATTTTGTTTTAAACACTCATTAACCACTTTCACACTTAGTGTGACAACAAGGAATTTTTCTCATTGATATTAAATATACATATTATAAGCGAATAAGTTGAATATAAATGGACCAAAAATTATATTATTAAATATATACTTTTCTGTTGGATGAATGTAATATTTTAGATAATTTTATATCATTTAATAAAATATTATTTTTTATAAAATATTATTAATGTCAATTTTTATAATTACAAATTAAATTGATTTTAATAACATGAATAAAAGAAGTATAATGATTACTAAATATTTAAATAAATCCATATAATTTATTTTTCATCAATAAAATGCGTGGATAAAATTATTTATCTAAAATTATAGTTCTTTTAATATTACTATTTTCATTTATTGGTTTTTCCATTATTTAAACAATTTTTGTATTAGTGTTGTGAAATAATTGAAGGAATTTATTTATTCCAAAAATTTTAAAAATAAATTAAAATGTTGATGATAAATATTTTAAATTTTAAATTTTTATTTGTATCAAAAAATATCATTTAGTAATTTTAATTTTAAAAATATTATAGTTAATATAAACAAGTGTGTGTCAATTTTTTTATTAAAATAAAAAATTATACTGGAAAAAATTCCATAAAATAGAAAAAACACCATATAACATAATATTATATGAATATATATGAAATGGAATAATACATTTTAAATAATCAATGTTATTTGTCATTTTATATTATATATATATTAATTTTGAACATTAATTACACAACATACCTTTGACTATTGTAATAAAAAGTATAAAGGTTGTTGTTAATATTAAAAAAATTAAAGAGACTATTTTTCAAAAAAATTTCTTCATTATTGTTAATATGAAGTCTATTTATCAAAATAAAAAACACACAATTTTATGAATTTCATATAAAACTAAACAGTTAAATTACAACGGATTTGTTTTTCATAAAAATGTTTAATTTAAGTATAAAACGTTTTATAATAAATTATATTGTAAAATTCATTTTAAAATATAATTTTATTATTATAAATCAAAATATACTAATGAATCATTTAAATTAATATATAAAATATTTTATTTTTTAAAACATTGAAATAAACTATGGTTTTGAAAAAAACTCAATATCTTTCATTGTTCATGGAAAATAAATTTTTCCAAACATTATTGAATAGTCATCTCAAGATAATTTTTACATTATTAATTCAAAAAATTATATTAATGTTATAGACTACATTTTTTAAAATTTCTATAATTTCATTATTTTATTCAATCATAAAAAGAAATAATCCCCATTTTGAGAAGACATATTCCAGGAAGAGTAAAATGACCTTTTAAAAAATCAAGTTATTATTTAAAAATAATTAATTAATAAGTTTAGAATGAGTATTAACATTATATATTTCATAATTCAGGTAGTATAACTCATTTATTGAAATTTAACTTCTAGGTTATTACAGTCGCATTTAAATTATAGTAATTCATTGTTCATTTCAGCTATGTGTTTCATATACGGAACACTATCAAACTTAATTTTTTTATAATCATGTGATTATAAAATTTTAAAAAATTATTCAAGTTATATTAGTTATAAATGAGTAAAAATACAACTAAAATGAAAATTTATATTGGAATACATGAATATGGTGTCTAATCGGGAACTCCTTGTGCCAGATTGAGATACAATTGTTTTCTACACCTAAAAATGAATTATGTATCATTTCAGTAAATTATCAAGTCTATAAATATGAAATTTCATTATTTTCCCTGATTGGGGATTGTTTTTAACTATATTTTCTATTTTATATAGAAAACATAGACTATGAGTTCGTCCGGTGAAACAATTTATCAGATTGAGGTGCATCTAATTCATACATGTAATAAGTAACGTATAGTTCATTTTATTAATGTTTTTTAAAAATAATAATTAATTATATTTTAAAGATTTTTATTCGCCTTTTTAACATAAATGTCATCTTCAAACTAAAAACATTTACATTGAGTCATTTCGGGCACACCATGTTTTAAATTAACATGTTTCTTGTTTTTACTCTTCAAAAATTATTTATGGAACATTAAAATAATGTATCATGAATTTTTTAGTTTTTTTATTTTTGAGCATGTCAAATTCTATTTGAACTAAAATCCCAATTTTATATAAAACATTCAATTTTAGTCATAACATGCACACCGTTTGTCGGATTATTTTGAAATTAGTTATTACAAATCATAAATGATTTACAGATCCCTGTACGAAATTACCAATAATATATGAGAGTGTTTAATTTTTTTTCAATGAGAGAAATTTGTTTTTGAATATTTTTTTAACTATAAATTGAAATCACATATATAGAATCGTATTAGGAACATCATGCATAATATTAATGTGTGCTTGATTCATACACATTAATAGTGATTAATTTATTATTTAGCTAAAGTATAAAGACATTCTAAGAATGATTTATTAGTTTTGAGTATAGAACTAGTGTTTTAAACTAACATTTAAATCTAAAATTAAAATTCTCAATTTTAGACGTACTGGGAACATCGTGTGTTAGATTTAAGTTTAGTAAATTCCTAATAATCAAATTTTTTTATGAACAATTGTGCAAACTTGTCCAAAAAATTCAACTATGCATTACTAGTTTTGTTTATTCCATATTAGTTTTGAACTAAAATTTTAATTTAAATTAATGACACGTATTTTCAATCATATAGGGTACATAATGTATCAAATTTATGTATGATTAATTCATAAACCACAAATATGTTTTATGGATGATTTTTTAAAAGAATCAAGACCATCTGACTGAGTGTTTCTGGATTTATGTGTGTGATATGTTTTTTAACTGCTACTTCTTTTTAACCTCTAACCATTTACATTGAGTTGTATAAGTCACATTTATTATCAGATCGATGTTCATCTAGTTCACACAAATTAAAAATAATATTTTTCTTGTTCATATATTACAGTACTGTATTAATACAATTCTAGTAAATGGTCTTTGAATGAAAATTGAATTCCTTACAACACTACAAGTCATAGAAATATAACATAAATAATAAAAAACATAAGAAGATAGAAATGGTAATAGAGTGTATAATACATTTCAATTTATTTTTCAATAAATAATTTTCTTAAAACAAATTATGTTTATGAAGTGCAGAAAATACTTGGGGAAAAATAATTGCTCAATAAAGTCACCTATTTTAAATTTGTTTGAAAATTTAATAAATAAGTAATAAATAAAATAAAATATGATTAACTAAAAAATAGATAATTTGTAATAAAATTAAATATATATGTATTAGGAAATCACATCTTCATAATGTTTTCAAATAATCTAAAATAATATTTTTTAGTAACTTATTTCTATTATGATGTATTTACTCTTTTGAGTATATCCACTAGGGATATTACCGATTTGTCAAGTAAACTGAAATAGATAAAAAAAATTAATATATATTATAATTAAATAATTATTATTATTTCATATACATCTTTAAGGTTTCTAGATTATCAATGGGATATAATATATTTTAGATGATTATAAACATAATAACCACCATCCAAATCATTATTTTATTTTTCAAACTATATAATCATTTTGGAATATAAGTGTTGTTTTATGTATTTTTAATATTTATATATTATTCTATATACCCTAATAATTATCCACATATAGAAATCAACAATCTTATTCTTCTCATGGACCATCCTCATACAATGGGTTTATAGATATTAAAACACCACACTATAAGATTTTTTATATTAATTTATAATATAAAACATTTAACACGAATTTTATTTATAAAATATTGTATTTTGTATATGGAAAATTAAAAAAATGATAAATATTAATATAGATGAAAATTTATTTCATATGATTTGAATCTAGAGTTTACCTATATCATATGGGTATTAAAACGAGTTTTTCATCCATAAATTTCATTTAAAGAGATATGTATAGTTACTCTACTATTATAAGGACTTCCTTTTCTTGTAATGAACATTATTTTGTAGATGTGATGTTGGTACAAATTCTTCTATTTACAGTGTTTCCTTTCATATGGTATTGATATATGCTTCTGTGAATAATATGAGAAGTATTTTACTATAAATAACAATGTATATGATAAATTGGAAAACAATTATGAAAATGAATATTATATAAATATTTAATGATGAGACTCCATGAAATCCATTCATTATAATTTCATTTAACCTATTAAAACTAATGTTTTATTTAATGGACTACCAATATATTTTTTCTAAAAATAAATATCTTTTTTATTATTATATTTGACTTTTTATATACATGAAATTACACTATTAATTATTGTGGAAATTTAATTTTCATGTTAAACGTACCCTCAAAAGGTCTATTTGATTTATTTTTTGATCGTTTATATTCTTTTGATTTAACTTTTATATTCCCTTCTATTTTTTGATTATAATAACATTAATTGGGTATATATGTTTTCATAATTTTTAAATTTTATCATAGAAAATTGTTAATTAATGTCATACCTCATTGTCATCATATATTCTAAAGGATTTAATATGTATTATTTTTTGGATACAATAGATGTCTTGACTATGTGATCATCATGGTCATCAAGGGGTATAAGTAGCTATTTGTTTGTATCATGATATTTTTGAATCCAATATCTCACATGATCTTTAGGAACATAGTTATTGTGCGTAATATCTCCTATTATATTTTTCATTATACCCCTCCTTATAAGGCGATGGGTGGGTGTTGATAGTTATAAATCATAATAAATTTTACTGTATATAATTTTCTTATAATAATTGGTTCAATAGTTTTTTAACTCACATTTATCATAAAATTTAATAGAGAAATTTATTACCTTGAGTAAAGATGTAATTTGGGGGGAATTACTTGCCTTAAATCTAGGGTTGAAGTTATTGTTTCTTCTTTATGAAAAAAATTCATGAACTATTTTATCAAAATATTATTCCTACTAAAATATTCATTTTGATAATCTATCAGTTCCTCCATGTATTTTATTCTTTTCTCAGCTTCCCCATGGTCTATTTCATTCTAAAAATATTTTCTAGGTGTCACTTGAAAGCCAACACATCTGATAAAGATATATTTTATTTTCACTATTTCGAGGCTAATAGAAGTAGTAATTCATAGGTTATAACTGATATCTTTTTATGTGTAATATGGTTAAAAAAATAAGTAGCCATTGGTATATAATACTAAATTAAAGAAGAATTAATTTATATTATGTCTTTCTTATAAAGGTTCCCAATGTTATTTGTGTTTTTTCACTTACAAGTATTCCATATTAATTTACACGAGATGTATTCCATTTAAAAAGATGTGGGATGGAAGTTGCTCCATATTTTTATTTATAAATATTTATATAATACAAATAAAACAATTATTTTATCATGTCATATGAAGAAATGTATTAATATAGATTTAAATTAAATATCATTTTTTAATGTGAAGTGTATTCCATCATTTTTTATATCGTTGGTGTACAGTTTTGGATTCACACTGCTTATTTCCCAAACTTAGTTATTGTTTCATAGATAAATAATTGTTAATAAATGTTATTAGTAAATGTATTTCCATGGAAATTATTACGAATCACAATGTTCAAATAGATAATAAATGTATTCCACGTTTCTTTTTTTATCATGTGCACATATATCAACAGTTTCCGAGGGCCTACATTCCCATCAACACACTGAGGTGATACATCAAAATAATTGTCTAAATGGATCTATTATCCTTTCTAGTGACTCAAGTAATAGTATTTTAAACTGACAACATAAATAAATTCTCTTTATAAGGAATAATTAATCATAAATAAATGTTCCATTATTTTTTTTGTAAAATTTATTCTGTATATTACAATATTACCTTAATCTATTCCAAAATTAATTCCTCTATTAAATCTAAAAAAGTATGGAACATATCTACATTAATAATCTTGTGAATTTGATTTGTGACCATAATATATCTAATGAAAGTAGACCGCATGCATTCTATCATACATTTAAAATTATACATTTATATTCACCATAATAATTTTTTCTTCAGACAGTTGTGCTATGATGGCCTAGTTTTTTTTCTCATATATATGTTTTTACCTTCTACCATTTTCTCATTTTCAACAATGTTAATATGTTTTTATGTGGGATTAGTAGCAATAGAGTGTTTATAATGACATTGTTTCCTAGGATTGGGAGAATCAACATGTGAATAACGAATTAACTATATATGTATTTGAAAATATAATTTAAATTACATAATTTTTGGTAGTGAACACAAAATATTTTGATGTAATACATTGTGTAATTTTCTAAATATGATTATTGAACTCTAAAATTTATTCATAGTAGGATGTTTGGATTTAACCCCTCTATTGAATATGTAAATTTCATAAATATGTTCCCATATGATATAAAAGTATTATTTTACATTTCGAAAATTAGGAAAATATTGTTATGTCCCTATTGAACGGATATCCTAAAATGAATTTACATATAATCCTATATTGGTGTGGGTTAAGAATAGAAAAATTGAACAATTTTTTTTAGAATCGAAGACCTAAAATATATGTACTGTCTGTGATTATAATATGAAATGTTTATCCTTTTGAAAATGCTTAATGAAATCTAATTTCAAGAATTCCAATTCATATATTTTAACTATACACCAAGTATTAATCCATTATCATTAAAAATTAATATTTATAAAATTTTATAATCCATGTCCAATATTTTTTTTGATAATTGGAATGTATAACATATTCATGTCAATTGTATATCTTCCATTGGTAAAAAATATATGCATTATTTCCTCCACAAAAGTAAATCCACTATTTATCAATGTGATGCATTAATAAGTTTCCTTCATATATATTGTATGAACATTAATTATATAACCATTATCAGATAAACCATTCACACATTATCCTAATTTTAGTAATAAAATTCAATATTAAATTGAATTGAGATTTGTATATGCACCCTAAAAATTATGCTATCAAAACCAACATATAATCGGCTGACTATGTGTGTTTGATATGCAGATTTCAACCCTTGAGAGGGACAAAAAGAAGATTTTTATATAAAACATAATGTAACAAACAAAATCGGGTCGCCATCAAAACCGGCACCCAAACCAGCTCACGACAAGGCCTAATGGGAATTCCTGATCCCCACGGGCTGGCAAAAGTGCCCATGTATCACAAATTGATGTTTGGGAATGATTTACGTGAGTTTATAAATGTAAAACAACAATAGAATCCAATAAAATGAATCTGGATTTTTCAAACCAAACAATCTTTCACATAATTTCAGAACTGAATTACATATTTTAGAAAAACTCAACAAGAATATAACATATGTAGAAAACCAAAAGGAAACATCCCAAGAACCCTAATTGCAACATGCATCTCCCTCATGATATCTCCCCAAGACTTCACCACCAAGGACCTACTAGAAACATGAACCACTAAAACTAAAAACTGTACCAAAACTATGACAAAAAAATGACCATGTCTACTTACTCCCAAGGCTGTAATTAGGGTGTGATCCAGAGCCCAGTACTATACCACCACTAAGAGATTCCATGTGATAAACAGTCAAAGGAGAATAGAATGCATGTTTTCAAAATCATGTAATTTCTAGTTATAATTTATAAAATATCCAAGAAAAAAATAGTATTCAAGTGGATATGTAATGGCTCAGACCTCTCTGGTCCATTACTTTGTGAAAATATGGTGTTTGAGGTGTTCAGGGAGTTCAATGTGACTTATCCCCAATAAATTTTTTCCAAATTTCCAAATCTATAAACAGTTCCATCAGTGAACAGTTCTATAGGTAACCTCCAACGGTAACCTCTCTTTCCTTTGCCAAATTTCAAATTATGTGAACAGTTCCATCAGAGAATAGTTCTATTGGTAACCTCTATCGGTAACCTCTATCGGTAGCTTCTATCAGTAACCTGTAACGGTAGGTGAAAAATGTTCTATTGGTGAGGTTTAGTACACAGTGTTTTATCAGCGAGGTTCAGTGAACGATGTTCTATCAGTGAGGTTCAGTGAACAGTGTTCTATCCGTGAGATTCAGTCAAAAGTGTTCTTTCAGTGAGGTTCAGTTAAGTGTTCTATCAGCGAGTATTCATTGAATATTGTTCTATCATTGAGGTTCAGTGAACATTGTTCTATAAGTGAGGTTCAGTGAATAGTGTTCTATCAGTGAGGTTCCGTGTAAAGTGTTCTATCGATGAGGTTTTGTGAACAGTGTTCTATCTGTGGGGTTTTGTGAACAGTTCTATCAGTGAGTTCTATCGGTAACCTCTATTAGTAACCTCTGATGGTAAGTTTACAATAATGGTAGGTATACAATGTTTCCAGAATAGTGAGGTCTATCAGTAACCTCTATCTGTAACCTCTAATGGTAGGTGTGCAGTAACAGTAGGTGTACAATGTTTCCAGAACAGTGAGGTCTATCGATATCCTCAGTCAGTAACCTCTAACGGTAGGTGTATAGTAATGGTAGGTGAAT
The DNA here is from genome assembly GCA_963277665.1 of Viscum album. Classification (NCBI taxonomy): domain Eukaryota; kingdom Viridiplantae; phylum Streptophyta; class Magnoliopsida; order Santalales; family Viscaceae; genus Viscum; species Viscum album. The sequence goes on along the minus strand of OY728128.1, from coordinate 1,295,888,110 downwards.
AGTGTTTCTAGAATGGTGAGTTCTATCGATAACCACTATCAGTAACCTCTAACGATAGGTGTACAGAAATAGTACGTGCACAGTAATGGTAGGTGTACATTGTTTCCATCTTCCTACAGTTTCACCCCTTTGACATTTCCTTTGAAATAAAATACATTTAAACCCTTATTTTAAGGACTCTTAATAACGATTCAAAGTCCATAAATCATGTTTTAAATATTCCTATGGCCCGAGTTTTTTTTACATAGTCAAACCATATGGGTTAATGCGATATGCTTTTAATGGGGAATTAAGAGTATCTTAAACTGTCACCCCATTAAATCATCAAAGGGGAAAATATATTATCCTCCCTTGTTCTTCCTCTGTGTTCTCCACTATGAGACTGTAGGACCTTTCAATCCTTCCTGTAGGATTTTCCAAATCTAACTTTACTCCTCACATTGGTTCCGCTTTATTTTGATGCAACCGAGCTATATCAGTCAATATTCTATATAAGTTATGTTTTATCATCATTCCTTTGGGGATCATCTCCTCATGTTTCTGATTTACATATTATATCATTTATTCTCTATGCTCCTAATGGGGTATTTCTTGGGGTTTGGTTGGTGCGGGAGTACCATGAAATCCTTGGGTGGATGCAGTTGTCGCGAGAGGAGGATCGTGACCCATTGTGTGGATAATGAACGTGAGGAACTTTCTGAGGTAAGGGACTCATTGATTCTATTTCTTTTATATGAAACTATATCTTTAGCATTTTTTAATCCCACTAGATGACAATGGAATTGACATAATAAATCTTTGAACCAGATAAATAAATTGATATCGATCATAAGTTATTGCCTATTTTTTTTTGCTAGATTGTGTGATATTTATGCTTGTTCTTGAGGGAAATCGGTAAAGAACATAAACCGAGATTAACTGATAATTGTTTGGATAAAGATAAAGAGGCATGTAAAAGAATCTGGTTCTTAATTTAATTTGATGTTAATCAATTGGTGTAGTAAGCACATTCAGTTATTTGTGATAGCTTACTAATTAGGTTTCCCAAATTTGAAACCTACGAATAACAAATCTGTTAATTCAATATGGATTAAATAAATGATTATTTGATAATTCCTTAAGGGGCTCTGAGTTACCCTGTTGATTGTTAAAGCGCCAAGAGACCAATTAATGTGGTGTTGGTTTTCTTGCTTCTTGTGTTGTGATGTGATCCTGGATGGCTATTGTGATATGTGGGGATATAGAGGATTTTGGTTTTGGAAGAAAATGAAGCTTATAGAGGAGAGATGCATCAGTTTATGCATGTGGGTATTGGGGAGGACACCAAGGATGATGGAATGTGATGGATGTGATTGTTGGATGCTTGCTGATTTTTGTTTAGTTTTTTAGTTTCTTTACTTTTCCCCATTAGTCAAGGCTACTGTTCTTACTTAGCCTTCTTCCAAAAGAGGTGAAGACACGCGGGGTATGCCACGTACTTTATTTGTTTAGCTTCTAAAGGAATGATGGGTATATTCCCTTTATATAAGTGGAAATTACTCGACGGGTAGTACATCTACTCTCCGTATTGATCCCCCTTGTGTTTATTAGCATAGAATGTTTTTCTAGAAATCCAGGGAATGTGGGAAAGTGATTCTATAATGAATAATGGAATAAATTATGTTAACCCATGGGGATGGAGTTGCTAAAACATAATGATGATGTTTTAAATTTGAAGGAAAAATTTACATTGGTTTTTGATACTATCGAAACATAATGTGGAATTGTTCATGGTTAATTAATGTATAAAGAATTAATTTAAGTAAATTGGAACTGAAAAAAGGAATGATGTAATCTAATAAATATCTTTAAATGGTTGTGTGTCATTGGATACCTAGTCTTAGAAGTAGAAGCCCAGAGTTTGAGAGACATTACCTGAAGTGTGACTAAGACTAAGTTATGGTCATAGTGTGGTTGTGATTTGTAGTATATTCTGTACTTTTTGTGTTTTTATATGCTACTCTACCCAGTCAGTAAGGAAAACTGACACCCAAGTGATACTAAGCCCTAGAGGGTGTTTTCCACATCATTCTGGGGGGAGGATGGATGGCTGACTACCCCCTTCGGCCCCACTCTCTTCTCTTTGTAGTTTCATGTGTTGGTAGGCACATCAGTTAGTTTTCCCTATATATGTGTTTCGAGGGTTGTAATGGATTGTGGTTATTAACACACATATAATCTGGATATTGTTTTATATAGACTACTATAGGTGTAATGTTTATAGGATGTTATTGCTTGAGGATCCTTACTCGGTGTATGGGATGTAATGGATTGAGTTATAATACCCGACGTATGATACAAATTATGTGAGATGTGGTAGCTCTCAGAAAATACCTGGTTACATTGGTGTGTGGACGTGGTGGTTTACATGTAAGAGGTGCATATTGTGGTGCATCACCCAGGTGACTGCAGGCAAGCCTTTTTGTAGAGAGATGCCTGGGACGTGCGTAGTTGGGGCAAAGAAGAAAACCTGTGGGGAAGTAGTAGAGGGGTACCCTTGATATTCTTTATTATATGATATATTCTTGTATAAGTTACTTGGTGAGGGTTTGGATAGTGTGGTTGGGATCCTAGTATACCTATTTAGGTGATGTGTTAGTTTCAATTGTTGTTCACTGTGCTAGGGCATGCATTCTTTACTTTTGCACGAGAGGCTTCGGGGAGGAACTTACTGAGTATATTGTTATACTCACCCTCTGTATATATATACTTTTTTCATGTCACATGGAGCAGGTTGGATATCAGGTAGATGTTTACTATTTTCTGGTTGTAGGAGCAGTTCGAGCTTGTGGTTGCTACTGTTTTTACTTTCTTTTCGGTACTTGCTGATTTTCACCTTTCAGTTTTAGTACTTTGGCATGTCATTTCATATATGTACATTGGAGTTCATTTATAATACAATCTAAGTTGGAGTTTATTGGTGTCTATCTTATATCACTCTTTTCATGTGTTCTCTTAGAGGGTATTGCCACACTTTTTGTTTGTTCATTATACCCTCAGTGCTAGTCGCTATCCCGGGTCCTACTAGAGGTGGGAGTTGAGGGTCTTTATATTCCTTCTCACATTTCCTACCCAAGAGGGGTACACTTTGTTGGGAGGGGGTCATGATAGAGTGGTATCAGAGGTGAGGTTGAGGGATATGATAGAGTTTGGAGTTAGGCATAGGTGAGGTTTCATGGGTAGGTAGGGAAACGATGTCATTAAATTTTAGCAAGTGAGGTAAACCATGGAGATCGGTTGAGACATAGGTGTTTAGGTCCCCCTATGATCTGATGTACAGACCATTAAGTTTACATTGTCTACTAAACAAGGTGATACTAGTTTTAGGGTAGAGACATAGGAAAGAATCATGCATCATTCTTCATTGTGCCTTTATTTGAAAGGGTAGACATTGGGATAGGTTAACTTAAAATGAATAAAAGAAAAAAATTAATTAATTAATGTTGAGTCATCCATATTATAGGTTTAGGAACTCTAAGAGTTGTTATTTTACAGGTATGGCTCCAGTTCGAATTCCTCATCAGGTTTGCACAGAAGATGTCCAGTAGGCTGTTCCATTAGATTGCCGCAGTGTAGATGTTGACGAAGATGACACTTGGAGGAAAACACTATGAGTGTTTCAGCGCCAGAGTATACATAAGTATGAGGGCTCTGTTTCAGATGCAGTCGCGGATGAAAAGTTAGAGGAGGTCGAGATCAGATTCAGTTTGATTCATGCTCATAAGGAGCACTGGGTGTCCTTGGTTGTGACGATGCTGCATGGAGCAGCGAGGCAGTGGTCGTTCTTGTTCCTCGGGGATCATGGGCAATCACAGATCTCAATGGAGGTGTTCTGAGATAGGTTTAGAGTCGAGTTTCATTCTTCGACTGCGAAGGCGTCCAGTCGCCAAGAGCTTCTTACCCTTATAAATGGGAGCTCCGGGGTTCAAGAGTTTATAATCCTTTTCTAGAACATTTTACGATATGCTTCAGACCTTCTTCCAGATGAGGAGGCTAGGGAGATGCATTTTGAGGAGGCTTTGAATCCAAAGATCCAGTTCCAGGTCACCCCATTTATGATGAAAACATACATTGAGGTGCTGGTGGGGTATGAGGTTGTCGAATGGACTTTAGGCATGACCATATCATCATGAGAGGGGAATCATCATGATTCCTCACGAAGAAGATCTGTGGTCTGTGGTTCTCGATTTCCAGGGAAGAAGAGTTTTCGTTCAGGTGGGTGTAGGTCCCAGCCATTAACATCTTGTTTCTGAAGAGTCAGCAACTCTCAGGCCTATTCCAAGGGATCAAGCGCCCATTGTTCTTGTGGTGGTCATAGTCTTCAGTAGAGGTAGTGCCCGAAGTTTTTGATCGGTCATCGTGCATCAAGAACTATGATCCAGGTTCCTCCATTGAGACAGTTCTAGCTGAGGAAGAAGCATCCAGTTGCACCAGATTTAGATTAGTATAGGGTAGATTGGGCGGGCAGAGGACACCCCCATGATGCTCCCCGTCCTCATAGTGTAGATGAAGGCTGTGGTGGTGGTCATCATCAGGTTCAGAGAGGCCATGGAGGAGGTCGGGGTTAGCTTTACATTATAGCATTGCCATCTCCAGGAAATCCAGACATCATTAGAGGTACCCTATGCTTGTTTTCTATATTGGTGTATTCCTTGTATTATTCAAAAGTGACACACTCCTTCACATCACCTACCTTTGTTCATGAATTGGGAATTGAGGTAGAAAGGATTCTAGTGCCCTTGGAGTTGACTATTCCAGTTGGAGGTAAAGCTGACATGTTTGAAGTATGTAGAGACTGTGAGCTAGTGTTAGGGGAAACCGCTCTTGGGGAGATTCTCTATGTTTATGAATACAACCATATGATGCCATCCTCTGCATGGAATGTTTGTACTCGGTGTAGGATATCATGGATTTCTTCAGGAGGAAGGTCATTTTCATTAATATAGATGGAGAGAAAGTGGTGTTTTTTTGTGGGAGAGATCCTCATATGGTTCATAGGTGTGTTCCATCATTATCATCCATGATGGCTGTGATGATTTTGAGTTCTTCAGAGGTTCAGTAGTTGGTGGTTCCAAGGGTCCTAGAGGAGTAACCTGATGTCTTTCTAGAAGAGGGTGTAGCATTACCCCCTCGATGAGAGATCGAGGTTGGGATCAAGCGACAGTCATGAGCATCTCCTATCTCTATGTCTCCATTTAGGTTTTCCACATCTGAGTTAGGAGAGATACATGTAAAGCATGATGGTCTGTTACAGTGCAGTTTTGTTTGGCCAAGTGTGTCACCATGTGGTGCACCGGTTTTTTTTTGAAGAAGGCCGATGACAGTTTTCGATTGTGCTTCGATTATCGTCGCTTAAACAAAGTGAATATAATGAATCTCTATCATCTTCCACAGATTGATGACTTATTCAATCAACTGAAGGGTGCAATTCTGTTCTCAAATATTGACTTCCATCATCATATCATCAGATGCGTGTGAAGGATGGGGATATCCCAAAAACTGCTTTCCATTGTTTTCATTGTCATTATGAGTTCTTTGTAATGCCGTTTGTCATGAAGAATTCTATAGTTGTATTCATGGGATTTATGAATGATGTGTTCCATGATTTTCTGGACAAGTTCGTGGTAGTTTTCATCGATGACATCCTTATGTAGTCCACATCTAAAGTGGAGCATGCAGAACATCTACAAGATGTTTTGGGAGTTCTTCGCCAGCATCAGCTATTAGGGAAGCTATCAAAGTGTGAATTTTAGGATCGAGAGGTCCTTTTATTGCGACATGTTGTGTCCCAACAGGGTGTAGATATGGATCCATTGAATATAGAATTAGTTGTGTCTTGGGTATCATCCAAGACAGTGTGAGAGGTGCTAAGTTATCTTTGGTGTCGCAGGATACTATAAGAGGTTCTTAGACTATTTCTCATGAGTTCCATCTCTGCTAACATCTTTGACTTGGAAGGATCAGGCATTCATTTGGACAGATCAGTGTCAGAGATATTTTGGGTATCTAAAGTATATGTTATTATGTGCTACAATCCTTTGTCTTCCAACTGAGGGAGTTCAGTTTGATATTTTCTGTGATACTTCACATCTGGGGTTAGGCTATGTTCTCTTGAAGTAGAGGTCAGTTGTTTATTATGGGTCTTGGCAGTAGCATCCACATGAACACAAATATGCCAACCAAGATCTTAAGTTGGCAGCCATGGTGTTTTCTCTGATGTTGTGGAGACATTACCTCATTAGTGAGAGCTTTGTGGTTTTCATCGATCATAAGAGTTTGATGTATGTTTTCTCCCAGTGTGCCCTGAACTTACATCATCGTCGGTGGATTGAGTTATTATAGGAATATGACTTCGAGATATCATATACACCTCGAATGGGGAATGTTGTAGCTGATGCACTGAGTTTAAGGTCATGTAATTATGTTGTGCGTGAATCTGGTGATTCCTGGAGAGTAATCGAGGAACTGTATGCATTACATCTTGATATGAAAGAATTTGGCGGTATAGGATGTCTTTTTTAGGTGACGGTACAGTCATCCCTGGTTCAAAAGGTGGATGAGTCCCAGTTGGGGGATCTTCAGGTTGAGGTCTGGTGAGACCGATTTGTCTGTAGCGATGCCCCGAATGGTTAGTCGGAGGATGAACAACACCGTGTCCTGTATCATGGAAGGATTTTTATTCCCTTGAAAATGCACAGGATGGTTCTTCAAGAATTCCATATATCACCTTTAGAAGTACATCTTGGCATGGAAAATATGTACTGATCATTGAAAAGTCAGTTTTGGTGGTATGGGCTAAAGCGTGCCATTGTGGATTTTTTGTCTCGATTTTTAGTCTTCCAGAAGGTGATGGTCGAACACCATGTTCCTGGTGGTCTTCCCTAGCCATTATATATTCCTCAGTGGAAGTGGGAGGACATATCAATGGACTTTGTTACTACTTTACATCCAGCTCTGAGAGAACATGATGCTATTTTGGTGGTAGTGGATCATTTAACAATATCAGCCCACTTCATAGAAATCAAGGAGTCAGGATCAGTGGATGTTTTGTTGAGGAAGTATCTATAGGAGGTGGTGAGACATAATGGAGTCCCTAGGAAGATCATTTCTGATCTAGATACTTGTTTTACCTCCCGGGTGTGGAGAGGTCTCCAACATGCTTTTGATTCTCAACTATTCTTTATCACTAATTTTCATCCTCAAACGGATGGTCAGACAGAGGGAACCATCCAAATTCATGAAGACATGTTACATTCTTGTGTTCATGATTTTGGATGTTCATGGATGAGACACTTAACATTGGTGGATTTCTCTTACAATTATAGTTTTCACTGCACCATCGGTATGGCGCCGTTTGAAGCCTTGTATGGTCGACCATGCCATTATCCGTTGTGTTGGACTGGGGTCGGAGAGTCATCAATTCTTAGACCGGAACTAGTGCAGAATACAATAGAGATGGTTCATTTTATTTGTTAGAGGATGAAGATAGCGCAATATCATAAAAATAATATGTTGATCAAAGATGGAGGCCATTATAGTTTAATGTTGGGGATCATGTGTTTCTGAAGGTGACTCCCCGTCATGGGAAGTGAATGTTTGGTCATGGAATTAAGATTTATCCTCTGTTTTTTGGGCCTTTCAAGGTGTTAGCTGATTTTAGAGCTATGTCATATCGAGTACCACGTCCCCCACATATGCATCAGATATATGATGTTTTCCATGTATCACAGCTCCGTCGTTATCTTCATGATGACTCTCGCATCATCGATTGGGGAGAGATCGATGTTGATGATGATGCAACCTTTGATGAGGGACCTGTGGAGAACCCAGACCGCAAGGAGAAAGTGTTGTGTGAGGGTTATATCCCCTTAGTTCGTGTCTTGTGGTGACATGGTGTCATGTAGGAGAGTACCTGGAAACATGAGTCACATATACTTGCTCAGTACCCAGAGTTGTTCGATGATTAACTCTTTTCATGTAACAATGTTCCCTTAGTGGTTACACCTTTTATGTTATATTTATAAATTTCTTTTGTTGCTTTTGTGACTTTCTCTCTTTTGGGAGGTATCTCGATGGGTGGCTGTTTGGACCTTGTTTCCTTTTTCTTTCTTTAGGTGGGTTTCGAATTCTCGAGGAAGATAATGTTTTGAGAGGTATCTGATGTACTAGTCTGGACCTCTCTAGTCCATTACATTGTGAAAATATGGTGTTTGAAGTGTTCCTGGAGGTCAAGGTGACTTATCCCCAATAAGTTTTTTTTTCCAAATTTCCAATTGTGAGAATAGTTCCATCAGTGACCGGTTCTATAGCTAACCTCCAACGGTAACCTCTCTTTCCTTTTACAAATTTGCAATTATGTGAATACTTCCATCAGTGAACAGTTCTATCGGTAACCTCTATTGGTAACCCCTATTGGTAACCTCTATCGGTAACCTATAACGGTAGGTGAATAATGATCTATTGGTGAGGTACAATGAATAGTGTTCTATAGGTGAGGTTCAGTGAACAGTGTTCTATCAGTGAGGTTCAGTGAACAGTGTTCTATCAGTGAGGTTCAGTAAATAGTGTTCTATCAGTGAAATTAAGTGAACAATGATCTATTAGTGAGGATTAGGTGAACACTGTTCTATCAGTGAGGTTCAGTGAACAACGTTCTATCAGTGAGGTTCAGTGAACATTGTTCTATTAGTGAGGTTCAGTGAACACTGTTATATCGGTGACATTTTGTGAACAGTTTTATCAGTGAGGTCTATCGATAACCTCTATCAGTAACCTCTAACGGTAGGTGTACATTAATGGTGGGTGTCTAGTGTTTCCAGAACAGTGATGTCTACCGGTAACCTCTATCAATAACCTCTGACGGTAGGTGTATAGTAACGGTAGGTGTACAGTGTCTCCAGAACAGTGAGGTCTATCGGTAACCTCTATAAGTAACCTGTAACGTTATGTGTATTGTTACGGTAGGTGTACATTATTTCCAGAACGGTGAGTGTAGTACCACCAGTTTTTGGTATGTAACCCTTACTTGATGCTTTTAATGGTTTTAAAAGTTAAGGGTGAAAATTGGGAGAGTTGGGACATCCTGGATTGAAGATTGAAGCAAAGGGGAAGGCTCACGGGTGGCACACGGTTAGTCTAAACCGTGTGGCCCAACTGTGCATGGCTGATTGGGGAGGTAGTGGCTTCCACACGGTCTGCGCACAGTAAGGGAAACCGTGTGATGAGGCCGATCATGAAGGATGGTCGAGGAAGAACCTAACACATGGTTAACACATGGTTTGTCAAACAGTGCGGACTAACCATGCAGTCACTAAAAATTAGATCCTAAAATTGTGTATCTAACTCGTTTTCCTTTAATTTCCTTATTTAAAGATCCTAAGAGGCCCTAAATCCGGATTACTCTCCATTGAAGTTCGTAAGACTTCTCCAAAGCGTTCTGGAAGCGATTCCAAGGCTTCTCTTGGAGAATTGAAGCCGGATTATTAAGTTATGTGATCATTCTTGATACTTTTCTTTGTTCTACTTAGATAGACTTCTCATCTTCTCTAATTTTCTTATATCTACGCCTGTTATGGGTAGATCTAAGGGTGTGCATGCCAAATATAACATGATTTGGTCTTGGTTTTGTTAGGAGAAGAGATCTATGGAGGTGTTTTTTGGAGAATCGGCTCAGTTTTGTTGGCATTCATCATCCGTTGGTTAGTTTCGCTCAATTTGTTGAGGTAGGTGGCTTCAATATCATTTCCTCCTTCTCAGAACTTGAAGGATTAGTTAAAATTTATTTAATTGCATGGTTTTTATTGTGAGATTGTGGTGAAAAGCATGTTATAAATCTTCTTTAGTGATGATTTGTGGGTTCTGATGAAATTGTGGAAATTGTTATAACGGTATGTGAAATGTTTTTTGGTTTCAAGATTTTAAAATTGTGATTTTAAAATACGAATTTGCGTGATTTGGAAAATGGTTTGTGGGAAAAAGGTTTTCAATAAAAGGGTTATTTTATTGAAATGGTTTTGGCATGGTTGAAATGGTGTGGTTTTTGGGCATACTTGGTGTGTGTGTTCATATTTCATTTAAGAGGCTTCGTTGATATATGACCTTGTTCTCGGTGCCGATTGTGTTATGGAATATGGGGAATAATTAACTTGTGACAACTTGGTAGATCGACGGGAGACCGATCATGAGCATTGAACTATCATAACAATGCATGCATAGTGGATTTCACGGGTTGTGATATGGTTGGTTGTGTGGATTTATGAAATGGAATGAAAGTGCCAAAATTGAAATGTGAATTTTATTGGGAAACACTGCTTGGTTGCTTTTTTTTAGAAAATGGTTTTTGTTGGAAAATGGCTTTGACATGGAACTTTCTATATTTTCAACATTTGTGGAATTGTTTTATATAAATTGTTTTATATAAATGTGCTAACATGTTTTATCCAAGAGGGATGGGTTGGGAAGTCATTGTGGAAAACCTACTGAGTTTCATTACTCACCACCTCCTTTTCCACGATGGTTCTTTTGCAGATGTCATATACAGGGATGTTGGAAAAGGTAACATTTCACAAGTTTATAGCACTAGTTCATGACTCTTGGGATGGTTCATGATGTTGGAGCTTAGAGCTTGTGGAGCATGGAGATGGGTTGTTGTATTAAAGTCTTGCAGTTTTCTTTCGGTTGTTTACTCTGATTTGGTTTTGTACTCCATTGTTTCACTTGGTTGGGTTATTATGAAAATAATGGATGAGTTGTTTTGGTTATAAATCATGCATAATATAGTGGTTGATTGGAGATGTTTATTTAGTTTTCATTGGTTGTGGATTGTTTCCATGTAAAGGGTTAATTGTCCCCCATGTAATTTGAAGCCCATCAGAATTTATTGCCAGCCTTTGGCACCTTGGGGTTGTCACTTAAGGCCATGTAATGACTCATTGAGCTCTCAAGCCCATGAGAATTGAAGTGTCATTACAAATGGTATCATCGTGTTCGATCCTTGCCTAACAAGTGGTCATTGATGTTCATGGACATAGTGTTTTAAATATTTATTGTCTATTCCTGGGGTCGTCATCTTAGATAGGAGTCGGATTGTCAGAATGAGAAATGTATATCATAAAAGGACACAGCTAACCCTTTTATGTAGAACATCATGTTACCAGGATGTTAGGTACATAAGTGTTTTGGATACACTTCTAGAATGTTGGAAATCTCATTGTCAGGGGTTTAGACAATGAGATGAGCATGAAATGCATTATAGAGGAATGCATTCCCACTAGAATTGCATATCTCACTATAAGGAATGAGTATGTATTTGGTGTACGTTTCTAATTTCAAAAAAAATGTAGAAATTGTTTTCAACAGATAGACTTTGAAAATAGGGTATTGGGTGTATTTTGAAAATGGGTTGATTTTGAAAAAGTATGATGAATATTTTCAAAATTGGTTGAACATGGAAAATATTTTTTTGAGAACAATGTTGTGATAGATAATGTGACAGAATTTGAAACACTAAGCCGTCCGTTTCTAAGTTGTGAGACTAATGGTGTGCGTTATTTGTATAGAAGACGGCACCAATTAGGCGTCGTATAAACCAAACGGAAGAGGCTGGAGAGAATGTGGTCGCACCTGAGCCATAGGTGAACCTACAGGTAGTACAATGTATAGTTCAAGCATTTCAGGCTGTGGACACGGGGAATCAGAGAGATGAGTCAAGACATGTAGACAGTTCCGTCTAATTCTAGAAGCAGAATCCACCCATATTTCAATGTGATTCTGAACTAGAAAAGGCAAGGGTGTGGATAAGTAGGATGAATCGTATCTTCTATTTCATTGGCACACCCATAGAGATGAATGTAAAGTCAGCGACGTATATGTTGGAGGATCTTGCACAATAGTGGTGGGAGCTGGTGCAACATGCTATAGTGGATCAAGGCCTGGGCTGGGAGGAATTTGAGGAATTGTTTAATAAAAAATTCTATCCTCAAACGTTCAAGATCCAGAGGACAACTTACTTTTTCAGCCTGATGTAGGAGAATCCCTCTATCAAAGAGTATGCAGCTAAATTCATGAATTTAATGCGCATTGCACCGGAAGATACTACAAGTGCATCGCTGAAGGCATGCATCTTTGAATCAGTGTTGCGACGAGAGATTCATTCAACGATAGTTGTTCTCTGTATTATGGATTATATGGAGATGGTAAACAGAGAAAAATTTGCTGAAAGAGACACCTCAAGAGTTATGGGAGGTGGAAGTATGATGATACCCACGGGAATGGGTGGGAACACTAATACTTGGAACAAGCGGAAGAGGGACACCAACATCCAAGGGGGGAGTGCAAATAAAAATTATACAGCTGGGTTGGTGAATCTTCCTCCACGACCCATGGTGATTGCTGGGTGTTTTAAATGTGGCGCAATTCACAACAAGAAATTAGAATGTACATCACCACCGAAATCATGTCACAATTGCAACAATATGGGGCAACTTCAGCGATATTGTTACAGTGCTCTGAGGTCAGGTCCGCGTGACACTTCCCAGGTGTCGCAAGCATCTTATGCATCGACAGGGAGTGGACAAAAAAATCAGTCTCGCCAGCAGAACAGAGCTAGTTATGGGTATTCTAGAAATACCATGACTCCTCAGGTAGGGAATTTATCAACATGGCAATAAGAATCAAAGTGCAGCAACAAAAGAAATTGTATAAAGAGGAACAGGTGATTGTGGATGACCAGTCTGGACCATCTACGGTGATAGGTACGATTCTTTTTAATTCTACCCTCATGCATGTTTTGTTCGATACTATTTCATTGTATTCTTTTCTTGCTTCTCATATTGTTGATTTTCTGAACATAAAAGTTGAAATGATGCCTTCTGTTTTGACACTAAAAACTCATCTTGGTGAAGGAGAATTTCAATCCTTTGTTTGTAGAGCATGTGCTATAACGACTGATGGATTTGATCTGAAATGGGACTTCTCCCTGTTGAATATGGACATCTTTGATGTAATCCTTGGTATGGATTGGTCGACAATGTTTAATGCTCACATCTACTATTATAGGAGAACTGTTAGTTTCACGACTAAGGACAATATGTAGGATCTCTTCAGAGAAGAGTGAATGGTAATGAAGGGTGCAAAGATCCCGTTGGCACCAATGGTGGGAACGATCTCCTACCAATTGGCAGTGTTGTCTTTGGAATCATTGGAAGAGATTGAGGAAAATAGTTTTCTTGCTGTGGTGGATCAGTTTCCTGATGTTTTTCCTGAAAACATCTCAGGACTACCACCTGTATGTGAAGTGGAGCATACGATTGATCTCTTTCTAGGGACCAGTCCTATATCACTTCCATATTATAGGATGGAACCAACGGAGTTAACATAATTGAAAGTGTAGTTAGAGGATATGGAAATCAAAGGTTTTATTCGGCCAAGCATGTCTCCATGGGTAGAACCAGTTTTGTTTGTAAAGAAATCAGATGGAACTTTGAGGCTATGTGTGGATTATCCTAAATATAACCAAGTTACGATAACGAATAGATATCCACTTCCACAAATTGGTGACCTATTTGATCAATTGAGGGGAGCTCAGTGGTTCTCCATGATTGACTTGAGGTCAGTATATCACCAGTTGCGAGTTTGGAAGAAGGATATTCTGAAGACAGCCTTCAGAAGAAGATATGGCCACTATGAACATGTAGTCATGCCTTTTAGTCTTATGAATTCACTAGAGGTCTTCATGGAATTGATGAATCAGATATCTCATCCATATCTGGATTCTTTTGTTGTGGATTTTGTGGATGATATATTGGTGTATTCAAGAACAAGGGCTGAGCATGAGCAAAACTTGGAGATAGTGTTGGAAATCTTGAGGGACCATCAGTTGTATGCCAAATTATCATAGTACGATTTTTAGATACAAGAGGTATGCTTTCTGGGCCATGTTATTTCTGAAAAAGGTGTTTCAGTGGATCCAGAAAAGATAGAAGTTGTTCTTTCTTGTCAACCACCAAAGAATGTCTTTAAAATACGATGTTTTATGGGTCAAGCTGGTTATTATCGATGCTTTGTTCATGACTTCTCAAGACTAACTTCACCAATGACAACATTGACAAAGAATAATAGTGCATTTAAATGGAATGAGGTGTGTTAGACATATTTTTAAGAGTTGAAACGTTGCCTTACATCAGCACCCATTTTGATCGTGCTTGAATCAGGACAAGGGTAGGTGGTGTATTGTGATGCTTCGGGAACAGGGATGGGATGTCTTCTCATACCAGGAGACCATGTTGTTTCTTATGGTACAAGACAGTTGAGGGTGCATGTGAATAATTACCCAACATACGATTTGGAGTTAGCGGCAGTTTTTCATGACTTGAAGACTTGGCGTCATTATCTATTTGGTGAGAAATTTATGGTGTTTACAGATCACAAAACCTTGAAACACATTTTATTATAGTGATATTTGAATATGAGGTAGAGGATATGGATGGAGTATCTTTAAATGTTCATCTTTGACATGATTTATAAACCGGGTAAGGGCAATTCGGTTGCTGATGCATTAAGCATAATTTGTATGCTCAGTTCGTGAAAAATGCATTAGAGGAATGTCATTTGATGACGGTCTTAGCCGACATGCATGTGGAATGTGAATATCGATGTGATCTTGTGATTTTCTTACTAGTTGTGCTTGTTCCTGATTTGGTGGAGATAGTAAAGGAGGCACATGCATCCATTGTAGACTGCGTTTAATTTAGTTCAAAACTCAATGGGGGGGAGACCATTGAGGGATGGAAGCTGGATGGGAGTTCAGTATTGTGTTTCAGAAATCGGATGGTTGTACCCATGGTTTGTCAGGAACAACTCCTTCATGTTTACCACCATTCGATATGGGTTGTACATCCAGGAACACAGAAGATGTATAAGGTGTTGAAGGCGCAGTTTTGTTGGAGTGGCATGAAAAGGAAGGTCACCGAGTACGTCTCACAGTGTTTAACATATCACCATGTTAAAGCAAAACATCAGCAGCCAGTGGGTATGTTACAGTCTTTACCTATCCCAGTGTGGAAATGGGATCAGATAATAATGGATTTTGTTATAGGTCTTCCAAAAATGGTCCGGAAACATGATGCCATTTGGGTGATAGTGGATCATCTAACCAAGTCGGCTCATTTCATTCCTATTCGTGAAACTCATACGGTGGAAGATCAAAAGAAATCAATATATGGGAATTGGTAAAGAGGCATGGTGTACCAGTATCTATCATCTCAGAAATAGATTTGAGGTTCACATCTCGTTTCTGGAAATCATTACAACAAGCCCTTGGGACTCAGTTGACTATGAGCATGGCATATCATCCTCAGACAAATGTGAAATCTGAGTGGATGATACCAATGTTGGAAGACATGTTGCGGGCTTGAGTAATGGATTTTGTTGGCTCATGGGAGGATAATATACCTTAGTGGAGTTCTCATACAATAACAGCTATCTAGCCTTGATAAACATGGCTCTATTTGAAGCATTGTATGGGCATCCATGTCTCTCTCTATTATGCTAGATGGAAACTGGTGAAAATTCACTAGTCGGGCCGAGCCCTGTCCCAGAAACAATAGAGAAGATTCAGTTGATTATTAATAGGATGGAGACGGCTTAGAGTCGTCAGAAATCGTATGTGTATCATCGCCGAAGACCGTTGTTGTTTGCGGTGAGTGATCAAGTCTATTTGAGAATCTCTCTGAGGCTTGGACAACGTCATTTTGGGAAGTGTGGAAAATTATCTCCACGATATATTGGACATTTTGAGATACTGGAACAGGTAGGAAAGGTGGTGTATCAGTTTTCATTACCACCATGGTTCATTGCAGTGCATAATGTGTTCCATGTATCTCAGTTAAATAAGTATCAGCCTGATCCTGACCAAGTGATCAGATGGGATCACGTTGACATAGAGATGGATGATTCGTTGGTACATATCCCAGTGCGGATTGTGGATAGGAAGGATAATGTCTTGCGTAGAAAAATCATCGGTCTACTACGGGTTTGGTGGAAACATGGTCAGATTGAGGAAGAGACATGAGAACACGGGAAAGAAATGAGAGAGCTGTGGCCAGAACACTTTCCGAGAAGCATTGGTTTTATACTATCTGGGAATGGAAAGGAAAACGGGGGGGAGAATGTAGTACCCCTGGTTTCAGGTATGTAACCCTTACTTGATACTTATATTGGTTTTAAAATTTAAGGGTGACGATTGGGAGAGTTGGGAGATCCTGGTTTGATGTTTGATGCAATGGAAAAGGCGCACGGGTGGCGCACGGTTAGTCTAAACCGTGCGGGAAAACCGTGCGTGGCTGATTGGGGAGGCAGTGGCTTCCGCACAGTCGGTGCACGATTAAGGTAAACCATGTGATGAGGTTGTGTGTGAACGATGGACGAGGTAGAAGCTAATTCATGGTTACCGCATGGTTTGTCAAACTGTGCGGACTAACCGTGCGGTCACTAAAAACTAGATCCTAAAATTGTGGATCTAACTCGTTTTTTCCTTTAATTTCTTTTTTTTATCTCCTCAATGGCCCTAACCCGGGTTTACTCTTCCTTGAAGGTTGGAATACTTCTCCCAATCGTTCCGGAGGTGATCTGAAAGCTTCTCTTGGTGAATCGAAGCCGGATTCTTAATGTATGTGATCGTTCTTGATCGTTTTCTTAGATCTACTTAGATGTACTTCTCCTCTTCTCTCTTTTTCATAGATCTACGCCCATAATTGGTAGAAAGAAGGGTTTAGATTCCAAATATGACATGATTTGGTCTTGCATGTGTTAGGAGAAGAGATCTAAGGAGGGTTTTTGGAGAATCGACTTGATTGTTTTGGCGTTTTTCGTCCGTTGGTTGGTTTCGCCCAATTTGTTGAGGTAGGTGGCTTCACTCTCATTTACTGTTTATTAGAACATGAAGGCTTTTTTCAAATTTATTTATTCCCATGGTTTTGATTGTGAAATTCTGGTTCAAATCATGTTATAAATCTTCTTTAGTGATGATTTATGGGTGTTGATGAAATTGTGGAAATTGAAAGAATGGTTTGTGAAAAGTGTTTTTGTTTCTTGATTTTAAAATAGTGATTTTTAAATTTGGATTTGAGGGATTTGAATATAGGTTTTTGGGAAAATGTTTTTCGATAAAAGGGTTGTTTTATTGAAATGGTTTTGGAATGGTTGAAATAGTGTCGTTTTTGGCATACTTGGTGTGTGTGTTAATATTTCATTTACAAGGAATGGTTGAAATATGACCTTGTTCTCAGTGCTAAAAGTGTAATGGCCCCTAGGGAATAATTCCCTTGTTACGACTTCGTAGATCGAAGAGAGACGGCTAATGAGTATTGTATTGTCAAAACGATGCCTGCATAGTGGATTTCACGGGTTGTGAAATGGTTGGTTGTGTGGATTTGTGAAATGGAATTAAAGTGCCAAAATGGAAAGGTGAAATTGATTGGGAATTTTTTCTTGGTTTCTTTTTTTGGAAAATGGTTTTTCTTGGAAAATGGATTTGACATGGAACTTTCTATATTTTGAAATGTTTTGGAATTGTTTTATATAAATTTTTTTATATAAATGTGCTAACATGTTTTTTTCTAGAGGCATGGGTTGGGAAGTCATTGGGGGAAAACCTATTGAGTTTCATTACTCACCCCCTTCTTTGGCACGATGGTGCTTTTGCAGAGGTCATATACCGAGATGTTGGCAAAGGTAATGTGTCACACGTTTATAACACTACTTCTTGACTCTTGTGCTGGTTCGTGAAGTTGGAGCCTGGAGCTTGTGGAGCATTGAGATGGGTTGTTGTCTTGAATACTTGTAGTTTTCTTTCCACTATTTTCTTTGATTTGGTTTTGTACTCTGTTGTTGCACTTGGTTTGGTTATTATGAAAATAATGGTTGAGTTGTTTTGGTTTTAAATCATGCATCATATAGTGGTTTTTTTTGGAGATGTTTATCTAGTTTTCTTTCGTTGTTGGTTGTTTCCATATAAAGGGTAAATTGTCCCCCATGTAATTTGAAGCCCTTCGGCAATTATTGCCATCCTTTGGAGCCTTAGGGATGTCGCTTAAGGCCAAGTAGTGACTCGTTGAGCACTCATGTCAATGAGAATTGGCGGGTCATTTTAGTGAGGTCTATCAGTAACCTCTATCAGTAGATGTATAGTAATGGTAGGTGTACAGTAACGGTATGTCTACAATGTTTCTATCTTCCTACAGTTTCACCCCTTTGACATTTCCTTTGACATAAAGTACATTTGAGGCCTTATTTTAAGGACTCTTAAGGCCGATTCAAGGACCATAAATCCTATATTAATTATTCATATGGCTCAAGATGTTCTTACTTGGTCAATCTGTGTGGGTTAATGCAATCTGCTTTTAATGGGGAATTAAGTGTATCATAAACCGTTGCACCATTAAATCCTCAAAAGGGAAAAGATATCATCCTACCTAGTTCTTCCACTATGTTCTTAGCTATAATACTCTAGGACCTTTCCATCCTTCCTGTAGGAGTTTCACAATCAAACTTTAATCCTCATATTGGTTGCACACTATTTTGATGCAACTAAGCTGTATTGGTTAATCTTCGTTATAAGGTATGTTTTATCATCATTCCTTTGGGGATCATCTCTTCCAGTTTCTACTTTCCAGATTATATAATGTAATCTCAATGCTTCTAATGGAGTTTTTCTTATGGTTTGGTTGGTGCGGGCGTACTGTGGCATCCTCGGGTGGATGCAGTTGTTGCGAGAGGAGGATCATGACCCGTTGTGTTGATAAAGAACGTGAGGAACTGTTTGAGCAAGGGGATTCATTGATTCTCTTTCTTTTACGTGCAACTGTTTCTTTAGCATGTTTTAATCCCACTAGATGGCAATGGAATTTACATAATTAATATTTGAATTGGATAATTAAATTGATAACGATCATATGTTATTACCTCTTGTTTTTTCTAGATTGTGTGATATAATGCTTGTTCTTGATGGAAATCATTAAAGAACATAAACCGAGATTAATTGATAATTTTTTTGATAAAGGTAATGAGTCTTGTAAACAAATCTGGTTCTTGTGTAATTTTATGTTAATTAAATTGGTGAAGTAAGTATGTTTATTTATTTTTTTGCTTACTGGTTAGGTTTACCATAATTGGAACTTACAAATAACAAATCTGTTAATTCAATATGGATTAAAGAACTGATTGTTGGATAATTCTTTAAGGGGTTCTGAGTTAACCTCTTTATTGTTAAATGTCCAAGAGCCCAATTATGGTGGTGTTTGTTTTCCTGCTTCTTGTGCTATAATGTGATCCTGGATGGCTATTCTGATATGTGGGGGCATGGAGGCTTTTGGTTGTGGAAGCAGATGAATCCTAGAGTGGCAAGATGCATCCGTTTATGCATGTGGGTGTCAGGGAGGACACCAAGGATGATGGAATCAGATGGATGTGATTGTTGTATGCTTAATGATTTTTGTTTGGTTGTTTATCTGTTTAACTTTTCTCCAATTCTCAAGGCATCTGGTCTTACTTACCCTTCTTCTGAAATAGGCGAAGACACACGGGGTATGCCACGTGCTTTCTGTTTTTAGCGTCTCAAGGAATGATGGGTATATGAACTTCTTATAAGAGGAAAAAACTCAATGGATATTACATCTACTCACCGTGTTGATCCCCCTAGTGTTGAGTAGAATAGAATATTTTTCTGGAATTCTTGGGAATCTAGGAATATAATTCTATAATGAATAATTGAGTAAATGGTGTTAACACATGGGTATGGAGTTGCTAGAAAATAATGACGAGGTTGTAATTTTGAAGGAACGATTGAATTTGGGTATGATACAAGTGAAACTTAATGTGGAATTGTTCATGGTTAATTAATTTATAATGAATTAATTGAAGTAATGTGTAACTGAAAAAGGGAATGAAATAATCTACGAAAGCTATTTAAATGGTTGTGTGCATATTTTATACCTAATCATAGAAGTAGAATCCCGAAGTCTGAGAGATGTTAGTTGCATTGTGTCTAATACTAGGTTATTCCCATAACTTAGTTGTGAGTTATAATATATTTTGTACTTTTTTTGTTTCTATATCCTACTCCACCCTGTTAGTAAGGGAAACTGACACCTTGGGGATTCATTTCCTTGGGGGGTGTCTTCCCCAACATTGCAGTGGGAGGATGGATGGCTGACTACAACCTTTGGCCCCGCTCTCTTATCTTGGTAGTTTCTTGTGCTGGTAGGCACATTGGTTAGTTTTCCCCATATATGTGTGTAGAGGGATGTAATGGCTTGTGGTTATTAACACACATATATTCCGGATATAGTTTTCTCTGGACTACTATTGGTGTAACATGTATAGGTTGTTCTGGCCTGGGGATCCTTACTCAGTGTATGGGCTGTAATGGCTTGAGGTATAATACCTGACATATGATACACTTTATGTGAGCTGTGGTGGATCTTGGAAAATACCTGGTTACTAAGGTGTGTGGATGTGGTGGTTTTGTTGCACGAGGTGCATATTGTGGTGCTTCGCTCAGGTGTCTACGGGAAAGCCTTTTTGGAGAGAGATTCTCAGGACGTGCGACGTTGGGGTAAAGCTGCAAACGAGTGAGGAAGTAGTATCGGGGTACCATTGATATTCTTTATCATAGAATATATTCATGTATTAATTACTTGGTGAGAGCAGCCATGATGAGGTTGGGAACATAGTATACCAGTTTAGGTGATGAGTTAGTTTCACTTTTTGATCACTGTACTTTAGCATGATTTCATTACTTTTGCATGAGAGGCTTCAGGAAGGATACTATAGAGTATACTGTTATACTATCCTTATGTATATATAAACTATTTTTTAGGTCAGTAGGAGCAGGTTTGAGATCAGGCTAGTGTTTACGAGCTTGTGGTTGTAGGAGCTGTTTAGGCATGTGGTTTCTACTGTTTTTAATTTCTTTTTGGTTCTTGTAGTCTTTCCCCTTTCAGTTGTAGTACTTTTGCATGGCATTTCATATGTGTACTTGGGTTTTCGTTTATATTTCAGTCTGAGTTGGATTTTATTGGTTTCTATATTATCTCTCTCTTTTTCATGTGTTCTCTTAGAGGGTAATGCCTCCCATTTTTGTGTTTACTATACCCTTGGTGCTAGTCACCAACCCGGGGCCTACTAGAGGCGGGACTCGGGAGTCATTATCTCACTTCTCACATTGCCGACCCAGTAGGGGTACACATTGTGGGGAGGGGGTCGTGACAGGACTAATTTAAAGAATCAAAAATATAAAAATAAATTCCAAAGCTACTGAATTTTACAGCCAAATATAATCTATACCGACGGTATGTATAAAGTATGTAATGAGCACAAGCAATTGAAAATAACCCCTATTAAATAGCTTGTTGTGTGTCCCAGGTACCTCATATCTTGGTGAGAGGAACCATCAAAAATGTCTATTAGTGTGCACAAGACACTAGTAGGGAACATACCCATAACCTAATAGTCCCCAATCATCATCATTATAGTTTAGTTGGAGTTGTAAGTGTCAATATTGACAAGTAAAACTGAGGCCAAACCCCCCCCCCCAAATTCACTAGCATAATAGTACACATCCACCCACCTAGATACCCGGGTTCTCCCATTGTACTAAAACAAGTTCAAAAAGTCAAGATATATAATTTTAACATTAAAATATCATTTACTCATAAAAAATTCACCAAAGATCCCACATGTATACCACACAAGTAACAGAAGTCGGCTTTTCATTCAAATTTATTTGAAATCCGACTCACACCAAAATAGCCCACTATACTTTTAACATTTCTTTTCCAGTTCCAAAAATCTATTAAACAATTTTATAAAACCAATCCAATATATTACGACTCACATAGAATCCCACTTAAATGTTACGTAATACCCTTTTTCATAACCAAAATCCATTTTGCACATCACACTCACACAAAACATCCCACATCACATTCACATCTCTTACACACTTTATTAAATAATTCAAACATTTTTGTAAAACATTTCCAAGATGGATGACATCAAAAAACAGGCCCTCTTACATTAAAAATGTACCATTTCTGAATATTCACTATGAAAAACATTTTTCTAATATGTTTTCAACACTTACATAAATAATTAAATCTTTCAAATCTTTCATAAAACAATTCCAAAGAGTATACCCTATCTTTGCTCATAAAACCCATTTCAAAACCATATTTCATGGACCAAACCACACATAATAACTACCAGTGAAAATTTGGTAGCTTTAGATGAAATTATAATAGAACTTTCAAGTTTTATTAAATCATCTCGGATAATACCATGAAATATATCACGGAAAACACCCATTTTCATAAAATGATCTCAAGAAGTCTAATAATGTCTAACATGACAATCCTATTCCAAAAACCCCCTTCAAAGGCCCTCATGACACTAAAACATTATTAAAATAGAATTTTCTACCCCCTTTAATAGCTAAATAATCAATTCCAAATTTTCTAAAACTACTACAATAGATACCACATGTGTTAAATTTGAAAAGTTCATAACTTTAACAAAAATAAAATTATAAAATTAAATGTTTAACCAAATCCATCAAAAATGGTTTTTTCATGAGACACAACAAATGTGGAACATGAAAAACCTATAAAACAAGAAAACTAACACATCAATGAATGGTTAACCATGGAATCACCTACTGAAAGTATCAAATCCTTTAAAACATGGTGCAACACATCAACCGCACCACCGCCACACCCCAAGAATGATAAATCCTACCCTATACCACAATATTTGACCAAAAATACAACAAATAAAACCCTATGTTCGAACACTAACTTCGGGACATTTTAGAACACAACGAAAGAGGGAGGAAACCCTAAGGGAAAAGGAAGAAACCAAGAAGGAATTACATACCTTGAAAAATACTTAAGAGATCACCTCATATACTCTAGTATCTGAATTTTCATATATCCAACAATTCAAGGATTATTATAACAATGTTTAAGAGATCATTTAGGAACTATAATGTGTGAACAAAGTGATTAATGATGATGTTATTAAATAATCAATTTAACTTTTCAAATCTGGGCGATTTTATAAATTTTGAGATGTTTCATCCAAATTCGCGATGTAACCAAGCTCCAATGAGGGGGAATAGAGAATGGGCGTTCACCTTAGTATGTGGGCTCAGGGAGAGTAGGAATCACCGAAAAAACATAACTATTAAAGGTGATATTAAAGAATAAAAAAAAATTTAATGCATGAAATGGGCTTTCGGGCAGGCCCGATCCCTTATATGAAAACCCATATCCAACATGATTATGGATTCTTAAATGGTACAAATTAATATGGTGGTGTTAATAGGTCAGGGGATGACAAGTAAGAATTGTAATGGATGAAAATTGTTGAAAAATTAAGAATTTATATAGGAATCAAAATTTATTTTTAAATCTGGAATTGGGCTCATGGTTTGGCCCAATTCATGAAAACTCACTCATTCCTCCATAAAAGCTTGGGAATCCCCCAAAACAAAGGATGATTTAAAATTAAACGAAATTTAACTTTAAAATAATTCATGTATGTGACACAAATTGGAAACCGTACACTTTCATTATAATAGAAATTTTATCAATAACTATTTTACAAATTCCTTCACCCAAAAGTGGTATTCTATGATTAGATTTTGAGAGACTATTGATATGCACATTAGATAGGTAGCTGGTAGAGAATTAAATGGCTTCTTAAAAACATATCACCGTCTGATAAAACATTTCATTCAACTTTTATGTTTCAAATACCACTTCAAATCCTTTATATGTTGATCCGTAGTGTATATCGATCTATAATATATATGAACACATTCCCATATATTTCTAACAATTTTAACCCTTAAGTGAACCACCATATCAAATAATTGTACTGAGGACAATTTATTTAATTAACTTAATATGATAGAAAATTCATTTTCTATTGATTTTAATATTTTTCAGGTCTCTAAATGTTTTTTATATACATCTGAAAAATAAATAATGCCTTGTTAATGAACATCATAAATATTAGGACGAATGAACCATAAAACTACATACATTTAATCATGCATAAAAAAATTATATGCATTTTATTTTAGAACCAATATCATTAAATATGTCATTGAAAGGATATTTTTTAAATTTTATGAATAACCCTCTAGAACCTTTAAATCATCCTGGATGTTCAAAAATATTTATCTCTCTTTACTGTTAATAATGTAAGTTACTAGAGGACAAAACACCCATCCTTCATCATTTAATAGAACCAACTCTTCCCTTTTCCCCATATCAATAATGTCATAACATAATGTAATTTCATCCATTGTTTTACCCATTGCATTTAGGAACATGATAAATAAAAAATTACACAAATATTTCCTACATGATTTATATTATGAAATTTAATGATGGGAAAAAATTATAATACAATAAATCAAAAAAATCAGTTTTTCCAACAGGTTTTTCTAAATTTTATTAAAAATTGATTTATAAAATAATGAAGATATAATTTATTTTTTCAAACATTTTGTTTCATTTTTGTGTAGGAAGTGATTTACATTCTCTATAATTAAATTGGGGTAATCTCAGGTGAGATATATATTTATTCCATTATGTTCAAAGTTTGTGTTGTTCTTGAAAAACAATACTTGATGAATGATTGAACCTTTTTAAATGTATACCTTATCAAAAAATACGACACACCAATATTCCTTTCATACTATATCTTTAAATTTTTCCATAAGAAATAGATTCATTTATCATCTTCAGAAAGATGGATATCCACATGAATTACTTATTTCTCTATTAATCATTTAATGTCATACCTAAATAAAACATTAATTTCACATATTATATTAATAAAGGCAATCAAATATCAATACCCATAACTGATTTTCGTCAACATGATATAATCAAGGAAAAATTTATTTTTACATCAGAAAAACCATGTTGGTATGTAATCATTTTCATACATAATTTATCCTTTTATATAAGTGATACTTTTTACACCCAATGTATTCATTCCATATACATATATAGATCAATATGGAGGTCTCTCACCATTTTTCTAAATTCTGGATAAATGTGATCGTATATCATTCATTTAAGAGAGTCAATAAGGTGATGAATTTTCCCATATTAAATTATTAGTTCAGAATTTCATTTTAATTAGTATTTATTTTCCTTACATACATATAGGATCACATGCCATTGAATTATTATAAAGTTCCAACAAAATTTAAGGTCATGATTTGAATTTATTTTAATGAGAATCTCTACATTTATTAATTTTTTACATGAATAATGGGCTTTGGGAAGTAATGTAGATTCACTTGGACATGATTATATTCTTTCATAGATTATACCGAATGAACATTGTATTTGTTTACATTTATATGTTTGAAAAGAAATATCATTATATTCTTGTTGGATATTACTAAAGGGTGAATTTAGTTCAATAACTCTTGTGTCATTCCATCCATTTATATATTTTTAATTTATATAGATTCTTTGTACCTAAAAATGTTTTAACTTTAGAATACATAGCCTTAAATGGATTATTAGAATAGCCGTTTAACTTCCCATGTTTCTCTGGATAGTATCAAATATCATCTAAAACATTCATTTCCATTCACTAAATATTATTTTAATCACCATTTACAATTGCAATCATATCATTGATACAATATTATGTATCATTCACACTCATAATCATATTAGATGATATATAAATCTTATTTTAATCCCATTCAATATCTAAAACAAATTATCCACCATTTTTTGTCCAACATTTATAACGTTAATCTCTTACATAAAATATCAAGTATTCTTCCAACTATTTTATAATTAATATTATTGAATTAAAATATTATAAACATCTCAAAAATAATTAAAAAGGTTCATATGCATGATATTTTTCAAAATTGATGAAATATTTCACAATAACCACATATTGAATTTATAATATTGAAATTGATTCACTTTCTCTTCATATCCATCTTATTTGATTCAATAATAATAATATTTATCAACAAATAAATACATGTTATTTATAAGATTACATTCTTTAATGAAAATTCTTTATCCACACACAAACACATAGTCATCATATTTTATATAAATAATTATTTAATAAAAACTATTTTTAAATATTTAAAGGTGAATATTATATTAATAAAAACTAGAAGGACAATTATTTGTTTTATTCCGTGATGTCACATATTATAATTCATTCTATATTTGGAATAGAGTCTGCATGGGAGAAAATTCAGTCCCAGTCACTCAAAACATCATAAAATTTTTATAGAGGACTTAAATTGAATAAGTATTGGTGTATATATAATTTAATTTCACTATAAAAACAAACACAAACAAATTATTTATTTTTCTCAAAAATTCTATTCTGTTTGATGGAATATGTCGTGACTACATATTTTAATGATTAGTTTTAAATTTATGAATATTCCTTACAAATAAAGAATAAGGAGTGAAAACTAATTAAAATTAATTACTAATTATTTATCATCAATTTATATAAATCCTAGACATATTTATATTTGAAACTCATTAAATTAATAAAACCAAAATAAGAATAATCTAATGTAATATTTGATTAAATATATCTTAATTTTCCATTATCAACTCAAACATCCATAATGTATCCTCATATTCCTCCACGAAACATTATATCTTTCTACTAAAAGACAATACCTATCAAAATAAGGGCCATTAACTCTCAAACCAATTTTATACATTATAACTCATAAATATTTTCAACATATAATCTATGGATACCTCATTTCGTGATATAAAGACTACATATGAACAAAATTATAACTAAATAATAAATTTTAAATAAATAAAAAATGTATCTAATTGTAACCAATGATGAGGTATGATACAATGAACATAAATTTTATAAATAGAATTCCCTTTTTAAATTAATAAATTATGTGTTAATTAATGTAGTTATAGAAAACACATGTACTAATTTTGTTATTTTGGACAATTATAAAATATATTATTTTGTACTTAAAAGACTATTAACTATTATGACAATTGATAATATATATTTTTAATATACCATTAATATTATTATATTAATGGTTATGATAAATCATAATTGAAATAGATGGAAGAAGTGATGGTGTCAACTTATAGGATTGTACTCTATGATGCTCAATTATCATAGCTTAAGTAGGAGATGGAATCATTGGGATATTAAGTTAATGAAGACAGAGATTATATTCAATTACTAAAGCTCAAGTAAAACTATTTAAGATTGTTTTTAAGCTTATCGAAATCACGGCACAAACTAAGTTCCCAAACTGCCCCATGGAAGTAATTCCATTTAACACCTTACCCATATATCGTACAGTGTTTTAATAATGGAATATGTATTTGCACCATAGTATTATCAATTATTTATATTTTATATTTATTCCAATTATTATTATTATGACTTTTAATTATTAATTTATATATACAATTATAAATTAGTTGATGAAAATTAGATTCAAATACAATGCTACATAAACAATAATTTGGGAAAATATATGATTTTAATTAAAACCAGATTTTTTATAAATTATTCAATTTTAATGGAAATTTTTTTCACATACTTTTATAGTTAAATATTATTTTTCCACATACCAATTAAAATAAAATTTTATTAAGTTTAATATAATTTCAAAAAGGGTTAGAAACCCACTACTGTATTAAAAACTAGCAGTTTCAATACCTGATTATTTTTATTTAAAAGAATAAATTTTATTATTTACAGAATAATAGAGAAAAAAATAAATATTATATTGAAATCAACACGTTTGAGTTATACAATGGAGTTTTTTTGATTATTTTCAGATATAACATATTTTTTTGGTAAAAATTAAATATTTTATAAATATAAAATACGCATTATGATGCCATAATTAGATAAAAGTGATGTAATAAATAATATAAATGGAATAAATATCCCAAAATATATTTCTACTTTAAAATAATTAAATGTTTATGTTATTTTATTAATTTTATAAACCATTAATGAATCCTAAAAAACCAAAATTACATTTAAAGTTTTTCAAACCATTTCATTAAGAACATCACTAACATTCACATCACCAATTGTAATCTTTTATGTATATAGGTTCTTATTTTAAAAAAAAATTGAAAAATATTATTCTCTTTAAATCATGGAAAAAAAAATTTATAGGTTTTTCATTTTGATTATTTTTTCATATATAGTTAAATGACTTTGTTTAGAAGCTAATAAAGAACTCCCATCTCTTATTCTATAAATACCCACCAATCCTTTAATTCATCATCACTAAAAACCATTTGAAATCCTATTTAACCCCCCGATACCTCTATAAACACCATATATGGTGTTTTTATACTATTAAATCCGTCTTCTATATCTTTTAGAAGTTCCATATCATGATAAGATATTACACTCTCTTCTCTTCTATTGAAGAAACCTATTTTTATTTATCATATTTAATTTATATTTAATTGGTTTTAATGATATTATAAATTTATATTTAAAATCCAATTGATTTTCTAAGAATTTTTGATCATATATCCCCCACTTAACAACTTTTACGTACGACCTTACTATCTGGAAGAAATTAGATTCTCTATTAATCAACCAATTCATTCTAGAACTTATTTAGTATTATTACAATTTATTTTCAATTTTTTATGTGGTAATATTATTTTAAACATCACATTTACAATAATTATTATGTAAGACTAATTCTATAAAATATTTAAATCTCATTAAAACCTTCCACAAATCATTGTTTATAATATTTATTCTACCAAAATTATCATGTCATTTTCCATAACAAATTTTTTTACAGTGAATACACATCACCATATCTACTATATGATATTATAATATTTTTACATATCATTAATTTATTTTCTACTTCCATATATTTTACCCACACTCCTTAATTGTGGTATTTAAAATGATTAAAAACATTCAAATTTTGTATGATATGTGTGGAACATAAATACAAGTACATGATATTATTGTTATGGGTGAGAGTAGAATTATATAGACATGAATAGAATTGGGGAATTTATTTATCTCAGGAAGTAACATTTATATTTCATGATAGATTATCCAATGAAAACTATGTTACGATATCTTGGATATTATCCATGAATTGTGTTTATGATCTCATGATTTATATTGTTACAACATTCCAATGTTTCCGTGATATAACCGTATTATATCATATATAAATGTTCTTGTTTGTTATTATCAAAAATTTTATGTATCATTTTTATACCTCTTATTGCACATGTAATTCTTTCTTTATGTCATAATTTAATTATTCACCTAGTATATTTATAGGTAAGCCCTTTTTTATATACATCCTCATGTTATGTCACGTAGTATTATAAGAAAATGTAATATAAGAGCATGTTATGGATATTTTCAATAATATATTTCCATAATTGTATCTTTCTATTATACTATATACAAATTTTATTAAATAAACCAGAACTATCAGTCATATGGGATTGTATTATGTTAGTATTTAATAAATAAATCATAAAATTTATTGAATATAATATATTGTTTTTAATAATTTGCATTATAAGAAGGATTAGTTATTTCATGGGATTAATATTTAAAACCCAAAATGAAATCCTTAGTGACATGAATAAATATAGGAATACAACCATAAATATTATTAATGTATAGAGTACATGGTTTACAAGAAAAAAATCTATATGGATACTATAAGCGAATATGGATCTAGCACAATCTTACAATGGGCAAATAAAGCATAGAATGGTGTGTTGTGTATTAACTCTAACATTACTCGGGGAATGAAAAAGATGAATTGCTGCCCACCTAGTTTTTCACACCTATGTGATATGATTTGGTGAATTAATATTCTATTTATAATCCGTTATGAAGGGAACAAAAATGACTATAATTTTTTTTTGTCAGAAAATATACCTTGGATAAGATGTATTGAAACATAGAAATTCACAGGATAACTAGTATATGTTATTAATGAGTTATCCCTTTAATGTTTATGTATTCTATTTTTTTTATTAATAGGTTGAATATTGTCAACCCCAATATTCACTTAATGTATGTTAATAGATAAAAATACTAGTACTAAAGTCAATAACCAATTTGATAGAAAATATTGTGATTTCCCAAATGAGATGATTAGCCATATGGAATCAAGAGTCAAGAAAATCTTGAAAATACGTCATCAATTAACTAAACTTTCTGAATAGGAACATAAATTAGTGGGTAAAATGACCAACCCCTATGAAATTGAATGTTTTAGTTTAGATCGTTATATAAAAGTGTCCTATGACTTTATGTTGAACATTTGACACTTGAATCACTAAACAATGTATTTACACTGTTGAAAATTTCTTATTGATAATTTTATACATTTTGAATGAGAATTTCATTCTGGCTATTTGTTATAGGGAGGTATAATCTTATCAATGATGTATATTGATAATAAACATGATGTGTGGGGAATTGATTGAAGTGATGAAGTGGAAGTGATTAGTGAATTTGTTTCTTTATAAATACTTTCCTCAAACTCCTGACATAAAATTGGGGTTGTTTTCATTAGCCTCTTGAAAATGGAATAAAATCCATCACGACATGTGAGGTGAACTTCACATGGATTGTATAATTTGACTCCACATTTTTTATTATCCTTGAAATTAATTTTTACAGATTAATTAGTATGAAAAATATTAATCTAAGAAAAAAATTTAGTTTATGAATATTTTTATAATGTTAGGAAATTTCAAAATGTTTCCTCAATGTTTAAATTGAGATTAGTGAATATTAAGGGTTATGAGCTATGAATAAGAGAATGGAGTTAGTTATGGGGGATAAATAGAGATATCTCATGGTGGAACAAACATAAAAAAAACTTAACTATTAATAGTTAGGGAATACTAACCGTAGAAATAGGTTGAAGGGGTCAAGTAAATGTCTTAGGAGTGGGAAGGAAAGTAAATTATCTTGTGAATTCTGATGGGAGAATCCCACTAATGTGATAGAAGATATGAATGTCCTTGTCAACTCTCATCCTAGTCTATCAAGTTTTAACTAAAATGAAAGAAACTATACAAATCAATGCATTAAGATAAGAGTTATTGACTATAACAAATAAAAACAACATTAAATTCCTAGAGATCAAGGGACATCTAATGCCAACATAACTATTGAAGTTGATCAAGAAAATTATGTGATTATTGATATGATAGTTATCCATCAAAGGATATAGAAAATAATATTTTAAGTTGGTATTGTGAATTATTTTACACCGCACATGTTTAGTATAACTATTCCAACCCCCCTAAAACAATTTAAGTCAACCTATTATTGAAAATGAAAAATTGGGAAATTATTGAATCCAAAGTATATCTCCAATATCCATATTTGTTGTATAAATTCCCAGAAAAACTTGTAATAATCACATCAGAGTATTTCATTATAATTTATTATTTTAAATAGAATTCCTAATATTTAGACACAAATAATTATTCATAGAATGAAATAACCCTCCATATAAAAACAATGATATGATTTTATAATAGTGTAAGGAGGACGATGAATCTCCTTTGAAATCATTATCTTATGCATGGAAATTATTTCTTTATGAGTAGCAGAATCTAGATCAAAAAGTTAGTACTATGGAGATGACAATATTTTATGACATAACCACTATACAGAAATTTAATTATGTGTTTCCTAAATCATTTCTTTGGCTTTCACATTGTTTTGAGGTTGAATTCTCTATGAAAATTTTTCCAAAAACTTTTCCAATATTCATGAATCCATATAGAACAGATAAAATTACATGAATAGATAAATAAGAAAATATTGGAGAATCTAGTAAATGATTTATATTACAATATCCATCAACATGGGGTGAACCAACCACTTCATAAAAATGATGGATGATTAAATTTTCCACTGCATTTATTATCATGAGCTCGAAATGATCATAATAAAGAACATTTTTACTCTTCCATAGATTGCTGACATGATTGATCAGCTATATGGAGACAATTAATTCTCCAAGGATCTTATGTGGGGATATTATCAGGTTAAACTAATGAAAGAGGATATATCCAAGGATATTTTTCTTACAAGTCACATAAATTACATGTTTGTAGTGTTTCTATTTAGATTTAAAAATTGTCCAACTATCTTCATCAAATTCATGAATAGTGTGTTTAATGATTAACGTGAAATATATTAGGTACTATTTATACAAAATATACTTATCTACTTTAAAATCAAGGTGGAATTTGAGGATTATATGAATTATGTACTAAATACCTTGTGAATGGAAAACGTATATGTGAAGTACAAGAAATGTGTGTTCTTGATAGATAATGTCACATTATTGTGGAATGTTATCACAAATAAAAGGATATATGTGGATCAATTAACAATATTAGAAAATGGTGTATATCTTAGACCTATATAAATGAAAATTTTATATCATTGACCTGGATTTTCGTGGAAATATTTTTTATTTATATGAAAGTTTTGATGTTTTTTTAATACTAATACATAAGACAACTCAGAATGGAGTATATGTTTTATTGACTAATGAATGCGAGAATATATTTAATGTGTTAATGATTTTGAAAATAACTACACATATTCTCATATTAACTACCAGTGGGAGATAATTTTATATTTACAATGATAGAACAACAAATGGGGTTAGATGAGTACTCATACAATATGAAAAAGTGGTAGCTTATTCCTCCCATAAAATAATGATAAATGTGAATAAATAATAACCGATTATATTAAATTATATGTAGTTATCATTTCATTTTTTTATTTGGGTACAATATCTATGGGGGAAAAGTGTGACATATATAGAGAAAATAAAATCCGAAAGTATATATTCAAAAAAGAGGATCATAATATGCACTAAAAAGGTGGCTAAATCTTATAATTATTATGAGTTTTTAATCCATTACTATCATGGTATAGGCAAAAATTGGAAATTTATATGAGATGAAAGAATCTAATAACGCTATCTATGATGGGGATTTAAAGGTATCTAAACATTAAATATATATAATTTATGGATGTGGGAATCATAACAAGGACAAAATATTACATTAATAAAATAATTTCTTAAATATAAATTCTTGAAGTGGAATACAGATTCCCTAAAAGGTAATGAAGAGATACTAAAAATTTTATAAAATATTAAGTAGTTCAACATTTATAAATATCGAGTTATTGTATTTCAAACATGGATATGTGCCCCATAAAAACTAATTATGAATATGGAACTTATGCATGAGTCACCTAGCTCATCATTCTTTATTATTCTAGGAAGAACATTGTTGTATAGAGAATTGACACAAAACATCCATTGGTATGAAATAAAAATGGTTATTATGGAAGTCTTATATTGACTATATATATTCCAATAATACTAGGAGGGATGAAATAATAATAAGGGAATGATGAACGCATTGTACATACCATTAATCTATTGGGAAAATATAACTATATATTTTTTCATAGATCATGCCATGATATATAATAAAAATTAATCCATGTTTGTGGTAGTAGACTTTCATAAATATTTAATTAAATTTATTAATATAAAAAATGATTTATCTCATGAAAATCATTATAATATATAAATTAGTGATGTCGTAGGACTGCATAGAGTACAATTATCTATTATAACTTATTGAGGCTCATGGATTACCTTGAGGTGTTGGATATGCCTTTAGTAAGAATTGAATATTATGATGTTCTTCAGTATTGCTAACCACCATAATATAGATGATAGGTTTGATAGAGCCATCATAAATAAAAGGATATGATGATATCATGTTCAATGTATTTAGTTAGAAGTTTCGATCAAAACCTCCCCAAGGCGAGTCCTCATATAACAAATCATTCTTAACTAGAATTAGAATAAAACCTTATAAAACTTTTTATGGGAAGAAGTACAAGACTCCAATATTTGAAGATTGTTTTTGAATGTGTTATCTTATGTTACATGATATTACATAAGGGATTATCAGGTAGTTTCAAACCATTTATCATTATATGGAATCCAAAAAAAGTTGATATAAAACTACGCAGTAAAACATATGTGATACCAGTAGATCGTGGTTGGAGAGAAGGTGTACCTTTTTATATCACCACAGATGAAATTAAGGATTATGGGGAAGAAGGGAAACATTATTCCAAGATACCTTGGTCCCTTTGAGATCCGTGATCTCATTAAATATGTGGCCTATAGACATACACTCCCACATAATCTATCCAAAGTCAATGAGGTGTTCTATATATCCCTTTAGAAGAAGTATATAATAGCCATTTAAAATATACCGAATCCAAATGTGGAACCATTGGAGAATGATATTTCATATGATGTGTAGATATTAAAAATATTATATTGTATAAAAAATGTTATACAAACAAGCTAACTCAAATAGTAAATGTGTAGGGGCATAAACACATGTTCCAGGAAGAAACCTGGGAACTAAAAGAAATGATAAAACAAAAGTCCCTCATAAGTTTTAGTGTGTGAAGCAATATTTTGAGTTATAAATATCTAAATGGGGGAATATTATCATGGCCTAAAATTTCATAAATGAAATTATCTGTTGAATTAATAAATTAAATATTAATAAATGTATTTTTTAAAAATACATGAACTACATTGGTTCTTTTAGACCATTATAAAATATAGAAAGTTGGACATAAATTACACATAATAATCATAAACATTGATAACATGTATGTTTTATAAAAATCATTTTCATTATTATATTAACGATCTTGATAATGTCTAATTGACACTGAAGTATGAAGAGATTTCTTTAACTAGTAGGATTGTCAAATATAAGAATAGTTTTTCAGAGTTTATAAGGGACATGGCATGAAACAAAACTTCTATTGACTAATCCAATGATGTGGTTCGAAAACTAAATCTTTTGTGAAGCAATTTATGAGGTAATTTCAAGCATATCAATATCAGGACCAAAATCATATTTTCAAAACCATCCTAAGAAAGAAGCACCAACACATAAAATACAAATATGGACTATTCATATATAGTAAGGGGTTATGGATCTAAAATAAAACAATATGTTTTTTTATATTTTTCTTCTAATAAATTAATAATTATATCTATACCATCATATTATTAAACTATATATATAGTTACATATATGATGTGGTAAATTAGATTTTTATACGAGGAAAAAATTGTATTTTTAGACAATATATTGTTTTAATTAAACTTTTTTTTTGATGAAAACATGAATTTTGAAATAGTTTTTATATTCTTATAAAATTCACATAAAATAATATATTTCAATAAACAAATGATAATATAAATTAATGAAATAAAATATAATATCTATAAGGGTCAAAAAACGACACTTATTGCAAAAAGTTTTTTATTTAAATAAATAATAATTTTGAATAAAATGTGTAATTTATAATATTTGAAGATTGTTTTTTGTAAAATGACTATAAATTTTAATATTATAGTGCCAAAATTAATATATAGTTTGGTTTACATAATATTTGGATAATCAAATTTTTGGTTAAAAATAACATCCACTATAAATATAAGTAATATAGTATGACCTCATCGTAGTAGTAATGTGATGCAATAAAAAATATAAATTGAATCCATGGCCCAAAATATATTTTTATTTAAAAAATCATATTTTAAAGCAATTTTTTGTAACCATTATTGAATCATCAAAACCCTATATAATTTCTTATCATTTTTAATAAAATTATTTATGAACATCAATCACATCCACATCAACATTGGAATTATTATACGGAGTATAGTTATTTACCAGCAAAAATATTTAAGTCCACAACTATTTTTTAGAAACTAGGGGGAAAGCATAGGCGGGTTTTTTGATTTTTATTATTTTATCATAGTGAGTCCTAAAAAGTGTTTAAAAATTAATAATGAATTACGTGCCCTTTTGATATAAATTCCACAAAACCTCACACTATTATTCAATAAAAAACCTTTGAGAACAATGTTACTCTCCCTCTACCTCCCTAAATTCATAAATTGATTTTGCCAAGCTATTAAAAATCTCTTCCCAATCTTTTAGAAGTGATCTCTCAATGTAATGAATATTCAAATCTAATATTTTCCATTCCAACACCTTCATAGAATTCAACCATTTGAATCTCAATTGATTATGATTTCATGGATTTATAAATAACCTTTTTCTATAAAAATTATTATCAATATATGAGATATAATTTATCCCCTCCCTTTATAAGCATTACCTAAGATAATACTATGCTGGATTATATCTATTCTCTCCTTCTCTTCTCCAATCAAGCACTTTATTTGGGTCATTACATTTAATTTTATTAAAATCCTTATGGAATAACTTTGTTCACATCCATTTTACTATATATATGATTTCAATTTATTGAGGGACCTACTTTAACACTCACTAATCTCCTATATAAATTTTTATATAAACCCCTTATGATGCCAAAATTATCAAGTTATTATCCATACTAAATATATTATAATTGAATACCCATCACCATTTCCCCTCAGTGGTATTCAGATAGATATAAGTTCCATTCATTTATTTGGGACATCCAAGAATGTTACCCACACTCTTTAATCATGGGATATACTGTTGTGAAATATATTGTTACATTTTATGATGAATGTGTTTCAGAAATTCATGTATAAGGTTTGACTATAAGGGGTGGGACCAGAATTATATTTCCATCCAATGCATTAGGTAATATTTCTATCTCATGGGATACCATTTATAATATATAATAGGTTTTCTTAAGAACACTATGTTATAATACCTCTACGTTTAGTGTTTACTTATGTTAATGTTTTCATGTTTTATGTAGTTTCTATATCCCTTTATTGTATTGATATTACCATCATATATCATAATTTGAGGATTATGGTTATATATATCACTCCTTTTTGGTAATCTTTATCTGCCTCAAAACTCAAATGTGTTTCTTTCATCATGTTATGTAATGATTATCCCCTTACGAGGCATTAAAACTAACACATTTCATATGTACATGCCTAGGTTATCCCGTTTAGTATTAGAAGATCAATGCAATATAAAGGATTGTTATGTAAATTTTAGATAAGGTATTTGTATCCCTATTTCAATTTAATGTACTATGTACTTAATTTTTCAAAGACACTAGACCCCTTAAAATTATGGGATTGTAATATGTGTGTCTGTATATACTAAATCATTATATTTTGTATAATGAAAAAACAATTGACATATATGCGCAAGACCAATGAGACAATAAAATAAAGACATATAGGAAAAAGGAAGAAAAAAATATAATAATCTCTACCACAACAACATGAAAATAAGAATTTCATTCAGTGTAAAATGGTGGTGTGAGACCAGAATATTAACCATGATTTCAAACTCAACACTATTCGAGAGGAATAACAAAAAACACGACAAATATTCAATAAATGATATGAGAAAAAAATATTAAATTTCATACCTTCAATTTTGAGGGTATGTATTTTCCAAAATGTACCACAAGATCATTGTAGAGGAAGAATTCAGTAGAAGGCTTGACAAAACATGTAGAGTAAAGAACTCTATTACTGTATTTCAAAACAATGATAATAGTTTTATTAGTTCTATTAAAAAATAACTGATAGAAGATAACATTACTTCGTTAAAACTTTAATATATTCTTATCATCACTAGTTTACATCATTACTTGTTTAAAAGAAATCATTTATTAAGTATGGATTTATTAATTTTATATATAACAGTAATTTATTTATATTTAATTATAATAAATACTAGGTTATAGAAAGTAAAAATAAAACCTAAAAATTATAAATAATTACTAAATATATAAGCATGAATTATTTAAATAAAAATTTCTTTGTAGGAAGAAATAAAATAATAAGTATTTAAAAATAACAAAAAAAAATAAAAATATTTAAATTGAACATGTAATATTAAATGACCAAATAATATTAATTATATACATATAAAAAAGTAAACATAAAAGGTCTTTATACATTATATAAACTAATAATATATAAAAAGTGATTAAATACTAAAAAATCATTTAAATAAAATTGATTTACAATGAATTACTTATAAAAATGAATTTAAAAAAATTGTATAAATGCTTAAATAAATTTGAATAAGTAATAGTTCTCTATATTACTATCATATTAGAATTTTAAAAACTATTAACAAAATATATAATAAATATTAAAAATGAAAGAATTATATAATTACTGATTGAAAAAATATATAAAATGATTAGGCAAAAAAATTAAAATCGAATAAGTATTCAGAATGTATAGATTAAGAAAATATTTGAAAGGATTATATTGGAAAAATTAAAAAAACATTTTTATAATTTTATTCATTTTAATAAACATAATACTGAAAAAAGTAATATAAATATAAAATTAAAAATTATTTCAAATTATTTTTTATTCAAATAGATTTAAAAATATTATAAATTAATGATGAATAAATGATAATTATATATTGAATTAAATTTAAATATATAAAAATAATAAAAATAATTATTATATAAATTATTCAAATTAAAATTATTTGATATTTTTACTAAAAAAATAATCAATAACTAAAAAAATGAAGATATCATGATAAAATTAAATTTATAAACATTATAAATCAGTAAATATTTAAAAAGAGTAAATTAATAAAAATTTTAAAAATTCATAAATATTTAAATTATTTATTAATATTAATTGAATAAATGTTAAAAGTGATTTTTTTTAAAATTATAAATGAATAAATTTCAAAATACATATTAAAAATGAATTAGTAATATTTTATTTTAGATAAAATAATTTTAAAAATAAAAATTAATAATATTAAATATTACGTTAAAAAATGATTCAAAATAAATTTAAAAATAAATATAAATAAATAATAATTTTATAAAGATCTATATACAAACTAAATAATTTAAAAATGAATAAATATTAATTATATAAACAATAAAAATTTTAAAATTTTAAAATTTTATAATTTAAAATTTATAAATTAATATTTAAAAATAAAAAATTTTAAAAATATTATATATGAATATATATATCTATCTATATAAAATAACATTCATTAATTTTAAAAAATCAAATGTCTTTTCAAATGATAATGTGTATGTATATGTGTGTTTGGATGAACTATAATGAGCTATGTCGATGTAAAAAACAAATGACTTTTATTATTATATAAAAATATATTAATTAAATAATATATATATACACAAATATATGCATTACATGCATACAAAAACACACTGAAAAATATATATTCACACATACATACAAATACACACACAAATATAAACATACATACACCTACGTACACATACATATACATATACATACTCATAGACACACACAAAAATAAATAAAAAAACACAAAAAGACACATACATACACATACCTACACATACATAAAGATATATACACATATATAAACATACATACACATTTATATATTATGTGATTGTGTGTACAATTACATTCAAGCACACAAACAAACACACCGCACACACATGCCAAAAAGGATGTTCATAGCTCCCCAAAGGGGTTAACCCACCCATCATGTAATATTTATTTCATACATGGACCGTAGGCCTAATGGGAGTGAAGACATATTCATGGGCCAAAAAAACCATCCCATGACCCAATGACATGCACAACGAGCATTCATGAATCCATGTTCTTCACGAATATGTTCATTGTAGGTCCATGATTCGATATCCAATCCTTTGAAGCCATCATCTGCATAATTACCTCTTCCCATAACAGTTATCGTTAGTGCCTTGCACCCATGCACCGACCAGCATATGTCCAATGCCCATTGGGAACCAATATATCCCATCACCAACTCAAAAACAATAAAAATGTTGTATCATGGTTTTTTGCCTTCTATTCCTGACCACTCTAGTTGAGTCCCTATCTAGTTGTTGAGCACTGGCACTCGTCCATCCAAGTACCAACTACCATCATCGACACTTCCATCTATAACCAACGACTAGATGAAACATCCCAGCCATCGTGTGGGGGTCCCTCCTATTCCACACCTATTGGGGAGATCAACGAAACACACTGACCTTAAATAAATTGGGGTAGGTCACTCACCTGATCGGATTTGAACCCCAACAGCTAACAAAAAAATGCATGATTACGGGGCACCTCAACAACTATGGAACACCACAACTAACAAAAATATACACACGAATGCACATACATCTACATATATAAATATACTATATAAAAATACTAATAGATATATTCTCATATATACATAGAAATAGAACTACATACATTCACGTATACATGCAGAGAAATATACAAACACACAAAAAGACACACATACATCCATACACATACACAATCACACATACATCCACCCACAGACACAAATACAAACACAACCCATACACAGAGAACACATACGTAGATATACATAAACATTAATAATAATACAAACACATACATAAAAATACACTCACATATATTAACAAGAATATGGATTCATTTACACACATGAATGATTACACATTTTTAAAAATGCATAAACATTCAAAAAAATAAACTCATTTATTTTATATATTTAATAACAATTTAAATATATGAATTCAAATTTTAACTTTATTTAATGTGTGTGTTAAAATCGAACATGCCATCATCTATCATAAATCAACGTCTAGCATAACACGCATGAACCATAAATGGAATAACATAGAATATGTATATATAAAAATTTATATGAAATAATATATGGTAATATAAAAGAAACTTCATTTATTACTCAAACATCACAAATAGATTCGAATACTAAGGATATATGAAACAATGGTGGTCATCTTCAATATAGGATATATATATATATATATATATTCATACTAGTGGGGGTTGAATATTTCATACAAAACAATTATTAAAAAAAATCAATTAGAGAATAATTTTGAATAAATGAATAGTGAGTGATTTTTTAAGAATATTATTCATCAGAAATTAAAAATATTAATAAAATAATCTTATGGTTGTTTAGATTACCATGCTACTAGTAATCTCTTTAATATTCTTTACATTATATGAATATTTCCACCCACAAAGGAAACCTCACATTTAAAGAAGTGATAAACGTTTTATAGAGACTGTATTTTAAAATACCCAATGGAACAACATAATTATAGTTGACTTTTGATAATGATTCATGACACCAGAGCCTGATTTTTTATTGGAATAAAATACACAACTGAGATTTGTCTTATTTCGAAAATAATTAACTGATTCTAATAATTAAAAATATATTATATAAATATAATACAATATAAAAATAATTTGATGAACAACAGTGGATCAGAAGATGATGAATATAGAATCATATTAATTATCAACGATCACTTAAATAGTAGGTAGTCTAATATATATTTGTTACTTTAGGGCCATACTGAGGGAAATGTATTGATTGAAAGACTCAATCATGCATAAAGAAAAGATTATCATATTTATATGTCTCTCTTGGTTGTACAATCTATCAGATGTTTATTTTATTTAATTCATCATGATCACATTTCAATAGATTAATTTCACATCATTAACTGAAATATCTCAAATCATTTAAATAGTCAATCCCATTATGTCATAGGATAGATAATATTAATCATTAAAATAATAGTTATACATATAATCATTATCATCATGATCTTTAAAAAATCATTTTTATTCTTGGATTCATACCATGAAATTATGTAAAACTATTTAAAATATGATATCTAGTACGTATTGGAATTTTTAAAATAAATAAATATTATAAAAACAATCTTATAAACATGCAGTTAATAAATAATCCAATAACTGTTTAAACAGAGTATAAAATAATAAAATAGAAAATTTTTATTTCCAAATGAATTACCACGATATTTCTTATTAAATATTTTTACAAATATTAATTATAATATATAATTATTTTTGGAAATTAATTAAATTTTTAAAACAAAATAAATAATTTTACTAGTAAATAAAATATCTAAATAACACTAAAATAGGGCATTCTATAAAATATATGTTCTCATAAAAAAAGTAATGAACATACTGTGTGATGAATAATTCTTCTGGTCGGTATACTAAAAATTCAATTTTCTTTGGTGTGTATATTATCAATTTGAACAAATTTTTTATGTGGTCTGTATACCGACCATGCAAACAATTTTTTATGTGTTCTATATACTGACCAAGTAAACAAAATTTTTGTAGTCTCATTGAAATAAAATAATCATGGTTATATAATAATATAATACTATTAGTTTAGAAATAAAACATTTCTCATACTAAAAAATAATAATTTCGTTAAAAATTAATTCATGAATTATTAAATATTTCATGCGGTTATATGAAAAATACCTATCTATTGTAAAATACTTCACAGTCTCTTTAAATTGGGTTTTTAGTAACCTAAAAAATAAATTCACTAAAACAACATTTTACATTCACAATGACTTAATGTCCCACTTCATGGTTACATGAATATCTACTCAGGGTCACTTGTAATTACTTCTCATCATCGCTTTTAATTACTATTCCTGGTAACTATATAATTTTTTTGGTAACTTTGTAAAATGAAGTATTGGTAGATTGTAAACTCTCCTAATGGTATGTTAGGCAGTGTGTTGACATCACATATTTGAGTAGAACTGTGAGAGAGAGTAAGGATTTTACTAAGACTGTAGGCTGATGCGTGATGGAGAATAAGGAATAATGAAATATTAAATATCATTATGTTGTTGAAGTGATATCATTTAATTTCAACAATAGAGATAGGTTGATCACTGTATGGTAGTACAATAATTCTTACAATGATATATTGAGGCACTTTATAGGGGTTGTGTTATTCAGTGTAATTTTTATGGGTTAAATTTTTTTACTGAATGGAATATGGGAACTCATATTTTTAAAAATGATATCGGAGATTCCTGATGCCCTTTCATGCTTCCTGTAATCTAGAATAAAGCATGAACAAGGTTTACCCTTTCTACACTTCCACCAAGGATGTGTGAACCTCCTTCTAGCTTCATTCAAAAAATTAATAAAGGATCCCCCCTCAAAATCTCATTCTTCTCCTAATTTTTTTATGGATAACTGTAGTAATTATTAATAAAAGGGTTTCCCATCTTTTAGGATTCACATATTCAGCTGATCGGTTTTTATTAAATGGGTGTCTCCCTAAAAATCTAATTCACATCCTCATATTTTAATTAAAAAACTCATCCATAATTATTTCTCAACATATATTGGCATGTTATTAAAAAATTTAAAATTTCTATTTAAAATTTTAATTCTATCAAAGTTATTTTTTATGAATTGTTTATTTAATATTAATGAATGATTTGATGTATTTATTTAAAAATTAGTGTTTAATTTATTATTTAGTTCATGAATGAGTTTATTTTTGTTGTATTATTTAATTTATATTGAATGTTAAAAAAAATTTAAAAATTTAATTATAAAATTGAAATGTTATGTATAAAATATATTTATATATATGGACAAAATAGACTTTTAAATGTATATATTCTAGAGAGTTAGGTAATTAGAAATATATATTAATAAAGATATATTAGTCACATTATGTATCATATTTCAATTTATTAAAATATATTTTTAATAATTTATTAATAATATAAAAATGTTTTTATAAGTAATAATTCTAAATTATATTATGTAAAAATAATTATTAATCCAATAAAAAAGT
This sequence comes from Viscum album, assembly GCA_963277665.1. Lineage (NCBI taxonomy): Eukaryota > Viridiplantae > Streptophyta > Magnoliopsida > Santalales > Viscaceae > Viscum > Viscum album. The sequence goes on along the minus strand of OY728128.1, from coordinate 1,295,844,200 downwards.
ATAAAATATAATTACTAATACATTCAAAAGTAGAAAAATGAAAAACAAATTATATATACATATGAAATTTTATTAAATTTAAAAAAATGTGTATAGTATTTTAATAGTTATTATGTATGTAAAAATTATATTACAATTCATTTAATTTAAAAAATATTATAATATATATATATATATATGTTGTAATGATAATATTTTGTAAATTAGTTATACATATTTTTTTTATATTAAATATTTTTATAGGCAATGTTATGTAATATGTAGAACATAATAAGTATAATAAAAACATGGAAAGCCTATTTTTCGATGAGTGATCCTGAGATGAATGATGAATAGATAATTGAAATAACCTGAATATTTTGCGTATGTGGTTATATAATTTGTAAGAATTTAATTTTCATTTCTGGCTTGATGCCCCATGTATAAGGCCCCAGCCTTAAACCATACTTAATCTTGAGTTATTACAAGATTACACATTGAGGATCTTTTCAGGTTTAGTGTTCTAGAGAATTAGATCATAAAACTTGCATTACATTCCACATTTAAATAAAGTGGTTACATAAAAGATAGTATTCATTTTTCCCATCAATGGAAACAAATTTAAAATAAAACATGGATTATTTCTTGACACTTCCTTGACACTATCATCATATCATGTACCCTTCCCTTGACCTGTGAAAAACATTTCCAAAACGTGGGATAAGAATAAAAAGCTCAGTAAGGGATATAAAAATATGGAAAGGAAACATGAGTACATGTATACAAAAGAATAAAATAATACTTTACCCATAAAACATAATAATTTTAACATAACTCATATAATCATGAATAAATCATAGAAATCATAAGACATAAAGGAAACTTGAGGCATTCATAACATTCTTACGTAGGGAGTAACCCTCTTGGTTACGTTTGGAATACCCATCATAGTATATTCCCTAAATCTCTTTGGAGAATCCTTAACGTTTAACCCGTTCGTGTTATCCAATGCATTGGAGAGCTATATCGGGCTCACCTACCCTTAGTTTATCACGGAACCACCCGTTTTCATAATAATTCCAAAGAACCATAACATAATCGTATCACATAAAACATTCATAAAGGAAACAAAACATTTACATTTTTAAATCACAAGATATCAATACAACAGATTGATATAAAAACGTTATGAAAACCATTTTCAATACCAAAATAAAAGAAAAGTAAAAAATGGTATTTATTTTTCATTATAAAAAAAAGTATGGCTTGTAGAGGAAGCCAAAACCAAAATAATGGTCATGGCGGCAGAGAAGTTGTTGTCACCGCATACGTACGAAAAAAACATTCCCTTTGATCATTTAGTAAAATGATTTGTATAAAAAATATTCCTTTAGGATAAATATAATAGTCAAAGGGTTTTATACACCGTATAAAAGGAGGTTGTGTATAAAACAAAATATGCCTCAATGAAAGGAGATTGAGACGAAGTCCTATACAAAGACGGTATCCTTGGATTAAGGATAAATCAATTACATAATTATGTGTGACAAAATAATACACCAAATATAAGTGGATATTATGTGTAAAAAAATCAGAGGTTATTCACACATATTCATAGAATTACATATTTAAGGAGTACAAGCCTATCCCAAAGAATCAAAATTGGGTTAAGAAGTTCCCTTGCAAAAATTTGACAGCCTAACGGCGTCACTACACAAATTCAGAAAATGAGTTGATGATAGATAAAAAGGGTATCTCATCACATGGAAATAAAATTTAAATCACTAATGATATAGAAGAATATATCCCAAAATAATGTTATGTGTATTAAAAGACATAACAAAAGAAGTCTTTTAAAAAGAGGAGGGTGACTGGTTCCCTTACCGACATGGGTATCTTTCGAAACATACACCCCGTGGAAGAAGGACAATACAGCATTGATGTAAATATTCATAAATGAATGTATATTACACAATGAGTAAAATAATGGGCATTACATACACCACTCAAAAGAAATTGTGGAAAATGTAGAATAAATCTCACGGGAATAAAAGTGAGATGAAAAATCCCTTACGAAAACTCGACAGCCTAACGACACCACTTAAACTTCCAAAAATACATTTATGATATAAAATAGGGTCTCTCATAATATTAACATAAAAGTAATGTATGAGGAATATAAAAGAACATCATCAAACATAATAAAGATGAGCTTATAAGAAATGACATAAAAGATATTACTTAAAAAGAAGGTGAGAGGTTGGATCCCTTACGAAAATTCAGCAGCCTAACGGCGCAACTCAAAACATCCAAAATGGATTGATGAGAGAGAATAGGGTCTCTAATCATATGAAAATAAAAATTACAGTAAGAGTAATATAAAAGAACATCCCAATAACAAGAAATATGAGCTTTAAAAGGAATGACATAAAAGAGTGTACTTAAAAAGAAAGAGAGGAGTAGGATCCCTTACCTCAAGTCAGACTTGTCTTGTTCGTTTCTTTATATTCTTGAATAATAAACTTGAGTCAATTTATACTTTCATATGAAACTTTTTCAAGATCATTATTCCTTTTATATCACTTATTACCTTGTTATGAACATTATGTAAATATTTATGTTAATAATGGTTGTTTTGTTGATCATTGGTACTTGAGTCAAAAGTGGACTTCTTATATTTAAAAGTTGTCCACGTAGTCAAATATCCATTATCTCAATAATTATATTCATGATTTACATGACATATATTTCATATATATCCATTATATACATGCATTTATAATATTACATAATCATTTAGAGGTAATAAATGAAATTCACCATTCATGGAGACGGTAAGCTGTACGTACGCATGAACGCTACTTTCATTTATATTTCATATTTTATGGAATGGAATCATAATGATATAAAGGTATATTATAATTCCAGTATAATATCATATATATTATCATAACTTAATCCTTTATACGTCCCACATATGGTATTAATGAATCAAATCACTTTGAGGGGGTGGTAGTCCGCATTTCCTTAAATGAAGATATCGCGTTTACCCATAATGGAAACCATAAATATATGCCATAAATGAAAAATAAAGAATATTAAGTAAAACATAAACATATTATATGTAATATATAAATAGAGTGACATCTTAATGGCCACCTTTTAAGGTGATATATGAGTGTTGAACCGTCATCGTTTCGTGAGGCAGAAATTCGCCATCCACAGAAATAGTATGTTCTTTAACCATTAGATGTATATATGTGTAATTGTAGCTCTAATATTTCTTATAAAAAACTCCTAGTATATTTATGATACTGTATTTGTTAAAAAAGAAATGAATAAAAAGAGTTTAGGGGGTTGGAGAAGCAAAATAAAACAAAAGGACTCAAGTGAAGACATTACCTTAAAAACGGGTAACTCCCTTTGGTTTGAGCTCAAAGGCTTCCTTGGGAAGACTTCTCCCCAATGTGAGGCTTCAAGGAGATATATAGGGATGTGGAGATACAAAATGGGAAGGGTTTGGCCGATCCAAAGGCTTTGGATGTGTGGGTAAGGAGGTAGAGGTGGGGGCCTTTTATAAGAGGAGAGGAGGGGCACCCTTGGAAAGTAAAGAAATGTTCCTTTATTTTAAAATGATTTTCTGATTTAAAAGGACTCAAATTGATATAATTCGGGGATAAGGTGATAAGGGTTCGAAATATACCCATCCAATAGGTTTTTGACATGTGTAGGTCATAGATTTTACATTATCGTTTCATTTTATTTAAATACTTTATTAATGAGGTAATCGATGCATCATAATGATGTCAAAAATAATTTAATATATATAATGTCTAAAAAACAATCATGATGTAGTAAATATTTTCATATTTCTAATTAATATTTATAGTCAAAAATCTGACTTGTATAACCTCATGTAAAAATTGTTTTAGTAAAACATCTCATGTTTGTGTCATTTTTTACATTAACATTAAATAAAAAGTTATCTATGTCATTTCCCATCCAAAGTGGCTCCATGGGGTCCCCAAGTTGACCCATGGATTTTCTTGGTCGGCCATGACACGTCAAATGAGGGTAGTACTTGTGTCAAGCTCATATCATATTATTAAAACATTATTTTTACCTCAAGCCACACTAATTACCTCTAATCGCGATTAAAACATAAAAGTTACTATTAACCAAAAAAAATATTTTAATCCCATTGAACCACATGTTACTTGTTAATGACAATAATGTATGTTGGATTTTTGAAATTCAAAACAAAAAGGTGGTAAAATTTTCATTTAAACAAAAAATAAGAATTTTAAGTACCACTTAGTGGTTTCACTATTCATAAAAAATTGATGTTTTTCAGAAAAATAACAAAACTTCACCCTAAGCTATATTTGATATTCCAAATTCAAAAATGATGTCTATTTTAATAAATTAAAATAAAATAAGTTGAATTAATTAATTTAATAATTAATTCCCGCTGTCAGAGCAAATAGAGTGCTTTTATGAAACAATAAGTATCAACAGATCGACACTAGTTTAAGTCCAATTTCAAAGTGAAATTAATTCCAACGACCACTATGGGATTAAATGGTAAAAATATATTCTAATTTTACTTTAAAAAATTAAAAAGATAATCTAATCATATAAATAAATTAGATTAAAAAGAGGGTTTGAATTAAAATACAACATTTTTTACTATTCATTAAAAAAATGATCTTTATCGGAAAGATACCAAAAATTTACACAAAGTAAATTTGGATGTCCTGATTCTAAATAATAATTTTATATAACACATAAAATTGTCAAAAGGTGGATTCAAAAGAGTTTAGCCTTCAAAAGGCAGTTAATCAAACTTTTAAAGCATATTAGAATGTCTATGCTTAAAATTGGATTCATTCGCATTTTTAATCCTCTAACATTTATTGTAAAGAATAAAAATATTTGATAAACATATATAATAATTTTGTATTAGTTCTGTTCATTCCTTCCATTACAACGTCAAGGCGTTGACTACTATTTAAGATAATATTATTTTATTATTAGAGTGCAACATAAGATACACAAGAAACTCGTTGTTGCATATTGGGTACACCATCGAGCATAGAGTCACCTTTAAAGTAATATTAATATTTTATTCACAAATATGGATAAATATAAAAATGTCATATTATTTATTTACCTGGGGTGTTACATCCTTCCCCCCTTTTGGGAATTGCATCCTCGAAATTTTAAAATTGGGCATGGAAACATCCTTGAAAGTCCCATATCAGAACAAGAGTCGTTAAAACAATCACTTTAAAATAAAGAAAGAGAAGTACAGAGGTCACCCGAGTTAACCCATACTAGGATTCCATGTAGGAAAACATGGACATGGAGGAGAAAACATAGGGTCATGTTTTGATGGAGAGTGATAGAAAACATGTTTAAGAGAAAGTTAACCACAAGAAAATCACAAACTTGTGATGGGTTAAACAGTATTCGATTCCCCAGTTGGAAAAGTTAATAGACAACATTTTTGTTTTAAGTTACTTTTTATTGAGGAATTTATTCATAAGGAAACATAATCACTTATCATGTTGACTTTAAACTTTTATTAGATTCCTCACACAAACTTATATATTCTCCAAAAGACGCGTATTTTGGAAGGCTTGTTCACATTAAGAGTACTATAATCAACTTATAGAGAATCACCTAATACAAAAAAGAGAACTATATACATCCCATGTCTTTAGACTTTAACCAAAACAAAAACCATAACGGTTTGTACAAGATCAGATAATCCAGAAAAGGATAACCCTTTATAATAAGAAAATCTATTTTTAATCTCCAAAATTTTTCCAACAAAACCTAAAGATCAAAGAGGACCATTCGATAAACAATTTTTCCGTAAAATTATTCAATGTAAACCAAATTATGATTGTAATAAGAACACTTAAGGAATTGATCCTGAGTGAAGCACCACCTGGTCACTACAATAGATGCAGGAAACAGATGCACAGACATTTATCACTGGTATGAATAAAGTGATAATAAAAGATTAAATGTCATTACCACAAGTTAAAAGTGATGATAAATCCACCCTTTACCAGTGACAAATAAAGAGATGATAAACTATAGATTTATCCTTGAAATACTTAGCACTTATAAATTTTTTTATTACAAAATATTATTATTATATATAAAGTTGTCATATTTTAATTTTAAAAAATGGTAATTATATACATTAATTATAAAATGTAGGTTTATAATTAAAATAATTATGGTATATTAATATATATTTTTAATAATTCTAATATATATATATATATATACTAATTTGTGAAAATTATTTATAGGATAATATATATATATATATATTTATATAGTTATAAATTTTTATTATTTATTTAAAATAATTAATTCATTTTAATTTATATAATTATAAATTTATAATTAGATTTAAATAAATTTTAAATGTAATTTGTTTTAATTATAATAATAAGTATAAAAAATAAATATCTCTCTTTAATAAACACGGTATATATATAATGAGATAATAATGATATTAATGGAAATTATTTACATTAGGTATGTTCATATTTTGAGATATGCATCAGTATGATTAACAATATATGATCATAAGTTTTTTTATCATGATTGGGGTTGATAAATGTTATGATTACCTATATTATGATGACACATGCATAAGTTATGTATTCATCATGAATGTTCAGTTATACATTGCCACACTCATTATTCATACCAGATATTTGATTACTCATTAATTATGATCTATACATTTCATGGTATGTTATTCATTCATGTTATTCCCATGAACATATTATCTTATCACAAATACTTATAAAATTATTATTAATTTATTTAAATAATATTTTCATTAAATATATTATTTATTAAAAAAATTAATTTCATATAAATACATTTTAAATATAACTAAAACATTATATATGTAAATTCACATAAAATGATAATAAATATGTTTCATATAAATATAAATATATAAATATATAAATATATAAATATATTTATTTTTTTCTCTGTGATTATATATATATTTATATACACATATTTTTTTAAAAATATTTATAAGAAATATGTCCTAGCTAAAGTTGGCAAGCCAACTAATAACTGTGTAATTTTTTAGAAACAAATAAATTGTAATAGAAAATAGGATGGGGATATATTGTAATTCATTCCCTCCATCAAGGTAAAACAACTAAAGATCAAATGGATATGGGCCATCCACATAGTCATACTCTGAGTTATCAGCATCATCATCAATTTCCCACTTGGGCTGTATCTTATTTTGATTGAAGATCACAATGTATTTATCCATGAACTTGTCATACATTGGAGTGAGGAGAGTGTTTGTATCCTTGATATAAATCCCGGTAGAAATATTTGGGGAACACCTATGTGAAAAACCCAATCATCTCATCCACACCCCTCCCCCATCCCTGAATATATGGATGGCGACCACTTATCGTGGATACAAGTTGTTTCCATGTCTCCTCCACATTTTTCAAATGAGACCTATACTTATAATTAATGTATATACCAATAGAAGAAGAACACTACATCCTTTTCATCATATTTTGGGGATCAAAAACTTAAAAAGTTGTAGAGGTCGGAACCTGCATACCACCCAAACTCTGCACAGAAATAGATTTCGATTTCATAAAAGAGACTCCATGAAAACATCAGAATTCACATGTTTATTTCATTTAGAAGAATTAATGTGAGTATCTACCCATTTAAAAATAGGTGAGTCAAGATATAATATATTTATCAATCATATGATTCTTGAGGAATTCCATTACTCAGGAAAAAAGTGTTCATCAACCCTATCTTGAGTTTCAACTTCATTGACATCAGTCATGGAATTCATTTCAATGATCTCGTCAAATGGGTTAGAATTACATTGGATGGCATCTAGTTTCTCTACAGAAATATCATATCAAGACCAATTATTTAGAGGGGAGAAATATCATGATCAATCAACATTGTATCCTTCGATAAGTTCCACCTATATGAACAAACAGATCATTCAAATTGCTATTCGGGTTTAGGAGAGGCACATAGTGTGGTACTTCATATAAGTGTATCATCATCATTATTTTAACCATCATGGAATATTTCTTTTTAAGTATGTGGATTCTAAATATAGTGGCATGAATCTTGGCCATGAGCTGAATAAAAGGATCAAGATACAATCATTCTCCAGCTCGAATGATCATGTCCAATAATTCCGCAACCGGCGAAAAAAGAGGCATTTTTTCATAAAATATATTCAGTTCAAACTCATCAATGTTAGTGGAAAAAATAATTATATCCACCATGTTGTAAACAACATAATGCCTAATAGAAAATAATTCATAATTCCAAAACCACGCAATCTCAATTTCCTTGTCCATTCTAATCGGTACACCAATCACAAGTGGGATGTCATACATGAATTTCAGATGCAATAACAGCCTGTTTAAGTGAATGCTTTTCACCTAAAAATAAAAAAATGAATTGGAAAACTCAAACTAATCAAAGGACCTCTCCCATTCACAAAATGGAAGGGAGACAGTATTGAGAGAGATTGATCCAAGAGCCCACACATGTTACTTAAAATCATCAGTGTGAAAGAGGAAGTTGATAAATCCTCATCACATTGAAATGCACCTCCAGTTGGAAAAAAGCTAAATCACAGAAAATAGGGAAACAAGGAAATCCACATTTATTAGATGGGATCCTGTGGATAGATTTAATATAGGAATAATCAAGTGTTTATTTTGAATAAAATGCTCTGAAACTGCCACTACATCAGCTATCACATGTGCAACGGTCTTGTTCTGACAAATCGAACCAACCACATTCTCTTTTTTTATACTTATAATTATATATATATATATATAAATAATTAAAAATTGGGATTTATTTATTTATTATATTTATAATTTTATAAATTTATGTAATTAAAAAATATATTTATAAATATATACCAATATATATACAGGTAATTATAAATAAATATTGATATATGAAAATAATTTTAAAATTATAATAAATTAAAAAATTATATATAATATTTTAAATAAATATCTATTCATAACAAAATAATTAAATTTTTATTAAATTTTTTATTTATTTAAATATATCAATATTTAGTTATATTTATAATTAGAATTAGAATTATTATATTTATTAAAATTTTATAATTATTTAACTAAATGAATATTTATTTAATGTTATAATTATAAATAAATATAAGTTTATTTCAATAATTATAAAACGATAATTAATATTTTTATTATATTGATAGTTATAATTACATGTAAATATTGATATATTAAAAAAATAATCAAAAAAATATTTATTATTCTTATAATTTAATAGATAATTATAATAAAAATATTTATTATAATTTTATAACTGTAAATATATCAATATTTATTAATAGTTTCTATAAATATATAAATATATATAATTTTATAAATATATAAAAATATTTACAAATATATACAAATATTTATTAATATATTTAATATATATATAATTATAAATAAATATATATTTATTTTGCGGTATAATTGTAAATAAATAAATATATATTTTTTATATATAAACTTTTTTTAATATATATAATAACATAAATAATTTGTTGCCATTGTATTTTTATCAGATCTTTTTTAGTAGTTACAATGCTATTATTTATCAGCACGAAAAAGTGTTGATAAAGGGAGGTTTTATCTACGCTATCTATTTTAGTGATGATAATTGCACTCTTTAATAGAACATTTCTAAAATCACAGATAAAATAATTTAGTGATGTTATAAAAATAATCCTAATAGAGTCTCATTCCTTCATGCCTGAAATCCTTCATAGATCTATATTGTACTCGATGTCGCTCCAAACAATTTTATTTTCCTTCTTAGTCACCATTACTCCCTACCCTGGCATCGTCGTTCCAAACCATCATCTTACCCTACCTTACTACTGTTTCTCCATAACACCCTCTCTCCCTTCACCCATCACTCCCTGCCCTGCCATCATCTCTCCCTACTGGCATCGTTCCCTATTCTACTGTCATCGCTATCTGATTATCTAAGGTATGAGTATATTTATTATTCTCTTTAACCCCTACTCCCTTGTATAATTTTTCGTGGTGGGTTAATCTTTTGACATCTAGCGATCTATGCATTGGTAGCTAGGTATTTCTCGTTTGGTTCCTTAATGGATGATGAGATTTGATATGTTTTGATGTTAATTTTCTATTTGGTTAATCTTTTTGTTTTAAGATTTTTTTCATTTTTTGGAGTTTAAGTGATGTTTTATATCATTGTGTTGTTTCTTATAAGCAGAGAGTGTTTTCATGTTATAGACTAACCCTTTTAGATTTTGTATAAATTTAATTGATATCCTAAAATGTATCAATGTTCGTGAGGTTTTTTTTCCCTTATTAATTCAATGAATTTCACATAGAGATGTTGGTTTTTTCAAGGAAGATGATATTTATGCTCCTATGGAATAGTTGTATTAGTTGAATATCGTATACTAATATATTTTTGTCATACGTAACATCCACTTTTTTTCAGGGAATTAAATTTTTATAGTTATTTTTCATATTCTATTTTTTATAAATGAATTTCTATAGGAAGAATTTGTTATGGTGGTGAGGTTGTAACATTTTTTGTTATTATAGTCAAAGAGTATTTTAAATAATTATATGTTATTTTTCATTTAAATATTATTTTTTGAACATAGTTTCAATGATTAAAATTTATATGTGTCACATAGTAAGATGGAACAATTTGATAAACTATATGGAAACCTTTGTTATATTCAATAGAGTTATTTTATATTATGAAAATGGTTTTCAAATAATGTATATTTCATTAAAATATATATTATTTTATAAATAATATATATTTATATACATATATATATGTCTATCATATATATACTTATATAAATATATATACATTTGTAATTTTTACTTTTAAACCTGTATACTTACTTCAATTTATCAAATGCATAATAGTTTTAAACACTAATAAAATTTATTTATATAAATTATACTTTCATATTTAAAAAAAATTAATATGATTATTATTTTTTCAAAAAAAATCATTTATATAAATATGATATATTTTTTTATATTCAATATGTTATGATTAAAATAAAATCAGATAGATTGAATGATAGAATTTTGTTTAATAGATTATTTTATAACAGATGTATCAACCTATTAATTTATTCAGTTCAGTGTCAAGAAAGGGAATAAATGGAATGTTCATGATTTTTACCATATAATTCTTATTTAAAAAAAAATTAAATTCACATGGATGGTATAAGTGTTTTTATTTTACTACAATAAGCTTTTTATTATAACATATATTGTAGAATACATGTTAGTTTCTTTCATTACTCAAATTAAAAAACAAATTAATGTAATTAACAACCTTAGAAATACATCCATGATACTCGAGTAGATTTTTTATAAGGCTTAAACTACTTTCTTGATGTCCCCTAGCTGGAAACGATAACTGAGGGAATAAATAACAAATGAAAGTTAAATTATTATAGGCAACCTGAAAGGTGACATAAGTTTCATTTAGACACACAGACATGAATTCCTTGGACTAATTAGAGAGTAATTATTGGTGGAAACATGATTCATGGCATAAGTGAAAATATTACCTTGTAAAACAAAAATATATATCATTTGTTAATCACTAAGAGGAGAACAATTGGTAAAATGGTTAATAAATGTGGTAAATCTAATTGAATATGGATTTAGAACATTCATTGGGAATGTTTTAAAACCGTGAATTGATTATTTTTATTATATATTAGGACATTTCCTATGGGGTTTTGAAAAATACCTTTGTATCACAAGGTTTCTGAGAAAAATGTTTTTTACTTTTGATTTTTAATACAATACACCTATTTTAAATTTCTCAGCTTGTATCCCAAATTTTAAAAATAAAATAATTCCCTATATTTTATCAAAACCATAATCCTCTAATTTGACTTTCTAATAGAAGTTGATAATTATTTATATCTATTTTAAATTAAACATAAAAACCCCATCATAAATATTAAATTCATGTTTACACATTACATTTTAAATCTAATCAATTTTTACATTAGAAAAATACATTTACTCACATCGCTAAATTAAATTAATTGGGTCTCATGTAAAGACCATTATTTTCTCAAATGTACTGATTTTTGTTTTAAAAAATATAATAATTTCTTTATTTATTTGTTTAACAATTATTATATTTAATATTCATATATTTTATATTATTAAATGGTTCTCCAAATAAAATAGTTTTTTCAGTTATTACATTCAATAATATTATTTATAAATTTATCTGAATATGTTTATATTTTTTATCATGTGGGATGATAAAACATTATTTAATCCATTAATTTCCTTTTAATAAATTAATGAGATCCATTTTTAAATAATTATTATTTTTTATTTATTTTATTATTTATTAATATTACAAAATTAAGTATGAGGATTATAAATAAAGAATGAATGGATTCCAATAATAGTAAAAAAGGGTATGAATACGGGTTGATATATTTCTCCATTTTTGTAAAAGAGCTTACATATGACCATTCTCACATCCATAGCCTTTGATTACATTTTTTTTATTCAAGAATAACTATTTTAAGGGAGTTTGAAGAACACAAGATACATAACAGAATAGAATGGTGTTTTAAATATTGGATAAAAACGAGGAAACCCCGAATGTATATCGTGGTTGGGAGAAAAATGTGTTTTAGTGATCATATGATATGATTACAATTTTGGACAATGAAGAATATCATATCGAGGTTTTGATTATATATGTAAATGATGATGAAAATTGTACTGAGTAAATGAAAAGAATAGTTGACGATGAAAATTATTATTGGCCAAAATTGTCTAAGAATTTAATTATTTGTGCAAAGACATCATTGTATGTCGGTTTCACTAAATATAAATAATTATAATCCATACAGAAACTATATAATTTGAAATTTGTTAGTGAATAACGAGATTCTTTTTGGTTTTCAAAGCAACACTCATACTATAACATTGATAATTTGTTAAAATTACAAATTTCAACCATAGTTATGTGTGACACAATAATTGTTTAGGTCATATATGCCTATATCTGTTCCAAAAATAACATGGTAATGATATTGATGATTATTTGGATCTATAGATCATGGATTTTAAATTATTGTAGGATTTATATATCACTTTGTATGATGATTACAGAAATTTTTATTTTATTAATAGATCCATGTTGTATAGGACAATTAATGTATTTATTGATTATATAAAATTTTTAGGATAGATCACTAAAAGAACTCAAGGGTGTCCCATTTGAGATCAAGGTAAAAATATAAATTAGGTTTAAAAATTCATTGAAGACTATGTTCAAGTAAAAAATTCATTTATAACATAATGGTATCAGAAACGATCATGAGTGATATCACTTAATGGAAGTTTAGAAGAATGTATAACCCAATCACAACTAATTTGTGATAAACAATTTGAGAATGTAAAATACGTGCAAACTGATTTTTTTATTCCATTTTAAAAAAACATACGAAGCCCTTTTGAATAAAGAATTAGTTTTTTTTGAATTATCATACTCTATTTTTTTATATGTTGGATATTTTCTTGATGTTATTAATATTGAAAAAATATTATTTGTTGTTGTATTTTTAATGTTTCTAAATGAATGTGAAAAAAAATGATGAAATTAAGTATAGGTTGGACATGATTCACATGAGAATACAGGATGAGTAGGAGGTCGTGGTTGGTTAAAAATAAACATTTCATCCTCTATCTTCTTACACTCTTTCTATGCAAGACAGAAATCATTATTTCATCTTCTTGAATGATTTGAATATTATAGAGGGGAATTCACTGAATAACAATAATATCATTTCAATGAAAGATTTATAGTTAAGGGGTCTAAAAGAACATTATATTTATGTTTTGATGCATGATATAATTCATGTACCTTTACATTTAACTTTTCCCATTAATTTCTTCAAACGTTAACCAAGATTCGTCTATATTTCAAATCTATAAGAAGAAAAGTTATAGACCTGGATGAATCACTGACCATGGAAGGAAAAAGCTACATCATATTATGTGAATTGTAAATGTTCTTCCCACTATGATTACTTGATATAATTGTTCCCATGATGGTTAACTTATTGAGGAATATTTGACTATATAGTCATGTACACTATATATGGATATACCCCCATTGAATGGTATATGATGATTTTGAATGGGTATATAAAAAATTAATGTTTTCCAGATCATTGTATTTCTGGGAGATATATTGTGGAAAAAACCATTAAATTCTATACCGACTAACTTACTGGTGTGGAAATCATTTCTATACCGAAATATCATCACATAGGGTTTGTTACATGTGAAATGTTTTTTGGGATATATTGTCGAAATCAAAATTATAATTATAGAGAAGACCCAATTTTATATTTTCCATAATTTATTAGTGGTTTCCCCATATATTGAAACCCAAAAAAATTCCTAGGAATTTGAATCCATCAAGGGATGAAATATGGATATCAAATACAAATTATCATCTGCTTATAGGGTTGTTACAAGACCATATTTTTATGGATTCTAATGAAATTATAGAATTATTTTTTGAAAAACATTAATGTAAATCTTGATGACCATGTGTGTATGTATTATATAATAATTGTTTTCTAATTCTTGTTTATTTTTCTACACAAATGTACATAATTAAGGTAATACCATGAAAAATTGTGGAGTTTCAATTTTTTCTGAAGGGATGAAGGATTATTGTATTAAGGATTGAAAACAAATTTCAGCAAATATATCATACTTTGTAATCATCAACAAAATATGGGTGTTGGATCATACAAGATTACATATTTTTATTTTCCAATTCAAGTGGGTTGATTATATGTGTGATATTACATTAGATGAATTGTGATTCATGAAAGTGGATTTTATTAATGATGGGTACGAAGAAGAAAAAATTATACTGAAATCATAGGCAATGCATGTATTTTATGTTCGAGTCACAAAAAACCAAAAGTGGTCAATTTTTCTGTTATCGACCAAAGCACTAAAGGGTAAAATGTTATTTCAAATGAGTATGATCATTTTATTATGATGTTAGAATCATTCATTTGTGGTTACAATGTAGATGGGGTTTTGTATGTACTAGGAGACCACAATTAGTGGGATTTCGACACATGATAGAGGGGTCAAATCCCTTCAGTCTCTAAAGAAAAAGTGATTTCAATAATTAGGGTATTTTTTTGAAAATATATGTTCTTTTTCCCCATGATATGATTAATTCACTATTTAATGAATTTTATCTAAATTAAATGTAAATAAACATCTATAGATATTTACTTATGAATATGATGTTGCACCATATCATGAGGAACAATAGGTCTCTTAACTTACTTCTACACCCTATACAGTGGAACAACAACATTATTTTATGTTCTAGGGATCCAAATCCTTAGAAATAAATGGCTTCTCAGACAGATTCTTCTCCTAGTGAATAGATACAATGACTATCGGCGTATGGTTATTTTATTGATCCAGTGGAAAAACATATTAACATTGTTGAATTTGAGGAAATAGTAGAAGAAGAAGGACCGATGATCAAGAATAAATTATAGCATCATAGTTTGACGATATTAGAAATAATCATTAAGGAAAAAAGTTATGGCATCTAAATCATGTTCAGATGGAATGCACGAGGCTGACAAGTGACCCCAAGAAAGCCCATTTTTAGAAGTTACATTGGACTTGTAACTTGGAAACACAAGTGGACTGATGTAGATTCGTGGATCCATTATGTAACCACGCTTATAACTCTAATGTGGGAAGGGTTTTAGTAACATTATGTTATCATTTCATTATTGTTTTAAAAATAAAATATGTAATCATTGACATAATCTTAATAATACCTTTCATAGATTATTTATAATAGATTAATCCCACAAGAAATATTTATTAATTCTTGATGGATGTATTTAAAAATCATCAAGGAAATTCTAATGAGATTTAATCATAAATATGATGAAGGGAAAATAAACTCAGACCCACAACTTACGTTTGAACCATTGATAACCCATGAAGCCCGGGATTCTTTTACTGGCCATCATACATAGGTGTCTTTTCATGTAAATTTTTGGTTAGTAGTACTATTTTTTCAAAATTAATGTATTAATCATTTTCATTTAATATTTTTTATTTATAAAACATCAACCTAGTGATGAATATATGGAATTGGCTGAAAAAGCGTAAACCTACCATAATGAATGGATGGTTTGCACTTCACTTGATAAAGATGGTATGTATTTTAAATATTTTATAAAATATTTATGTGACATTAAAAAACAACATAATTTTGTTCCCCTAGTTATATGCATATTAATGAATCAAAACCCAATTCTACATCAGTCCAAAAAATTGTTCTACAGATTTTGGTTCATGTAAATAATTATGGGATAAAAATATATGAAAATACAAAAAAAATAAATGGAATCATCTATAAGTATGACATAATAAATATTTTTCATTATATAGATATTACATAAAAATTATTATCCATTTTCATTTATTAGTTATCTAACATATTTAATGTAATCATATACACCTATAGTGGATAAAACCCAACATTTAGTGGCCTCTATGTGGAAAAAATAGTATGGTCCTTTTTGAGGAAAGGGTTTTTGGGTGACGCGCTAAATATAATTTGATAAAAAAACATTATGAGTATAAAGATAAATAAATGAAAGAGATGAAGGATAGATTAGCTTCTCTTGAAGAACAATTTCATTGGCAGACTAAGTATCTAGAAACTATGAAGGGGATGAATAAAAGAGAAGAAGAAAATCATGATAAATCATCATGTGTTGATCTTTCCACACACTCTCTAGCTTTGAGGTGATACATTCTCCTGACAGAGTAGTCTTAGTTGAGGTAATCAATACAATAATAATTGTTTCTATGAAATGTGAATCAGACATACACTAATACATTTCCAATACAGATATACTACAGGGTTAAAATTCATATTATTTATATATATCAATACCCACCCATCAGATCTGAGTGAGGGATATTGGGTTCAATATCCATGATGAAAAGTGATACAACGTACCACTTCCAACTGGTCATGTGAGAGTTTCAATTTATGTAGATCAAGAGAATAACACTATGCTTACTATTTAACATGAGGATGATAATATTCATATGGTCAACCATGTTTTTGGAACATTTGTCCGATGAACATCATATCTTCTAAAAACACATATTTGTTAAGGAGGTATTCATTTCCAATTTATTTCACATCCTAAACCTTTAATAATTAATGATGAAATTCTTAATCCATTTAATGTTATAATATATGAACAAAGGGAAGTGGTTGAAATGAAAGCTATACAACAAAATATTAAATATCAACCAGCCAGTTGAAAGGATCTTTCAAAATCACATTTACCATACACTTTCAAAATCTTCATTTACATACATCGAAGGTTCATACATATACAGAAATATAAAATGGAAGTATTCACATTTTTGATTTAGATGAAAAATGTGCGGTGAGGAAGGTTCATACTACTTTTCATTTTGATAATGTGTATTAAATCCTCCACTATTATTGATTAAGAGCCTCATTTCGAAATATATACATGAGGTATGTTTTCATGATTTAATTTACGAAAATCTAATATATTATCTTAATTATGACTCAACACATTTCATTTTTTTTGTAGATATACATATCAATACCAATTTAATATATTTCTCCACAAAAACAATTTGGAATCATATGTCCACACATAACCTCTATAGAACAAAATGAAATACTTTTCAAAAAATGGTTGAATTAGTGGCATTTGAGGCCCAATTGTATAAAAGAAAACATTTAAATGAAAAACTCCCCTTAATAACAATGATGGAGAGGTAAAAATCTAGAATTGAGTCATATAAGATACATTATCTTTTATTTCACTCCTTATTCATTTTTAGGATACATTGGATGCTCATTTCGATCAATTGGGATACTCCAAATATTTATTCTTGGTATCACTACATGGATTCCCAACAAGACGACCACACATTATGGCATTGATAAATTCTTTATACAACACTTCCAATGTTTCAAAAATAAAATTAATGTTATATAATTTATATTAGGTTTTAATTATGAATATATATTAATATGGTGTAGTATAAATATCATGAAAATCACTAAATGAGGACATGCAATATGCCCAAGGTCTTGGACTTGTTCTATATCTTGATAAGTATTAGGGTATATATAATAAAATTTCTCTTTCCAAACACATACAAAAAATTAATTATCTCTCCTAGTGTTTCAATAGTATCTTAACTAAAAAATTGAACAATATTTTGGTTATTATGTTTGTAAATTTATGAGAGATATTGTATTCCACCATTAAAAACTCATCTTCAAAGAAGTACTTTCGAAGATAATTACGATTTCATTTAAATAGTTATTAATCCATTCTTTATTTATATTTTTCAGTACTACTACGAATACCAAAAAATCGTTTTAACAAGATGATATATATGTACTGTGAAAATAATGGGTCACATAAATAATTACATGATGTAAACAAATAGCAGGAATATGTGACTTCCATGTAAGTAATGGATTATTTCATATTTATGTTTAATTTATTATTTTTTAGTATTACCTGCATAAGAATTATTTTCCTCACAAGTGAAAAATATGATTATAAATAATTTTTCATTCAATTTTGATTCTTGGTTTTAACCGACATTTATAATATCTTTTAAAAAATATTGTTTTTGTAATGTTTTTTAAAGGTGATAACAAAAATGAGACTATGTGCTATTTTTGGGTGTAATTTTTATTAAATTTGAAAAAACAAGAAAAAAAATAGAGACGGTTTAATATGATATCTCCAATATAATTAGAATACCTATTATAAAAAATTCTATAAATCTATAAAAAATCAAGAATAAGTAACTAAAATTCTATAAGAGAATAAAAAATTTATATAGTTATCAAAAAACTATCCACACATTAGTTTAATAAAGTTAAATTTAAAAACACATACATGAAATTTAAAATAGGATCATTTTTTCTTATTGTTGAAACATTCAATTGGTATAGTTATGTTCAAATGCCTATTATAAAATGGATTTGGTTTTTCAAACACATGTTATTATTAAAATGTAGTATTATCTGTAAAAATTTGAATATACATACTTTCAATCATTATCATTATTAAATAATAGTTTGAAAACAATTATTGAAGATGGATAAGTTAATATTCCAAATATGAATCATCATTATTTTGTGTCTACAATAACATTGATACATATTGGATTAAAAATACACTAATTTGATAGAAAATATAAAAAGATTAAATATTACTACCTTTATAAAGATCAATAGTCAACGTAGTTTTGTTTATCTCATACATGAATCATAAAACATAATAACCACATTATACATTAACTTATGGATAATGAAACTACTTTTATAAAGAATTAACATGATAATACAAAACAATATATATATATATCATAAATCATAATAATAACTAATATTAAAATATCTACTCTTAATTTCACACATTGGATTTCCTTTGTTGCCTTTAACGAAAAGTGATCTTGGTTAAATTTTCTCCAAGACATGAATTTTCCTATATATAAACTAATAATACATGTATATACAATAAGAATAAAATATTGTGAACTTATAAAAACAAAAAATATCTTACATGTCTAATAAGGGAATAAATATTTTTGAATGTCACATATAAAATCAGAAAACCAATATAAGGTTCATTCACATTGGAATAATGCGCCTAATATCCAATGCCCCCTAAAATAAAAAATGTTCACAAAAAAAATCATTTTAATGAAAACTATTTCATAATTATGTTAGTGTACTTACCCATCATGAAATGGATAAAACCAACACCCAATATCTGTCTCTAATAATCTCTCACATATATATGAAATTCTATTTGGATTAATCACATATTTCACAGCAGTGGAAATGATTTCTGAATCTACAAAACAACATATTCCTATGGTGTCATTTTTTATAATAATCATATTTTGAAACATAATTATATATTTTATATTGAGAGTCAAAAACAATCAGTAATTATAGAAGTAAAAAATCGAAACATCAATTTACTTACATTGAAAAAAACTATAACCCATTCATATTGAGATATTCATCAATCCATTTGATTCATGATATCCTTTCAGAATATTTTCAATTTTTATTCTCTTCCGCATATGTGAAATGTCATCTACAACTCATATATATTACCCATGGGAGAAGAAGCCTGAGATAATCTATGTATCCCATAAGTAATATCAGCTGTATCTATAGTTCTGTGTTCATAATGCTATTGCTTCATTTGATCCATTTATTTTCCATTGAAATACACTATTATAAATTATATGTTAGAAAAAATATAAGTAATATTCAATCATATTTAATTAATATTTTAAAAATACATACCTTATATGATAGATAATGAAGAAGTCTAGATGGGAAAATAAAAAATGACCCACAAAACACCTAAATCTATAACCTCCTCATTATGAAATGGTAGTAAGGTAGTAGGTTCAACAATATCATGTACTTGTACTCTAACCTGATCCATCACCATATGCATGTTTTATATAGAATCCATAAAAAATGCACGAGTCCTAATGGAAAAATATTTATATGAATATATGAAACCTAAAAATCATATTATTAGGTTGTTTCAAAGAAAGGAGGTGGAGGATCATAATAGGTAGGCTGGTTATGGTGTTCTATCTAGGATTGTTGTATAATTTGTGCAACCAACTAGGGAGGATGGATGAGATGGAAGACTAGACAACCTATGATTGTCTTCTAAATTTCTCTAACATATCATGCATAATTCATCAAATTTTATTTCCCATGGACTATTTCATATAATTCATCTCAGCTTTTAATTATTTGATTTCTAGGCCTCTTGATTTATTACTCCAATGGCCAGACCTGTTTGAATACTAAAACCCACATAATATGCTCTTTTATGGCTATGATATTTTGCATTTCCTAAAACAATGGATAGGATGACCATACTACCTGCAGGGATAAAATATCCATCTATATCTTTCATGATATGTTTGTCTTAAAATAAAAAATGTGAATTCTATAATTTTTTATTTTATTTATAATATAGAGAAATCCAGGAAAAATAAATAATAATTATATATTTTTTTAGATAATTGCATATATTTATCTGTAAGATGAATTTCATTTTTTTTATTTTCTCACTATTAAATTTTTCCTGGTGAATGGGTTGAGATGGAGGACTGAACTGGACCTCATGAGATCCACTAGTCGAGTGAGCTCTCAGTGCTTCAATATTTTCTGCAATCTTTTTTTTCTCTAACAAATTATACCCTCCACGTGATAACGTATGAGGGTATAAATTTTCCAACAGGATGTCTTGAAGGGATTTAATATTGGCATGTTATAAAAAAATTATACTAATATGTCAATAGGTACATATATATAATATGTTATAATATAATATAATTATCATACACGAAATACATAATCATGTCAGCTGAAAACAAGTTTCTTCAATGTATCTGCATCTATAAGCTCATACATGTGGCATGTGGTTTCATTTTGTCTCTTTCAAAAAAAAATTCTTTTTCATCTTCATTATGAATTTTCTCCTTCTAACCACCACCAATTTAGGACATATTTTCCTAATCTCATTTTCTCATTAAAATTTAATGTCTTATGAAAATTAAATAAAATAAAATTAATTCATTTAAAATATATCCTATTCTGAAAATTTGATAAAATAAGTCAATTGAGATATTATACCATTACAGCCTCCCAAATAATATATTTATCTATATTGTCAAAGGCCTTCCAATGAGGATATAAAATGTTAATCCCTTTATAGCTCTACATGGAGATTAGATGATAAATGGTTTTTTATTTGGTCCAACTCCATTATTATCATCATCAAAAGTAATATGTAATCACTCATCTACAATTTCAAGTGATAGTTTTGGTAAACTTGTAATACATTGTTTACTAACCTGAGAACATGTTTTATTTATAGTAAAATAAGAGGAATCCACCATTGATGTATCATCCGTAGTCCTACAAATATTTTTCATAAATTATAGTATTTTTTAATTAAATATTTATATTATTCAATATATGAAAATAATTAAAAACTAAAATAACATAGTACATGATCCTCTATCTCAGTAATGGAATCCATCATTGTCATAGACAATTGTAATTAAAACATGTGGACCTATATATTATTAGCAAATTGAAAAATTATAACACATGAAAACATAAATATATAAGTAAATATATGTCCCTTGGTTGTTTTGGGTTTTTTGGTTGTTTTGTTTTGTTTTTTTCTATTTATTTGAATAAAAATTTGATTTGGATGGATGGATTCATATCCCAAAAAATATAGATGGAAACAACTATAAATTTTAATATCGAATATTTATTAATTGATACTATTATTACACATGTAATTTTCAAAAAAGGAAAATAATGTAAAAAATTACCAGATTAATAATGAGTGTAATTTAGTTCTTTCTTATATCACTTCATATTGATCATGATGTACTGAGTTCACTATACCAACCTTATAGTCATTCTTATCTATAAATCGTGTAATAAACGAAGATGAGTCGTATAAATAAATAGCATCATCATCATCGTCATACTCATCATCAAAATGGATTCTTTTTCTTAGTAAAACAACAGACCATAAATTATTTAATGGATAAATGACTTAAAATAGTTTTTATTTCGTTTGTGGACATGATAAATAGTTCTACATTGTAATTAGATCGTTGTAAATCTCCCAATTTAGACACATTTTCATCATGTTTCTCACTATTTTAACTTACAACCCAATTATACCAAAAAACACTGGCTCAGAATTTAATATGATTAATTTCTCATATGTCTTCATGAACATAAAAACATGTCATTGCTACATAAATTTGGTATTTACCATTGGAACTCGAAAAATGAAATCCTTCAGTAGTGACCATAGAACCTTTATTTTGAATGGTACTCTTGTCATCCTGATTTTTTTGGTCAAATGTGTAATCATTAATATCAAAACCATTGTCACGACTCGTCCCCTGGGCCCATGTCGTGACTTCCCCATGCACTCCTTCCATAGGCCCATGGCTAGTGACAATCACCGAAAGGCGTATTCCCAAAAACAGGAAGGTGTTGCCTTTATAAACTGTAAACTCACACAAACCAACCACACAACCAGATACAAGCACAAAGTAAACTATATAGTAAACAAGTTGTGTATAGAATATAAATGGGCAAGAATACAAGCCCAACTAGAATGTACAAGAAAAACTAGAAGGTATTCAAAAAACTGAGTACAGCTCCTGTGAAGACCTGCCATGTATCCTAATAGAGGGGTAGGTACATCTCTCGAACGATCGTATATGTAGATCACCTCATCAAAGGTCAACCTCTGAGTAGTCTCAAGTGTAGGTAACATTGTCCTCAGTCAGTGATGACCGTCATCTGCACTAGACTCAACAACATGCAGGCATATCCAATGTAGGGGTGGGTATAACAATACTCAGTAGGGACCCTGAGACACCCGAAGGTCTCAAAAATCCAGAATGGATAAACCACAAAACATAGAAAAAATAGTCAACCCTACTTAGCTATATGCCCATACATATACCTAAGTTATCAGAATATACCCACCTCATAGAGGAGGGAAGAATACCACATAGGTAATACCACGAAGATAAAGTACCACACATGTACACCATGAAGATAAAAGACTCAGTTCAAGCAAGGTATAAAACTCTATGAAACTACATAATGATGAAAACCCACATAGGATCGCTATGAATGCTAATAGAAAGACACCTGATTCTCTAAGGATAATAATATATAGCATCCTTAGTCGCAAGATCTAACTCCGTTTCTGCTGGATAACTCCTTCTCTATGGAGTAATTTCGGCCTGCTGCGTCGCACAGAGGCACTTCCCAATAACTATGGACTTATAAGGCACTACTCCTGTTGAGTATCGCCGGTATTCCGCGTACACAGAGGTGCACCCCACCATGGTCCTGCCACGTCACATAGAGGTACTACCCTTCATATTCTGCAAAGGTACTTCTCTATCGAGTACCATGGGTCTGCCGGATAACACAAAGACGCTACCCACCGTGGGTCTGTCGTGTCACTCCGAGTCGAAACGGTCAACATTCATCATGTCTTGGAAGGTCATAGGGTTCTGTATGTAGTGTGCATGTGAGAACCAATCTCCGAGCCAATGGTCATACCACAACTACTATGAAGTACCATGAATAAATATCCCAAATGTCTGTCACATCATAATGGATCCAACACAACAGAAGATGCGTCAATCCAACAACCAGTATGTATGTTATTTGTGTTTCCCCACCGAATGCCCTCAATGATTCGGGGTCGGATCCAACCTCTCCATACTCCAAACATATATTAATATCAACTGGAGTATAATAAAGGGACCGTCTTGATCCAGGAATTTTGTTTCCACCGACGGTTCATAAAAATGATGTCTTATTCTCATGTTACGAACAAAAAGGCAAAACTGGGTCAAGATTGGCCTCGGTCTGGTCTGACCTAGTTGGACCGACCGAGCCTAGGCTAACCAGAACTGGTTCCGGTCACCTCAGCCAGATTCTGGTCTGGCCTTGTTGGCCTGGGATGTGGTTGCCCCTACACACTGGGCGGGGCCCAGCCCATGCTGTGTGTGGCCCGTTGGCGCTATCTGCCCGAGCAGGTGCCGAAGAGGGAGAGTCCCCCATCCCATCGGAATTGTAATGGGAATTTCCTTTAGGTGATTCCAAGTCACCACTAGTCCTTAGAAGGACTCACTGAACCTCAACGGCTGACCGATGTTCCAGAAGGTCCTCCTCCTTACAACGCGGTCGCGGGCCGCTACTCCACCACTCCCTGTATAGCCATCCGCTATTCGGCCTCCGTCGCGGACAAGAATTCGCGACCTCTAACTCCCCCGACAGCGCAGACACACTCCTCCACTCCACCGCATAACCGTCCCGCAGCTGGCAGCCACCCTACCATGCCGCGGCTGCTGGGTTGCAGCTTCGTCATCAACCGGCAGTGTGAACACACACCACCCTTCCTTCCTCACTGCTGACCAAGTGCCGACCACCCCTTCTTCTGTGATCCATTGTGGCTTCATTCTAAGAAAAAAAAATCAATTTCACAATCGAGATTGACGGGTCGAGTGCTCTGCATCCATATGTCGCACTGAAGAAAATAGTGTGTTCCTAGAATCATAAAATTTTTGGCATTGAAGAACGCATGAAGAACGTTCGGAGAATCAAAAGATAAGAGGCAAGGTATATACACAGGATGGTAGCCATGTTATTATGGCCATCACTGTTGTGAAAAAAGGTTATGAAGAACCGATAAATAAATTCATTCATATATAAATCCACTACCTCGATTTTCTGATGGAGGTGGAGCAAGGAAAATGAAAGTCAATGAAGATTGATGTCATCATTCATGACCCCCGCAAGATGCTCCATGGTCGGTTCCTCGTTCTTCAGTTCTCGAAGCCTTTCTTCATTGGAGGATCTCCATTATTGGAGAAATATCGTTCCAACTCTCCAAATCTCTCCCCTCCTTTTCCAATCACATTTCCCACGAGTGGTGAGGTTCTATATTAAATAAGTGAAAACAATAAAATAATTAAATTTTGTACACTAATTAAATTAAGTTGGAACATTTAATTTGTAAAAATCCAAGAGATTCCACCAATTAGAAGAGGGGTTCAGGTGGTTCCCACCACTAAATTAAAATGGGAGGTTTCAAGATCGAGTGGTCCCCAACACTAAACATTAAAATGTGATGTTTTAAAAATAAAATAAAAGGTATTCTTTATTTTATTTTTATTCTCTTAACTCTCCGATGAAATTCCCAGAATCTAACATCCACCCTACACCTACTGAGTCGAGGTGATGGTCTCCTTAAGAGAATATCAGTGCTGTGAGTTCAAAGATTCCCTCAAATTTAAATTCCATGCACTGGTTCAAAAGATACCAAAACCCACACGCACGTTTACTGAATGTACCTGAAAAAAAGTTTAGAAATTCATTCCGGGCACACAGGGACTCATAATCATCCGATTTCAATTCTCACGAACTTGTAAAATTCCCATATAATTAAATATAATTACATGGAAGAATCTGGATCATTACATTCTCCTCACCTCAGGGATTTGCATCCCTGAATGGCACAACACAAACTATGGAAACAAGTTGGGGTATTGAGCACGAATCTGAGCTTCCCACTCCCATATGCTCTCCACGAGGTTCCTATGCCCCCAAAGAATGCTTAATAGAGGTATTGAACACCCACTAAGGACCCAAACATGTAGATCACCAATCTCCACTGGATCCTCTGAAAACGTCTCCCCATCGTCGATGTCCAGCTCACCCCAGTCAATGATCTGTGAAGGATCATGTACGTATCACCTCAGCCAGGATACATGGAAAACATTATGCACCAGCTGCAACTTAGGTGGAAGAGCTAAGCAGTAAGCCACCTCGCCTACTCTGCTGAGGACCTAAAATGGTTTGATGAACCACATAGAAAACATTACTCCCTGGCCAAACCTCCACAAACATCATCGTGGGGAGACACGTAGAAAGACATGGTCACCATCCTCAAACTCAAGATGTCTCGGTCTCCTTTTAGTGTAGGACTTCTGCCTACTCGGTGTAGTCTTCATTCACTCTTGGATTATCAGCACCTTCTCTAGTGTATCTCGTACCATATCTGTCCTCACAAGTACTGACTCCCCTAGGTCAGTCCGGCATAGAGTTGAACTACAAGGTCATCCATACAACGCCTCAAATGGTGCCATACTATTAGTGGATTGGTTGCTATTTTTGTATGCGAACACCTACAAAGGAAAGTGATCCTCCCAAATATGACCAAAATCAAGGATGATAGCGCGTAGCATATCCTCGAGGGTCTGAATGGTCCTCTCTGTCTGAATATACCCTTGATGATGGAAGTCGGTGCTAAACTGAAGCAATGGCCCGAATACCTCATACAACCCCTTTTATAGACAGGAAGTAAAGCATGTATCACGATCAAAGACAATCGTAAATGGAACTCCATGAATCCATACAATCTCCTACATGTAATTTCATCCCAATGCCTCTACTGAACCATGCTCTCTTATAGGTAGGAAGTGGAATGAATAGGTGAGTCTGCCAATGATCACCCTAATGGAATCGTGTCCCCTGGATGTTGGTGGGAGACCCTTCATGAAGCCCATGGAAATTCCATCCCACTACCACTCTGGCACCTCTAATGGCTGAAATAATACTGATGGAACCTGGTGCTCTAACCTCACTTGCTGAAAAGTGAGGCACCATGACACAAACTCTACAACTGATTTTTTCATTCTCGGCCACCAGTGCAGACGTCGAAGGTCATGGTACATCTTCACCACTCTTGGATGTACATCTAGAGGGGGCGTAGGAACTCCATCATCAATTCCTACCTTAGAACCATCAGTAATATAGTATTTCTTTTGAAGAGGATTCTGTGTTTCCCACCAACTGATAATCCATCACGTGCATGTCTGATAGATATCTGAGCACGTCGAGCCTCACAATCAGTGTCCCCAAGCTGTGCCTCCCTTACTCGCTGATGGAGTGGGGGAGTGACTGTTTGAGACTTAAGATAATATAGACCATATCAATCCACATAGTATATCTACAATGTGGTAACCTGCCCTATCGTCTCACTCAGGAAGTGTATAAAAGACCTCCTACTGAGGGAATATGCTTCTATGTTTCTCTTCCCAGGAGTATAGACTATCTTTAAATCATAGTCCTGGAGGAAATAAAACCTAAACCGCTATCTCTGGTTCAAATACATCAAAGAGACGATATAACAGAGACTCTTGTGATCATTGAGGATAGTAAAATGTTTATCTATCATGTAATGTCTCCACATCTTTAAGGAAAATACCACTTCTACTAGATCCAGGTCAAGGGTATCATAGTTCTGCTCATGTTTTCTAAGCTATCGAGAACCATATGTGATCATTTCTCGCTCGTACATCAAGACACAACCAAACATGGCCCCGAATTCATCATAGTAGACTACGTACCCAATGACCTCCTCTAGTAGCCTCAAGATGTCGGCATTCATCTATCTCTACATAAGATCATGGAAACTCAGCTAGAATCTATTGGACCACATGAAGATTTCCCCTTCTTCGGAAACACTGATAAGGATTTTGTAACACTAGAAAAGTCAGGAACAATCCTTCTTTAGTAACAAGACAAACATAGGAAAATATGCACCTCGGTCAGGCTCCTCGGTGGATCCCGAGCAAGCACAGCTTTGATATTTCCTAGATCCACCTTAACACCAGCCTCTGAGATTACGTTTCCTAGGATGTGGACCTCTTGTATCCAGAACTGGAACTTCGACACCTTACCATAAAGCTATTGCACTCAGAGTGTTCCCAGAACCATCTGCAGATGATAGGCATGCTCCTCCTCCATAGATAAGTATATACAGATGTCGTCGATGAAGACTACCACAAAGAGATTGAGGAATGGCTAGAAGATCTTGTTCACGAGTCCCATGAACAATTTTGTGGTGTTGGTCAAAATTATTGGAATAACCAAGAACTCACAGTGGCCATACCGACATCTGAAAGTCATCTTATTCACATCCTCATCTTGTACCCTAAGTTGGGGATAGCCTGATATTTGTTCTATCTTCAAAAACAATCATGCACCTTTTTTTTGATCAAAGATATTTTCAATCCTCAAATGTGGGTACATGTTCATCATGGTTAACTAGTTCCGATATCGATTTTCCACATAGAGTCTCAAACTCCCATTTGCCTACATGGAGAACAAAATCAGGGTACCGAAGGAGAAACAATGAACCTAATGAACCCCTTTATCTGAAAGTTCTCATATTGTACCCTCAGCTCTCGATGCTCTATGGTAGACATCCGATTTATAGGTGTAGATATAGGTGTTGTCATGGGGTACACATTGATGTAAACGACCACCTCTATGTGAGGAGGTAGACCCAGAACGTCATCCGGAAAAACATTAGCATACTAGTCTACCAATACATGATAGCTCGGACTCTCAACATCAACAACTCTAAGGGTATTGTTAGCCACCTGATGTGGGATCGGCTACACCATCCTCCAGATATGTCCATCCTGTGTTTCAAAGGTTATATTCTCACTAGTGAAGGAAAACCTGGTCCCATCTATGCAGACACACCACATATAGCGCCGAATATGGTCTATTTGATCTTGGACTATGGATAACAAGTTCATACCCAAGATGACGTCGTAATGCATCGACGCTGCTACTAGAATATCAAAGACAAAGCTCTTTCCTTTTAGAGTAATCTACCACTGTCGGAACTAATTCGTAATTATTGAATCTGCTCCCGTATGAGTCTCTAGCCCTAAGGATCGAGCTAACGGCTCCACCGAAATTTATGCGCTCTGAATGAGGGCAGTGGCAATAAAATAGTGACTGGAACATGTGCCTATATGTACTGCAACTAGGGTGCGGTAGACACAGATAATAACTCATATCATCTTTGGAATGCCATGGATGTAGGCCTCAGCCACTTGGAGATGAGATCATCCCTATCCACCTGATCCCTGTGGTCGGGGTGGACCTCCTACTAGTGGTGGCAGTAGAACCAAAAATTACCGCCCACCACCTACTGCACAACCGACTCCTCTTCCATGTCTAACTTCTACCTACGGACCTCCTCGATCGAATCTTATCCTCTGCCCATGCATCCCTTCATCAATTTACTGGTCTTCTGTAAGGTGAGTCTAGCAGTCGCGATCCATGCGACCCTGCCCACCGCATGAGTAACACACCATGGTCCTCGCATGTTCAGCTCTACATCGAGAGCCCCGCACCACCTACCCAATATCATAAGGTCGGTTAGCTTTAGGTCTGGACCTCTTGTACCTCTGCATCTTCTGCCAGCTACCAGCTGCCAATGACTATGCTATGTGTTGTCCAGTGGTGGTTCTTGCTACTAGTGACTGCTCAGCAAGGAAACACTTCACGAAAAGTGCTATCTCTAACAACCTACCTGCATTAGGATGCTGAGAGAAGCCATAGAAGCTCTAATCTCTTGTTTGATCCCCGGCTTAAAGGTTCAGTCCCTGATGAAAGGGTCCCGCACAATATCAATGGAGTAGTGTGAGAGGTTGGTGAACATCGCTGAATACTGATCCACGGTCATGCTACCCTACTGTATGTGGAGAAGATCTATTATATTCCCTGAGCATAGGGTCAATAGGATGAACTCTTCCCTAAAAAGTCCCTTAACGTCTGCCCAGAAGAGATTCACCTCATCGTGAGCTTGGAGCATCAAACTCCACCTTCTTCCTACTGCTGCTTGAAGAAGACAGGTGACAAGGAACACCATGAGATCAGTTGGTGTTCCTAATAGTCGAAAAACATTAACCACGTCCTCCAGTCAGTCCTCAACCGCCTATAGATATCTCTCAACTTGGAACCATAGTGTCCTCTAGAGAAGGAATTCATGCAATGTGCTCATGCTACATGCACCCTCTACTACTAGGGTTGCTGGAATCAGAATCCCCATAGGTAGTGGTGCTGATAGTACACCACCTGATGGTAGAACTGCCGTAAGTGGGACCTACACTGAATCTTCGTTGCTCGGTGAGCTGTCATCCTGTAATATAACTGGAATCCATGATGGATATCTACATGAAGGCATCTTGAAAAGAAACAGTTGTGCCACGTTCTTTATGTTTATACCTGGTGAGATGACGGAAAAATATCACAATGAAAACATTTCAAAACACATATACAATCAGCATTTTCATGAATTGAGTTGGAAATCATAATTTAAGGTCATAGGGTATGGATACGTCAGTTGTCGCACCAACACTGGACTACACAAACAGAAAACCAAACTAATAACACTTAACACTATTTTATCATAGTGAATATCAGATTCCAAGTTCTTTGGTAGAACCAAACTCCTCTAATACAAATTTTTCATGACCCATCCAATGGGTCCCATGCCGTGACTGTAACATCCCAGGTAAATAAAGAATAAAGAATTTTCATATTTATTAATATTTACGAATTAAATATTAATTTTAATTAAAAGGGGTTTCTACGTTTGATAGCGTACTCGGTACGCAACGATGAGTTTCTTTGAAAACTTACGTTGGACACAAGTAATAAAATAATATTATTTTAAATGTTAGTTAACGAGTAGCCTTTGTACTGGAGGGAATGGATAGAAATAACTATAATATGATTATATATGTTTTTAAATGTTTTTACATTTACCCAATAAAATATAAAGGCTTAAAATATGGAAAGAGTTCAATTTTAGACATTTATACCCTAATTTTCACGAAAGGTCCACTTATCACCTTTTGACGGAGAACCGTCATTAAATATAGTTTTGACCGATCTTATAAATTCTATTGGACCAAATGTAACTCTTCTTTAGAATCGGGACATCAAAAATTACTTTGTGTAAATTTTTGGTACCTTTCTGATAAAGTTCATTTTTTTAATGAATAGTGTAAAGTGTTGTATTTTAATTCAAAAACTCTTTTTAATCTAATTTTTAATATGATTAGATTATATTTTGAATTTGTTTTAAAGTGAAATTAGAAAATATTATTACCATTAAATCCAATAGTGGTTGTTGGAATTAATTTCACTTTGAAATTGGACTCAAACTAGTGTCAATCTTTTGATACTTATTGTTTCATAAAAACACGCTATTTGCTCTGACAGTGGGATTTAATTATTAAATTAACTAATGTGACTTATATGTTTTGATTTTTTTTAAAATAGACTTCATTTTTGAATTCGTAATATCAAATATAGCTTAGGGTGAATTTTTGGTAATTTTCTGAAAAACTTCAATTTTTGATGAATAGTGAAACCACTAAGTGGTACTTATAAAGACTGCTTTTCCGTTTAAATGAAATTTTTCCATAATTGTATTTTGAATTTCAAAAATCCGATATACATGGTTGTCATCAAGAAGTAGAATGTGGTTCAATGAGATTATATTAATTTTTTGGTGAATAGTAACTTATTAAGTTCTTAATGGCGATTAGTGGTAATGAGTGTAGTTTAAGGTAAAAATAATGCTTTAATAAAATAAGATGAGCTTGAAACATGTCCTACCCTAATTGGTTGTGTCATGGCCGACCAAGAAAAGCCATGGTCCAACTTGGTGACCCCATGGATCCACTTTGGTTGGGAAATGACATAAATAACTTTTTATTTAATGTAAAAGTGAAAATGACACAAACATAATATGTTTTACGAAAACATTATTTACATGGGGTTATAAAGATCGGATTTTTGATTATAAATAGTCATTGGAAAGATAAAACGATTTCCTAAATCATATTAGTTTTTTTATAATTTTTAGACATTAAATATATTAAATTATTTATGACATAATAATGATGCAGTGATGACATCATTATTTGACGATTTAAATAAAATAGAAATATATTGTAAAATATATGAACTACACATGTCCAAAACCAAATGGATGAGTTGATTTAGAACCCTTATCCCCTTATCCATGAATTATATCAATGTGGGACCTTTTAAAACCGAAACACATTTTCAAATAATGTAATATTTCTTTACTTTCCAAAAGTGCCCCTCCTCTCCTCTTATAAAAGGCCCCCACCTCTACCTCATTTAACACACTCCTCAAGCCCTTGGCTCGTCCAACCCCTGCCCAATTACTCTCTCCACATCCCTCTCCTCATCCTAGAGGATTCCCTTTGGGCAGAATCCTTTCAAAGGAATCCTTTAGGCTCAAATCAAAAGTAGTTACACTTTTAAAGGTAATTCATTCTCTCTTGTTCATTTGTTTTATTTTGCCTCTCCAACCCTCTAAACTCTTTTTATTTACTTATTTTGTAACAAAACCAGTATCTTCAATATACTAGGATGTTGTTATAAGATTTATTCGAGCTACACTCTCACACAACTACATAAAATGGTTAATGAACTTACGCTTCCCGTGGATGGCGAAATTCTGCCTCCCGAAACGATGATTGTTCAATACTCTTTTAACACCTTCAAAGGTGGCCATTATGATGTCACTATTTTTATATATGATATATAATATGTTTTTGTTTTCTTTAAGATTCTGTATTTTTCATTTTGGTCATACCTTTATGGTTTCCATTATGGGTAAACACAATATCTTCATTTAAGGAAGTGCGGACTACCGCCCCCTCAAAGTGATGAGATTCGTTAATGCCATATGTGGGATTTGTAAAGGATGGATTTAAAGTTATTATATATGATGTTATACTGGAATTATAATGTACCTCTATATCATTATTATTTCTTTCTATTAAAGTATGAGATATAAATGAAAGTAGCATTTATGCGTACGTACGGCTTACCGTCTCCATGAACGGTGCATTTAATTTCTTATCCCCAAATGAAAAGTACTATTAAAAGTACATGTATATAATGGATATATATAATTAATGATATATCTAAATGATGAATATAATTCTGGAATTAAAATATACATACCTCTCATTTAGTTTTAATTCCATTAATATGACAAAGAAATGAAAGTAGCGTTCATGCGTACGTACGGCTTACCGTCTCCATGAACGGTGCATTTCATTTCTTACCTCTAAATGATTATGTAATATTATAAATACATGTATATTCTGGATATATATGATACATATTATATCCAAATCGGGAATTTCATTCTGGATATAAAGATTCTTTGACCACACGAACAACATGTAATTGTAAGAAGTCCACTTTCAACTTAAGAACCAAATATTGACAAAACAAACATTATTAACTTAAATGGTTACATAATGTTTATAACTTGGAAATAAGTGATATAAAAGGAATAATTAACTTTTAAAAGGTTCTTAATCAAATATAAATTAACTCATGTTTATTATTCAGGATGTTAAAGAACGATCGAGTCATGTCGTACCCGAGGTAAGGGAACTTCTTATCCCAATTACCATTCTTTGGGTTAATCTCCTACTTTCAAATTATGTCATGATATTATTATGTCCTATATTTTATTTGTACATTCTTTATGTGTAATTATAGTGAATACACATAATAGATCTATTTTATTTTAAAAATTATCTTTGTAAGGGACTTCGTCTCAATCTCCTTTCATTGAGGCATATTTCGTTTTATACACAACTTTCTTTTATACGGTGTATAAACCCCTTTGACTTTTACTTTTATACAAATGGAATCTTTTTCTACGAAGCATTTCACAAAACGACAAAAAGGATTGTTTCTTTTAACGTACGCGGCGACAACGACCTTTTCCGCCGCCACGAGTATTATTTGGTCTTTGGCTTTTCTCAACAAGCTGTAATGTTTTTAGAATAAAATAAATACCATATACTCTATTATGTATTTTGGTATTAAAAATGGTTTTGAAAAAGGATTCTATTATTTCAACATATTTAAGATATATTGTGATTGAAATGTGGAAATTTTATCATACCTTTATATTGGTTTTATATTTTATGATTTTATATTGGTACTTGGACATTTTAACGGGTGGTTACGTTATAAACCATATGACGAGTGGTGCCATGAATACCAGGATGGGTGGTTACGTTATAACCTCCAATGCATTGGGTATGGAAGTCGGCCGTCTAGCTATTCCATTAAGTATGTATGGAAATTTTCTGTATGGCTATTCCATTAAGTGATATGTGTGGAAGTCGACCGTATGGTTATTCCACTTAAGTATGTTTATGTCACAAGTTACCTTTATATATGTTATGTGTTCTTTTTATGGATTTTATGGTAATACTTTGGTTACAAAAAGGTAAGTAATGATACTTTATTCAGTGAAGAGTTTTAACTACTTAATGAAGGTGAAGGTATTACTTTGATAGAGTATATATAGTTTATTTGATGTTTGAAAAACTAACAGTTTTCATTCTTTCTTTATCCCTTACTGAGCTTTTTATGCTCACCCCACGTTTTTTTTTGAAATTTTTTCACAGGACTTAATGTGGAATAAGGTCAAGGATGGGATCAAGGGAATGTCATCCTATATAAAACATGGAACTAGACACGTTTCTTTTTAAGAGTTTTTATTATTATGGAAACTTAGTAGAAGTGACTACTTTGTAATATTTTGAGATGTAATAGTTATGTTCTAATTCTCTAAAACTCTAAACCTGAAAAGATCCTCAACGTGAATTATTCGTTTAATTCAATATTAATTAAGGTTTAAGGCAGGGGCCTTATAGTTGGTATCAGAGGTCGGTTTAGAAAACTTTAGGAGTTAAAAAATGTTAAATTATAATATGATTGAAATGATATGTCATTTACGGATTACCATGTTGCTTCGCCTAAGATATTTCTGTGTTCAGAATGGTTTTCCGCAGAGGAAACAAAGCAGCTATATTGGGACAACAACAGGAGGAAGATAACCTTCCAAATCAGCAACCTGAGATGGTCGGAATCGGAACTGAACAGTTTGTTGCAGTGATGGCACAGTTGAATCAGGCTTTAAATGGTGGTGGTATCCATGCACGAGATCCGCCAGATCAACCGCAGAGGAACATGTCAGTGGTGGAACATTTCATGAGGCAACATCCCCCATCATTCGGAGGATCATCTGGCCATGTGCAAGCTGAAGGGTGGATTAAAGCACTGGAGAAGATATTTGATGTCATGGGGTGTTCAGAACATCAAAAGGATAGTCTTGCTGTTTACCGTTTTGAAGGTGAAGCTGATCAGTGGTGGTCGATGGTGAAAAATATAAGGGATAGTGATGAGATTGAGGATCTTCACTGGGACGAATTCAAAGGTATGTTTCTTGAGAAATATTTTCCTAAGATGGTTCGTCTTAGGATGGAAAAACAGTTCCTAGAATTGAGGTAGGAGGATGATTCAGTGGCTGCTTATGAAGAAAAGTTCACTCGATTGGAAAGGTATGCTCCAAACTTCATACGAGATCTTGATAGTAAAATAAACCGTTTTTACTCAGGGTTAAATCCAAAGTATCGAAGGGATTTAGCTTCTTGTGAGTTCAAAAGTTTTGAAAAACTTGTTCGATGTGCGAAGAAGGTGGAAATGGAGTTTGTCGTTGATCAGGTGTTCTATGACAAACAACAGAATAAGAGGTCTAGTTGGCACACAAAGAGGAAGAATTCATCAAAGAAGCAAGGAGGTAAGAAAACCAAATATCCATCATGTGAGAAGTGTGGTAAAATGCATCCTGGAGAATGTTTATCCAAGTCTGGTAAGTGCTTTCGGTGTGGTAAGTCTGGTCATATTGCTCGTAACTGTATGGAAGATGATCAAGCAGGAAATGAAAAGCCAACGGTAAGATGTTTTAAGTGTAATGAAATGGGTCATTATGCAAAAGAGTGTCCAACAAAGAACTCAACTGGGGGAATGCATCCAGACTACAAGCAGAAAGGGGTGGTGAAATCCATTGCAACAACTTCAGAAGATGTTGGGCCATTGAATGAAGTGGTATCAGCTCCAGGGAGCTCAGAATTTTTCGAAGATTGACTTGAGGTCGGGGTATCATCAGTTGAAAGTAAAAGAAGAAGACATTCCGAAGACTAATGTTCGTACTAGATATGGCCGTTATGAATTTGTAGTTATTCCTTTTGGGTTAACCAATGCAACTGCTGTATTCATGGACCTTATGAATAAAATTTTCCATGAGTTCTTGGATAAGTTTGTGTTTGTGTTTTGAGATTTGGGAAGTGGTTATGTGTGCCTTTTGATTCACAGTTGAAGAATGAGTTGTTATGTGAGGCTCATAGTTCCCCTTTTCAGTTCATCCTGGCAGTACTAAGATGTACAGAGATCTGCGGGAGTATTACTGGTGGGATGGAATGAAAAGAGACATTGCTGATTTTACTGTGAAGTGTTTGACATGTCAACAGGTTAAAGAAGAGCAGTAGTTACTGAAAGGGATGCTTCAGCCTTTACCAGTGCCAGAGTGGAAATGGGAAAACATATCCATGGACTTTACTGTGGGATTACCGAGGACATCTCGAGGTAATAATGCAATCTGGGTTATTGTTGATCGCTTGACCAAATCTGATCATTTTCTTTTCTATACAAGATACTTTCTCTCTAGATCAACTTTCCTGTTTGTATCTTAAAGAGATAGTCAGGTTACATGGAGTTCCACTCTCCATTAGATCTGATCGTGATCCCAGGTTCACTTCTAACTTTTGGAAAGGCCTTCAGAAGTCGTCGGTTACTGAATTAAATTTTAGTACAGCTTTTTATCCTCAATCAGAAGGGCAGTCAGAACGAACAATTCAGACCTTGTAGGATATGCTACGAGCTTGTTCGATGGATTATCAGGGAAGTTAGGACCGACATATTTCTTTGGTTGAGTTTTCTTATAATAACAGTTTTCATTCCAGTATACAGATGGCACCATTTGAGACATTATATGGGAAGCGGTGTCGAACTCCAGCTTTCTGGGATGATGTGGGTGAAAGGAAGTTGATGGGAGCTGAATTGGTAGAAGAGATGGCAGAAAAAGTTCAGCTGATTCAGAAACACATGAGAACAGCTCATAGCAGGCAGAAGAGTTATGCGGATAACCGGAGGAAGGATCTATCTTTCGAGGTAGGTGATCATGTTTTTCTCAAGGTTTCTCCTCGGAAAAGTGTGATGAGATTTGGTAAGAAAGGAAAGCTGAGTCCAAGGTTTATTGGACCATATGAAATTCTGGAGAGAGTTGGATCAGTTGCATACCGGGTGGCTTTACCTCCGAGTTTATCTCAGGTACACAATGTCTTTCACGTTTCGATGTTGATAAAGTATATGCCAGATCCATCTCATGTTTTGAGTGTACAGGTAGTTCAGCTGGAAGAGAACCTATCTTATGAGGAACAACCGGTCCAGATTCTTGTCCACATGGAGCAGGTGTTACGGAATAAGGTGATTCATCAGGTAAAGGTTTTCTGGAAAAACAATGTTATTGAAGAGGCAACGTGAGAATCTGAAAATGCTATGAGGGATAAATACCCCCACTTATTTTGATAAGTGAATAAAATTGCGAGGACGCAATTCCCAAAAGGGGGGAAGGATGTAACATCCCAGGTAAATAAAGAATAAAGAATTTTCATATTTATTAATATTTACGAATTAAATATTAATTTTAATTAAAAGAGGTTTCTACGTTCGATAGCGTACTCGGTACGCAACGATGAGTTTCTTTGAAAACTTACGTTGCACACAAGTAATAAAATAATATTATTTTAAATGTTAGTTAACAAGTAGCCTTTGTACTGGCGGGTATGGATATAAATAACTAAAATATGATTATATATGTTTTTAAATGTTTTTCCATTTACCCAATAAAAGATAAAGGCTTAAAATATGGAAAGAGTACAATATTAGGCATTTATACCCTAATTTTCACGAAAGGTCCACTTATCACCTTTTGACGGAGAACCGTCATTAAATATAGTTTTGATCAATGTTATAAATTCTATTGGAACAAATATAACTCTTCTTTAGAATCGGGACATCAAAATTTACTTTGTGTAAATTTTTGGTGCCTTTCTGATAAAGTTCATTTTTTAATGAATAGTGTAAAGTGTTGTATTTTAATTCAAAAATTCATTTTAATCTAATTTTTAATATGATTAAATTATCTTTTGAATTGGTTTTAAAGTGAAATTAGAAAATATTTTTACCATTAAATCCAATAGTGGTCATTGGAATTAATTTCACTTTGAAATTGGACTAAAACTAGTGTCAATCTTTTGATACTTATTGTTTCATAAAAACAGGCTATTTGCTCTGACAGCGGGAATTGATTATTAAATTAATTAATGTGACTTATATGATTTGAATTTTGTAAAATAGACTTCATTTTTGAATTCGTAATATCAAATATATCTTAGGGTGAATTTTTGGTAATTTTCTGAAAAACTTCAATTTTTGATGAATAGTGAAACCACTAAGTGGAACTTATAAAGACTGATTTTCCGTTTAAATGAAATTTTTCCATCATTGTGTTTTGAATTTCAAAAATATGACATAAATGGTTGTCATTAAGAATTAAAATGTGGTTCAATGAGATTATAATAATTTTTTTTTGTGAATAGTAACTTATTAAGATCTTAATCGCGATTAGTGGTAATTAGTGTAGTTTAAGGTAAAAATAATTCTTTAATAAAATAATATGAGCTTGACACATGTCCTACCCTCATTGGTTGTGTCATGGAAGACCAACAAAAGCCATTGGACAACTTGGGGACCCCATGGATCCACTTTGGTTGGGAAATGACATAAATAACTTTTTATTTAATGTAAAAGTAAAAATGACACAAACATAATATGTTTTACAAAAACAATTTTTACATGGGGTTATAAAGATCTTATTTTTGATTATAAATCGTTATTGGAAAGATAAAACGATTTCCTACATCATAGTATTTTTTTTATAATTTTTAGACATGGAATATATTAAATTATTTATGACATAATAATGATGTAGTGATGACATCATTATTTGACGATTTAAATAAAATAGAAAGATAATGTAAAATATTTAAACTAAACATGTCCAAAACCAATTGGATGAGTGTATTTCGAACCCTTATCACCTTATCCACTAATTATATCAATTTGGTACCTTTTAAAACCGAAACACATTTTCAAATAATGTAATATTTCTTTACTTTCCAAAAGTGCCCCTCCTCTCCTCTTATAAAAGGCCCCCACCTCTACCTCATTTGACACACTCCTCGAGCCTTTGGATCGTCCAACCCCTGCCCAATTACTCTCTCCACATCCCTCTCCTCATCCTAGAGGATTCCCTTTGGGCAGAATACTTTCAAAGGAAGCCTTTAGGCTCAAATCAAAAGTAGTTACACTTTTAAAGGTAATTCATTCTCTCTTGTTCATTTGTTTTATTTTGCCTCTCCAACCCTCTAAACTATTTTTATTTAATTATTTTGTAACAAAACCAGTATATTAAATATACTAGGATGTTTTTATAAGATTTATTCTAGCTACACTCTCACACAACTACATCAAATTGTTAAAGAACATATGGTTTCCGTGGATGGCGAAATTCTGCCTCCCGAAACGATGATTGTTCAATACTCATTTAACACCTTCAAAGGTGGCCATTATGATGTCACTATTTTTATATATGATATATAATATGTTTATTTTTTCTTTAAGCTTCTGTATTTTTCATTTTGGTCATACCTTTATGGTTTCCATTATGGGTAAACATGATATCTTCATTTAAGGAAGTGCGGACTACCGCCCCCTCAAAGTGATGTGATTCGTTAATGCCATATGTGGGACGTGTAAAGGATGGATTTAAAGTTATTATATATGATGTTATACTGGAATTATAATATACCTCTATATCATTATTATTTATTTCCATTAAAGTATGAGATAGAAATGAAAGTAGCGTTCATGCGTACGTACGGCTTACCGTCTCCATGAACGGTGCATTTCATTTCTTATCCACAAATGTAATGTACTATTAAAATTACATGTATATAATGGATATATATAATTAATTATATATCTATATGATGAATATAATTCTGGAATTAAAATATACATACCTCTCATTTAGTTTTAATTCCATTAATATGACAAAGAAATGAAAGTAGCGTTAATGCGGACGTACGGCTTACCGTCTCCATGAACGGTGCATTTCATTTCTTACATCTAAATGATTATGTAATATTATAAATACATTTATATTCTGGATATATATAATACATATTATATCGAAATCGGGAATTTCATTCTCGATATAAAGAACCTTTGACCACACGAACAACATGTAATTGTAAGAAGTCCACTTTCGACTTAAGAACCAAATATTGACAAAACAAACATTATTAACATAAATGGTTACATAATGTTTATAACAGGGAAATAAGTGATATAAAAGGAATAATGAACTTTAAAAAGGTTCTTAATCAAGTATAAATTAACTGAAGTTTATTATTCCGAACGTTAAAGAACGATCGAGTCAAGTCGGACCCGAGGTAAGGGAACTTCTTAACCCAATTACCATTCTTTGGGTTAATCTTCTACTTTCAAATTATGTCATGATATTATTATGTCCTATCTTGTATTTGTACATTCTTTATGTGTAATTATAGTGAATAAACATAATAGATCTATTTTATTTTAAAAATAATCTTTGTAAGGGACTTCGTCTCAATCTCCTTTCATTGAGGCATATTTCATTTTATACACAACTTTCTTTTATACGGTGTATAAACCCCTTTGACTTTTACTTTTATACAAAATGAATCTTTTTCTACGAAGCGTTTTACAAAACGACAAAAAGGAATGTTTCTTTTAACGTACGCGGCGACAATGACCTTTTTCGCCGCTGCGAGTATTATTTGGTCTTTGGCTTTCTCAACAAGCCGTAATGTTTTTAGAATAAAATAAATACCATATACACTTTTATGTATTTTGGTATTGAAAATGGTTTTGAAAAAGGATTCTATTATGTCAATATATTTATGATATATTGTGATTGAAATGTGGAAATGTTGTCATTCCTTTATATTGGTTTTATGTTTTATGATTTTATATTGGTACTTGGACATTTTAACGGGTGGTTACGTTATAAACCATATGACGGGTGGTGCCGTGAATACCAGGATGGGTGGTTATGTTATAACCTCCAATGCATTGGGTATGGAAGTCAGCCATCTGGCTATTCCATTATGTATGTATGGAAATTGGTCGTAAGGCTATTCCATCAAGTGATATGTGTGGAAGTCGACCGTATGGTTATTCCACTTAAGTATGTTTATGTCCCAAGTTACCTTTATATATGTTATGTGTTCTTTTTATGGATTTTATGGTAATCCTTTGGTTACAAAAAGGTATGTAATGATACATTATTCAGTGAAGAGTTTTTACTACTTCATGAAGGTGAATGTATTACTTTGATAGAGTATATATAGTTTATTTGATGTTTGAAAAACTAACAGTTTTCATTCTTTCTTTATCCTTTATTGAGCTTTTTATGCTCACCCCAAGTTTTTTTTTGAAATGTTTTCACAGGACTTAATATGGAATAAGGACAAGGATGGGATCAAGGGAATGTCATCCTATATAAAACATGGAACTAGACACGTTTCTTTTTAAGAGTTTTTATTATTATTGAAACTTAGTAGAAGTGACTACTTTGTAATCTTTTGAGATGTAATAGTTAGGTTCTAATTCTCTAAAACTCTAAACCTGAAAAGATCCTCAACGTGAATTATTCTTTTAATTCAATATTAAGTAAGGTTTAAGGCTGGGGCCTTATAGTTGGTATCAGAGGTCGGTTTAGACAACTATAGGAGTTAAAAAATGTTAATTTATAATATGATTGAAATGATATAGCATTTACGGATTACCATGTTTCTTCGCCTAAGATATTTCTGTGTTCAGAATGGTTTTCCGCAGAGGCAACAAAGCAGCTATGTTGGGACGACATCAGGAGGAAGATAACCT
Organism: Viscum album; assembly: GCA_963277665.1. Taxonomy (NCBI): domain Eukaryota; kingdom Viridiplantae; phylum Streptophyta; class Magnoliopsida; order Santalales; family Viscaceae; genus Viscum; species Viscum album. The sequence continues at coordinate 1,295,801,534 of OY728128.1, read as the reverse complement.
TCCAAATCAGCAACCTGAGATGGTCGGAATCGGAACTGAATAGTTTGTTGCAGTGATGGCACAGTTGACTCAGGCTATAAATGGTGGTGGTATCCATGCACGAGATCAGCCAGATCAACCGCAGAGGAATATGTCAGTGGTGGAACATTTCATGAGGCAACATCCTCCATCATTCAGAGGATCATCTGACACTGTGCAAGCTGAATGGTGGATTAAAGCACTGGAGATGATTTTTGATATCATGGGGTGTTCAGAACATCAAAAGGATAGTCTTGTTGTTTACCGTTTTGAAGGTGAAGCTAATCAGTGGTGGTCGATGGTGAAAAATATAAGGGATATTGATGAGATTGAGGATCTTCACTGGGACGAATTCAAAGGTATGTTTCTTGAGAAATATTTTCCTAAGGTTGTTCGTCTTAGGATGGAAAAACAGTTCCTAGAATTGAGGTAGGAGGATGATTCAGTGGCTGCTTATGAAGAAAAGTTCACTCGATTGGCAAGGTATGCTCCAAACTTCATACTAGATCTTGATAGTAAAATAAACCATTTTTACTCAGGGTTAAAGCCAAAGTATCGAAGGGCTTTAGTTTCTCGTGAGTTCAAAAGTAATGAAAAACTTGTTCGATGTGTGGAGAAGGTGGAAATGGAGTTTGCCGATGATCAGGTGTTCTATGACAAACAACAGAATAAGAGGTCTAGTTGGCAGGAAAAGGGGAAGAATTCATCAAAGAAGCAAGGAGGTAAGAAAACCAAATATCCATCCTATGAGAAGTGTGGTAAAATGTATCCTAGAGAATGTTTATCCAAGTCTGGTAAGTGCTTTCGGTGTGGTAAGTCTGGTCATATTGCCCGTAACTTTAAGGAAGATGATCAAGCAGGAATTGAAATGCCAACAGTAAGATGTTTTAAGTGTAATGAAATGGGTCATTATGCAAACGAGTGTCCAACGAAGAAATCAACTGGGGGAATACAGCCAGACTACAAGCATAAAGGGGTGGTGAAATCCATTGCAACAACTTCAGCAGATGTTGGGCCATCGAATGAAGTGGTATCATCTCCAGGGAGCTCAGTATTTTTCGAATATTGACTTGAGGTCGGGGTACCATCAGTTGAAAGTAAAAGAAACAGATGTTCCGAAGACTGTGTTCAATACTAGATATGGCCATTATGAATTTGTAGTTATGCCTTTTGGGTTAACCAATGCACCTACTATATTCATGGACCTTATGAATAAAATTTTCCATGAGTTCTTGGATAAGTTTGTGTTTGTGTTTTGAGGTTTGGGAAGAGGTTATGTGTGCCTTATGATTCACAGTTGAAGAATGAGTTGTTATGTGAGGCTCATAGTTCCCCGTTTTCAGTTCATCCTGGCAGTACTAAGATGTACAGAGATCTGCGGGAGTATTACTGGTGGGATGGAATGAAAAGAGACATTGCTGATTTTACTCTAAAGTGTTTGACATGTCAACAGGTTAAAGCAGAGCGGCAGTTACTGAAAGGGATGCTTCATCCTTTACCAGTTCCAGAGTGGAAATGGGAAAACATATCCATGGACATTATTGTGGGATTACCGAGGACATCTCGAGGTAATAATGAAATCTGGGTTATTGTTGATCGCTTGACCAAATCTGCTCATTTCCTTTCTATATGAGATACTTTCTCTCTAGATCAACTTTCCCGTTTGTATATTAAAGAGATAGTCAGGTTACATGGAGTTCCTCTCTCCATTGTATCTGATCGTGATCCCAGGTTTACTTCTAACTTTTAGAAAGGCCTTCAGAAGTCGTTGGGTACTGAATTAAATTTTAGAACAACTTTTCATCCTCAATCAGATGGGCAGTCAGAACGAAAAATTCAGACCTTGGAGGATATGCTACGAGCTTGTTTGATGGATTATCAGGGAAAATGGGACCAACATCTTTCTTTGGTTATGTTTTCTTATAATAACAGTTTTCATTCCAGTATACAGATGGCACCATTTGAGGAATTATATGGGAAGCGGTGTCGAACTCCAGCTTTCTGGGATGAAGTGGGTGAAAGGAAGTTGATGGGACCAGAATTGGTAGAAGAGATGGCAGAAAAAGTTTAGCTGATTCAGAAACACATGAGAACAGCTCAGAGCATGCAGAAGAGTTATGCGGATAACCGGAGGAAGGATCTATCTTTCGAGGTATGTGATCATGTTTTTCTAAAGGTTTCTCCTTGGAAAAGTGTGATGAGATTTGGTAAGAAAGGAAAGATGAGTCCAAGGTTTATTGGACCATATGAAATTCTGGAGAGAGTTGGATCAGTTGCATACCGGGTGGCTTTACCTCCGAGTTTATCTCTTGTACACAATTTCTTTCACGTTTTGATGTTGGGAAAGTATATGCCAAATCCATCTCATGTTTTGAGTCCAGAGGTAGTTCAGCTGGAAGAGAACTTATCTTATGAGGAAAAATTGGTCCATATTCTTGTCCACAGGGAGCAGGTGTTACGGAATAAGGTGATTAATCAGGTAAAGGTTTTGTGGAAAAACCATGTGATTAAAGAGGCAACGTGGGAATCTGAAAATGCTATGAGGGATAAATACCCCCACTTATTTTGATAAGTGAATAAAATTGCGAGGACGCAATTCCCAAAAGGGGGGAAGGATGTAACATCCCAGGTAAATAAACAATAATTAATTCTCATATTTATTAATATTTACGAATTAAATATTAATTTTAATTAAAATGGGTTTCTACGTTCGATAGCGTACTCGGTACGCAACGATGAGTTTCATTGAAAACATACGTTGCACACAAGTAATAAAATAATATTATTTTAAATGTTAGTTAACGAGTAGCCATTGTACTGGCGGGAATGGATATAAATAACTAAAATATGATTATATATGTTTTTAAATGTTTTTACATTTACCCAATAAAAGATAAAGGCTTAAAATATGGAAAGAGTTCAATTTTAGGCATTTATACCCTAATTTTCATGAAAGGTTCACTTATCACCTTTTGATGGAGAACCATCATTAAATATAGTTTTGATCGATGTTATAAATTCTATAGGACCAAATATAACTCTTCTTTAGAATCGGGACATCAAAATTTACTTTGTGTAAATTTTTTGTACCTTTCTGATAAAGTTCATTTTTTAATGAATAGTGTAAAGTGTTGTATTTTAATTCAAAACCTCTTTTTAATCTAATTTATACTATTATTAGATTATCTTTTTAATTGGTTTTAAAGTGAAATTATAAAATATTTTTACCATTAAATCCAATAGTGGTCATTGGAATTAATTTCACTTTGAAATTGGACTCAAACTAGTGTCAATCTTTTGATACTTATTGTTTCATAAAAACACGCTATTTGCTCTAAGGAGCGGGAATTAATTATTAAATTAATTAATGTGACTTATCTGTTTTGAATTTTGTAAAATATACTTCATTTTTGAATTCGTAATATCAAATATATCTTAGGGTGAATTTTTGGTAATTTTCTGAAAAACATCAATTTTTGATGAATAGTGAAACCACTAAGTGGTACTTATAAAGACTGATTTTCCGTTTAAATGAAATTTTGCCATCATTGGGTTTTGAATTTCAAAAATCTGACATACATGGTAGTAATTAAGAAGTAAAATTTGGTTCATTGAGATTATAATAATTTTTTGGTGAATAGTAACTTATTAAGTTCTTAATCGCGATTAGTGGTAATTAGTGTAGTTTAAGGTAAAAATAATGCTTTAATAAAATAAGATGAGCTTGACACATGTCCTACCCTCATTGGTTCTGTCATGGCCGACAATGAAAATCCATGGGCCAACTTGGGGACCCCATGGCTCCACTTTGTTTGGGAAATGACATAAATAACTTTTTATTTAATGTAAAAGTAAAAATGACACAAACATAATATATTTTACGAAAACAATTTTTACATGGGGTTATAAAGATCATATTTTTTATTATAAATAGTAATTGTAAAGCTAAAAAGATTTCCTACATCATAGTAGTTTTTTATAATTTTTAGACATTAAATAAATTAAATTATTTATGACATAATAATGATCCAGTGATGACATCATTATTTGACGATTTAAATAAAATGGAAAGATAAGGTAAATTCTATGAACTACACATGTCCAAAACCAATTGGATGAGTGGATTCCGAACCCTTATCACCTTATCCACGAATTATATCAATGTGGGACCTTTTAAAATCGAAACACATTTTCAAATTAAGTAATATTTCTTTACTTTCCTAAAGTGCCCCTCCTCTCACTTATAAAAGGCCCCCACCTCTACCTCATTTCACACACTCCTCAAGCCTTTGGCTCGGCCAACCCCAGCCCAATTACTCTCTAAACATCCCTCTCCTCATCCTAGAGGATTCCCTTTGGGAATAATCCTTTCAAAGGAAGCCTTTAGGCTCAAATCAAAAGTAGTTACACTTTTAAAGGTAATTCATTCTCTCTTGTTCATTTGTTTTATTTTGCTTCTCCGACCCTATAAACTCTTTTTATTTACTTATTTTGTAACAACACCAGTATCTTCAATATACTAGGATGTTGTTATAAGATTTATTCGAGCTACACTCTCACACAACTACATGAAATGGTTAAAGACCATACGGTTTCCGTGGATGGCGAAATTCTGCCTCCCGAAACGATGATTGTTCAATACTCTTTTAACACCTTCAAAGGTGGCCATTATAATGTCACTATTTTTATATATGATATATAATATGTTTATTGTTTCTTTAAGCTTATATATTTTTCATTTTGGTCATACCTTTATGGTTTCCATTATGGGTAAACACGATATCTTCATTTAAGGAAGTGCGGACTACCGCCCCCTCAAAGTGATGTGATTCGTTAATGCCATATGTGGGACGTGTAAAGGATAGATTTAAAGTTGTTATATATGATGATATACTAAAATTATAATATACCTCTATATCATTATTATTTCTTTCCATTAAAGTATGAGATAGAAATGAATGTAGCGTTCATGCGTTCGTACGGATTACCGTCTCCATGAACGGTGCATTTCATTTCTTATCCCCAAATGTAATGTACTATTAAAAGTACATGTATATAATGGATATATATAATTAATGATATATCTAAATGATGAATATAATTCTGGAATTAAAATATACATACCTCTCATTTAGTTTTAATTCCATTAATATGACAAAGAAATGAAAGTAGCGTTCATGCGTACGTACGGCTTACCGTCTCCATGAACGGTGCATTTCATTTCTTACCTCTAAATGATTATGTAATATTATAAATACAAGTATATGCTGGATATATATGATACATATTATATCCAAATCGGGAATTTCATTCTGGATATAAAGAACCTTTGACCACACAAACAACATGTAATTGTAAGAAGTCCACTTTCGACTTAAGAACCAAATATTGACAAAACAAACATTATTAACTTAAATGGTTACATAATGTTTATAACATGGAAATAAGTGATATAAAAGGAATAATGGACTTTAAAAAGGTTCTTAATCAAGTATAAATTAACTCAAGTTTATTATTCTGGACGTTAAAGAATGATCGAGTCAAGTCGGACCCGAGGTACGAGAACATCTTAACCCAATTACCATTCTTTGGGTTAATCTCATACTTTCAAATTATTTCATGATATTATTATGTCCTATCTTGTATTTGTACTTTCTTTATGTGTAATTATAGTGAATACACATAATAGATCTATTTTATTTTACAAATGATCTTTGTATGGGACTTCGTCTCAATCTCCTTTAATTGAGGCATATTTCATTTTATACAGAACATTCTTTTATACGGTGTATAAAACCCTTTGAATTTTACTTTTATACAAAAGGAATATTTTTCTATGAAGCATTTTACAAAACGACAAAAAGGAATGTTTCTTTTAACGTACGCAGTGACACCGACCTTTTCTGCCGCCGTGAGTATTATTTGGTCTTTGGCTTTCTCAACAAGTCGTAATGGTTTTAGAATAAAATAAATACCATATACTCTTTTATGTATTTTGGTATTGAAAATGGTTTTGAAAAAGTATTCTATTATGTCAATATATTTATGATATATTGTGATTGAAATGTGGAAATGTTATCATTCCTTTATATTGGTTTTATGTTTTATGATTTTATATTGGTACTTGGACATTTTAACGGGTGGTTACGTTATAAACCATATAACGGGTGGTGTCGTGAATACCAGGACGAGTGGTTACGTTATAACCTTCAATTCATTGGTTGTGGAAATCGGCCGTATGGCTATTCCATTAAGTATGTATGGAAATTGGCCGTATGACTATTCCATTATGTGATATGTGTGGAAGTTGACCGTATGGTTATTCCACTTAAGTATGTTTACGTCCCAAGTTACCTTTATATATGTTATGTGTTCTTTTTATGGATTTTATGGTAATCCTCTGGTTACAAAAAGGTAAGTAATGATACTTTATTCAGTGAAGAGTTTTTACTACTTCATGAAGGTGAAGGTATTACTTTGATAGAGTATATATGGTTTATTTGATGTTTGAAAAACTAACAGTTTTCATTCTGTCTGTTTTTCCTTACTGAGCTTTTTATGCTCACCCCAAGTTTTTTTAGAAATGTTTTCACAGGACTTAATGGGGAATAACGTCAAGGATGGGATCAAGGGAATGCCATCCTATATAAAACATTGAACTAGACACGTTTATTTTTAAGAGTTTTTTTTATTATGGAAACTTAACAGAAGTGACTACTTTGTAATCTTTTGAGATGTAATAGTTATGTTCTAATTCTCTAAAACTCTAAACCTGAAAAGACACTCAACATGAATTATTCGTTTAATTCAATATTAAGTATGGTTTATGGTCAGGGCCTTACAGTGACTACCCCATACCAACCTTCCATAGGAAAGCTGCTGGAAATAAGCACCGAAAGGTGTATTCCATTGAACAAGAAGGTGTTTCTTTTAAAAACTGTAAACACACACAAACCAAGATCAATGCCAGATACAAGAAAAAATTAAACTATATAGTAAACATGGAGGGTTCAAAATGTAAAGTTTTCAGAATATAAGCCCAGCTAGAATGTACAAGAAAAACTGAGTACAACTCATGTGAACACCTGCCAAGGATCCTACCAGATGGGTAGGTGCCGCTCTCGAATGATTGTCTCTATGGATCAACTAATCAATGGTCCACCTCTGATCATTCTCCAGTCTTGGTTCCCTCATCCTTATTTAGCGCTGACCATCGTCTACAGCAGACACAACATGGAGTGGGAATAGCCCGTACAGGGGTGAGTATAACAATACTTAGTAGGGACCCTGAGACCCCTGAAGGTCACAAAAATCAGCAAATGATAAACCAAAAACATATAAACAATAGTTAACCCTACTTAGGTATATGCCCATACATATACCAACGTTATCATAATACAACCACCTCAACCAAGATGGAAGAATACCACATAGGTAATACCAGGAATATAAAGTACCACACATGTACCCCATGAATATATAAGACTCAACTAAAATAAGGTATAAAACTATGAGAAACAGGATCATGATGCTGACACACAGAGGATCTCTATAAAATCTAATATCCAACCACATGACTCTCTATGGATAATAACATGTAAAATCCATAGTCACAACGTCGAACACCTCGGATGTTGGAGAACTCCCCATCTATGGAGTACAGTGGGCATGTCGTGTCACATAGGGGTGATTCCCACTAACCATGGACTAGTAAGGTAATTTAACTATTGAGTACCATGGGTTCTCCATGTCACACAGAGGCACTACCCACCATGGGTCTGTTTCCTCACACAAAGTATCTCCCCCACGTGCCATGCTGAGTTACCCTTCCTGCCGAGTATCATGGGTTTGTCATGTCACATAGAGGTGCCCCCCACCATGCGTCTGCAGTGTCACACATAGGCGATCCCCACAGGGCATGTTGAGTCACTCAGAGTTGAAACGATTAGCAATCGTCAAGTCTCATTCGGTGGTAGGTTTCCATACGTAGCATGCTTTGGAGAACCGCTCCCCAAGACATTGGTTATACCACAACCACCCACAGCCCCACAATGATGTATTCTAAAGGTCTATCATGTTATATGGCACCCAACAAAATAGAAGACTCGTCAATCAGATCCCCGGTCTATATTTTTTTAGCATTTTCGCACCGAGGGCCCAGTTTGATTTGGTGTCCAGTCCTTCTCAGATGAACTTCAAACTTTTCCAGATCTCATGTGTAGTATACCAAAAGGACCATTTCAATCCATGAATTCTCGTTATATTAATTGGTTTTCGGACGAATGCTTGGTTCTCATGTTACGACCTAAAAGGTGAAACTGGGTTCAGATTGCCCCAGGTCCGGCCAGACTCTGTCGAACCGACCAGGACCGACCCTACCTGGGCCAACCCAATCTATTTCTGGTCAACCAAGCCCAATTTGGGTCTGCCCGGTTTTCCTGGGCTGTGGTGGGCTTCGCCCGCTGGTGCAGCCTAGTGGCATGGTCCACCAGAACTAGGGTAATTAACGGTAAAAATTATTTCATGATTACCCTAACACATGTCCTAATTTTATTGGATAAGTTTAATTAGACCAAAAACAAACATAGGGAAAAAAAATATGATCCCTTTTGTTCCACTAGGATTAGATTTGGAATATAGTTATTATTTTATTTAATGAATAGTTAAAATAGTTAAATTGAAAGTTTAATAACTAAACCATTTTTAATATAGGGTGATACATAAGATATATTCAAACATAAATATTAATAAAAAGATATGAATATTTCCAATATAATCGTATTTTATTTATAATTGTTAGACCTTATTCAATTAAATTTATTTGTGACTAACTAATGATGTAGTATTTACCTTATTAATGAATGATTAAAATAATTAATATTAAAAATATCCAAATAAATGTTATTTGAGACTTTGGATGAATAACACTAATTTTATATGATAATATGACTAGTAAGGGTTGATTAAAAATGTTTTTGAAGTAATCATGTTGTTATGATTTTTACAAAAATCAAATACTAAATAGTGTCAAAATTGACTTAAATGAGTTTTTAAAACAAATACTATATTAGTAATTGATGTAACATTTAAAAAAATATATGGAACAGCTAAAGGACATAGATAAGTTTATATAAACTCATAATGACCCCCATGGGGTTTAAATGTATTGTTATAGTATGTTTATTAACCATATAATATAAAAATACAAAGAGACATGGTAAATGAAAAACTATTTTACGAAGAGTTAAATCTAAGAGATAAGGTTAATATGGTGAAATAATGCAGTATAAAACCTATTGGTTGAATGAATTTTGACAAATACCCACCTTATCTTCTATATAAATCATTTTAGATCTATTAAAAACCAAAAACTATTTTTTTATAAAATATTATTTCATGCTTTTCCTAAAGTGACCCTCACCTCCCTTATGATAGGGCATTTCCACTTCTGTTAATTTTACACCTCCAAAGCCATTTGGATCTGCGAAACCCTACCAAAATATCCTCCCAAAATTAATCCCATCATCTTATAGGCCTTCTATTTTTCATAAATACAACCTATGGAGCCCTTTTTGATCAAATAAAATGAAATAACCCGAAGAGGAGGTAAATATTTCATCACCCATTTCAAGTTATTTTTTCCTTCCACTTCCATATTTATTTTTATCCATTCAAAAATAATAACTATTGTACCTACTACATAATGAGACGTTATTATAAATAAGGAAGAACCATATTTTTTATTCTATCCATACTACAAATGAACAAGTCACCATACGTGTGTATGTATGAATTACCGTCTCCACATCGTGGTGTAGTTTGTTATTCAAACACATCATTATTTGGATGTGTATAATAATGAATATAACTAATATAAATAATAAATATAACATGTTAATTATTATTTATATATGATATATCATCCGATTACAATCGACTTCACCATTAATACAATGATATTGTTTCTCGTGTGTTTGTACAGATTCCCGTCTCCACGACGCGATGAGATTCATTTCCACGTTCACCATTCAAGGATGATTAAAATATATATATTATTAATAAGTATGTAATATATGATATAATAATAAAACTAGATATATATATATATATATGTATATGTATTTATGTATATATTTACTTACATATAACATATTCACATCCTTCCGTTCAATACGATATGAAAACGGAGACAGCGTTTATGCATATGTATGACCTACCATCTCCATAAACAGTGACTTCCATTTCATATATATATATATATCTATTATAAATATTTATATTATAAATTTATATTATATATAAAACATGTTTTATATTATAAAAGTATTTAAATCATGATATAAATGATACAATCAATAATAACAAGTTAAAACACGTACGATAAAGAATGTGATTATTAGCCAAAATGTTAATGGAAAATGGAAATCATTATTAAATGGGTAGTATACAGTCATAAATTAATCATTTATGATATAATAAATATGAATATGGTTTTATTATAATTTAATAACAAACTATGGTCATTATACAAGAGGTTGAGCGTACCCTCGACCAAAGAAAAGTGCAATGTAAGGGTTATTATCACAATCAATTTATTATTTGAGGTGGTTTTTACGTAAGTATCTACTGGGACCTCGTTATAATCCATATCTTTTTTTTCTTAAAAATTTAATTCAATTTGTTTTAATTTATTACACAATGGGTTAAATTCAATTATACCCTTATTTGACATAATATGGTTTGAATGTAATCTTTCTGTCTTTTTTCAAACAAGGTACTTAATGAAATTTTCGACAAAATTACAGTTAAAATGTTTTTTTAACTTATACGGTGTGTGTGGATATTTTCCCCCATCATAAATTCGACGAAACATCCCTGAATATCATATTAGTATATTTTCAAACTAAATGTTTTCTTTTATAATTACATGACTTCTAAATGAATTCAAAATAGAATGAGAAATTTCATTCAAAAAGTTTTTATTTCATCTATGTCAATATTCATTGATGGATTTTAAAACTGTTTGATGTTGATTTATTTATGATACAGATATTTCCTATTGTATTGAAGCTTTTGTGATATATTTGACTGTGGATGTGTCATTTTTATACCATTCATGGTTAATGGATAATTTAATGACATTTCTTTTGCTAGTTTTAATATGAATGTTTATGTTTGGTTTAAACCTCTTTATATGAGCAATGCATTGGACTTCGTAAGTGATGGGTGGGGACCGCTATAGCTCCTTGATGCACTGGCAGGTCCCATCAAACATATTAGTGTCTTGGTAAAAGGTGTTTAAAAAATCATATTTGTAGTCTTATCATAAAGCCTTGACTATGTGGTTATGATGTCTGGAATTATGTATTCTATCATTATGAAATTGGATATTGATATTACATGTGATTATATGATTATTAGAATATCCATGTGAATAATTTAATGGAACTATTTGACTTATATTTTCCATAATATGATGAATTTTTCGTTTATAATTCTTGTGTTTTAGTCTTATTCCCTGCATTAAATGTTTATGCTTGTTTATCAATGCTTCCTCTATATTGTTATCCTTACTGAGCATCTAATATCACCTCATTCTAATGTTTTTTTCCCAGAAATTGAAAAAGTGTATTATGATTGGTAAGTAGGGTTAATATAGGGGATTAATGGAATTATCAATGAATCATTTATGTTGTGTTTTATTTTATAATGTGTTATGTAACGTTCATGTGTGTAATCTATTTTCAAGACATATAAACTGATTGGCCCTTCATGAAATGATTCCTTGTAAGCTTGCCAATATATTAAAATAATGAATGACTATAGGTTAACTAGGTTGTTGGAGTTAAATGTTTATTGTGTGTGGAAATCAAATTCACATCAAAAAGATTTACAGTGGGACCAATATGACTCCGAGTGAGACATTTATTTTAAAATGATATCTTTTGAAGAAAAAATAAATGGTGAAAAACTGAAAACTGATAAAATACATTAATATAGTTTTGATACATCAGGAATATGTTCCATGACATTTTTTTGAAATTATGAATCACCCTCACATCAATATGATGCTCAGTTTGACCAAAATGTCACAATGTTCTCATTATCTGTTAAAATTGGAATTTTAGTTCAAAACATGTATCACTCACTAGAAACAAAAAAAAATTTATGAAATTTTCTCGATAATTTATTAATATAATAGATAAGTCATTTGTGACTTCTATGAAGTAGTATCATTTCAAACCAACACATGATGTGACTGGTATCACTCAAAGTGCATGTTTCAAGTTTGAAATGAAATTTTATTAAAAATACAAATTCAACATACTAAAAAAATGAGATTATGTATTCATATTGTATAGATACATTAGGATAGTGATCCATATTTAATTTGTGACATGTAGGAGTCATCAGATCCACTTACCCCTTTATGATGTTCCTGATGGAACTCTATATGTGTCATTATTTAAATTAAAAATTAATTTCATTAAAAAGAACAGTTGACATACTACAAGAAACAAATTTCCTTCAAATTGTTTTTATACATTAAAAAATATATATTTACCCATTTATGATTTATGCAGGGAACTGAAGCACACCACAATTCACAGTGTTACCCGTATAACTCCTTGTGTGTCTTTTAATTTAATGTTAATAATTTTTTAATGTTTTTATTCATATAAATGTTAAATTTTTGTTCTTTATAATATTAGTAACATAATATTTGTTTAATTATAAAGGAAGATTTTTTTATGGTGGTTACTTTTTCAATAATAAATAACCCTGGAAGACCTTTTTAAGAGGGGATCCAAAGTGGAAAAGATGATAAAACCATAATTTTTTTAATTTAGTTGTGTTGTAATTGTAAATGTAATAATATATTTTATTGAAATGAATATAATATGGTTTTATATTGTATTCTTAATTAGAAAATTATATCATTTAAATTATATTTTTTTTGTATAGGTTACTAGATTTTGTAGTGTGATGTTATATAATTACCACAGTACTGCTGGTGGCAACTTTATTAGCACTAAACTACTGTAGATAAAGGGAATCCCACTTTAAAATCGCTATCTTTATGATCATTTTTATGACTGCAGAAAACGTTTTTTCTTGTTGTTAAATGGAATCTCTGTATTAGTGGGACTTGGTAATGCATTGATGGAGAAAAACATTAAAATTCCTTGTATTTATATAAACATGTGTGAAAAAATATAGAGATATATATATACAAACATACACTAATGATATATATATATAAATATAATTTAAAAATAAATATATATAAAATAACATGTAGCAGAAATATACTACGAAAAATATCCTTACACATTAAATAGTTTGACACTGTCTATATGAGGTAAAATAAGAAAAAATTATTAACACTTATAAATGTGAGGTGCAATAATACTTTTGAAACAATTAATATTTATTAATTATAAATAAGTAAAAAATAAATGTCCAAAAAAATAAAATAAAATATATTTAAATAGTAAATCAAAAAATATATTTCTTAGAAAATAAAAACATCATCATATAATGTATTTTATAAAATATTTCTAAATGAAATAATATAAAAAATATTTTAATGAATGGGTTTTTCAATTTATAAATACAAGTCAATGAAAAATAAAATTTTCACTACTAAAAATCATAATATATTTGACCCACCAAATATATGGACCTATTATCCATATCTATCCAACATAATCAACCAATATCTTTAATATATAACCTATATGGATATAAGGACAATGTCCTGAATTTGTGCATGCAACAGTGAGTAATAATTCATAGCATGGTAATCCCAAGAAATGAGTTGACCCCATAAATATCCATTGTTTGTGTTCATTAATTAAATACAATGTTTTGAAAACCCAATGTAATCCAACACCATCAACATGAATAATCCTATTACATATTGAAAAATTAACATCAGTCTCACTTTCATCCTTTCCATGAACCACTTCAAATACCCTAGTATAGTTGTACTCGATCGGGGCCAAAAATAGCCTGAAGGGCATTCTTGATTTTTATGTTTTGACAACCAACACATGGAGTCATATCTATGATCAAATAGAATAGTTTTAGAAAAGAATAAACCATTTATACGTGATATTGTAAGATAAAACAAAAAAATCACTATGAAAACAATCTTATAATAGAATATACCTCTAGATGATTTGAAAATAAACATAAAAAAATCATCATCAAGAGAAAAAATATCTATCAGTAAAACCTCACAAAATAACTATGAAATAAGTGGATTATAGACCCACTGGTCACCTATAAATATGGAGTGTCCCATGGATCAAGCACAACCACCACCTGAAATTGTATCTATCCCCTTCCATGGACCAACATAATGTAATCAAAAAATTATCAAAGGGAAAGGTAAGATTTGAGTTAAAAATACATATGGGGTCTCACCAAATTGTCCAAAACAAATTCATTAACAATTAAAAAATTTAGGATTTAAAATTAAATGAAATAGGTAATGAGATAACATTTACATATTTTTTTTATAAAAAAATGTACTTTTAAATCATGCTTATCGAAAATATATCCAAATAGGAAAAAATGGACATTTTATATAATACATTACTCTATAACAAATTTCATAAAAAACATAATCGTATAGATAATGGAATGCATAATAAAGTCAAAACTAATAACAATTGTAATTTAACTAAGGTTGTGTTAATTTCTCGGTCTTCAATTCTCACACTAATCAATCATTTATCATGGATCAAGATTGTGTGCAAATATCCCTACAATTAAGAAAGTGAGACTAATCAATCAAAATCACAGGGGTGAAAATCTCACAAAAAAGGTTTTTTTGAGTCGTCATCATCAATCCAATGTTAGGAAGATAAATTCCTAGTATACATATCCTAATCAATAACTGAAATTTCAGGCTCAAAAGGTCCTTAATAAATCAGTCAATCAATTTTAGTAAAGTAAATCATTTCAAATCAATTCATTATTAATATAATATTTTCCAATTTTAATTTTAAACATGCATTTTATTTTTTAAAAGAAAATCACTATTTTTTAACAAATTCCTTCCATTCAAAACAACATTTATTTATTTTAATGTTATGAAATTTAAACATATAATCATTAAATGAAATTATATTGATATTTAATGATTATATTTCAAAAAATCAAACCACCAATATCATTTACTTTGAAATTGGTGGGGTTTTTATCTATTTACATGACTTATTTACATCAAATTCCAAATATCCTAAAATAAAATATATAAAATTAAATTGGGGGAACAATTTAAATAAATAATTAAATTTAGGGTTTTAATTTTAGGGTAAGGCAATATGAAATCAAATTAAATTAATCACATGACCAAATACACCCCTGCAATGAGAAATTCCAATAATGAATGGAGGTAAATTAGTTCAAAAAATTAAACCCAGAATCATGATCTATCCAATAAAATATCTAATTTTTCAATAATAAGATGATTACACACTCTCAAAATGGAGTGAATGAAGTGGTAGGGAAAACCCAAAATCATGGTCGAAACAATATACAAAATAGGGATCAATATCTTCAATCAAAATATCGATTTGATAGATGAGAGGTTTAAGTGGACAAGGAATCTTCTAGAGAGATTTCAAAAGAAAAGTTAAACCATTAGGATAGAATGTTTGGTGTTATGAATAATAACTAATGTCCTAATATTTTTAAATAAAATTTTAGGGGATTAAAATTCAGTATGCACTATTTCGTGGATGGGCTACAATGTATGTAGTAACCATGGAACCTAACCGAGCACCATTACTAAGATTCTAGATGTGGGGATATTTATACCACATATTAAAATAATTTGGGTTCTCATCATGTTAACAACCACTTTCCAAGGGTTTACATTTTTGAGGGGTTGACACACAATATGGAAAATTCACGGGATGATTTCCAATGCAACAATACATCCCACACCATCTTATGTTATAGACCACATGGTTTTTTTCTAACAATGTCCTAAATTTTCATTGCCCCAAAAATCCTTCAAAAAAATATTTTATCACTAAAAAATCCCCAAAATCAGACAAAAAAAAAGGAATATCAAAACAAATGGTTAGAAGAACCATTACTGTTTTTGTGATGATATGTGAGAAATGTTTTTCAAACATGCTAGTTTATGAAACCTTCTTTGATACTGGTAAGCATTATTTGATATCCTGGTAGATATGTGGTATAATGTTTTTGTTTTTGGAGGTACTTGAGATAAGTTCCTCTCCAGATATAATCATAATGAGACATAATGTTTCCATGTATGTTTAGGAATAGTCACATTCAGGAATAATTCAATTGGAATCTAGTCTTTTCCCATCATTTTATCTATGTATGTCAAAAAAACTAGAATGTTTAATTATGTTCGATGGAATTTTTAACCCAATGTAAATTGATAGATTTAATGATCTACAAAATATTACTAATGTTTTTTTCCTATTGATATTGTGTATCATCATTCCTCTAATAAGATTTTTGAAAAACCATAGAAGGAAGCTAGTGGTGAACTATATTGGGAAAATCCTCTAGTGTATTAGAATCTCAATGAGTAAGTGGTTTATGCCATATATGCTCTACAACAAGTATATTCTTTATTATTATCCAGGGACCAGTAGTGGAACCTTGAGGGGATGAAGATATAGATCATTATCAAGAGTTCCATCACTATAACATCCCACATATCCCAGTCTCAAATGATCCTCAATATATAGATGATTGTTTAAAAAATATCTAGCTACATTTTGAATTATTGAAAATACTTAATACAAAAAACGTGATGGGTGCTAATATAATGCTAAAAGGGCCTATAAAAAGGTAGTGGGATTTTATGATGATAGTGAAAAAACATGGATGTATATAGTATAAATACTTTTGATTTATTTTCATGGTGTAGTTATATCCATAGTATATTATTTTTGGAATAGTCGATGGAGTTCACTAGCCGTCTACAATGTGATAGGAAAAAGTCTCATTATGAAAAGTTATTTTTTGAAATTGTTCAGTTTTCCTATATAGTTTTGATTAAATAAAAGATGAAAAAAATAATATTTATGATTTATGATTTATATAATATATGATATCATGTTTTCACACTAAATTTAATAATAGATACAGATATGTTGGATAGGGAATTGAAGGATGTTCCTGACATGAATGGCATGTTTTGGTTAATGGGAGTTCCCTTTTACCCATGTAATATTTTGGTTTCTTCCTTTAAATTATGGAAGAAGAATGATGAATTTTTTTTTGGTATTGATAGAATTATCATCCAATCCTCTTTCAGTTTCATGAAGAGGCCATATGGCTTCATTCCAATATTGTATGGTTATTCATAAAAAAGGGGTTTTGATCAGAAACCCATGATCTTTGGTTTATACAATCATTCAAGCCACATTAAGATGTTATATAATGTCTTATCTGTGTGATAGTATGTGAGTTTGATATACTATATAATACCAAATATAGGATTGAATATGTTAACATGAGATACTCAAATGAAAGAGGGGTGGGGGTGAATTTTACTTTTAAAAATTCCTTTAGAACTTTTAATGATGGTTATGTTTAACAATGTTAAACAAAATAATTCACAAAACCACTATGTTCTAATCACATGCTTGATTCCAGAAAAGTGATTCAGGAAATGAAAATTAAAAAAAAATGTTTACAAAAACTAAGATTATACTTTAATGAATATAGAATCTAACTAAGTTAGAGTTAATGTATAAAAAAGTATATAAATGTTATACTTTCTCAAAAATAAAAATACACAATGGAAAAAAAAAGCAGTAACACTACAAGTAACAAGAAATAACTCTTTTAACCCAAAGAGGAGGGCCTCCAACAACCCTGGATAAGAGTTCCCTAGATTTAGACTTTCAAGAAAGTATGTCTTACCCAATCCTAGGTAAGACCTCAATATGAAGATCGGTATATGTCTTTCTATCCCCAAAAGCCCTTGATTTGTAATTAAATCGGAACCTCTGACATCACAACACGAAGTCTATGATTTAAAGAAGATAGATCCTCTGCACTAAGAAAGTCTTCATGAAGAAAAGTTTGAACAAGATGTTCAAAACATTCTGCACGAAGCATGAGAGTTTATAAGAGCCTCTCTCTCTAGAAATCACTTCAACAACATATAAGCACAGTTGTCAAAGATGTTTTCAAGTGTTCTGAACTCTTTCAAATGAGCTCCTATTTATAGTCATTGCTCCAAAAGTTGGCTCCCTCCTCTAATAGTCATATTCATCCTTGAATTTTGAAGGGACCTGTACATGTGTCACTCAAACAACGGTTAGTGAGTAACAGAAAGCACGACATTGTTTTATTACTAAACAAGTGTAATCATAACAAAAATAAGATTTTCGGAATGAATGTAAATGAATGTTTGGATTCTAACAAAAAATTGAATTCAGTGTCTATAATACAAGGGTATTCAGATTCTTATTTGTAGAAATTCATAACCTGAATTCTATAGAATTCTAGAGTCTGAATTTCAAGGAAATTCAGAACATGGATTCCCCAAAATTCGGAACCAGAACATTCAAAGTTCGGAGTCGGAGTTCATGAGAATTCGGAGCCAGAACTCATAAGAGTTTATTGTCTGAATTCAGAGAACTCGGAGTCAGATCTCAAGAAATCATAACAAGAATTTGTAATCAGAATTCAGAGTCAGAACTCAGAAGAGTTCTTATCCAGAATTCATATTCAGAATTCGGTGTCAGAACTCAGAAGAGTTCATATCTATAATTCATATTCAGAATTCGGAGTCAGAACTAAGAAAAGTTCGTAACCAGAATTATGATTCAAAATTCAGAGTCAGAACATTAAAAGAATTTGTAATCAGAATTCTTAGAATTTGGATTCTAAAACAGAATGCTTCATATCTAGGAAATTATAGGATTCTGGGGTTTTGGTTTCAATCATAGTTTTTCACTTAAAAAATTTATGATATGAACAATAAAATTTAGGTAGGGTTAATTTCCATGGGTACAGAAATTTAGGATTCTGAGGTTTTGTGACTATTTTGCTTGTTTTTCCTTGGGAATCATATACTTGACTATAGTATTCAGCTTTTTGAATTCATTGTGATCTTCCTATGCTATCTTCTATTTTGATTTGATCCTCTATTCCTGAGAGTTAAGAACTTCTGCATGATCTTTCAGAAACTCCTCTTGTTTCACATGCTTCTCTTCAAACTCAGTCTGGAGATTTCTTTCCCTTTTCCAGCATTGAGCTATGGAGTTCAACTTCCCATTCACGTATCTTACCACTTGAATCCGATTATTTTGTTCTAGACTTTGATTTTACTTAAATCTGTTGGGAGGATCCTTGATTTTGATGTCTTCAGTATGAAATTTCTCCTTTACATCTTCATATAACTGATCAAGCTCACTCATTTCATGAATTGAAGTCTTTGACTATCTGGCTATCTTCTCACATGACTTTCAGTGAGCATCGTAGCCTCTGAAGATGGTTTTGAATTATGATCCTATTTTGACACACTTGTTCATCACCATGGACACCGAATACAATTTCTGATTAAGAGAATATTGGAGCATCTGGATTCTAGAATCTATGCTTGAAAAATTCGTAATGGAGTTTACAAGCATCATCATGGATTGTGCAGCAAAATCATGACCAAATGAAGATGATTTATAATTTGATACTTTACATTGTGATTCTTGTTTTTCAAGCTCAACAAGCTTCTTCTTTGAAGTAACTTCAACTTCAATCTTCTCCACTACAGATATTCTAGGAGTAAACACTTGTTTGCCGTTATCAATTTTCAAAACATCTTCCTCACTATGGGATTCATTCTCGCTTTCAGACAACTACACAAATCTATCTTCATCTACCTCTTCTTTCAGATTTTTAGCCTCAACATCCTCAGGATGAATGAAATCACGATTTAGACATTCTCCTTCATTAATTTTATCACCTTTTTATTCACCTATTTGTTCACCCTTCATTTCATTCTTCTATGCATAATTTTTTTAAATGACAAGCCCGAACGATCTAGCTTGAGAAGTTCGGAGTGAAAAATTTTCAGATGGAGTACCCTTGTCTGGATAATATTTGACTTTCTTAAAAAGATCATCTGTTTTACCACTCACTTATTCTTCTTCTTCTTCTTCTTCTTCTGCCTGTTCCAATTCTTCAACATCATGAACATGTTTTTCTTTATCTTTTTCCAGAGTGAAGAATTTTTTCCCTGTAGTCTCAGGTATAGCCTCTATCATGAAAGATTGTGGCACCTTAATATTTTTAGAAGCTAAATCAGAAGCCTACAAATGAGATTTCACAATCTCGCCCACATATATTTTCTTCTTGAGATTATTCTCTTTTTATTGATTCTCAAGCACTTCAGCAGTTGATTCTTTCAAGGCCTTAGCCTCAGCATGATCCAAACCGAACGGTGGATCCCGTGCTTTTCTATTTTTCTTATCCTCCCTCTATTTTTCTATATCCTCATCTAGGTAGCCTTTATTATTCAAGGGTTTAGGTGGTGTGGATTGGATTTACTTAGAAATTGGAGTTTTTTCTTCTACTTACACATCCATCAACATTCTTTTCCTTCCATCCTTTTTTGATGGTTCAGCTTTATCATCATTTTCTGGAATGACCTCTGCCTCATCCAATAGAAGCTCATAAAACTCTCCTGACTCCTTAGAAAAGCCCATATTCATTATTTTGAACGTGTCCTCACGTAAAAGAATAACTTTACTATTTCTTGGCTTAAAACTGCAGGGGATCTTGAATGATTCAAGACATCGAACTATCAGCATGGAAAGTATGACGGGATACATAATAATATGAGCTCTCAAATTCCCATTTTTTATATTCTCTATTGTAATGAGAATGTACCTCATTAGATTGATTTTCCATAGATATACAATGAAATATAAGATATATATGTCATTATTCTTTAAGGTGTCCTTATCACCTTTTCTCTGTACGAAAAATCCTTGAACCCATAGCTACAGAATCCGATTGTTGACAAATAAGTGAGATATCATTGCGGTCGTTATATCTGATAGCCCAAGACATTCCAAATCATTCACCATAATAGATCATCCTTGATCCTCCGGTAGTTTATGAATGTAAAATTTGGCTTCTCCATCATATGATAAGTTCACCAAGCTAACAACCTTGGTGTATTAGAGTTTATAAGTATCTCTATAACTCTTGAAGGAGAATTTTTACATGAAATCTTCTTTAATGAAAAAAATTTTCTCATAAAATTCTATCAGCAATTCCGGATAGACCATGTCTTGATTTCCAGGCTTTGATATTCACACGATCTCTCAACCATTAAGCTTGATATTATTAGAATTAATAGAATCATATTTAAAGAAGTTCAGATGAATCAACCTTTCCCTGTACACTTGCCAACATGAGATTGGCTTCATGGTAGAAAAATCCTAAGAAGAGGCTTCCGCAGACATTTGGATTGATGCACTTCTGAAGAATTCAGAACGACCTTAAGAAAGGGGGGCAGAACTTCAGCATGCGAGAGCATGAAAACCGATGTGGGACGACCCTTCGGGTTTCTTTTCATTTGCGATAGAAGTGACCTTTCATCTAACAAATCCAATCCAATGGTTGGGAAACCTTATGATATGATCTAACAGTTGATATGATAGCCGTAAGGAAAAATAGAGTATAATCCGAGCTTTTGAGGGTTTTTTTTGGAAAAACTAGAATCCAAGAATTTAAGACACAAAAGAAAATACCAACAATGAAATAATGACAAGAAAAATTTTAAGAAGTAAATTATACCTTCTGGATTTCTAAGAAGATTATTCGTAATAGGTGATATTCCTCTTTAATAACGTTAGATTAAAAAAATTGACTATGAGAAACTTATTACAAAAAATATAATGAAAAACTTTGAGTACCAAAATTCCACTACAATAATTTTGAGTACGAAAAATTTCATTTTAAAAATTTTCATTACAAAAATTTTATATACGAAAATATTCATTACGATAGTTTCAATATGAAAATATTCATTACAAATGTTTTGAAAACTAAATACAAAAATTTTCGTTATAAAGAATATTGAAAACATTAACTACCAAAATATTCATTACAAAAATTTTGAACAACATAATTACGAAAATTTTTATTATGAAAATTTTGAAAACTAACTTCGAAAATTTTCATTATGCAAATTTTGAAAAATTTAACTACGAAAATTTTCATTACTAAAAATTTGAAAAACATAACTACGAAAGTTTTCATTAAGAAAAATTTGAAAAATTTAACTATGAAAATTTTCATTACGAAAACAAACAAATGTACTCCCCCTTTGAAAAGGAGTTTATTACTTTAATGAGATTGGTTCAACATTGAGTTAATAAAAGAAGATTACCTTATAGTTATCATTCCTAAATTCTGTTTATTGTATTAAAATCTATCAAAGGGTATCGATTTTGTAAAAATATCAGAAAGTTGATCTTGCGTTCCGATAAATTGAAGAATGATATCTATTTTTAGTGTGTCATCCCTAACAAAGTGATGCACAATATCTATGTTCTTTGCATGAGAGTGATGTAAAGGTTTTTTACTAAGGGTAATGGAATGTTTATTATCACAAAAAAATTGAGTCTTAGTAAAACTCAAGCCATAGTCTGTGAGTGTGTGTTCTATCCACAACTCTTGGGAACAACAACATCCAGCTACTGCATATTCAACTTCAGCTGTGGAAAGTGCTACCGAGTGTTTCTTCTTGCAAGACCAAGAAACTATGAATATCCTAAGAAATGAAAAGATCTCGATGTACTCTTTCTATCCATTCTACATCTACCAAATTCATTATCCGAAAAACTTTTAAAACAAAATCATTTCCAGTTATATAAAAGAGTCCTAAATCCACGGTTCCCGTTAGGTAGCAAGAAATTCTTTTCACTGACATTAAGTGAGACTCCTTAGGATTTGATTTATATCATTCACATAAGCATACTGAGAACATTATGTCTGGATGGCAAGCTGTCAAGTAAAGTAGATTTCATATCATACCTCTAAAAGTTGTTTGATCTACTAGTTTCCCAGCTTCATCAAGGACAAGTGTGTTTGAGGTACCAATAGGAGTACGTATACTTTAAGTGTAGTCATATCAATAATTTTTAGAAGATATTTAATATACATATGTTGGGATATATAGATTCATTATGGTTTTTGAGATATTTGAAAAATAAGTAAAAATGTTAACTCACCCATATTACTCATTTCAAACTCATATTTCGTTAGATCCACAAAGGAAACAATTATAGATTGGTGAGTTAAACCAAATATAATGTCATCAACATAAATTTGATCAATCAAAGAATTTTTCTTATCTTTCTTTATAAAATGATTTGGATTTTCAATTCCCATAAAATAGTTATTTTGAAGCAAAAATCATGTAAGTCTATCATTATAGGCTTGAGGGGCTTGTTTAAGCCCATACAATGCTTTGGTAATTCTAAAAACATGATCATGATGTTTTGTGTCTTCAATGCTAGGAGGTTGTTCAACAAAAATTTCCTCTTGAACATAACGATTCAGGAAAGAAAATTTTACATCCATTTGAAAAATTTTAAAGTTGAAGAATGCTACAAAGGCAAGTAAAATAGGAATATATTCAAGTCTAGCTTCTCGTGCATAGGTTTCTTCATAGTAAATTCCTTCTTGTTTATTATAGACATTAGCAACTAATCTAGCCTTATTTTTAACAATGATTCAATTTTCATAAAACTTATTTCTGATGACCCACTTCACTCCAATAACAGATGTTTCCTTAGGTCTTTCAACCAAGGCCCAAACATTAATCCTTTTACATTCATTTATTTAATCTTGAATGGATTTTATCCAATCATTATCACCTAATGATTAATCAGTGATTTTTTGTTCTAATTGGGAATAGAATGCTAGATTTTCTACTTCATTTCTTTAGGAACTTCTAGTCCATACAGGTTAATTCACATCAAAAATGAAACTATTACTAGGATTATTCTTTAGAAAAAACTGATTTGGGTTTTATAAAATCTTTTAATCAACATATGGTAGGAAATCTTATGGGGTAAATCGTTCAGAAGTATCTTCTTGGAAATTTTCCTTATCATAAGGATCTTCTATCATAGGTTGATAATAAGTTTTTGAAAACATATCTAAGGATGTATCATGGGGTTGTTTCAAAAAAAGGATCAATTTCATAAAATTTAACATGCACTGTCTCTTCCACAGTGTAAGTGTTTTTATTGAAGACTCTATATGCCTTAGAAGTTGCGGAGTATCCTAAGAAAATTAATTCTTCATATTTTGGTGTAAATTTATGTAGATTATCATTAATATTCAGAATGAATACCTTGAAACCAAAAACCATAAAGTAGGAAAGTCTAGGGTTTCTACTATTCCATAACTCATAATGAGTTTTATTAAGAAAAGATCTAATAAAAACTCGATTTATAGTATTAAAAGCAGTACTTACAACTTCAGCCCAAAAATGTTTGGCTACAGAATTCTCACTCAACATGGTTCTGGTTATCTCTTGAAGAATTATATTTCTTCTTTCAACAACACATTTCTGTTGAGGTGTTCTGGGTGCTAAGAAGTTGTGAGTAATTCTTTTTCTACTACAAAAAGTTTCAAAAATAGAATTATGAAATTTTCCCCCATGATCACTATGAATAGTATTCAATGGAAGGTATTTCTAATTTTTAAATTGGGCTCTAAAACACTTTAAATAAGTAAAAGAGTCACACTTATTTTTTATAAAATAGACCCACGTAAATCTAGTGTAATCATCAACCATGAAAAATATATAATATTTTCCCCAATTATTATGTTTTTGTAGGACCAAAGAGATCCATAGGCACTAACTGTAATGCATCAATTTTTGAGACTTCACTGACTGGTTTAAATCTTGATTTTTGATGTTTTACATATTGAAAAGGCTCAAATAACTTTTGAAGAATCAAATATAAGCTCTGGTATATCCTTAACTAGTCCTTTCATAGAATGTTTGTATATGATCCTAAGGATAGTGTGACCTAACCTTCTATGCCTTAACCAAGAATGATCTTTGTTTTCACTAAGGTAAGGTAGATCTTGTCTCCTATGGACTTCTAATTTTAGTGCGTAAACATTATCTCACCTATTGGTAGAAAGAATAAATTCTTCCATGGAATTGTTTACAAAGCACTTATCATTCCTAAAATTCACAAGGTAACATTCATCACATAACTGACATATGATAATGAGGTTGTGCTTAATACCCTTAACAAATAAAAAATTTGAAATCATAGTTTTTCAAAGAATAATTATGTTACCTATACCAATAATTTCTCCATGAGAATTGTATTTGAAAGTTACTTTTCCTCCTTTAATCATGCTAATATTTTTAGAATAATATTTGATACTAGTCATTTTACTAGAACATCCACTATCTATGTACCATGTATTTCTGTTGGTACCTTCTCTGTTTTCCTAAAAACCAAAGAGTTAGACTTTACAAATCCAAACATTCATTGATCCGGAATTGTTAGACAAAAAATATTTGGGTATCCACATTTGTTTAGAAAAATAAGTTGTATGGAACCCAAGAGATTGATCATTATTCAAGGAGAATTTTTTTCTTCCAATGCCCACCACTTTGACATTTAGTGAAAAAAGGGGCTCTATAAGGAACAAAATTTTTGTTTTTGAAAACTATTTTTTGGTGAGTATAACCTACTCCAGTAGTGTTTCTTTGAGGATTAATTTGAGAATACATCTTTTCAAAATTTTCCTTCCCAAAGGTTTAGTTTTTCAAGAAGTTTATGAAGAGAAAATATTTCTGATTTTAGTCTAATGAATAAATTCCTATCCTTAGGAATCATTTCCTTGGAGTTATATTTTTCCTCAAAACATTTATTTCTAAAATAAAATTCTTAATATCTTTAGAAAGTTCTTCCTTAATATTATTTTATTTCTCAAGGTCTTTATAAATTTTTCCTAAAACTCATATTTGTCTCTATGATCTCTAGAAACATCTGAAATATCTTTTGTAAGAATTTCTTCCAAAGTATTTTCCTTTTCTAATGTCTTAGAAATTTTACAATTTCTTACTTCAAGTAACTTATAAAATCTTTCAACTTCTTAATATGAAGGTATTTCTTTATATTTTGAGGATGATATATCTTTATTAGAAGTACTTTTTATAAATAGTAATTCTTATCAAGAGATAAATTTTTAAAGCCTCAATAGAGCGTACCTTGTCCATAAGACATGTATTAAGGAAAGAAGTAGTAGCAATGAATCCCATATTCATTGGTGCTGAGGAATCTTATTCATAATATTCACTTTCTGATGTATCTCCACATCTAGAACTCCATGTATCATTAGCTTTAAGGCTTTTATTATGCTTTTTATCCTTTGAATTTTTCCTTGGTCCTTTCTCTATTTATTTCCTTATTTTCTATATTTTTCAACAAAGGACAATCAGGTCTCATAGGAAATGTTCTTCTACATTCATTACACATAACTTCTCCCTCTTTCTTATCTCTGTATTCTTTATTCTTTTACTTATTTTTATGGTTATTTTGAGCTAAAATATTGTTCATTATCCGAGCATGATTAGCTAATTCATTCTCAGACTTTTCTGTGTTACTAGATTGTGACTAAATGATGACTTTCATTGTCTTTGATTTAGTTACTCTTTCCGGGGTCTTGGTTTTCACATTTTTATAAGTTGTTGTAAAAGAAAATCCTCCATTTATATTCTTATTCTTAACATTTTCAGTATCTCTCTTCATTCTGGTGTCATGCTGAAGAAGATTTCCAAACAACCCATCTAAAGATATATGATTGACATTCTTGTTCTCATAAATTTCCATCCTCTTGGACTCCCATTCCTTTGACATGATATCTATGATCTTGTCTACAAGAGCCTCATCATACAAACCTTTTTCACCCATTAATTTTAAGCTATTCACAATAGTCATATAACTTTGTTGTACTTTTCTTATAGGTTCTCCACAGGGAATGCTAAAGCTATGGTATTCATCTCTCAACAGAGCTCTTCTTGTTTATATGACTTTAGATGTACCAAAATGTGTAACTTCGATTTTCATCCAGATACTAATTGCAAAATCAAAAGATGATATTTGACTATAGATTTTCCTAGTCATGGAACATAACAATGTATTTCTGACTCTGAAGTTTGATTGGTATTTTTATTTCTCTTGATTCGTAAAGGTTCACAATTCCTTATCCGGAATATTATAATCTCTAGTAATCATTAGATAGTTATCAACTCCAGTATTGATAAAGAATGTCTTCATCCAATCTCTCCAGTACTCATAATCATTTCCATAAAAAATAATAGGTCTGGTAGGTTTTAGATTATCAATAGAACCAACATTTAATCCTTCCATCATTAATAAAATCTTTGGTACATAAACTTTTTAGTAGTATATGTTTGTAAACAATAGAAAATATCCTAAGCATGGATCTAGTTATTGTATCTCTAAGAATGAATGAATCTAAACTATGCGATTCGGATAAAACCGATTCCGAAAATTTGTGAATCCAAAAGTTTATTTCTGAGAACTTTTTTGTATCTAATCATGAGATTAATTCAGATTGAACCAATCCTCTAATACCAATTGTGAGATGGTTTGTGAGTATGATAGACTCTATAATAGAAAATGTAGAATCGAATATGTAAACATGAGATTATCAAATAAGAGATAGGGGGAATTGTACTTTTAAAAATTACTTTGGAACATTTAAAGATGGTTATGTTTAATAAGGTTAAACAAGATAATTCACAAAACCTCTAAGTTAAAATCAATTTCTTGATTCTAGAAAAGTGATTCTGGAAATGAAACATAAAAAAAGTTTACAACAATTAAGATTCTACCTTCAAGCATATAGAATCTATCTAAATCAGAGTATAAGTATAAGTAAGTATAATAAAGTTATACATTCCTCAATAATAAAAATACACATTGGAAAACAAAGTAGTAACAAACAAAGTAACAAGATGTAACTCTTTTAACCCAAAGAGGAGGGTATCCAACAACCATGGATAAAATATCCATTGATTTATACTTTCAAGAAAGTCTGTCTTACCCAAACCTAGGTAAGCCCTCAATCTGAAGATCGATATCAGTCTTGCTATCCCCCAAAGCCCTTGATTTGTAAGGAAATCGGTACCTCTGACATCATAACCCAAAGTCTCTTAATTCAAGGAAATGGAACCTCTACACTAAGAATCTCCGGACGAAGCAATGTTTAACCAAGTAGTTCAAAACATAATGCATGATGTATGAGAGTTTATAATAGCCTCCCTCTTTAGAAATCTCTTCAACGACATGTATGCACAGTTGTCAAAGATGTTGTCAAGTGTTCTAAACTCTTTCAAATGATATCCTATTTATAGGTACAACTCCAATGGTTTGATCCCTCATCCAATGGTCATATTCTTCCTTGAATTTTAGTGGGACCTATACACGTGTCACTCAAACAATGATTAGTGAGTAACTAAAAGCACGACATCATTTTATTGATAAAAAAGTGTAAGAATAACCAATATATGATATTCACAATGAAAGTAAATGAAAGTTCGGAGTCTAACCATAAATTGAATTCAGAGTCTATAATACATGGATATTAGGATTCTATTTTATATGAATCCAGAACCTGAATTAAATTGAATTCCGGAGTCTAAATTTCAATGAAATTGGAAATATATATTCAGCTGAATTCGGAACCAGAACTTACAATGTTGGGAGTCGGATTTCCTGAGAATTCAGAGCCAGAACTCATAATAATCCGGAGTCTGAATTCAGATAACTCGGCATCAGAACTCATAAAAGTTAATAAACAGATTTCATAATTAGAATTTAGAGTCAGATCCTAGAAGAGTTTGTATCCAGAATTCATATTCATAATTCCGTGTCATAACTCAGAAGAGTTCGTATCCAAAATACATTTTCAGAATTCGGATTCATAACTCAGAAGAGTTCTTAACTAGAATTTTGATTCAGAATTAGGAGTTAGATCTTTAGAAGAGTTTGTAATCAGAAATATGATAATTCAGATCCTAAAATAGAATGCTTAATATCTAGGTAATTGTAGGATTCTGAGGTTTTGGTTTCAATCTGTGTTTTACACATAGAAAATTTATAATATGAACAGTAAAATTTAGGTAAGGGTAAATTTCCTTGGGTAAGAAAATTTTCCTTAAGGAAATTAAACAGGGGGTGAAATGAGATTTTCCTTAAGATAAGGTTTTTGTGATTTTCAAAATAAGAAGAAATGGTAATGTCATAAGGAAACCTTATTGACTTAACAATCTCACCAAATTATGAAGGAATGGAAATGTCATAAGGAAATCCTTATTGAATAAACATTATCTAACCCATATAGTGGAACATGAACATCATATCAGAATGGAATAACATTACAATAAAATGATCAAGAACTATTGGGTTCCAACAACATAAATCCTGAATAAAACATCTTCATGTATTTGAAGAGTATCCAGATGATGAGGATGTGAGTCCTATGATGGAGAGAGGTACCATCAGTATAGCCTTATATTTGTCAACTTATTTATTTTATATTGGGTCTTATCATTTTTTCATGTCAACTCGTATTATGGAATTACTAAATTTGACCACAAACATTTTTCATTTTTATGTATATTACTATTCCCCTTGATATGAATATACATAAGGGTATCATATGACCCTTTATTTTTCTCACTCTTTTAGAGATTGATTGCCGTTGGTATTTTATGGTTCTCTACCTTATACCATTCAATATCATTTTCAGGAAGGATGGAAAAATTTCCCATATAGCATGAATTAATTATAATATTTAATGATTCTCCATTACCATGAATTAAGGTGTTTGTGGTTCTTTATAGGTAGAATATGACCTAAGTTCTAGTAGATCACGACCTCTTTTTTCTTAGATAATATCATTAAAATATCAATTTTTTCTACTAACATGGCACAAGAATCATTGTGTAGTGGTATCCCTAAAGATTTCATGTAGTTTCCCAAAATGAACCCTTATGATTTCTTTAACAGTCTAACTGAAAGTTATGTAGATTTTTCCTTTCATTTAGAACATGGTACTAATACATTTTCTATTACTTCTAAATTTATGACATGTGTTTATTTGAAATAGATAAATACTCAATTTCATGAATTGGGTGAAAAGTTATTTATTCACCATAGAATCTAAACATATGACACCAATTAATTTATTAAATAAATATGGCGGGACATTTCCCATTTATGTTAATTACTAAAAAATAAATCGAGTAATAGTGATGAAAAGGTATCCATTTCCATGTTTTAAATATTTTATAGATTATTTGAATGTATTGAAGTGTTTCATGAAGATTAATAGTTGGTCTGGTTATTAGAACCTAAGAATTAAATAATCTTATATTCCAAAAAACATCTTTAGGAGTACGTATGACCCCTAGGGATACCATATTATCCAATTAGTTTGAAAAATTTTCCTATAGTGACTATGGAATTAATTAACAAGATATTCCCTAAGTACCTCAATTTATGAAAAGTGATAATTAAAGATGATATTTTCATTTAATACAAAACCAAGGATGATGAGTGGTGTTTTTTGAGAATAGTTACTGAAATATTATGCGATCATAAACATTATTCCAAAATATAAAAATGTGGTTTGTTAGTGAAAAAATATTCATAGGTCATGAGGTCTAAAAATATGGTATTTCAGTTGATCCTAATAAGGTGGAGGATTTCACGACCTGGGGGAAACCACATAATGTTTTTGAGATTTAGAGAATAATGGTTTTTGTAGGGTGTTACTATAGTATTGTTTAATATTATCAAAATTTTGATTCTCCAATGACCAATATCATATAAAATGGAGTGAGGTTCTTGTGGTATTCAAAATGATAGTGTTTTTTTGATGATTTGAAGAATACATTGACTTATTCACCAGTTTTGAATATTCTAGAGGATGGTATGTGATATGTGGCCCTTTGCAATGAACCACTTTTACATTTGGAATGTGTTCTTCTATAAGATGATCATTTGATATCATATGATTATAGACAAATATGTCCACGTAAGAGAGCTATCCAAATCATGATCATGAACTTGAAACTTTGATGTTTTCTCTTAAGAGTGGGAATAATTATCTTTTTAGAGAAAGGATCACCATATTTTCTAACCACAAACCATGACTTATATATTATAAAAAATATATATATTGAAATATTTTATAGAAGATTGTTGGAGTACCTATAATCTTTTTATTTCGATATTTCCTTGGAAAAGTGAATGACATTATAGATGATTTGATGATAAAGAATATGACCTAATAAAAGAATGAATTGCCAGAAGTGTGTAATATGAATGATCTAATTACATATATTCATATGTTAATATTGGAGGATGAGAACTTGATTATTCTAACTAAGGTTCACTTCATTGCCTCTCTTCTCGAGATGATTTTTGAGATAAATCAGATTAATATTGAATTCTATGACATTATAGAATATATTTATAGTGGCGGGACCATTAGTGGGTGGAGGTTCTATAATGAAAACGTTATTTTTCATCCAAACATCTGTTTTATAAATTTTCTTAGTAATAAAGGCTCTCACGTGGATTCCATAATTACTGATTTCTGGTTCACCCGAGTATGATGAAGATTTTCTATGATATTTGATGATAATTTTGGGGTAAAGTTATGAGATGGTATAGATATGAATATGTTTATAATTATTATCATTCCCAGAGGTAAAGGCCAAATATTGGAAACTATTGGGTTTACTACCACCCATACATATCCATCATGGGAGGTGGATGGTATTAATATGGACTTCATGGTTGGGTTTCTGCATACCCATGGATGGAAAATGATATATGGTCTATTTAACACGTTGGGATTTTGTGGAAAAAATATATTGTAAAAATTAATTTAATGTTTTCAATTTTTTAACTTGAAAAATTGAATTTATTTTTACATAAATGTAACAAAAATCTTGGAAACTGTTACATATTGTTCTGAATTTTTCTTTTATTGTATGTAAAAAAAATTAAAAGAAATGTAACATACTATTAAAATATTATTATTTAATAGTTGTAACATATATCTCTGAATTCTATATATGAATAGGATTAATTATATATATATATATATGGGTTACATATTTATATTTAATTAATTAATTGTTTTCGAATTAATAAAAAATGAAAATAAAAAACATTTGAAAATAAAGGAAAACATTTTCTAAAAAAAATATTTTATACATATATGCATGATTTGACTCAATATATTAAAAAAATTACTTTTAGGGAATAATTTTATTGAAATTTATATTTTATATATTCAATCTACTATTTTACATTAAAATTATATGTTTTCTCAAATAGAAATATGAAAAAATACAATTTTATGCTTAAACCACTAATTTTCTGAAGAGAAGGTCTATCACCATTTTTGGTGCACTTATTTAGAATTATTATTATTATTATTGATAAATTAAATTAAAAAAATTAAATTGGAATATTAATTTTTTTTTTCAATTTTTGGGACATTCCATAAAATTTTCATTTTTGGAAAAAAGTGAAAAATACAGAATTTTAATTGAAAAAAGAATATAAATTTAATATATATATATATGTATATATATTTATATTATATTTAAAAAATTAATGTAAAATTTATTATATTTTAAATCCATTAATAAAATTTAAGGAATTTTAATATATTTTATATTAAATAATATGTATAATCATTTTATATCTTTGTATATGTTCTCTTTAAAACCACACTTTTTCATTGCGTTTGAAAAATTAATTTAAAATTATATTTTACAAATTATATGAATTGAATTTCAAAAAAGGGATTCAATATTTTGAATAATAATAATTTATGTTATCTAATAATTTTTAATTAATTTTTTACAAAAATTAATAGTTAATGTAGAAAAAATTATTCACCACAGTAAAGGTAAAAATGATTTATTATTTTTTAAATGGAAATGAAGAGCGTTAATATTACCTATAAACTTGACTAAATACTATATTTTGTCCATATTGCGGCCAATTATCCTCAAATATTTGATATTGGATCATTTTGGACCCTTGCGACAAATATGAACCATGGTAGCAGATATTTCATGAAAAACAATACGATGTCTATCATCTCCTCGAATCATAAAATGTCACCCTATCCTCTTAATTTTTGTACCATAAAAACCATTTTTTTCTACCCTGAAATTCCAAAAAAATTTCACAATTCCTTCCCTTAATTATAACAAACATATTTTGAAAATAAATCCATTGTACTAAGTGTTTTATTGTAAAAATAATGAGTATTCCTGAACGATACCTAACATTCATCAAAGAGTGTTTTTATTTCATTTCCTCATCCATCGGTTAAATTAATTTTATATTGTTATTATATATTGAAATTATTATATTCCATATACTAGTATTTTTTCACAGGAATTTAAATACCCACTACCATATGTACTTCAATCAAAAGCATTATGAAATCATCGATTGTGTATACGACAAACTACAACCTCGAGACCCTATTTCATTCACTTATCCATTAAAACTTCTCAATGCTAGAAATTGTAATTTATTTATGGTATAATATATAAAAATATATATATGATATTTATTATTTTATTATTATTATATAAAAATTATATAACATATACATTCATATTTTCCATTTTTGGAATATGACAACATCATTGATGTGTAAATTAGACAACCATATCATGAAGTGATGTTATTCCTTCACATATTATATATACAGTATTAAGGATGATTATAATGTTAATATGTGATATATATTACATAAAAAATACTCTCAAATTAAAATATACTATTTACCTTTATTTCTTTCATTTTTGATAATAATATGGAGACAATAGTCATCTGTACGTTTGACCTACCGTCTTCAAGAATAGTGCTTATAATTATCCATAACTAAATTTTACTTTTTTCTGTATAGAAATATATATTTAATATATATAATATTAATATCATTGTTAAAAAATATAATATTATGGAACCATGAAATTGTAAAATAGTTTAAAATATAAAATAAAAACATATACAATAAAGTAATTTTTACACGAAAAATGACTTTAACATGTGATTTTACACAAAAATGAAATAAAAATACATAATTAAATGATACATTGTATGATATATGAGAATTTTAGTTATTTAGAATATTTATAAGAATATTATATTTATTATTCAATAAGGTCAAATTAGTTAGAATGAATTCGATTAATGCGGTAATGATATTTCTAGTCTCACTTTTACTCTAGAGGGAATCATGCCACATTCACCACTCTTTTATTGTGTGTGGTGCATATGTTATTCTATTATATGATATATAAATAATTTACATAATTTCATTAAAATTAATGTTTTTATTTCATCGCGATTATGATTCAAAAGTTACTCAAGCTGTAATATATTTCTGTATAACTTTTTTACTTCTTTGAGACAAATGTCATATTCATCACCTATTTATTTATGTGTTATATATACAAAGCATGAATTAATTTTTTATGATTATTATAGAAAAAATTATTATGATTTATATATCAACTATATTATATCTCAGTCATGGTTTTTTCTGTGAAAAAGATACCAAAACGGTATTCAATGGCCTTTCTCATGTTTTCTTCTCTTTGAAATAAATTATGTAATGAATATATCTTCTCATAAAATTTGTATATAAAGACCCTTTAAATTGTAATATAATGATATTATTTATCCTCATGATTTTTTAATTTTTCTTCTAATGATATCTCTCTGTGGGGAAAACATTTCAATGTTACCAAAGTGGTAATCATTTCATATTACAATCTCTTTATTTAAGGGGATTGTTTATGATTTCATTATTAATGATAAAATACTATGATCCACATCAAAATAAATTCATGATTTTTATTATCTTATATTTATTTCATGAGAATACATGGTTCCCTTTACTCTCCAATATTTATCCATATAACATGTCATGAATCGTCTCAGGTACCCTGGTTACCCAATAACCAAACCGATACTAGCACATCTCGATGGGAATTCAAGAACCCCAGTAGACATTAACTACAACCTGGAATTATAAAACATGGATGTTGGAATTAATTTTTGACAAAACAAAGAAGAATAAATAAAATACTGTAAATATTAATAGAAAATAAACTCCATTGGGGGTATTGTACCATAATTCAACAAGGTATTGACATCCCAATGTAATACAACCCATATACCAAATACTGGGAGAACATCCCAAGTCCCCAAGGACAAAACTCACCAAATCCAAGGTTCAACAGCTGGATCCACCTCTAATAGGTCCATTCCCCTTGATTAAACATAGAAGGAGATAATATAAAAACCCTAAAAGGAACAAGTAGGATGTGAGATAAAAACCAAGTAGGGTCTCACATTAGATCCCATAATAGATATGAATTACTGATTAACAAAAAGGTAGGACTCAATTTAAATTCAAATAGGCTTTTAATATTTTGTCAAATTTAAACAAATCATGTCATATAGTTAAAATGTTGGGAAATACTTTTACCAAATTTTTTACAATTATGTAATATTTCAAGAAAAATGTATTAAATAAAACAGTTGATAAAATATTATTTATATAAATGAATAATGCACATAAATCATATTATCAACATTGGGATATATTTATATCTCAGATATTTAGAAGTTAACCAAATGGTCATCTGCAAAATAGGTACTAATGTTACAGGATATACATCAACACACACTCTAAGTTATTATAAACATTTTTTTATACATGCATCCCACCAAAATTGGAAAAAAAGTGATATGTAAAAATCCCCTCTAGAATGTGGGGTGATGAATTTATGATTTAGAATGTTGTATAATTGTAGAGTGTGTCTAAATTAATCACATACTACTTACGGATTTTATGTCCTCTTACAAAATTAATGATGGGTAGTTTATTTTAAGGTTCCTTAAAATAAAAAACAATCCCATTACCCCATTTAAGAATTCAAATTTTCTATTTAAAACCAAATATTGTTTTAATAAAAAAACATTCCTTTATAACAAGTTGAAACAACTGGGTTTTTATAAAAAAAACATTAAGCTATTTCCCCTAGCATGAAATCAATCTAATTCCAATTCCATAAATTTCACAACTCATTTGTATAATGAAATTCAACAATTTAATCGATGTGGTTCTCATAAAATATAAAATATAAGTTAAATAATTTAAATCAACCAATTTTCATAAAAATAACACTAATTCAATGGAATTTGAGTTTTTTCTAATCATCATGCCAATAAAATTCCAAAATTTACAATTCAATATAATTGGGTATTGTTAAATAAACTTATCGATAGTTTCATTCATTGAATTTTAATAATAAATTGAAATAAATCAATCAATTAAAGGTAAATGAAACTTGGCTTAGAAGAATGAAATAACATTCCTTTTTCCCAAAAATAAAACTCTGGCCAAATCCCACTAATAAGAAAGAAGGTGTTGAAGACCTAAAAACAAAGCCTAGAAATGAGATACAACATCAAGGAGAAAAGATAAATCAATTTCAAGATGATCTAATCAAATCACAAAGGATGTGAATGATAGAATGATTAATAACTAGGGATAAATTTTTCCTAGTAATCACAAATCAAATTCAAATTACTATCGAACACAAAAATAAATGGTCTGGATGGTTTAGAGTGAACTTTGATCTTCTTGGGAAGGATTAAGGTTGAAAGATGTTAAATTATAGAGGATCAAAAAAGGGAATGATAAGTTGTTCTACCTATTTGTAAACTTTTTTTAAGTAATATACATCTTGTAACCCCATTACATGTCATAAAATAGTTAATCTCCTTAACCACCTAAAAATGTATTACTTCGAATTGAAAACCAATTATAATTTCATCACGATGTGTAATGAATCATCACTACGTGTAACAATAATTATGTGAAACCATCATGGTATGAACATAGATTCCATTATAGGCATTTTAATGTTGTTACACAGTTTTGTAACCCGCCTTGAGCCAACATAAATGGCAGGTTAAATATGGGAGTCCAAAAAACATCTAACTTAACCATTGTATGTATCATGTCAACTTCTTCTCAATCCTATACAGTTACCTAAAATTAATTAACATGAAATGTTTAAATATGTACCAATCATATATGTAAATGGACCTAAAATAATTGTTCAAAAATAATGTCTTCTATGAAAAATAATCCTTTGGTTCGAAAACACTTTTATTTACTTTTTTTCTAAAAATATATTCAAATTTTTTGACAATTATTTAAATTTTATATTAAAGGAATTTTGACCCATTTTTTAAATTTTAAAAATTTGATTTTAAAGGAATAATCCATTTTTTATAGATATTTCATGTTTATATTTTACTAAAATTGTTAACGGAATCACTATTTTATTATGTATGGAATGAATGAAATATATTTCCCTCGTGAAAAATATTTATTTGAATCTTTATTTACAAGTTTTCATGGTTGTTTTAAAATAATAGGATTTTAAAACAAGTTTCTATTTTAAAAAGGGGTTTTCAATGTGTAATGGATATTGTTCTAAAAAATTGTTTTAAATAATTTTTTTAAGATTATTCTATATGATTTTAAGGTTATTTTCAAAATAAAAGGTCTTCCAAAATATTTTTAGAATTTATTTTTTGTAATGTGATTCTCAAAGAATTCCATCTTTCATAAGAAACATTCCATGTTATTATCATGAAAATACATTCTATATGTAAGATTATATCATATTATGTAACATATTTTTTTGGGATATAAACTACGAATAAAAGTTTAATTATTTATCCAAAAGGTTTATGTTTAAATTGGCATTATTTTTATGAAATCCATTTCTATTCAACATGTTATAAAATCATAAAATTATTGTGACAACAACTACCATCTCAATGAGATATGAAATTATGAAATTATAAAATTGTTATTAAACCTATTATTTTTCTATAGGTTATGATATTATAAAATTCTTATTCAGACAAATTAATTTAATTGGTTTTTACATGATGAATGTTATATTATCTTTTATAACCCATATTTATGATTTTAATAATGTGATTGGTGGGAACTATTTCCCCTACAGTTAATATGGTGAAGATTTATATCTCATTAGATACAAATTGTATGAAGTTCTCCATGATTGATCCACTAAGGGAAATAGATGTATCAAGATACACTATAGGAAACAGGTGTGTCCAGTTCCTAAATGGTAAATAGGTTCTATTCCAAGATTCACTATATTAATAGTAGTGGAAATCAACAATGATGTATGATATGGTTTCCTATATTTTTGATGGTTCCACATATTTATAAATTGAGATTATGGTTCATGATTTATTTATTACGATTTATCACCCTTATGGGCCATATTTTCTGTAATAATAACTTTTAATTCTATGAATCATGTTTATAATATTTTATAGATATGTTATGAACTTAATAGGTTATTTTCATGATCATATAGCAGTATGGTTATATTATTATTTCACATGATCATATATTTATCTTTTATGTTTTCCATTTTTTAATATATGATATCTCCATTCCTTAAGTTTCATTTACCCATGTCATGAAGAATGGTTTTTTTGGGTATGACAATGAATTGTACAAAATACGACGATATATTTTCCAGGAAATTTATGATCTATCAGATGATTATAAAATTGGGTTCTATTTTTTGAATGGAACTAAAATATTATGTACCTCATGTGTCTATTTGTGTAATGAATTTAATATTCATCTATGAAGATGTAATATAAATGTACAAGAATCTTGGGATTCTAAAGTTGATATTAGAGAAATGAGTTTGTCAAACAAAAGAAATGATGATGTGAAAAAAATCATTGAGATTCTTAGGGATATATCTAATGATATGACTAGGTATTTATATAAGGATATGTATAAGGATGACTGTAATTATAGGAAATCACCTATGATTTTTGAAAAGGATAAATAAAGTGGTTTCCAAAAAATTATAACCCTCTTTGGATACTACATGTTGATGTGTTTGTAGCCCCAATAATTTTGAAGTTTAATAAGGTTAAGATTTATATATCATTCCCTAAAAATCAGAAAATGATTGACATAATAGAACCTCTATAAGAAATAGATGTGTCTTGATAAAATATGGGAATGAGATGTGTCTTAATACTCTATGGAATTGTTTACAATCCATAGGGTGAATATTTATATTTCACCAGATGATTAAAATTGACATGTTTGGTATGTGAAAATCATGAACCACCTTATAGTATATAAGGCTTATTGATAAGTTAATTTTGAAAATATAGTGAACTTTTTTATATATTTTTGGATTTAAATATTTTGAAGTATCATATGGTCTTCCATTTAAATAATGGTTCAGGTTAATAATTTTTTTGAGGATTTAGATATTAATGTATTAATTCACTATATGATAATTTAACCATATTGGATAACGAGTACAAGTAAATTTTTTATGATGATAAGTACAGATATATAGAATGAATAATCTTTATATTTTTGGGTCATATGATCCATTAGTTCTTAATGAAATAAATGTTCACCTTTATTTCGTTCTGTAAGATCTAAAGTCCAAACTGGTCATGGCATAAGAAATGGATGTGATTGTTCTTATGAAAGGGAATGAAATCAAGTATGTATACCTTCTTATGAATATTCATAATCATTATGAAAATGATCTTGATCTAAATTTTTTCATTTCTCAATATTATATTACGATATAAATGATCCTTTTCAGTATCGTTTAATTTATAAGTTAACAGTAACAGACCTCCTCAATACCGTCCAATTATTGGTGTTCATTGATCTTTATCACTCTCTATAAATTTTTATAATTTGCTTCCCATCCCAAATGTTCATATCCCACTTATGTAATCTTATGCTAAGAATTAGTTATGAGTTATTTTGGTTATCCATTAATATTACAAAAGGAAATTTGGAACTTCATTTTATTATACATTTTTACGATGTGGGCATATTTGGGTGAAATGCAGTTTCAGTGTAGGGGTAGAATGTAAAATATTGAGATTTTTGAATTTTTTTTTAATTAAATTTAGTCTTTTAGATATTGCATCAAATATGAATGAAAAAAATTTATATTACTATATATACAACCCTATGATTATATTGTGTGTCATGACCCATCCTAGTGGCCCGTTCTGTGACTACCCCATGCCTGACTTCCATAGACCAGGGGCTGGCAACTAGCACCGAAGGAGTAAATCCCAATAAAAGGGAAGGAATTGCCTTTATATAAGAAAACAATCACCACAGAGTACGCAAGATGAAGTAAACACTAAGTAAACTGAGTATAAAAGTAAGTGGTGAAAATTAAATGGGCCTGAATACAAACCCAAATGAAAGTACAATACAACTAAAATGGATGTACAACAGAAGTAAAGTAAATTAGCAACCACTGAGCCGTC
This sequence comes from Viscum album, assembly GCA_963277665.1. Classification (NCBI taxonomy): domain Eukaryota; kingdom Viridiplantae; phylum Streptophyta; class Magnoliopsida; order Santalales; family Viscaceae; genus Viscum; species Viscum album. The sequence goes on along the minus strand of OY728128.1, from coordinate 1,295,760,975 downwards.
CTCCGGCTATCCCACCTGATGGGTGGGTACAAATAGTCTTCTCAGCTCCTCGGGTATGGCTGTCTGCTCTGTGTATGTCCCGCCTGATAGTCCACCTCCAGGTACTGTCACGCTCAATAATCCTCAACCACGATCAATGCTTTTCATCATCTGCAACCGAAACGATGTAGTGCGGGAAAAGCCCGTTCAGAGGTGAGTATACGATACTCAGTAGGGACTATGCGACCCCTGTAGGCCACCTAGAATCCAAAAAGGATAAATCAAAAAGGAATGATAAAATTATGATGTATCAACTAACACAACTTAGGTATATACCCATACTAATACCTAAGTCATCAATTCCAGTTTGGATCCATCTTCCGAGCCCATGTTCAACCCAGTCCCCATAGGAAAGTACAACCCAATCCACACAAGAAAGCACAACCCAATCCACACAAGAAAGCATCTCAATCATTTCAATGATAATGATTTAAATTCAATACTCAGCTCACACAGGTATACTACTCTTGAAGAGGGGTGGATATGATATATGTAACCTCTGAATCATCTCCCATGCCAAACCCACATAGGTTCCAAGTACAGAAGTCGTCGCTGCCGAACCCCCATAGGATCTTAGTATAGTAACCATTACTTACAAACCTATGTAGGATCCAAGTAAAGTCATCATCACTGCCGAACCCACGGAGGATCCAAGTACAATCGTTCTCACTACCGAACCCACATAGGATCGAAGTACAGTCATCATCGTCGTCGTAGTCGCAGCCAGCTCTAGGGTTCCCGCACACAGCACAGTTGATTCCAGGATGGTCCACTCCATGAGCCAAGGGGGGTCGATATATCAACTATCACTAATTTCAGAGTTGATGTATCACAACATTCCATCTCGTCAGAAGGAACTCAACACGATAGACGGTGCGTCAATCAGACGCCCAGTTTAAGAGATATTGGCTTTTCCATCCTAGGGGCACGATTGGTTTTTAAGCATAAACCAACCTGACCGTACTCCAGATGCATCCAAACCACAAATGGAGTAATCCAAAAGAACCTTATCACTAAGATGAATTCAACATAACTGACATCATGTCATTCGATCTTCCGGTCATTAATTTATAGGCATTTCTGCTCCAAGGGCCCGGTTGGTTTTAGGTTCAAACCACCCTTCCCATTCCCAAGCATTGCAGAAATCTTGATTTTAATATATCGAAATGACCGTCTTTACCCAAGAAACCCTACAAAACTGATGGTGAGTTGATCAGAGGTCTGTAGCCCATGATATGGGTGTTTGAATGAACCTGTCCAAAAATAGGGGGTTTGGGACCGGTCCGACCCTGCCCAATACCCCCTTGGTCGACCCGGCCCGTGACTGGGCGCAGCCTGTGGCCCAGCACGGAAGCCGAACATGGCTCGGCTCGAGGATAAGCAGGGCACAAAGGGGGGGGGTCGCCACCCCCGGTTTCCGAAATGGCTGCCTGTAATGGCCGGCCTTGTGCAACCACGGGACCAGAGGGGGTCCCGCCTGTAGGTAACGCTGGTGGCAGACGTAGCTTCTGTCCAACCGGCACCGCTGACCTCCCCCTTCGCGGCCCCATCATGGTGCTCTGGCGTGGTGCGACGGTTCCACGCCCCATCGCAGTGGCCCTCTCCTGGCCGCGGCCTTCTTCGGCCAAATCGGAGCTGTGCGACGGCTCTACGCTCCACCACCTCGTCCCACTCCAGTCGTGGTCCTCTTCGTTCCCACGCGGTGGAACGACACTGTGCTACCTTCACCAAAATCAACAACAAAGATCAAAAATAAAAATAGGAGGAGGATCGGCCTTTTTGTGCGGTCCGATCTCATTTCGTTATGATGATAACAAACAGTCATATTTTAATCCACGAAGATTGATAAATAAAACTTGATCTAAAGTAACCCCTACCTCGAAGAATGTTTACGGTTGTCAAGATTTGCGGACATTGGAGTCGTTTCTGTCATCATCGGCGTCTCCACCCTTTTGGCAAACGAAGAAGAGGATGGAGAAAACCGGAACCGCTGAGTCGACGTTCTTCATCGGAAAATTAGCGTTATTCATTGAAGTGGAGACGTTCTTCGTGAGAAGATGACGTTATTCAAAAATTTGAGCTCTCTATCCTCCAATCACCAGCACAACAAGCTAACCATGATAAAATAAGTTTCTCCTTATTTTATTTTACTTCTCCAAGCTTCTAAAAATTTAAAATTTCAAAAAACTAGATCAATTAATTGAAGAGGTGTGTTGGAAATATTAAAGAGGAGAGAGGGGAATGTTACATTATTAAAGGATAAAATTAATTAATGGGAAGTTGACATGTATTTATCATTGGAGTTAAAAAGGGTTAAGGGTTATGGAATGTGAAAGGACGGGGGCTCGTGTGGGCCCCAAATTCCTCATAACCCACATGGGAAGTTGGGTTGTTGTGGGACACACCAAAAACATCCCATGAGAGAGTTTAACATCTAATGTTAATAAAATATAATTGTACACAATTATATTTTCTTATCACTTAAAGCCCAAAATTTAACTTCTTCTCCCGAGAAAACGCAACAACGGTAAAAGTTATCTTAAGAAAATAATGGTGTTGAGAGTTCATCGGTGCCCTCAGATTTCAAATCTGGGAATTTGTTCAAAAGATAGGAAATCCCACTTGTTCGTTCACTGAATGTACCAGAGATAAACTTCTGAAATTGATTCCGGGAACACCAGGAATTGGAATCATGTGTCGTCAAAAACTGTGTTATCATAAAATCCCAAAGAATTGTAGAAAAAAAAATTCTTCAAATTTACGGGTCATTACATTACTCCCACCTCAGGTCATTACGTCGCCGTAAAGATACATCATAAACTAGGGAAACAAATTAGGGTACTCTGCACGTATCTGAGCCTCCCGCTCCCATGTGCTCTCCTGGAGGTTCCCGTGCTGCAACCTGATGTGTACTAGAGGAATTGATCATCCACGTAGGACCTGCTCTTATCGATCCTCAATCTCCACCAGGACCTCCAAAAATGTCACCCCATCATCGATGTCCATCTCCCCGTGATCAATGATAAGTGTTGAGTCATGCACGTATCTTCTCAGCTGAGATACATGGAAGACGTCGAGCACCCGGTGCAACTGAGGTGGAAGATCCAGGCGATAAGCCACCACGCCTATCCTGCTGAGAACCTGGAATGGTCCGATGAAACATGAAGATAACTTGCCACCCTGGCCAAATCTCCATAATCCACATCGAGGTGAGACTCATAAGAAAATGTGGTCACCATCCTCGAAATCTAGTGATCTCCTCCTCCTGTCAGCATAGGACTTCTGTCGTCTCTGAGCAGTCCTCATCCGCCCCTGGATGATCTGTACCTTCTCCGTCATGGCCTGGACCATCTCTGGTCCTACAAGTGCTAACTCCCTAGGGTCTTTCCAGCACAGAGGTGATCAGCAAGGATAGACGTACAATGCCTCGTATGGTGCCATCCCGATAGTGGAGTGGTAGCTGTTGTTGTACATAAATTCCACCAATGGTAGGTGATCCTCCCAGCTGCGACTAAAGTAAAAGACACATGCTAAAGCATGTCCTCGAGAGTTTGAATGGTCTTCTCTGTTTGATCATCCGTCTGAGGGTGAAAGGCGGTGCTCAGCCGCAGCTGCGTCCCAAATGCCTCCTGCAGCCCCTTCCAATGTCGGGATGTAAAGAGAGAATCTCGATCAGAGATGATATATGATTGAAAACAATGAAGCTATACAATCTCTTGAACTTTGATGCATCCCATGCTCTTCACATAGCCCTTCTCTCTGAGGGGTAAGAAGTGGGCCAACTTGGTGAGTCATTCAATGATCACCCAAATGGAGTCGTGTCCTCTTGAATTATGTGGAAGTCCCATCATTAAATCCATAGATATCCCATCCCACTTCCACTTCGGGACGTCTAAGGGCTATACCAATCCTGCCGATACCTCGTGCTCTACCTTCACCTTCTGGCAGGTGAGGCATCGTGAAATGAACTCTGCTACAACCTTCTTCATATTCGGCCACTAGTGCTATCGCCTGAGATCCTAGTACATCTTCGCCACTCCCGGATGTACCGCCAAAGGGGAAGTTTGAAACTCTCTCAACACATCTTCATGTAAAGAATCAGGTACCATGGTACGACCTCTAAAAAGGATGACATGCACTCCTCCTATATAAAATCCATCAGGTGTCTGCCCTGTGGAAATATGAGCACGTCGCATCTCACAGTCAATGTCCCCAAGTTGTGCCTCTATGACCCACTGATGTATTGGAGAAGTGACTGTGTGTGATTGTAGTGTGGCTGCCCCATCTCAATCCATGAAGAATATCTGCAATGCAGCTAGTTGTTTGGTCGCATCTACAAGAAGATGGATACACGACCTCCTGCTGAGAGCATCAGCTACAACGTTCCCCTTCCCAGGAGTATAGACTATCTCAAATTCATAGTCCTGGAGGAACTATAGCCATCGCCTCTATCTCAGGTTCAGGTCCTTATGCAAGAAGATGTACCTGAGACTTTGGTGATCAGAGTAGACAGTAAAGCACTCGCCCATCAGATAGTGTCGCCACATATTCAATGTGAAGACCAATACTGCTAACTAGAGGTCATGGGTAGAATATTTTAGCTCATGCTACCTCAACTGTCATGATCCATAAGCGATCACTGCCCGATCCTGCATCATTACCCACCCGAGTCCGGTCCCTCATGCATCATAGTAAACTACGTACCCTACTCCCTCCTCTAGTAGCCACAAGTTGGGTGCAATTTTCAATCTCGGTCTCATCTCCTAGAAGCTTTTCTGACATCTATATGGCCACATTAATGGTTTCCCCTTCTTTTTCAAAGCTGAAAGTGGTGCTGTAACTCTGGAGAAGTCTGGCACAAATCTCTGATAGTACCCATCTAGACCTAGGAAACTCCACACCTTCGCCATGCTTTTAAGTGGCTCCCATTCTAGTACTGTCTCGATCATCGTAGGATCCACTGCATCTCATTCCTTAGAGATGACGTGCCCCAAGAAGTGGACCTCTCGAATCCAGAACTGACACTTCGAGAGCTTACCATAAATCTGGTACTCTCAAAGTGTATCCAATACAACCCGCAAGTGGTAGGCGTGCTCCTCCTCAGTAGTCGAGTAAATCAATATGTCTTCGATGAAGACTATGAAAAATCGATCGAGGTAAGGCAAAAGGATCTTGTTCATGAGACTCATGAACACTGCTGGAGCATTGGTTACACAGAAAGTCATAACCAATAACTCATAGAGGCCATAATGACACCTGAAGGTCATCTTCTGCACATCCTCATCTTGAACTCTGAGCTGATGATAGCCTGACCTGAGGTCTATCTTTGAGAACCATCGTGCTCCCTTGATCTAATCGAAGAGGTTGTCAATCCTCAAAAGTGGATACATGTTCTTCACAGTCACCTGATTTAGGCGACGGTAGTCGACACACAGTCGCAAGCTCCTGTCCGCCTTCTTGGCGAACAAAATCGGGGATGGCCAGGAAGAAACACTAGGTCGAATGAATCTCTTTCCCTACAAGTCCTCCAGATGTACTCATAGCTCACGAAGCACAGCAGGAGCCATAGGATATGCTGGGGTAGATATCGGGGTTTTCCCGGTGTACATGTCAATATAGAAGTCTACCTCTCTGCGAGGAGGTAGTCCTGGAACATCGTCAGGAAAAACGTCCGCATACTGATCCACCACAATAGGAAAACTCAGACTCCACACATCAACTGCTTCTAGTATGAGACTAGCCAACTTATGGGTGATTGGATGTCCTCTCCTCTGCGTGAGTCCATCCTTTGCTACAATGGCTCCCTTCTCGCTGGTAAAGGTGAACCTGCTCCCATCGGTGCAGACACACTGCACCTTGTGCCTAATACAATCGATCTGATCATGTACCGTAGATAACCAATCCATGCCCAAGATGATGTTGTAAGGCCTCGACGCCGCTACAAGAAGATCCCAGCCGAATCTATCGCCTCCTAGAGTATAGTCACACTGGCGGAACCAATGTGTAATCATCGAGTCTTCTCTTGTAGGAGTGTCTAGCCGTAAAGATCAAGCCAACGGCTCTGTTGGAATCGCAGAGGTCCGAACAAGTGCAGCGGAAATGAAAGAATGACTCTCTCCTGGGACTAAAAGAACTACAGAAATGGTGGGCAGGACACATATAGTACCTTAAATCATCTTAGGTGTTTTGTGGTCATAGGGCTCCACTGCCAGAAGCTGAGCCTACCTCTTCTCACCAGCTCCCTGTGGTCGGGGTGGACCTCCTGGTGGTGGTGGTGGTAGAGCCCTGAAGCGTCTTCCACCACCTGCTACTCAGCAAGCTCCTCTACCACATCCACCTACTCCCTGCGGACCGCCACGGACAAACCTATGCCTCTGCCTGGATGGTCCCTCAACCGTCTGCTGCTCCTTTTCATGGCGAGTCGGGCCATCACGAGCTATGTGGCCCTTCCCACCACATGCATAGCGCTGTCTGCCTCTCGTATTACTGGATCTATTGCGTGTGCCCCTCACCTCTGAACCAGTACCCCGAGGTCACCCAAATGATGGTCTGGTCCACTTGGACCTCTGTGACATCTTTCTACTGCCGTCTAGAGAAGACTCCGCTACGTGTCGCCCTGTGGTAGGTATTACTGCTGGTGTAGGCTCAGCAAAAAATCTCTCCACATGAAGGGCTTTCTCCGATACTCTTGCCTGCGTTAGAATTCTGATGAAGATCATCGAAGATCTAATCTCATGCCTCAGTCCCTGCTCGAAGGTTCAGGTTCGGAAGAATGGTTCCCGTACCATGTCAGTGGAGTAGCACGAGAGGTCGGTAAATCTCGCCATGTACTGGGATACTGTCATGCTTCCCTGCCTCAGATGTAGTAACTACTGGATACGCACCGCATAGAGGGAGGATAGAACGAACTAAAAATGGAAGAATCTCTCGATGTCCGACCAAAGTAATTATGGCTCATCGTGCACCTAGAGCATCAGGATCCACCATCTACCTATAGCAATGTGGAGGAGACTTTCCGCAAGGATCACCATAAGATCTGCTGCTGTCCCTACCAATCTGAAGACTCGAACAACAGCCTCCAGCCAATCCTCGGCTGCCTGAGGGACCGTCTCTCTATGGAACCTGGGTGTTCTATGATGCTGAAACTTGTGTAGTGCACTCAGGCGATGTGCACTCTCAGCTGATGGGGGTTGTGGCATCGGTGTCTCGGCGTGTAGATGTACCGCTGGTGCCTCCTCTGTAATAAGGCCCTGCACCGAGGCATCGTCGCTCGGTGGGATGCCATCTCACAAAAATCTTGGAACCCTAGCTACCTACCAACATGGGGCCATCCTGAAAAGAAACAGGTGTTCCATGGTAAATAATGTATACCTGGTGAGCAGACACAATGTAATCACAATGAAATCTTTTGAAACACACATGCAATCAATATTTTCGTGCACTGAGTTGGAAATCAGAAGTCAGGGTCCTAGTGTATGGATACGTCGGCCGCCGCACCAACACTAGACTCCCTGTACTGATAACCACACTCAATACCCTTAACAATATGGATTCACATAGAAGAAATTATCAGAGTCCTGAGTTCTACGGTAGAACAGACTACTCTGATACCCATTTGACAAGACCCATCCTTGGGGCCCATGTTGTGACGACCACAAGCCCGCCTTCTATGGCGAGGGGCTGGCGACTAGCACCAAAGGAGTAAATACCGATAAAAGGGAAGGAATTTCCTTTATATAAGAAAACAATCACCAAAGAGTATGCAAGATGAAGCAAACACCAAGTAAACTAATTAAAAAAGTAAGTGCTGAAAATTAAATGGGCCAGAATAAAAACCCAACTAAAAGTACAGTACAACTTAAAAGGATGTACAGCAGTAGTAAAGTAAATCAGAAACCATCGAGTCGTCCTCCGGATATCCCACCGGAAGGGTGGGTATAGATGGTCTCCTCAGCTCCTCAGGTCCGGCCGTCCGCTCCTTGTACATCCCTCTTCATAGTCCACCTCCGGGTACAATCTTGCTCCACAAGCCTCAACCACGATCAGTGTCTTCCGTCGTCTGCAACCAACACGACGTAGTGCGGGAAAATCCCGTGTAGGGGTGAGCATACGATACTCAGTAGGGACGTCGAGACCCCCGAAAGCCTCCCAGAATCCACAATGGATAAACCACAAAGGAAAGATACAAATACAAATTATTAACCAACACTACATAGGTATATACCCATACATAGACCTAAGTCATCAATTCCAGTTCGGCTCCAACTTCCGTGCCCAAGTTCAACCCAGTCCACAGAGGAAAGTACAACCCAATCCAGACAGGAAAGCTCAACCCAATCCACCAGGAAAGCATGTCAATCATTTCGAAGATAATGATTAAAATTCAAGACTCAGCTCACACAGGTATAATACTCACGAAGAGGGGTGGAGATGATAGATGTAACCTCTGAATCTTCTCCCCTATTGAACCCATGTAGGATCCAATTACAGAAGTCGTCACTGCCGAACCCGCGTAGGATCTTAGTAAAGTAACCATCACTGCCGAACCCACATAGGATCCATGTACAGTCGTTATCGCTGTCGAACCCACAGAGGATCCAAGTACAGTCGTCCTCGCTGCCGAACCCACGTAGGATCCAACTACAATCGTCATCGTCGTCGCAGTCGCAACTAGATCTAGGGTTCCCGTACATAGCACGCTCGATTCCGGGAGGGTATGCTCCACAATCCATGGGGGTTCTATACACCAATTTTGAAAAAGTCCAGAGTTTATGTATCACAAATTTCTGTCTCATCAAAAGGAACTCAACGCGACAGACGACGCGTCAATCGGATGCCTAGTCTGGGAGATATTGGCTTTTCCGTCCCAGGGGCCCGGTTGGTTTTTAAGCTTAAACCAACCCGAACATACTCCAGATACGTCCAAACATCAAGGGGTGTAAGCCAATAGAACTTCATCACTAAGAGGAATTCAACTTAACTGACGACACGTCATTCAGATGTCCAGTCGTTAAGTTATAGGCATTTCCGATCCAATGGCCTGGTTGGTATCGGGTTCGAACCAACCTGGCCATACACAAACATTGCCAAAAGCATGAGTTTAATATACCGAAACGACCGTCTCCATCCAAGGATCCCTTCGCAACTGACGGTGTGTTGATCGGAGGTCCTTAGCCCATGATACATGCATTTGAATGAACCTATCCGAAAATAGGGGGTTTGGGCCCGGTCCGACCCGGCCCGTTTGGGCGCAGCCCGGCCTGACTGGGCACGGCTCGGCCCTATGGGGAATGGCCCGGCCTGACCCGCGGCGGGGCGCGGCCTGGGGCCCGACTCGGAAGCCGGCCACGGCTCGGCTTGCGGTCGAGCGTGGCGCAAGGGGGGGCCCTGTTTCTGAAACGACCGACCTTAATAGCATGCCTTTTGCAACCGCGGGACCCGAGGGGGTCCCGCCTCCAGGTGGCACCGGTGGCCAATCGGCCCTTTGAAAAACTGCCACGACTTTTGTCCGATCAGCGCGGCGCGACAGCGCCGCGCACCTCCGCTGCGGCCCCCCTTGGTTCTTTGGCACGGAGCGACGGAGCCGCGCCCCTCCACTGCGGCATGCTTCTGGCCGCGGCCTCCTTTGGCCAAACCGGTGCGGCGCGACGGCACCACGCTCCACAGCAACAGAACCACTCCACCTTTCCCAAAATCATAAATGAAGATCAACATTAAAAATGGGAGGAGGATCGGCTATGTTTGTGAAGTTTGATCTCCTCCCGTTATGATGATAACAAGCGGTCATATTTTAATCCATGAATATTGATAAAGAAAACCTGATTGAAAGTAACCCCTACCTCTAAGGATGTTTACGGTTGTCAAGTGCCATGGGCGTTGGCGTCGTTTCCGTCGTCATCGATGTCTCCTACCTTGTCGCGAAGGACGAAGAGGATGGAGAAACTTGAACCACCGAGTTGACGTTCTTCATCGGAGAAGTAGCGTTCTTCGTTGATGTGGAGACGTTGTTCATGGGAAGATGATTTTCTTCAAAAATTAGAGCTCTCTTTCATCCAATATCCAACACAACAAGCCAACCAAAATAATATAAGGTTCTCCTTATTTTATTTGACTTTTCCAAGCATTTAAAAATTTAAAATTTCAAAACACTAGATAAATTAATTGAAGAGGAGTGTTGGAAAGAATAAAGAGGATTGAGAGGAGAGTTACAAAATTAATGGATATCAGAAATTAATGGGAAGTTTCCATGTATTTATCATGGTATTTCAAAGGGGTTAAGGGTTATAGTATGTGAAATGATGGGGGCTGGAGTGGGCCCCACCTCCCTCATAACCAAACATGGGAATTTGGGTGGTTGTGGGCCCCACCAACAACTTCCCATGAGAGATTTTAACTTCCATTATTAATAAAATAAAATTGTACACAATTTTATTTACTTCTCACTTAAACCCCAAAATTTAAATTCTTCTCCCGAGAAGACGCATCAATGGTAAAAGTCATCTTATGAAAATATTGGCGCTGCGAGTTCATCGGTGCCCTCTTATTTTAAATCCGAGCACTGGTTCAAAAGATAGGAAAACTCGCTCATTCGTTCCCTGAATGTACCCGAGCTAAACGTCAGAAATTGATTCTGGGCACACCGGGCCTCAGAATCAGGTACCGTCAGAAACTAAATATTCTTAAAATCCAAAAGAATTAATGAAACAATTTTATTTGAAATATACGGGTCTTTACATTGTGTTTCACAAAAATCCATATTTATATTGCATTACACCCATCACCGAGTTTAAACAAATGATGACATATTATTAAAATAGTTTTATATGATAGTTATCACCATGCTATTAGAATGGTGGTTATAAATATGATTAAATAAATTTTAAAAATAGATTTTTTATACATGTATATATAATTAATTATTTTGTGATAAATTATCAATAAAAGAATAGAAAATTGTTTATAAAATAAAGGGAATCATTTTCTACAATCTATTTTTATGAACATAAACTTGTTTTACCTAAATAAATTAAATAAACCTATTTAGATGCATTATTTGAAAGGAATTTATATAATATATATTTAATCAAATATATAGAATTCATTTTATGTGTTCTCAAAAATGATATAATAATAAACCAAATTTTAGGCTTAACAAAATATTTTCTAAAGAGGATGTTTGTGGGTTTTATATGGGGAAATTAATTTAAAAATAATTTAGAAATGTTTAAAAAAATTTATTTTTTATAATTTAATTATTTTTTCAATAATCACATCAAAATTATCTTATGGTTAATTTTTGTAGTTTTTAGGAAAATTATAATTTTTTTATTTATAAAAAAATACTAAATTTTAATTTATAATTGAATTTTAAATTAATTTACTTATAAATTAAAATTATTTTTTATATTTGTATTAATATAAAATTTTCTCGATTATAATTTATTTAATTCAATGTAGGTAACTGTATTTAATTTCATACTGAATTTTGATATTAAATCATTAGTATCATATGAAAAGTTTCTCCTTGAAAACATTAATTCTCTTCATGTCTACAAGATTATTTTTTTAAAAAAATTCTACTTATGGGAATGTATTTTAAAAAATGGTTCCATATTTAGATTCATCATAAAGTACATCATCTAATATGGTAATATTAATTTTTTTCTTTATTAAATAGTGAATTTATTAAAAAATAAATAATGTAGTTAAGATACAAATGGGATTGCCGAGTGGTCAAATAAAAAGATAAGGGTAAAAAATACTTATACAATTTTATATAAAATATATTGGGACATATTTATATAATTGAAAATCTGTTATTTGTTAATGTCCGACAAGAAAACCTTGTGAAATGGAACACATGGGAGAACTAAATTCTTTTAAAAATGATCATTGTGTCCTCCACATCTTCTAAAAGGTCTTCCCGTACCCTCTCTTATGCGTATCTTCAAAACCATTTGGTTTGGACAATATATGGGAAAAAATCACATTCCAAAAACCCTACCCTCATCATAGAATCCTGATTTTTTTCATAAATCATTCATAGTAATGATTCTTTTGTAGACCTAAGGAGGATACACAAAAAAGAGGTAACAAGCATAAAAAAATCAAATTTCATATGCCACCCCTTTGGTTATTTTTATATAATGATTACATACTATCAAAATTCTATATAATAAAATTGGATTAATTTATATTAATATAATTACCTATAACCATATAAAATTTCATCAAATGGGCTACGAAATCATCATTTGTGTGTACGGTGGACTACTTACTTAAGAAATGTTGCCATTTATTTCTCCATTACCACAAATCAAGGGTAAACATAATGATATATTTATTGTTTATATTTGACATATATGATATCTAATGTGTTATTATGATTCCTAAATTATTATATCATAGATGACATCACATTCCCCATTTTGTGGGAATACGATAATGTGTTTTGGGTGTACGATGGACCACCACCTACTGTAGCGATTTGATTCATCCACATGTTACATGTAAGATATTAAAGAGGAGAATAATAAATATATGTGACATATATGAAATTTAAATTATTTTTTAATTGTTATATTTCATTTTCTATTATTTCCCACAATTGCATAAAAAAATGAAAACAATGTTAATGCATATGTTTATCCAAACATCTATTTGAATGTTGTGTTTCATTTTCCATCAATAAATTTTATGTATTAATATATAAAAAATATATAATTCATATATATTATATTTATATCATGGTTAACATTATGAAGATTATATATCTATTATTAAGGTAATATGACAAAAAACAATAAGTCAAAACATATACAGAAATAGTGGTTATAACCAAAAAGGAAAAATTTACATGAGATTGTTAATAAAGAGTTAATAAATATATAATTAAACCAGATATAGTATGATATGTGTAATTATGTTATTTAATATTTGTATCATATTATTATATTTATTATACAAGGGGTTCAATTGAGTTTGGAGGATGTGGAGACTTATGGTAAGGGAATTCTAGTTCTGCTTTTATTTTTAAGAGAATTTTGTAATATTCACTAAACATTTCTTTTGTGTGGTTTATATAATACTCTATGACATGATTTGTGATTAATATATCTTCTGTAATGATCAAAATTTTACCATTAATGTTAATTTTTTGTGGGTATTAGTATTAAAATGTTACTATTGTAGTAATGGATTTCTGTCTAACTTTTTACTTTTGTGAGACATGTGTCATATTACACACCAATTTATTTTCAGTGGTTTATATACTTCCAATGAAATCAATTTATGATCATTATACTGAGTATTATTTTGATTTAAATACCCATTTTAGTATCCCACTTTAATGGGGTTTTCATTTCAATATTTACCAATGCGGTAAGGTAATGTTTTCACAATTTGACTTCATTGAGACATATGTTATGTTTTGAAATAAAATTATTTTACAAGGTGTATAGAAATAAAATTTTAAATTAAATATAAAGATATTTTTTATACTTGTGATGTTTTTTGTTTTATATAATTATATTCTATCATGAAACATACATTTGAATATTACAAACATGGTAATTGGTTTATGTTACATTCTTCTCCTATATCAGGATTACTTATAATCACGATTAAGATAATAAAATTTTATGATCCTTCTCACAATAAACTAAATAATTTTATTCTATTATTCTTATGGTTTGATTATACATCTCCAAATCATTTTTCTCTCTTTATGTACTCATTATTTAAAAAAATTCATGAACAATCATTTTATAATTTGAAAACACATTTTCTTCAGGAACTGAGGTTTGTAAAAATGTTTTCAATTATATTTTTATAATTTTTGTAAATAATTCATTAAAGGTATTAATACCTATGTTTTACTTTTTTTAAAAAATTTTACAATAATATTCAAATCATTTTCTAAATAATTCTTGTTTTTTTAACAAAAAAATTAGATTGAATTTTTATATTAATATGTTTGTCATAAAGGAAACATCCCATAATAATGAAATTTATATTACTTGAATATTAGTATGTAAAATTTTAATTTTAATTTTAAATAAAAGGAATTTAAATTTTTTTTCTATATGATGATTTTTTCTTTGCAGAAAGGATATTTTTCTCCATAAATTATTTAAATCGTTTTTAGTGTTTCCATTATATGTGTTCTTGGTTATTGTCTAATAAAATGTTTTAGAATGTATTTTATAAATTTTTAAAATTAAAAAGATATTTTTAATGAAAATTTAACATCACCAAGAATGGTTCTAAGGTAATATCATTCAAAATAATTCTCCATCAAATATAATATCATTTAATGAAACTTATGGTTTTTATGGTATATTAACTATAGATAACATTCTTATCTATTGTATGAGTGGTTTATTTTTAGGATGTAATTATTTTTATTAAACCTCTTTCTCATACACGTGTTATACGAATATAAAATTATAATGAAACAAACCGCTTTCACTATGGTCGTTGAAACGATAAAACGATTAAATGATTATAAAACATAACTCTTTTCCACTGGTAGTAATATGATTATATATTTGTGAATACTATTTAATTTCATGGGTTATGATATTATGAATGTTTTATTATATTTTGGAAGATATATGTATAATTTTCATTACATGATTTGGCAGAACTATAAATCCTTCCAATGCATTGGTGAAATCGTTATATCACATGAGATACAAATGAGAAACAAGTTAATGGTCTTGATCTATTATGGTAAATAGGTGTGTCTTAATCCACTATAGGAAACATATTCTCCCAAATCCACTATTGAAAATAGGTTTTCCCTGATCCATTGTAGGAAACATGTGAATACATATCCCCAATGGGAAATAGGTGTATTGTCTGGGTTTTTGACAGTTAAAAATTAAATTGATTCCTATATTTAGAATGGTACCACACTTTTATGACATGATATTATTGTTCATGATTGATATATGATGATTTATCACCCTTATATTCATTTTTTTTAAATGATAACTTTTTATGACTTGAATCATGTTCATGATCTTTGAAAAGTTAGTTATGAACTTCATATGTTATGCTCATGAAAACATACCCATATTTTTATCATATTCATTTATATGATCATAAATTGATTTCTATTATGCATACCCTTATTAAGGATCTGAGCACAAGATTTCTTCTTGTTTTATTTCCCCAGTTCATAAAAAATGAATTTATGTAGTCTATGTCTATAAAGAGTACAAACTGGAATGTTATTTATGAGAAACCATTAATATATTACTCTAGATTATAATATTTTATTCCGTTATTCCAAATAAAATAATATATTATGGTCTGTTGTTGTTTTCTTATGTAATGTATTTAATATTATTATAAGATGATTTAATATCCATGTGTGGGAAACTTGGGTCATTATTGTTGGTATTAGAGGAATGGTTTAGTTAACCATTAGAAACTAAGAAATGAAAAAATTACTCAAATCTGTAGGGTTATTTTGAAGGATATTTCTAGGAATGTATCTAATGCTTATATTAAGACTAATAATGATTTAATGTTTGGTAAAATGACCTAGAATTATTTTATTGGATATATCAAGTGTTTTTTAAGATCCTGCATTAATATCTAGATAATATATGATGGTTTGGTTTTAACATAAATGTATCTATAGATAATGATACTAAAAACACTATATTGAGCTATAATCGATTGTAAACTAGTGAAAAATAATGATTACTGTTGTATACCAAGTTTGACACTCTAGGGGGATATTACTGGTGATTAGAAAACGTATTATGAACCATCATAAAAGATTTATATATGTGGTGACTATGAATATCCTAGGATAATTCTATAGAGTCATATATTTAAAATAAGTTTTGAATGTTTAAGTATATCTAAAAATGTTATTTATCATGATTATGTGGTTTATTAAATTTATTATTATTTATCACAATATAATTATTGTTTTAGTCCACAATAAGTACCAAATGAAATCAGTCTAACATTGACTGTTATAGAAAATTTGATGATGATCATCAAAATGTGACGATAACAATAGTGAAGTATATTTTGATTATGACTAATCAATTGTCATAGATAATTATTAAAAATTTGTTTCATTACCTAATATCATACACACCATAGAAGAGAAGGGTGGAATTCTCTAAGGGTTTTTGTAATGTAAGCCATGGAGGAAAAACGATTTAGTTTCATATATACCTAAAATGTTTGAAGATGCAAGATTTGGATTGTCTTAAAGGGATGGGAAGATGTTTTATGGGTGGAAAATTACAACACAAAGAAAGAAATTGAATATAAAAAATAGAAATTTTGGACAACACAATGGATTAAAATAATAGTATTCCTAATGAATCATTATCAATGGAATTTTTTAAATGTGGAAAAATCCGTAATTATGAAAATATATTTCTTAAAGTGAATACTCGTGATGTAAAAAAAGGTTGTATGAGGAATGGCTTTTTGTAGATCATGAGGATACTAAAAAATGAAATATTTAACAACTGAAGTATTAATGAATATGATGGTGAAGACTTGGAACTTATTTGAGAAGGATGTTGGTTGGTGGATGTATTTATGTTTTGTTAGTCAAGAATTATGAAATATGTAAGGTTCATTCATATATAAGTAATTTATTAATGATTTGAAAAAGAATATGTTGAATGTTGCTGATGACGATGATACATTATTTAATTGAAAGTGCTTATTTTATAAAAAGCAAAAAAAATACATAAGAATAGATTTTTTATACTTATAAAACAACCGCAATCTCTTTTAAAAGAGTTATAACAATTTTAAATATATCATACAAAAAATACATAGGAATATATTTTTTTAAATGGATCGCTTCTCAAAAAGTGTAGCTTGTCCTTGGTATGGTATAGAATAATAAAATAATAGATATTCTACTAGAAGATTTATTTATTTCATTTCTGAAAATTTTGAATATACTTATACTTTCATTGCATTATGATAAAATATTGAAATTTCTCTTTCTACAGATAAAATATGGAAAATATATATTCTAAAAACATTATGAAACATTGAATAATATGATCAATATATTGATCTTTTATATATTTTAATTCTCCAATCATGTACTTGTTGAATATAAATATTCATCACATTATTTCCCAGTAATAGGAAAGAACATCTGTCTTGGAATAATGAATAAAAAATTGTTATTTTCTAATGTTCATGTGTTTTTACTTTTCATGAATTAATTTAGAAAACTATAATGGTGACATACGAAAAATGTAAAAAATTTCTTAAACACTATCTATCTATTCACCTCTATACATAGTCTATTAGTAAATTAGATATAATACAATATATGATTTCTTCTGTTGATTTCTTATGATCAAAACATTCCTATATGATTCAAACTTATAAATACAACATGATATACCTTGGTTAAAAAATTTCATACTTTAACATTGGCATTTTATTTTCACCTAGTATATTTTTATAAATCTATGTCTATAGAAATTTAACATTTATTGACAAGAATATACATATATATACACAGTAAATTCTTCAATTTTATCAATTCAATTGAATAAGAACTAGTGGGAATTAATATTTAATAACAAGATCAGATGGTTATTAATTATTCATGAGTATTATTCATTATCCTCCCAAATTTTAACATAAAAAATATTCAACCACAATAATCAAACATTAGTTAGAATCATATATCATCCTTCCTTGATATATGAACATTGAATGACCATTTTAACATCTCTAAAATTGATATCCTTATAAATGTTTCATAAAAAACATTGGACTTGTTAAAACATTAATGACCATATTTTTCTGGTAAAAAATTGTAAAAATTATTGTGTCAAAGGAGACATGGTCTCGTTATTCATATACAACCTTCATAAGAAATTTTCGAAATACAATCTCAGACGCTGCCTCTGTCAAGTGACATGAATCAGAAAACTATGTATATTACCATCATACTACAGCCTATGTCTAAAAAAAATTATTCAAAACATCTATTTGATGAATTTATCTGAAACAATATATTGATGGACAATAAAATTGTATCAGTATTATGTTTTTTACGATATTTTTCAATTGAATTTTTTGGATTATTATTCTTCCATTTGGTATTTTTCTATTTTGGACTTCGTGTATTTATAATACTTATATTTTTACTTTTTTGGATCACATTACTCTATAGCATATATATGTCTCAAAAACTACAAAAATGTGTGAATGATAAAACATCGTAATTCCATAAATTTAATTCTTATTGGAAATCTAATAAAAAAATTATCATCAGAAACACAATCCAATATCATTTATATGGTGAAATCCAAATAAATTCTTCAAATCATCATAGTATTATCTTTATATATACCATAAAATTTATTCACCATCCTTATCACACATGTATCATGATATATTTTTTTAACTCATAACAATGAACAAATTATAAATTTAATATAATTAAAACCCTTTTTTCTTCACCAAAATTTCTGTTAAATGGAACTTTTAAGAAATAAAATAAAAACATTTAAAACGTTTTATTATCTCAATATCACATTTCAGAATCATCTGTTTGATGGTCTTCATTTAGAGAACCCACTACCTCCTTCTTCATATGTTCACATATTTTTCGAATTATTAAAAAATTTGAATATATATGTGTGAATAAAAAAAGAAAATATCCTTGAAATAATATATAAAAATTGTTTGCATTGTCATGATACCTCCATAAATCATGGTGTAAACAATTATCCCATAATGATATTACTATAATATATTGGTCATAATTCACTAGAACA
Organism: Viscum album; assembly: GCA_963277665.1. Lineage (NCBI taxonomy): Eukaryota > Viridiplantae > Streptophyta > Magnoliopsida > Santalales > Viscaceae > Viscum > Viscum album. Next base: position 1,295,742,139 of record OY728128.1, on the reverse strand, counting down.
TTATAAATTAGCAAATGGATTATTTATCCCACAATTATAGGTATATGTGAGTGAAAGTAGTGTGTGAGACATGAATTATTGAATAAAAATACCATGGAGTCCATAAGTAGTGAATTAAGAAAAAATTTCACACACCTTGTCAAAAACATGTTCTTGTATATAAGAAACTCATCCCAAATAAAAATTAATCTTCTAAGAATAATACTTCTTATATATACACACACAATTTATTAATAAAAAATTTATACAACCACTTCATCATAATATTAGAAATGTTCATAATTGATAATATTATGAAATAATTGGATACCCCTTTTATGAACTCCCCCAAAATAAATGCTTTCCATAAAATGATAAAAATGCACAATAATGGATATAATTATTCTAAAAAATTATTCTCCACCTTGAATACACTATATATGACGTAATAAAGAGGGTATAGAAAACACACATTATTTATTAATATATGGAGGTTGAATAACGATTATCAACTATAGGTAATGATACTTTTCTAATTGAAATTGTTTTGTGACGATATAACTGGCCAACTCCAATATAGTAAAAAATACAAGATTAGTTCATTCTTCTCCACATTCTCTTTGATGAAGTGATATTATATGTTAGTATACATGTAACTAAAAGAATTTAGTATCTTTGTTGTGTGATTTATAGAACATTAAATATAAAAAACAATGATTTAAGAAATATTCAAATAAAAAAATTTCTTCCAACCATTTCTTCATCTACATAAATATTGTTGTGGCTTCAGTGGTAGAAATATACTTAGTTAATACAACATTTAGAGTCCATAAATTCTATTTATTAATATCATAGCTAGAAAATATTTCTCCCATGAAATATAAATCACCATAATTATATTTTCTTTCATCGAAACATATTGTCAAACCTATATATGTGTAACAAAATAAATTAATCATGCCTAATCTATCATTTTTTCACCCAAAATTAGTTATGAATTTATCAAATTTGAGAATATATTTTCCATACATGAGATGAGATTAGTTATGTGCACTCTGATACCAGAAATAATGTGTAACAACATACAGTATATCTATCCATAAAGCTGTTAGATACAATAATATTTCAAATAAAATTTATAAAATATTGATGATCAACCTCATTCCTTCCCCATATTTCAAAACTATAGTTCAACTAATATTGGCATTGAAACTAGATTTCATTCTTCCTTTTCAAACATTATTATATAATACTTATAAAATTCTATAGATATTTGAAAATATATTAATTCCTTTTTTAGATTTGAAAGATAATAAAATATATAATTTCTCTTAACATGTACACTTCATAAAACATCTTCACTTCCCCAAAAAAAATTCAAATGTTTAATTATCATTTCCTATATTAATTGTTTTGTGAAAAATTCACAAATAGGGAACCATATTTATTTTATTTTTTATATATATTAGTATCAAATATTTTTTATTGAAGTTTAATAGCAATATGAAATTAGCCAATTTTGAATAACAATCTTTTAAAACATTATTTATACCATAAAAATCTTATATGGCTTACAGACATAAATTTATTCTTCCTGGAGAATTAATCCAAATGGATATTCAATGTAAACATATTCACAAATCTCTTTATTAAGAATAGTTTAAATTAAATGTCTATGAAATATTCTATATTTCATTATTTAGAGATTACATTAAAAAATCTAACAGTTTTTAAGATTTCAATATGAGAAAACTTCTCATAAAAATTTATTCCTTCGACATGTGAGTAACCTTCACCAAACAATACGGATTTCCTTCTTATAACCTCACTATTATAATTCAACTACATTCAGAAAAACCATTTTTTACCAATCAGATTGTTATTGATTCGTTTGGGTATTAGTTCCCAAGTATAATTTTTTTAATTTTATCCATCTATTCATTCATTTCATATATCCACTCTCTATGTTCAATACATTTTTCTACATCTTTTAGTACAACCTATGAATATACGAATGTATGTGAACCATTCTTAAATTATCTACTATTTTATACCTACATTCATTATCCCTCAATGTTTTAATAAACATCCATTTTCATAATTAATATGGTATTATATTGATGTAATTTTCTCTCACCTGTTGAGATACATGAGTCAGAACCTTCACCATGATTGGATTCAAAATTTTATCTATCAGTATGAACATTTTAACATGCTTTAACTACAACTACTTCATCATTCCTTTCTTCAATATCTCAAACTATTTTTGAAATATTCCAATCAGATAGTTCTAGAACAATAAAATCAATTGAATCGATAAAATTACTTATGTATTTATTATAAAACATGTATTATCTATAATTGGGACTGTATAAATGAAATATAACACTAAAACCTCTATAATCAAACTAATTAGGATTCCCACCCATGATATTACAATTTAGGTACTTTTGGAAACCCTTTTGTTCTTAATACATGGGGTTTCATTTTAATACATATCATAATGGGTCAAATAAGAGTTAAACTTATATAAACATCCATTCCAAATAGAATCTATTGGTCAAATTTATTTCCTAAAAAATAATGTAAAGTATCATGTTTATCTAATTTTTTCATTTAATCTCTTCCAAACATAAATTTACTGTTTTATAAACAACATATACATATTTTTGGAATGAGGCACTAAAATCGTGATTTTTTCTATTTGGAAGATAATCTATGAAAATAAAAGAAATATATTCAATATTATTATCCTCTTTAATCATCCTTATTGAGTATCATAATTATTATTTACACTTCTCTTAAAACTCATAAACATGTTTAGAGGTTATAATTTTTTATTCAATGAATTATTCAAGTAATATTAGTAAAATAATTTAAAAAATAAACTAATTATATCCATGTGTCAATTCTTTACTCATGGTCCCACAAATAATAGAATGCATCAAATACATGGAAGATTTGAATGTATATCAACATTATTATGTTAAATGTTTTTAATATTCCATTTATGGGAAAAGGAAAACACAAATATATTCTTATTTTCATATCCAAAATATTATGAATACTTTATATATTCATTGGATTCCTCATATTCCTCTGATACATACTCCTTAACCATTAAAAAAATGTTGATTTTATCCCATTAGGCTAAAATAAAATTGATTTTTCTGATAACCGACTTGATAATAATTTAAATTTGTTCATCAGAATCTCATTAAATCATTTATGTCATATATTCACATAAAAAAATTCAATTTTTTTTTAAAATATTTGTTACACTATCGTAAAAAAGTTATGAAACACTCCTCATATTATGATGCATCCCATAAACAAGGCATGATTGGGGTTTTATGTTTTCTTACAAAATAAATGTTTTTTGCAAAACAATATTTACTTCTAAGTGTGTCATCATTATAAAATGTCATTTTAAATTATTTAAAACCTAAAACATTTTTAGAAAACATCACGTCTCATGTAACATGTAAAGGGAACCCATTATTGAAAATCCAAGGCCCCTATAATTTTATCTATTATATTCATTTATATATATTCACATAAAAGATTTTTGAAATTTGGTACCAAACTATTTCATCAATTATCAAAATTATATATCATTTGAGAAGATGTCAAGGTTGATCACATCATTACAAATAGTTTCCAACGGTTGAAATTTATTTTCAACCATCAAACTAATTTTCTTGGTTACCTTGTTTATGATTGTTGAATCCCCCCTTATAATTTTTCTAGTTGTTTCTCATTTATTAAATGTATAAATAGAGATTTATAAACAAAGTTTTTATATTCATAAATCCACAAAAATACAAATAATTACCACAGAAATCACATATTTTTTATGTTACATAAAACCATGATTTTGGTTTCTTCTTTTCATAAACATACTTACATTTTAGATTAGTATTTATTATTAACATGTGTTAATGTAATATTTTGAAATTTTATTCTTCATATTATATATAATCCAAGTCAAAACAGAATCACTAGAATGTGAATATTTGGGTACATACATTGTGACCACTGAAACATTTAGTTGTTGATCTCGGCATGTTTTTCATACATACATGGAATTCATAAATCATTTTCATTTTTTGAATATTTATTATTTATATCATCCTTTTAAAGATAAATAATTTTTCTTCTTTTTATGTTTACACTTCTAAAAACATTCAAAATATTAATTAACAGATTTTTTGATGATTACAACTTCATGTATATCATTAATTATTATTTCTTAAACATTAGATTGTTTATCATCCTTCAATATAAACATTTCTCTGAATAAGAAATTGAAATTAATTTTCTATAAAAAAATTCATCACATTGTTAATTAATATAAGAACAATGGAGTTATATTCAGAAGAATATTCTTGATTTTTTCTGAATGTTTTAATTACACCAACTTCTTTTTACAACACTCATGTGTTACAATATTTCTATGAAATTATTTCACCTCTATTTTTTTGGAATGAATTCATTTTGAGTTTATTATTCTTATTATGGAAAAAAATATTTCATCACAGGTGAACTATTTATCATTTTCATGTATAGTAATAATATTTTTAATAGTTTCATCACTGAGGTTTAGAGAATATTCTTCACAATATTCATCTGTATCATCCTTATACATATAATTTATCACATTTTATAATAAAAATTATTATAATATCTTGTAGGATATGAATTAAATTTTTATACCTTATACATAGAAGATATTATTTATTTTTTGTCAATGTAACCACTTTATTAAACATTCATGAATTGTGGAAACGTTGCCAATAAATGAGATGAAAATATATAGGAAAAACACTTCAGTGATAATATCCATTTATACATTCATGTTCCTCTTTTAACATATTTAGAAAACAAGGACATAATATCCTCATGCTATTTACTAACCACTTGTTTAGTTATAATGTCACAATATTCATATTATTATTTAAATTTATTGGACATTCATTTGATAATAGATTTGAAGGAATTTTCTCAATCATAATTTTTATTTTATTCATATATTTTTATCTTCTTATTTTAAAAATTAAGATAATTTTATAATGATAATATAGAGATATAGTTTTTTTATCTCAATCTTCCAATGACATTACATTTTCATAAAATTTATCAGTATGTATTCATATAGCCTTTTCAATAATAGATGTATCTTCTAATTTTTCACTAAAACATACTATAGTACTTACAATTCCATTCAACCTTATAATAAATTCCCTTATAAATTTAGAGTCACTAATCATAAAATTCCATCCTTGGTCCACAATATTTAAGGATTTTCTTTCTTTACTTTTAAATTTTCTTCATTGTTTTTTAAAAAATCCCAGATTCTGTTATCCATTTAAAATCATTTACCTGTAAGAAAATAAATTTTAGATAGTTTATAAAATAAATAATTTATATATATACAATTATTCAACAAATATTTATTATTAATAACTATTAGAGGAACTAAAACATCACAATATATGAATATATATGTTGAAACATTGAGAAAATCATATCCAACGTGTATAAGAAAAGAATGAATTATTTATTTCAAAAATAGTATAGTAATTTAAATCAAATGTAAGAACCCACATACACATAAAATACTTCCAAACATCCTTGAAAACATAACATTTTTAAAAAATGAATTAAATATTCAATAAAGGAGCCTTCACTCTAATACTATGTAAAAGATCCCATCTAGATATCTATGATTATTGAGAATGGTATGGGATGAATCAATGATCATTTATTTTTATTTGAACATACAATTAAAACAACCATTACATCTTGTCAAAGAGTTATTTATTTTAAAAAAACAAGGACCATCCATTGTAACATGATAATTTACAATTTTTACTAATCAAAATAGAGTATTTTGTAATTGTAATGGTGTGAATATAATAAAAATCCACATAACACACTAGAAAAAAAAATCATTTTTATGTTGTCACTGTATGCATGGAATATCATTACACTTGTGTTTAACTATAATAAAAAACATAATTCATGAGATATCAGCACTAATAATAAATTTAACAATGATTTAATATCAATATCAAATAAAAATCACCAAGAGGCACAATATGTTTTCAATGATCATATTTTACAATATCATAATTTCAATTCATGAAAATTATTATCCATAAAGTTGTTTCCTAGATATTGGAATGAAATTCCCTTTTATTCAACTATATAAAACTATATTTGTTCTAATTTTTAATCAGTTTCCCTATCTGATCATCTATCATGAAAATTCTATACAATTCTTAAGAATAAAATAAAATATTCTTTTTATACATTGTTATGTTCACATATATAAATAGTTTATCCAATACACCTAATATCAAACATTGTTTTATAAATTATGTCTGCTACCTATAATCACAGAATCATTAACGGATTAAGATTACAACAACCAAGTTATTTATTTGTTACAAACTCTCTATACCCAAAATAATATTATTATATTCATCTAATATCTCTATTGAAAACTATTTCTATATAACTTCATCTTGTACAAATGCGAATATTAAAAAACTCTACAATTAACATTCATCCATTATGTAGATTTCTTTGAAATATCACAAATGGAAAATACAATTTAAATTCCTAAACAATTAATATATAAAATACACAACTACCACTGAAAACAATTTGATCTGAATTTTCTCAATGATTATACAGTAATTGGGATGATTCTCACAAATTTGGACATCCACATATATTACAACGATTCTTCCAACCCTATATATAATGGTATCGTCCTAGATTCGGGTGCGTCTCTAAGGTTCCCTGAACCCTGTTGGTCACATAACCTAAATCACATTTTCCCAAACCCAAGAGGCTACTGACTAGCAGTGAGGTGAAGGTATGATAATGGGGAAACTATACCATCATCGATAAAGTATACATAGTGGAAAAAAATAGTAAACCAATGAAGAAGTATTAATACCATAAAATAGAAGTAAACAACAGAAGACTATAGTAAAAAAGGAGCATATTTATAAATGATTCATGTCACATGTGTCTAGGAAAACATCCAAACAAGTCACAATGCTATAAATACATTACAAAAACAAAAGTAAAAAAATTATGTAATCTCTAACAGCATATCAAGAATCATCTTGGTCCCGTTCTCTCTGTCTCTAACAATAATCATGTACCTGGTTTAGAAGGGAACATGATCTTCTCTATACATGAAACCATAAAATCAATTTTTTTTCAAAGAATGCCCCAAATAGGGTTTCAGATGAATCCCTGTAGGAAACAAAAAAAAATTATGTGCCTAACTCACAAGGAATATATATATATATATATAGTACTATGTAGAAATAAATTATTAAACAAGGATGTAATCAATAGAAATGAATCCTATAGTTTTCAATTAAATTCATTAACATTTATTATTCATTCTGTTAAATTAGGTAAATCATGGGATCTATTCTAGATATGTATACCTTTAGTACATATCAAAAAAATGCCTCTAAATACCTTCTAAACACTCAATAAACTCTGAGTCCAATCCTGTGCTTTGGCATAGTAGAGTCATCAAAATAATTCAATTTTTCAATCACGACCATTTGGGAATATTCTCACAATCTGATCCCCATGATCGAACATATCTACAATATATTAATAATGGCCCTCTAGTAATCTCTCATGGTCTGACCACTTTGGCATAAATTAACACTAATAATTTACAAACTACTACCTTGGTAGCTCCCATGGCCAATACCCCTTGGTCAACTTAGAATCAATAAATTACAAATGACCACCTAGTCAGTTGTCATGGTATATATCCTTAGGTTATTGACCACCAAGTAGATGTTATAGTCAATTTACACAGTTCATAAAAATAGTTAAGCTTAAATAAATGACCCTACATCAGCATGTTCTGATATTCAAATTCCCCTTGGTCACTCATTCACAATGCATATCAAAAGCATCCCATAAAATTAGTAACACTATCCTAATGGAAAAAGGAAGGGAAAAATGGAAACCCTAACAGGAACCTATACTAACTACCCATAAACAATCAATAATTGGAGACACACCCATGGGGTGTCCCATAATCAAGTTATCCATCCTTAAGAATATGAAACAACCCTTTATTAATCAATCAATCATAGAAGGAAATAAACTGGGTTAAATTCCAAATAAAAAAATACCGCAAATGTGGGTATGTGGCTCTTTATGTATATATAATCCAATGATGAAAATCCAAAGTGATTAACATCTTAGATCATTTCCTCATGATCGATATATATGAACATCCTCCCTTGAATTAGCCTAAATACTTTTACATCTACAAGAGTAGAGAAATACAAAGGTTGAATAACTCAAGAGATAAAGGAAATTAAGATAAAGGCTCTTAGAGAATTTAGAACTCACTGGTGGGATTCCAACTAACTCGATAGCATCTCAATCAGAGGTCACACATAGAATCAGGGGGTCGATCTTCATTTTCCATTCTCGAGCGCTCCATTATGAAACAAGGGATGAGGAAATCAGTTCTGGACAAGATACAAGACCCATCTATGATAAATCAAATAAAAATATAGTTACATAGAATGTTTATTAAATGTAAACATTGTATATTATCCTTAACTGTCACCCGACTTATGCGGTCTTCATGTTCATCACATGATTATTTACTCAATCATTACACGGACAGTACATAGATGTATGCAGTAGCTGGGTACTTAGTGGGTACTCATAGGTACACGAAATGTACATAGAAAAAAAATTATTTCTTCCTTTTACTCAAATAATGACTCAAAATCAAGATCCATACATTAAATGAACATTTTTTTCTTAAAATCATCCTCTATAAAGTAATTCATCCTTGAATTTTCATTCCATGGCTGGTGAAGAAGAATTCATGAACAACTCCTTCCACTATGATCATATATCGTCCTCCCTCTCCAAAGTCACATCTTTCACTTGCCCGAGAAACCATAACTCCCTTACTAGAGTTATGGACCTTCCATGAATAACCTTCTTGGTACTATAAAAAATCTGAATATAGTGCTTCTCGAAGGTTTCATCCACCTAAAACTCAACCCACGTGGTATGAAAAACATGTGACGGGTCTAAAATGTTGTGGTGTCGCTAACAAACTTGAAAGATGTTGTGCATAGCTAGGTACAACTGAGTTAACTAAAACTGATAGGAAACATGACCAACTGTATCCAAAACCGCAAACGGCACAACATGTATTGGTCAACGCTTCTCCTGTCTCATAATCCTCCTATGTCCCAACCTCGGTGTGACCAGTAGTAAAACCTAATCATTGACCTCATACATTATAGGAAATCTCCATCGTTGATCATAATATTTCTACCAAGACAATGTAATACCCTTCCTATTTTGAATAAACTCCACCTTCTTAGTGGCCTTCAATACATGACAAGATCATATAATTACTACCTCTCCTACGTCTAGAAAACATTAGTTTGATTTGAAGGGCCTACCATAAAATGCCCCCCAAGGATCCATCTAAATCATTTAATGAAAAAAAATCATTGTAGGAAAACATTACCATGGGTATGTGCCTCTCACAAGAGCCCCCAAAATAATGGACACATCCTCAAAAATTGTCTTCTAAAACATGAATCATACTCTCAGACAGGACATCAATCTCAGGATGATAAGGTGTACTAAAATGTACCAGTGTAAACAAAGTCGCCTTTAGGTCCTACCAATCAAGAGATACAAAACATGCTTCCCCATATAAATTGATATACTGTAGATCACCGTGAAAACACACTATATGTTTGATGTAAAACTTCCCGAACTCATCAACACTGATGGTTTCCTTGATCAAAAAGAAATGTGAATCCTTCATGAGTCTATCAAAAAAACCCATACAACAACCTTTCCTAGATGACCATCATAAATATGTCATGAAATCCATCAAGACATCATTCCACTTCATCTCATAAATTGGTAACTACTCTAATAGCCCTTTCAGTTTCTAATGCTCCACCATCACCTACTGATAGGTGGAAAATCTCTTAAAAAACTAGCTACATCCTTCTTTGTAACTGGACACCAATAATGGCAACGTAAATCCTAATACATCTAAGTGAATCGTGGATGATATTCCCTTGCTAACACATTAAAAAATCACAAAATCTCCTTAGGTATGTTTTCTGACAGCCATACATGTCCATGAAAATGAAAATCCTTGTACATTCCTTTTGTCCACAAAGGAGTAGGGTCATCATCTTACACACTTTCACATAGGGAAAGACCTTTAAGAATATGCACTGGCACTTGATCTCGAAGATTGGTGTTAACATCTATAGAAGAAATTAATGTATACGCATATATCTCGGTCACCTACAATGTGACTTAGATAATAGAGCCATAAGCTGCCAATCACTTCTGGCCTCCTGAACTATCTGTATCAGAGTCCACTTACATAATACTTCATCCGAAACATTTCATTTCACTATCATGTCAAAATGCTAAATGTTTAAGGAAATAAGGTACTCAAACCACATTAATTGTCTCAAATTCATATCTCATTGAGTAATGATATACTTTAGGATTTTGTGGTTAGTATATTCTATATAATTATTTCAAAAAAATAATGTCTCTAATAGTGTAAAGCATGAACCACTACAGCTAACTCTATATTGTGTGTCGGTTAGTTCCTATCACCTGGACTCAACTTCTGAGACCCATACGCAATGACTCCTTCCCCTTTCTTAAGCAATCCTACTAGCCAGATACCTGATGCTTCCTAGTATATTGTGTAAATTTTCTTGGCTCCAGGAAAATCAATATTTGTTCTAAATATTATATCTCATTCATCTTTTGAAAGGCTGAATCACATGAATCTTTCCCCAAGTACTTCACACACTTCTTCGTTAGGCATGTCAGTGGAATTTCTATGTGTGAGTTTTCAGAAATATATATCATGTTGTTACCTACTATCCCCAAATACATCATACCTCAATGATGTTCTTCAGATGCTCCTAGGAAGCTACAGCTCTCACATTCTCTGTGTATATTGATATTACTATCTGTGGTATTATATAATAGAAGAAGATAATATGTTCCATCCAAATGTTCCATTTTGTCAAATTAGCATATTTCTGATACTCTCACAGTGTACTCAATAAGATCTCATTATGGATGGTATGTTCCTCTTGAGATTGAGAGTGCATAAAGATATCTTCCACAAAAAATTCATCAAAATCATCCATGTAATGATGGGAAAATCAATAAATAAGTGCCCTGAAAACTACCAGCGCGTTCATGAGACCAAATGACATATCTAAATGCTCATATAGGCTATAACTGCACTAAATAGTTGTAAGAGGTTTATCAGCTAGTCTAACGTGCTACTGATGACAACCCGATATAAATTAAATCATCAAGAACACACCAGTTCCTCGAAGATGATCATAGAGATAAACAATCCAAAAAAAGGAACATCAGTTCCATACCATCAATGGGTTCATCTTTCGATAATCCAAAAGATTTCTAAGGGTATCATCCACCATATTTTCAAAAAGTGTTTCTGAACCACAAGGAGAAGTACTAATTCAGATGAAACCCTTAAACTATAAGTCCTCTATGTTCTTATTGAGATTTATAACTCTAGAGTATACATCCTATATAGATGAATGGAAACTGGTTCCCCTCCTGACAGAAACTCAATAATGAAATCTAAATATCACTTTGGAGGTAAATGTGAAAATTCAGATGGAAAGGCATCCCTAAAACAATCCACCACTGGAGGAATGTCCATCTATAAAGTCGCATTTTCATCCAAATATAAACTAACAATATTTTAGGTAATTCCTCCCAACCAATGATGCTTAGGTCTTGATGTGCTCTCCTTGAGATCCCATTCACCCATCTGTAGATATTATCCACCCCATGGGGATGTAGAACTAACCATGCAGTGGTAGTAGTCAACAAAAGTCAAAAAGGATACTAAACAGTCCATTCCTAGATTTACATTGAAGCCTAATAACAATATATCCTAGAGGTCCCATGAGAACTGACACCCACATACCTAATGAGGTCACTCCTCGCACTAAGGTATTTTAGCTTTACTATTTCCCAACTGAGTGTCTAGCATCATAACATCAACATATATAAAGATACAGTTCGCAAGGATCTGAATAATTAAAACAGATATAAAACTATTATAATCCCTAGTATTGAAAAGAGAATAAGCTAAAACTGATCCAAATTGAATCGTACCTCTAACCATAGTGGTTCTGGGATCCTTTATAAGGACCGGGCCTTAAACATTACATAGTATTGAATAAAATGAATAATTCACATTGATGATCTTTTCAGGTTTAGAGTTTGAGAGAATTAGGACATAACCATTACATCTTAAATGATTACAAAGTAGACACTTCTATACAGTTTCCATTTTTGTAAAAAAAGAAAAACTCATGAAAAAAGTGTCATTTCTAGTTCCATGTATTAGAAAACATGACTTTTCCTTGATCCCATCATTGACCCTATTAATCTTTATGTCATGTGAAAACATTTTAAAACATGGGATGAGCATAGAAATCTCTGTAAGGGTTATAAAACAAAGAAAGAATACATTTGTCCATAAATACAAAAAAAACATGAACTCTTTTACTTACCTCATGAATTCATAAGATTTTATGAATAACACATAGAAATCATAAATAATAAAAGTATGTCATGACATCCATAACATACTTACATTTTAGCTATCACAACTACATAGGGAGTTTCATTAGAAAAACCATCACAACATATTCCCTAGATCTCTTAGGAGAAACATTCCCATCTACCTTCATCACGTAACCCAATACATTGGAGATCTATCTCAAGCTCACCCTCCCTATTTTTATCATGGAATCATCCATATATTTAAATAATTTCCATGAACCATAACATGATCATAACACATAACATAAGTATAAAGGAATGAAAAAATTCACAAATTGTAATAACAATATATCATTTAAATATATTGACATAAAAATACATTACGAAAACCATTATCAATATCATAATATTTTAAAATAGTATATGGTATTTTGTTTTCATTTTAAAAATATTATGGCTTATTAAGGAATCCAAAAGATCAAATAATACTCGCAGTGGCCTAATGGTCTTTATAACAGCGTATGCTAAAAAACATTCCTTTTTGTCATTTAGTAATATTATATGTATAAAACGATTCCCTTTGAATGAAAAGAAAATTAAAAGGGTGGTATAAAATAAAATAATTTATAAAACTATGTTTTCCTCAATGAAAAGAGATTGAGATGAACTCCCTTACCTCGTGTATGACTTGACCCGGTAGTTCTTTAGTATCCAGAATAATAAACTAAAGTTAATTTTTACATGATTATGAACATTTTTCAAGTTTATTATTCAATTTATATCACTTATTACCATGTTATAAAAATTATTAAATCATTCATGTTAATAATGTTCGTTTTTTCGATATTTGGTACTTGAATCAAAAATGGACTTCTTATAATTCCATGTTTTCCATGTGGTCAATAGTCCATTATATCTAGAATGAAATTAATTATTTAGATATCATATATATCATATATATCGAGTATATATATATATATATATATATATCATTACATTTCATTTGGAGGTAAGAAATGAAATGCACCGTTCATGGAGATGGTAAGCCATACGTACGCATGAATGCTAGTTTCATTTCTATTTCTTATTTTAATGGAATTAAAACACAATGATACATTTTTATATTATAATTATCATATAATATCATATATAACATACTTAATTCCATACTTTATAAGTACCACATGTGGAATTAATGATTCATATCACTTTGAGGGGGCGGCTGTCCGCACTTCCTCAAATTAAATTATCGTGTTTACCCATAATGGAAACCATAAATGTATGATATAAAAGAAAAATATAGAATCATGAAGAAAACATAAACATAATATATATCATATATAAATAATTTTTCATATTAATGGCCACCATGATAAGTTGTAGGATATAGTTGAACAATCAACATTTCGTGAGGTGTTAGTTTTCTATCCAAATAAATAGTATATTTTTCACCCATTAGATGGATGTCTGTGTAAGTGTAGTTCGAATCCTTCTCATAACAACATCCTAGTATATTTAGAATAATGTTGTAGTTATAAAATAATGGAATAAAAAGATTTTTGTTATTGGAGAACTAAAATAATAGAAAAGATGTTAAGAAAAACGGTTACATTTAATTTGGGGAACTTCTTTTGGTTTGAACCAAAAGGACTTCTTGGAGTGCCTTATGCATAAGGAAAGGATTCTTGGAGGGGGATAGGGATGTTGGGAGCTTAACTGGATAGAGGTTGGATCATATATAAGTCTTGATAGGTTTTATTAATTGGCTATAAGTGAGGGCTTTTTATAGGAGGGAGGAGGGTCTCTTAAGGAAAGTGTGAAAATATTATTTTATTATAAACATATATTCAGTTTCAAAATGTCAGAAAATCCTTAGATTCAAATATTGGATGAAAATTGGTAGAAATAAAATCATCCAATAAGAATTAGACATGTTTTTTATGTTATTTTAATATTTATAATCATATTTAATTAAATGATTTATTAATGAGGTAAACACTCTAACATTTTGTGGCATAAATATTTTAATTTATTCGATGTATAAAAATTATAAAAAAATACCATGATTTAGGTAATATTTTTATATTTACAATTAATCTTTATGGTATAAAAGATAATTTATATAACCCCTTTTAAAAATTAATTTACTAAAAGATAATGGTTTATGTCATTTTTTCATTTTCTTTAAGTTAATTAATATAAAGTGTCATTATCCGTAACAAGTGGCTCAATGGGTTCCCGAAATCGACCCAAAGTTGTCCATGGTCGTAAATGACTCATCCAATAAGGTTTGTACAAGTGTTAAGGTAATTTAGAATTATTATAATATTCTTTTTACATTGAATTACCTTATTTACCTGTAACCGCTGTAAATAAAAGTCATATATTACTATTCACCAAAAATTATTTTCATCTTTTTGAACAAAATATTACTTAATAATAAAAACCATATATGTAGGATTTTAAAAATTAAATTCATAGAAGTGTTAAAATTTTATTTAAATGAAAAATTCAGTTTTCAACTATTACTAAGTGGTTTCACTATTCATCAAAAATTGATGTTTTTCAGAAAAATACCAAAAATTAATCCTAAGATATATTTGATATTCCAAACTCAAAAAATGATTTCTAATTTTACAAATTAAAAACATAGAATTGGAATTAATTAATTGAAAACATATTCATGTTGATAAAACAATTAGAGTATTTTTATGAAAAATAACTATCAAAAGATTAACACTTGTTTATGTCCAATTTCAATGTGAAATTAATTTCAATGACAAAAATTGGATTTAATTATAAAAATATATTCTAATAAAACATTAAAACCAATTAAATATAATAATCTAAACTTTTAAATAAATCAGATTAAAATGCAGTTTTTAATTAAAATACAATATTTTTCACTATTCATTAAGAAATGAACTTTATTGGAAAAATTCAAAAAAATTACAAAAATTAAATTATGATGTCCCCATTCTAGAGGAGAGTTTTATATGGACAAATATAATATATTAAAGTGACAAAAACTATATTTAAAGAGGGTTCTCCATTAAAAGCCGGTAAATTGACCTTTTAATGAAAATTATGCATAAAATTAGATTTATCACAATTTAATCCTCTAAATTTTTTTGGATTAATATAAATACATTTCACCAACATGTATAATCATATTATAGTTAGTTCAATTCATTAATGCCAATACAACATCTAAGAGTTAACTACCATTTAAAATAATAATACTATGTAATTAGTGTGCAACGTAAGATTTAAAAGAAACCCGTTGTTGTGTATCGGGTACTCTATCAATCATAGAAAATCCATTTAAAGTAAAATTAATATTTAATTCACAAATAATAATAAATATGAAATATGTCATATTCTTTATTTACCTGGGATGTTCCATCCTTCCACTCTTTTAGGAATTGCGTCCTCACAATTTTAACTATCAAAAAATGGCAGTATTTACCCCTCATGGAATTTTTAGATTCCCACATTGCTTCTTGAACCATATTATTTTTACACAAAACATTTTCCTAATGAATTACCTTATTCTGTAACACTTTTTCTCTACATTCAAGAATCTGAAATGGTTTTCCTTCATAAGAGAGATTCTATTCCAAATGAACTACCTTTAGGCTGAAAACATGAGATGGATCTGGAATATACTTTCTCAACATCGAAAGATGAAAATAATTGTGTACCTGGGATAGAATTGTTGGTAAAGCCAATATGTATGCAACTGATCCAACATTCTCCAAAATTTCATAAGGTCTAATGAACCCTTGACTCAACTTTCCCTTCTTACCTAAACACATCACACTTTTCCATGGAGAAGCATTGAGAAAGACATGATAACATACCTCAAAAGAAAGATCCTTCCTCCGGTTATCTACATAACTTTTGTATCTGCTCTGAGCTGTTCTCATGTTCTTCTGAATCAACTGAACATTCTCTGCCATCTCTTCTACCATTTCTGGTCCCATCAACTTCCTTTCACCTACTTCATCCCAAAAAGCTGGAGTTCGACAATGCATTCCATATAATTCCTCAAAGTAGCCATCTTTATAGTGGAATGAAAACTGTTATTATATGAAAATTCAACCAATGAATGATGGTGGTCCCAACATCACTGATAATCCATCGTCCAAGCATGTAACATATCCGCCAATGTCTAAATTGTTCGTTCTGATTTCCCATATGATTGAGGATGAAAAGATATTCTAAAATTTATTTTAGTACCCAACGACTTCTAGAAGGCCTTTCTAAAAGTATGATTTAATCCTGGGATCACGATCAGATACAATAGAGAGGGGAACTCCATGCAACCTGACTATCTATTTAACATACAACCGAGAATGTTGATCTAGAGATAATGTATCTCTAATTGGAAGGAAATGAGATAATTTTGTCAATTTATCAACAATAACCCATATTGCATTATTACCTTTAGATGTCATCGGTAATCCCACAATAATGTCCATGGATATATTTTCCCATTTCCACTCTGGAACCTGTAAAGGATAAAGCATACCTTTTGGTAAATCTTCCTCCGATTTAACCTGCTGACAAGTAAAACATTTCATAGACAAATCCGCAATATCTCTTTTCATTCCATCCAACCTGTAATATTCCCAATGATCTCTGTACATCTTAGTACTACCAGGATGAACTGAAAACAGAGAACTAGGAGCTTCACATAATAACTCATTCTTCAACAATGAAACACAAGTCACACATAATATCTTTCCAATTCTCAAAACACAATCATTATCAATGTTAAATTCAGGAAAATTACCCTTCTAAACCAACTCTAACTTTTTCTGTAACACAATGTCTTCCTTCTGTGCTTTCTTAATTCTATCTGATAGAGATGATCTCATTGACACTTGATACAAAAACATAGAATTTTCTTCACCAACAACCTTTATGCTAGAGTTTATCAAATCAAAAACCAAATGATATTTTTCCAAATGTAACATGGTTAATGAAGCATTACCTTTTAAACTCAAAGCATCACCAACTTTATTTTCTTTTCCCGGATGGTAATGGATCATGTAATCATAATCATTGATTAATACCATCCATCTCTTCTGTCTCATGTTCAATTCGTTTTGAGTGAATACATACTTTAAACTTTTGGGATCAGTATATATTTCCCATTTTACTCCATACAAATGATGCCTCCAAATTTTAAAAGAAAAAATATCAGTAACTAATTCCAAATCATGAGTAGGGTAATATAACGCATGTGGTTTCAACTAATGTAAAGGATAAGCAATTAGATAATAATTCTGCCTAAAGAAACATCCAAGTCCTTTAAATAAAGAATCAATATAAATAACAAACCCACCATTTCTAGAAGGCAGTGAAAAAATTATAGCATTCAACAATCTTCATTTAATTTCCTAAAAACAACCAGCACATTCTTTTGTACAAATTAACTTAACACCATTTCAAGTTAACTCAGTCATATGACTAGAAAACAGTGAAAACATTTACAAAAAACCTCCAGTAATAACCTTCCAAACCATGAAAACTACGAATCTCGATTATATTTGTGGGTCTTGGCCATTCTTAAACAACTTTTGTTTTATCGGGTTCAACCGTTGTTCCAATTTTTTTTGAAACAATGTGACCAAGGAAAGAAATTTGTTGCAACCAAAACTCACACTTGCTGAATTTCCCATACAGTTTCTTTTCTTTTATGATTTGAAAGACAACCCTTAAATGAATTTTATGTCCCTCTTTAGTTTTGGCAGAAACCAAAATATGATCAAAGAACACAACAAGAAACATATCCAAGAACTAACAGAAAATTCTATTCATATGATTCATGAATACACCAGGTGAATTGGTTAAATCAAAAGGCATAACAAAAAATTCATAATGGAAATATCTTGTACAAAATGCGGTCTTAGGAATGTCTACTTCCTTTACTTTCAACTGATGGTACCCCAACCTAAAATAAATCTTCGAAAATTACTAAGTTCCTTGGAGCTGATCAAATAAATCATCGATATGAGGCAAAGGATACTTATTCTTAACAGTGATGTTATTCAATGCTCTATAATGAATGCAAAGTCACATTTAACCATCATTCATCTTAACAAAAAATACAAGAGCACCCCATGGTGATTATCTAGTTCAAATGAAAAAAATATCTAATAAGTCATGCCATTGATTCATTAACTCTAAAATTTCAATTTCAGCCATTTGATAGGGGGTATTGAAATTATCTTAGCATGAGGATCTAAGTCAACAGAAAATTCAACATCCCGATCATATATAATACAAGGAAACTCATCATGAAAAAAATTAAGATACTCATTTCACACAGGCACATCATAAATCTGAACATTTCCTGTATTTTAATAAATATGTGCATGTTAAAATTCATTTCCATCTTTTACTAACTTCTCAGCTTCCTGATATGTTATCAAAAGAAATGGTTTATTCTTCTGCACAAACTATAAATATTTAAAAAAAGAAACTTCTTTAGATCTGCAGTCAATCATAGCAAGATAAACAAAAATCCAATCCATAACCAAAATAACATCAAACTCTACAAGAGAAAAAAAAGCTTTGTAGGTAGATTATTTCTACACACAAGGACAATACTGTTCTTGTTTTTTCTTTTTGTCTCATCATTTTCTCCAGGTGTTTTTTATCATAAGATCTATATTCATATCTTGAGATGGAATTCCCAATTTACTAGAAAAAATATCAGAAATGAAATAGTGTGTAGAAACTGAATCAAACAACACATTGGTATAATCTGAACAAACAAACAGTTTACCTGATACAACATCATCTGATGTCCCAACATCTGCTGATGTTGTTTCAAAGCATTTCAGCACCACTTTATACTTATAGTCTGGCTACTTTCCTTCAATTGAGTTCTTTGTTGGACACTCATTTGCATAAAGAACCATTTAGTTTCTCTTAAAAGAATTTAAAAACTGTAAATCATATTTTTCGTTACCATTAGTCTGATATTTTTTAGTGAAATTATTTGACTTATGTCCCATTTTAATACATCAGTAGAGCATACCAAAATGAAAAATACATTCCCCAACATGCTTTTAACCACAATTTTCAGAAACTATAAGCTTATGTTTCTTACCATCGTACTTTTTTGAAGATTTATTCCCTTTTTCCTACCACCTCGACCTCTTATTCTATTTTTTTTCAAAGAAAACCTGATCATCAGGAAACTCCGTTTCGACCTTCTCCGCAAAAAGATCATGTTTTTTAAAACTTTTTAACTCATGAGAAGTTAAAGTCATTTGATACCTTGGATTTAATCTTGAGTAAAAATGGTTGATTTTAGTATCATGATCTCGTATGAAATTTAGATCATACCTATCTAGTAAAGTTAATTTAGCTTCATAAGCATCCACTAAGTCATCTTCCTCCATCAATTATAGGAATTGTTTTTCCATACTAAGATGAACCACCATAGGAAAATATTTCTCAAGAAACATACTTTTGAATTCATCCAAATCGAGAGCATCAATCTCCTCCTTATCCCTGATATTTTTCACCATCGACCACCACTGATCAGCTTCACCTTCAAAAACAGTAAACATCAAGACTAACATTTTCATGTTCTGAACAACCCATGACATCAAAAATATTTTCCAATACATTAATCCACCCTTCTGCTAGCACAGGGTCAGATGATCCTCTGAATGATGGGGGGATATTGCCTCATGAAATTCTCCACCATCGACATGTTCCTCTGTGGTTGATCTAACTGTTCTTGTGAATGGATACCACCACCATTTATAGTATGAGTCCACTATGTCTTCACTAGAACAAACTTTTTAGTTCTGATTCCGACCATACCAGGTTGATGTTTTGGAGGATTTTCTTCCTCTTGATGTCATCTCAACATAGTTTCCTTGTTTACTCTGTGAAAAACCTATTTAAACACATAACTATCTTAGGCGAAGCAACATGGAAAACTGTAAATGCAATATGATTTCAACAATAACATAAATTACTTGATATATATTAATTTAACAATACCCTAACTCTTAATGTTATTTAAATCGACCTTCGATATGAAATATAAGGACCCAACCTTAATCAATACATAATATTGAATTAAATGAATAATTCACATTGAGGAAAATTTTTGGTTTAGAGTTTTAGAGAATCAGGAAATAACCATTACATCTCAAAAGAATAAAAGTATAAACTTCTACACAATTTCCATTTATTCAAAAAATAAAAAACTCTTAGAAATGAAGTGTCTTGTATAGTTCCATTTTTTAGACAACATGAATTTTCCATGATCCCATCCTTGACCCTATTCATCATTATGTCCTGTGAAATCATTTCAAAACATGGTATGAGCATAAAAATCTTAGTAATGGTTATAAAACAAAGAAAGAAAACCTTTTTTTATTAAATACAAACAAAACATAAACTCCTTTACTCACCTCATGAAATAATAAAATTTTATGAATAACATATAGAAATCATAAATCTCAAAAGTAACATGTGGAATCCATAACATACTTACATTATAGTTACCACAATAACATAGGGAGTTACTTTGGAATACCCATCACAGTATATTCCCTAAATATATTAGGAAAAACATTCACGTTTACCACTGTCACATTACTCAATGCATTGGAGAGCTATCTTGGGCTCACCAGCCCTAAGCTTATCATGGAACCACTCGTATACGTAAATAATTCCCAAGAACCATAACATGATCATCACACATAACATAAGCTTAAAGGAAAGGTAATATTCACACATTGAATAAAAATATATCCTTTAAATATATTGACTTAATAAATCTATTATAAAAAACATTTTCAATTACAAAATATGTAAAAAGAGTATATGGTATTTATTTTACTTTTTAAAAATATTATGACTTGTTAAGGAAGCCAAAAGTTTAAATAATTATCGTAGTGGTAGAAAGGTCGTTGTCACCACGTACGCTAAAAAACATTCTTTTTTGTCGTTTAGTGAAATGCTTCATATAAAAAGATTCCCTTTGAATGAAATGAAAAGTAAAATGGGTGTATAAAATAAAGTTGGGTATAAAACTAAATATTCCTCAATGAAAGGAGATTGATACGAAGTCCCTTACCTCAGGTCAGACTAGACCCGGTCATTCTTTAATATCCTAAATAATAAACTAAAGTTAATTTATATTTACTTAGTAACCTTATCAAGTTTATTATTCCACTTATATCATTTATTACCATGTTATAAACATTATGTAATCATTCATGTTAATAATTTTCTTTTTGTCGATATTTGTTAATTGAGGCAAAAAATGGCTTCTTATAACAAAAAGTAATCCATGTGGTGAATAGTACATTATATCCAGAATTAAATTAATTATATAGATTTCATATATATCATATATATCTAGTATATATATATTTATAACAGTACATATCATTTGGAGGTAAGAAATGAAATGCACCATTCATGGAAACGGTAAGTCGTACGTAGGCATGAGCGCTACTTTCATTTATATTTCTTATTTTAATGGAATTAAAACATAATGATAAATAGGTATATTATAATTCCAATGTAATATCATATATAATATCATTAAATCCATCCTTTATACATCCCACATATGGAATTAACGAGTCATTTAACTTTGAGGGGGCGGTAGTCTGCACTTTCTCAAATGATATTATCACATTTACCCATAGTGGAAACCATAATGGTATGTTATAAAAGAAACATACAGAATCATAAAGAAAAAATAAACATAATATACATCATATATAAATATATTTTCATCTTAATGTCCACCATGATAGGCGGTAGGAGATAATCAAACAACCATCGTTATGTGAGGCGTTAGTTTTCCATCCACAGAAATAGTATGTTGTTCACCCATTATATGGAGGTGTGTGTAATTTTAGTTCTAATTCTAATCATAAAAACATCCTAGTATATTGAGTATATTGTGGTTGTTATAAAATAAGTTAATAAAATGAGTTTAGGGGTTGGAGAAGTAAAATAAATGAAAAGAAGTTAAGAGAAACCATTACCTTTAATTTGGGTAACTTATTTTGGTTTGAACAAAAAGGACTTCTTGAAGTGCCTTCATTTTAAAGTAAGGCATCTAGGAGGGGTATAGGGATGTATGGAGCTTTATGGGGAAGAAGTTTTATGAGCCAAAAGGCTTTAGGGGTGTGAGAATTTGGTTATTATTCAGGGATTTTTATAAGGGGGAGGAGGGGATCTTTAGGAGAGTGTGAAAATATTATTTTATTATAAACTTATATTCAGTTTCAAAAGTTCCAAAAATTCTTAGAGTAGAAGATACAATGAATAATTTTATAAATACAATCATACAATAAAATTTGGATAGGTTTTGGATGTTATTTTAATGTTTATAATATTATTTTATGAATTTATTTATTAAGGAGGTAAACACTACCTCATTTTGTGTCATAAATAATTTAATTTATTCAATGTTTAAAAATTATAAAAAATTTACCATGATGTAGGAAATATTTATATATTTCCAATTAATATTTTTAGTCAAAATGGTATGTTTTATAACCGAGTTTAAAAATTAATTTACAAAAAGATATTTGTTATTGTTATTTTTGTCTTTACTTTAATTAATTAATATAAAGTGTCATTATCACTACCAAGTGTCTTCATGGGGTCCCCAAATTGACCCAAATATACCCATGTTCGTAAATTACTTAAACAATAATTTTTTTACATGTTTTATGGTAATTTTGAATTATTATAATATTCGTTTTACCTTGAATTACCATATTTTATCTTTAACCACGGTAAATAAAAGTCAAAACTTACTATTCACCAAAAAATTATTTTCATCTTATTGAATTAAATTTTACATACTAACAACAACCATGTATGTTGGATTTTTCAAATTCAATTAACAGATGTGGTAAAATTTCATTTAAATGAAAAATCTTGTTTTTTAACTATTACTAAGTGGTTTTACTATTCATCATAAATAGAAGTTTTTTAGAAAAATACCAAAAATTCAGCCGAAGATATATATGATATTCCAAATTTCAAAATGATTCTATGTTTTCAAATTAAAAATTTTTATGGTGGCATTAATTAGTTTAAAACTAATTCCTGTTGCTAAAATAATTAGCATGTTTTTATGAAACAATAACTATCAAAAGATTGACACTTCTTTATGTCAAATTTCAAAGTAAAATTAAATCCAATGACAAAAATTGGATTAAATGGTAAAAATATATTCCAAATAAACGTTAAAACCAATTAAAAAAGATAATATAACAGTAGAAATAAAATATATTATATTGCAATTCTGAATTAAAATACAATATTTTCACTATTCATTAAAAAATTTGCTTTGTTGGAAAAATCCCAAAAATTTACAAAAAGTAAATTTTGATGTCCCCATTCTAAAGAAGAGTTTTATTTGGTCAAATAGAATGCAATAAAGTTACCAAAACAATATTAAAAGATGGTTCACCATTAAATGGTGGTAAATCGACCTTTTAATGTAAATTATGCTTAAAATTAGATTGATTCACAATTTAAGCCTCTTACATTTATTTGATAAATGTAAATACATTTAACAAACATATATAATCATATTTTAGTTATTTTTGTTCATTCTCACTAATACAATGACTGGGAGTTAATCACCATTTAAAATAATATTATTATATTATTAGTGGGTAATGTTAGATTTCAAAGAAACTTGTTGTTGCGTATTGGGTACGCTATCGAACATAGAAACCCCTTTAAAGTGAAATTAATATTAAATTCACAAATATTAATAAATATGAAATATTTATTATTATTTATTTAACTGGGGTGTTACATCATGCCCTTGATGGGTATGTTCCATCGCAAAAGTCTAACCTCTACCTCAACCCTATTACCCTACCCAGATACCCTGAGCTGATCCACCCTTCTGTTGATGAATACCAATCATCTGGAAATAGTGGCCATGAACATCTCCTTGGCCTTACAAATACCTATTCCATGTCTAATGAGAAACTCCTTTTCCTACTCATGAACATGGAGTCATAATATATCCCATCTCAATAGCTGATGGTGAGACCATCCTACAGAAACTCTAAAGGTGGCTCATCGCACCACAACATTGGAAGTGGATTGGGACCTTTGGGAAATGTGGCCGTGTATTCCCACTATTCCTGCACCAGTAACAAACCAGTGAACTATATGAAGAAACATTAGATGTCATACCTGAGTCCATCTTCGAACCGCCTAGCCAGTGATAACTCATCACCACCCAAAATAGGAGTGATGAACTGAAGATCTCTAAAGATATAAGAATATTCCATCTCTAAAAGATTTCCCTGCTCCAAATGTATAATCTCTCGGGCTCGATTGGCCCTTTACATATTAGGGTATAAGTAATCATAGAAATTTATATGAAGCTCTTCCCCAGACATATCTTAATGACATCTTGCCTAAGAGATAACATACATCCATCTATTGGCGGAATCATGTAGCATGTAAATCGTGATCTTCACCAACATCTCAGGTGGCTTCTCCATATGCTCAAAGATAGACATTATGTACTCTAACTGTTACTCTATAGACTACGGTCCTCCATCCCATGAAAAATTGAGAGGATATTGTTTATAGAACAACCACGTCAACTCTACAATCGAAAAAGAAGGATGCAGTTCTCTCTCAAAGAAATGCATAATCATAATAAATCATTCACAAAACTATTAATCAACACCAACATCTGGTATAACATCATGTACCAAAATGGGAATGATGGGATGATCTGCCAGTATTGTTTGATCATCTATTTCTTGTGTCTGATCATCGTACATCATCTAGCGTACAACCGGAGAACGTCGTGCTGGCCTGACTCTCCTAGGTTAAGCACACACCTCAGTACATGATTAATAGAACAACAAATTATAAGTGAAATAATGGAATAAGAGAAGAAAATAATTCATCTATTACAAAATAGGGTTTCACGGTGTGTAGAACCAATACACATTGTATTCTATTAATCTTTAACATTGGCATACACCTCTGCCAACCTGGTTGTGTACCACCCATACTCGTATTGTGTTCCTCCTGAGACATGGTATATAATTGAAAATTTCCTCTTGCCCAAGTAATTTTACATAGGTATAACTACACAGTCTTACTGTCGTAACACTAAATGACATTCTCACCCTAGACATGACATGTACTTAAATGATCAATCCACCATTTTCGTTAGTCACACATCCATACAGGCGGTTGACTATAGCATGATGCGTACTCTCAGTAGATGATTTGTTCTACCAAATATTTCTCTACCCCATGTCTCTGCTCACAAAATCAGTCACAAAGACATCAAATACAGAGAGTGTATATATGGGACATGACATGTAAATAAGTAAAGCTAGTTATTCTAGAATAGAAGAACACTTGGTGTGTGTTCCTACCATCAAACGTTGTGTTGTCTAGGATTCTGGATACTAAGACTATAAAACATCTATGGAACTCTTAAAAACATAAAATTTTAACAGGTAATGCCATGTTATGTTCTGTTAGATCCCAAACTACCCTTGAATCAAATTTGGGAACCCTTGACCATATCACATTAAAAATAGTAAATTGTATTTCAATCATGATTAATCAAATTCTGATCAAATAAGTCCCATAACACCTCATGGACCAAATCATGACATCTATCCAAATGAAACATTACATATAAAAATACCTTATCAATATATCAGGTATTTTTATCATTGAATCTATCTAAATGACATTCTTATCTAGAACAACATCTACCACAACATCTACCACAACATCATGTAATCAGTAATGCAGCCTAAATGACATTACAAGAATTCATAACATATGATCTCTAAAAAGTCACTATATTATGCGTGAAATAGAATACCCTAATCTCATTGGGATTCAATAGAAATAGAAAAACAATTATATCAATCATAACCGCAAAAAAAAGTCAATCACACAATGGTGAAATCAAACGAACTGTAACAATTGCAAAACCTAAAAAATTACCATATTCGAGGTTACTTAGTATTCCATGTACTTTTGGTAGCTACTACCAAACACTACTTATTTCCAACTAACTATTATTACGTATCCCAGTATATTGGATTCAAATAGTATGGGACGACATAAAAGAAATGTCATCTGATACAATTTTGTAACGATCAAGATCTCAGTGTCACCCCAAGGTTCCCAAAACATAGTTGGTCACATATACTCAAGTGAATTTCCCCAAATTATAGAGGCTTAAGACAAGTAGTGATAAACATGATATGAAAATGTGGAATCAATGCCCTCATAGAAAGAGTATATCTAGAGGAAAACAAATAGTAAAAAAGAGAGGAAGTAGTAATACCATTCAACAGATGTAATGAATAGAAGACTGATAGTAATTAAAAACTAGAGGAAATATATAAATGATGCTTGTCACATGAGTATAGTAAAGCTTCCAAATAAGTCACAGTTATGAAAATATAATACAGGAACCAAAGTACATAAATGAATGTAATCTCCAATAGCATCAAGTACCAGGTGAATAAGGGTGATTTTCATTATCTATACCTGCTACCATAGAATCTGTTTGGATCAAAAACATGAACCAATGATGGGGTGAGAATAATCCATATACTCGAATGAAAAATTATATTTTCCTAAATTTCATTGTTTATATATAAAAATAGTAGGTAATATAAATAAATGAAGCAATATAATAAGAAGCGCACAAAATTTAAAAATCCTACAATTTTCTTTTAAATTAAATCAAATTTATTATACAATCCATTGAATCATGTAAAAATAGGGATCTATACTAATATTTGTATCCCCTATGTATATAGGAAAACAGATGTCTCTGAAGACCATCTAAACACACTAGTATGGCCATGTCGAAGATTGTGCTTTGGCTTGCCAGACTCATCACAATAATTCAATTATTCAATCACGTCCCTTTTGGGATAGTTATCACTGTTTATTCCCCCTGGTCTAACATAACAACAATAATTTAATAATGACCCTATATGAAGCTCTCATGTTAAGACCCCTTTAGCCTAACATAGAACTAAAAATTTACGAATGACCACCTGGGAAGCTCTCATGGTCAATACCCCCATAGTCAACATAGAATCAATAAATTATAAACAAACTCCTAGGCATCTCTCATTGTCTAAATCCCCACATAGATGAAAACATGGTATCTCCCAGAATCAATACCTCGGGGTCTACATAACATTAAATCATACCTAAATTATGCTACCGCAGGATGCTCTTGTAGTCAATGTCCCCTTTGTCAAATATTCACAATGCATATCACACGCATCTCATATAATAAGTAACTCCATTCTAACAAAACAAGGCGAGGAAAATATAGAAAACCTAAAAAGAATCCTAGATCAAAATGCCCATAAAAATCATAAAAACGAAAACACATCCACATGGTGTCCCATAAACAAGGTGTCCAACCTTACGCATAAGCAGCTACCCTTTTGTTATCCATTAAATCATAGTAGGTAATAAAAATGGTTAAATTCCAACTTAAGCGACCATCCAAAGCTGGGTACCCAAAAAATTAAAAATATATAATCAAAATACATACACAACAAGGCATAATCCTATCTTAATGTATCAAGATCGATATACTTGAACAATGGCCCTTGAATCTTCCTAAATCGGGATATATCAATTAAAAGGTGAAAAACCCCAACTATGAATAACTCAAGAGATGGGAGGAATCCAAATGAAAGGATGTAAAAGATTTGGTAACTCACTAGTGGGACTACAACTCATAACATCTTCTCAGTCGGAGGTCAGACAAACAATCAAGGTTTCAATCTTTGTTTGTCATTCCCAAGTGCTCCTAAACAAAAAATAAGAAAAAGAAGTTAGTTATAGACATGAGATGTGACCACACTATGATATATAAAATTATAAAAATATTACATGGCATGTTCATCAAATGTACAAAATGTTTAGTATCATTAATTTTCCCCTGAGTTGTGATGTCTGGAAAGTCATCACAAATCCATGTACTCAACCATTACTCGACCATTATGTGGTTGTATGAAGCTATTGGGTACACGACGTGTACTCAGAAGTACACCCTGTGTACATAGAAAAACCACATTAATTTTTTTTATATAAAAAACCTGATATCAATATCCATACCTGAACTGATGATCCAAGTTCTTACAAGGATCTTTCACCCTCATTCCATGATATTTAGGGAAATTAAAGATCATTGTATAGTCTTTACAATAAACATATATATAAATTTTTTGAGAAGAACATCAAACCATGGAAAACATTATATTATTCATCTATTAATTAATTTTTTTTAATAATTATACAATATCATGAGAGACGATCCAATTATTTTTGTACAAAATTTTTTGTAACATATCATAATTCATTCATAGAAAATTCTTCTGACTAATGAAATTCATCAGAACTCTATATTTTTTTCCTTCACACACCAACCATTGGGTGATGATATTTAAAAAAATAATCATAATTATGATATCATATAAAGATAGATATTGATGAACCAGATAATTTTATATGATATATGGTTCATTTGATGATCTTTTTGGATAGACTGTGTCTGATTTATCTTCATATATTTTTTCATCATTCGATTATAAATTCATATATTTGGAATTCATAAATTTTGACTTCATACATTTGTAAATGATCTAATTCAATTACTCAATATATCTCTAATTTCCTAGAAGCTTCAAAAATTTGTGATTTATAGAAATAAATTCCATAACCTCTTATCCTCATAAAAATTCAACAAAAACATCTCAAAACCCAAACTCTACTGATATCATCAATGTGATGAAATCCATTGAAATTAACTCATATGTTAACAATATAAATTATACACATACAAATAAATTTATCCAACTTTATTATTATTCTTGGATCATGAAATATTTTTTAGCTACTCTTGATAATGGAGAAATTCAGAATAAGAAACCAACACAATATTTCGATTATTCACTAAACATTCTACTTGATGGAACATTTAACTAATAAAAAATATATATTCAACACATTTATATATCAGAAAATATCAGTCCAATATCATCTTCCTGATGTAACTCATCCATGAAACTCTATTATATCATATATTTCTATTACCAAATTATTAGAATGATTT
Source organism: Viscum album (assembly GCA_963277665.1). Lineage (NCBI taxonomy): Eukaryota > Viridiplantae > Streptophyta > Magnoliopsida > Santalales > Viscaceae > Viscum > Viscum album. The sequence goes on along the minus strand of OY728128.1, from coordinate 1,295,712,351 downwards.
AAAATCATTGATGATTTATTTTTGAAAAAAGGAAAAACATTGTTAACATATTCCATAAAACATCCAAAATTAACATGGATCATAAAAAATTAGATGTCCCACAAGATAAGAGTCAATTATTAATGGATATTCCTCTAATGTCTTGGATGTTCAAGTGGCATAAATAGTTTATATTTAACAAGTAGTGTCAATTGATTTTTCATGTGGTATTCCTTAAACACTGTTACAATACTAATGATATACTAATAGTTTTGTGTGAGATTGTGAATGAGATCACATAATTTGTTGAGAAAAATAATATGTAATTTTTCTATAGTTATTCTTCTATCAATGAGTAATATGGATTATGTGAAGGATTATAATATGGATTATGTTTGTGATTTGAAACATGAATTTTAAATCATATAATAAAAGAGATGTATAAGGATCGTAGAAAATTTAATGGGTAGATATGACGTGGATTTAAGACCCATTTTGGACTAACAAGTATAGATTTATGTGGAACATGATCTCATAAGATTAAAATGGAATGAATTTAAATTTTATGTGGAAGAAATACTCTATAGAGAATATAAGAATACATATGAATATAAAAAGAAGAGCAATCAAACCATCAATTATTATGATAGAATACTAATAAAAATAAAAATAGACAGTAATAAAGAATGTTTTATTGAAAACATTATTTCTATATGAAAGAGAGGAGTTTTTAGTATCCTGAAATTTATGGTGTATTATGAATACTTTCTCCTAGAGTAATTATCTTTTTTTATAGATAAATATGATTTTTTTTTTCAGGGAAGTATTTATATATTAGACTTTGAAGAATAAAAAATTAGATAAATAATGACACTACCTTCAATATTTTATTCATCTTATGATGATCATGGATGGACATATATATCCTCAAACTACAATATAATTACATATTTCTAAAATATGGGTCTTCATACTAGAGTAGTTCATAATGGGGTAGAAGAGGATGTGATACCTGGGTATGAACTGGGCTTGAGATGAAACCATTCATTGTAATAATCCTATTTTGTGAGGTGATTATCCAAAAAAATTATAAAACCTTTTTCAAAATAGGGGATTTAAAAAACATTATACATCTATAAGAACCCAGTTCTTATTTTTGAAGTACGGGTTTCTTGTTTTCTCTTCTCCTTAAGTGTTTTTGAGAAAATCAGAAAAATCAGGAAAAAATACCAAATTTTGGATGTAATGTTGTGTACTTTTCAACATGCCATGTACTTTTGGCCATATGGGATGAGTACAGAAGTTGTGTGGCAATGTCGGCGAAGAAGGGTGTAATGACCGACTACACACCATGTAGTGGTCCCTTACACGCCGTGTAGCCTATCGGCAGGAGAATAGTATGATGGTGTCCATCTGTGTGACATAACATGCCGTGTACTTAAGGAGACACGCCGTGTAGTCATGTCGGGAGGTGAACAGTGCCACGCTTGAGGGAAACCGCCATAGGAACAGTTATAAAATGGGAAGTACATGCCATGTATATTGAAATACACGTCGGGTACTTTGTTCTTTTCACTTAAAATGGGAAGTAGGCCAACCTGTTCACAGGGAAGGCTTTGAACCGGATGGGAGATCGGGAGGGGTCAGCCGAATCTTTGAGGATCTGTCGATCGCAAACCATGAATCCGATTCCTCCTCCATCGATCTCATTGGAACGACACTGGTAAGAAATTCCTTCTCCTGGTGTGTCTCTTGACAATTCTTCCTCTAATGGAATTTAGTTACATTTGAATGGGATTTCTTCTAACCCAGATCTACATCAACTTTGGGCGTTTCTGAAATCGGCATTAGTGTATATCATTCGATGGAGTTTAAGGTAGGTGGCTTGGTGTTTATTTTACAACTGTCATGCATTTTTGTGTGTTTTGAGCTACGAACCCATATTTGGGGTGTCGTGTGTCTGAGTCCATGGCTATTTTAAATACATAGAATTGTATAGGTAAGTAAATGTGATATTAAAATTCTACTTGGGATCGTTGCTTGGATCCAGGAGCACCCTGGGGGTGCGTTCCTCTGTTTATCCATTTGGCCTGGATACCTGAGGGTATGACTTGTATATATTATGCCTTTAATGTAATGATTGTGGAATTCCCATGAGAGAAATTGCTGGTGTACTGTTTGGTTACATGTTGGGCATGTCCCGGTTACCTGTTTAGCCTGAGGGAAGTGTTGTGATTAGCCTTTGGGAATTGTACTATTTAGCCTATCTAAAACATCGTCCGTGCCTGTGGATAGATGATGTTGTGCCTGTGGGCAACTCTTCTTATGCCTATGGGAAATATCTTTATTCCTGTGGGTAGATTCATGTGTTGGTTTCTCTTTACCTCGGTGTAGGATTTTACGTATTTGAGGACATTGGCTAGTTACTTAGAATATTCACTATGGTGATATTTTAAAATTTAATGATTAAATGATATTAAAATGGAAATATAATTTGTTAAGTCAGTTACTTTTCAGTACTTCTTACTTTATTGCATTTTACTACTTCACAGTGTTGTTACATGCTTTCACATAGTTGGGCACGGGTCTTTGGTGAGTGCCTACTAGGAATTTATATCTCACACCATATTTGGGTCATGGTTTTTGGCCCAAATAGATTACATTTCTGCAGGTCTGGATAGGGGCAAGAGTCCCTGTACAGGTACATGTTTGCTGCTGGGGCGTAGGAGTGCATGGGACCAAGCCAATGCTCGCAATTCCACTAGCTCTCTATTTTGTTTTTCTGTACTTGTACATCAGTTTCTTTGTATTGTATTGCAGTGTATCAAGTACAGGTTGTTTTATTAGAATAGTGACATGCTGCATCTTCACATATATATGACTACTGGGTTCCCTTTTTGTTATCAGTTATCCATTTTAGTTTTATATTCTGTTGCTGCTTCCACTGTTGTTGTATGTTTTATTCTTTTCATTGGGCTACACTTTGACAAATGAGGGCATTGTTTCCCCACTATCACACCTGGGCCCTCCCTTCTAGTCGGCAGCCTCTGGCATTTGGGGAAATGTGCTTGATGTCACATGGTGAACAGGATTCAGGGCACCCGTTGCATGTCACCCGGATCTGGGATGCTACAAAGTGATATCATAGGAAATGTTCTTTTCTTGGTCTTAAAATTTTGAGACTTAGTCAGGGATAGGACGGAAATGGTAGTTTTTAAAAAGATGTGCCCAGGTGTAGCTAACCCATGCATAGGGAAAATCATGTCTACCTCGTATTTTTGAAATTCTTATGATTTTGAAAATTCTACAGTATATTTGATTTCACCATTTAGTGACACGCTTTAGATTTTGCTATTTATATTATATATATGGGTTCAATTTAGTTTCAACCCGATGAGATGAGCATATGCCATCTCATGCATCATTTAGGCACATGATAGGAATCACATGCCAGGCATAGTTTCCATGCCATATACGTGCATTTGAAATCGCATGTTGTTGTGATAGTTGTTGTTCTAGAAAATCATGCATTTGTGATAGCAGCTTGATAAATACCTACTATGTGATAGGGTTTTTTTGTATAAGCTTGTTGAAAGAATGGATTCCAAAATTTGGTTTTTGGGAAGTATGGTCCCCCATTGACCGAAATTTGGTGGATCGTTGACTGTTTATTTTGATAAAACACGGATAAGATGTCAATATATGATACGTGGGTAGTATGGGACCTTACGGATCGGAATTTGACACTTAGGTGTTATTTTTATGTGTTTCATGGGTTCTGGGGATGTTTCTGAGGCATTCTGTCCAGAATTCCTAGTATACACGTCGTGTAGTGCCTTTGGACATGTCGGGTTTGTTCTTCTGTTTGGGAAGAAAGTAAAACTTTTTAAGTACATACTGTGTACCCTAAAATAGTGACATGTTGCATATTCACATATATATGATATACACGCCATGTGTATATTGAATATGTCATGTAGTGTGAGCCATGTTTCTGGCTATGTAACTAACAACAATGTTCGGAAGAGCTCGTTTGGTACATGCCGTGTACCTATGGGATATGCCGTGTAGTCTTGTCCGTGGACAGACCATGTGTGTTTAGCCATGTGGAAGGGGAAACAGAGTGGTGCACACGCCCTGTACGGGTGTAACATGCTATGTAGTATCAATAAGAGTAGTCATCCATGTCACAAACGGCACGAGCGGTTTGAAATTACACCATACATGCCGTGTAGAAGTAATACACGCCGTGTAGTTTTGATCAACAGAAACTGTGTGGCTTAGCCATGTAGAAGGACCTGGGAAGGGAAAAAGAAGTCAGGTACATGCTGTGTAGTCATTATACATGCCGTGTAGTCATTATACACATAGTGTAGTCTTGTTTTGCAAATTATGAATGCCTTCTCCATCTTATTCCCTTTGTGGTTCCTTTGCTTTCAGTCTTAATAGTCATGAATCTAAGGCGTGTTTTGACCTTGTAGTGTCATGTCGCCGAGACTACCATTCATTGTTCTCCAGTATAGTGGCGACGATTATACTCTAGAGATAGTATCCCATGGGCTACCAGTGGACCCTCCAGTAGAGCCAGATGCGGTGCCAACTATTATACCAGACACAGGCATAAATGCGTAGTTCTGTGAAAAATTAATGCGATTCTTGTAGACCTTTCAGGAAGCACCGCAGGCTGCCACATCTATGGCTAATCTGACTCTTATATTTCAGCAGTAGCATCCACCTTCGTTATCAAGGGATGTCAGACCACAGGCTGTAGAGTATTGGATGGGGTCAATGCAGAATATTTTCGAGCACCATGAGATGCCTCCAGGGGGAGGGTCAAGCTCGTGAAGTATATGCTGCGTGATTCTGCCAAGAGGTGGTTAGATGTTACCACCCCGTCAGAGCATCATAGAGACATGGTGTGGAAATATTTTTAGGTAGCCTTCTATGAATTCTTCTTCCCAGAGATTTTGAGGGAAGATCAAGATCTAGAGGTCATTAATCTGCAGTAGGGCGCTATGTCAGTGATGGACTATTCGGCTCGCTTTACCGAGCTTCAGCTTTTTTTCACCCGTTCTGGTGGGTGATGAGATGCTGAGGGCAAGACGCTTAGAGGATGGTCTTTGGTATAACATCCGAGTACTGGTGAATGTTTTTAGGTTGCCTACTATACATGATATTGTGAACTAGGTACTGATTATAAGGAGGAACCTGCAAGAAGCTAGAGGTGTGGGCCAAGGCGGTTCACCCATAGTTTCTGGTACTATTTCTACTAGTAAGAGGAAGAGACAGATAGACTTCTCTGTGGGTGGAAGTACAAGCTAGAAGAATGCTTTATGTGGCCAGGACATGTGCTACCAGTTTGGTAGAGAGGGGTACAAGAGGCCACAGTGTCCATGAGACCCAGTGGAGTGCCGAGCTTGTGTAAGGATGGGTCATCTGCATCACTTTTGCAGGTTATTTCAACCGATGGCTTGTGAGAGGGGCTCTGTGATGACTCTGCATTCGGGAGTAGGACTAGTAGCATCATTTCATTTAGGTAACTATAATACGTTAGGGCATGTAGGTAGAGATTGTGGTTGTGGTCGTGGTATCCAGACACCAGGATCTCAGAGGCCGTAGGGTGGGATAGCTCAGGGTAGCCAGGCTATGTCGCAGGGCTGAAGCACTGGGCCGGAATATGTAGTGTATTAGACCCAACAGGAGCCAGATCGTGGACCTTCTATAGTCAGAGGTACTATTCTAGTAGCTTCTATTTTATCTTTAGTACTTTTCGATACGGGTGCTACACATAGTTTCATATCTGTACCCATTGTGGGGAGCCTTGGGCTCTGTTTTTCTACTTCTTCTTATATCATGATGCTAGACACTCGGTTGGGGACTAGAACTGCTAGTGTGCGTTAGTGTAGGGAGTTCCCCCTTGAGGTTGGTGGGTTTAAATTTTCTTTGGGTCCTCTATGTCTTAGAGATGTCCTCTTTTGACGTCATTCTCGGGATGGACTAGTTGGTTCCTTTTCTAGGATTTGTAAATTTCTATCGTTGCAGGGTGAGTTTCATGTCACCAGAGGGAGAACATTTTCTATATGAGGGAGAATGGGATGTTCAGGCAAGTCGAGCTGGGCCAGAGCATCGTGGGCGATGTGGAGACACAGCCTAGATTTATAGCTTATATCTAGATGATCAGGGGACTTGTCAGATAGATTACCCTCCAGTGTTTGATCATTTTAGGGATGTCTTTCCAGACGACTTTTTGGGTCTACCTTAAGAGCGAGAGGATGGTTTCTCTATTGAGTTTGTGCCAAGAGCAGCACCTGTGTCCATTCCTCCTTATAGGATGGCTACACCAGAGTTTCAGGAGCTCAAGATGCAGTTAGAGGAGTTACAGGCAACGGGTTTTATCCAACCCAGTACTTCTCCATGGGGTTCTATGTTCCTTTTTGCGAAGAAGGTGGGTGGTACCCTCAGATTCTGTGTGGATTATCCAAAGATGAACCAGTTGACGGTTAAAAACCGATATCCATTGCCAGGGATTGATGATCTTTTTGATCAACTTCGTGGGGCATGAGTGTTCTCGAAGATTTATATGAGGTCAGGATATCATCAACTATGCGTGAGACCATCTAATATACCACTTACAACATTTCGGAGTAGATATGGTCTGTATGAGTAATTGGTTATGTCGTTCGGACTCACGAATGCACCAACGATTTTCATGGCTATGATGAATCATGTGTTCCATCCTTATCTGGATTTTTGTGTGGTAGTATTTGTGGACAACATCTATGTTTACTCTCACACTCATCACGACCATGCCACCCATCTTGAGATCGTATTGAGTAAATTAATAGAGCATCGACTGTATGCTATGCTCTCAAAGTGCCACTTTTGGATGGACCAGATTCATTTCATGGGTCATATCATCTCATAGGAAGGAGTTGCAGTAGACCCAGAGAAGGTGAGAGTAGTAGCTTCCTAGTAGAATCCTAAGAATTTGTTTGAGATACGTAGTTTCTTATGGATGGCTGGTTACTACAGACACATTATGCAGGACTTCTCCCACTTAGCAGTGCCTTTGAAGGGACTGACTCAGAAGGGTGTGAAGTTCGTTTGGTCGGAAGCCTACGAGACAGCCTTTCAGGACCTAAAGGGAAGGATGACATCAGCACCAGTACTGATACTCCCAGAGTAGGGGAAGATCTATACAGTTTACTGTGATGAATCAGGTATTGGTTTGGGAGCAGTGTTGATGCAGGGTGATCGAGTCGTTGCGTACGGGCCATGACAATTGAGGCCACATGAGAGGAATTATCTGACGCATGATCTTGAGTTGGTTGCGGTTGTGCATGTGTCGCACTGTTGGAGACACTGTCTGTTGGGAGAATGTTTTGTGGTTTTCTCCAACCACAAAAGTCTCAAGTATATCTTTACTCAGCGTGACATGAATCTGAGGCAGCGAAGGTGGGTCGAATACCTTCAGTCCTTCAACTTTGATCTTTCCCACTCACCTAGTAAGGGTAATGCAGTAACTGATGCTCGGAGCAGGAAGACTCAGATACTGGCTATGTAGGGGAAAAGTGATGAGTGCCAGGTCATGGAATTGTTCTCTGAGATGCATTTGGATGTGCACAATAGTCCGGGGAAAACATATCTTCCATCTTTAGTCGTGACTTCTACCCTCCTGGATAGAGTGAGGATGAGATAGCTATCGGATTCGGAAGGCCTAGTTCTAAGGGAGTTGGTGGAAAGTGAGGACCCTCCTCCTAGTTGGATGATAGGTGGTGAAGAAATTATGTGTTTCCATGGATGATTATGGGTTCCATGGGATATACGTGAGGATCTGATACGGGAGTTTCATGCTTCAGGTTGGGTAGTTCATCCCGGAGTCACCAGGATGTACCGAGACTTGATACATCAGTACTGGTGGACAGGTATGAAGAAATATGTATCTAGTTTTTTACGAGGTTTTCCACCTGTCAGCAGGTGAATGTGGAACATCAGAGGCCAGTATGACTATTACAGCAGTTACCCATCCCGACGTGGAAATGGGATGACATCGCGATGGACTTTGTGACAGGTTTTTTGAGGTCACCTCAAGGAAATGATGTCGTGGGGGTTGTTGTGGATAGACTGATGAAGTTACCTCACTTTTTTCCAATCAAGGAGAACTTCGGTGTTGACGAGCTTGGGAAGGTGTATATCCGAGAGATTATACTTCTTCATGGGGTTCCACATTCTATCATTTCAGATAGGGACACCTGCTTTACGTCTTATTTCTGGAAGAGTTTTTAGAGGGCACTGGGTATACAGGTTCTTATGAGCACGGCTTACCACCCTCAGACAAATGGCCAGTGAGAGCATACGATACAGGTGCTTGAGGACATGTTGTGCACATGCATCCTAGACTTTGGGGGATCTTGGGAGAATCGTATACCCATAGTCTAGTTTTCCTATAACAATAGTTTTCAGGAAACTATTGAGATTTCACCTTACAAGGATTTATATGGAAGGATATTCTGATTACCCTTGTGCTAGTTAGAGGAAGGTTAGGCAGCTTTACTGAGACCACGTCTCGTAGAGGAGACTTCTGAGCAGGTCTAGTTGATTCAAAAGTGGATGGCTACTGCGCAGTCTCATCTGAAGTCTTATGTTGATCACCACAGATGACCTCGGGACTTCGTAGTCGGGGATCAGGTTTTCATGCCTATTTCTCCGAGGCTGGGTATAAGGCCCCAGCCTTAAACCTTACATAATCATGAGTTATTTCAAGATTACACATCGATTATCTTTTCAGGTTTACAGTTTTAGTGAATTAGATCATAAAACTTGCATTACATTCCACACATAAACAAAGTGGTTACATAAAGATAGTATTCTTTATTCCCATCAATGGAAACATATTTAAAATAAAACATGGATTCATTCTTGACACTTCCTTGACACTATCATCATATCATGAACCTTTCCCTTGACCTGTGAAAAACATTTGAAAAAAACATAGGATGAGCATAAAAAGCTCAGTAAGGGATATAAAAATATGGAAAGGAAACATGGGTACATATATACATAAGGATGAGATCATACTTTACCCATAAAACATAAGCACTTTAACATACCTCATCAATTCATGAATAAATCATAGAAATCATAAGACATAAAGGTAACTCGAGGCATTCATAACATTCTTACGTAGGGAGTAACCCTCTTGGTTACGTTTGGAATACCCATCACAGCATATTCCATAAAATCTCTTCGGAGAAACCTTAACGCTTCACTCCTTCGCGTTACCCAATGCATTGGAGAGCTATATCGGGCTCACCCGCCCTTAGTTTATCACGGAACCACCCATCTTCATAATAATGCCCAAGAACCATAACATAATCGTACCACATAAAACATGCATACAGGAAACATAACATTTCTACATTTCAATCACAAGATATCAATACAACACAAAAAAAATTGTCAAAACCATTTTCAATACCAAAATAAAAGAAAAGTAAAACATGGTATTTATTTTTCTTTTAAAAAGAAAGTATGGCTTGTAGAGGAAGCTGAAACTCAAATAACAGTCACGACGGCGGAGAAGTCGTTGTCGCCGCATACGTATGAAAAAAACATTTCCTTTTGTTGTTTAGTAAACACTTCATATAAAAAAGATTCCTTTTGAATAAACATAAAAGTCAAAGTGGTTTATTCACCGTATAAAATAAAGTTGTGTATAAAATAAAATATGCCTCAATGAAAGGAGATTGAGACGAAGTACCATACCTCGTATCCAACTTGACCCGACCATCCTTTAATCTCCTGAATAATAAACTTGAGTTAATCCCTACTTGATTATGAACCTTTTTCAAGTTCATTATTCCTTTTATACCATGTTATGAACATCATTTAATCATTTAAGTTAATAATGTTCATTTTGTCGGTATTTGGTTCTTAAGTCAAAAATAGACTTCTTATACTTACATGTTGTTAATTTGGTCAAAGGTTCGTTATATCCAGAATGATATTAATGATTTGGATAACATATATATCATATATATTCATCATATACATGTATTTATAATATTACATCACATTTAGAGGTATGAAATGAAATGCACCGTTCATGGAGATGGTAAGCCGTACGTACGCATGAACGCTACTTCCATTTCTATTTTGTAATTTCTGGAATGGAATCAGAATGATATAAGAGTATATTATAATTCCAGTATAATAAAATATATAATATCATTAACTTTATCCTTTAAACATCCCACTTATGGTATTAACGAATCAAATCATTTTCAGGGGGCGGTAGTCCGCACTTCCTAAAATGAAGATATCGTGTTTACCCATAATGGAAACCATAATGGTATGCCCAAAATGAAAACAACAGAAACTTAAGGAAAGCATAAAAATATTATATATCATATATAAAAATAGTGACAACATAATGGCCACCTTTGAAGGTGTTAAATGAGTATTGAACAATCATCGTTTCGGGAGGCAGAATTTCGCCATCCACGGAAACCGTATATTCTTTAACCATTTGATGTAGTTGTGTGAGAGTGTAGCTCATATAAATATTATAACAACATCCTAGTATATTGAAGATACTGGTGTTGTTACAAAATAAGTAAATAAATAGAGTTTAGGGGGTTGGAGAAGCAAAATAAAACAAATGAACATGAGAGAATGAATTACCTTTAAAAGTGTAACTCCTTTTGATTTGAGCCTAAAGGATTCCTTTGAAAGGATTCTTCCCAAAGGGAATCCTCTAAGATGATGAGAGGGGTGTGGAGAGAGTAAATGGGTAGGGTTTGGCAGAGCCAAAAGCTTGGGGAGTGTGTGAAATGAGGTAGAGGTGGGGGCCTTTTATAAGATGAGAGGAGGGGCACTTTTGGAAAGTAAAGATAAGTTACTTTATTTTAAAAAGATTATCAGATTAAAAAGGTCACACATTTCTATAAATAGAGGATATGTTGATAAGGCTTTAAATACACTCATACAATTGGTTTTGGCCATGTGTAGGTTTTAGATTTTGCATTATCTTTCCATTTTATTTAAATCGTTAAATAATGAGGTCATCACTGCATCATCATGATGTCATAAATACTTTCATTTATTTAAAGTCTAAAAATTACAAAAAAAATTACTATGATGTAGGAAAGCTTTTTTAGCTTTCCAATGAATATTTATAATCAAAATTATGACTTGTAGAACCCCATGTAAAAATTGTTTTAGTAAAACATCTCTTGATTGTGTTATTTTTACATTAACATTTAATAAAAAGTTATTTATGTCATTTCCCAACCAATGTGTCTCCATGGGGTCCCCAAGTTGACCGATGGCTTTTCATGGTCGGAAATGACACAAAAAATATGGTTGTGACATGTGTCTAGGTCATTTCATATTATTAAAGCATTCTTTATACCTTAAACTACCCTAATTACCACTAATCACGATTAAAAACATAATAAGTTACTATTCACCAAAAAATTATTTTAATCACATTGAACCACATTTTACTTCTTAATGACAACCATGTATGTCGGATTTTTGAAATTCAAAACACAACGATGGCAAAATTTCATTTAAACGGAAAAATCAGTTTTTATAAGTACCACTTAGTGGTTTCACTATTCATCAAAAATTGAAGTTTTTCAGAAAATTACCAAAAATCCACCCCAAGATATATTTGATATTACGAATTAAAAAATGAAGTATATTTTACAAAATTCAAAACATATAAGTCACATTAATTAATTTAATAATTAATTCCCGCTGTCCGAGCAAATAGCGTGTTTTTATGAAACAATAAGTATCAAAGGATTGACACCAATTTAAGTCCAATTTCAAAGTGAAATTGATTCCAATGACCACCATTGGATTAAATGGTAAAAATATATTCTAATTTCACTTCAAATCCAATTCAAAAGATAATATAATCATATAAATAAATTAGATTAAAAATCAGTTTTGATGTAAAATGCAGTATTTTTCACTATTCATTAAAAAAAGTGAACATTGTCAGAAAAATACCAAAAAATCACACAAAGTAAATTTTGATGTCCCAATCATAAAAAATATGTTTATTTTGACAAAAATAGTTTATAAAATTGTCAAAATATAGATTTAAAAAGGGTTTTCCATCATAAGGCAGTAAAACAATCTTTTAAGAATATTAGTGTATTCCATGCTTAAGATTGGATTTATTTTCATTTTAAGCCTCTAAAACACTATCTTAATCATTAATAGACATAGATAAAAATATCTATTATTCATTACTTACTTGGGATGTTACATCCTTCCCCCCTTTAGAAAATTGCGTCCCCGCAATTTATTTACTTATCGAACAAATGGGGTACTTATCCCTCATTTCATTTTCAGTTTCCCATGTTGCCTCTTCAATCATGTGGTTTTTCCACAAAACCTTTACCTGGTGAGTCACCTTATTCCGTAACACTTACTCCCTGTGGTCAAGAATCTGGACCGGTTGTTCCTCATAAGATAGGTTCTCTTCCAGCCGAACTACCTCTGGACTCAAAACATGAGATGGATCTGGCATATACTTTCTCAACATCGAAACGTGAAAAACAATGTGTACCTGATATAAACTCAGAGGTAAAGCCACTCGGTATGCAACTGATCCAACTCTCTCCATAATTTCATATGGTCCAATGAACCTTGGACTTAGCTTTCCTTTCTTACCAAATATCATCACACTTTTCCAAGGAGAAACCTTGAGAAAAACATGATCACCTACCTCAAAAGATAGATCCTTCCTCCGGTTATCCGCATAACTCTTCTGCCTGCTCTGAGCTATTCTCATGTGCTTCTAAATCAGCTGAACATTTTCTGCCATCTCTTCTACCAATTCTGGTCCCATAAACTTCCTTTCACCCACTTCATCCCAGAAAGCTGGAGTTCGACACCGCTTCCCATATAATGCCTGAAATGGTGCCATCTTTATACTGGAATGAAAACTGTTATTATATGAAAATTCAACCAAAGAAAGATGTTGGTCCCAACATCCCTGATAATCCATAGAACAAGCTCATAGCATATCCTCCAAGGTCTGAATTGTTTGTTCTGACTGCCCATCTGATTGAGGATGAAAAGTTGTACTAAAATTTAATTCAGTACCCAAAGACTTCTGAAGGCCTTTCCAAAAGTTAGATGTAAACCTGGGATCACGATCTGATACAATGGAGAGAGGAACTCCATGTAACCTGACTATCTATTTGAGATACAAACGGGAAAGTTGATCAAGAGAGAAAGTATCTTGTATAGCAAGGAAATGAGCAGATTTGGTCAAGCGATCAGCAATAACCCTGATTGCATTATTACCTCAAGATGTCTTCAGTAATCCAACAACAATGCCCATGGATATATCCTCCCATTTCCACTCTGGCACTGGTAAAGGCTAAATCATCCCTTTTGGTAAATGCCGCTCTACTTTAATCTGCTGACAATTCAAACACTTCCCAGTATAATCAGCAATATCTCTTTTCATTCCATCCCACCAGTAATACTCCCACAGATCTCTATACATCTTAGTACTGCCCGGATGAACTGAAAACGGAGAACTATGAGCTTCACATAACAACTCTCTCTTCAACTGTGAATCACAAGGCACACACAATCTCTTCCCAAATCTCAAAACACAATCATTATCAATGTTGAATTCAGGCAACTTACCTTTCTGAACCATCTCTACCTTTTTCTGCAACTCACTGTCTTGCTTCTGTGCATGCTTGATTCTATATGATAGAGAAGATCTCACTGATACCTGAAACTAAACAGAAGGACTTCCTGGACCAATAACTTCTATGCCAAAGTTCATCAAATCCTTAACCAAAGGATCACGTTCCAAATGCAACATTGTTAATGAAGCATTACTTTTTCGACTCAAAGCATCAACCACTTTATTTGATTTTCTCGGATGGTAATGAATTGTAAAATCATAATCCTTGATTAATTATAGCCATCTCCTCTGTCTCATGTTTAACTCTTTCTGAGTGAAAATATACTTTAAACTTTTGTGATCAGTATATATTTCACACTTTACTCCATACAGATGATGCCTCCAAATTTTTAAAGCAAAAACAACAGCAGCTAATTCCAAATCATGTGTAGGGTAATTTACCTCATTAGTTTTCAACTGTCGTGAAGCATAAGCAATTACCTGATCATTCTGAATTAGGATGCAACCAAGTACTTTCAATGAAGCATCACTGTATATAACAAACTCACAATTCCTGGAAGGTAGTGCCAAAACTGGAGCATTCACCAATCATCTTTTTAACTTCTTATACTACTTAATTTGATGGCCCAACATCTGCTGAAGTTGTTGCAAAGGATTTCACCACCCCTTTCTACTTGTAGTCTAACTGCTTCCCATCACTCAAGCTCTTTGTCGGACACTCATTTGCATAGTGACCCATCTCATTGCACTTAAAACATTTCACTAATTGTAAATCTAATTTGGTCTTACCATCACATCGATCCTTTTTAGTGCAATCACGAGCCTTATGTCCCATATTACCACATCAGTAGCACTTTCCAGATTTCAGAAGACATTCTCCAGCTTGGCTTTTGCCACATTTATCACAAACTGGAAACTTAGTTCTCTTACCATCAAACTATTTTGAAGAATTGTTACCTTTCTCCTGCCACCTCGGTCTCTTCTTCTGCTGGTTGTTAAAGAACACTTGGTCATCAGAAAACTCCATTTCCACCTTATCAGCACATTGAACAAGCTTTTCATAACTTTTAAACTCACGAGAAGCTAATGCCCTTCGATATTTTGTCTTTAATCATGAGTAAAAACGATTGATTTTACTATCAAGGTCTCGAATAAAATTTGGAGCATACCTTGCCAATCGAGTGAACCTTTCTTCATAGGCAGCCACTGAGTCTTCATCTTGCCTCAATTACAAAAATTGTTTTTCCATCATAAGTCGAACAACCTTAGGAAAATAATTCTCAAGAAACATACCTTTGAATTCATCCCAGTCGAGAGCATCAATCACATCAGCGTCCCTGATATTTTTAACCATCGACCACCACTGATCTGCCTCACCCTCCAAACGGTAAATGGTAAGACTGACCTTTTGATTGTCTGAACACCCCAGGACATCAAAAATCTTCTCCAGTGCTTTAATCCACCCTTCAGCTAGCACAGGGTCAGATGATCCTCTTAATGATGGTGGATGTTGCCTCATGAAATGTTCCACCACTGATATATTCCTCTGCGGTTGATGTGGCTGATCTCGTGCATGGATACCACCACCATTTATTGCTTGAGTCAACTGCTCCATTACTACAACAAACTATTCACTTCCAATTCCGACCATTTCTGGATGCTAATTCAGAAGGTTATTTCCTTCTATATGCCTTCCTAGCACTGCTTCCCTGTTTCCTCTGCGGAAAACCATTCTGAACAAACATGTCTTAGATGAAGCAACATGGAAATCTTCAAATTCTATATCACTTCAATTTAACCATAAAAAAAATATTTTTGGATAATCATTTAATAGAATTATAAATCCTAAAGGTATATAAACCGACCTTTGATACCAACTATAAGGCCCCAGCCTTAAACCTTACTTAATCTTGAGTTATTACAAGATTACACATTGAGGATCTTTTCAGGATTAGAGTTTTAGTGAATTAGATCATAAAACTTGCATTACATTACACATATAAACAAAGTGGTTACATAAAGATAGTATTCTTCATTCCCATAAATGAAAAAATATTTAAAATAAAACATGGATTCATTCTTGACACTTCCTTAACACTATCATCATATCATGTACCTTTCCCTTGACCTGTGAAAAAAATATCAAAAAAACTTGGGATGAGCATAAAAAGATCAGTTAGGGATATAAAAATATGGAATGGAAACATGGCTACATATATACATAAGGATGAGATCATACTTTACCCATAAAACATAAGCACTTTAACATACCTCATAAAATCATGAATAAATCATAGAAATCATAAGACATAAAGGTAACTTGAGGCATTCATAACATTCTTACGTAGGGAGTAACCCTCTTGGTTACGTTTGGAATACCCATAACAGTATATTCCCTAAAATCTCTTCGGAGAAACCTTAAAGATTCACTCCTTCGCGTTACCCAATTCATTGGAGAGGTATATCGGGCTCACCCGCCCTTAGTTTATCACAGAACCACCCGTCTTCATAATAATGCCCAAAAACCATAACATAATCGTATCACATAAAACATGCATAAAGGAAACATAACATTTCCACATTTCAATCAAAAGATATCAATACGACACAAAAAAAATTGTGAAAACCATTTTCAATACCAAAATAAAAGAAAAGTAAAACATGGTATTTATTTTTCTTTTAAAAAGAAAGTATGGCTTGTAGAGGAAGCCGAAACTCAAATAACGGTCACGACGGCGAAGAAGTCGTTGTCGCCGCATACGTATGACAAAAACATTCCCTTTTGTCGTTTAGTAAACGCTTCGTATAAAAAATATTCCTTTTTAATAAATGTAAAAGTCAAAGGGGTTTATACACCGTATAAAATAATGTTGTGTATAAAATAAAATATGCCTCAATGAAAGGATATTGAGACGAAGTCCCATACCTCGTATCTGACTTGACCCGACCGTCCTTTAATCTCCTGAATAATAAACTTGAGTTAATCCCTACTTGCTTATGAACCTTTTTCAAGTTCATTATTCCTTTTATACCATGTTATGAACATCATGTAATCATTTAAGTTAATAAAGTTCATTTTGTCAGTATTTGGTTCTTATGTCAAAAATAGACTTCTTATACTTACATGTTGTTAATTTGGACAAAGGTTCGTTATATCCAGAATGATATTAATGAATTGGATAACATATATATCATATATATTCATCATATACATGTATTTATAATATTACATTACATTTAGAGGTACGAAATGAAATGCACCGTTCATGGAGACGGTAAGCTGTACGTACGAATTAACGCTACTTCCATTTCTATTTCGTATTTTCTGGAATGGAATCATAATGATATAATAGTATATTATAATTCCAGTATAATAACATATATAATATCATTAACTTTATACTTTACACATCCCACATATGGTATTAACGAATCAAATCACTTTCAGGGGGCGGTAGTCCGCACTTCCTAAAATGAAGATATCGTGTTTGCCCATAATGGAAAACATAAAGGTATGCCCAAAATGAAAAAAAACAGAAGCTTAAGGAAAAAATAAAAATATTATATATCATATATAAAAATATTTACATCATAATATCCACCTTTGAAGGTGTTAAATGAGTATTAAACAATCATCTTTTCGGGAGGCAGAATTTCGCCATCCACGGAAACCGTATGTTCTTTAGACATTTGATGTAGTTGTGTGAGAGTGTAGCTCAAATAAATATTATAAAAACATCCTAGTATATTGAAGATAGTGGTGTTTTTACAAAAGAAGTAAATAAAAAGTGTTTAGGGGGTTGGAGAAGAAAAATAAAAAAAATGAACATGAGAGAATGAATTACCTTTAAAAGTGTTACTCCTTTTGATTTGAGCCTAAAGGCTTCCTTTGAAAGGATTATGCCCAAAGGGAATCCTCTAGGATGAGGATAGGTATGTGGAGAGAGTAAATGGGCAGGGGTTGGACGATCCAAAGGCTTGAGGAGTGTGTGAAATGAGGTAGAGTTGGGGGCCTTTTATAAGAGGAGAGGAGGGGCACTTTTGGAAAGTAAAGAAAAGTTACTTTATTTTAAAAAGATTTTCGGATTCAAAAGGTCCCACATTGCTATAATTCGAGGATAAGGTGATAAGGCTTAGAAATCCATTCATCCAATTGGTTTTGTCCATGTCTAGGTTTTAGATTTTTCATTATCTTTCCATTTTATTTAATCGTTAAATAATGAGGTCATCGCTGCATCATCATGATGTCATAAATAATTTAATTTATTTAAAGTCTAAAAATTACAAAAAAAATACAATGATGTAGGAAATTTTTTAGCTGTCTAATGAATATTTATAATCAAAAATCTGACTTGTAGAACCCCATGTAAAAATTGTATTAGTAAAACATCTCTTGTTTGTGTCATTTTTACTTTAACATTTAATAAAAAGTTATTTATGTCATTTCCCAACCAAAGTGTCTCCATGGGGTCCCCAAGTTGACCGATGGCTTTTCATGGTTGGAAATGACACAACAAATAAGGTTGTGACATGTGTCTAGGTCATTTCATATTATTAAAGCATTCTTTATACCTTAAACTACCCTAATTACCACTAATCGCGATTAAAAACTTAATAAGTTACTATTCACCAAAAAATTCTTTTAATCACATTGAACCACATTTTACTTCTTAATGACAACCATGTATGTCGGATTTTTGAAATTCAAAACAAAATGATGGCAAAATTTCATTTAAACGGAAAAATCAGTTTTTATAAGTACCACTTAGTGGTTTCACTATTCATCAAAAATTGAAGTTTTTCAGAAAATTACCAAAAATCCACCCCAAGCTATATTTGATATTACGAATTCAAAAACGAAGTATATTTTACAAAATTCAAAACATATAAGTCACATTAATTAATTTAATAATTAATTCCCGCTGTCCGAGCAAATAGCGTGTTTTTATGAAACAATAAGTATCAAAAGATTGACACCAATTTAAGACCAATTTCAAAGTGAAATTGATTCCAATGAACACCATTGGATTAAATGGTAAAAATATATTCTAATTTCACTTCAAAACCGATTCAAAAGATAATATAATCATATAAATAAATTAGATTAAAATGCAGTTTTGATGTAAAATGCATTATTTTTCACTATTCATTAAAAAAGTGAACATTGTCAGAAAAATACCAAAAAATCACACAAAGTAAATTTTGATGTACCAATCATAAAGAATAAGTTTATTTTAACAAAAATAGTTTATAAAATTGTCAAAAGAAAGATTTAAAAAGGGTTTTCCATCATAAGGCAGTAAAACAATCTTTTATGAATATTAGTGTATTCCATGCTTAAGATTGAATTTATTTTCATTTTAAGCCTCTAAAACACGATCTTAATCATTAATAGACATAGATAAAAATATCTATTATTCATTAATTACTTGGGATTTTACATTGGGACACAGACGGATCATGAGACAGGGTAAACAATCACCGAGGTATGTGGGGCCATTTGAGAATTTGGAGAGAGTCGGGCCGGTTGCCTATCTGTTTTAGTTACCATAGAGGTATCGGGCCATGCATGACTTCTTTCATGTATCTCAGTTTCACCGATATCATTCATACCCGTCTCACATCCTTTACCCCAAGGTGGATGAGATTCAGATGGATGCATCCTTTGAGAAGCATCGGATTTGTATCGTTGATATAAGCTCAAAGGTTCTCCAAGGCCGGTCAGTTCCTCTCGTATGGGTGCTATGATAGAATGGCCTAGTGTAGGAAGAAATCTAAGAGGGGGAGACTGACGCACTTTCTCAATGGCCAGAACTGTTCTGAGCTTTATCTTCACCACCCTTGGAAGGGAAATTCGGGAAAGAATTTCTTTAAGGGGGGATGTTTGTAAGAACCAGGTTCTTATTTTTGTGGTACGGGTTTCTTCTTTTCACTTTTCCTTAGTGTTTTTGAAAAAATAAGGAAAATGGGGAAAAATACCAAATTTTGGGATTACACGTCATGTACTTTTCCACACAACGTGTACTTTTGGCCGTGTGGGATGAGTACACAGGGCGTGTGTCCATGTCGGTGATGAAGGGTGTAAAGACCGACTACACACTGTGTAGTGGTCCCTTACACGTCGTGTAGTCATTCGGTAGGTGAATAGTAATATGGTGTCCAGTTGTGCGATAGAACATGCCGTTTACTAAAGGAGACACGCCTTGTAGTAATGTCGGCAGGTGAACAGTTCCATGGTGGAGGGAAACCTCTAGAGGAACAGATAAAAAATGGGAAGTACACGCCGTGTACTTGGAAATACAGGTCATGTAAATTGTTTTTTTTCGCTTAAAATGGGATGTAGCCCCCTGTTTATCGGGAAGTATTAGAACCGAACGGGAGCTCGGGAGGGGGAGACCGAATCTTCGAGGATCTGCCGATCATGAACCAAGAATCTGATTCTGCCTCCATCGATCTCGTTGGAACCGAACGGGTAAGAACTTCCTTCTCCTGGTGTGTCTCTTTCCAATTCTTCCTCTAATGGAAGTTAGTTATGTTTGAAAGAGTTTTCTTCTAACCTAGATCTACGTCGTCTTTGGGCGTTTCTAAAAATGACGTTTACGTATATCGTTTGTTGGCGTTTAAGGTAGGTGGCATGGTGTTTATTTTCCAACTGTCATGCGTTTTTATGTGTTAGGAGTTACTAACCCATATTTAAAGTGTCATGTGGCTGAGGCAATGGCTATTTTAAATACCTAGAATTGTATAGGTAATTAAATGAGATAAAAAAATGCTTCTTGGGACTTTTTAGATCCAGGACCACCTTGGGAGTGCGTTCCTCTGTTTAGCTATTTGGCCAGGATACCCAAGGGTATGCCTTGCTTATAATTTTCCTTTAGTGTAATGATTGTAGAATTACCGTGAGAGGAATTGGTGGTGTACTATTTGGTTACATGTTGGGCATGGCCTGATTACCTGTTTAGCCTGAGGGCAGTGTTGTGATTAGCCTGTGGGCATTGTACTATTTAGCCTTTGGGCCACTTCTTCCGTGCCTGTGAGCAGATGATTCTTTTCCTGTGGGTGACACTTCATACGCCTATGGGAAATATCTATATACCTTTCATCATATTCATGTGTTGGTTTCTCTTTACCTGAGGTTTGGAATTTACATGTCTGAGGACATTGGCTAGTTACTTTGAATATTCACTGTGGTGATATTTTAAAATTATTGATTAAATAATATTAAAATGGAAATATAATTGGTTAAGTAAGTTACCTTTCAGTACTGCTTACTTTATTGCATTTTACTACTGCACACTATTGTTACATGTGTTCACACAGTTGGGCACAAGCCCTTGGTGGGTGCCTGTTGGGGATTTATTTCTCACAACCAGTTTGGGTCATGCCTTTCGGCCCAAACAGATTATGTTTCTGTAGGTGTGGATAGGGGAAAGATTCACTATATAGGTACTTAATTTCTACTAGGGTATAGGAGCGCATGGGACCGATCCTAGGCTCATGATGCCGCTGGCTGTCTGTTTTGATTTTCTGTACTTGTACATCAGTTTCATTGTATTTTATTGCAGTGTAACATGTTCTGGCTGTTTTATAATAATAGTGGCATGCTACATCTTTACATATATACTACTGCTGGGTTCCATTTTTGTTATCATTTATCAATTTTAGTTATATATAGTATTGTTGCTTCTGTTGTTGTTGTATGTTTTATTCATTCTGCTGCACTGCACCTTGACAAATGAAGGCATAGTATACCCACTATCATAACTAGGACCTTGCTGCTAGTCGGAAGCCTCTGGATTTTGGGGAAATGTGCTTGAGGTTACGTGGAAAACCGGGATTGAGTCACCCAATGCATGGAACCCGGATCCAGGATGCTACAACTTCAAACTAATTATTTAGATGTTTTTTGGAAATTAAAATGTCATTTATTTTTCCTCCGTGAACGTAGACAAATGTTGGTTAACGATGTAATAAAATTATTTTATGTTATACTTATTTATTTATATATTTTTATTAGTAGAATTTTGTGACGGTGAGTTATAAGAAATTGAGTGCACATTTTTTATATGATATTGGGAAAACTATTGATATATGATAATCATATATAAGGATAAAATTGTTTTTCAAATTAGATAACACATTCTCCACCCCCTCTCCGAATTATTGGGGAACAACCATATATTTAAATCTATTTTTGAGATGTCTAGTTAGATCATTAATTGTGGAGAAATCCATTTTAAAGAATATAAATATTCTAGGATTCAATTTTAAAATATTGACTTTCTAGTCCATGAGATCATTTTCAAAAAACATCTATATTTATAGGGCTAATAAATATATTTCATTACCACATCAATTATATAAAATTTACATAATCTTCTTATTTTATGAGAACAATCATTTAAATTTTTTACCCTCTTCATTAGAATACATTAATATTGGTATAATATTGAATTGGAGTCACCATGATGTGACTAAATATAATGTTGTATAAATTATTTGGGTTATAAGATTACTAAATATGATAATTTATGGCATTAAAATAATTATATGTATTTTTTCATGTTTATAATGATTTCTAATATTGGTGGTTTTATATTTCATTGATGTCCTATTACTAATTACTAGTGGAGTAGGAGTTTATGTTTCACATATGCTTTTATGCTGATAGGGTGATCCAATTCTAGTGGATATTGTCTTCCACGATGGAAATTTAACCCAACAATGGATTTATCAATATATTCCATTTGGAATATTATTTTAGTAGTAATATCAACTCCTTCAAGGGTAGTCGGCATCACATACATGTCTTTGTAAGGTTTTGAGTAATTTTTGATTCCCAAAAAATTTATTCGGTCATCAATGTATATATTAGAATCCATGTCTTATAAATTAATACATTTTCCCTTTGATCCAAGACATGGAGTAAAAAAATAATATAGGCGATTAATTAATTTTCTAAACACTCATAGATGGAATATCATGTATAAAATTTCTCCCCACCTCACAAAACCTAGTAAAAAGATGATTCATTAGACATTGTTGGATTTTCATCCCAATGTTTTCATTTATGAATCTTATTAAAATAATATCATGAGAGTATACGGGCTTGTATAAGATTCCCAACGGTTATTATTTATAGACTTCACTACCAAATTAAACTCTACTAACATTTTCATTATATATGTGATGAGATTTTTCAAAGGTATATATATATGAATAGACATTGGATTTACTCGGGAGTATGTAGAACAATATTTAAATATCAAATTTTTGTTTATGGTGGAGAAATATACATCTCACTAAAAGGTGGACAAATACATCCAAAAATAAGACGTCGTCTTGGATGGTAAAAATAATTTTCAATGCACATGGAATTAGGGGAACATGTTGACTGATTTATCAACTAACAATGGATTATTCACCAAAATGGTCAAGATATTACTCTCACTTAGATCCCTCCCCGCATATTTTAATTCTTTTATTCATGGTATTTTTTTTTGACTTCACCACCTCATTAGTTGTATCTGCCATTTAACTTTTCACAATTTTAAATTAATATTATACAATTATATGTTTGAGAGTGAGAGTCGTATGCTAGTTAATTCAAAATGATTCATGGGATAAAATTTGTTGATATGCATTGATTTGTTTGGGTTCATCGATCAATGTATCATAGAGATTAGAGATATGAATAATGAATTTTTATAGGGTTATATAGATCGATGAGCTATTATCAACACAATAATTATAATCATTTATAAATTTAAATTTTATCAATTATTTATGAATAAATAAAAATCATACCATTTCATAGTGATAAATATATTCTTAGAAAGTGTAATATTTTATAACTTTATGTATGTGTTGAAAAATAATAACCCTTGGTAATTATTTTTTAGGCCTACTAAAAATAGGATATCAAATTAGAGTTAATTTTAATGGCCTAACGTTTAGTGTCATAGCCATATTGAATCTATGGATTCAGTATCTATTAAATAATCAAAGATAAACCTCTTTGAACAATTTTCAACACCAAAAAATATAATATTGATACTCACGTTCATTTCTTTATCTATTTATTTTCTTTTATTTATTTAATTTTTTTCATAATTAGATTATTTCTATCCAATATGACATGTAATGGGGTAAAAATCACATAGCCTATAGAATGTGAATAATTATTTGAATAACTGTTGATATGGCGGAACAATACGTATTATGAAATATGCAAGATATATAAAAATCACGTGAGTTTGAGGAATATATTCACATCAAATGAGCTCAATATAATAATAATTATATTGTTTTTAGTCCTCATAGAATGTGATTATATGATATACTACAGCATAATTATTTAGAATGATGTGGTAGATGTGGTGTCCATGATGGATCCTAGAGTTCTATACGTGATATGGAAGAAAATGATAGAATTTTCACAAAAAATTAATATAGGACATAGAAATTGCTAAGGAATGGGTAACATCATTTATTTATTTTTGTAATTTCAAGAAATCCATTAATAGAAAAGTTATTAAGGTATCAATAAGATGAAAATGTGTATAAATGAAGGTTAAATCCATTTAATGAAGGATATTGATTAACATTAACAATGATTCCAAATTGTAATCGTTGGAAAGATACAATGAAATAAAAATTAAATTTTCAAATGAAGCTAATAACTGAAATATATCTATACAACCTAGTAATGATAATACTTATATGGATTTATAATTATAATTTATATGGGACAACACTATGTGTGATATATATTACTTTTTATCAAGAATCTTTGATAAAATTTATTGAAAATATTGGTATATAACATCCAAAGTGGGTTTTGAATCCACTATATTACGATAATATATATGTAGAATAATATCATTGAAAACATTTTTATTATAATTCCTATAACATCCCTAAAGAATTATAATATTTTGGTTAAATTTTATAACTTAAAAATATCAGTAAATGTATTTTTAGTAAATGAGGATCCTTTTTATCATGTATAAATTTATTTTTATGATATTGTAAGGCCTTATGGTGAAACATTATCGATTATGTCTTGTCATGAATCTAATTTTAGAACTATATTTTATAATATTTTTCATAAGAATTTATGAAATAATATATATTTGGTTATTTTATATCGACTATAGTGGATGAAAAATATGAAATTACATTGTAAAAATTGGAGATTGATGAGGTCATATTCACTCAACATCCAAGAAACATGAGACTAGTAAATATTGAAATTATTATATTCATACAATATCATAATTATGTACAGTATTGCAAAACCCCCATTTAAATTGTTTAATGTGATAATATTTCATAAAATAATATCATGTGATGAATTTCGGGGGAGGCTAGATAGTTCATAACTACTTTGGGGGACTTCTAAAATGTATGAGATATCCATAAACATACCAATATTGAAAAATATTGGAAACTATCAATGAATAATGTAAGAAAAAAGAATTAGAATTTTTTTATGAGACCACATCTTCTTAAATGAATCATCATCGGAATGAGTTATATTTTTTGGATTGAATTGGAGGCTACACCCAAAATATAATTTTGTTGATGATATTTTAGATAGAAATTTTTTGGTATCTTAACAATAGAATATTCAACCCATCCTCTCTTATTCACATAAAATATTTGATGTCCCACTATCATAAAATTCCATTTGAGTAGTAAAATATTTTATAAAAACAAAATTTTATAGTTATATCCTGAATAATCCAATATTGAAGAGACTATATATATTATTGATACTAGGGAAGAAGTTTTGTAGAATATAAAAAATCTATTTATAGTGAATTATATGAAACAAAATTTAATGGATGTGATTAGGGAACCAAAGGAATAAATTTGAAATAATTTCTTATAATTTTTTATTCAATTATTCATACCATAAATTTTGGGATGGAATTACTTACATGGCTTCAATTTATGAAACAATGTTTTATGAAACTAAAAATTTCATTTCAACTCATTCCTCACAATATATATTTCTATTTTATCAATATAGTATAATAGAAAATTTTCAATTACATTCACTATTATTATAATATATGTTTTTATAGAAGACATATTAATATAGTAAAATACTATAATTTGGATCTCACAAGGATAAAATACTATAAATATTAGTAAGAATAGATGATATGTTACAACTATAAAAATGATAATATGAAATGAAAAATATATGATATAGAATCTAATAAAGTGAATTGTATGATTTTAGGGAATAAAATGTGGTGTATTTATAAGGGGTAATATGAATTTTGGAAGGATAAAGTGACCATTAGAATAGTGAAATAGTAATTTTAACAATTAAATAATGATATAATCTCAAAATATGTACACATCTATATATAATACATAAAACAATTAGATAGTATTAAAATTAATAATTATAATTAATATATATTCATTAATAATTGGTAACTTTGTTATATATATACATCATTAAAAAAAAATAATTAATTTAAAATAGTTATTTTTAATTTTGTTTCCTGAAATATGTGATTTTAAAATACACAATGTTGTTTACTTAATTGTTTAATTATGCATGCATAATAAATAAATTTCATAGAAATTACTATTGATTAAAAATACTCACGATAAAATTTGAAAATTATTTTGTTTATTAAATGAGATTGTTGAATTTTAGGCAAGGGTTCTTCTATTGATGTGTTTTAAGGTAATACTAGTGATTATATTAAATAAAATGACATAAAAAATAGATTACAGTTCATGGTGGCTTTCATGTAACTGAAAGAATGTTAGGGGCACAAGGGTTGAGGTTAAAATCTTAAATTATTATAATTTGAATGTCTGTAATATATATCGTGGTAAATTTAATTTGTTTTTTTCCATTATTTTATCTCATGTATTATGTTATGTTCCTTGTAAAAATTATGTTGTAAAAATGTAATGATAAATAATATAAATTATTTCAAAAGGAAAATAGTTTTTTTCATTAAAAAAATGATATAAAAAATACAAAAATAAATTTTTTAACATACAAAGTATTTTCCAAATTCAAAAATATATTTTTATCTAAAAAAATTCATTACCAATACAAGAAACTTCCATCAATAAAGGTATAAAAAATGAGTGTTTATACCATTATTATAGTAAATATAAATATAATTAATTAACTGTGAAATATCATAATTTAAATTCATAATAATGCCAATAATATTTAATTTTAAACAATAAAGATTTATGAAAACTAAATGTAAATATTAATGACCAATTATATCACATTTTATAAAAATACCCACTCATCCAATGATCCTTCATCACTTTAAAATCAATGAGCATAATTCTCTTGTATATTTCCCACATATTTTTTCTTATATAAAGATATTAATCTAAGGGACCGCCCTTAAACATTAAATAATCCTGATTTTTAAATAAGTAATTAATTATCAAAATTTTGAAGATCTTTTGAGGTTTACAATTTTAGATAATTATGCCATATATCATTAAAAAAACATAAAATTAAAAGTAGAAAACCAATATTAATATCCATTTTTACATAATATAAAACTTACAAAAAATCATGACTTCAATCAATGGAATGTCTCTATTAAATTGAACATGACTTATCCGTCTCCCATACACATAATTAAAACATGTGAAAAATATTTTAAATGTGGGTTTAGAACAAAATGAATTTTAAGGTACATAAAACGAAATTAAACAATTAATTAAGTAAAAATTGAAATCCCATAAAATTTATACATTTACATTAATTTTCATTGACAGAAATAAAAGAAACATTTTCATATGAAAATAGACGAATTGTTTTCTGAAATAAATACTTTAAACCCCATAGATGGTATTTGAAACTCCATTTAGGTGACTTAGATCATTAAATTCATAAAATATTTTTAATACTCATTTTATTGTTATAAACTTATAGATGAATTCAAATATATTTATTACCTACTAAATTAGTCATATATAATAAAGGATACCCTTCATATAAACTATATTTATCTCACTAATTTTTCATGAGCTATAATGTGGATAAAATTATAATATAATCTATATTAGGCTCATCTGTGACATATAATGGGGATAAAACCCCCAAATAAGATGTTTCAAGATCAACCATTTTTTTAATTCTTCTGTATCATACCATGAAAATAATACTTTAATCATTTAACCCTTTTAAAAACTCTTTTAAACCCATATGATTAACACTTTTCTTTAACAATACATATTTATTTTAAAAACCTACTATCAATACCAAAATACAGTTTTATTTTGAAAAACCATTTTAAATAAAAAATAATGAAATATAATAATTATTTTTTATTGTAAAAAAGGAAATATTTCAAAATAATCATGATAATAAATAATTTTCATGGTGGCCGTAATGTTTTTGTCACAATATACATTAAAAAATAGAACATTCCATTTTTACTCGGTTTAAATGTTCAATATAAAAAATCTAAAATGATTACCATCAAAAATATTTAAATATAAAGTGAATTTGACTTTATAAATTTCTATTTACAATTAAAAATCATGTAAAAATTAATTTAAAAATACAAATACCTATTATAAATATAGTTAGATGAAAAACATTGAAAGAATATTTACTTATAAAAAACATCATGTATTACATTGATACTATTTAACTAAAAATACTCATGAATGAAAAACATTGAAAAAAACATTAGATAACATTAGAATATATAAAATAATGACATTACATGTACATGGGTATTTAATGTTTCCCTATAAAATAATAAATGTCTATAACAACAAGACACACATCAATGAGACACAATCCCTTTTCTTGATTCTGATTCATCAGATGTTCCTTTATCTTTATAAATAAAAAGAATATGTTAATAATTCATTTTATTTACAAAATTTTATATTTTATTTATAATTTCATTTCACTTATTACAATTGTAATACAATTACACAATCTATTATATTTGTATAAGTTGTTTCAATCTATTTTTGGCATATCTATCAAAATCTACATTGGTGGGTTGAAAATGGTCAAATTGGTATTTATATAACAATATATTGAAAAATAATAAAGAAATATTTATCATATAAAAAAATAAATTATAATTTAAAAATAAATCATGACATATGGTTATGAAAAATGAAGTACTATTATGATCATGGAGGCAGTAGGACATTTGTACGCACGAGTAACATTTCTGTTTTTCAATAATTACTACAGATAGAAGTTAAGTAATATTTTATCATCATGTAATGTTAATAATATAATTCAAACCATTTTAGTTAATTATATATACTTTTACATATAATTAATATGATGTGGAGATGAATAATAAATATATCACAACACTTTGAGAAAGAGATAGTCCACACATCCACGAATGACATTATCCCATCTCTGGTGACATAAAAGCGATGATAGAAAATGAAATATATTATACCTATAATGATAAAATTTACATTAATATAATAATTATTTAATTTATTACACATATTTTTATTATCATTTCTATTATTACATATCATGTAAGGTGTTTGTGAAAAATGGGTCACATTGCATCGTGAGGCGACAATCCACTGTTCACATGACCAACATTACCATATATTAAATGGAATAGAATATAAATAAATATATAGAAATTTATATATAATATAATTACTCAATAGATATAAATGTATTATAAATTTCACATATATACTTTATACCCATCATCATAACCAACCGTGGTAGTTTGTAGTGAAAAATTAACGACATCCGTTTATGAGAAGATAGTCCCCTATACACACAATTGATGATTTAATTACCCATTTTATGTAATAGATAAATGGTTTAGGTTATAAAGGTAAAATAAAAAATACTTATTATATAGAGTATAATGATCTTACTATATAGTTGGTATTTAATAAAAATTGAATGTGGTTGAGGAACATTTAAGTCATAAATTATCATGGATGAATGATACCTCTTATTCAAGTTTTATCTTCAGGTTAACACCAAAACCTTATTATGTTTTCTTGATTCCAAAACTAAGGTTTCTAGGATGAGGTGATGGATGTTGGGAAGTAACTGATGAAGGATTTTGTCTAAAGAAATGGCTTGAGAGATATAAATATGCGAGAAGGGTGAATAACCTTTTCAAGTGCAGTGGGAGTTGAATTATGGTAAATACAAAAAATCATTCACTATTGGGATGTCTCACATATGTCATGCGGTAAAAAGATCAAGTAATGCACAAAACCTGGTTTAAACATTAATTTAGATTAGTAGTTTTATCTATTTTCACCAATCATCTTGTTTAAAAATAAATTTTACAATATTAGAAAAAATAAATTATGAAGACTAAAAATATAGAATATATCTTTCCAAATTTAACCCAAAAAAGTGGAAGAATTATATTTAAAATTAATCCAACTAACTTGATGAGAAAGTCCTTTCTTAAAATCAAAATGTCCAATAGTTTATAATATAATAATTCTAGAATTAAATATGAGAATTAATTTAATGACCTAAATTGAATTTATTGATATTAAATAAATCTAATGTCACCTTAAAAAAATCAAAATATATTTTATCATTATAAATTATTTAAAAGAAAAAGGAAATTCCTTTCAAAAATGAATATTTTTTCACTATTCAACAAAAATTGAAAAATTTCACAGAATTCCCAAAAAATAACTCAAAAAATATGTTTGATTTAAAATTTCAAAATTAATGTTTATTTTTTAATTTTTTTTCCAAATGATTTAAAAACAAATTTTATCATCTGTGCACCAGGCGGGACTAAACAATATTTTTAAAAAATATAGTTTTCTATAAAATATTTCATTTTTATTTAAAATGATTATTATTTTTAATCAAATAAATAGATTATATATAAATTTGTCTAATATATTTATAATTATAAGTAAGTAAAAACTATTGATACATACCCATCTAAAGGAGAGGAGTATACTTCCATATAATATATTAATAATATATTGTTGTTTGGTAAAACCTGTTCTTGAGTGTAACACATGGTATTGGAAAAACTGATTATTCATGAATCAAAATATATCAATAGAATTAAATATATTAGAAATTAAAACATATTTTAATTAAAAGGGGTGTTATATTGTCTGTTAAAATCAATGTTTCTTGTCACATATTCTACTGAACATGATTTTATCCTTTTTAAATATCAGGGCGTAATAATTATGGTTCTAACAATTTATCTCTAATATTTATTGAGCTATATAGCAAGGAAACGTTGTTTAATATATTCTATACATTGATTTTTTATAATCATTTTTGGTTAATTTTCATTTAGAAATAAAATATTTATATGATTCATTATTATGACATTATTTTATTTTAATAAACATTTTCGATTTCCTTCAAACTTAATCACACCACCATTGTAATTCGTTATAATGATATAATATTTCCGTATCAAAAATTAAATTATCTAAATATATTCATAATCCATGTACTTTTTTGATTATAAATGAATATTTTCTATGATTATGAATTTTTCATTGAAGAGATATAGTTGATGTAATAGGGGAATTCTTATAACACACTATAACCATTTTGTGTGGTATGTTTTAACATTTGTTTCTGATTTCCTTTTCTTCCATTTTAAGAGTTATTCTAAATATTAAATTCATATGAAACATATAATGGTAAACTATTGAATTTTTGGAATATATATTAACAACCTGTTGTTATTTCTATTCTTGGGGAAATTACATGACATTAAATTAGAGCACATGTCAAATGGTGGATGTTGGGTAGAAGTATTGAACTTGATAAAAGGTCTGAAGGATTCACATTACATGAAACATGTTCACATTGTTTAATAGAAAATATTTTTTTTAATGGCATTGTGTTTTTCGATGTATATTAAATTCATTGAATATAAGGTGTGTAAAGATATTACAAATTTTGTAGCTGTCAAATTTTTTGATTGTTAGGTCTCAGACACTGTATTTTATATTTCATTAATTGTATGATTCAAATCTAAAGACATGAAGGATCATATTAGGCAATTTTTTGTGACTCCATCCATTTTGGATTGCTTCATTCAGTAATTGGTTTGTGTTGTGGATGAGTTTCTTCTCTACTGGTACATAATCCTTATGGTATTTCTTTAGTTTTGGTAGATGTTGTAGTTTTGGAAATAGTTGTGTTATTTTCTATTATAAGATAGTTTTTCTTATTGTTCCCTTTATTTTTCATGGTTTTCCTTGTCATTAAATGACCATTCACTTTGTTTCTTGTCACTGATGTGTAAGAATTTTTTTTATGAGATTATTTAGGTGTTTCAATACAATGGGTAAATTTTAAGAATTGCATTTTTTATTTCAAAATGTATTTGGATTGTTGATTTATGATATTTTATATGAGGTTAAGATAAATTAATGTAAAATTAAATGTTTTTCAAAAGGGTTTTTTCATTGACAATGAATCTTCATGATATAGAAATGTTTTTTCAAACAACTAATTTGGTCAGCTAGGATTTCGAAATTCTTTATGAAAATGTGAGATTGTTTTTTGAAATTAAATTCTCAAAAATTAACTTTGGTAACCAAATGTTAATCCGAAAAATAGACATTTATAGACTTATTGTGGGTAATACACCATTTGGAGTTATAATTTTTTGATATCAACTAGTTGGACTTGTTTTTAGGGGTATGAATCATTGTGAATATTTATTACTGTCTTTATATTGTATTTTATGTAGTATCATAGTGTCTATATCCTAATACGTTAGGTTATTTATCATATATGGTTATTTTAAATTACTTTTTTTATCATCTATTGTTTCTCACATTTTTATAAATCAGGTCGTATAACATACCCTCAAATGATAACTTGTTTCTTTGGTAAATGTTTACCTATTGACCTCATGATGGATGCAATTTATTTCTTTTTTTATAACATTTAATTTTTATTTTTATGGTTTGATTATATGAAATGATTTTTTTAAGAATGAAGGAGAAGTTTGAAATGATTTATACATGGGTTCATATTATAAAAAGTCATTATAAAATAATTTTTTATTAGCTAAAATTACTGTATTCTTGATATGAGAAATTTTATTGAAACTATGGTGGTAAAATGATGGTATTTGTCTCACACCAAACTTATGTATTTGAGAATTCTTATTTGTTTTATTAAAATATTCATATAGTTGGAAGATTAACATGTATCATAATGGAATGTAATATTTCTACTCCTTTTGGATCAGGTCGGTTTGGAGATGACTATTGGCCAAAGATGGATTTGACTTAATTTTTTGATTATCCTATTTTGGGATTTTATTTTATGTGATTATGGTATCATGTAAATTTTGAATTTGTACTCTAGTTTTATTTCTTGTTTTTCTGATATTTAAGACTGGTTTCACTTATCTGGTTTTCCAAATATAATGTGATGGGTATGTTAGGATTTCCTGTCTAGTTGACCCATGTTGGGTTGATAAATTTTTTATCAAAACAATTCTAAACCTTAATTGTGTTATAAATTCTTGAGTGTTGTTATTTTTCATTGTTATATAATAGTTAGGCTCATAAAAAGTCTAATTTTTTTTGTAGAAGAGGACCCTAGCAAGATGATAACCTTGATTGAAACTGAGTTACCAAGGGTGGTCAGGGATATATACATGGTTTTATACATGGTGTTTTATGTCATTTGAATAAACTATATTAGAATATTATCAATGTTTTCATGTTTCATTTTTTGAAATGAATTTTTTTGATTCATTATAATCCTAATGATTGAGATATTTTTTATCAATACCAACAGTTTCTTGTATGATTTTTGAAATGGATTGTAACTGATTGGTTTTTGTATTTTTCTATACAATGCATTTAAGAAGAGAACATACAAATACAAGATTAGAATATATGAGATAGGTTCCATAGGGAAATCATTTAGTGAACCCAAATTTGTGATAATTTTCAATCCACACTATTCAATATTTGGTTATAGTTGATGTTGAGAACCCAAGTACTTTGGTGGATCATTATCAACAATTACTAAGCATCATCCACTAATCATTCATGGAATAAAAGAACCCCATGAACTTAAGGAGTTGATTTAGTGGATCAAAATGATCTTAATCTTCATGAAGACTCTTAAATACTCTATTGTGGGTTTGCTATATATATGCTCGAGGGACCAAGAGGAAGATGGTGGGTTTCCATCATGAAAGATATATTTCAAGATGATCATACAAAACATTCCATCAAGGAAGTATTTAACCATCGTTTTACATAGATAATTTTCATGCGAAGAATACTAAAGATAATGTGAACACATAGTAGGGGAATATTTCATTAATAAGTATTCTTACTGATTTTTTCAGTGGTTTCATATTACATAAGATCTTAAAGCTAATGACTTCCAAAAGTGTTAGAGGATTGATTTAATATTTAGGACTGACATCCGGTAAATGATGACACACATGTGCCCTCTGTCAATTGTGCAGGTTTTTGACAAGGATTTATTGGTTCAACTATACATATATGGTATGTTATGTTTGAGTGGATCTTAATATGGTTGACTATTTATCCAAGGTGTATCTTTTAAAAAATGTAGCATAAGGGTGGTCAAAATACTTATAGGAATAGTTTTAGGGACTTTGACAAGGAATCAACATGTTCTCTACTACTAGTATGGGATGGGAGGTCATACCAAGAAAAACTATATATAAGATTTTAATTCTTATAATCTTTATAGATGATCTGGTCATCCATAGATTTTTTATGAAAAGGATATCTAAGGGATGTAATGTAGGATCCACTCTCACTAAGGGTTAAAATGTTTATAATGAAATTTTTGAGGGTACTCTATCTAATCCACTATCCTAGGGAGATGTTGATGGGGGATAATTCTAGAATACCCTCTATAATAGAGTTTTCAACAGAGGATTCTGATGGAGGGCCAACTACAGTTAGAGGTACATTGGTTATCTCTTATTCAATGTTCCATATTTTTTTTATCAATGTGATACTCATTATATTACATCATTAATGTTATTTTACATTAAGGGTTTTCATTTATATATTATTAAATTATTATTTAATATTTCAAAACATTTGGTATGGAGGTACAAATAAGGCTTCAAATGTCTTGTTTGTCAGGTGATGATAGATTACATTGAGGAAGAGTTGAAGTTTTTAGTGACTGATCAAGAAATCATAAACTTGACATTCAACATGGATTAAAAGATCATTATTAAGGACCAAGTATACTTTTATCACCATTGTGATCGGTTCTTATCTATGTATACAGTCACACATGTTTTCAAGGTGGAGGTGGGAAGAAGATCGAGAATGGAAGGTCCTTTTGTTCCTTATGATTGGGTAATATCATTCCACTTTTCATACATTTTTCTTGATATAGTTGATCCATGTTTGGGTTGTCGACTTCCAAAAGATGTGTGTGCATAAACTGAGGTTTTTATTGATAGTTTTCTTATTTCACATGATATATAGATATCGAGTTTTATATAGACATACTCTCTGGTAAGATGTTAATTTCTATTACATCATCCCATATGACGCCTGATGTGTTGTGGAAGATAAGGTATAACTGGAGGATATAAATGCTAAAGGATTTGTTAATCACAACATGTCACCATGGGATTTTACAATCCACTTTGATAAGAAGTAATACAAGGTCATTTTATCATGTATCAATTATAAAATGTGGAATCATGTGACTTTTATGATAAAATATAATTTTCCTAGGATTTGTTATCTATTTTATAATTATTGAAGAACTCATGGATTTTTTGTGATTATCCTATTGTCTGAGTACCACTAGTTTAGATTCCTACTTGATTATATACCAAATAAAACATTTTGGAGTCTTATGGGAATTTTTAGTTCCATATTATGCCATTCAGTTTCACAAATGATCATGTTTCATTGGCTAATGGAAATTTTTATCATCACAGATGATTTTTGTGTGTAATTAATGTCAATGGAGAAGTATATGGTTCATGTATATAGGACACATAAAAAATTATATAAAAATCATCTATATTCTAATCATTCCAACTATGAGTTTGGGATTTGTGAAGCGATGTTTCAATGTAATATTATACCCGAGAGGGGATTTTTTTTAGATTATTAATAATAACATGAACTTATAGCTAAGGAGGAACCCATACATGGATTTGAGATCTAGAAAATCTTGGGCTTCATTGGTTAATACAGATGGTTTGTTGAGGACTTCTCCCAACCTTCATCTTCGAGGACATCTTTGAATCATAATTGTGTAAAAGATGAATGAAATGAAATGTTTCAAATATATTTTGAGGTTATATAGGTGTGGTTTTCATATGGAATCATTTCGATTCATCCCAAATCAAGATTCTATTGTGATGTTGTATACAATTCATCAACTATGGGTTTGGGATGTGTCTTGATGTTATGGAAGCATATTGTGGCTAATGGATAACACAAGTTATTAACTAAAGAGAAGAATATCCCATACCTTTATCATGAGTTGGTATTGGTTACGAATGTTGTAAAAAAGGCGTCTCTAACTATTTTGTAAAAATTTTAATTTGTGATTAGATCATAAGAGATGAAAATATATTTCTACTCAGATGGATATAAATTTATGACAGAGACACCGTGTATTGTATCTTTAATAATTTTATATTTATATTGAATATGTCATAGAGAAATTGTATTATATTTCTAATTTAATTGAGTGGAAAATTACTAACACAATATGTGATCAAATTATTTAATGGTGTGGTCTCTTATGATTTCGTTTTCTAAGATGAGCATTGGAGTAGAAGAGGATAGTGGATAAGAGTTATAGGCTTCGATGAAATATGAATATTCTTTTTATGGGTGAGTTTATATTGAGAAGGTGGTATATAGTAAGTTACAACACATTATGTGAAGCTTTTATTGTTGTGGGACCTCTATTGTATGGTTTTAGTCTCCCAGTAGAGATTTGTGCTTACAAAACAAGATAGTTGGTCTGTTTTCCAAGGGGAAGGAAGTTTTGGATATTGGGAACCATTATTGTTGGAAAATCCACAATTTTATTACCAAGATATATCATTATTTGAGATTTTATTATTTGTGTAATGGGATAAAATAATCAATTGTGGATTTTTTATCTTATTGTGTTACTTGTCAGAGAATCATGGAGGAACACTAGAGAACTGTTGTGTAGTTGTAGTTTTTACCCATTATGGTATGGAAGTGGTACGTGATTTACATGTATTTATTTGTTGGGATTACATGGAATCCTAGTATGAAGGATTATAATTGGTCTATCATTTATTAAATCATTAAATTATATCCATTCCTACATATTTGAGATATGATGAATATGGAATATCATGTGGACTTGTATACTGGTGGGGTTGTGATAATTCATGTGATTCCATGTGTAGTTATTTCTAATAGGGATATTTGGTTCACATATAAGATTTGGAATGGTTTATAATAAGTGATTGGTTCGCATATTAAATTAATAAAAGCTTATCATATAATGACGGGTGGAAAGATAAGGTTTATTTTCCAGAATCTTGAGGATATGATCTGGGATTGAGTGCCTAATTTTTGAGGAAATTGGGAAATGTTTTTTTGATTAATTTTCCTATAAAATTATTTATTTGGATTCAATAATGCAGTCTTTCATCAAGGTTTTGTATGGATGACCATGCACATATCACCGATGCTGGGTAGAGTTGGGAGGGAGGACCATGGTAGGATTATGTGTTGTTCATAAGAAGAAAAATATGGTGCATTTGACAAGGAGGAATTTGATAATGTAAAATCATTTTAAAAAATCTTATGGGGACCATAATCATTATATTTTGGTGTTTTTGGTTGGTGATTTTTGTTTTCAAATAGCTTCACCTCCCATGGGATATCATTAGTGGGGTAAAAAGGGTATATTGTCACGATGATTTGTGTGACCATTTTAG
Organism: Viscum album; assembly: GCA_963277665.1. Taxonomy (NCBI): domain Eukaryota; kingdom Viridiplantae; phylum Streptophyta; class Magnoliopsida; order Santalales; family Viscaceae; genus Viscum; species Viscum album. The sequence continues at coordinate 1,295,674,731 of OY728128.1, read as the reverse complement.
ATCCTTGGATGACTTGGAGGGTGTCTAATAGGTTGGTCTTCTATCTAGATTGAAATCTATCCATGATGTGTTTCATATTTCCCAACCAAGGTGGTATATTCTAGATCCTTCCTATATTATAATATGGGAGGATATTACACATTATCCTGTTACCACTGTGGGTGGGTAGACAGTACATATTTTGGATATTTAGGATAAGGAACTTTGAGGTAATGCAATCCCCCTAGTCTGGTTATTGTGGTTGTGTGGATATAATATCCATGAGAAGTGGTTGTGGGAGTCATTGTTGAGGTAGGAGTGACCATATCTATTTGTGAATCATATATATTAGGGGCCTTGTGGGTAAAGAACAAGTTTGTAGTGTGGTGATTGTAATGCTTGATTGCCATTATATCTGGTGTGTTTTAATGATTGTTTTTTGTTTCAGTTTCAATGGATATGTAATTCCGAAAATGAAATAGGTATAATACCTATAATGTAAATTTTAAGGATTTGTTTTTGGAATTATCAACGTAAAACAGATGGTTTTTTTGTTTGAAGGTTAATAAAAGACCATGTAATGATAGTACAAGCAATGTGATGGCCTCTCGGAAGAAGCTTTGAAATGGATATAGGGCTTGAAAGATTTACAAGTTTTGTAACAGGATTGTTTATTTTCATGGAAATTATTGTGTTTTTTATAAATTAGTGGTGGGATTTTTAGTGTACATGAGATTCATGTGATACACTATGTGTAAAGGGATTACATACCATGTAGCTGTTTCATGTTAGGATTTTAGTGTTCTCTATAAATTGTAATGACTCGGACTATTATAAATAATATTTCACTTTTGAATTAATTACATCTATTATTAGATATTATTGTTATATAATAATCATGATCTTATTCACTGTTATTTTTTCTTATTAATTTTAAAAAACTATTAAAAATCATTGTGTATGATAATATAGTCTTTGAACAATTATAATATTATTAGTATAAATATAGGTTTTTTTAAAATCCAATTAATAAATAAATGGAACATGATGGCCTCCACAAATAAGACCATACAATTTAAATCCCATTTATTAGTGTCTCTTAGGGTGTTATAATAATTGAGAATTTCTATTCACCTAGACCAATATGAGATCTAATAACATAGGCATGACTGAAACTTTTTTATTTAAGATGTTTATGCTAATCAAGATCAAGGCCCAAACTATGTATGTTGATCCACCCTATGAATGTATCATCATCACACACCTTATTGTTTTGGTGTTTTGTTGTGTATTAATGGGATGTGTATCAAAACCATAATAATCTGTATTTTTATATTGTATTTTCAATATAATAATGCTCAGATTTTATAAAGATCCAGAATTTTCAATGAATTTTTTTTCATAATTATTTGGAACATTACGAGTCTGTGGCTTCTATCGACACTTGATTCCGAGGCCCGGTGTCCCCAGAATAAATTTCCAAAGTTTTGTTCGGGTACATTCGGTAATCCTAAGAGCAGGTTTTTCTATCTTTTGAACCGGTGCTCGGAATTGAAATCTGAGGGCACCGATGAACTCGCAACGCCGATAATTGCTTAAGGGGACCTTTACCACAGTTACGTTTTATGAGGGTTGAATGTTTAAAATTGGGGTTTAATTAAAAAGTTAAATAAAATTGTTTAGAACAATTTTATTTATCTATGGTGGTTATTTTCTCCCATGGAGAAGTTATTAGTGGGGCACACACCGACATAACTTCCCATGTGTGGATAATTGTGAGGTGGGGCCCACACGAGCCCCAACCTTTCCTCTCCCCATAACCTCCCTTAAAACCCCCAATTAACTCACCATCCATTTATTATGGTTATACCCCCAACTCCCTCTCTCCCTAATTAATATGCCAACACCTCTTAGTTAATTTATTCATCAACTATTAATTAATTAATTCAAGGGATTGAATGTTGAAAAGGCAGGGCAGTATAATATATTGGGGAATCCATCACAAAAAATTTGGGTTGGTAAATATCCTATTGTAGAGGATCTTAAGAAATTTAAGAGAAGGGTTCTTCCCTCAATGAAGAACCACCGAAAAATGGATATCGTCTCCTTCGGTCTACAACTGAGCCAAAGGAGAAGGAGCCACCCCCAAGGAACGACGACGACGCGCCATCGTAGGTTTCTTCTTCCTCAATATCAATGAGTTGGCGATGTCTCCCCACAATGCCGTTCTACAAAGACGCGTGTCCTCTTTCTGCGGCTCGATGATGTGAAATTACATAATCAAGGTTGGGGGAATTATTTTCGATTTTAATTAATTAAAACTGTTCTTGTTCTACATTGTAAAAATTGGTTTGACTTTGTCCAATTGCTACCACCTAACGCAGAGGGAGCGTGCCGAATGTACCCGGCCCGACGACCCATCGTAGTCTCTTTAATTTCGATTAATGCACATTGGAAGAGGTGGCGATGGGAGAAGTGGCAGCCGTGCAACGACCGCGTGCAGAAGAACCGCAACCCGCAAACGCGAGCTGCTCTACCGAGGAAGAACCATGCAGCTATAGTCGGTTCGGATGAAGGTATAAACAGTGACGCCCCACGGCACAGTGCTGTGGAGAATTGCAGCCCGCACAAGGCGAGTCGCTTCAGCAGAAGAAGAGGCCGGCTCAACGGCCGCTTTGGAAGAGGAATGCCGGGGCACCCGAAGGTGCCGCGCAATAGGTCCTCGGCCCGCCCGAGCGGGGCGCATGGCGTCGTCGTTTCGGGCAGCCGGGGAGCCACGCCCCCGCCTTAGACCGCTCGGCCTGCCATCCGAGCCGCAGTTGGGCTGTGCCCTCAGGCCGAGCAGTGCATTTCATCGGGCCGGGCCACCCCCCCTGCCGGGTTAGATCCGCTAACTCTGGGGTGACCCGACCTGCCAGCCCACTGGGCTTAATAGGCCGGGCCTGTTTTCACTTAAACGTGAATAACATGATGAAAGCACGTCTGATCGATGCCCCGTCTGCGGCACTGGGACCCTCATGATGAGGAGGTACTTTTGCGGTAATCTCATTGAGTTTTTTATGACTTTGGAAAATGGTCAGGTTTGGAATGAACGTAATTCCAACCGGGCCGTCGGAGCGGAAACACTTATAACATAAGTGTCGAACGTCTGATTGACGTTCCGTCAACTATGTTTGATTTCTCTTGATGAGATAGTTCTTTTGGAATACTCTACATAGGTTTAGGATGTAGTTTGAGATTGGATTGGTTGGATTGTACCTGTAATGCAACCGGGCACCTGGAACAAAAATGTTAATAACTCACATACCGGTATTCCAATTGACGAGTCGTCTGCTGCGTTGATACCTCTATGATGAGGCAGTCCTTTGAGATACTTCCACGTGAGATAACATATCACTTGGAAGTATCGACCAGTAGCTCATGGAGCGAACCATCCTAGAGATGAGTGTACAGAGTGTGGAGACCTAGTAGCTATAGAACTGATGACTGCTTGACCGATTCGACTATGGGTGATTCAATTAGCCCAGTGGATGGAGCTCCTGGTTTGGAAGCAGACCCACAGTGGACGGAGCACCTGGTTTGGCAGCATGCCCGCGGTACATGACAGGAGGTGTACCACTGTAGTCTATTAGGGGGAGCGCTACTATGTTGGGGTGGTAGAACCATAGAGGAGGAACGCCTAGTTTGGCAGCAGACACGTGATACTTGGCAAGAGGAGTACCTCAGTATTCTAAGGTTAGTGAGTAGCATTATTGAGTCGCTATAGGGCCATTGTACTCGACATAGTATGAGTTCTCCAGCAGTTGTGGTTTCAATAAAAGAAATCCTGGTTTGAGCTGAGTCAATGACCTTTGTCTTTTCCTCATGATTGAAATGTGTTACCTGATAACTTAGGTATATTTATGGGTGTATACCTATGTAAACGATATCTTCGGAGATCATTATTTGTGATTTATACTTATTCAATTTAGTGAGACCATGAGGGTCTCGGGGTCCCTACTGAGTATCATTATACTCACCCCTTCACGGGCTATGCCCGCACATCGTTGTGTTGGATGTAGAAGAAGGACAATACTGACTGAGTCAGAGTGTACCAGGACTGGACGGTACCCGGAGGTGGACACTCGCCGTAGAGGAACACGGAGCAGACAGATAGACATGGAGTACTGAGAGGACATATGTACCTAACCTCTAGGTAGTAACCTGGAGGACAATCCAGGAGCTACTTCACCATTCAGCTATTTGTCTTTTCAGTTGTACATCCTTTCAGTTGTAGCTGTACCTTTCTGTTGGGGTTGTATTTCCAGCCCCTTTTACTTTCAGCACACTTTTTACTGCTTTACATAGTGTTTGCTTCTGCTTTTACTCTGGTTGTGTGTGTTTTAATTTAATAAAGGCAATGTCTTCCCAGTTTTTAGGGAGTTACACCTTTTGTGCTAGTCGCCAGCCCCTGGCTTATGGAAGGCGGGCTTGGGGTAGTTTTGACATGGGCCATGGGGGACATGTCCTGAAATATTTTATTCTAATATTTACATTATAAATGATTTTATAATTTTATAATATAAAAAAAGTATACATTTAATTAGTATACAATTTCAATTAAGAAATTTATTTTGAGGAATTAATCTATTCTTGACATAAATAATAATTTTGTAAAACATTATTATTAATTTAATTTTATTAAATATAATTTTACTAAATAATTTTATGATTTCGAATGTAATTTTAATAAGGTTATGAAAACAATTAATGTCAAAAAATCAGCATTACTAAAAAGTGTTGATTCTTATTTTAAAAGTTAAAAAAGATATTTAGAATCATAATTTTACCAAATGAATACTATTTTAGTAATGATAATGTAGAAATTATCCAATGGTGAGTTTTTCATAATTTGCTGTGACAATCGATTGTTTGGGTAAAAATTAAAAATGGATTAAATATATAGTGTGTACTATGAAATTATAATGACCCATAAGTGATATAATAAATTATATAAATGGAATCAATTAAAATATATATTTTTTGCTTTAAAATAATGTGATTTTATATTTATTTTATCAATTTGATAAATCATTTATGAATCCCCCAAATCCATTAACATATTTTATTCCGTTTAAATAATTTATTTTAATGTATGACTCAATCCACAAAGGAAATGGTATTATATTTTATTTTTCAGACATTTCCCATATAAATTAAAAAAACAAAATTTTATTTTGAATAAAATAGTTCAAAAAAATGATAAGGTGTTTGGTTTTGGTTATTTTAATATGTAGAGTACAAAACATAAACTTGATAAATATTTTTGAAATCCCCAATCATTACCTTTATAAAACCACATAGTTTCTTATTTCTCTTAACCAGAAATCGTTTTTGTTCATCAATACTCTAATAACCCCTCTATAGAGTCTTCCCAAGGATCCCTCAAGCTCTTATTAATCCCCTCCGATGAATTTTGATTCACACACTCATTTAAGGGATCTTTTACCCACCTCCTTTTATAATGAACCTCTTCTATTCCAAGTCATTCAAATTCAATATTTTAATGTTGTGATATGTTCTTCCATATCAACATTAATATAAATTATATGTATAAATTATGATGTAACCCTTCATGGTCAATAATACATCCCATGTAACCTTATGTACAATAGTTACCATGCCGAATTTTAGTAATGGTTTCCATAATTCTACTCTTTATCAAAGTCACTTTATTATATTAAGCCTTCTATTTATAATTCTATTATCCGGATATGACTCCAAATTTACCTATTTCTGATCATTTTTTCCAAACGATTAGAAACCCCTTTCTCCTTCATCAACCCATTTTATGAATTTTTAAATGATGACATTATGATTCTAAAATTTCTCAATGATTTTATATAACAAAAAAATCATACAGTGAATACCATAAAAATTCCCTATAATGGATTTAAAAAAAAATTATCCATCATTGAAATAGTACATAATTTTATGTTTTAGACACACCATGATTGTGGAATAAGATATAATGATGAATTAATCATTATTTTATGATTAATTTTTCACACTTAAGAATGATATTGAATTGAAAGTGACAGGTATCTCCAGAATTATATATAACTCCTATGCACTGGGTAATGTTTTGTCTGAAGAGATATCATGTTTTGATAGTGACTAAAATTTATTCTTTTATAGGACTGATTCAAAAATTATACCTTCACAGTTATCCTTGAATTATATTTATAATGAAGTGTTTTATGTTGATACCACATTTCCCATGTTTCCATTTCATTATCATGATATATCATGTCTTTTTATTCATGTTTAATGTTGTCACCCCTCTCATTACACATTAATATTAATATTTCCTATCAGGTATTTTATTATTCATGTTATTACATTCTTTATTAATCTCTGAAGAGTCTTTATAGATCACCCATTTCATAAGAATGTCCCCAGGTTATCCCTTGTAGTTTCAAGTGCAAGAATGATAAGGTTGTTTTCTTGACAGATGGTGTTTTTTTCATTTTTATGTTTTTATGTAATGTATCTAATAACCAAATACAATATAATTCTAGATATTCTAGTTTTTATTATATTTAATTATATGTAACAAACTATGTATTAATGTGAAATATATATCCTGGTGGTTTTATTTGGAATAAAATGAAATGTTTATTTATTATTGGGATTTTGATTAGAAAAAACTATAGAATGCCTTAGTGATAATACTAAGTATAAGAGAAACACCATTAAATTTGATTAATATACTGTAAGTCATTTATCAAGAAAAAATCCCTACCTGGATACTAAATGTGTGTGTGGATATAGAACAAATTCACATAGTGGTAATACTGGAAAACACAGTGTGGTGGTAGTCTACACCGGGAACTAGTCAAAGGAAACATGTCTTATGGAACACATGATTTGAAACTCCGAAGGAATATTATTTGGAAAAATAATAATATATTTACAAACCATTATTAAGGGAACACAGAAACACAGAAACACCCATACGATTATATGTTAGTAAATATATCATTGAATACATATATTGAAGCCTAAAAGAATATAAGTTTATAAAAAATAAAATTAATAGGTGTTACATTTATTTTGTTTAGTTCCCCAATTTATGTTTTAATATTTATAAAATAATAATACCTATTTATACCTTTATTCTATCCATGTTATATTAATAGAAGTAATCTATTAAATAACTAACGTGGAAGGTAATGTGATGACTTCCCCAATATGATTCCTAGCCTAATTGGAGTGGGGATCATGACATTTATAACAATAATATCTTGGATGACATTGGTTCTGAGTAGAAGCAGGGATCTGTTGGATCACCCAAATCATTCTATTAAATAACAAAATACAATTGATATCTTTTTGTGACAAAGGCCTCCAACATTCAATGGATAATCAAATCCCATAATTAAGAAACAATTAGTCATCTAAATTTATAAGATGATACCCATACTTAATTGGTATGAGATATAGAAGGTTCTAATGTATGTTTATCATATAGAGGCATAAATAGATAAATGTTGGACATTAATCCAGAATACGATGGATCATGAAGGGAAACAAGTGATGGATAGGAAGGAATTCTTACAATTATTATAGATAAATATTTTCCTCACACACTCTAAATTAATATATAAAGGGACTACCATTACCTCCAGATAAAAGATGAAAAATATACCAGGGAATATGGGGAAAATGTAGATTTACATGAATGATACACCTCCATCTTTTTCATTACCCTCGAATGGAAGGTTGATGGATTCATTGGAGGGATTAAACCTAGTCTACAAAAACATCTGAAAATACAAGGCATTGATTATTATGATAAAATTATTTTTTGTTCCATAATAAACAATATTGTTTTCATAGAATCTCAAGGGTATAATGGGGAAACAAAGAAAAAATTTGAGTATAATTCTGGGGATCTAATGGAAAAATATGATGGTGCCAAGAAATTTTAACATCCCACATATCAAAGGAGTGGAAATTATCACCATAGAAATTGACTAAGGAAAATGAGGAAATGAATTAGGTGTGGGTAAAAAAATATACCTAGATAAAGATTACCAAAATGTGAAACCTGCTCATATGATAGAATAATGGAATGATGTTTTCATCCCTCGACACACTTTTCATTGAAAAACTAAATAGAGCCAAGGAACAGGGGAAACCAATGTAGTAAGACAATGGGTTTCTATTGAAAACTAAAACATACATGGAAAAAAGATGGGCATTTTTCCATTACAACTGTTGAAGTGGATACTGAAAATGTAGTGGATAAATTATTTATAGTTATTTATACAAGATTATAGAAAATAATTTTTGATTTTTTTTATGTGTATTCCTTCATATCGTTATTGTAAGATCCCAGTTTTTGGAAAGGCATGTTTTTGTTGTGTTTTGGGTTGAACCCATTGTTTTGGGGATTTATAATGTTTCCAAAAAGTTTGAGAGGCCTTGGGGGTGTTTCGGGGGCTCGGGGCATAGAAGAAATGAGATCTGGGTAAGATAGGCAAGGGCGCACAGCCTGCTCATGACTAGTTAGACCGTGCGGCTTGCCCAGGCTAAATCGTGCGACCATTCCTCCTCTGGACAGAAGCATGTGCATAGTGTGCGAACAGTTTTCCAAACCATGCGGCTAAATAATGTGACCCCTCCTCCTCTGGACAGTGGTATGAGCATGGTTTGCGTACTATTTTCCAAACCGTGCGGAAAAACTGTGAGACCACATAAAGTTGGGAAAATTACTAGTTTGCCACTTCGGGTGTAACACCCAAGATTTTTATGAGATTTATTTTATTTTTATGTTCTATAAATCATCAAAGGAATATTTCACTACACACAACACTATCTTGGCTTGCTTTACACTCAATCACGACCATCCTCGATAGCTTGCGTTGTATGCAATACCGAGTTTCACTAAACAACGATATACTATTAAAATATTATTAAACCCGCCATTAGGAATAGTAATACCCACTTTTTAAAATCATATAAATTATATCATTCCAAATTGACATCATTTTTGGATTCCGAATATTGAAATTATCCTAGGGTGATATTTTGGTATTTTTCTGAAAACATTGAATTTTTGATGAATAGTGAAAAAACTAGGTTGCTATTTAAAAACCGACTTTTTATTTAAATAATTATTTATTTTATTTAAATTTATTTTAGTTCAAAATTTATAAATAATAACTATATAATTTCAAGCTAATTCATTGGAGTCATTTTATAATAATTTTAGATATATAAAAATTTTATTGAACTTTTCACAGTCTTTTACCCACCTCCTCAGAGAGTTTGAAAATTTATATAAAACATAATTTTACCGCTTCTGTGACTGGAATTTCGAAAATCTGAGAGACACTGTTAATATCAAGGATTAAAATGTGGATCAATAAGATAAAAATAATTTTTGTGAATAGTAACTTTTTACTATTATTTATCACATTTAAAAGTAAATAGGGTAATTTACGGTAAAAATGACATTATTATTACCCTAAAACATATTATAATATTATTTTATAAGTGTAATTCGACCAAAAACAACCTTAGGAATAAAAATTGACAATTTAGGTCCACTTGGATTAGATTAGAACATATATTATTAATTTATTTAAAGAAGGGTTAAAATATTTAAAATCAAAGTTTAATAACTAAATCATTTTTAATATAGGGTTATACAAAAGATAAATTCTACTATAAATATTCATTAGAATGATAAAACTATTTTATATATAAGGGTAGTTTATTTATAATTTCTAGACATTAAATTATATAATTTATTTTTGAGACAATGGTGATGCAGTAATTATCTTATTAATGAAATATTAACATAATTGATGTTATAAATACCCAAATAAATTTAATTTGAGAGTTTTTATGAATTAAAATAATTTTATAGGTTAATATGACATGTTAGTATTGATTTAATTAAATATTTTCAAACTAATCATGCTGTTATGATTTTCAGAAAAATCAATTACCAAATAGTGTCAAAATTGACATAAAATAGTTTTTAAAACAAACATTATATTATTAATTGTTATTTTATTTTTAAAAATCTATGGTTCGGCCAAATGACATATAAAAGGTTATATATATTAATAATAAACAACTTGGGGTTCTTCTGGCTTGTTATAGTAAGTTTATTAACCATATAGTGTAAGAGAACATTAAGACACGATAAAAGTAAAATTATTTAACATAGATTTATATCTAAACGATAAGGTTAAAATAGTTAGCTAAACATGTCAAAAATAAATTTTATGTGATTATTTCTTCCCATTCCCACCTTATCTTAGAAATAAATCAATTTTGAGCTATTAAAAACCGAATATGATTTTTTAATAAAATAGTATTTTATGTTTTTCCTAAGGTGCCCCTCTCCTCCCTTATAAAAGGGATCCTCCTCCCTCTCCTCCTCACACCACTTTGAGCATTCATGATCGACCAACCCCTGCCAATTTCTCTTCTCAACTTCCCTAGAAACATCCTAGAGGTCCTGGTCTTCTTCAAAGACCATCATTAGTGCTTTAAGAGAAGGTTAAGAAGAGGCGCTTCAAAGAAGAGGTAATGTCCATTACCGATTCTTTCAACTTTATTTCTTCTTATACATCATCTAATTTAGTTTTTTCATTATGAAGTAACAACATAAGTATCAATAATATACTGATATATTATTATAAATATGAAACCAACCTATTTAACCTTCTATCCATCCTACAGAAAACGAAATCCCCGCGCGTGCGTACGTACGAAATACCATCTCCACACTGTGGAGTAATCTGTTTTCCACCACCACCATACATGGATGGGTATAATGGTGTAAATAATAACTATATATGACTATCGTAAAGTTATATTCATTATGAAATATTTTACAAACACTTCAATACAATTCCATGATCATGGGAACGATATCATCGCTCATGCGTATGTACGGCCTACCATCTCCACGACGTGATGCGACTCGTTTTACAGGATATTCAATTCTTAATAATTATATAATTGAATTGAATGAATAAATATGATATATACTACACTAATACCATTCTGGAAATGAGTTATCTATAACCTAAAAGTATAATATGAATTTATTCAACAAAACATGCATAAGAACAAAAAGTAATAAACACCCAAATAACAAGTAACAATGAAATATTACTAATAAGAAGCTATTAATATGACCATATATGATATCATAACAATGATTAATATTATTTAATAAGTCAATTACATAATTTAAATCATTATACAGGAGGTTTTCACACATACGAAGCAAATCAGACCAAAGGTAAGGGAAAATCTCGCAATCTCATTTTTATAAAAGATTGTTTATACTTCAGAATTTACTGGTGAATATTTATTATCCACATCCATGTCTCCTAAATATGTAATATTATTTTTATCCTTGTACAATTGTTTAAATAAAATTTTACCCTTCGTTGAGTTTTCATTAAAAGATAAGAAAGGAATCTTTTGTCGTTTTTTTCGTACGAGGTACTTTTTGACATTTTCAGCAAAAGTACGAGAAAAATGTTTTTTTCACAACTACGGAATGAATGGATTTTTAGAACATTATTTCCATGAATATTCCTTTAAAAGTTTTCATTTTTATTTTTAATCAACTTCTTTTAGTTTAAAACTGTGTGACATGTAAGAAAGGAAAAAAAATTTGAAGTAGAAAGGATATTTTCCTCAAGAATTAAGTTCAAGTGTTTTATCAAAATTATTTTCCATATAAGATAATATTGGGTTCTGTTTCTATCCCTATTTTTACATTGATTTGATTATGTTATGTGGAAATTATTTTTATGATGTCCTTTTATGTTATGATGGCATGGTGTTTAAGAATCCCATTTTTATTACACGGGTTATGCTATGATGAATGATTTATGATCTTGTGGCACACATAAGAATGTTATCTTTATAAGATGGGTGATACCTATATCTCACTCCAATGAATTGGCAAAAGATTTAAATCTCATTAGATATAAATGTCTGGAATGGTAGGTAAAACCGGTTCAGTGAAACAGGACTCAAACGAGGAGTGAACTCAGTTTAGAAATGGACTTTGTCTGCTAAGATACTCTTGTCAATGAGTCTTGACTACTAAGTAAGGATTCTCTATGATTATGTGTGTATGAAAAAATGTTTCATGTTTTAGGTTATGATTATTGGGATTACATTTCACTACTATGATTTATCCCATGTTATGAAATTATAATAACTTTTCCAGGTTAATATTTATAAAATGTTATGTTATTATGAATATGATGTGATTGATATTTCTTTTTTTTCCCTTACTGACCATTTGAGCTCGCCCATTTGTATGTTTTCTTTTCCCCAGGTTAGGAAGAAGGATATTAAGTAATATATACCAAAAGGGACTATATATATGATAAAATAAATGGGAGATAGTGTAGATGCTTTATGAACCAGTTGTTTATGTTTCCTAGTTTCTAAAGAAACTATACCTATACGATCCTTTTATGGTTTTCTGATATGTTGTAATAAGCGTGCTTCAATTTTTATGTAATAACAATGTTTGTAAAGTATGGGTCGTTATAGTTGGTATCAGTGGAATGGTATAGTCAACCTTTGGAAACTAGGATGTGAAATCCATAGTAAGAACCCTAAGGAGAATTCTAAGCATGGAACACAATCGTAGTGTTTTAAAAATGGCAATGAAAAACCTATGATAAGACCTTAAGTGTGAAATTTTATTCTTGATTATGTTGTTTACCTATTATAATTAGTGTTGCTCACACTATTTTTCCTGGTTTTAGTCAATGGAAGGAACCCAAAGGAACCGTGTTAATTCAGAATACAACGGGAAATGCAATGATTGTCCCCCTGAGCAACCAAACATTATGTGAGCTGGAATGAAAAATCTTGTAGCCAGGATCACACAAATTTCTCAAGCGATGAATCATGAAGGACATCAAAACGAGCATATTAAAGAGAAACATTATGTTGAATCCTTCATGAGGCAGCATCCACCCACATTCAGCAGGTCTACTGATCCATTAGTGGCTGAACAATGGACCAGCACCACTGAAAATATATTTTCGGTTCTTAAATGTTCTGAACATGATAATGTCATCTTAACAGTATATCGTTTGGAAGGTGAAGCGATCAATGTTGAAATCTTATCAATAATACAATCCCAAGAGATGAAACTGAGTCCATAGAATGGGACGAGATCAAGAACTTATTTTTCAATAAGTACTTCCATCGTATTTTTTAAACAAAGATGGAGAAGGAGTTTATTGAACTATATCAAAAGGATGATGAATCTGTTGGTAACTAGAAGAAAATTTTACAGGACATGCAATGTACGCTTCTGGTATTATTATCCAACCTAAGAGTAAGATCGATCGATTCTTTAGTGGATTAAGACCAAGTCTTCGAAGGGCATTCGCCATAAGGGACTTCAATAGCTATGAGGAAATCATTAGATGTTGTCTCAATGTTGAGATGGAGATTGGTGTAACCCATCAGTCATATGTGTTTGATAAGAAGAGGAAAATGGAATTCAAAGGAAAATATAAAGAGCACACTTAAAATAAGATGAGTATTTCCCTAATCCTCAATGTGTGGAAAGAAACATTGAGGGAGTTGTATTAAAGGGACAAGTAAATGTTTCAAATGTGGAAAAGAAGGTCATCAGGCATTTGAATTCCATAATGATGGGAAGAAGATGTATAGTGATGCGAACAAAGAAAATTATACACAGAGTGCACCTCCTACACTACAATGTTACAAGTGCAAGGAAATGGGGCATTATGCTAATCAATTCCCTAATCCAAGGGTTGTTTATGATGATCGACTTCAACAAACAGTAAAGGCTAAATACATAGGAAAGTCACCTTAAATTTCTATCAGCGATGTGGAGTACGATAATGAAGTGGTGAAAGGTACAGCTACCATACACTCTAAAGTAGAAAATATTTTATTTGATTCAGGATCCATCCACTCTTTTATTTCTGAAGAATTTTATAAGGGTATCGTCGTATTACCTCAATAGTTAGATGTTGAGTTAGCTGTGACAACCCATATTGGCATAACAGTCACATCAAAAGTTTATAATTCTTCTCCGATTGAAGTTTGTGTGAAAGTGGATCCTGAAAATATTGTGATCCTTCCTATAGTGGAATTTTATGTGATTCTTGGCATGGATTGGCTTTCTTTATATGGAGCTCATATCAATTGGCAAAGAAGGGAAGTCAAATTTTATATTCCAGATCAATCTATGATAATCTATCGATGTAAGGTTGAACATAACCTTCCAGTGGAAATTTCATCCATCTTATGGGTCTTGATTACGTTAAATGATGGTTATTTATCTCAAATGGTTGGTGAGAAACTCATGATTGAGAATATTCCCATTGTACGGGAGTTTGATGATGTCTTTCTGGTTGAATTTCTGAGTCTTCCACCAAAACGTGAAGTTTATTTTTCAATAGAACTTGTACCAGGAGGTTTTCCTATTCCAAAGACACCTTATAGAATGACCCCAATTGAGTTGTAGGAATTGAAGAAGCAACTCCAAGAGAATCTTGATAAAAGATTCATATGCCCTAGTGCATCACCTTGGGGAGCACCAGTTCTATTTGTTAAGAAGAATGATGGATCAATGAGACTCTGCATTGATTATCGAGATCTTAACAAAATCACTATCAAGAACAAATATCTTCTCCCATGCATTGATGAATTATTTGACCAACTACGCAGAGCTAAATACATTTCCAAGATTGATCTTCATTCTTGGTATCATCAATTAAGGGTTAAAAGAGAGGATATACCAAAGACGTCATTCCGTACAAGGTATGGACAATATGAATTTATAGTGATGCCATTTTGTCTTATTAATGCCCCAGCTATCTTCATGGATATGATGAATAGAGTCTTTAGAGACTATCTTGATCAGTTTTTGGTAGTCTTTATAAATGATATTCTTGTCTATTCAAAAAGGAATGAAGAACATGAAGATAACTTGAGAATTGTATTAATTACCCCGAGGAATGAGAAGAATTATGCCAAATTTACCAAGTGTGAATTTTGGATTCAAAAAGTTCTATTTTTGGGTCACATAATCTCAAAAGAGGGGATTTCTGTGGATCTAGCAAAAACAGAGGTTATCGAATGATGGTCGAGACCAACAAAAGTAACTGAGATCCGATGTTTTCTTGGTTTGACTGGATAGTATCGATGTTTTATGAATTATTTTTCATGATTATCTAATCCTCTCACTAGGTTGACTTGAAAAGGAGTTACGTTTGTGTGGACAGAGGAATGTGAAGAGAATTTCAAGGAGTTGAAAAGAAGGTTATCCAGTGCACCTGTGCTCTCACTGCCTTGTAGTGGAGAATGGATTGTGATCTACAGTGATGCATCCAAGAAGGGGCTGGGGTTTGTTATCATGAAAAATGATATGGTGATAGCCTATGCCTCATGAAAGTTGAAAATCCACAAGAAAAATTACCCAACTCATGATTTGGAGTTAGCTAAGGTAATCTTTTCATTATATATTTGGAGGCATTATCTTTATTGAGAAAAGTGTCATATTTATACTGATTATAAAAGATTAAAGTATATTTTCAAACAAAAGGAGCTGAATATGAACCAATGTAGATGGTTGGAGTTAATTAAGGATTACGAATGCTCAATTCATTACCACCCTGGGAAAGCAAACAAGATGGAAGATGCATTAAGTCGATAAGAGCATGCTAGCTTATCCATGATAATGATCACAAAAGATCCATATTAATGGATTTACAAAGAATGGATCATGGAATTATAATGGAAGGGGAAAATTGTATCTTTCGCAAATGAATGTTCAACCATCTATACATGTGAAGATTAAAGAGGCTCAAAAAGATGATGTAGAGTTACAATAGAAGTTGAGAAATATTCCTAAATTCAACCTTGATTGTGATGGGATAATAAAGTTCTGGAATCGGGTTTGTGTTCCTCTCATCCAAGAATTAAAGAAGTAGATGCTGGATGAGGCTCATAGTTATTCATTCTCTATTCATCCTGGAAGCACGATGATGTATAGGGACTTGAAATTGTACTTCTGGTGGGATGGCATGAAATGTGATGTCGCTAAATATGTCTCTCGATGCTTGGTTTATTAGCAAGTTAAAGCTGAGAGACAAAAGTATATGGTGATGTTACAACCATTACCCATACCCGAATGGACAATGGGAAAACATTACTATGGAATTTGTCACCGGACTTCCTAAAACATCCAAAGGTAATAATGTTATTTGGGTCATAGTTGAGCGTCTAATAAAGTCGACACACTTCATTGGAATTAGAGAGGATTTCTATCTGGATCAGCTTGCTAGGATGTATGTGAAGGAAAGTGGTAATATTGCATGAAGTACAACTTTCCATTATATCTTATCAGGATCTGAGTTTTACCTCAATGTTCTGGCGAACTCTTCAGCATACTCTGGATACATAGTTGGGATTCAGCATTGCTTATCATCTTCAGACAGACTGTCAGATTGATAGATCAATTCAAGCTCTAGAAGATATGTTAAGAGCTTGCTCTATGGATTTCAAATGTGTTTAGGATCAACACATACCTTTGTGGAATTTTCATATAATAATGGCTTTCTCCCCAGTGTTCAGATGGTTCCATATGAAGCTCTCTATGGAATGAAATGCAGGACTCCAACGTTCTGGGATGAAGTTGGGGAATGAATGATATTAGGACCTGATCTTGTTGATAAGATGGAAGAAATGGTCAGATCTATTTCACAACACATAATAGCATCTCAAGTGTCGAAAAAAATGTTATACCGACAACCGATGAAAAGGCCGAGAGTTTGAAGAGGGTGATAATGTTTTCTTATGAATATCTCCTTCGAAAAGAGTAATGAGATTTAGAAAGAAGGGAAAGTTGATCCCTAGGTATATTGGTCCTTTCGAAATACTGGATCGTATTGGGAAGGTAGCTTACCGATTGACGCTTCCACTGAATCTCTCTCAAGTTCACGATGTGATCTATGTATCTATCCTGAGAAAGTACATACTCGATCCTTCACATGTACTCATCTCAGAAGTTGTACCGCTGGAGCAAGATATTTCTTATGAAGAACAACCGATAGAGATTCTGGATCGTAGCGAAAAATTCCTACAGAACAAGACCACTTGCTTGGTGAATGTTTTTTGCAGGAACCACAAATTAGAAGAAGCTACATGGGAGCTTTGGATATTATGAGCGAGAGGTATCCTCATCTGTTTGTTACAAAGTGATGATTTTCGAGGGTGAAATTAATTTTTAAGGGGGGTAGAATGTAACACCTGCGATTTTTATGAGAGATATTCTGTTTTTATGTCATGTACATCATCAAAGGAATCCTTATCTACACACAAAACTAGCTTGGATTTCCTTACACGCAATCGCGACCTTCCTCGATAGCTTGCGTTGTATGCAATACCGAGTTTCACTAAACAACGATATGCTATTAAAATATTATTAAAACCAGCCGTTAAGAATAGTAATACCCACTTATTGAAATTTTATAAGTTTTATCTTTCAAAATGGACTTCAATTTTGGATTCAGAATATCGAAATTAGCCTAGGGTAAAATTATGGAATTTTTCTGAAAACATTCAATTTTTTATGAATAGTGAAAACACTGGATTACTATTTAAAAAACAAATTTTTATTTAAATAATTATTTATTTTATTTAAATTTATTTTACATAAATATTGATACATAATACCTATATAAGTTCAATGTAACTCATTGGAGTCATTTTATAATAATTTTAGATATATATAAATTTTATTGAACTTTTCACCGTCTTTTACCCACCTCATGGGAGAGTTTGAAATTTTATATAAAATATAATTTTACCACTTATGTGAGTTGAATTTTGAAAATCTGAGAGAAACAGTTAATATCAAGGAGTAAAATGTGGTTCAATAAGATAAAAATAATTTTTGGTGAATAGTAACTTTTTACTTTTATTTACCACTGTTAAAAGTATATTGGGTAATTAAGGGTAAAAATGATATTATTATTACCCTAACACATGTCCTAATTCTATTGGATAAGATTAATTCGACAAAAAACAACCTTAGGAATTAAATAATACCATTTAGGTCCACATGGATAAGATTAGGACATTTATTATTAATTTATTTAAAGAAGGGTTAAAATAGTTAAAATCAATGTTTAATAACTAAATAATTTTTAATATAGGGTTATACATAAGATAAAATATACTATAAATATTAATTAGATAGCTAAAAGTATTTCCTACATAATCGTATTTTATTTATAATTTTTATACAATATGTAATTTAAAATATTTATGACACAATGATGATGCAGTAATTATCTTATTAATGAAATATTAACATAATTGATGTTATAAATACCCAAATAAATGTAATATGAGACTTTTTATGAATTAAAATAATTTTATAGGTTAATATGACATGTTAGTATTGATTTAATTAACTATTTTCAAACTAATCATGCTATTAAGATTTTCGAAAAAATAAATTACCAAATATTTTCAAAATTGTCAAAAAATAGTTTTTTTAAAAAAAATATTATATTATTAATTGTTATTTTGTTTTTAAAAATCTATGGTTTGGCCAAATATTTTATATAAGGTTATATATATTATTAATAAACATCTTGGGTTTCTTTTGGCTTGTTATAGTATGTTTATTAACCATATAGTGTAAGAAAACAAGAAGACAAGGTAAAAGTGAAATTATTTAACTTAGAGTTAAATCTAAATGATATGGTTAAAATATTAACATAATATTGTCTAAAATCTATTGGATTAGAGGCTTTCTACCCATCCACACCTTAGATTCAAAATAAATCAATTTATAGCTATTAAAAACCGAATACGACTTTATAATATATTAATATTATAAGTTTTTTCTAATGTGCCCCTCTCCTCCCTTATAAAAGGGATCCTCCTCCCTGTCCTCCTCACACCACATTGAGCTTGAAATCTCGGCCAACCCCTGACAATTTCAATTTTCAACTTCCATAGAAACATCCTAGAGGTCTTGGTCTTCTTCAAAGACCATATTTAGTGCCCTAAGAGAAGTTTAAGAAGTGGCGCTTCAAAGAAGAGGTAATGTCTTTTACCGATTCTTTCAACTTTATTTCTTCTTCTACTTCTTCTTTTTTAGTTGTTTCATTATAAAGTAATAACATAAGTTTCACTCATATAATGAAATGTTATTATAAATATGAAACAACCCTATTTCACCTTCTTTCCATCCTACAAAAAACGAAATCACCACGCGTACGTACGTACGGAATATCGTCTCCACGCCGTGGTGTAATATGTTTTCCACCACCACCATACTTGGATAGGTATTATGTTTTAAAGAATAACTATATATGATTATTTTAAAGTGATACTAATTCGGAAATAGTGTACATACACTTCAATTCAATTCCACGATCATGGAAATGATATCATCGCTCATGCGTACGTACGGCCTACCGTCTCCACAATGTGATGCGACTCGTTTTACATGATCTTCAATGATTAATGATTTTATAAGTTCATTTAACGAATAAATATGATATAAATTACACTAATACCATTATGTAAATAAGGTATCTATAGCCTAAAATAAGAATAAGAATTTATTCGACAAAACACGCATATGAACAAAAACAATAAACACCCAAATAACAAGTAACAATGAAATATTACTAATAAGAAGCTAATAATATGACCATATATGATATCATAACAATAAGTATGATTCTAGAATAAGTCTATAACATTATTTAAATCATTACAAAGGAGGTTCATACACATATGAAGAAAATCGGACCTGAGGTAAGGGAAAATATCGCAATCACGTTTTTATCCGAGATTGTTTATACTTCAGAATTTACTAGGGAAAATTTATCATCCACATCCATGTTTCCTCAATATATAATATTATTTATATACTCGTACAATTTTTTAAATCCAATTTTAACCTTCGATGAGTTTTTAGTAAAAGAAATGAAAGGAATATTTTGTCAATTTTTTTCGTACGAGGTACTTTTTGAATTTTCCGGAATAAGTACCAGAAGAATGTTTTTTTAACTTATACAGTAGAAATGGTTTTTTAGAAAATTATTTCCATGAATCTTCCTTTGAAAGTTTTCAAGTTTATTTTTAATCAACTTATTTTAGTTTAAAAGTTTATGACATGTGAGAAAGGAAAAAAAAATTGGAAGTAGAAAGGATATTTTCCTCATGAATGAAGTTCATGTGTTTTATCAAAGTTATATTCTATCTAAGAAAATATAGGGTTCTATTTCTGTCCCTATTTTTACATTGATTTGATTATGTTATTATGGAATTATTTTTATGATGTCCTTTTATATTATGATGACATGATGTTTAAGAATCCCATTTTTATTACACGGGTTACGCTATGATGTATGATTTATGATCTTGTGGCAAACACAAAAATGGTATCCATATAACATGGGTGGGACCTATATCTCCCTTTAATTCATTGGGTAATGATTTATATCTCATGAGATAGACATGGCTGGAATGGAAGTTTAAACCGGTTCAGTGAAACAGGACTGAAACGAGGAGTGAACTGGGTTCAGAAATGGACTTTGTCCGCTAAGGTAGTCTTGGCAATGAGTCTTGAATACTAAGAAATGATTCCTTATGATTATGTGTGTATTACACAATGTTTCATGTTTTATGTTATTATTATTGGGATTACATTTCACTACTATGATTTATCTCATGTTATGAATGTATGATCTCTTTTGCAGGTTAAAATTTCCAAAATGTTATGTTATTATGAAAATGATGTGATTGGTATTTATTTTGTTTACCCTTAATGAGCATTTAAGCTCACCCTTTTGTATGTTTTCTTTTCCCCAAGTTAGGAAGAAGGATATTAAATAAGATTTGAAAAAAGGGACTCTAGATATGATAAAATAAAAGGGAGACTGTGTAGATGATTTATGAACCAGTTGTTTATGTTTCCCAGTTTCTAAAGACACTATACCTATACGGTCCTTTCATGGTTTTGTGATATGTTGTAATAAGTGTGCCTTAATTCTGAAGTAATAAAAATGTATGAAAAGTACGGGTTGTTATACCGAGCTTTAAAACCCCACTCTGGATTTCCTCTCATTTCTTCCCTCTCCACCCTAGGAACGAACTAAATCATCCAAAGGCTCAAAGATACATATCTCCTTTGATTATTATGCATTTTAGGTGTCGTTGGTTTCATATCGATGCTCCGGGAAAGGCCAATCACATCATTGCTTCTCTTTTTGGTTTAGGGTTTGTATCTTCTCTCCCTCTCATTCCAAAGCTCTAAAACCCTAACTTTGGGCGAGTTTTAGGTTGAAGCTCCAAAGGTTGGTTGGATCGAGGTCTAAGGACCTGATTGATAGTGCATTCAACCACATATTCAAAGTAGGTGGTCTACAAGTGATAACCCATAGTTATTTGGGAATTTGTGCATATTTAGTTGTGTTCTTGCTTTCCTTTGATTATGTTTTGAATAACCTTGGCATTTTTGGAAATAATGGGGTTTAAAATAGAAAATGGGAACGCTCATGATCCCCGTGGGATGTGTTGTGGTTGACATGACCTAATTTGGGGCCATCCATGGGATGTGTAAGCTTTCCACAGACCTTTGGATTTTTATTAAACAAGTGACCTTGTTGTAATAAAGGATAGATCGCTTGATCAAAAAGTTGGCATGATTGGTTAAGCTTGCAGAAGAAGTTAGGTGATTCACCTAGACTTTGAAATAACCTAATGGTTAATTGGAATGGGTTGATTGGTTGATTCATGGGAATGATGAAGGAGTTAATTGGGTTAATTTGTAAACTGATTAAAGACCATAATGGGATGAATTATGGGTCTAGTGTTGAATGATTAGTGAGATAGGCATAACACATGGGAATTGGGTAAATGGCTAAATGAGCTGAAATGGTAATGTGTTAATGGGTTAAGGCATGATGTGGATTCCCATGTGGGTTTTTGTGAATGGTGTTTGTCAAAGGGAAATGGTATGATGGGATAATGGTTACTTATGTATATATAAGCATGTGCAGATGGCTTGGTAGTGTGGGGTATGACTTGAGGATCTACACCCACGGGTCGACCGAAGACTGATTCTCTAAACTCCACCCTAAATGCATGGGTTAGGAATGAGGACTGTTGATTTATTCTACTAATGGTTAAATCCACCCTGACTGAGGCATCTAGTTGAGGATATGGTTAATATGAGGGGGTTAGTACTAGTGATATAGGATAATGACTTGTTTACACTCTTTCTTATGATTGTTGGCCTTAGACCCATGTGACATAATGTATGTGATTAATCCATGGAAATGTAATGAAATGGCGAGTGATGATAATTGGTGTGTAATGAATGGTAATGGAAGGGTAAATGGATTTGTCCATGAACTTGTTAATGGAACCTCAGGTAATTAATTGGTAATTTTCATTCATATTTCTTTTAGCATGCACTACTGTTTATACTGGATATTTTTTCGACACCGTTGGTGGTGGCCTACTAATATGTAATCACTCGCTTCCCGGGCCGCCATTGGGTACCCGGGCAGACTTCATGTCTGTAGGTCAGGAGAAGGGAAAGGGTCCATGCTATATAGTTGATTGGACATGGGTATCACTTGGTGGAGGTTCCAGAGTTGGAGTCTGGACCGTTTTTGGGATTGTGTCCATTGTCCTTATTTTGAGTTTTTGTTCACTCTTGCACTTGTAGTATGACATTACATATTTATTATTGGAAATGGTTGATATACTTGTTCCTCATTTATTGGTTATTGTTTCTGATATTTTTATTATTTGTGTTGTGTATTACTCTGATAAAAAGGGGGTATAGTCTCCCCACGTGACCCAATAAACCCCCGCTGCTAGTCGGCTGCCTTTGGCATATAGGGAGGCGTGCTTAAGGTCATGTAACTACCCAGATTGGAGCACTACTTTAGTGGATTCCTAGTTGGGGACGTTACAAAGTGGTATCAGAGGAGTACTTTATTCTCCTTCTCTTTGGTCTTGTTATTTGGGATTGGTATCCAATGGTTAAGACATGTTGGGCCATGGTAATGAGCTCGGGGTTGGGAGTAGCTAACCCATGTACGAGGGAAACCCCATGTCACCCAGGGTAGGAAATGTCGTTATTGGTTGTGTGTTGTAATATTTGATGATATTTAACTGTTGGGTGATTCACCTGTGGGATGATGTGACTATTTCTGATATTTGTCTCGTGGAATTAAAGTCACAAGGATTTGCATTTATGTATCATTGTAGACACCTAGAGAGATAGGTGACATGCACCGTGTTAGGCACACGCACGGGATGGGTGTTTTAGTAAGGAAGGTAGGGTGCATCATGCATCTCATGAAACCACAAAATAATGATATGAATGAAATGAAACAAGTGTTAAAATTATGTTTAATGAAATATAAGGGTTTGAAAGGAACTGAAAAATGTTTTTGTAAAATGTTGTGCTAGTGTGTAGGTAGTGCATGGTTGTTTACCCCATATGGACCACGGCCCACAGTAGAGATGGTCGGGGTGGTGAATTGAGGTGCTAATGTTGTTAAATTAGCATATGAAAATGGGTTTATGTAGCTACTAAAGGGATTTTTGAGGAAGTCGTGAATGTTTTATGGTATGCGTTCTAAAATCTCAAGCTTGGCATTATAGAGAAATGCCACCATGATGTCGATTACCAGTTGGGAAATAGGAGGGTGTTGCTGAGGACACTCCTCCAGTAGAGGAGAAATAAAATGTGGTCATCCATGAAGGTAGAAAAGACCGGATACGAGAGAACTTGGATCACCTTATGCAAATGATGGATCGAGACCCAGGGAGGGTTGCACCGAGTATGTTTGAGCTGACCAGGGAGTTGCAACTACAGCACCCTCCGACTTTCACTGGAGAGGGTGGGCCAGAGGCAGCGGAGTTCTGGTTAGAGTCTGTCTAGACGATACTGGATCATCTAGATAACCCTGTTGAAAAGTGAGTAAAGCTGGAAGTTTACATGTTGCGGGGCCATCCAAGGCATTGTTGGGACATTCAGGCTCAAACCAAGCAGGATGAGGGGATTTCGTGGAACATTTTCCCGGAGACATTTCTAGATCATTTTTACCCAGAGACATTGAGCCAGGAGCGGGATGCAAATTTTATGATCCTGACTTAGGGATCGCTATCGGTGATGGACTATGCTAGTCACTTCACTAATTTGCGATGCTTTGTCCCAGTGTTATCCAGGGATGAGGTAGTGATAGAAAGGCATTTCCAGGATGGGTTGAGACATGAGATCAGGTCTCAAGTGATTATCTTCCACTTGAAGAAGTTTGCAGAGGTGATGGATCAGGCACTCATCTCTAAAGCGAACATGAAGGGAGCTTCATGTGGTGGGATTATCGTGCTAGCTGGGCGGACAAGTGGTGCATCTTCCGATGTTCAGAAGCATCGTTTAGAAAGTTTCTACAAGTGTTGTTAGAAAAGGGGGGTCATCCCTTAAGAGTGGGAACTGTGTGTTTTCTTAATAGTGTAGCAGGCCAAGGCATATGCATGGTCAGTGTCCTCGACCTTCATTTGAGTGCCATTTGAGTGAAAAATGGGGTATGTACATAGGTTCTGCAGGAACCATCGGCAAATGAGTGAGCATAATGAGGTAAAGCAGATACTAGATACGGGAAGGGGATCAGTTTCCCCGTATCAGGAAGGCAGTTGGAGCTCCACGGGCCATACTGGCAGGGGCAGGGGATGTGGAACTCTAGGGCAAGATCGCTCACACCAGGAGGGTACTACGGCCTAGGGTGTTCAGGCTGGAGCCTATGGTAGAAGGGTAAGTCAGCTTCTGGCTGTTCAGTTTGTGCCTAGTGATGGTGAGGCCGGACAATCAAATGTTCGAGGTATGGTCCTTGTGGCTTCTACTTTTTCTAGTGCATTGTTTAACACAGTTTCAACACACTCATTTGTCTCTAATCAACTTTTGGTAGCGCTGGGTTTAACTATGGAGAGGGTGTGTGGTGTTATGTCAATTGAGAATCCATTGGGGGTGCATGCTAAAAATATCATGAAGTGAAAAGGATGTACTTGGACGGTGGTGGGTATCATTTTCTATTGGACATGTTCATTCTCGAGATGTCTGGGTTTGACCTAATCTTGGGAATGGATTGGTCGGTCATGTATCAGGGCACACATAGACTATTATCATTTCAAAGTATCATTCTGGTTGCTTGAGGCTGACGCTTATGTCCACCGTGGCGAATGGGATTTTCGAGCAGGGTGTGTAGGACCGTTTGGTCAGCGGTTGAATGGACTGATGTGTCGAGTGGCATGTCTCATGCATGATGATAATGAAATAGGAGAAATTTCTATTATTACTCCCATTTTGGATCTGTTTTAGGATGTGTTTCCTGATGATTTCTCAGGGTAACCACCTAATAGGGATGTCGAGTTCACGATCGAGTTACTGCTGGGAGCAGAGCCAGTTTCTATTTTGCCCTAGCGAATAGAACCCAAAGAACTCCAGGAACTAAAGTTTCAACTTGAGGAGTTGGAGCATAAGGTTTTTATCCATCCTAGAACGTCTCCATGGGGATCTCCTGTTATTTTTTCAAAGATGGCCGATGGGTTGTTGAGGCTGTGTGTGGGCAATAAATAGTTAAATCAGATGACAATGAATACCTAGTACCCTCTTCCTAGAATTGATGAACTTTTTGATCAGTTGAGGGATGAATCAGTGTTTTCCACAATTTATCTAAGGTTGGGTTATCACCAGTTGAGTGTGAGGTCTTCCGACATAACACAGACCACATTCTGGAGTCGGTACGTGTTGTTTGAGTTTGTAGTAATTCCTTTTGGCTTGACCAATGCACTAGAAATGATTATGGCTTTGATGAACCAGATCTTTCATCCCTATCTAGATCAGTTTGAGGTTGTCTTGGTTGATGATATCTTAGTGTATAAAAAACTCAAGATGATCATGCCCAACATCTTGACATCATATTGGGTACACTAAGAGAGCATTTTCTATACGCCAATCCATCCTATAGTCAATTCTTGATAGGTTAGGTACATTTACTGGGTCACCTCATCTTGTAGGCAGGTGTATTAGTGGATCCTGATAAAGTGCAAGTAGTTGTATCTTGGGAACAACCCAATAGCGTTTCTGATGATCAGAGTTTTCTGGGTTTGGCGGGGAATTACCGAAGGTTCTTTCATGATTTCCCTCGCTTGGAAGGACCACTCTCGGGCTTGACCAAGAAAGGAATTATGTTAGAATGTTCTGAGGCTTATGAAAATTCCTTCCAAGAGTGGATAAAGCGGCTGACGACTGCACCTATCTTGATCTTACCTAAGCCAGGTAAGAATAACATCATGTTTTGTGATGCTTCAGGAATTAGACTTGGGGCTGTGTTGATGAAGGATGAGTGGGTTGTGGCTTATGGGTCAAGGCAGTTGATACCCCATGAGCAGAAATATCCCACTCGTGATCTGGAGTTGGCTGCAGTAGTGTAAGCCTTGATGTGCTAGAGGCACTCTCTATTGGGAGAATGGTTTATCATGCTTTCTGAACATAAGAGTTTAAAGTACATCTTCACTAAGCGGTATCTAAATCTTCCGTAGTGAATATGGGTTGAATATCTCGAGTCTTTTTACTTGGAGGTGGTCTACGTGCTAAAAAAGGGAAACAATGTTGCTGATGCTCTATGCAGGAAGGTTCTGAATAAGGTGGTTCAGGAATCCAGCACCGACTGGAAGGTGTTGGCTTTGTTTGTAGAGATGCACCTAGAGGTGCAGGAGGGGAATGGTAAGGTCACTCTTCCATCCTTAACGATGGAGTCGATGCTTTTGAGTTGAGTTATGTAAGGTCAGCTTGATGATCTTGATTTTTTGATCATGATGGAAAAGCTTAATGGTGGGGAGCTACCTTCTGGATGGGCCATCAGCATTGATGGTGTGTTTAGTGTTTGTGATCGTGTGGTTGCACCAGAATGTATGCGGGAAGATTTGATGCATGAGTTGCATGCATCAAAGTGGGTAGTGCATCCTAGTTTTACCAAAATGTACCATGATCTCTGAAGGTAGTTATAGTGGCCTGGAATGAAGAAGGATGTTGTGGGCATTGTGGCATGGTTTCTTACATGTCAGCAGGTGAAGGCTGAGCAACAATGCCCAGGAAGTTTTTTTCATCCATTGCCCATTCCGTAATGTAAGTGGGACGATGGACAATATATTTTGTCTTCGGTCTTCTGAGGACGCCGCGAAAAAATGATGCAATATGGGTGGTTGTGGATCGGTTAACAAAATTGGCTCATTTCTTACCGATTCAGGATACCTTTACAGTCGAATAGTTGGGTGATATGTATGTTCAAGAGATAGTGCGGTTTCATGGGGTTCCATAAAAATTAGTTTCGGAATGAGATCATCTTTTCACATCGTGTTTCTTGCAAGGATTGCAGAAAGCGCTTGGTACGCATGTGTTTTTGAGTATGACATTCCACCCGCAGACGGACGGGCTATCGGAATGTATGATCCAAGTGTTCGAAGACATGTTAAGAGCTTCTATCTTGGAATTTGGTGGTTCTTGGGAGAGGAAACTATCGTTAGTTGAGTTTTCCTACAACAACAGATTTTATGCTACAATTCAGATGGCTCCATTTGAGGCGATTTATGGGATACCACATAGATCTTCGTTGTGTTGGCCCGATGCCTATGAATCTGAGTTTTTGGGGACATGTCTCATGTAGGAGACTTTAGAGTGAGTTATGTTTAACAGGAAGAAAATGGATATGGATCAGAGTATGAATAAGCTATAGGCATATCAGAGACGTAGTCCTCTTGAGTTTGGGGTGGGTGATAAAGTGTTCATTTGGGTGTCACCAAGGTTGGGTCACCATCGGATATGAATGTAGTGTAAGTTGGCACCTAGGTATGTGAGACCTTTTCAGATTATGGAGAGGATCAGACTAGTGGCTTACCGATTGGCTCTTCCATAGCAGTATGGTTGGATGCATGATATGTTTCATGTGTCGCAACATTGACTATATCACCCTGACCCATCTAATGTGGTTAATGTTGAGAATGTGGACCATGAGGCTGATGCGTCCTTTGAGGAGTATCAGGTTCATGTGGTGGATCGTAGTGAAAAGGTCTTGCAAGGCAAGGATGTTCCATTAGTGTGAGTACTATGGTAGCATGGGAATGTTCAGGAAGAAACTTGGGAGCGGGAATCAGATGTGGGGGCTTAGTGGCCCAAACTCTTCTCTTCAATGGAGCAATGAGGCCGGGGAACTCGGCTTGAGGAAGAGCCGTTATAAGGTGGGGAGGTTGTAAGATCCCGGTTTTTGGAAAGGTATGTTTTTGTTGTGTTTTGGGTAGAATTTTTTTTGGGGATTTATAATGTTTCCTAAAAGTGTGAGAGGCCTTGGGGTGTTCCGGGAGCTTGGGGCTTGGTGGAAAGGAGATATGGGCAAGACATGCCAGGGCGCATGGCCAGGTAAATCGTGCAGCCTTCCCAGGATAAATCGTGAGACCCTTCCTACTCCGGACAGAAACATGCGCACGGTTTTTCAAACCGTGCGGCTAAATCGTGCGACCCCTCCTCCTCCAGACAGTGGCATGCGCACGGTTTGCGCATGGTTTTCCAAACCGTGCAGACAAACCATGTGACCACTTAATGTTGGGAACCATGTGCGTGGTTCTCCACCCTAGGCACAAACTAAATCACCCAAATTCTCTAAGAGACTGATCTCTTTCAAATCTAAGTCTTTTTTTGGTGTCGTTGGTTTCAGATCAA
Organism: Viscum album; assembly: GCA_963277665.1. Taxonomy (NCBI): domain Eukaryota; kingdom Viridiplantae; phylum Streptophyta; class Magnoliopsida; order Santalales; family Viscaceae; genus Viscum; species Viscum album. Next base: position 1,295,645,906 of record OY728128.1, on the reverse strand, counting down.
AGATCTGGGTCAGGCCAATCCCATCCTTGCTTCTGTTTTTGTTTTAGGGTTTGTATCTTCTCTCCCTCTCGTTCCGAAGCTATAAAACCCTAACTTTTGGGTGAGTTTTAGGTTGAATCTCCAATGTTTGGTTGGATCAAGGTCTAAGGACTTGATTGAGAGTGCGTTCAACCATGGATTCAAGGTATGTGGTCTACAAGTGATATCCCATAGTTATTTTGGTATTTGTGAATGTTTAGTTGTGTTATTTCTTTCCTTTGATTATGTTTTGAATAATATTAGCATGTTTGGTAATAATGGTGCTTAAAATGGAAAATGGGAACTCTCACGATCCTCGTGGGATGTGTTGGGATTGACATGACATAATCTGGGGCCATCCATGGGATGTGTCAGCTTTCCATGGACCTTGGGATTTTTATTAATCAAGTGAACTTGTTGTAATGAAGGGTAGAGCCCTTGATGAATCTATTGGAATGATTGGATGAACTAGGAATAAATGTTAGGTGATGCACATAGACTTGGCAATAACCTAAGGTTTAATTGGAATGGGTTGAATGGTTGATTCATGGGAATGATGAATGGGTTAAATGGGTTAATGTGTAAACTTATTAAAGACCATATTGGGATGAATTATGGGTCTAGTGTTGAATGCATATTAAGATAGGTATAACACATGGAAATTGGGTGAATGGCTAAATGAGGTGAAATGTAATGTGTTAATCGGTTAAGTCATGATGTGGATTCCCATGTGGGTTGTTGTGAATGGTGTCTGACAAGGGGAAATGGTATGATGGGTTAATAGTTTCTTATGTATATATAAGCATGTGTACATGGCTTGGTTGTGTGGGGTATGACTTGATGATCTACACCCATGGATCGAGCAAAAAATGATGCTCTAAACTCCACCCTAAATGAACAAGTTAGGAATGAGGACTGATGACCTATTCTTCTAATGGTTGCATCCACCGGGACTGAGGCTTCGAGGTGAGGATATGGTTACTATGAGGGGGTTAGTCCTAGTGATATATCATAATGATGTGTTTACCCTCTTGATTGTGATTGTTGGCCTTAGACCCATGTGGCAAAATGTATGTGAATAATCCATGTAAATTTGATGAAATGGTGAGTAATGATAATAGGTGGGTAACGAATGGTATTGGATGTTTCAATGGCTTTTTCCCTGAAACTGATAATGGAACCTCAAGTAATTACATGGAAATTGTCATTAATATTCCTTTTTTCATGCAATAATGTTTATACTAGATATTTTTTAGACACCGTTGGTGGTGTCCTACTGAGTTGTACTCACACCCTGCTCGGTCCGCAGTTGGGTACCCAACCAGTCTTCATGATTGCAGGTCATCAGAAGGGCAAGGGTCCTTGCTGGATAGTTGAGTGGACATGGGTAGCAATTGGTGGAGGATCCGGACATGGAGTCGAGACCGTTTTGGTGATTGTGTCCATTGTCCTTATTTTGGGTTTTTGTCCACTCTTGCACTTGTAGTATGACATGACATATTTATTGTTGGAAATGGTTGATATACATATTTCGTGTTTATTGGTTATTGTTTCCACTATTTTTTTATTTATTTTGTGGCTTACTCTGATAAAATGGGGGATAGTCTCCCAACTTGACCCCATAGACCCCCGCTGCTAATAGGCAGCCTTTGGCATATGGGGAGGCGCGCTTAAGGTCATGTAACTACCCGGCTCAGAGCACCAGTTTAGTGGCTACCAGGTCGTGGACATTACAATTTTTTTAGAACTATTAAAACACCACTAAAAATATTGGGAGTAGAGTTTTTAGATAAAATGAAAAAATTTGATTATTATTTCTTCCTATGTATATAACTCCACACCTATCATATATTGTGGGATGAAAATCCAGCAAACCATTTCATACTACCTTTGGTGGAATTTAATTAAATTATGGAAATGGATATGTTTTCCCTATATAGATCCAACATAAATTTCTACAAGGGGGAAATAACTATTCGTAATGAGAGTCATCCTTCGATTCAATACAAGTTCACAGAATAGGATGAATATTCTATAGCACTAATATCTCAATAATGGTTATTATTTTCTAGTGAGTATTTATATCTATCTCAAAGGATTGAGTCTTATGGAAATATAATCATCAACCACATTACCATTGTGTGGGAATACACTGATGTGTTTCCTGAGAAATATCCTGGACTTCCTCTATGTCAGGTGGATAAATATTCAATCATGATCACAACTAGGGTGTTAACATAAGGGAAGAATATTTTTAATATGTTTGTTGTGTTTAATTAAGAGTTAGATAAACAACAATTGGATAATCTGAATAAGTGGTTAACACACCCTTCTGTGGATTAGGGTGTACCCATCCTCTTTATCAAGAAAATGGACTGGTCAATGAAACATAGAATTGAATATTGTGATATCAAAAAGATATAAATAAACAACAAGATTCTTTTTACAAGAATTAAAGACTTGTTTGATCTGATATGTATAGCTCAATTAATCTCCATGGTGGATTTACAGTCTGGATATTAGCAAGTTAGTTTGAAGTAGGTGGATATCCCCAAAACTACTTTGGTACATGATATGGGAATAATGAGATCATAGTAATTCTATTCATAGTCAACAATTTTCCATATATCATCATTGTATTTATGAATATAATCTTTAGATATTATCATGATTAATTGTTGGTAGTATTTGTATATTAAATTCAAATATATAATAAAATCAAGGTGGATCATGATGATTATAAGAGAACTCTACTAAAAATGTAATGAAAGGGGAAGTCTTATGTTAAGTAAAATAAATGTGAGTTCTGGTCTAAGGATGTCTCACTGTTAGATAATATTGTCAATGGAAATGGGATATATGTGGAGCCTTCAAAAATAAAATTTATCAAACAATGGATGAGGAAAACATCCAAGAATGATATCATAAGTTTCTTTGGATTAGAATGGTATTATTGTCGATTTGTGATAAATTTATCATGATTGTCAATCCCTCTAAACAAGATATCTTGGAAGGGACTCAAGTTTTCTAATAATTATGACTGTTGAGAATGAATCAAAGATGTGAGAAATGGTTTATCATTGTGCCTATATTAACACATCACATAAGTGGATAAATTTTCTGGGTATTTATATATCCTTTAAAGAATTTCATGGGGTATTTGTTAATGTAGAATGAAATCTTCATAGACTATAATTACAATAAAGTTTAATCTTCAGGAATGAAACTACCCAACCCATGATTTGGTGTTATCTAAACTAATATTTTATTGGAAAATATAGTTTCATTGTCTCTTTTCTGAGAACTGTGAAATATAAATATATTTGAAAAACCACAATTATATATTCACATAGAAAGATATGAATATGTTCTAACGAAGATGGTTAGAGCTGGTAGGGATCTATGATTACTCAATTTATTACCATCCAATGAATGATAATAAAGATGAATACACTATTTGTAGAAATGATATAGAAATTTTATCATTGATGATTATTGAAAAGTATCTTATATTCATAGACATAAAAAGCATGAACATGGGAATCATAAATACAAGGAAATCATCAATCCATTCACAAATTATTACTCATCCATCCATTCCGGAAATGATATAGGATTCTCAAATAGGTGATGAGGAAATTCATAAGAAATTGGAATCTATTATAAAAGGGAAATCATGATAGATAAATTTTTACGTAGTATGAGTTATAAGATTTTAGTTATGAAAATGTGTACCAACCAAACATTAGATAAAGAGAGATCCGCTGAAATATGCACATAGCTCTACCTTTATTATTCACATTATCAAAAAAAGATGTATATTGATTTCCGAGTGAACTATTGGTGGGATGTTATGAAGACGATGATCACTAAATATTCATCAAAATTCACATAATATATGGAAATGAAGGATAAAAGGAAAAATTCTAAGTGGATGATGAAACCATTACCTCTAACAACATGAAAATGGGATAACATCACCACATACATTTTCAGTAGTCTTAATATGACATCAAGAGGGGATAATTTAATCTAGGGATTGGTGGGCTGTCTTAACAATATTGAACAATTCATTGATTTTTGAGACTATTTCTTAGATGATCCACATGCAATAATATAAATAAGTGAAGTGGTAAGGCTTCATGTGGTACCTCTATCAATTGCATTTGATAGAGATATGAGATTCACCTAAAAGCTTTTGTAAAGTCTCTAAAATGATCTAAATAATGTGTTAAATGTTTGGACGAATTATCACCCCAAACCAATGGTCAATTTGAGAAAACTATATATAAACCTAGGGATATGTTGAGAAGATTTTAAATTGACATCAATGGAGGAAGTTACCAACATATTTCTCTTTTATCATTTTAATTCTATAATATTTAATAGTGAAGAATCAAAATGGATCCCTATGAATACCATTATGGGAAGAGATTTACAATACATTCATTCTAGGATGACTTTGGGGAACAATGAATACAAGGTTCTTAAATGGTTAATGAAATGGTGGAAAAGTGGATGAATATTCAGTAGCACATCAAGATTTCTCAGATTCGATAGAAGTACTATGCTGACATTCAACGATGAGACCTATAGTTTGATATTGTATACATTATATTAATATTCATATTTCAATGGATAAAACTGATGAGATTTCGTAAGATGTAAATGATTAGTACAAGTTGTATCGGCCCAACTGAGATCCTCGTTTGCATTGGAGCAGTGACCTATCAATCCCACCTAACCTATATAAAGTACGTGATATATAATATGTATTATTTTGAGTAACTATATACCAGAACCCTATAATGATTTCATTCCAGTGTTGGTACTGTTGGAGAATTAATATTCTTATGAATTTCATCCCTTAAAAATAATAGAACATAAATAAAATTTTCTATAAAATAATTCAATTCATCAATAAAAATTATTTTGGAGAATTCAAATGTTTGATGAAATGATGTCAGAAATGGATGCGGTGATAAAAAAAAGATAATCTCATCTTTTTTAATGTGGGAAATGAACATTTAAAGGGAGAAATTTATAAAGAGGTAGATAGTAATCACCGAATCTGTTATGAATAAAATTCCACTTTTAATTTTATTAAATTTATTATTATATATTATGGTTATTGAAAATAAAACAACTAGGTTGGTTTTAATATATCATCACAGATTTAAATAACCCTTAAGCATTATTAAGGTAACACCCTAATAACATTTGAATTTTTTTCAAATTAATATAATATTTTTAATATTGTTTAATTCACACGTCAATGAACATTGATTTTTATATATAGAAACACTATGTCTGTCTTGAATAATACGAAACACCATGTTTAGAATAAGAAACCCAAAAAACTAAGTTAACCAGTGTAACAGATAAGAATGATTTTTACAACCTTTTAATGGAGAACCTATTTTAAAACTAATATTTTACCCTTTTATAGATTTTATTTTTTAAAATATTTTTTTTGAATTTGGAATGACAAAATTATCATAGAGTTAATTTTTGATAATTTTCCCTGATGTTTTATTCTATGATTAATATTGAAAAATACTACATTTTAGTTAAAAACATCCATTTCGTTTAAATAATAATTAATGAAAAATTATTATTTAATTAGATTTTAAAATCATAATAGATTTATTATAAATCAATAAATCCAATGTAGTTTACTATAATAAGTTTATATAATAAATTTGGATATTAAAAATTATTGAACTTTTGAATATTATTACTCTAAAAACCAACATTCTCTCCATGACTGCGATATCAACATTAAATATAATTTGAAAAATTCTGAGAATTTAAATTTGAAAAAATGTTGTATATTTTTGTAATCCATATGATATTTTCATTCTAATATAATCAAATTAAATATTTTCCAGAAAACAGTAGTGGTAGTGATTATATTTAATTATAGTAATTAAATTAAAATTAAGCTTAAAAAGTGTCTAAAACATAATTATAATTGCCAAAATGGCCTAAAAACTAGTAAAAATGTCATTGTATGCATATTTTTTGGACTATATACATTCATGGTTTTAATTTTATGATATATTGGTAGACTATGTATTTAATGTTCTCTATATCATAGGTTAATTAACAAAAAAAATAAAAATGGATATTCTTAACCATTAAAATTTATTATACTTATAGATATGGAAAAGTATAATAATTTTTGTTACAAATAAAATTTGTAAAGATAAATTATTAATTTTTATCAAAATTATTTTAATTAATTATTAAATTTTAATTATTTATATTAGAGGATTAACAAACACCAATGCATTGATTACTTAGTCAATAATTAAAAAATATAAATGATGTTAGAAAAATTAAATGTAAAGTAAATTTAATGAATTGTTGTATTTAATTAATTTTTGGAACAATATATCTGGTTAAAAAGTTGTGAAAGTAAAAAAAAAATTAATTCAAAAAATGTTTCCATTTAATTTAATTTAAATTAAATAAAAAATTACAAAATTTAAATTAATGTTTTTTAATAAATTACATTTCAATAAATATTTAAAATAAATAAAATTTGTTCCTTCAGAAAGTGATTTGTATGTATTAATAAATATAAAATATGAACTATTAATAGATAAAATTATATTTTGTAATATTCATATGGACTCATAAATAGTAAAAACATTTTTAGCACTATTTTGGTTATAACATTGTTTTTTTGTGAATTACATGCACTTGTTTTAATGTTAATTTCGAACACAAAATATGTTTTTATTTTTTTATTCACATTTATTATTTATAATTTAGTGGGAATATATTTTCTAAAATATAACACCTTAATTTAGACTTAATGGTTGAAAAAACATAGGATGGATGACTAGTATCATAAATGAAAAACCGAAATTTAAAATATAAACAAACATAAAGACTAAGGAACAAAATTATAAAAATTAACTTATTTTTGTGTTTTAAACATATGCTTAGACCATAAATGAACTTTACTAAATTATTTTTTCATTGTGGAAGAAGAGTATGTAAGGAAGACCTCCCATTATTGGATGCATTTGTGTATTTGCATGAATGCCACTCATCCACTATAAATAAACATTCACTCCTCCCTTTCCTTACACCTATCTAGGGACATTATATCATCCAAAAACTACCTGATAAGTATCCCAATATCCTTATAATCATACTAGAAGCCTCAATTTTGGTTTAAATCTATTAAAGGAGTCTCTTTGGGGAAAACAATATTGAGTTCCCCAATGAATATTTAATATCCTTTTTCAGGGTCCTTTTTTATATTTTATTAATTCCCAACTAAAATATTCTAATTACAAGATTATATAATAGATTCATCATCCTCAATATACATAGATTTTTTATTCTATTTTCTAGACCTTAAATTAAACACACACCCATCTAATTGGAAACAAACATACTATTTTGTGAAAGGTGAACTACCATCTAACAAATCAATGCTGATCATTTTTCCCTTACCACCACTTGTGGTTGGGAATTATGTTGGGAAATATTTTTTATTCAATATATATAATGTTTGTGATTTATTGATTAATATTGTATTATTATATAAAACATAAATTCATTCCTTCCATATTTAGTCAATACAATAGAATCATTTGTGGAATTATGTACAACTGCCTCTTCCAACAAATTTGATTCGTTTACACATTTCCAAGAATGAATTAAGGATGGGTTTAGTGAATGTATGAGATATATAGGAAACAATATTTCTATTGTAAATATGTAATATATATAAATATTTTTTGTTTACATTATGCATTTAAATTTGAGAATAAAATTGATACAACGTTTAGGCGTGTATACGACCTGCAGTATCAATGAAAGATGTATTACATTTCATATTTATATATTGCATAGATTATTGTAATTATTTATATAGAAAATGTTGTGTATATATATATATCATTATTTATATTAAGGAAATATATGAATCATGAAATATGTAAGAGTATCATGAATAAAAATTCAATAACAAAATAAAAAACATCACACATATTACCAGAAGCATAAAATTTACTTGAAATTGTTGTTAAACATGAAACATAATATCATAATAAAACCATATATGGTTTTATATATAATAATATAGTTTTGGTTATATTTATAATAAAATTATATCTATTTTATAGGTGGTTTTAATTTGTATAATGAAATTCAAGACTAAAGTTAATAGTATTTCTGGTCTAACTATTAGTTTTAGTTATATTTATACCTTATTCACCGCTCATTTTTCTGGTGTACATACTAACATTAAAATATTATATGACTACTATACATAAATCCATGGGTATCTACATATCCATTTTTAAATCTCTCCCACATGGGGGTTATGTTCCAAAAGATAACAATTATGTTAAGAGGGTTAGTCTCATTTGTCATTAATTGATTCACATGCCATGAATTTCAAAAACCATGTTTTAAAAATGTTTTAAAAAATGTTTTTTATGAAGATATTTTATTATCTTTTACAAGGAAAATTTATTTTAGAAATGTTTTCTAATTTTTGATGAATCTTTTATTAGTGCCTGAATTTATTTTAATGAAATTATTTTCAACATGTTTTCAAAATGTCATTATATATTCAAAATCTGTTTTCAATAAAATGGTTTTAAAAACATTTTCATGATTTCTAAACATGTAATAAATGTTATAGCCAAGAAATGGTATTCTAAAAAAAGTAATGCTTCCATTATTGTTTTTCATATTTTCCAAGAAAATTATTTCAAAATTTTTTACAGCATTATTTTGATGTTTTCAATGTTTTTCAATGAAGTGTTTTTTGGCCATTTTCAATATTTATTTATTTTTTTTCCATGAAATTTATTTCTAAACATTTTCAATCATTCATAATTAGTTTTTAATTTTTTTTCAAGGTAATATTTTTCAAAAAGTTCTGAATATTTATTTATATGTTTTCATAATGTTTTTAATGAAATTGTTTTCCAAATTATTTCAAGGGTTCTCTATTAGTTTCAAATTATTTTCATAGAAATTGTTTTAAAATAATTTTTTTTATTTATTGTTTTTCATATTGTTTTCAAAGAATTTATAAGGACTATACATAAGGATTACATAATCTTGAGGGAAGTCATTAATTTTACGTTAATTTACATTGATAATCTTTTCAGGTTTTGATATTTAGAGAATTATATAATAACTCATAGATAACATCTTTAATATTAAATGTAGAACCTTCCAATGAATATCTATTTTTTCATAAAATAAATCCACATTAAAATGATATTTTTTTCATTATATGTTTTAAATACATAAATTTTCCATGATCCCATCCTTGAATAGATACTTCTTTACATCCTACGATAAAATATTCAAAACGGGGATTGAAAAAAAAAGCTTATTAAGGGGTATATCCAGAAAGAAAACTACTAGTCTCGGTAAAACCTGAAAACCATGAATATTTTATCATAAATTAATACTTTTTACCTCAATGAAGTATTTAATATATATCATTGAATATAATCTCATTTCTATCTATTTTTATCCAAAATATTTCCATAAATCCCATATAACGAAATATATATAACGTATAAAGGTAACTTGGGATATAAACATACTTAAATAGAATAATTATATGGTCGAATTCAACACATATCACTAAATGGAATAGCCATACAGCCAAATTCCACACCTAATTCATTAGAGATTATAAAATAACCACAAATCCATGAAAAATCCTGGAACCACCTGTATTTGGTTTCTCATGTAACCACCCATCACTGGTATATCACATAATTGTTTTTATTAACCATGGCTTAAGTGTAAATTAGGTAAATATGTATAAAAAATTATATTATAATAATATCATGCTATCCTAAAACTTGTCCTCATACTATTGTATGGGATATGTCCGACCATTATATCCTCAAATAAAAAATTTGTCATTTGAGAGCCAATTGGTTGTTAAATGGACATGTTATAATAATTAATTTAATGTAAGGAGAAATATATCATAAACTTGTATATTTTTAATAAAAAAATTTAATAAAAGGTTATATAATATATCACATAGACTATAAATAGCCTCTAAAAACATAAAAATATTTCCTATATATTTATATGTTATTTAAAATTGTTAATAAATTAAATAAATTAAATAAATAAATTAACTTATGACATAATGATGATATAGTGATTACATTATTAAGGAATGATTAAAAAAAATGAAATTATAAATATTTAAATAAATATAATGTGGACATTTTGATGTTATCTACTAATTTTATTGTTAATTGTGACCTATTATCATTGAGGTAATGTTTTTGGTTTTTAGTAATCGTGTTTTTATGACTTTATCAAAAATAAATTAATACCAAGTGTCAAAATAGACATAAATGAGTTTTTAAAACAAATATTATTTTATAAAATGATATTATAGTCCTCAAAACCATGATTATCCCAACATACATATATAATGTTACAAATTTTATAAATTATCCGCATTTGGTTATCCTCGAATTTTATTGTAACTATAGTAACCATATATTATGAATATACACAAATACATGGTAAGAGTTATGGCTTATAACCAAGGGTTAAGGGTAAATGATTTGGTTAATTTTGTGACCTAATATTGTCTAAAACATATTGGTTGAGAGGAGTTAGACTCATCCACATATTATTCTAGAAATATTTAACGTTGGAACTTTTATAATTCTAGAATTATTTTATAATAAAATAATATTTCATGACCTTCCTAAAGTTCCACTACTCACACTTATAAAAGGCCACCACCTCTTCCCACATACTACCACCTATGAAGCCTACTGGATCATCCAAAATCTGTTCAAATAGTCCCCTAACATTCCTTATTTCCTCCTAGAAGAATTAACATAGGATTAAGTCATTTCTATAACGCATTTTTTTCTGAAATAAAAAGATGTTACACGATTTAGTGGTAATGTCTTCTCTTATGTTCAATTGATTTATTTTTTTTCTAAACTCTATATAATATTATTTTTATTATATTACATGAAACCAAAAAAATAATAAATATACTGGGATATTTTTATGATATGGATTCTAACGACACATATACACACCTACATCTAATGTATATGAACATACTATTTTTTAGGGTGAAGTAAACAATCACAAAATGATGATTGTTAAATTATATCCTTCCACAAATCCTGAAGTCCGTTATGATGAAACTATATTTATATATTATATATATTATATTTAGATATTATTGATGATTTTGAAATTTTTATTTACATCATACCTTTATGATTTCCATTAGTTCTAAATAAGATAATTTTTTTTTAGGATTTGAAGACTACCACCCCCTCATATTGATTCATCTCGTTCATTCTATACATGGAACATACCAAAATTGACATTTTGAACCTTTGAGTCAAAAATATCATAAATATTAAACTATTATATAATAAACATTCATATCATTTGATTATTATACTTTTGATATGACAATTACATGAAAGTAGTGTTCATGAGTACATACGGCTTACCGTCTCAATGAACAGTGCATTTAATTTATTATCTCCAAATATTATGGATATTATAAATACACATATATTACATATATATTATATTTAAATCATGAATAACATTTTAGAGATAATGGACCTTGATAAGATGGACAATTTTATTAAAATAAGGATTATTTTCAACTAATGTTTTGAACATCGATAAACCAACCTATATAAAACAGAATAAATATGTAGTTTTTATAATGTGGTAATAAGTGATATAAATGGAATAATAAACATGAAAAAAGGATGTCAATAGATTAGAAATTAACACAATTTTATTATTTAAAAACATTACAATTATATATAAAGAGTTAGACACGCGGCAAGGGACTTATCTCAATATCCTTTCTTTGATGCATATTTTGATAATATACACATATTTATATCATAAAATTTATAATGAACCCCTTGGACTTTTAATTTCATTCAAAATGAATAATTTTTCGACAAATAGTTTTACTGAACTACAAAAGGAATGTTTTTAATGTATGTGGTGACAACGACCTATCCTCCACCGTAACCATTATTTGATAATTGGGTTCCTCTATAAGAATTAATGTTTTTGTAAGGATAAGAAATTCATTATTCTATTTTTTGGTGTTTCGGTATTGAAAATGGTTTTCAATTTGTATATAGTAATTCTATATTTTTAAGTGATCTCTTACGATGGAAAATTAATTTTCATCAATGAAATTTTGATAATTGCACTATTTTAAGTGTTATGATTGTATAATGGTAATCTGAAATTTTACAGCTGGTTAAATGATAATCCAACGATCAATTTTTATGTGATGAACCAATGATAGGTGGTTCAATGATAAACCATGGATGACTGGTTACATTATAACCCCTAATTCATTGGGTATTTATGTAAATCGTATGGATATTTCATTCAATGATATGTGTGGAAGACAAATGTATGGTTATTCTATTTATATGTGTCCATGTCCCAGGTAAACATTATATGTTATATATTGAATCCTATGAGATTTAAGGTAATAATATTGTTATAAATGGGTATTAAATGATATTATATTTAGTGAATTATATTTATTAAATTTTATAGGAAAACAGTTTTATATAATGACAAAGTATTCATGGTTTTCAGTTTTTTCAAGATTAATAGCTTTCCATATTAATGTATCACTTACTAATATTTTTATTCTCATACAATGTTTTGAAATTTTTTTAATAGGACATAAATATGAATAGATTCAATAATGGGATTCAGGGGATGTTAAGCTTTTAAAACATCAAATGATATCATGTTTTTAAGTAATTTTTATTTTATGAAAAAATGTTATTTAGTAAAAGGGTATACATGTAATATTTAAGTTATTATGTATGATTTATAACCTAATTCCCCAAATCACTATACATGAAATGATCTTCAATATAAATTAATGTCAAATTAATGACTTATCTCAATATTATGTAATGTATATGAATTGGGCACTATTTTTGGTATGAGAGTTTGGATTGCCACATTAAATCATCTACAATATGTTTTTTAAAAATAGTTTTCTTTAGTGGAAATATGTGAGATATGATTGATAAGAATATAGAGGTAAATAACCCATAATCTACAACCTAAAATGTTTAGAATTATAACGGAACCGCTTACTACAGTGATGGCATAGTTGACTCAAGAAATAAATGTTTTTGGTGTCCATGCATGAGACCAACTATGGAGGAATATGTCAATTATATATATTTTCATGATGCAACATACCATATCATTCAGAGAATCATATGAACCTATTCAAGGTGAATGGTCGATTAATGCACAGAAAAATATTTCTGATGTAATGGAGTATTCAAACAATCAAATGGTTAGCCTTTCTGTTTATCATTTGGAAGGTAAAGCTGATCTGTGGTGGTCAATGATTAAAAATAGTAGAGGATGTAAAGATATTGTTTCAATCAAATAGGATGAATCTAAGAATATATTCCTAGATTAATATTATCCTAAAGCTATTATACATATTATTGATAATAGTTTATTTGAATTGATACAAAAGTAGTAATATTCTATGGCTACATATAAAGAAAAGTTTAATCGTTTGTCATTGTAAAACAAATATTTTATCCAAGTATATAGAGTAATATAAATAACTTTTACTCATAATTGAAGCGGAAATATTGATGGGCGTTAGCTTATTATGTGTTCAAAATCGTGGAGTAACATGTCTGATTTTATAAGAAGGTAGAAATTTCTTTTTCTAATGATCATTTTCCCTATGAGAGATAACATAAGAATTGATCCATCTAGAAGGCAGTAGGAAATAATTCATCAAATAAGCAACGATGTAAGAAAAAAACATTTCAACTTGTGTGATTTTTGGTAATAATCAACCGTGTGAATGGATCTCAATGTCTGAGAAGTGCTTATATTATGGTAGCAATGGTCATATTGCCCATAACTATAAGGAAGATGATCATGCAGGCAATGAAAACCCACCGGTAAGAAGTTTTAGTTTCTACGTGTTAAGTCATTATGTCATTGTGTGTTCAATGTTTATTACCTAGTGTGTAAAACATCATGATTGAATGAATAAGGTCATAAAAAAAATAATTTTATACTACTACGATTGATTTGGGACATCTAATAATGTGGTGATAGATTTGTTAAATGCTTCTTCAAAATATAAGAAAAACTCTATTTGACTCTGGGTAACCACATTACATCATTTTTAGGAGAATAACAAGTAAATTGGAAATAGAACCTCATTAATGTGATATATAAATTTTGTAAAAAAATGGGGGAGTATTAAAGAAACCAAGATTTATTGGAATCTTCATATTATCATTTTAGGATAATATTTCTAGCAAATATTCTTGAACATTCCTTCGTAAAATTTGTTTTCATTTTTGGTATGGATATGATTTTAGTTTCTCTTGATAAAATAGATTGTAAAGAAAATAATGTTTTCTTCAATAATTTTATACCTTTGATGTCATATCAAGAAGCTCAATGATGTATTAAATATGGAATAAAATGTTATTTGGATCATGTTGTTGAAATGAAAGAAACATTATTAATTCGTTACATTCTAGTTGTGAATGAATTCATATAAGTTTATCCCGACGAAGTTCCCAGTATTGTTCCCAATTGGAAGGTTGAATTTACTATTTATTTAGTTCCTAATGTTAAAACTATTTCTAAACCCCCATGTAAAATGAATCAAGTAGAACATGTTGAATTAAAAAAAACAATTGCATTAATTACTTGATAATCATTAAACCTATAACTTCAACATGGGGTAACCTTGTTTTATTTGCTGAAGCTAATGATGGTTTTTTATGTTGTGTATTGTTTATAGAGCCTTGAGTATCATTCCATTTAAGAACAAGTATATTTTGTCTTTTATCGATGATTTTTTTGATAAGATCTAGGGACCTATGTATTTTTCAAAGAATAATTTGAGGTCCTAGTTCCATCAATTGAAGGTGAAGAGGGATGAAATTTCAATGACACAATTACAAATAAGATATGGGAATTATGAGTTTTTAGTTATTCCCATTGGGTTATCTAATGCACATTCTGTATTTATGAATTTCATTAGCAGAGTCCTCTATCAGTTTCTGCATCAGATTGTGTTTGTGTTTATAAATGATATCTAGGTATATTCTAAATGTAAAGAGAAACATGAAATTTAGTTAAGTATTTTTTTTCAATCCATTAAAGAGAAGAAAATATAAAGGAATATTAGTAAGAAATAATTTTTGTACCACAAATTTTTTTACAGGGACATATTTTTTCTAAGGATGACATTACTGTTGACCATTCTTAAAAATGATGTGGAAGAATGGCCAAGTCTTTTGAATATCATATAGAAACGTAGTTTTATTGAATTAGTGGGTTAATGAAGATTTATTGTTAAAGAAATTTCTTAGTTATCTAGCCCAACAACCAAGGTAACTCATATGGGAGCTAAGATATTCTGGCCAAAAGAATGTGATAATTTTTTTTTGAAGAACTAAAAATAAGATTGGTAAATGCTCAATTTTTACCCTTCCTTCTCAGAATGGTGAATTTATTGTCTATATTAATGCATCAATGGAGGTAATTGGTTTTTTCCTAAATTATAATAATCAATTAATTTCTTATTCTTCAAGTTATTTAAATCCTCTTGAGATAAATTAACATACACATGATTTGTAATTAAATACAATTGTTTTTTATTAAAAATTTTGAGGCTTCAATTTTGTGGACTAAAGTGGAAAATATATAGAGATCAAAAAAAATTTAAGTACATATTAACTTAAAATTAATTAAAAATGATACAGAGGAGACAGTTGGAATTAATCAAGGATTATGATTTCAGGATTCATTACCATATAGGAATATAAAATAAAGTGTATGATGGTATGAGTCAAAAGAGCAATGCTAAATTAACCCAAATACATTTTAAGTGAGATAATTTTATTTCTGATTTTATGAATTTTTTATTAAAAATTATTGGTGCAGGGAATTCCACTATTTGGTTTTAGGTGGAAGTGAAATAATATCTATTATAAAGAATTATGACAACACAAAAGATGATAGTGAGTTGCATAAAAAGTTATAATTTGTTCATAACATTAATTTACCTATATTTTACATTAATAATTTTGGTGTTTTGAGGTATCAAAAGATATTATGTGTGCCTTTTAACTCATAGTTGAATAAAGATTTTTTATGTGGAGCTCATAGTTCTTTCTTTTCAGTTTATTCTGGTAGTATTAAAAACTTCATAGATCTTAGGCAGTATTACTGATGGTATGGAATGAAAATACGTATTGCTGAATTTAGAGTGATGTGTTTTACTTTCCAATAGTTTGAGGCAGAAAAACAGTTACCGAAAGGGTTGCTTCATCATTTTCCAGAGCCATAGTGGAGACGGGAAAAAATATCCATGGATTTTGTAGTGGGATTACCAAATACTTTTCAAGGTAACAATGAAATATGGGTTATAGTTGATTTGTTGAAAACATCTGCTCATTTTCTTCTTATTCGAGATACATTGTCTCTAGATCAACTACCTAGATTTTATATTATAGAGATATTACGGTTCCGTGGAGTTTCCCTATCAATTGTATCTGATCGTCATCCCTGGTTCACTTCTATATTTTGTAAAGGCATTCATAAGTCATTAAGAAGAAAATTATATTTCAGTATAGGATTACATCCCCAATCAGATGTGGAATAAGAATAAACAATTCAAACAATAGAAGATATTCTACATGCTTGGTGAATGAATTATCATGGATGTTTGGATCATCATATTTTTTTTATGTTTTCTAATAATAATAGTTTTTCTTCCAGTACAAATATTACACAATTCAATGCATTATATACAAAGCAGAGTCGAACTACAAATTTTTTGGATGAAGAATATGAAACAATGTTGATGAGACAATAATTAGTAGAATATATGTATGAAAAATACCAATTGTTTAATAATAACATGATCATAGAACAGAGAAGGTAGAAATGTTATGGAGACAACTAGAGGAAGGATCTTTCATTCAAGGTAGCTGATCATGTATTTCTAAATGTTTTTACATGGAAATGTGTGATGCATTTTGGTAAGAATGGAAAGATGAGTCCAAAGTTCATTGGACCATATGAAATAGTATAGAAATTAAGACCAGTTTCCTATAGGGTGGATTTTCTTCCATGTTCATTCATAGTACATAATGTTTTTTATTGTTTAATGATGACAAAATATATATAAGATATATCTCATGTTTTGAGTATAGAGGTAGTATAGTTAGAAGAGAATATTTCTTATGATGAACAAGCAGTACTGATTCTTGAATGAAGGAGGAAAGGGTTGCATGAATAAGGTGATTAATCAGGTAATGGTTTTGTGAAATAACTATATGGTTTATGAGGCAATGTGGGAAGCTGAAATTCCTATGATGGATAAATACCCCCACTATTTTCATATGTAAATAAAATTATGGGGACACAATTTCCAAAAGTGGGAATGATGTAACTTCCTAGGTATTTATATAAAAATATTTTTTTATATCTATTTAAATTTATAAATAAGTTATTAATTTAATGTTAAATACAACAATTTATCTAATAGAATACACGAGAAGAAACAACGGGTTTCTCTATAATCTTATGTTGCACCCATCATTGATTTATACTGGAAATTGAAACAATAATATTGTTATTAATTAAAATGGTAGTCTATGCCCAGATGTTGTATTCAAAAGAATAAACTGATCTAACTAAAGTATGATTATATATGTTATGCTCCTGTTTTAAATTTTATAAAATATTTTTTAATGTTAAAAATGATAATGAATCTAATTTTAAGCATAAAATACTGTAATATTTTTTAAAAGTCATTTTATTTCCTCCGGCTGGAGATCAATTAGTTAACCTAGTTTTTTCACTTTTATATTTAATATTTAATAATATAATCTTCTTATTTGGAAGAGGAACATTAAAAATTACTTTTGATGAAATTTCTGTTTTTTCTAATCAGATTCATATAATATTAAATAGTAAAAAATAATGCATTTTAATTAAAATCGACCTTTTCATCTAGATTTTTTATAAAGAAATGTTATAATTTTTATTAGTTATAAATTGTAATTGGATTATATTTTTTTATCATTTAATCAATTTTTTTATTGAAAGTAAATTAACATTGAAATTAGACATAAAAATATTCCAATCTTTTGGTAGTTTTTTATTATTAAAAACACTATTTTTTGTTTTGAGAGTAGGATTCAATTTTAAATTAATCACTAAAATTTATGTTCTTTGAATTTTGAAATATGGATTCTATACTTTAAATCTGAAGTTCCAAATTGTTTTAATAGGTACATTTTATTTTGGAAAATTATAAATAGTAACTTCAATAATTATTTTTATTTACCATCGTTAGTGGGTAAATCTGGTAAATATGGGTCCAAATAATATAATTTTATAAAACTGCCCTTTAACGTGTCAGGATACTATTGTATGAGATAATTCCTACCATAATCATCCTTATTCAAAACTATGAGCATTTGGGAGCCACTTCGGCGTGAAAATTACATGTTATAACAATTAATTTAAAGTAAAGTGAAATATGGCATAAGTTTGTTTATTTTTACAAAAAATATTATAATATATGGTTATATAACTAATATAAATTAATATAAATAGACATTATAATGATAAAACTATATTATACATAATGTTATTTTATTTATAATTTTTTAGAGATGAAATAAATATATTTATTTTTGAAATCATGATGATTTAGTGATTACCTTATTAATTAAGGATTCAAATAAATGACATTGAATACATTATAATAAATATCATTTTAACATTTTAAAGAAATCCACAATTTTTTTGAATGATTATAAAATTTTATCTTTGAGTTAAAGATTCTTTTTTGAAGGAGTCATGTTGTTATGATATTAACATAAATCCATTAATAAATAGTGTCAAAATTGACTTAAATGAGTTTTAAAAAATACTTTTTTTGAAATGATATAATAGTCATAAAAATATAATATTCAGCCAATTTACTTTTATAATGTTACCAATTTCATTAATTATCCACTTGTGGTTCTATTTCAATTTTGTAGTTACTATAATAACCCTAAACTATTAAAATACCAGAAGACATGGTAAAATTTAATGTTTTTGAACTAAAGTTAAAAGCTAAATGATATGGTTAATTTTGATACCTAAACTTGTCTAAAACATATTGGATGAAAAAATTTCGATCCATTCTCAAATTATACTGTAAATATATCACTTTGGAACCATTATAGTTTCAAAACTGTTTTATAATAAAATAATATTTCAAGATAGTCTTCAAGTTACCCTCTTACCTCTTATAAAAGGCCACTACCACTACACACTTTCTCACACATTTCAATACCCATGCCTCGCCAAAATTTTACTCAAATAACCTCCAATTATCCCTAATATCCTTTATATTCCTTACCTTTGGTAGAAGTAAATTCAAAAAGTCATTTTGTGTCAAACAAAAAGATGTTACCTGATTTAGATATAACGTCTTCACTCAAGTTCCCTTTTGTTATTTTCCTTCTCCAATCCCTATTCAATTTATAATCATTTATTACATATAAATAGAAGTATCCAAAATATAATAGGATTTTTTATAAGATTTATTATTACTACACATACACACATAACTATCAAATTGATATAGACATACTATTTTCGTGTACAAATAATTAATGCCTCATGAAACAATGATTGTTCAATTATCTCCTAACACCTATAATGGGGCCATTATGATGAAATTTTATTTATATATGATATATATTTAATTTATATTATTTCGAATTTATTTATTTTTTAATTAAATCTTACCATTATGATTTCCATGATGTATAAATACGGTAATTTCATTTGAAGATGTTAGGACTACCGCCCCCATAAAGTGATGTGACTCATTCCTTCTATACATGTAACGTATAAAGGATGGTTTTATTAAACCATTGAGACATACATGAAATAAATATTAAACTGGTATTATAATATACATTTATATCATTGGATAATTATAATTTTAAGATTACAATGAAATGAATGTAGCGTTCATGCGTATGTATGACCTACCATCTCTATGAATAGTGCATCTCATTTCTTGTTTCCAAATATTATGGACATCATAAATACTTTTATAATTCATATATATGATATTTATATGAGGAATAATAATATAGAGATAATTTATTTCTAACAATGGAATATTTTTATAAAAACAAGTACATTATCAACTCAGGTACTGAATATTGATAAAATTACTTATATGAATATAAATAATTATGTAATATTTATTACATGGTAATAAGTGAAATAAAAGAAATTTTAAACATGAAAAAGGATTTCAAGAATGTTAATATTTAACTATGTTTACTATTTAGGAATATAATAATGTTACATGATGAGTCAGACTCAAGGTATGTGAATTCATCTAAATCATATTTCATTGAGGAATATTTTGATAATATAAAACTCCTTGTTTTATAATGTTTAAAATATAACCCATTGTTTTTTAATATCATTCAAAGGGAATATTTTGTGTATGAATCATCTTACTAAATGAAAAAAGGAATGTTTTTAATTTATGCATCGATAATAACCAATACGCCACTATACCAGTGAATTGATATTTTGATTCCTCTATAAACCTCATTGTTTTTTAAAGGGAAAAAATACCTTATTCCCTTTTGGTGTTTTGGTATTGAAAATTGTTTTGAATTTTTATTTATAATTCCTATATTTTTAAATTATCACGTATGATTTCAAAATTAAATTTTATGAGTGAAATGATGATAGTTAAACTATTTTATGTGTTATGATTATTTAATTGAATATATTCTTAGGTTCTGAGCTTTAGAGAATTAGATCACAACTTATACATAAAATCATGAATATTACTTTTTGACAGTTCTACTCAATCTATTTAAATTTTTATAAAATAAAAACTCTTTAAAAAAACATGGTATCATTTAATTTTTTAAAATCATAATTTTTCAATGATCCATTCCATAACTCTATTATTAGTAATATCATGTGAAAAAGAATATCAAAACATGGGATGAGCATAAAAAGTTTATTAAGTGATACATATAGAATAACCCTGTCAGTCTTGGGAAAAAAAAACTTTGAATACTTTATCATAATGTAATGATATTAATGTTTAAGAAGAAATAAATATACAAAACTGAATATAAGCTCATTGATTAACCTTTTGGAAACCCAATGAATACTATAAATACCATCTAATGTATCATATAACATATAATGTTATCTTATGACCTAAAAATACCTAACTTGAATAATCATATAGTCAAATTCCACACATATCAATAAATTAAATAGCATTTCCGCCGACTTCCATAACTAATGTATTGAAGGTTATAATATAACCCTAAATCCATGGTTTATCATAGAAGAACCCAACCATGGTTTATCATGTAACCTCACATCATTAGATTACCATGTAACCACCTGTTAAATTTATAAGTACCATTATATAATCATAATAGAGTAAATATTTCAATTATCAACATTTCACTCATAAAATTTGATTTGAAATTACAAGACATGATTTCAAAATATTGAAAAAGTAAATACACATTGAAATCTATTTTCAATACATAAACAATATAAAAGGTAATAAGTGGTATCTTTTCCATTAAAAAACATAAAGTCTTATTGAGGAATCCAAATATCAAATAACAGTTATGGTGGAAGAGAAGTGCTTGCCACCACATATTTTAAAAAATATATATTTTTCATTTAGAAAAATGATTCATAGAAAAAATATTACATTTTAATCAAATTAAAAGTATTATGGGTTTATTATAAACCTTATAAAATAAAGAGTTGTATATTCTCAAAATATGCCATAGTGAAAGGAGATTGAGACAAAGAACCTTACCATAAGTCTAACTGGCCACATACAATCATTAAGTTCCTAAATAATAAAATAATGTTACGTTTTACTTCATTTATTTATTTTTCCATGTTAATTATTCCTTTTTATCACTTATTACAATGTTATAAAAATTATATAATTATTTATGCTCATATCCGTCGTTTTAACGACATTCGATACTTAGTCGAAAATGAACTTGATTAGGTGAAAATTTTCCATGTGGTCAAAGTACATTATCATTAGATAATTCATCATGATTTAAATATAATATATATCAATTATATATTTAATTATAATATCCATAATATATGGATATAAGAAATGAAATTCGTCGTTCATGGAGACTGTAGGCCGTACGTATGCATGAACGATACATTCATTTTTTCCAAATTAAAAGAATTATAATAAAATTATATAAATTTATTTTATAGTAAAACTATTTTATATATTAATTTATGGATCATTGTTTTAGAAAAACATCATTTATATGATCCCCATATAACATAAACGAGTAATATCACTTTGAGGTGGAGGTCGTCTTCACTTCCTCAAATGAAAATATCATATTTACACATCAATGAAATAATAATGGTATGTCTTATATAAAAATTATATCATAATAGAGAATATATAAATATCATATATATCATATAAAAATACAGTCCCATAAAAATGACCACCACGATATGTGGTAGATGAATATTGAACCATCATCGTTTCGTGAGGCTTTAGTTTTCCGTACATGGAAATATTTTGTTCATATCAATTAGATGATGGTGTGTGTATGTGGAGTTTAAATAATTTTAAAAAAAACATCCTATTATATATAGGGTACAATATTATTTATGTAATTAGGAATAATAATAACATGTGGAGTGGATAAGAAAAATAATGGAAAAGAACATGAGAGAAGAGGTTACCTATAAATATTGAAACATGTTTTCATTAGAGGAAAAAGGATTTCAAGAATTAACTTATGAATATAGTGTAGTTTCTTAGTGGAGTTGAGGTATTTTAATTGATTACATAATATGATGTCGGATTATCCGCATGGCTTGATAGATGTGAGTAAGTGGGTAGAGGTGGTGGCCTTTTATAAGAGGGATGAGGGGCACTATAGGAAGGTCCTGAAATATTATTTATTTATAAATTATTTTCAATTATAACTATTTAAATGTGATGGATTTGTTGGATAATATGAGGCAGGGTCGAAATCCTTTCAACCAATTGGTTTTATACAAGCTTAGGTCAAAAAATTAACATTATTTTTTTAGCTTTAACCCTTAGTAAAAAACATTAACTCTTACGATGTATTCATGTATTTTCCTAATATATGGTTACTATAGTTACTATAAAATGAAAGGAAATACAAATGTGGATGATTAATGACATTTATAACATTAAAAAAAGTTATTTTTCTAAATATTTAATTTTTAGGGCTATTATATCATTTTATAAAATTGTATTTTTTTTAAAAACTCATTTATGTCTATATGGACACAGTCTAGTTATTGATTTTTTTAAAGTAATATCAACTTGAATAATTCAATCCAAAATCCTTAAACAAAATATTATTTTTCACAATCATCCAAGAAATACTTGTATGACATCAAAATAAACTAATTATATTTATATTATTATTTATAATATCATTAAATCAAATCATTAGTTAATAAGATAATCACTGAATCATCATTATTCCATAAATAAAATTTATTATTTAATGTTTAAAAAATTATAATTAAATACCATTATGTATGAAATAATTTTACATTTCAATGAAATATTTATTTTACATGATATCAGTTATATAACCCAATATTAAAAATATTTTATTAAAAAGAGACAAGTTTCTATTATATTTTTATTTACATTAAATAAATTATTGTAACATGTCATTCTCAAAAGGAAGTAACTCTCAAATGCCAAATGTTCTGCCAAAGGATGATCATGGTTGTTAAAATATCATCTTATATTATTAGGACATGTTTTAGGGTAGTTTTATATTATTTTAATATTATTTTTAACCCTTATTTACCTGATTTACCATTAAACCATGGTAAATAAAAATAATTACTAGAGTTACTATTTATAATGTCCAAAAAATAAAAGGTTATCATTACATAATTTGGAACCTCTGATTCAAAATATGGAATAAATTTGTAAAAAATAGAAGACAGATATTTTTAATTAATTTAAAATTAATTATTGTTGTTAAAAGAAGATAGCCCGTTTTTATGATGTAAAAATTACCAAAATTCTGACATTTGTTTGTGTCAAATTTCAATGTGAAATTACATACAATGAAAAAAATTGGATTAAAATTTAAAAAAATAATGATATTACCCATTATATATTTTAAAAGGATAACCTAACATCATAAAAAAATATTGATGAAAAGTTAGTTTTGAATTAAAATGCAGTAATATTCACTGTTCATTAAAATATAAATTTCATTTGAAAAATACTCAAATTTAATCCAAATTATATTTTAATATTTTTATTATAAATAAGATGTTTATTTCTTCAAATAGAGAATATATAAATGAAAAAATTGATTTAAAGTGTTATCACAGTCAAAAGTCATTGGAATGTAAATTAAAAAATATTTGAGTATTTTATGCTTAAAATTGGATTCATTCTCATTATAAGCATATAAAATTTATTGTATAAATTTAAAAACAATTATAAAACAAGTATAATCATGTAGTACAAAGTCATGTTCATTTCCTATAACATAATATCTAGCCTTTAACAACCATTTAAAATAATAATAATATTATTGTATGACTTTTCATTATAACACAATGTTGTGTGCAACATATGATTTTAGAGAAACCTGTTGTTGCGTATCGAGAAATCTATCCGAAAATATGTCATCTTTATAATAAAATTAATTTCTTATTCATAAATATTAATTGATATTGAAAGGTAATATTCAATTAAGACCTGGGATGTAACAAAAATGGTTTTCAAAAAGTATTCAAGATTTTATATATTTTTTCAATGTGTTTCAGAAGAAATGGTTTTAAAATTTTTATTATGGATTAATTAATAATATTTCAAGTTGTTTTCAAAGAAATGGTTTACAAAAAATTTGATACATTATTTATAATTTTCCATGCCTTTTCATTGAAATGGGTTTGAAAACAATTTCAATTTTTATAGATAATTTTTTTTTTATTTTCTAAAATGAATTTAAATTTTTCTCATGAAATGTTTTGAAAAAAATCAAAATAATTTTCCTCCTATGAATACATATATCAATGTTACTCATGATTTTATTATGTAAATATCTAAAGGATTGATTTGAATTGTTTCTCTTAGAGGCTTATTTTATGATGGATTTTTTATAAAACTCATGTTTCTTTCATTAGTTACATGTATATGAAACTTATTTATTATTCTTAGGTTATATATTTAGGAAACCAACTTATTTTTAGGGGTTATGAATTTGATGAAATTATTTTGAACCCTATATCTTTATCTAAAAGATATGATATGATTAATGTTTATAATACCCATATCATTTATTGGGTTTTGATATTATTATTTATGATCATGTGGAACATATACGTATAAATCCATAATGACATGGGTTCTAACTATATATCCCTCCAATTAAATGGTTAAATATTTATATCTCATGAGATAATGTAGAGAATCATGGTGATTGGATTTATCCACAATGTTATGATGGAGAAACCCGATCCGCTGTGGGAAAATGGGGCGACTCTATCCACTATGGGATGTTGTGAAAACCCGATCCACTATAAGTAGTTTGGGAATCTTGATTCACTATGGGAAGTTGGGGAAACCCAATCCATTAGGGATGGTGGGGAAAGATGATACAAAATGGTAATATGTGGAAAACTAATCAACTATGGTATGAGGGAGAAACTAGATCCCTTACATGGAAAAGAATATGATTGGGGATAGTGTTGGGTCCCACCCAGTAGGTGTAATACTTATTAAGTGACTTGATATGCTTTGGAAATGATTCTTTACTTATAGTGAATATATTTATATTCTTGTGTGTTTACTCAAAATTTTATTTTTATACCTGTTATATGGTCACATGGTTTATTTTATGGAGCTTGTTATGATTCATGTCATATAAACATCAAATATTTAGATGATATTGAGGAAGATTAAGTGGTTATCCCTCAATAAGAGACCCTCTCTCACCAGAATATAGTGTATATCAATTGTAATAAATTTTATCTCTATATTTTAACATGAAATATGATTTTTTTGGGAAAAAATATTTATTTCTCTGTTGTTTATCAAGGAAGAAGCCTAATTTGATTAAATTAGGCATAAAAATTGCTGGAATTAGACACTTAAAATCCATCATCTCTATTTATGATCAAAATAAATTTGATGAGGTAGGTAATAAAGATATATTTGGTATATGATATTCATCCATGGTTGATCTATCTCAATTTTCTGGGGACATAACATTTAAAGATGGTATGAATGTGGAAAATAAATGAAAGATGATGATCGGGACCACAGTCTAGTTTTATTCAGTTACATCAGGGTTCAACAATTATTTTTCATGGATTGGAAAATCTCAGTTGAATGTTTTTTTGGTGAATATGAAATATTGATCAGAATTATGTGAGAGAGACTGAATATTTGAGTGATCCAATAGTGGATCTATGTCATATTTAAATGATCATGTGTTTTATTGGTCAACAGTTGCTTAGAACATCATCTGCAGAGTTGTTTTGGGACCCATTGAAAGAGTTTGGTATCCTAGACCATGCCATTATAGGGGTATGGTTTTGATATCCTTCTTAGTGATGAGACCATTCATTATATTGGTATATATGATGCATTCCTTGTGGGATTTTTTTCTTTTTGAGATTGGGGTCAGGAGTTGGTCAGTCACTAACATTGTTGCAAATGATGGAGTCTCTTAGTGTGAGACCAGTTGTCAGTAATATTATGGATTGGGCATAAGATGACCTCAAGTGTAGAAGAAATGACGTTTTGTTGTAGTTTTTGGTGACCAGTTGCATTGTGCAATGAATTTTGGATTCGTGTAGGTGGATACAAAACATATAACTGCTAGAATGAGGTATTGTCAGAAGGGACTGTTTATGACAGCTGTGGGTGTTAGGGCTTGTTTTTGTGTAATTTTATTTGTAAAATTTTTAGGTGTTTAAATTTCTATTGGTGGTTTATTCCTCATTTGGAAATGGGCATGTATCTGTGGGAGGGAATGATGTGGTGTGAGACGTTGTAGGTGAGAATATCCCAGGCATAATGAGATATTGATGGTATGCAACACCAACATTGAGCATCTCCCAATTAAAATGTGATAACGATGTCACCTCTGATAATAGGAATCAAGGAATTCATTATCTATGTGAGTTATAATGTTGATGTTAATTTGAAACATCATCAAAGGGAATGATTTATAATCCATTATTATAACCTCATGTGGAGAAATGCTGGTTTGATTCTTTGATGAGGTCTGGTACATTACCTCTTCAGGGATGGTAACTATCATTCTAATCATCGAAGATTCTGTCTGTGATGGTGTTTTTGGGCCATTGAGCTATTTGATGTGGGTATTTTTGGATATCATATTTTTCATTTTACATTATTATTTTATTTTACTGTTTATTTGGACACATTCATGTTTTAATTACATTTCATGTGTGACTTTTCGTGTTCTTCATGTAAATTTATTTTATTGGATGTTTTTTTACATCTTGGAACACTCAGTAACAATGAATTCCATGTATTATCCTATATTTATTCAATTTATCCACATTGTGATATGTTATATTCTTTTTATGAGCTTAAAATGTTATGATTATTTTCTCGAACCCTTATACTCATGTTATTCTTACATATCTCCAATTTTCACCCTTATTAGGCATATGATCTCACCCCTTTATTATCTTTCCTTCCCCTTTGTTATGAAAAATGATTTTATATAGGATTACTAAATGCTAAGATATATATTTCGTATATTGATGATCTTAAAATTGGTTATAAAACATTTTTTCATGTTTCCAAATACAGTAAACTATTCTGCCACACAAAATTGTATTTTTGTAATGTGTCGAATATTCATATAAAATTATATAATATCCATGAATGATTAGTTTGGGTTTTTAATGTTGTTATCAAATAAAATGTTTAATCAAACTATAGAAACCATTATGTGGAAACATTAGTGAGATCAATAAGGATACTTCAATGTATATGTAGTGGGATTTTTCAAAGGATATGTCTACGAATGCAGAAAAGTATAGGAAAAAATACTAGAATTTTTGTAAATGATATAGTGAGTGGTTTCATAGAAATTCACCCTTGTGTTGATAGTAGAAGTATATATGGAGATGTAATAGATGTACCTAGAGGAATAAACTCCAAAAAGGTGCATCATGCCTCAGTTTAACATAAGTGTGTACATGAAAATGGGATGTGTTGCGCACATGGTTTTAAACTCCCAGGGGATATGCCTTTATTATTCACAATCAATTTAAGAAAAATAATGAAATATTTAATTATATTTTTTTATTATAATGACCTTAGAAAAATTTATGTTTTCATTTATTAATGATGTATTTGTCATGATTTAGACATCATTTACATGATTTTTCATGATTATACTGCATCCCTGATTATAAATGATTCTCACAATATACTTTCTCGATTAATTCAATGAAGGTAACTATGAAAAACCTTGAAAACATTTAATGTTTCATATCTGTATAGGATGCTCATTAATGAAATAGATTTTTTATGTGGATGTCTCATTCATAATGGACAATTTGGTAAAAGTATTTGTTATTCTGTTAAAGAAATGAAACTATGAATGACATTTGAATGGTATGTGGTGTTTTATCAATAATTTTTAAATTAATTATAAAAAACAATTATATCGAGGTTTAGGAAAATACAACACTGATTCATATTACATATTATATTAAATAGGTATAATGGAATATGATGTCGAAGGATGATTATTGTTTTAAGAGTAAAGTTGGATGAATGAAATATTTATGTTATGGATTTCAAATATTATGTTATATGAAGAATGGATTATATAAGTATTTTCTGTATATGTTTTTCATTCAGGATTATAAAGGATATGTAAAATGGACCTTAGGTCTAAGAAATGTGATTTACTTGAAATTTTATATCATGATTAAGGGGAGGTGGCTATTAATATTTTCAATATATAGATGAAATTCTCTTTATACAAGATAAATAGATGATTGACTGATAATATTAATTGGATAATATTGATTTTTACAAAACCTAATATGTATTATTGAAAAAACTGGATTATCTTTTCATGGATTACATTTACAATGTCATGAATTCATAGAATAAATCCATTAAAATTTGTAATAAGGAAATCTGCATGTTTTCCAAAATGATTTATGGTAAATCATGTTATAATGATGTTTCAAGAGAATATATGATGAGGGTATATAATTTTTTTTAATGTAATAACCTAGAGATACTTTATGATATATGGGGGGTCAATGTTAATTAAATTGAGTGACCTTCATTATATTTTTTTTTCGGATTTTCATCTTTTAGAAGGGTTAAAAGGTTAAATTTTTGTTTATTAGATTATGTCAAACTAAGGATTCTGTTTTAGAGATTTAAGATATCATATCACTATATAATGATTTATTCATATTGAATGACTTGGTATAACTCTTTTGTGATAATTAAAAATAGTATGACGTATCATTCAATTTATGGATCCCATGATTTGTTAATCAAGTAGGAAATAAAAAATTCGTGTTAATTCATTGATGTAAGAGATCAAGTAGGAATCAATCAATCACAACTAAAGGATGAAATTATCCATAAGAAGTGGAATGATATCAATTAATTTAATCTTTATTAGGATTATATTCATTAAATATAATTTTGTCTAAATACATCATTTTTTGTTCAACTGATGGACTTTTATATAATCATTGATTAATGACATTGATTCCCTAAACATTCCATTGATCATTCATATGTTTTTTAATGATTACCACTATCACTCAATATAATTTTATATTACTTTTTTCTATGCCCTTGTTTTCACTATACACATATTTTCTCCTATGTAGAAATATAATTATGTGTCACTTAGGGTACCTATTAGGTTTTAAACATTCTATTTTTAAAGAATATTTTATTAACATTTTTTATGATGTGGGTTTTTAAGAAAGTAACATTCATGTAAATAAATTTTAAATAACATATATTTCTTATAAGGATGAAATTCTTTTATAGAGTGAAAAATGTAGTACCCCGAGATTTTGTGATATTTTTTTTTCAAATTAATTTAATCCTTTTTATTATTATAATTTCATGAGACACATAATATATCTTCTTCTATTTAGAATAACTATATTATCCATGAATTATATGAAACACCATGATAATTATATGCAATACACAACTGTGTGTTAGAATGCATTAAATGTAAGCCTATGTTTTACCACATTTTACTATCACAATTATTTTAAAAATATTATTTGGAAAAACATCAAATTTTGTTTTAAAAATATATTAATTTGAGTTTTTAATGTCCAAATTATCTTACAATGATTTTTCAGCATGTTTCTAGGAAGTTACATTCTTGGATGAATAATGAAAAATACTAGAATTTTAGTTAACAACTGGATTTTAAATTTATTAATTATTAATGATAAATAATATATTAACAAGATTTTAAAGTCACAATATATCATTTATTTGTCAATTTATTTAATTTAGTTCATTAGAATCATTTTTATAAGGAATATACTTGTAAATCAATAATTAACTTTTGAACATTTTTGCTTTAAAAAGACACTTTCTCACCACATCCATGGGATTAGCTCAAATTTAATATGTTAACATATCAAAATTGAATTTAGAAAATCAAAAATAATATTTTTAATATGATTCATATTTACAGTATAATAATATCAACTTTTTTTTAAAACCAAAATACTAGTGAATGTTATTAAAAAACAACGATTAAATTAAAAGCAAGAATAACGAGGTACTAAAGCTTAGTGATAAGGTCCAAAACGATGTAAACACATTTACAATAGACATTTAATTTCAAAATTTTAAAAGAATACCTTAATAGTTCTTATTATATTTTCTAGTATAATATTATTCAATAAAATTTCCCAACTTCAAATGGTCGGTAAAAAAAATAAAAAATATGAAATTTCATTACATTAATCATTTTAAAAAAATTGGGATATGGAGAAACAACATATTTTCATTTATACATAAATTTTTTAAATATAAAGTATTTACTTTTTATCATTGTGATTTATCATCATGTTTTTTAATATGAATTAGTTATATTAAACTCCTAACAAACAGAAATTCATATATTTTTGTAGTTAATAATAAAATAAATTAAATGATTCTAAAAACATTAAAAGTATTGAATATTTAATGAATTGTATTTTTATATAATTATTAGATGAATATATCATGTTAAACTTGTTTTATTGTAACATATTTTAATTCTAATAATGTTTTCATAATTTATAATTAAAATTAAAATAAATAATGTCAAAAATTAAATAAATATTATATTATAATAAAATATATTTTATTAAAATAAAGAGAAAATTGATTTTAATTTTTTAATAAATATATATTTTTTCCTATTAATGGACCCAATTAATTTTCATAATGACCATATATATTGCTAAAGAGTAGAAAAATTGTTCGTGAGGATTGGGTAAAAGTAGTGTTTTTTTCTATTTCATGCACTTATTCTAAAATTAATATCAAACAAAAATGAGATTATAGTATGATAAATTACTTTTCATAATAATAATATAATTGCAATATATTTTCTAATAAATAATGCCTTAATATAGTTTTAATGGATAAATTACTGGGGTTGTAAAAATAGATAAAAAATGAGAAATCAAAATGAAAAATATAAGGAATCATAATGACCAAAGTGATAAATTATAAAAATGAACATATATTTCGGTGGTGGAGATTTTTTTGTCCATAAATTCACCTTAGTAAATTATTAATCCATTTTTAAGAGAATTAGTTAATGAAGACCTTCCATGATTACATACCTTTCTGTATTTGCAAGATTGTCACTCGTCCTCTACTATACAAAAGCATTTACACATCCCCTTTATAATAGTTATCAATACATAGTGAACCATCAATAATCTAATAAAATAGTCTCCAAAAATAAATCCCTCTTCCTAGAAGACTCCATTTTTTAATAAATCTATTCATGTAACCCCTTTGGTGAAAAACATTAAGTGTTACCCAAGTAAGAGGTAACATAATTCCTCAATCTCTGTTATTTTAATTTAATTCCCCACCCCCTAAAAATTATTAATATTTGATTATATAAAAACCAAAGTGTTATAAATATACTGATATGTTTTTATTTTATGAGTTAAACCATCACTTACACACATCGCTATCTAATGGGTAATCAATATAACATTTTTGTGTATGTTGAACTACCGACTCAAAAAATGATGTTTTTTGTTTTCCCTTTTCCACCTATTATGGTTGATAATAATGATGGAATATAGTTTTTTATATGATATATATATTTTATGATTTATATTATTTATTTATTATTATTATTTTATTATATAAAGCATAACATTATGTTTTCCATCTTATGAAAATATGTTTACTTCATCAGTCGATTGAGGAATACCACCACCACAATGTGATTTGATTTACTCAACCATTATATAGAATGTATTAAAGATGGGTTTAGTGAACATATATGACCTAATAATGCTACTGGAATTATGTTCTATAAATATACATATAAATTTCTATTATTATATTCCGTTCATTATCACAATAAAACATATACAATATTCAAGTATATCTACGACCTTCCATCTCCATGAACGTTGTATTAAAATTTCCTATTAATATCTTTTTAAAATTATTATAAATATTTATACAATGAATATAATAGATTTAAAATTGGCCTAGATTCCCTAATGGGGTATGAGTTAATCATGGTACATATATTAAATAGGAAATTATTTCAACCACACTAGATCTTCACCTATTTATAAAAGTGTTATGTTGTTGGCACATATGTGTTTATGAGGATCTTGTTATTTCCATATTTATTTAATGATGATGCTTGAAATTAATTCATGAAACAATGTGCATGGAGACATACATTTTTACAATTTTTACCATCACTAAGATACATCTAAGGAGCATACAATGAAAATGTGATTATTATAAAAAATCTAATAAGAATCACTTCCAAAATTTTGTACATTCTAGATCACTTCTATTCCCATTCTTTTTACCTATAAATTTTTTAGGGTCAAGTCATTTATTTCCCAAGGGTCACTCTATATTTATTTCTGGATCACTACTAGTGGAATGATTTACATTCTTTCACTTCATTTTCTCATTGCTTTTGGAAGGGATTATCCCTCTGATTATAGACTTGTAGGTCCCATCATTATGACTAAGGAATAAATACATAATTATAGATAGATTCTATGTTGATGTTCCTATTTCATATTATTTACATATACCACCTTATAATAGATTTAAAGGGAAATCTCTATTGAATATTTTAACTAGGATCACAACCTTTGTGTAGCTAATCTATTTTGTGATGATCTCATAGCCTTCGAGAACCACTATAAATTCATGCTGCTCAAAACCCACATGAAGAACACAAATTTAAAAAATCATCTTTATCCTTTTTTTTCAACCCATTGTTTCTACTATTTATATCCTTCAGGATTTTTTATAAGTGTTTAATGTGATTTTAAAGAAATGGATTTCAAAACATTTCATGTTTGTTTTATAATTTTTTCAATTTTATTTAAAATAAATGGTTTGAAAAAATATTTTCAATTAATATGTATATATTTTCATGTTTATTTTCAATGAAAATTGGGTTTAATAGGTTTTATTTATTAATCAAAAATTTTAAAAGTCAAAAGGATAGTTTCCTAAAGAAATTTTTAAAAAACATATGTCAAAATTATTATCCATTTAAAAAGATATACAATGGTGTTACTCATTACATTATAGGGAAATGATCCAAAGGCTCCATTCATTCTCTTTATCTGAATGGTATATGTTTTGATGTAATGGTGTTTATGAAACTCATTTCTCTTTCACAAGTTTAATGTTTTAGATATCCATTTATTCTTCACAGAATATATGTGTTTGAAACCTACTTTTTCTTCATGGTTTATTCTTTCAAGGAAATGAATACCAGCCCTATATATTTTTATATAGGTTAAGATATGATTATGTTTTTACCATTCCCATTACAATTCATGGGATATGATATTATTTTTTGTGATCTTGTGGCACACGTATGTATGATTTCATTATGTTAGGGGTAAGACCTATATCTCCCTCTAATTTATTGGGTAATAATTATTATCTCATGATAAAATGATGAGAATCAAGTCTATAATAATTATTCTCTATATAGGAGATCACGATCCACTATGTGATGTTTGGGAATCATGATCCACAATGATTAGATGAGATAAACTGGCCCACTATAATAATATATTGAATCCTCATCCACTATAAGATGATGGGGAAACTCAATGCACTTGGGGAAGATGGTAAATCCTAATCCACTATGGGAATATGGGGAGTCTTACTCTATTATATATAATGGACTATGATCAGGGATGTAGGTGTGCCACACTAAGTATGTGTCATCCCAATTTGGTGCCACTATAATTTTGCACAACGTTCCTTGACTTATAGGAATGTAATTATAGGATTTTGTGTTTTCCACGCATTTCATGTCATAGGCATATGATATTATTACATTTATAATGTTATTGATTAAAATATGGTTCATGACTTTTTAACATACATTATTAATTTCAGGTCTCATCATTATGATATCTGATAAGCATGGTATGATCT
Source organism: Viscum album (assembly GCA_963277665.1). Lineage (NCBI taxonomy): Eukaryota > Viridiplantae > Streptophyta > Magnoliopsida > Santalales > Viscaceae > Viscum > Viscum album. The sequence goes on along the minus strand of OY728128.1, from coordinate 1,295,611,015 downwards.
TTAAAGGTTGTGATCCTGTTCTCGTACATTGGTAGACATGTTATGCATACATATCTACATTGTTTCACTTTTTGAAAATTTGTGCTAAACATCTTCTTATATTTCTATTTCCAATTTATGAATAATGAATCTAAATATGAGTAATAATGGTGATGATATTTATGGGAGAAATTGAATATATTCTACCAAGTCAGGTAAATTTTTCCCATATTTCCAAATACATTATACTTGTACAGTCCTCAAAAATATATTGTTTTAATATGATTATTATTCACCTAATATGTTTTAATATCCATGTATGTGAATCTCGAGTCACTAGAATTACCATAGAAAATATATATGTTAATCTACGTTCATTTTATTATAATAAATATATGGTTTTATCAAATCCAAATGACAAATTCAATGGATGTGATGACCTCAACCAATAAAATTTTACCATATAAATCCCATTTAATCGAGCTTCGGGGGAAGTTAAAATAACTATTATTTTCCCATGACCAATCCCAAGATGATAAACAACAACTAAATCATGTGTGAAACAATTTATGAGATATTTTTCGGTTCATCGACATCAAGACCAAAATCGTGTACACTAAGCCACCCCATAAAAGTCTCACTCTCACACACCATAATTTTTTTTATTTTAGACTGTATTAATGGGATATATTTCATTTTGATAATAATAATATTATTTAAATTATATTTTCAATAGAATAATGCCCATATGTTCTTCTTATCATTATATCCTAAAAGAACTTTTATTTTTATATAGTAAAACTGAAATTGTTTTCTTAACTTCTATTCAATTTCAAATATAAAATACATTTTGATAAAATAATGTATTTTTGAAATAAATAAAATTATAATAACACAATATTATAAATTGTTTTTTATTAAATATAAAATATTACATACCTTTTTTTTAAAATATAATTTAAAAAATGGTTTAAATCTATTAATATTAATAAAAAAAACCCATCATTTCTAATATATGATGATTCTTATTTAAAATGATAAAACTCATATATTTAAAAAATTATTTTGATAAAATGCATACTTATTTGGAAATAAGTACATTAAAATTAACCAATTATTAATTTCTCATATATTAACTTCATAGACAAATATTCAGGTTAAAATTAAATTCTTTTTAAATATATCGTGTGTATTATGACATCAAAATTACCAAAAAGTGATTTAATAAATAATATAAATGTTATAAATAAAAAATTTATTTTTTCCTTATATATTAATTAGATTTTAAATTTATTTAATGAATTATATAAATAAATCATGAATTATCCCAAACCATTAATATATTTTGAGGTTTTAAAATCAATTCCTTAAATGTATGACTGACATCCCCATATGAAAGGGTATTATTTTATTATGTTCTGATGGTCGACTTATAAAATAATTAAAACCACTCCCATTAGGTAGAAACAATGGTAAAAATCATGGGATGGTTTTTTTGGTTATTATATTATATATATTCCAAAACCAATGTTAGAGAAATATTATATAAGTCTCTACTATTTTCCTATATAAAACCCAAAAAAATAACATTTATCTTTAAAAAAATAATTGGATCATTTATTTACTCTTACTTCCAATATCTATAATGAAACCAAAGTTCCAATGCTCTGAAAAATCCGCTCACCTTAATTTAGAGTCACACACTCAAGAATACCCTCCCATTATTAATGTCTCTTAATTACCTTATGTCTTATATAATCAATTAATACTATTAGGATATGAGTTACAAATTACCAGTTACTTCCCATTAGATTTCAAAATGATTATAGTACCCTTTCACTCTCATCAACCCATTTTATCAATTTTTATCTGACATTTTTATGTTGCTAATATTTCACCACAATTTTCCATGCCAAAATAATTGTGTAGTGAATATAATGACTATTTCTTATCATGGGGGTTTATATATAACAAAATATATTTTTTCTTGACTTGGTAGTTACCTGTTTGTATTATATATTCATTGATCAAGGAATAAATTATGATTAGGACTAAACCTATATTTTATTATTTATGTGAAACACTTAATCATGAGAATAAAATTATTGTTATTGGTGAACTCAGAATTATATAGTGCTCAAATTAATTGTGTTATGTTTAGTCTCATAAAATTTTTTATTTGTAGAAATAGTAAACATGATTCCTTTATTAGACTTTATCCACCATGAAGTCTCAGTAGTTGTAATTTACATAGGTTTGTGATGTAGTTTAATATGTTGTTTCCCCATTTCTTATGTTTCCTATATGTTATCATTATATATCATGTATTAATATTCCTGTTTATGATTAATAACCCTTATATTACACATTTATATGACTTTTTTCTCACAAGAAGTACATTATTCATCTTATTCTATGTATATTACCTTTCTATTAATTATTTCTCATCCATTTTCTTAGGTATTTATTGAGATTATCACATTTAGTTATATGTGAGAGCATGTTGTGGATGTTTTAATGAAAGGTGATTTTCATCATTTTTTTAGTTTTAATTTAATATACCTATTTGGCTAGTACACTTGTCATGCCAATCATTCAGGTTGTATGAAGTGTAATTTTATGAAATTAATCATGTATTAATGGGAAATAATGATAATGGATAACATATGAACAATTAATTATATCATTCATCCCATTAATACTTCATATAAATATATATTGTATTACTATGTGATTTTGGGTGACTCCACCTATTTCTAATATATTTTGTTGATGACTGATCACCATTATGTTTAGGTGTATTCTCTCTTGGTATGTAATAATTCTGGTTCATCTATGATTTCGGTAGTGGATGTGGTTTTTTCCATAATTATATTTGTATTTTTGATTAGATAGTGTTTTTTATCAATCCATTTTACTTTACTGATGTGAATTATATTTCAATTTCTATTCTATTGGTTTCTGATCATGATTGCTGCTGTAATTTTGGTTTATACAGAGTTTAGGTAGCACATTCTATTCAATTTTTTAATTTGATGAATTTCTGGTTGTTCATGAAACAATACGTTGGTTTATTCTTTGATTTTAGGTGGCATGTGGTTACAAATGATTTGTTGAAAAAAAATTATTTTCAAAAAATGTGTTTCCTTTGAAATATAATTTTACTGAAATAGAAATGGGTTTTGAAATGTTGAAGTGGATCAAAATATCATTGAATTAATTTTTAAAAGATAGATTTACTTTTTTATTTAAATTTTAAAGAACCACATTAGTAACCTTTTGTTCGGCAGGAAAGAGAAAAATGCAGCCTTTATCTATATACGAAACCACTAATTGGTATAATTTTTTTATATCGACTGGTAGGACTCGACAATGGTTATGATATCAAATAATATGAATTTATATCCATCGGATATCAAGAAATTATTGTCTTGGATTTACATTTTTACTTTCTGTTACACAGTTTTCCAGAGTCTAGATCCCAATACGGGATGTTGTTTATCATTTTTGGTCATTTTTGCATGATTAGTTATATAACTGATTGATTCATATGTGTTATTAAATGAGGTTGTATAATATATATTTGAATGATAGGTTCATTCATTGATATGTGTTTAACAATATACCTCTTGATGTCTGGATTTTATTTCATGTTTTATAAATTATTATCATTATATTTATAGTTTTAGAATAAGAAAATATTTTATTAAAACCAATAGTGTAAAAGGGAAAAAGGATTTAAAAATTGTTTGGATTTATGAAGATTAATTATAAAAATATTTACTTTTAAAATAATTATTTTTAAATTTTCAATATTTGACCATGTATTTTTATAATGGTGGTATCATATTGGGATTTGGATCAGACAATACATTTGACTTTTGGTTTTTTTATATGTTTTTTTTAGGATTATGTTAAATGAAAGAGTATCATTTTGGATTATATAAAATCATGTTGTTTTTTTAAACGAGGTTGGTCTAATGGTGATTGTTGGTCACATGGTTATTTGAAAAACATCATGTTATATCCTACTTTTATTCAAGACTGGTTTTTGTAACCATGTTTTCTTATATTTCATGTTGTCCCTGTTCGGGTGGCTTGTTAAGTTGACATGGGTTTGTTCATTTATATACTTTAATGGGCCTATGGTAAATTAAAATTGAATTTTGGACAAGAAATCCATTATAATCTAATCAGAACAATATAAAAAATTTATCCTTAAATAATTTATTCTTCCAATGCGTATCAAATATGTGTGTCAACTGCTTCTAAATTCCTAGAGGGTATTTTTCTATCATTTTGTTACAATTTTCCATTAAAAAATATTATCGCTATTAATTAATCCCTTTTAAAATCCTTATACATTAAATGTTCCATACAATCTTATCGATAACAATTATTTACATAATCTTATATTAAAATATATTTTCAATATATAATAGTGTCATATTTTTTTGAAGGATATTCACTTATATAGCTATATTATTAAATGTAATATGGATTCATTTCCAATAAGTATATGTATTATTTTCATTTCATTAACAATTGATTAATTCGCAATGATTATGTCAATGGTTCCATAGTGAATATTATGTATTATATTTTTATGCATTATTTTCACATAATGAATTCATTTATATTAATCTATGACGATTAAGGTGTAAAAAAAAGGCTCATGATTATTATGTAGGTCTCATATAGAAAAATAGATTATGTATTGGGTTTATTACTATCCTTTTATACAAGATTTATTATTACAATACCCTGATGGTATGGTTTATAAATTTGGTATTATGAACACTATCTCTATGATATTTTTTATCTGATTTCGTTCATCCATGTATAAAGTATCATTTTTATAACATTATTTGATAATTCATTATGCAAATAGAATTTACATATATTCAATACAAATTAGCTTTTATTGTGGGATATCCATTATATTTCATCTAATCACACACTAATTTTTTTTCTTTATTTCTGTTGGAATCAATAATGAATAAAATTCATGGTATAGAAATAAGGATAAGAGAATAATAATTTTTAACATAAAATTTTGATTTAAATTATATTATTAAAGTTTATATAATGATGATGTTTATTTCTAGTATTCTAAAAAAATCCCAAATAATAATTCATGTTTATTGTGATAGTTTATATTTTATATGAATATTATAAATTGCCACTGAATCTATGGTTTATGAGTTAAGACTCTTATAATGTAATAAGCTAGTGTACCTCATAATTTTTTTTAATCAAATCCGTATTAGTTTTGGATTCCAATTAATTTTTTTATTTATTAATTTTTTATATCCTAACATGTATGTTATTGTATTAATGAAACTCATCTATATTAAATATATTTATATACTAGGTCATGGGATACCACTATTTGAATCTTCTTGGGCTTCCACATGTTTTTTGTATGTGTAATGTATTGAAAATACATGATATTTTTCAATAGCTTATAGAATGATCCTGGGGAGTTCATTAAGAGATAACTATACTCATGTTGGATTAAGGACCTCTTCACTAGTTTTGGGAATCTAGAATATAGGGAGGCACACCTGAGGTGATTGTACATTTCATCCCATAATTGGGTTTAAATTCATTAAGATGTTACAATTCCATGGAAGTAAATTATATAAACTTGATTCCCCTATACCTACCAATATACCATATAAATTAAGTATAAAAGATAAATAATTATATAAGTGTAATTTATAATAATGAATTCAATTTCCAATGAATCATATTGTAATAAGAATCCATTTAGTTTCATAATAATTATGTAGAAAATGATATTTATAACATACTATCTAAAATACAATTTTTTTTTACTATGCATGAGTTTGGTAGATAAAAAATAAGATACCCAACGAACTCATCAAATGAATGATATGAAAAAACATCCAAGCATTCTATCATATACTAGTGTTTATCGGGTATATTAATGAAATTTAATTTATTTTATTAACGATGGACAAAACAATTACATATATTATCATTTTTTCATCTATATAACCATATTAAAATATTTTCTTTGTAATTTTAACACTAACAGTTTGGAGAATATACATAAAGTCATATTTTGTATGGGTCACTAAGGTGATAAGGATTCAAAGGAATCCATGTATTCAGTTATAATAATTAATATTCAAAATGAAAGGACAATATTTAAATGTAAGTATGAAATTTGTTATTACCAGAGAACTATATTTTTATGTTTCCGTAGATTGTATAAGAGGAAAATAATAATGATCCAAACTTTTATATGTTGAATTTTCCTTCTCCATATACAAAAGTGTATTATTTTGACATATAATATGGTATAAAACACATTAAACATAAAATAATAACCATTATTGATCGATTTAAATTATTTTTAACATTATATATATAAAAATTATTTTACATAAAATTGAAATTAATATATTATGATAAATACTAAATTATATAACATAACTGGAGTTTGATATTATGAAACATAGTGATCCCCTAGAATTATCATTAGAACAAATAATATTGTATCAAATAAAAAAACATTCATAACAAAACCAAGCTTTTTAGAATGATTAATATAGAAACATGAGAAGAATTTAAGAGAATTACGAATTAATTAAATGTGGGGTTCTTATATTTTGTATAAAACCAGAATGACTATTGGAATATTAAAGCAGACATTATGAATAAAAAACTGATGGTCAGAAAATATATCATGACAATTAGAATAGTAACGTCACCATTATAATTGTAACATAATCATTATAATAAAAAAAATCATACAAATAAAATTTAACATGAATAATTTTAATAAATATAAATTTTATAAATAAAAAAAATTATTCAACTTAGAAACTCACATAATGTAATTTATTTTATAAAAAACATAATTTGTATATTAATCATCAAATTATCCCACCCTATTATACTATTTGGATAAAATGAATTATAATTTTTGATTCAAAATATTGAATTTTTCGAGGAGTTAAATTTTATAATTTTTTGAAAATAAATCAATTTTAGTTTAATAAGAAAACATTATTTGGAAATACTAATTTTTTATAATTTCATACATATTTAATGATGTCTGAATTATTACTAAAATTAAAATATAAAGAAAAAATATATTTAATATTATATTTAATGTTTTAATAAAATAGAAATCAATTTCAAGACCATAAAAGTAAAAAGGAATTTCAAAAAAATTTAAATTATATAACTTTTGTAAATAATTTATATGGTTCATTTTGTATAAACTAATAAATTTTTTTCAAAAATTTTCAATAGTTATAAAATCTAAAATATTCATCTAAATATATTTAGTAATGATAGATATAGTTTTTATTTCATTTTTAAAATTTTAAATGTATTTTCATGAAAATTTAATCTCAGAATATCCCATCCTTTCCAGAAAAAATAAGCTATCTCTAACACCCCTTGGAATAATAATTCTCCATCTGTTATATTAGAGCATGGTCTTTCCAATTACAAAAAATTAATCCTTATTATATTGGATGTTATTTTATGGTTTCATCAATCCCTAATCCTTTAATAATTTATTTATATATCATGGGAGAACATGTTAATGATGAGTTAACTGTGAAATCCTATACTTTTTAGTTATTATTTATACTCTCCAAATATCGATTATTTTTTCATATTCATAAAAAATATACTTAATATGTATTAATAATTTTTATCCACACATGATATGGTAAAAATATTTTATTCATGTTTTAATATATATATTATTGGATTCCCTCTTTTAGACACATACTGTTAATGGTTAGTCTTATATACCTATGACGACATTTTAAATTATTTAATTATAATCACTTTAAAGATGGCTACTATAGATAATATATAATATAAAAAATTGTAAATTTACCTATCTTTCTCGACCAGGTGTAATATTTAAAAATTTATCAATAGAAAATAAATGATACATGAAGTAGAATACGAATTAGTAAATTTAATTAAATATGTCATCAAACCGTTCTATAATTAAAATAATAGTAATAAAAAATTCTAATGATTATAATTGATCAGTAATGGAGAAATTATTTATAACCTAAATTTGTATTAATTACTTATTAATTAAAATTTAGTTATATGTGAGGTGAAAAAATGTTGAAACAAAATTGGGATTATGGTGTGGGGACTCTAGAACCCAACTATCAGCTTTTTTGTTTATCAGAACATTCTCAATATCTTTTCAAAAATGATATATGTAAATTAGTTATAAATGTAATTTAATTTCATTTTACATTATCCTTCTATGTATCTAAATTTTTTTACATTTTTTGGATGAATTAAAAGATATCATTGATATAATTTTCAATGAATTTCTATTAATCGATCACTTCTATTATTTTTTCTCTTATTCTCCTCCAAATGAAATATAACAAATTATTAGTTAATTATACCCATAAATATTTAAATATATTAATACAATTTTTATTATGGGGAACCATAAAATTTTATTCAACAATATATTCTTTACAAAATAATTATGAAACTCGTTCTTTTATCATGGGGAAATTTAATGTTTTTGATTAAAAATGTACCCCTTCAATATTAAATTCAATAATATGTATCTTTTATATTTGAAATGGTGTTCATAAAGATATATAACCATAATGATATTTGTGTAAAGTTATATATCTCATAATTTTATGTATGCTATTTGTGACCATTATTTTGGATTTTTCAATATGCAATATATTTTTCGTTGTACCCATATGTTTGGAGTAAATAAGATATTATTTTTAATCATGATCAATGCATTAAAAATGTTAAAAATATCCATTGTGATTCATTATTATACATAATCCACTATCCATGTGTAATTATAATGATTTCACTATACTAATTATGTTGATCACATGTTTATTATTTTATAATAATTATCTTTATCACCAACTACTTTATTGATCTACTTCTCATGCTCCATTTATATTATCACTCATTATTCTGGCATTTTTTCTCAACTGTTAATTGATATACATACTATGGTTACTACATGTAATAAAATGTTCATGAATTAATTTTACAATACTATAATGAAGGAATTATAAAATGATTAATGTTTTATATAAATTCATATTGTTTGGAGATAATTATATAAAAGACCATAATCTATAAATTTTTTTATTTGTATTGTTATGTATTATTTTCTTGAAAATCATTTTAAAATAATGTATGAATTATGAGTGTTTTTATAGTAGGCACTATATAAATTATTATCTAAATTTTTAATTCAGTTAATAAAATATAACATATTGAAACCATATATATCACATAAGATGTTACATTAGAATTTATTAATACAAGTACATATGTTACACACATATATTTATTCTCTATCTTTTTTTCTTTGATTTGGTATTTTTTAAATTTTATGAACTAGTAGAAACTATAGAGAGATACCCCGATATTTTCAAATCAAAAAATGTCCAAAATATATTCCAAATATAGATGGTGGTGGAGTTAAAACATCATAAAGGTACATAATAACATGAAACTGATTATGTTTAAAAATATAAACCACATTAAATTATTTATATGTTATGTCTATATTTAGATAATCAATTTATATTTCACTAAAACATCATTTACCAAATATTAATCAAGGGTTGTTTGTTGTACTAAGTCTGCATACAGTGGAAGTTCAATCACTCTATATTGTTGTTGGATAATCAAAAGTTCATATCTTCTGATGGTATAATATAACTTAATGAATATGTGGTAAATAATATAGAATAAATTATCCCAAATTACTTCAATAACCTATTTTGTTTTGATCAACAGTGTTACTGGTGATCCCCAATCATATTCAACATAGAGTTCTCTTAATGAATACTAGAAGGATAAGAGTCCGGGATGACCATATAATGTTTCCATTAAAGGTAATTGGTGATATTTTTTATAGATAATATTGATTATGTATATTATATGAATAAATTATATATTTAATTATTTAATTAAAGAGATCTATCACCCTGTAATGAAATATTACTGATTGTTTTCTTAGTTGAATGTATTTTTATGGTGTACTATTGAATTATATTAATATAGTAAGATCATTTCTCCATTAAATGTATGGAAAATAATAGTAATAATGTTTCTATCCTTATGTTTTGACCAAATTCTGAAATTTATATTGTTTCTAATTCAACTTTACAGAAATATTATGTGTGAAGAAATTTTTTTAGAATGGAGTAGTTTATATAACATCATAATATAAGTACACTCATCCATGGGAGGTGAAAATAATAACGTTTGGGTTTTCCATTATGCTAATTTGGAATAATTATATGGTAGATAATTTTTAATATTTCTATTGTTATGTTATTTTTTCTTCTAAATATTACATATTTTTTATCCCTATCTCCTCAAAAAGTTGTATATAAGCATATGATTCAGTGATCAAGAAACCACATAAATCTATAGTTTTGTAATCTCTTTGTTTTTTTCATGATTTTTTATGAGAGTTTTAATTTCCTCATATTTTATCGAACATGATGATGGAATGATCTGAATAGATGAATTTGGTGTAACATATTTTGGATTTTGGATATTGCGGAAAATAGAATGTTCAATTTAGAATGATCACGATATTCCAATTTTATATGACCATATAGATATGATATTGATGGTAGAATAATAGTGTTTATATTATAATTTAATAATATTTATAAAGATGCAATTGGATTAGAATTTTTCATTACATCCATGAAAATACAACTAGAACTAATCTTATGAAGGTTTTAGGATAAATTTATAAGAATCTAATTATACTGAATTTTGTTTTATGAATAGGTGGTTGTTCATTATTAAGATTTTATAAGGAAAAATAATAGACGATCATGTGAATGAATTCAATATATTCCTTGAATATCTTGAATCATTTATGGTAATATTAATAGATTATTTATGGGTGTTTGTGCTATAATAATCACATTTAGCGAATAATTATTAAATAGCTACTAGAATTAATAATTATATCATAAAACCAACTATGTGTTTTCTTATATATGGATCATCATCTGACATTAGTGTAACAACCCAAGATTCCATGGTATGATTCTCTTTGAATAACACAGTAACGTGTGTTGTATGCAACATCAAGTTCTAACACACACCACAACCTATCGAACTAGCTGTTATAAATAGTAATACCAACTTTTTAAAATTTTAGACATTTTATCTCTCAAAATGGACTTTATTTTTGGATTCAGAATATCGAATTTCGCCTAGGGTTATATTTTGGTACTTTTCGGATAACTTTTACAATTTGATGAATGGTTAAAATTAATAAATTTTAATTGAAAACAACTATTTTAATCAAAATACTTAATAGTGATAAATTATTAATTTGAGTGGTTTTAAAGAATATTTACAATATATTGGTACCATTAAAATTTTTTTCTCATTGGACATAATTTCACAATTAAACTGTATATAAACATGTGTCAATATTTTGATAGTTATCATTTCTTAAAAACAAACTTTTTGTTTTGGCAGTGAGAATTAATTTTAAATTAATTTCTACCACTTCTGTGTTTTGAATTTGGAAAAAATTAATTCCATATTTGGAATCAGGATGTCCAAATTGTGTAAATAGGTAACTTTTATTTTTAGACATTTTAAATAATTACTTTGGTAAATATTTTATTTACCATGGTTAAAGGGTAAATCCCATAAATAAGGGTAAAAAATAATGACATAATAATAATAATAAATTTCCATAAAACATTTTATAACCTTTTTGGTTGATACATTTCTGACCATTGGCAGATTTGGGTCGATTTTGGGACACCATGGAGCCACTTGTAGGTGATAAGGACACTTTATATTAATTAAGTTAATATAAATACAAAAATAACATAAGCATATAACATTTTGAAAAAACAATTTTTAAATAGGGTTATATATGTTGGATTTTTGACTATATATATTCATTAGAAATATAAAATTATTTCCTACATAATGGTATTTTATTTATAATTTTTATACATTTAATAATTAAATTTATTAATGACACAATAATGATGTAGTGTTTTTCTTGTTAATGAAAGAATCAAATAATTGGTATTATAAATGTTAATATGAATATAATTTGAACGTTTTGATGACATCCACAAATTTAATTGATTAATATGACATGTTATTATTGCTAAAATGAATTTGTTTCGAATTAATAAAGTTTTTAAGACTTTAACAAAAATCAATTATGGAATAGTGTCAAAATTGACATAAAAGAGTTTTTATAACAAATATTATATTATTAATTGATATTCAATTCCTAAAAATCCAAGGTTTGGCCAAGAAACTTATATCATGATAGGTGTATCAGAAATGGACCACTTGGGGGGGTCTCTTGGATGTATATGGTATGTTTATTAACTATATAATATAAAAATACAATGTGACATGGTAAATGTCAATCTAATTAACTAATAGTTTAAACTAAAAGATAAGGTTAATATAATGACCAAAACCTGTCTAATATCTATTGGTTGAGTGGATTTAGACCTATCAAAACCATAAACTTTAAATAATACACTTTGGAGTCATTAGAAACTGAATATGAATTTATTATAAAATAATATTTCTAGCTTTTCCAAAGGTGCCCCTCGCCCCTCTTATAAAAGGGAACTCCCACTTCTCATTAATTTACACCTTCAAATCCATTTGTATCGGCCAAAATCTTCCTAAATATCCTCAAAACATCCCTAACTTCTTTCTAGAGGCCTTAGTTTGATCAGAAAGGCAACCTATAGTGCCCTTTTGATCAAATCAAAAGTAAGAACCCGAAGAAGTGGAGGTTAACCAACCCTCAACCAAGGAAATGTACAAGGTAAGGGTTTATTTCACAGTCTCTTAATTATCTGAGGTTGTATATACGTAATTATATTTTAGGATCTCTTTATCATCCACATCCATATTTTTTAAAAATGTATTTCAAAAAATTCATACTATTTTACAGAATATGGGTTAAAGCCAATTTTACCCTTGTTTGAATTTTTATAAGATGTTTATAAAGGATTCTTTCTGTCATTTTCCGAACAAGGTATTTTTAACCTTTTCGACAGAATTCAGTTAATAATGTCTATTTTTAACGTATACGACGGGTGCAGATATTTTCCACCGTTATAAAATCATTGATTCTTCCCTTACAAGATTATAAGAACATTTTCAAAGTAAATGTTTTCTTTTACAATTATGTGACTTTTAAATGATTTCAAAAAAAGATATTTCCCTCAAATAGTTTTTATTTCATCTATGTAAACATCCTTTGATAGATTTTAAGATTATTTGAAGTTGATTTATTATGATTCAAACTTCCATATTTTATTGAAGGTTTTGTGATATTATTGACTGTGGATGTGTTATTTTTATACCATTCATGGTTTATGGAGAAATTATTGAAATATCGTATTCTAGTTTTAATACGAATGTCTATGTATTGCATAAAACTATTCATATGAGCATTGAATTGGACATAATAAGTGATGGGTGGAGCCCGCTATAGCTCCTCGATGCATCGGTAGGTCTTATGAGACAAACTAGTGTCTTGGAACCAGGCCTTGAAAAAATCTTATTTGTAGTCTTGGAATGAGGACTTGGCTATGTGGTTATGATAGTCTGGAATTATGCATTCCGTCATTATGAAAGTGGTTATTGATATTGCATGTGATTATTCGATTATTAGAATATCTATGTGAATAAGTAATTGGCATTATTTCATTTTATATTTTCCATATTATGTTGAAGTTAATGTTTAAAAGTCTTTTGTTTTAGTTATACATTGCCTTAAATGTTTATCTTTCTTTATGAAAGTTTCTGCTATAATGTTATCCTTACTGAACATCTGAGCTCACCCCTTTCAAAGTTGTATTTTTTCCAGGTTGTGAAGAAGTAATTTATTAATGACCTGCAGGGATAATATATGGGGATATGTGTGTGGACTATGGAGACAATGTTGTTTGAGTTTTCATTTTTATGATGTAATGTAAGACTTATGAATATATATAGTATTTCCAAGGCTACTAATCTAATAGGTCTTTCTAGATTTTATCTTTCTTGTGATCATGCCAATGTTATGTAATAATTCACCGACTCTGTGCAACTGGGGTCGGGGCGCCAAAGTTGGCATCATAGGGAGGTTTAGTACAAACTTTGGAATCTAAATTTATATAAACTCTGATTAGAGCACATAGACCTAAGATGAACTTTGAGGATTAGTATAGAAGAACATCCTAGAATTTTTGAATTTTAGGGATTTTGTGAGTTTTTCGAGCAATACATCCCTGTCTGGATACGAGCAGGTAGAGGCGGCTCTGGCACATATGTACCTAGGGGTAAAACCCGAAAACACCGCTTTCAGCTAGACTTGAATAGGAACTGGTGCACGAAAATGGGCCTTGATTCACTCTTGGTTACGACACTCCCGGGGGATATTCTTAGGATTATTGTCATTTTATTTCCAAACCATTATGAAGGGTTTATGAGTATACACTAACTCAAAGAAAACCTTTTTATGATTATGGATTGTATCTGTAAACTGTTCAATTTATGTTAAGTGTTTTTCAAGTATGGAATTACATATTTTGATTCATAAACTAATCTAGTTTATGCCATTGTTTAGAAATGGTGCCTAGTGGAAGGAATGGAAACTTTATCAATGAACGCACTCCATGTAGGGATTGCCCTCATGGTCAAGATAATTATAGTAAAGCTAGTGATGAAACTGGTGCTGAACAACTAATCACCATACCGGGACAAATCACTCAGGTTATAAATAATAACCTTACCCGTATGGAGGACCCTGATCCACATCGTGGAGGATCAATTTTAGAATGCTTCATGAGGCAACAACCACCAACATTCAATGGGAGTACAAATCCATTAGTAGCTAAGCAATTGATAAGTTCCCTAGATAAAATATTTCAGGCTTTGGGGAGTAGTGAAAGGGAAAACGTTGTCATGGCAGTTTGTTGTCTCACTGGAGATGCTGAAAAATGGTTGTCATTCATTCAAAAAATAAAGGAACATGATGAAGTTTCAAATATGGAATGGAGGGAGTTCAAATATCAGTTTTTAGAAAAAATCATTTCTTGTGACCATCATGCAGATATGGAAAGGAAATTTCTGAGTCTGAGGAAAAAGGAGGACAAGAATATCGCAAAGTATGAGGCTATCATAACAAGGTTAGCAAGGTATGCTGGAGATTATATACATAACCCAAGAAGTAATATTGATCATTTCTTTGATGGGTTAAAACCATTTATTCGTCGAGCATTAGTGTCACAATCCTTCTCGTCGTACGAAAATATTATCTCATGTGCTATCAAGACAGAGAAGGAATTCTCTATGTCTTATGACTTGAAAGTAACGAAAGAGAAGAATAGATCTGTTGATCAATCTAGGAATGGAAATAATGGGAAGAAGGGAAATTAAGAATATCCATACTGCATTAAATGTGTCAAGAAACACCCTGGTACTTTCTTGAAGGGAATGAGAGTCTGTTACAAGTGTGGTAAAAAATGCCACCATGTTCGTGATTGTAAAGGGAAGAAATAAGCTACCTATGTTCAATGCTACAACTGCATAGAGATGGGAAATTATGCCAATGAGTGTCCTAATCATCTAGCGAAATTACCTCAGAAAAGGCCAGGGGATCAAGGCCATGCTTATGCTATCACTACTAATGATGTAGAATCTCTAAAAGACTTGGTGGCAGGTAATTTAATGGTTTCCTCAAGTTTAGAAAATGCATTATTTGAATCTGGATCATCTCATTGTTTCAAATCATCCAAGTTTTCTATGTAAATTAGATATTTTCAATTTGATTTAACATGAGAGTTTCCAGTAAAAACCCCTAAGGGATGTATCATTGTAACAAAGTTCTGTGAATCAGTCCCCATTAGAGAACATAAATGTTCTTTATCCACTGATCTCATTGTCATACCTATGATTGAGTTTGATATAATAACCAGAATGGATTGGCTTTCAGACTATGAAGCGAAGATTTATTGTAAGATGAAGGAAGATACGATTTTTGATGATGATGATAAGGAACACCTTATCTTCAGAGGAGAATCATCCCCACCTAATTCTTATCTAGATCCATGCCTAGTAGCTCAACTAAATTCAATTATAGGGGAGGAAGATAATGAAATGACTATGGGTGAGAAAAGGAATGTTCAAATAGAGGATGTACCTATTGGGAATGAATATGTATATGTGTTTCCGGAAGATTTACCTGTACATCCTCCAAAACGTGAAGTTGAGTTTTCCATTGATTTAATTCCTGGATCAAGGCCTATATCGAATACCCCTTATAGAATGGCCACTTTGGAATTAGTTGAACAAAAGAAACAACTAGATGAATTGAGTAATAAGGGATTTATTCTCCCTAGTGTTTCTCTATGTGGATCCCCTGTTCTTTTTGTTGAAAAGAAAGATGGATCTATGTGGTTATGTGTCGACTACAGGGAGATAAATGCTATAAAAATAAAGAACAAGTATCCCCTACATCGCATTGATGATTTATTTGACCTACTACATGGAGCTCAATACTTCTCAAAGATTTACCTTCGGGCTGGATATCATTAGTTTTGTGTGATGAAGGAATACATTCCGAAGACAGCATTTCGAACCAGGTACAAGCATTACGAGTTTATAGTCATTCGATTCGGGCTGACTAATGTTCACTCTATATTCATGGATCTGATGAATTAAGTTTTCATAGAATATCTCGATGAATTTGTGGTGGTATTTACTGATGATATCTTGGTATACACCAAAATCAATGAAGATCATGAAAATCACTTGCTCATTATCTTGAAGACTCATAGAAGTCATGAATTATATGGGAAGTTTAAAAAGTGTGAATTATGGCTTCAATATATTTCCTTTCATGGCCATATTGTCTCTAAGGATGAAATTTTTGTTGATCCTTCTATGACCAAGGAAATCCAAGAATGGCCTGCACCGACGAGTATAACTAAGGTACGCAGTTTTATTGGTTTTTGCAAGTTATTATCGACTGTTCATCCAGAATTATTTTCGGTTGGATAACCCATTAACAAAGCTCACAGGTAAAGGGGTTAAATTTGTTTGGACAAAAGAATGTGAAGAATGTTTCAAAGAACTGAAGAGAAGATTAGTCAATGCTCCTATATTGACTCTACCATCAGGTAATGATGGGTTCATTATTTATAGGGATGCATCAAAGAAAGGTCTTGGTTGTGTCCTAATGCAGAATGATAGGGTTATTGCCTATGCATAATGAGAGTTGAAAATTAATGAGAAAAACTATTCTACTCATGATCTTGAGTTAGCTGTTATGATATTTTCTTTGATAATATGGAGACACTACCTCTATGGTGAAAAATTTGAGATTTATACTGATCACAAGAGATTGATGTATATTTTCTCACAAAAATAACTCAACATGTGGGAGAGGATATGTCTTGAATTAATCAAGGATTATGATTGCACGATACACTACCACTCGGGGAAGGAAAACAAGGTGGTATATGCTTTTATCTGAAAAGATCATGGAGTTTTGAACATGATGACAATTGAAAGGGATCCTATTTTCATGGATCTAGTGAAGATAGACATGGGAATAACCATGGAAGGTGAAACATCAGTGCTTTTTCAAATGGTTGCCAAACCATCTTTTCTAGAAATGATTAAGAATTCTCTAACCGATGATGAAGAATTTCAAAATAAGATTAAAGCTGTGAATGATGGGAGATTGAGAGACTTTGTGTATGAAGAAGGAATTTTTAAATTCGGGAAGAGACTTTGTGTTCCTGATATACCTGATTTAAAAAGGGAATTGTTAGACGATGCTCATTGTTCCAATTTCTGTATACACCCTGGGAGAACAAAAATGTATATAGATTTGATGGAACTTTTTTGGTGGGACAACATGAAGAGGGAGATTGCTGATTTTCTGTCAAGATTTATGGTTTCTCAACAAGTGAAAGCTACAACGCAACAACCTGGTGGAGTATTGCAACCTCTTCTCATACCTGAGTGGAAATGGGATAATATCACGATGGACTTTCTCATGGGACTACCAAATACTCCTAGAAGGAACGATCGAATATGGTTCATTGTTGATCGTCTTACCATGTCAGCAGAATTCTTTTCTATAAGGGAGGATTTACCACTTGAATGTCTGGAAAGACTATATATTAATGAAGTTGTGAGACTTCATTGAGTACCCCTATTGATTGTCTCGGATCATGATCCCTCTTTTACATCATGATTCTTGAAAAGTCTTAAGAAGGCCTTGGATACTGTACTTCGTTTGAGCACTGCTTACCACCCTCAAACTGATGGAAAATCATAAAGAACAATTCAATACTTATAAGACATGTTGAGTTCATGCTCACATGACTTTCAGGGTATGTGGGATCAATATTTACCTTTGGTATAATTTTCCTATAACAATAGCTTCAATTCTAGTATTCGGATGGCTCCATATGAAGCGTTATACAGAAAGAGATGTCGTACACCAACCTGTTGGGATGACGTTGGTGAAAGAAAACTTGTAAGCCTAGAACTGGTAGAGGAAACTATGGAAAAGATAAAGGTAATCCAAAACCACATCAAAGCAGCTCAATGTTGGCAGAAGAGCTATGCTGACAACCAAAGAAAGGATTTGTAATTTCAGGTGGGAGATCATGTTTTCTTGAAGGTATCATCATGTAATGGAGTTATATATTTTGTCAAGAAAGGTAGATTGAGTCCCAGGTACATAAGACCTTTTGAAATTTTAGAACGAATTGGGGTTGTAGCTTACCGTTTGGAAATTCCGCCAAATCTCTCCAAAGTTCATGATGTGTTCCACATTTCACTATTGAGATAATACATTCCTGACCCAACACATGTACTCACCTGGGAGGAATTAGAACTGGAACCAGATCTCCCTTATTGGGAACAGCCCGCCAGGATTCTTTATATGAGAGAACAAGTGCTGAGAAACCGGACGACTCATCTGGTAAAAGTTATATGGAGAAACCATAAGATGGAAGAGGCAACGTGGGAACCCGATGAACATATGATGAAGAACCACCCGAGCCTTTTCATGCTGTAGTATTCTAGAAATTTTGAGGACGAAATTATTTGAATGAGGGGAGAATGTAACACCCCAAGCTTCCACAGTACGATTCTCTTTGAATAATACAATAACGTGTGTTGTACGCAACTTTGAGTTCTAACACACACCACAACCAATCGATCTAGCCGTTATGAATAGTAATACCTACTTTTTGAAAATTTATAAACATTTTCTCTCAAAATAGACTTAATTTTTGGATTTAGAATATCGAATTTATCCTAGGTTGAAATTTTGGTAATTTTCAGATAACTTTTATATTTTGATGAATAGTGAAAATTAATAATTTTTAATTAAAAAAACTTTTTTAATAAAAATAATTAATAGTGATAAATTATGAATTTGAGTGGTTTTAAAGTAAATTTAGAATATATTTTTACCATTTAATACAATTTTGGTCATTGGACATAATTTCACGATTAAACCAGACATAAACAAGTGTCAATCTTTTGATAGTTAATATATCTTAAAAACACAATTTTTGTTTTGACAGCAGGAATTATTTTTAAATTACTTTATGCCACATCTGTATCTTGAATTTTGAAAAATGAACTCCATATTTGGAATGAGTATGTCCAAATTTTGTAAATAGGTTACTTTTATTTTTATACATTTTAAATAATTATTTCGGTAAATATTTTATTTAACATGGTTAAAGGGGAAATCCAGTAAATAAAGGTAAAAAAATAATATTATAATAATAAATATCCATAAAATGTGTTCTAACCTTATTGGATGATACATTTCCGACCATGGGCATCTTTGGTTCGATTTTGGGAACCCATGTAGCAACTTGTAGGTGATAAGGACACTTTATATTAATTAAGTTAAAATAAATACAAAAATGACATAATCATATATCTTTTAGAATTTTTTTTACATAGTGTTATATATGTTGGATTTTCGACGATAAATATTCATTAGAAATATAAAAATATTTACTACATAATGGTATTTTATTTATTATTTTTAAACATTTAATAATTAAATTTATTTATGACACAATAATGATGAATTATTTTCCTTATTAATGAAAGAGTCAAATAAATGGTATTATAAATGTTAAAATAAATATAATTTAATGTTTTGATGACATCGAATAATTTTATTGGTTAATATCACATGTAAGGATTTCTTAAATGAATTTGGTTCGAATTAATAATGTTGTTAAGACCTTAACAAAAATCAATTAATAAATAGTGTCAAAATTGATATAAAAGAGTTTTTAAAACAAATATTATATTATTAATTGCTATTCAATTTCTAAAAAACTAACGATCATCCAAGAGATTTATATCATGATAGTTGTATCATTAATAGACCACTTGCGGGTCTCTTGGATGTATAAGGTATTTTTATTAACTATATAATATAAAAATACAATGTGACATGGTAAATGTCAGTCTAATTAACTAAGAGTTTAAACTAAAATATAAGGTTAATATAATGACCCAAACCTATCTAAGATCAATTGGTTTAGTGGTTTTCGACCTATCCCAATCTTAACCATTAAATAATCCACTTTTTATCAATTAGAAACTGAATATGAATTTATTATGAATTAATATTTCTAGCGTTTCCCAAGGTTCCCATCACCCCTCTTATAAAAGGGAACTCGCCCTTCTCATTAATTCACACCTTCAAAGCCATTTGGATCGGCCAATCTCTAACCAAATATAATCCCAATATCCCTCAGTTAATACTAGAGGCATTAGTTTGATTATAAAGCCAACCTAATGAACCATTTTGATCAAATCAAATGTAAGAACCCGAAGAAGAGGAGGTTAACCAACCCTCGACCAAGGAAAAGTACAAGGGAAGGGTTTATTTCACAATCTCTTCATTATCCGAGGTTGTTTATATGTAATTATCTACTTGGACCTATTTATCATCCACATCCATATTTTTTTTAAAATTTTTTTCAAAACATTCTACTATTTTACAGAATATGGGTTAAAGTCATTTTTACCCTTGTTTGACTTTTTATAAGAAGTTTATAAAGGAATATTTTAGTCGTTTTCAAAACATGGTCCTATTTAACCTCTTAGACAAAATTAAGGTAAGAATGTCTTTTTTTTAACTTATACAGTGGGTGCATCTATTTTTTGCTTTTATAAAACCATTGAAGATTCCCTTACAAGCTTATAAGAACATTTTCAAAGTAAATGTTTTCTTTTACATTTATATGACTTTTAAATGATTTCAAAAAGTTATTTCTCTCAAATAGTTTTTATTTCATCTATGTCAACATCCTTTGATGGATTTTAAGCTTATTTGATGTTGATTTATTTTGATTCAAAACATCCACATTATATTGAAGGTTTTGTGATATGATAGACTGTGGATGTGTTATTTTTATACCATTATTGGTTTATGGAGAAAGTATTGACATTTCGTATTCCAGTTTTAATACGAATGTTTATGTATTGTTTAAACATGTTAATATGAGGAATGCATTAGACTCATTAAGTTACAGGCGGAGCCCTCTATATCTCCTCGATGCATCGGTAGGTCTCATGAGACAAACTAGTGTCTTGGAACAAGGCCTTGACAAAACTTATTTGTAGTCTTAGCACGAGGACTTGGCTACATGGTTATGATAGTATGGAATTATGTGTTTCGTCATTTTGAAAGTGGTTATTGATATCACATGTGATTATTCAACTAGTAGAATATCCATGTGAATAAGTAAGTGGCATTATTTTAATTGATCTTTTCCATATTATGTTGAAGTTAATGTTCTAAAGTCGTTTGTTTTAGTTATACATTTCCTTAAGGTTTTATGTTTAGTTATGAAAGATTCCTCTATATCGTTATTCTTACTGAGCATCTGACCTCACCTATTTCAATGTTTTATTTTTCCCAGGTTGTGAAGAAGAAATTTATGAATGACCTGCAGGGATAGTATATGGGGATATTAGTGTGGACTATGGAGACTATGTTGTTGTAGTTTTCATTTTTTATGATGTAATGTAAGACTTATGAATATATCTAGTGTTTCCAAGGCTATTAAACTAATTGGTCCTTAGTGATTTGATCTTTCTTGTGATCATAACAATGTTATGTAATAATTCACCGACTCTGGAAAACTGGGATTAGGGCGTTATAATTATGAACTCATTTAGATAAAGTATCTAGTACAATTTGGTAATTCATTTAATACTGATGAAATTGGATGACCACCATTGAAGGGATATTATAAATACCCATTAAAAAATATGATTCATGAGGTTTGAAGAAATAATCAGGCCCATATACTATATTCCATTGTAGTTGGAAGAAATATAATATCAAGAATAAAAAAAATGTTATAATGAAAAAAACTTGAAATTTATCCATATTTTTCAATCAAATTAAAATAGTACCTTGGAAGGTAAAAATATTATTTTAGAGTATCAATAAATTATTATATTTTTGGTGATTTACATTAGAGAAAACATTCATTAAACTGGTGGTCAATGATAAATGGAAAATTCTGTGCCCTCAAAGTTTAAAAAATTTAATCTTGTAAAAAACTAAGACTTACATGTTACTTTAAAAGGATATATCAAAATAAAAACAATAAACAATGAATTCTTGGAGTTCATATAATTAAAAAACATTCCTCAACATTGGAATAATCTCATTTCTGTTGGATAACTTGATGATGTAGGTTATTGAACTACCATTGTCAAGGGGTTTAAAATGTAACTTGATGAACCATGGTGTTTGAAAGATGTGTAATGGATGGATATATTAAATTGAAAAAAATCATATAGAATAAAATTTTTAATAATTAAAATAGTAGACGAACATAATGTTTGGAATTGAAGGCGGACAACCAACCATTAAAAATAAATTATAGCTCTATTAAAAAATAAATATTGATGCATGGAGTAACAAAAATAAAAAAAATCAAATTTAGTGAAGTGATAAAATAGATAAATTTGTATTTTAAATTTTATGTATTGAATCCCAATTCTAATATGTTATTGTAAGTTCACATATATGATTTGGCAATAGTTCATGTACAATATCTGGGTAGTTCACTTTATATTGTTTCTTTTGATGATGATGCCATAAGAATGGGTTAGAAGGAATTTTCATGTAATATTTTTTCATTTGTTTAATGCTACAATTTAATGTATATTCTTAGTATGCAGGGAGTATAATGATATTATTAAGTGATTGTATTTCATAAATAGTGTTAAGTACATAGAATAAAACTTCCTAATCATTTTCAAGAATAAGGGGACAATGCATGCGAATATATTGCGTTCATAATTGTGTGATTGAGAGGGTGACTAAAAATTTAATTGATATGCATAGAAGAACTAGTTGGTGATCATAAAATCATAAGATATTTTGGGTATTTTTAACTCCTCATAACGACATAAATAGTTAATGTTAGTCCATCATCGATTGTATTTCTAAGAACATCAAGTAGATCAATGGTCCATTAAATGACTAGATGTTTGTAATACTAATTTTTTTTAATATTATAATATGTCCATATTTAACTCAGGATCATGAATTTATTGAGGAAAAATTCATTAATATGAATTTTCACCAGATTTGTTGAGGCTAATTTCGATATTGATTCTGAGAAGTTGACATGTAAAAAATCAATAGGAGTTGAGATGATCCTTTTAAAGAAATGTTTTTGTGGGAGGTCTAAAACATGGTATATTAATATGATCCGGTAATATATTAAATTTTTCAATTCAATGTTTATTATATTTAGAATACTAAAATATCACAAATTTTATTTAACTCATATGAGAGTTCTAAACAATCATAAATTTCATTAGTAAGTAGACCCGGGAGATTACATAAAATTAAACGGTGAAAAAACACATCTGGAAAATAATATGATAGGGATTCAAATAATATAACATTGAATATGACAATAGACCGTCAAACATAGGTGAGGTGATAAAATAATTTTCGATTAAATGATCATATGTTTGGTACTTACCTAAAACTTCAATTGTAATTAAAAGTTTAGGATCCATAATTCTGAGAAAAATGTGACAACAATTCATAATTCCAATTAGTAGATGTTATCAATGTATGAAGTGATGATTCATCAAAATAAAAGGTATCTTGGGAGATGAAAAAGATACATGAACTAAAATATATCTTTAGAATAATATTTTTTTCTTATTGAAATAATCTATTGATTTCAATATGCAGTTCAAGGCTTAATTGATTGGAGAAGGATTTCTATAGAGTGATGGTACTGATTTATTGTAGATATTATTATATTTAATTATTCATTATACACTTTTTACAATATCTATTATAGTATATTAGAATATATGTTTCATAAATATATTCCTGGAAAAAATTCTTTCCTTTCGGTTGAGATGGAGGAAAAGAATTACATAAAGTAACTAGTTGGTTTCATGAATTAAGGGATCCATTATATTGTATGTAAATTTAAGAAAATTATTTATAGGGTAAATAATGAATGATAATATTATAATTTTATGGTTTATGGATTTATATTAAATCATGTTTTTGGGAGGTGTAATGTAGATCATTATTATTATATGAAATAATAGGATGATTGAAAGTTCAACATTTTATTGTTGTATGTTTATGGCATGATTCTAGTTGATCATATGATAAGTTGATTTAAATATTGGGGAATAACATTCGAATAATATTAGATAGGAAATATTTTTGGAATTCTTATAAAATCATAAAGGTGAGGATATAAATGTATTAAAAGTTTTGAACCTTGATGTTATGCATGAGATAATATATTGATATGATTGAGGGAAAATATGAATGTTTGGCTATAGACAAGCCACTACTCTTATTTCAAGTTATTTAAAATTAGCCTTGAAAAATGAAACTATAATTGAAGAAGAACCAGTGTACATGGATAATGTAAAAATGTTTTTCTAGTAAAATGATCGATGTATAAAATGTGTTGGTTATTGTGGAGTGATTACTAAAGTAGATGTGAAGTAGTTAGGAATGATTAATTTTATTCATTGAAATGAAGTGTGTAATTCACATTGATCGTAATCTGGTTTTATAAGTAAGTAAAATTATCTTTAACATGATGTACCGACATTATCGAAAAAAAGTTTTAAGAAAAAACCGTAATACCTTTTGGAGATATCTTGTAGAAAACAAGATGAAATAATTCTTATTAAAATGTTAGTTCAGGAATTTTTGAATATATAATTCACCTTAGTGAGTATTGTGTTAAAGGAATAAGGTGAAAATTTGCATTTTATAGAAGTTGATGACAATTTTCTAAATGGTAATCAATGTTTTTTTGGAAATAATTTACCATGTCGGAGGAATATTGGATGTGATTCTTGGTTTTAGTTTAATGATTGTTCAATCATGGTAACTTATTTTAATAGAAATTATTTAGTGAAAGTGATTAGTCTCTATGAATATATTTTCAACATTAAATATCTATATAAAACAATTGGTTTTTTAGAATTTTATATGTTTTGATTATGTTAGAGGAGTTCTAGAATGTTCAAAAATATTCTTGAATAATTTATATAGATGAGTTTACTAATAAATGTTATTGAAGTCCATGAAGAGACTAAATCTGTCTGGCCTCATTCTGTTTGGATTCCTCCCTATAAAGGATGGACGGTGATGAGACTGGGATGGATAACTGAATTTTTAGTCATCAGGAAGTAGTAACCATTTTTATAGTGTGTATTGATTATGAAAAATCTACTAGTGAATAATATAGTGCATATGTTAATTATATAATTTAAATCCTTTATAATTTTTTTTCAATTTATATATATATTTTCCATCTAATTCTAAATTATATCAATATTTTATTAGAGTTTCTCTTTGGCGCACCTGAAGAATCATCAAATTTCAGTTAATATTTATATGTTCTATTTTTATTTATTTGACAGGTTTAAATTTCATAATCATGAATGCTTGTTATATTTTCATGAGGTGGTTGCGAAGATTCCTTTTTGTTGTGTGTAGGGTTCTTCGACTTCCTACATCTTATATTGTTATTCATTGTTGGATAAATTTAAGAGGTTATAATTTATTATTGTGCTAATCAATGATGGACATTTAATTGATCGACAAGTGATGTTTTAGTGGAATGGGGTTCATTCATCGGATTATTTCATAGTTGGTAACAGAATTCTCCAAAGAGGAAAATTTACCATGACGCAAGAAAAAGGAATTATCCGATGAATCAATCATCTTCCACAAAACACCAATATTTAGTAGATTATTCCATCCAATTAGCTTGGTAAGATATGTGAAAACCAAATATTTATTAGATTTTTATTATGATAGAGATATAATTATTCAATTTTTCAGCCATATTGCTGGATAAGTGAATAAATTATGATCATTGATCAAGAATATAATTGAATATGATAGAAAAAAACTAATAGAGTGGTAACTTATAAAAAACATTTTATAAAAATTATTTTTATTTGAATATTCATTCCAAGACTGAGAGATAAGTAACTGTTTTAATATAAATTAGAATGAAATCATCGAATGATATAATTAAACTTCCACAATTCTTCCAAAAAACAATAAATTTTTCCCAAAATGATAAATTAAAAAAGTAGACTATTTTTTTAAACCACATATCAGAATGGATCTTACAATCATATAATTTTGGAATAGTTAATAAGTGGATTAATGTGATCATAATGTTTGGATATAATTAATAGAATGGTTAATTAGCATTGAGATAGAAAATTAATGGTGGATTTTCTAGATGGAGGATAAAATGATAGAGGAAAAAAACAAACCACCCACATATAAATGATATGGAATGAAATATCATTGAAATTTTGTAATATCTTGTATTTTTCATGTATTGTTAAAAAATATTATATCGAATTAATTAATGTACAAGCATTGTGACAAAATGCGATTCTCAGTCCCTGCATTCCCATAATAAATATTATAAATAAATTAAACATTTAAATAGTGTGTGTGAATTGTTTTCTTGAAAAAAGTGAATAATTATTAAATTAGAAGATGGATTTCATATTTTAGAGCACTGTTTGGTTTATACAAGAAACTTTACCATAGGCATGGCCTAACATCGAATGACACATCTTGACTGAAAAAGTTAATTTCTGGATGTTTTAAAGAAAAGAGAAGAAAATAATAATTTATTTTATTTTATTCATTTTCATTAATCCAACGACATGATTGTTGGTTTTAAATAACTAGGATCCCTGGGTTAGGCTCATAACCCTAGAAAAACAACCTTGGATGCTCTATGGTTTTGTAGTGGAGCCATCATTGGAGGAATCTCTTTGAATGATGATGAGGAAAGACACATGGATCATTGCATAGTGAGATCGAATCCTAACTGATAACCGCTCTCCCTCATTGTTGATGATTGTGGAAGGCATTGTTGTTTTTATTTATTTATCTCATGTTCGTTGATTTAATGATGAACATGTATCATCCCACAAACATGATGACCCACGTATCGTTCATTCTAGTGGGGGGGGGGGGGCTTTAGTGGGTTTTATTTAGGGGAATCAATAAAATCTTCCTTGGATTTATATTTTTATTTCCTCTATTTGATACTTCTAATGGGAGTGGATCAATGGCTTGATGAATGATGACAAAGGTTCATTTCTCGATATGTTATTTGGATTTTATTCTACCATTTTGACCCAATATTTATTGTGTTCTTAGAGGGGTTATAAACAACATATCGTTGCACATACCTTTCAAAAAACAATGATCCAAAATTAGATATATGAAATTATAATGACCTAGTGGAGGTGTGATGATAATCGAAGTCGGTGAATCGAAATGGATCTGAAGAAATTTTTCATCAACCGTTCTTCGCACGGATGATCGAAACATGTTTTATAACTGATCATACATAGGAAACATACTGAATCAATGTAGCCATAATGGGATGAACCAAAATGTTCAGTTTTGAGGATATTGAAATGATATATCAATGGATCAATGATCACTTGTGTTGCACGATGAATGAATAGTCATGTTGGAAAATATAGAAGAACACGACCTGTTCTCCGAAGAAAACTACACATGGGGTCGGATCTTTGGTGTATAGGGTTTCTCGATGCATGAAGAAATAAAACATTGTGTGAAACTATCACAAGGAATGTGGTTCCTTACACAGTAACCAACATGTATCTCAGAACATACATGGACATGGGTTGGAGTACACGGCATGTACTCTACCACATGGCTAGACCAGACCGGTTATGCGGGAAGCCCTCTGTACTAGTACATGGGTTGGTATACACAGGTTTAAGATGTTTACATGCTAATGGACATCGTACATGGAGTAGACAGTAGATAATTGGACACAACATGTGACTGTAACTACACACTATGTATGAAATTTTTACAAAACATGTCTTCTAACATGGGCCATTGCACATGTGATGTACCTAAAGTCAAGTGACATGGCGTGTGACCTTTCTACAAAACGTTTACTTTCATATACATGAATTTAGCTCTCTTTCCACAATTACTTAGTGAGTTTTCATTGGGGATAGTTCACCATTTTCTCATTCATCTGAAGGCCATGTGTCGATTCCATCCACGAAGTATGATCCCTTAAACATGACTTTTTTGATAGAGTTAAAATCTCTCCGATAGGCCTGGAGAGAGATCCTCTACCTATTCATGGCCCCGGATATAGTCAGGTATCAATTTGACCAAGCATATATGACATTGATCCTCTACTTAGTAGGTGAATCCAGACGAGTCATGGTATGTTCTAATGCCCTGGTAGTGATCATAATCAGTGTATAAAGACCATTCATCACACAGTACTGAGTTCTCCTGGAATGACTGTATCTATTCTATCTTATGATCTATTTGTAAATACACCTATCTCATGACCCTTCTCAATGAATTTACTTCATCAATGAATTCCATCAGAGCTATTAGACTTGTGGAATGAGTTCTCCAGGATGTGTGCTTCATGGAATCATTGAAATGAATCACTTGCATGGGTATGTGGTTTTTATGACTTACCACTAGACAATGAGTCTAGGTTTTGAATATATATTGATATTTTTCCCTTGTTAAATTTTTTGATGGCATATATTTTTCAATGATGAATGTACCTTTACTTTTTGAATTGCTTTGGGGTATTTTTGGTCCTCTACTGAGTGTTGTCATACTCACCCGTACATGGGATTTTCATGCGCATGTCGTGTCTTGTTTGGATGGCCGTCTTTTTTAGGCTGTATAGGGTAGACTAGGACCTAATCAAGTATTTTGATCTCTATTTCATGCCAAGGTGTTCTTACTTCTATAAGAATCAATCCCAATATATAAATCATTATAATAGGTTGGAATTTATAATTTGCAGACTCTTTATTTTTGTGGGTCTGTCTTCTGACCCAATGTACATTATGCATATAATATTTCATTGTACTATGATTGTTGGATTTAGTGGTATGCATGAATTTTTCCATAGTGGTTTATAAATTTCATAATTTTTGGTCTTGGAGACGTTTACATGTATATAATTACATAAGAAATGCCTCCGATGTTAGGGATATTCCAACTCGGTGCTAGTCACCAGCCCGTGTACTATTAGTGGCAGGCTTGGGTAGTCATGGTATGGGCCCCACTAGGATGGGTTCAGGTAGTGATTTATCATTGGTGGTCACCACTCCCTAAGGAAAACTGGTCCACGAGGTTGGTTTGGCGAAACAATGTTTTGTGTGTGGATCTCAGCTTTCAGGAGAGGAAATGTAGGGTTAGTATGGGTGGCCAACGTAACAATACACTAGGGCTCTGAAAAAAATAGTTTCTAGACTCAGTATGTTACAACACTAGTTGATGGGAAATAAAAAATGGTACTTGAATCATATATGGATGATTTTTGTTTTACATTTACTTTAGTGAAAGATATCCCGATATACTCATTGATTCTAGTACATATTGTTTCCTTACAATATGCCTCCACGATGCATACCAGCTTGGATTCAGCCACTCCATCATGAGAATGACCACCCCAGTTACTAGTCATAAATTAAGGACCACTTACCTAGTCATTACCTATATGTGGTGAACCTTCTATACCACTACCAGCTGTGTATCACGTTGTACCTGCAGTACCAGCAAATCAGGCGTGACGTCTTAGCATGCTCTATACGATTTTGAGTTAGATACTTCTCCGGTTCAGAGGCAAGCTCGACCCTCATGATTTTTAGGACAAGATTGTGGTTGCAAAAAGAGTTTTCCATCAAGTGAGAACACCAGTGGTCTAGATTTTGATCCTAGGAGAAAGCATCCTTCAGTTTTTGAAAAGTCGATTATGGAGTATGACCATGTAGACTCGTGAGGAGGAGACTCTTTTGTGGAAGGTGTTTGGGTTACTCTTTAGGTAAGAGTTCTCCTCTGTAATTATGAGATATGTGTGTATCATGGAGCATATTCAGATCCAATTAGGTAGATTAAAGGTTGATGAATTTTCATTAGGATTCACCAACATCACAAGGTACTCTATGGATATGGTCAGAGATCATTACCTCAAAGCTCAGACATTCAAGAAATGTCAACTATGGCAAATCTGGGCCAGTGTCATGCCTATATGAATTTAAACTAATGCATTAGTTTTTTAATGATCATTAGTGTTTGAGAACTTCTTATCTGAGAAGAGACAACCAGAAACAATCTACATCAGGCATACAGGTGTAGAGACCTCAATAGTTGGGAGCCGACGTTAGACATAGGGATCAGGTCGTGGGAGACATCAAAAGGGGACCGAGGACATGGTATCTTCAGTCTAGGAATCTCAGGTTGGATCTATTCATCCTTGGGAGAAGTGATGATACTTATGAAATGGTTGTTGACATGTCACTTGATATTTCCCAACCCTTCTATCAGCTGACAAGGTGGTGGTGGATGGACCACCAAGGCAGAGGTTGAGAGGGGATCATCAAAACCCGCAAATTTATAGGATGTGTAGGAGGGGAGGATTGATCTAGAGAAGGCGAAAAACTATTTGACCTACATTCAACCCCACCCCATGAGGTCC
This sequence comes from Viscum album, assembly GCA_963277665.1. Lineage (NCBI taxonomy): Eukaryota > Viridiplantae > Streptophyta > Magnoliopsida > Santalales > Viscaceae > Viscum > Viscum album. The sequence goes on along the minus strand of OY728128.1, from coordinate 1,295,579,882 downwards.
ACACTAGGCTCATGGATCATGGTTACATGGGCGAGATAACTACATGTGGTTGAGGCTTATAACCCAGGGACTACAGGTATGATCCGAGCTATGATATTTGTCTTTTATACCTTAGTTTCCATAATTATAGATATAGTTTTCAGTCATTCTATGATCTACTCATGTGTTGTGAGGAACCTTGAAATTCCAGTAGAGCTTTTGACTCAACCCATATACTTAGAGAAACCTATAGGAGGAGAATCGATGATCACTCATCTTTAGTTGGAGTGTGATCTTACCCCTAGAGTTGAGAGTTTCAGTAGGAACCTCATGGTGAAATCATCATGTGCTTTTGACCTAATTCATTATATGGATTGGTTATCTTCAATCTACACCCATATTGACTACATTAGGCATAGAGTGTGGTGTAACCATAGCGATGAAACAATGTTTTCCATTTTTGGAGACAAGGTTACACATGCAGAACACAATAGTCTCATTCTTATGAGGGTGTGGCTGGTCACTCATGAGTTAGATACACTTACCATCAGAGAAGTAGATGCAGTCTACTTCCAGATACCAGCAGCAGTGGTGAGGGACGAGGAAGTCCTTCTAGAAGATGTTCCAGGATTACTTCCCCACGGGAATAATCGACTTATGCATCGACATACACCATATGAAGACAACTATATTCTCACTAGAATATTTGATGGATCTCATATAGCTTCGCAGGTTTATGGTTCAATTTGTGAATTTTCATAGGAATATATTCGTAAGACCCAGTGTTTCACCTTGGGTGTCCCCTATTTTGCTTTCCATGATGGGAGACGGGAGTATGATATTGTGCATAGATTACCGGCACCGGAATTAGGTAATGGTGAAGAAAATGTATCCATTATCAAATACCTCTTAGATCAAATGATAGGAGTATGTTTTTTCACAAAGGAAGACCATCGATTGGGTAACAGAAAGTTAGAAATACTAGATGAGGATATATCGATGAAGACATTCTGATGTCGATACATTCACTACTAGTACATGGTGTTTCCAACAACATGTTGAGTAAACCTATAGTGTTCAGGAGACTTATTAATTGGATATTCCATCCATACATAGGCTTGTTCATAGTTTTCATCATTGATACAATCCTTTTTTATTCAGTATTAGTGGAGGATCATGCACAACACATGTGGATGGTTCTAGACATACATTGAGAGCACCTGTTTTGTGGGACGCTCCATATTTCTAGTTCATCATACATAAGGTCCATGTTCTAGGACATTATACATCAGCAGAGGGAGTATATGTGTACCCAACCAAGATAGAGGTAGTGCAAGCATATGATCCACCCCGTAGTTTAACATAGGTGCGAAGCTTCCGTGGGTTGACAAGATACTACCAGATATTTATCCATAGTTTCTACCAAATTTCTGCTTCTAGGTAAACTGTGACCTAGAATGGGAATCCCTATATATAGACAAAGAAGTAGAAGCATTATTTCTAGTAGATGAAGAATATTTTGATGATCTCACTGTTCTTGATATTTCTATAAAAAGGTGTCCAGAACGTAGTTTTCTATGATGTATCTGGGCCCCAACATGGTTGTTTCCTAATGTGGAGACAAAACTGATTTCTAATGGATTATGTTATCTAAGGAAATATTACCAAAACTACACAACATATGATACTGAGTTGACAGCAGTAGTTTTCACATTTATGATGTAAAGACACTACTTGATGGGTGAACGGTTTATCATCTACTCTGAACAAAAGATCCTCAATTACATATTCATAAAAAAATATCTAATTATAAGGCAGAGGTGATTTGCTGGAGTTCCACTAGGACTATGAAAATGAGATTTTATATTTTCCTAGGAAGGGGAACATAGTAGCTTATGCACTCTGTTAGAGATCTAGTTCAGAGCTATTGAGCATGCTATCCTAGCAATTGGCATCGTGAAAATTATACTTCACATTTAAGGAGGATTCCTTATATCTCTGGTTGATTTTTGTTATCCCTCCATTGTTTCAGTGATCTAGATATTAAAAACTAGTTGATATTGATTTTGAATCTCTTTATGGATAATCAGATGGTAGTGATCATGTACTCCATTTCATTGGACTCATATTTGTGACATTGGCAATCTGGGAGGATGTTTCGATGGAGTTTCATACATCCCCTTCTTGGAACATCATAGAGTGCCAAAAATGTACCTGGACCTCCAATAGCAGTCTAGGTGGACAAGTATGAAGATGACAGTATCATCATTCATTTCATGATGCTTTATATGCTAGTAGGTGATGGTAGACCACTAGATTCTAGCGGGGTTATCACACACCCTAGAAGTGTCAGAGTGGTAGTTGGATGGAATATCAGTGATCATAATTATGGGATTACCACAAATTTCTTGGGTATATTATTCCATATACGTGATCATTGACCAAATAAACAAGTCATCCCACTTCCTAGCTATTTGGGAGAAGAGTTCTATAGAGAGGTTGTGATGCCTCTATGTATAAGTTATTGTTTATCTTCATGGAGTCCCATTGACGAGACTCTCAAATCACGGTGTATGTTTCATATCCAGGTTTTGTAAGGGATATTTTAAGGAATTTGGGAATCTACTACTTTTGAGAATAATGTTCTCGTCCTAGAAAATGGTCATATTGAGAGAACCATTAAGGTTTTAGAGAATATTTTTCATTTTTATATATTGTAATTTGTTAATTTTTCATATGACCACCCATAACTGGGGGGGTTTTCATACAATAATGACCACCCCTCCACCATTAGTATGGAACTGTTTGAGGATTTATAATGGAGACCCTTCTATTAACCACTTTGTTTGACTGAAACTAGAGAGTCACCACTTAGGAAACCATAATTGGTGTGAGCTACCACCAAGAATGTTCTTATCATGTAGGAACCAATGAATACAGTACTAATATAGTAAATGTATTATGATGAGAAATGGCGAAGACCTATGGAGTTCGAAGAGGGAGACCATGTCTTCCATTGAATCTCACCATGATGAGGGTTGTTGATGATTTTTTGGATGACAAGTTATCTCTGAGGTACATCGGACCTTTTTAGATATTACGAAGAGTCGGATAGGTGGAGTACCACATTGATCTACCAACATAGTTTCACATGGTACATGATGTCTTCCACGATTCATAGAAGAGGATGTAAGTATATGGCCAATCACAAGTTATCAATTGAGGCGAGCAATACATCGAGGATGGAATGACTATAAAATATTTCACATTAGAGATAATGAATCAAGTGTATAAGATCTTTCATGGGTTAGTTATTCCACTGGTACATGACTGGTGGCAGCACATGATCCTTCGAGAGAGAATGTGGAAGAAGGAGGCGAAAATTCATGCAAAATACCCATATCAATTTGATTATCCTTTTGTTTTGTATTTTTTAGGATGTAAAATCAAAAAGGTGGGGAGAATGTAATTCCTTACATTTTCCGTTCATTATTTTCCAAATATTATATGGAATTAATTTGAGACAGTGATTTCTATCTTCGTGTGATTTTGAGCCCGGGGTGACTGGAATAATTGTTATAAACAAAGAACATATAAATAAATGTGCGAGTGTTATTATTGAAAATGGGGAATAACATTTAAACATGATCCTATAATTGAAATCTCAACGAAATGATTCATTCAAAGCATCGAATTTAAGATAGGTGAGGAATAACATTGAACAATGTGTGACAGTTCCCAATGTTAATTTCTAGGTGATTTAATGTTTAAAATTATATTATGAATTTATATTATTTTAAATGTTATAACTAATGCAATGATATGTTTGTTGGATTTAAATAACTAGGAACCCAGGGTTAGGCTCATTAACCTGGAAAACCTTCCTTGGATGCTTTGGTGTTTGGGTTTTTAGCAATACATAGAGGAATCTCGACGAAAGATGACGATTGATGAAAACAATATTGTAAAGTCCCCAACACAGAAGCCACTAAACAGGTGCTCTAAGGCGGGTGGTTACATGACCTTAAGCGTGCCTCCCCGTATGCCAAAGGCTGAAGACTAGCAGCTGGGGTCTATTTAGTCAAGTGGGGAGACTATACCCCCATTTTATCAGAGTAAGCCATAACAGAATAAACCAAATATCAGAAACAATAACCAACAAACAAGGAACATGTATAACAAACATTTCCAATAGTAAATATTACATGTCATACTACAAGTGAAAAAGTGAACAAAGCCTAAAATAAAGACAATGACCAAATCCCCAAAATGGTACCGACTCCAAGTCTGGATTGTCACGACCCGTCCTCGGGGCCCGTGCCGTGACTACCCCAAGCCCGCCTTCCATAGGCCAGGGGCTGGCGACTAGCACCAAGGCGTAAAATCCCGGTAAACAGGGAAGGCATTGCCTTTAAATGTAACAACCACCATAGAGTCAGCAAGCGGAAAGTAACTACAAAGTGCAGAAAAGTAAAGGGGGCCGGAAATACAAGTCCAACAGTAAAGTACAACTGAAAAAGTAAAGAACAGCAACTGAAGAAAAGACGGCGGCCTCGTGTCGTCCACTGGCAATCCCACCTGAAGGGTGGGTACAGATAGCCTCCAGGTTCCTCGGGTCCCACGTCCGCTCCGAGCACGACCCGCCCAGTGGTCCACCTCCAGGTACCGTCCTGCTTCACGCCCCAACCGCGATCAGCGCTGTCCGTCATCTGCAACCAACACAACAAGGTGCGGGCATAGCCCGTGCAGGGGTGAGTATAAGCTACTCAGTAAGGACCCCGAGACCCCCGAAGGTCTCCCGAAATCCACAAAGGATATAGCACAAAAGAAAGATGCAATCACGAAGTAACATCTGACTCGACTTAGGTATATGCCCATACATATACCTAAGTCCCCAATTCTAGCTCTGCTCACGAGCTCAAGAACAACTCAATCCACGCAGGAAAGCAAGACTCAAATCCACAAGGAGAGTAAACAGTAAATCCACATAGGATAGTTCAACACAATCCACAAAGGAGAGTAACATAAGATTCAGCTCAACCAGGTATACTTTTTCAGATGACGTCAAAGATGATCACTGATCCATCTAAGTCGTCGGACCCACGAAGGATCAATAGGTACTAACCCCCGCAAAAGACCCACGTAGGATCGGGCTCACACAGAACCTGTAGGCAGTGGCTCACACAGAACCGGTAGTAAGGACCCACATAGGATCGGGCTCACACAGAACCTGTAGCACTGATCCACGTAGGATCGCTGAGTGCAGTAGTCGACGCAGTCCACTGAGGATCTCTGCACAGTCGTCGCCGCAGTCCACGAAGGATCTCTTCTCTGCAGTCGCCGCAGTCCACGGAGGATCTCTGCTCTGCCGTCGTCGCAGTCCACGGAGGATCTCTGCTCTGCCGTCGTCGCAGTCCACGGAGGATCTCTGCTCTGTCGTCGAAGTCACAGCCAGCGCTAGGGTTCTCGCACATAGCGAGCTCGTTTAGGAGGGTCCGCTCCACGAGCCGAGAGGCTGATACATCAACTGACACTTAGTCCGAAGTTGATGTATCCAAAAGTTCCGTATCGACAACAGGATCTCAACGCAACAGACGGCGCGTCAATCGGACGCCCGGTCTGAGAGTTATTGGCATTTTCGTCCCAGGGGCCCGGTTGGTTTTTAGGGCAAAACCAACCCGACCGTACTCCGCCTATATCCGATCCTCGGGCGGAGTATGCCAAAAGTTCCGTCTCACTTAGAGGAAACTACCACAGCTGACGGTACGTTGATCGGACGTCCGTAGCCCAAGTTATGAGCGTTTCCGCTCCGAGGGCCCGGTTGGTTTCGTGTACGAACCAACCCGGCCGAACCCAAAGTCTTCCGAAACCTTGAGTATAATATATTGAGACGACCGTCTCGATCCAAGGATTGCGTAGCCGCTGACGGTTCGTCAATCGGAGGTCCCAGGCCCAATATATGGGCAAAAGACCGAAGAAGGCCCGAAAACGGGGGTTCTGGGCCCGGGGCGACCCAGCCCGAACCCCCCCTGGGTCGGCTGACCCGGGCTGACCCGGCTAGGCCGGGTCCAGTCCGGCCTGGGCGCGGCCCGGCCGACCGGACCGGCCGGCTCGGCTTCGGCCGAGCGGCCGAAGGAACTGCCGCAGGTTTGACCCGCGACTTGAAGGAAACGCGACCCCGCGGGGGGCCGCCTGTCACGCGGACGCGGCCGCGGCCGCCGCGTCCCTCCCCGGTTCCGCGCGGCCGCGGACCGGCCGCCGCCGCCGCGGCTTCAGCCGCGGTGGATCTTCTCCACGGCGGCGCGCCGGGTGCCGCCGCCTCCGGCAGCCGGCGCCGCCGCCGCCTTCCGCGGGCCGCCGGAGTTGCTCCAGTGGCCCGTTTTGCCTCCCGTCTGCGCCGTTGCTCCTCCCGGGGGCCGATCTTCACTGCGGGATCAACAGATCACCCCTGCCGCGCGATTCGTCGTCGTCCGCCAAATCCGCAAAACAAAAGAGATCGGCGGAGGGTTGCCCGGTCTTGTTCGTTAGACCCGCACCCTCCGTGTTAGTCATAAACCACGGGAGGAAAAGAAATAACCGATCAGTCAATTTTAAGTAAATTAAAATTGTTCCGAGATCGGGTTCTTTATCTCAAAAGAATAAACACGGGAAATAAATCATCAAGAAAATAAACCCCTACTTCGATGTCGCCGTCGGACGTGAGGTCGTCGCGGAATCACTCGTCGCGGAAGAAGGAGATCGTCGCGTCGTCGCGGTATCCGGCGTCGCGTCGCCAATCTCCGGATCAAGATCAAACGGATTTAATTAATTAAATCCGTTGTCATTGAAAATAAAAAGGGAGAAATAAACGATTCGTTTCTCACCTTAATTGCCGAACGAGGATCGGCCGCGGAAGAAGAGGTGTCGCCGAAGAACGTCGCGGGTAGAGCTCGTCGACGTTGCAGATCACGGTGTGCGTCGTCGAATTCCAGTCGCCGGCATTCATCACGTTCTTCGCGTTCTTCGCGTTCTTCGCGTTCTTCGCGTTCTTCACGGGGAAATGAAGAAACAAAGATCCTCTCAAATCCTTTCAAAGGATTTTTAGGTTGGTCTTATTTTATAAACATGCTAACAAACGCAAAAGCGTAAGTAAAGACCCATCAGTTCGTTGAATTAATTCAACGAGCGAAACAACCCATTTAATTCACGAAATAAACCGCTCAATTAAATGGTCTGTTAAGAATTTATGAAAACGCGTCGGTTGACTTTTCAGTTACTTTGACGGGTTTTCGCGGGTGCGTTACTTAGCGAAAGAAACGGCGGGGCTCGTGCGGGCCCTGCCTCACAAATATCCTACCAAGGGGGTAGGATATTTCTGGATAGCATCCTATCCAGTTCAACTCAGTTCAAGCCGCCTTTAAGTGGCTTCAAGTGTCTTCCAAGCAGCTTAAGTGAAATAAAATAAAGTTGTCGCACAAATTTTATTTTATTTCTGACTTAAAGCCCCAAAATTTAAAAACCACGTCTGAGCAAACGCAACTCCGGAAGAGGCGTTTCTAAGCAAATACCGACGCTGCGATTTCATCGGTGCCCTCAGAATTCGATTCCGGGCACCGGTTCAAAAGATAGAAAAACCCGCTCGTCCGTTCACTGAACGTACCCGAGCCAAACTTCGGAAATTGATTCCGGGCACACCGGGCCTCGGAATCAGGTGCCGTCTGAAGCTGCGCTCTTGTAAAATTCCAAAAAAAATTAAGAAAAAAATTTCCTTGAAATTTGCGGGTCTTTACATTACTCCCACCTCAGGGCTTTACGTCCCCATAAAGATACATCAAAAACTAGGGGAACAAATGGGGGTACTGAGCACGCATCTGAGCCTCCCGCTCCCAAGTGCTCTCCTGGAGGTTCCCGTGCTGCCATCTGACCCGCACAAGAGGAATCGACCGCCCACGTAGGACCCGCTCCTATCGATCCTCAATCTCCACTGGGAGCTCCGCAAAAGTCGCCCCCTCATCCACGTCCAGCTCCCCAAAGTCGATGATGTGCGTCAGGTCGTGCACATATCTCCTCAGCTGAGACACGTGGAAGACGTCGTGCACCCGGTGCAACTGAGGTGGTAGAGCCAGGCGATAAGCCACCTCTCCTATCCTGCTGAGGACTTGTAAAGGCCCGATGAAGCGTGGAGACAAATTGCCGCCTCGGCCAAATCTCCGTAAACCACGTCGAGGTGAGACACGCAAAAAGACGTGGTCGCCATCCTCGAACTCCAGTGGCCTCCGCCCCTCCTGTCAGCATATGACTTCTGCCGGCTCTGAGCTGTCCTCATCCTCTCCGGGATGATCTGGACCTTCTCTGTCGTGGCTCGGACCATCTCTGGTCCCCACGAGTGCTGACTCCCAGGGTCTGTCCAGCACAACGGTGATCTCCAGGGTCTGCCGTACAACGCCTCGTATGGTGCCATCCCGATGGTGGAGTGGTAGCTGTTGTTGTACACGAACTCCACCAAGGGTAGGTGGTCCTCCCAGCTGCGACCAAAGTCGAGAACACATGCACGGAGCATGTCCTCGAGTGTCTGTATGGTCCTCTCCGTCTGACCATCCGTCTGAGGGTGGAAGGCTGTGCTCAGATGGAGCCGCGTCCCGAACGCCTCCTGCAACCCCTTCCAAAGCCGGGAAGTGAAACGAGCATCTCGATCGGAGACGATAGACGATGGCACACCGTGAAGCCATACGATCTCCTGGACGTAAAGACGTCCCAAGCTCTCCACTGAGCCCTTCTCTCTGATGGGTAAGAAGTGTGCCGACTTGGTGAGTCGGTCGACAATCACCCAAATGGAGTCGTGACCTCTGGAAGTGCATGGAAGTCCAGTCACGAAGTCCATAGATATACCGTCCCACTTCCACTCCGGGACCTCCAAGGGCTGTACCAAGCCTGCTGGTACCTGATGCTCTGCCTTCACCTGCTGGCAGGTGAGGCATCATGAAACGAACTCTGCCACAGCTTTCTTCATGCCCGGCCACCAGTGCTGTCGCCTGAGATCCTGGTACATCTTCGCCACTCCGGGATGCACCGCCAAGGGAGAAGTGTGAAACTCTCTCAGCACCTCCTCTCGTAAAGTGACTGGTACGAAGGTACGTCCTCTGAAAAGGATGTTGTGCTCTGCTCCAAGGGAGAAGCCATCAGGCGCCTGACCTGAGGATATCAGCGCACGCCGGGTCTCACAGTCAGCGTCCCCACGCTGAGCCTCTCTGACCCGCCGTAGAAGTGGAGGAGAGACTGTGAGAGACTGAAGAAAGGCTGCTCCGTCTCTATCCACGAAGGATATCTGCAAGGAGGATAGCTGCTCCGTCGCCTCCTCAAGTAGCTGAATGCCCGTCCTCCTGCTGAGGGCATCGGCTACCACGTTCCCCTTCCCAGGAGTATAGACTATCTCAAAGTCATAGTCCTGGAGGAACTCAAGCCATCTCCGCTGTCTCAGGTTCAGGTCCTTCTGAGAGAAGATATACCTGAGACTCTGGTGGTCAGAAAAGACTGTGAAGCGCTCGCCCATCAGATAGTGCCGCCAAGTCTTCAGAGCGAAGACCACTGCTGCTAACTCCAGGTCATGAGTGGCGTAGTTCTGCTCATGCGGCCTCAACTGACGTGATCCGTAGGCGATCACGGCCCGCTCCTGCATCAGGACGCATCCGAGTCCAGTCCCTGATGCATCGCAGTAAACTACGTATCCAACTCCCTCCTCAGGCAACCTCAAGATAGGTGCGCTGGTCAATCTCTGTCTCAGCTCATGGAAGCTCTGCTGACATCTGTCTGACCACACGAAGGGTTTCCCCTTCTTCGTCAACGCTGAGAGTGGTGCCGCAACTCTGGAGAAGTCTGGCACGAATCTCCGATAGTATCCGGCTAGGCCCAAGAAGCTCCGCACCTCTGTCACGCTCCTGGGTGGCTCCCAAGCTAGTACTGCCTCGATCTTCGCGGGATCCACTGCAACTCCCGCCTCAGAGATGACGTGCCCCAAGAAATGGACCTCACGTAACCAGAACTGGCACTTTGAGAGCTTTCCATAAAGCTGGTGCTCTCGGAGCGTGTCTAGCACAACTCGCAGGTGGTAGGCATGCTCCTCCTCAGTCGTCGAGTATACCAAAATGTCGTCAATGAAGACCACGACAAATCGGTCGAGGTATGGCTGGAAGATCCTGTTCATGAGGCTCATGAACACTGCTGGAGCATTGGTTACGCCGAACGGCATAACCAAGAACTCATAATGGCCATACCGACACCTGAAGGCCGTCTTCTGCACGTCCTCGTCTCGAACTCAGAGCTGATGATAGCCTGACCAGAGGTCTATTTTCGAGAACCACCGCGCTCCCTTGAGCTGATCGAAGAGGTCATCAATCCATGGCAGCGGATACTTGTTCCTCACTGTCACCTGGTTCAGGCGACGATAGTCGACACACAGTCGCAAGCTCCCGTCCGCCTTCTTGGCGAACAAAATCGGGGAAGCCCAGGGTGAAACACTGGGTCGGATAAACCCCTTGCTCTGCAAGTCCTCCAACTGTACCCGCAGCTCCCGAAGCTCGGCGGGGGCCATCCGATATGCTGGAGTAGATATCGGGGCTATCCCGGGGTACAAGTCGATGTAAAAGTCTACCTCTCTACGAGGAGGTAGCCCTGGAACGTCGTCGGGAAAGACGTCCATGTACTGGTCCACCACTACAGGAAAAGCTGGACTCCGCACGTCCACTGCTCCTAGGATGAGGCTAGCCAACTGATGAGAGATGGGCTGCACTCTCCTCCGCGGACGTCCATCCTGTGCTGCAAAGGTTCCCTTCTCGCCGGTGAAGGTAAACCTGCTCCCGTCGGTGCGAACACATCGCACCTTGCGCCTAAAACAGTCGATCTGGGCATGAACCGTGGATAGCCAATCCATGCCCAAGATGACGTCGTAAGGCCTCGACGCCGCTACAAGGAGATCCCAGCCGAAGCTCTCGCCTCCTAGAGTAAGCTCACACTGCCGGCACCAGTGCGTAATCGTCGAGTCTGCTCCCGTAGGAGTCTCTAGCCGTAAGGATCGAGACAACGGCTCAGTCGGAATCTCCGAGCTCCGAACAAGGGCAGAGGCTATGAAAGAGTGACTCGCTCCTGTGTCTATAAGTACTGCAGCAAGGGTGGAATAGACACAGATCGTACCTCGAATCATCTTTGTCATGTCGGGGTCGTAGGCCTCCACTGCCTGGAGCTGGGCCTGTCCCTGCTCGCCAGCTCTCTGTGGTCGAGGTGGCCATCCTGGTGGTGGTGGGGGTAGAGCCTGGAAGCGTCGCCCACCACCCGCTGCTCGGCCAGCTCCTCTGCCTCGTCCGCCTCCTCCATGCGGACCGCCACGGTCGACCCTCTGCCTCTGCCTGGGTGGCCCCTCCACCGTCTGCTGCTCCTCTGGTCGGCGAGTCGGGCAGTCACGAGCCATGTGACCCTGCCCGCCGCAGGAGTAGCACAGCCTGCCTCTCGGAAGGCTGGCACTCCGCTGTGTGCCCCGTACTGCTGAGCCGGTGTCCTGAGGCCGTCTGCATGGGGGTCTGGTCTGCCTGGACCCGAGAGTCATCCGTCGGCTACCTGCTGCCGAAGACTCAGCTACCTGCTGCCCTACGCTAGGTCTCGCCGCTGAAGAAGGCTCTGCCAGGAAGCTCTCGATCAGGAGGGCTCGCTCCAACACTCCCGCCTGGGTCGGAATGCTGAGGGAGATCGGCGACGCCCGAATCTCCTGTCGCAAGCCCAGCTCGAAGGTCCGGGCCCGGAAGAAGGGGTCTCGTACCATGTCGGTCGAGTAGCGAGATAGGTCAGTGAACCTCGCCGCATACTGAGCGACCGTCATGCTGCCCTGGCGCAGCTGGAGAAGCTCCTGGATGCGCACCGCTCGGAAGGTGGTCGGGACGAACTCAGAGCGGAAGAGGCTCTCGAAGTCCGCCCAGAGAAAGGATGCCTCATCGTGATCCTGGAGCATCAAGCTCCAACATCGTCCTGCCGCCGCCTGCAGGAGGCTCGCCGCGAGAATCACCATGAGATCCGCTGGTGTCCTAACTATCCTAAAGATCCGTACCACCGCCTCTAGCCAGTCCTCGGCGGCCTGGGGGTCCGCCTCACCGCGAAACCTGGGCGGTCGCTGGCTCTGAAACTCATGCAGTGCCCTGAGGCGACGTGCATCGTCAGCGTCTGGTACTGGTAGCATCGGTGGCTCGGCGGGTAAAACTACCGCCGGTGCCACTGCTGGCAAAGGGCCCTGCACCGAGGCCTCGTCGCTCGGTGGGCTGCCGTCGCGCCCTACACTCGGAACCCTAGCTGGCTGTCGTCGCGGGGCCATCCTAAAAAGGAGAACAAGAGCACCATAGTCAGAACAGTATACCTGGTGAGCTGGCACAAGTAATCACAAGGAAAACTTGAGACTTTCATAAAGCAGATCAGTATACCCGGTGAGCTGACACAAGTAATCACAAAGAAAACTTGGAACACACACGCAATCAATGTTTTCATGCATTAAGTCGGAAATCAGGAGTCAGGGTCCTGGTGTACGGATACGTCGGCCGCCGCACCAACACTGGGCTCCCTAAACTGATAACCACACTCAATACACTAAACACTATTGCTTCACATAGAAAGAAAAGATTATCAGAGTCTGCGGTAGAACCGACCACCTCTGATACCAGTTTGTCACGACCCGTCCTCGGGGCCCATGCCGTGACTACCCCAAGCCCGCCTTCCATAGGCCAGGGGCTGGCGACTAGCACCAAGGCGTAAAATCCCGGTAAACAGGGAAGGCATTGCCTTTAAAAGTAACAACCACCACAGAGTCAGCAAATAGAAAGTAACTACAAAGTGCAGAAAAGTAAAGGGGGCCGGAAATACAAGTCCAACTGTAAAGTACAACTGAAAAAGTAAAGAACAGAAACTGAAGAAAAGACGGCTGCCTCGTGTCGTCCACTGGCAATCCCACCTGAAGGGTGGGTACAGATAGCCTCCAGGCTCCTCAGGTCCCACGTCCGCTCCGAGCACGACCCGCCCAGTGGTCCACCTCCAGGTACCGTCCTGCTCCACGCCCCAACCGCGATCAGCGCTGTCCGTCATCTGCAACCAACACAACAAGGTGCGGGCATAGCCCGTGCAGGGGTGAGTATAAGCTACTCAGTAAGGACCCCGAGACCGCCGAAGGTCTCCCGAAATCCACAAAGGATATAGCACAAAAGAAAGATGCAATCACGAAGTAACATCTGACTCGACTTAGGTATATGCCCATACATATACCTAAGTCCCCAATTCTAGCTCTGCTCACGAGCTCAAGAACAACTCAATCCACGCAGGAAAGCAAGACTCAAATCCACAAGGAGAGTAAACAGTAAATCCACATAGGATAGTTCAACACAATCCACAAAGGAGAGTAACATAAGATTCAGCTCAACCAGGTATACTTTTTCAGATGACGTCAAAGATGATCACTGATCCATCTAAGTCGTCGGACCCACGAAGGATCGATAGGTACTAACCCCCGCAAAAGACCCACGTAGGATCGGGCTCACACAGAACCTGTAGGCAGTGGCTCACATAGAACCGGTAGTAAGGACCCACATAGGATTGGGCTCACACAGAACCTATAGCACTGATCCACGTAGGATCGCTGACTGCAGTAGTCGACGCAGTCCACTGAGGATCTCTGCACAGTCGTCGCCGCAGTCCACGAAGGATCTCTGCTCTGCCGTCGCCGCAGTCCACGGAGGATCTCTGCTCTGCCGTCGTCGCAGTCCACGGAGGATCTCTGCTCTGCCGTCGTCGCAGTCCACGGAGGATCTCTGCTCTGTCGTCGAAGTCACAGCCAACGCTGGGGTTCCCGCACATAGCGAGCTCGTTTAGGATGGTCCGCTCCACGAGCCGAGAGGCTGATACATCAACTGACACTTAGTCCGAAGTTGATGTATCCAAAAGTTCCGTATCGACAACAGGATCTCAACGCAACAGACGGCGCGTCAATCGGACGCCCGGTCTGAGAGTTATTGGCATTTTCGTCCCAGGGGCCCGGTTGGTTTTTAGGGCAAAACCAACCCGACCGTAATCCGCCTGTATCCGATCCTCGGGCGGAGTATGCCAAATGTTCTGTCTCACTTAGAGGAAACTACCACAGCTGACGGTACGTCGATCGGACGTCCGTAGCCCAAGTTATGAGCGTTTCCGCTCCGAGGGCCCGGTTGGTTTCGTGTACGAACCAACCCGGCCGAACCCAAAGTCTTCCGAAACCTTGAGTATAATATATTGAAACGACCGTCTCGATCCAAGGATCGCGTAGCCGCTAACGGTTCGTCAATCGGAGGTCCCAGGCCCAAGATATGGGCAAAAGACCGAAGAAGGCCCGAAAACGGGGGTTCTGGGCCCGGGGCGACCCGGCCCGAACCCCCCCTGGGTCGGCCGACCCGGGCCGACCCGGCTAGGCCGGGTCCAGTCCGGCCTGGGCGCGGCCCGGCCGACCGGACCGGCCGGCTCGGCTTCGGCCGAGCGGCCGAAGGAACTGCCGCGGGTTTGACCCGCGGCTTGAAGGAAACGCGGCCCCGCGGGGGGCCGCCTGTCACGCGGACGCGGCCGGGCCGCTGCGTCCCTCCCCGGTTCCGCGCGGCCGCGGAACCGGCCGACGCCACCGCGGCTTCAGCCGCGGAGGATCTTCTCCACGGCGGTGCGCCGGGTGCCGCCGCCTCCGGCAGCCGGCGCCGGCGCCGCCTTCCGCGGGCCGCCGGAGTTGCTCCGGTGGCCCGTTTTGCCTCCCGTCTGCGCCGTTGCTCCTCCCGGGGGCCGATCTTCACTGCGGGATCAACAGATCGCCCCTGCCGCGCGATTCGTCGTCGTCCGCCAAATCCGCACAACAAAAGAGATCGGCGGAGGGTTGCCGGGTCTTGTTCGTTAGACCCGCACCCTCCGTGTTAGTCATAAACCACGGGAGGAAAAGAAATAACCGATCAGTCAATTTTAAGTAAATTAAAATTGTTCCGAGATCGGGTTCTTTATCTCAAAAGAATAAACACGGGAAATAAATCATCAAGAAAATAAACCCCTACCTCGATGTCGCCGTCGGACGTGAGGTCGTCGCGGAATCACTCGTCGCGGAAGAAGGAGATCGTCGCGTCGTCGCGGTATCCGGCGTCGCGTCGCCAATCTCCGGATCAAGATCAAACGGATTTAATTAATTAAATCCGTTGTCATTGAAAATAAAAAGGGAGAAATAAACGATTCGTTTCTCACCTTAATTGCCGAACGAGGATCGGCCGCGGAAGAAGAGGTGTCGCCGAAGAACGTCGCGGGTAGAGCTCGTCGACGTTGCAGATCACGGTGTGCGTCGTCGAATTCCAGTCGCCGACGTTCTTCACGTTCTTCGCGTTCTTCGCATTCTTCGCGTTCTTCGCGGGGAGATGAAGAAACAAAGATCCTCTCAAATCCTTTCAAAGGATTTTTAGGTTGGTCTTATTTTATAAACATGCTAACAAACGCAAAAGCGTAAGTAACGACCCATCAGTTCGTTGAATTAATTCAACGAGCGAAACAGCCCATTTAATTCACGAAATAAACCGCTCAATTAAATGGTCTGTTAAGAATTTAAGAAAACGTGTCGGTTGACTTTTCAGTTACTTTGACGGGTTTTCGCGGGTGCGTTACTTAGCGAAAGAAACGGCGGGGCTCGTGCGGGCCATGCCTCACAAATATCCTACCAAGGGGGTAGGATATTTCTGGATAGCATCCTATCCAGTTCAACTCAGTTCAAGCCGCCTTTAAGTGGCTTCAAGTGGCTTCCAAGCAGCTTAAGTGAAATAAAATAAAGTTGTCGCACAAATTTTATTTTATTTCTGACTTAAAGCCCAAAAATTTAAAAACCACGTCTGAGCAAACGCAACTCCGGAAGAGGCGTTTCTAAGCAAATACCGGCGCTGCGATTTCATCGGTGCCCTCAGAATTCGATTCCGGGCACCGGTTCAAAAGATAGAAAAACCCGCTCGTCCGTTCACTGAACGTACCCGAGCCAAACTTCGGAAACTGATTCCGGGCACACCGGGCCTCGGAATCAGGTGCCGTCTGAAGCTGCGCTCTTGTAAAATTCCAAAAAAAATTAAGAAAAAAATTTCCTTGAAATTTGCGGGTCTTTACATGGATCCTCCACAACGTGCTACCCATGTCCACTCACTATCTACAAGGACCTTTTTCCTTATCTTGACATGCAAACATGAAGTCTTCTCGATTACCCAACGGCGGCCCGAGAATGGTGTGAGTACAACTCAGTAGGCCACCACCAACGGTGTCTACAAAATATCCAGTATGAAAAGGTAGTGCATTAAAAAGGAATATTAATGATAATTTCCAAATAATTATTTAAGTTTCTGTTAACACGTTCAGAACCAAGACATTACCATTCCATTACCATTCATTTAATACCATTTATCATCACCTACCATTCGTCACATTTCCATGGGTTAAACACATACATTATGTTACATGAGTCTAAGTCCAACAATCACATGCAAGAGGGTAAACACATCGTTATAATATATCAATAGGACTAACCCATCATAGCAACCATAACCTCACCTCGAAGCCTTAGTCCGGGTGGATGAAACCTTTAGGAGAAAAGACCGTCATTCCTCTTTCTTAACCCATGCATTTAGGGTGGAGTTTAGAACTTCAGTCTTCACTCTACCCATGGGTGTATATCCTCATGTCATACCCCACAATACGAAGCCATGTGCACATGCATATATATATATATGTAACCATCAACCATCCAAACCGTTTCCCTTCATCAAACACTATTCACCACAACCCATATGGGAAACCACATAATGCATTAACCAATTATCACATTACCATTTCCCACCATTTAACCATTCACCCAATTCCCATGTGTTGTGCCTTTCCCACTATGTTTTCAACATTAAACCAATAATCTATCCCATTATGGTATTTAATTAGTTTACTCATTAACCCATTTAACTCGTTCATCATTCCCATGAATCAACCATTTAACCCATTCCACATTAACCCTTAGGTTATTTCCAATTCTTGGTGCATCACCTAACTTCTATTCTAAGTTCAACCAATCATTCCAACATATTTATCAAGGTCTCTACAATTCATTACAACCAGGTCACACATATAATATCTATCCCTAAATCCGGGAAAAGACGGCACAACCCATGGATGGCCCCAATTAGGTCATGTCAATCCCAAATCATCCCACAGGGATCGTGAGGGTTCCCATATTCCATTATAAACACCATTATTACCAAATATTCCAAGGTAATACAAAACATAACCAAAGGAAAGCATGAACACAATTAAACATACACAAATACCGAAATAACTACGGGATATCAATTGTAGACCACCTACCTCAAAATCACAGTTGAACGCACTCTCAATCGTGTCCTTAGACCTTGATCCAACCAACATTTGGAGCTTCAACCTAAAAATCACCCAAAAGTTAGGGTTTAAGAGCTTCATAACGAAAGGGAGAGAAGATGAAAACCCTAAACCAAATAGAGAAACAAGGAGGGGATTAGCTTTAACCATAGCTTCGATCTGCAACCAACGACACAAAAAATGCCTTAGAATCGAAGGAGATCGGTCTCTTGGTGCCTTTGGTCGATTTCGTTCATGCCTAGGGTGGAGAGGGAGGGAATGAGAGGAAATCCCGAGTGGGGTTTTAATGAACGGAGTGGAAAAGATGTAATTTTTCCCATCTTTAAGTGGTTGTACGGTTTGTACACATGGTTTGGAAAACTGTATGCACACCATGCACATGCCACTACCTGGAAGAGGAGGGGTCGCATGATTTAGCTGCACTATTTGGAAAACCGTGCACAAACTGTGTGCATGCTTATTTCTGGAGGAGAAAGGGTCACATGGTTTAGCCTATGTAGGCCGCATGGTTTGACTGGCTGTGCACCCTGGCCTGTCTTGCCCATATTTCCTTTCTTCCATGCCCCAAGCCCCCATAACACCCCCCAAGGACACTCACACTTTCAGGAAACATCCCTGGAAGCCCGAAACAAGGGATTCAACCAAAACATAAAGAGAACATACCTTTCCAAAAACAAAATAGGATCTTACAACTTTTCCACCTTATGAGGGCTTGTCCTCGAGCCGAGTTTCCAAGCCTCATTGATCCACTGACGAGAAGAGTTCGGGCCACTGAGCCCGCATATCCGAATCTTGCTCCCCAGTTTCTTCCTGAACGTTCCCATGCTTCCATTGTACTCGCACTAATGGAACAACCATTCCTCGCAATACCTTTTCACTATTATTCACCACACGAACCGGTTGGTCCTCAAAGGACGCATGAGCCTTAAGATCCACATCATCAACATCAAGCACCTGAGATGGGTCAGGTTGATACCGTCGAAGCCACGACACATGAAACACATCATGCATCCCACCATTCTGTTGTGGAATAGCCAATCAATAATCCACTGGTCCAGTCCTCTCCACAATCTCAAAAGGTCCCACATAGCTAGGCGGCAATATGCCCTGCTTTTGTATCTGACGGTGACCCAACCATGGTGACACCTGAAGAAACACTTTATCACCCACCCCAATCTGATGAGATCTACGCCGCCGATCTGCATACAAAATCTGACTTCTCTGAGCCGTATCCATTCACTTTGTGATCCATATAACTCTCTCTGAAGTATCCTGCATGATACTTGGTCCTAGCAAATCAGATTCATCATCCTCTAGCCAACACAACAGAGATCTACATGGCCTCCCGTTGAGTGCCTCAAACAGTTCCATCTGAATCATAGCTTGAAAACTATTGTTGTTGGAAATAACAACTAATGATATGTTCTTCTCCCAAGAACAACTGATGTCCAAAACACAAGCTCTTAACATGTCTTCCAACACATGGATCGTACATTCTGACTGCCAGTCCATCTGCGGGTGGAAATCCTTACTCAAAAACCCCAGCGTACCAAGAACCTTCTGCAACCCTTTCCAGAAACGCGATGTGATACACGAATCTCAGTCCAAAACTATGGTCCATGACACACAATGCAATAACACTATTTCCCGAACATACATCTCACCCAACTTGTTGACTGTATTGGTCCCCTGAGTCGGTAAGAAATGAGGCACTTTCATTAACTATTCCACAACCACCCATATTGCATCATTCTTCAGTGGCGTCCTCGGAAGACCCACAAAAAAATTCATGGTAACATCATTACACTTCCATTCCAGAATGGGAAATGTATACAACAAACCACCTGGGTGTTGATGCTCAGCCTTCACCTGCTGACAGGTAAGACATCATGCCACAAAGCCCGCAACTTCCTTCTTTATTCTAGGCCACCAAAAATACATTCGTAGATCATAGTATATTATGGTCAAACCTGGATGCACTGTCCACCTTAACTCATGGAACTCTCGCATCAACTATTCCCACACACACATTGGTACAACCACATGCTCATGAACATGAACAACACCATCCATGCCAATGGCCCATCCAGAAGTTAGCTCCCCAACATTAATCTTTTCCTTTCTGTTCAAACACTCAGGATATTTGAGCTAAACATTCTTAACTCGACTAAAAAGCATCGAATCCATCGTTAATGATGTAATAATGACCTGACCACTCTCGTCTTGCACCTCAAGGTGCATTTCTGCAAACAAATCCATCACATTCCACTCGGTGTTGGACTCCTGAACCATCTGATTTTGAACCACCCTGCTCTGAGCATCAATGACAATGTTTTCCATTCCCGATGTGTACACAAACTCAAAGTCAAAAGACTGGAGATATTAAACCCATCTCCACTGCCAAAAATTCAGATCTCGCTGAGAGAAGATGTACTTTAAACTCTTATGGTCGGAAAAAACACGGTAATCCATTCTCAAAATAGATAGTGCCTCCATCACTTCAAGGCGTACACTACTACAGCCAACTCAAGGTCGTGAGTTGGATAATTCCGCTCATAGGGTCTCAACTGCATTGAACCATAAGACACCACCTGCTCATATTGCATCAGCACAACCCTAAGTCCGATTCTGGACGGATCACAAAACACGATGTACTTCTTACCCGGCTCGGGTAAGATCAAGTTAGGTGCGGTCATCAAACGCTTCTCCAACTCATGAAAGGAATTATCACAAATCTCCGACCACTCGAACCTGATTCCTTTCTTGTTCAATCATTAGTGTGGTGCTTCTAAGCGAGAGAAATCCTGAATGAATCTTTGGGAATACCCGACCAAACCGAGAAATCTCAGAACATCTGAAACACTCTTGGGCTGCTCCCAAGATACAACTGTCTGCACTTTATCTGGATCAACTGACACACCGGCCTCCAAGAATATGTGACCCATATAATGTACATCACATATCCAGAATTGACACTTGGATAGATTGGTGTATAACCGATGCTCTCTTAGCATACCCAAGACGATGTCAAGATTTTGGGAATGATCGTCGTGAGTTTTCAAGTACACTATGATATATTCAAAAAAAGAAAACCATGGATTTATCACGATAGGGATTAACGATCTATTTCATCAATGCCATAAACACTATAGATGCATTGGTAAATCCTAAATACATTACCACAAACTGAAAAAACTCGTACGGACTCCGAAAAGTAATCTACGGTATGTCGGATGACCTCACCCTCAACTACTGGTTACCTGACCTCAGATCATTCTTAGAAAACACTGATGCACCCCTCAACTAATCAAACATGTCATCAATTCTAGGAATAGGGTACTGGTTTTTCACTGTCATATGATTTAACTTTCGATAGTCAACACACAGTCTTAACGACCCATCGGCCTTCTTTGTAAAAATTACAAGAGATCCCCAAGGTGACGTACTAAGACAGATAAACCCCTTCCTCTACAACTCCTAAAGCTGAACATTCAGTTCCTGGAGTTCTGTTGGTTCCATTCTGTATGGTGGAATAGAAACTGGCTTCGCTCCCGTTAGCAACTCGATCGTGAACTCGACATCCATCTCGGGTGGTAACCTCGAGTAATCTGCAGGAAACACATCTTGAAACCGATCCAACACGGGAGGAAAGACATATTGGTATCCTATATCATTGTCATCAAGCACGAGACATGCCACTCAATCTATGGGTCAATTCAAACACTGACCAAATGGTCCTGCCCGCCCTACTCGAACATCCCATTTTCCATGGAGGACATAAGGGTCACCCTCAAACAACCTAAACGATACTCTGCGATGGTAACAATCTATGTGCGCCCAATACAACACCACCCAATGAATTTCCATGATTTGGCCAAACCCTGACATATAAATAATGAACAAGTCCCACAGAAAATGATACCTACCGAATTTTAAGGCACACCCCTTCCATTGCCTGATATCCTCAATCCACACCCCCATGGAGTGTCTATTGACATAACTCCACACACCCTCTCTATAGGTAAACGAAGTGCTACTACAAGTTGAGATGAGACAAAAGAGTCCGTGGCACTTATGTCAAACAATTCACTAGAAAAATTAGAAGCTATAAGGATCGTACCTCGAACAGTCGATGGTTTAGCCTCGCCATCACCTGGTGAAAACTGAACTGCAAGAAGCTGACCTGCCCTTCTACCCTGGGCCCTAGCCGGAGTACTATGTGGTACACTGGCCTACTGGCGTGCGCGATCTGGCCCTGGATTTCCACGTCCACCACCCTTGCCAGTACGGCCCATGGAGCTCCAACTGCCTGCCTGATACATGGAAAATTATCCCATTCCCGTATCTGGTACCTACATTCCACCATCATACTCTCCCACCTCTTGACATTTCCTATATAACTTCTTCACATGTCCCATCCTGCCGCATGAACGACATTCAAATGGAGGTCGAGGATGCTGACCACGCATATTCCCCAGCCTACCGCACTGATATCCGAACAACTGATTTCCACTCTGAGAGGCATACATTCTCTTCCATCCACTTTTCAGACATCCACCATGTTGTGATCTCTCATGGCGTCGCTTACAACCTTCATTAGCTTCACCGCTCGTCTGTCCCACTGAAACCACAAGCCCACTACCTGAAGCTCCCTTCAGGTTTCCTTCCGAGATCAGTGCTTGATCTACTACCTATGTGAACCTCTTCAAGCGGTAGATGTTTACATGTGAACTAATCTCATGCCTCATCCCATCCTAGAAATTCCTTGCTACTGCTACCTCATACCCTACTAAGACCGGGACAAAGCATCTCAAATCAGTGAAGCGACTAGCATTGTCCATCACTAATAGTGATCCCTGAGTTAGGATCATAAACTCTATAGCCCACTCCTGTCTCATGGTATTTGGGTCGAAATGCTCCAGAAACTTTTCCCTAAAAACCATCCACGACATTCCCTCAACCTACTCGATTTGAGCCTAAATGTCCCACCAATGCATATCCTGGCCCTGCATCATATAAGCGGCCAACTTCACTCACTTTTGAACAGGGGACTCCAGATGGTTTAGTATCATCTGGACAGACTCTAACCAGAACATCGGTGGTTCTGGCCCACCCTCTCCAGTGAAGGTCAGAGGGTGCTGCAACTAGAACTCCCTGGTCAGCTCAATCATACTCTGTGCAGCCCGCCCTGGGTCCCGATCCATCATCTTCATAAGGTGATCCATGTTGTACTAGAACTTGTCTTCTTTACCATCATTGATCGCCACATTTTCTTGCTCCTCTACTGGAGGAGTGTTCTCAGCAACATCCTCACATTGCCCAACTGGTAACCATCATCGTGGTGGCATTTCTCTACAATGCCAAGCACGAGATTTTAGAACGCATACCATAAACTTTCATGACTCCATCCAAATCTTTTTACTAGCAACAACAACCCATTTTCATACACTAACCCAACAACATTATTTTCAATTTTTTTCAAACCCTATTTTTTTCATTAAACATCATTTACCCACTTGTTTTATTTCATTCTTCTCATTATTTCTTGGTTTCATGATATGCATGATGCACCCTACTTTCCTGCCTCACACACCCACCCCATGCGTGTTCCTATCAAAATGCATGTCACCTATCTCCCTAGGTGCCTAAAAATGATGAATGAATGAAAATACACGTGCCGTTAAGGCCATGAACCAAATGTCATAAACAGTCACATCAAACCACATGTGTATCACCCAACGGTGAAATATCATCAACTATAACAAAAAAAAACAATGAACAACAATTCCCACCCAGGGTGACTAGGGATTTCCTTCATACATGAGTCACCTACTCCCAAGCACAAGCTCATTACCAAGGCCTGACACGTCGAATCCCTTGGATACCAATCCCAAATAACAAGACCTCAAAGAAGGAGAAGGATGACCTCCTCTGATACAACATGTAAAGACCCCAACATGGAACCCACTAAACTGGTGCTCTGAGCTGGGTGTTTACAGGACCTTAAGCGCACCTACCCATATGCCAAAGGCTGCCGACTAGCAGCGGGGGTCTTTGTAGTCAAGTGGGGAGACTATAACCCCTTTTAATCAGTGTAAGCCACAATGTAATAAACGAAATAGCAGAAATTATTACCAAAAAACAAGGAACATGTATAAAAAACATTTCCAACAGAAAATATTCCATGTGATAGTACAAGTGAAAAAGTGAACAAAGCCAAAAATAAAAACAACAACCAAATCCTTAAAATGGCCCCGAATCCTAGTCTGAATCCTCCACCAAGTGATACCGATGTCCACTCACTATCTAGAAAAGAACTTTTCCCTTCCCCTGACATGAAAACATTATGTCCTCTCGGGTACCCAACGGTGGGCCGAGCAGGGTGTGAGTACAACTCAGTAGGCCACCACCAACGATGTCTACAAAATATCCAGTATGAAAAGGTAGTGCATGTAAAAGGAATATGAATGATAATTTCCAAATAATTAATTAAGGTTCCATTAACAAGTTCTGAACCAAGTCATTACCATTCCATTACCATTAATTTTTTTACCAATTATCATCACCTACCATTTGTCACATTTCAATGGGTTAAACACATACATTATGTTACATGGTTCTAAGTCCAACAATCACATTCAAGATGGTAAACACATCGTTATCCCATCTCACTATGACTAACCCCTCTTTGCAACCATAACCTCAACTCCAAGCCTTAGTTCGGGTGGATGGAACCCTTAGGAGAATAGACCCTCAGTCCCCTTTCCTAACCCGTGCATTTTGGGTGGAGTTTAGAACCTCAGTCTTAACTCGACCTGTGGGCGTAGATCCTAAAGTCAGACCCTACTCTACGAATCCATGTGCATATGCTTATATATAAGTAACCATCAACCATCCAAACCATTTCCCTTAGGCAAAAACTATTTACCATAACCCACATGGGAAACCACATCATGCCTTAACCCATTAACACATTACAATTTCACATCATTTAACTGTTCACCCAATTCCCATGTGTTATGCCTATCTAACTAAGCATTCAACATTAAACCCATAATCTATCCCATTATGGTATTTAATCAGTTTACTCATTAACCCATTTAACCAGTTCACCATTCCCATGAATCAACCACTTAACCCATTCCACTTTAACCCTTAGGTTATTGCCAAGTCTAGGTGCATCAGTTAACTTCTATTCCATGTTCAACCAACCATGACAACATATTTATCTAGGGCTATAAAATTCATTACAACAAGGTCACTCGTTTAATATCAATCCCTAAATCCGAGAAAAGTCAGAACAACCCATTGATGGCCCCAATCAGGTCAATTCTATCCCAACACATCACAAATGGATTGTGAGGGTTCCCATTTGACATTATAAACACAATTATTACTAAATATGCTAAGGTTATTCAAAACATAACCAAAGGAAAGTAAGAACACAATTAAACATTCACAAATACCCAAATAACGATGGGATATCACTTGTAGACCACCTACCTCGAAATCATAGTTGAACGCACTCTGAATCATGTCCTTAGACCTCGATCCAACCAACCTTTGGGGCATAAAACTAATTCTCACCCAAAATCTAGGGTCTTAGAGATTCATAATGAGAGGGAGAGAAGATAGAAACCCTAAACCAAAAAGTGAAACAAGGATTGGATTAGCCTTACCCCGAGCTTTGATCTGCAACCAACAACACCAAAAATGCCTTGGAGTCAATGGTGATCGGTCACTTGGAGCCTTTGGGAGATTTGGATCATGCCTAGGGTGGATATGGAGGGAATGAGAGGAAATCTCGAGTGGGGTTTTAATGCCTGGAGTGGAAAACATGTAATTTTTTTACAACGTTAAGTGGCCGCATGGTTTTTCTGCACGGTTTGGAAAATCGTGCGCATGACACTGTCTAGAGGAGGAGGGGTCACACAATTTTTCCGCACGATTTGGAAAACTGTGTGCATTCTTCTGTCCGGAGGAGAAAGGGTCGCATGGTTTAGCCTGGGCAGGACACATTGTTTGATTGGTCATGCGTAGGCCATGTGCCCTGTCCTGTCTTGCCCTGATTTCCTTTCTTCTGTGCCCCAAGCCCCTGGAACACCCCCCAATGCCTCTCACACTTTCAGGAAACATACCATGAAGCCTGAAACAAGGTATTCAACCAAAACATAATGAAAACATACCTTTAGAAAAAACTGGGATCCTACATAGAACATTGATCAGGGAGAGAAAATCCTGACCGACGACCGCTCTCCCTCTTCATCAATGATCATTGTAGGGGTTGTTGTTTTGATTTTTTCCCCTATTATTTTATTTGACGATTAATGAAGATCAAACCAATGAACAGGTTGACCTACAAATTAATTGTTATTGTTAGAGGGTCTTTTTTTGGGTTTTATTTGTGAGAATCAATTATTACATCTTTTGATCCATATTATGATTTTCTCCATTTTATTCTTCTAATAGGACCAGATCAACATTGTGATGAATGGTTGAATAGGTTCATTCCTTGATTTTTTATTTGATTCTCTTCCACATTTTCACCTTTCATTCTCCATGTTATATGTGTGGTTATGAAAAGAAGATTGTTTCCCGTCCATTTTAAAATTAAATGATCTAAAATTGGAGATCTGTCATCGTGACGTCATAGAGTAAGTGCATCAAAATAGAAAATTTTGGATCTACATGGATTTGTGGAAATAGTTCTTTGACCTTTCCTTTCACAGATGATCGATACTCATTTTTCAAGCCAATATGATGCCTAAAACATACTGAATCAGAATTCTCCATGATGGGATGCCCCTTGATATTAAGGTTTGATGATAATGAAAGGCCGGATCGAGGGACCGAAGTTCACCTGAGGAAAGCCCAAGAAGGACATTGATTCAGGAAATTATTTAATAACACATTGTGTAATCCGAAGAACATAGTGTTTGGGGATGGCTCTATGATGACAAGGGTTTTGCAATATGGGGAAGGATGACATGGCATGTGACCACTGTCACATGTTAGGTGGGTCCTTACATGGGACTCCACATTTATCTCAGATAATACGATGACATGGGGTGGAGTACATGACATGTACTCCACTGCATGACCAGACAAAGCTAGTTACGCGGGTTACCCATTGTACTGGTAAACGATAAGGCACACATGGTTCAAAACCATGTATGGGAACATGTACCTCAAATATGGAGTGGACCCAAAATAATTGGAAACCATGTGTTACTATCACCATATGCCATGTATTTTATTTTACACTACATATCTTCTAACCCAGTGTGTAGCACACAGGTGGTACCCAAAGTCAGGGGACGTGACGTGTGACCTTTCTTCATGTAGTGTACTCTCTTATACATGGCATGATCTCCTTTTCCACCATTCCTTACAATAGTTTAGTTTGGGTTTGTTCCCCCTTTAATCAATCCCCTAAATTTCATGTATCATTTCCATCCATATGATTATTATCCCTTCAGCATGACATTCTGGATAGAGACATAATCCCTCCGAGAGGGCCATAGTGAGATCTTATACCATTTTTTGGCCTTACATAGAGTCTGGTATCATCATTACCAAACATACATGACTCTGATCCTATAAATAATATATGAATCTAGATGAGTCATGGTATATTCCCAGGACCTAGAAATGATCCTCATCTCGGTATCGTGATGTTTCCCTACTCAGGAGTGAGTTCTCCCAGAATGATTGTATCTATTCTCTTATTAGATCTATCAATGTGTTTATCACTATTGTGAAAATTCTAGACCAACATAATACCCAGACATACATCATCAAAGATATCAGACTTGTGGTGTGAGTAATCCCAGCTGAGTGGTTCATGGTATCTTAGAATTGAATAGCTAGTGTTGGTATGTCGTCTTTGTGACCTACATCAAGACTATATGACAGGGATTCAAGAATATCTAGATATGATTCTCATCTAATATGTTCTTTAGAGAAATACTTTATATAGATAACTATACCTTTACTTTTTGTATTTTTTTTGGATTTCAAGGTCCTCTATTGAGTATTGTTATACTCACCCATGCACGGGCTTCCCCCACATGTGTCATGTCTTCTTCCGATGATCGACCTGTTGATAGAGTCTAGGGAGGACCAGGATTAGACTGAGCATAGTGAGTCCCCATTACAAGCCTAGGTATTCCTATGGCTACAAGCAGCATTGCCAGTACATATTTCTTTTGTACAGGTTGGACTTTATAGTTTGAAGTCTCCTTCATTTGGTGGACTTGTATTCTATCATAGTTTATTGTCTACAATTTAGTTTTGATTGTACTCTATTTGTTGGGTTTAGTTCCATGAATTCATTTTTTCCCTTAGTGGATTTACATTTCATAATTTGTGGGCTTGGAGATGTGTTTGTGTGTACAAGTATATAGGCAATGACACCCATGATTGTAATATGACTACTCGGTGGTAGTCACAAGCCCTTGACCTATTTTAGGTAGCTATGGGGAGTTACAGCACGTTCCCCACTCTGATGGTTCCTCAAAAAGTCACTCAAATGTATGAAGAAATAATTAAATTTTGGATAATAAGGGACTCGGGCACATAAATGTCAATGGAAAATAAATAATCTTTTCAAAATGATAGATGAAATGAAGGGAGTTCCCAATACACTACCCATTGAACAATACGTCAACTAAAAGGTAATTGAGTAATATATAAACTAGTACACCAAAACAAATGTATCATGGAAAAATGGACACCAAAAACCATTTTTAAATGGGTGAAAGAAAAAATAAATTCCATCACCAATATTAGGGTGGAGAAATAAAATGAAGTAGTGTATGTTTCACTGAATATTAACCCAGTGAATGATAATGTATTATTTGATTAAGGATATATAAGTTCTATTACATCCTAAAATATTTATAATATAATTGAATATCATCATCTATAAATTGATGGAATGATATACAAGAAATACCCTAATGATGTAATCCCTTCAATCCAAGTGTTATATCCTTTCCCTATTTACCTAATTGTGTACTTTTTTTTGAAAATAATATAATTCACCCCTTAGTAAAACTTTATGAAATTATAGTAATGTATTAGATCTCATTATATAGGTCTCACAACTATGAATTAATAAAAATGATATCTCAATCAATATCATAAAACCAACCCATCCAGCTATAAAAAATGAAGCATGTTTAGGAATATCTATTTTAAAATATGTCACTGGAATGGGTGATGATGCCCAATAAAAGAAAATATCCTATGGAAATGGTTGACAAAAATGTTATCATTATCTTTTATCACATATCTATTATTCGATATTGTATTTTTTAATTCCAAAAATAATATCATATCCATCCATTATATCATGTGGTAAACTATTCAATTTAACACAATCCTGGTATGTAACCTATATACTAGAGCCCCTATATGACGCCCCTAAAAGAATTGAAGGGGTAAGGGATGAAAATGTAAGGAAATATTTATAATGTTTTAATATTAAATAAAGAAACGAATTAGCTCTTCTATATGATTTTATTCATGATAAATGTTTTATTAAAAATTATTTAAATAGATTACTGAGATCATATAAAGATTATATAAGACAACATGTTTGTACAAAAAATATTTCATTTACTTTTTTATAAACATTTAGGAACTCAATATTTAAAAAAATATATATTTATTTTGGATATCATTTACTAAATGTGATGATGGAAAATATTCAAAATACACCTTTTAGACAAAATAAGGGAAGTATAATTTCATTGTGATAAAATTTGGACATACAAATTCCACAATAATATGTGTAAACATGATGGTTGTAGTCCTTAGTTGCTACCTCAAAAAAATGGGGATATTTATTTATGAAATTCTCATATACTATATAGTAAAATGGACATGATGATTATGTAAAAATTATTTGAAATACATAATGGAAGTTTATTTTGAACCCATAGTTTTGAAATTAATAATTATGTTTATTGAAAATAAAAATCTTTTGGAATATGATCAGAATAAAAAGAATTAATGTGGGACCTTTCTAAAAAAGGTAGCCGAAAAATGGTCTCAGATCATATGTTCTATAATTATTAATCATTTTACTATATTTTATGGGTATTATCGATGCATTGTGAGATGTTTATAATGATTTTATATCATTTATTAAAATTTAAAATGAAAAGGGGTAATGTTTTTATAGATATCTGTATATGAATGAAGGTTTAATGAAATCATGGATAAAATTGCGGATATAATCTAGTTTTCCTTAAGTAGACAATGGGTTTTGATATAAAATAATTCATTAAATAAATTAAAAGGATGTATATACATTGAAAATGATAAATTAATAGCCTATGTCCAATAAAAATTAAATATCCATAGGATAAAATACCTCAGTCTTGATTTGGAGTTAGAAAATATTTTCATTTTCACGAGATTCTACATACATAACCTCTATAGAGGTATATATGACATATACATAGTTTACATGAGTTTAATGTATATATTCACATATAAGTAGATGGAAAAGAATGAATTTTGATGATAGGAGTTGACTAATGATTATTACTTCTTAATAAACAATCATTTATGAAGAAAACAAGGTAGTTGATGCTCTTATAAAAAAATAACCTAATATAATCTCTATAATGGGGATTCAAAAATTCTATTTTTCATGGATATGAAATGTATGGAAATAAAAATATTAAAGGAACAAACTTTATAAAATAATTACTCAACCATATTCCAAAGTAAAAATCTAGATGAATCCAAGAGATGATTTAGTTCTTAAAAATATGGTGATTTAATCAAATAATATAAAGAATTATGAATTAATATTCATCAAAAATGAAGTTAATATATTTTTCACTAGAATCATCATTAAATAATAATATTTGATATATAATGATCTTTTAGATGGATTATATTACTTTTATTTATCTATCCATCCTAGAATAACCAAAATTATCCAAATATTAAAGTGAAATATTGGTGGGAATACATAAATAAAGGGATTACGGAGTACACATCAATGTTCTTAATATGGAATCATTATAAATTAGATAATATAAATACTAAAGGGACAATGAAATACATTCCCATAAGTACATGGAATTGAGTGAAAATCACTCCGGAATTGATCATCACATTATAAAGGTATATAATGAAAACAAATCCATATGGGCTGGGGTGGATCGACTCACCGATACCAATAAATTTATATTTATTGAAGAAGATTTATCACTCAACCAATATGTAATGATATATATTAACTAGTCTTGAAGATTTATGGGTATCCACAGGCAATCATTTGTAATTATGATCCGTGTTTTAACATTATGTTTTAGATGAGTTTTCTATAGTGATTGAGTACAAAGTTAATGTTTAACACAATTGACCACCAGTAGACTGATTTACTATATAAAAGGACCATATATACTCTTGAATATATTATTATATAGTATTAAATAAATTTCAGGGGATATTTTTATCAATGTCTTCACATCATTGAGTCCATATATAATATTAGTTACCAATCATTTATTAATATGTCCACATATAGGGATCTTTATTAGAAGAGATGTTGAGAAATAATAATACATCGATGAAATTGGTGAACAAATATAATATTATTCAAACATGTACATGAAATTATAGATAATGTTCAAACTATGCAATGAAAATGTATTTTTCATAACTATTAACGGATTAGCTATACTTGATGTCATTGAAGAGTCTTATTGTTTGAAGTTAGTGATAATTGTGATTATTTTATTATAACTACAAAAGAGAGTAAGTAGGATTAAAAAAATTTATGATTATCCCTAGATACGTTGGAGCCTTTATGATCCTTGACCACCAAAGAGATGATTCTTATCCACTTACACTGCAAAAAAACCATGATCATTTGAATGATGTATACTATGTATCTCTCCTAAGGAAGTATTTACATGATCCATAATATGTACTAAATTAGATTATGGTGTAACTATTTAATGAGCACTATTATGATGGAAAATAAATGAACATTTTCGACCATGTTGGAAAATTTATATGTTACATGATTACTCTGATTTTATAATAATTTAATAAAACCCTATGTATGAAGGGAAATCATTGGAATATGAGAATAAAATGAAAAAATGTACCCATATTTGTACCCAAAATAATACATGAGTACAGATTCAATGGATATGATTTTTAATGGGGTAAAAAAATAATGAAAAAAATTTAAATATATAACCTTCCTTCTTAATATTCATGTTTTTGATATTAAAGAATGTTCTATAGTATTAAAACATGTAAAATATATATTAAAAAATAACATTGAATAATTTAATCATGTTAGAACATTAAATATTGAGAGTAAATAGTCTCTATAAAACTGAATGTATTAGAATTGGACAGTAAACATAAAGAAATACCAATATATAGATATTGATATTTTAAATCATCAAAATCGCCAAAAAAATAACACACACTTGAAAAACAATGTAAGAAAAACATAATTGGTAATATAATCATTAATTTGAAAATGATGACTATAAAAAATTGATTATAATTTAATATGATATGAATAAAAGGAAATGTGAGGTATTATTTGAAGCCTAAAACAGTTATTATTGCTGAATGTATTACCCAACCACTATGAATATTAACCAAACCAATTATCATAGAAACCTGAGCATTGAAATTTTAATTTAATTACCAGAGTTGCAACTTGACCATTATAATATAAAATGATATATATATATATATATATATATTATACCGTGATTAAATAAATTAAATATAAATATTTTAATACCAAAAAATATATATTAAATTTATAAACATAATGAATATATATTTTCATATTTACAGTGTATTGTAATATATTGTGTAAAAATCAAAAACCGTTATTTGAATAATTCAAATTGATACAAGAATGTTTTCATGATTTAGTCAATTTTACATTGGGAATAAAAAGGTAAAAATTAAGTAGGAGTTAATTTTTTATAATTTTCTAATGACATATGAAAGTTTAGTTGAATAGTAAAAATATAGTTTATGAAAATATTGATTCTTACAATGTTAGATTAATGTAATAAATAATTAAATAAAGATAAAAAATGGATTTATCAACCAAAAATATATTTAAATAGATAAAAACTCATTTAAGAGTATTATAATAAATTTCTAATTGTGAAGAGTAATTTTAAAATTATAAAAAGTAATGGATGCCATAAATATATTTTAATCATTTTTTTCTTCATTTATATTGTATAAAATAATTAACTATGTTTTTTAATGCTTATGATTCAAAAAATAATATAATTTTACTCAAATATTATTAATAATGTGAATTATGTCCACTATTTTATGTTCTATTTTTGGAATAATAATTTAATAAATATTTTATCCCGAAAGTACACCTCCTATCAAGTATAATTATCTCCTTATCTCACCTTAGAAAATCACATCAAAATAATTTATATTATCCCATCATATATCCAATTAATTATTCTATTAATACTCATATTATCCTTATTCATGCTCCGGAATCATTCATCCCCAATCCATTAAGGCATTAATTCTATAGTTTGGGAGTAATCATCAATGATGATGTAGAATAATAATCCTCTTCCATTGACTTTTTTCATTACAATATCTGATTTTATTTTATTTTTACATTATCCTCAAAATTTAAATTACATATATAAAAATTTATTATTTTAGTTTGATACAATATATATACTTTAATCCATTCAGAATATATATATAGCCTCCCCCTACTTTTTGACACGTCCCGTTATTGGTCAGTTTTATCCACAAATGATGGAATTGATTATTCTATAATAATCACAAACATGAGGTGTGTTTAGTGTAGAAAATATATAATATATTAATACATAAATTTTTAAATTTTCATTCATTGCAAGTTAATATTACTAATGGATTAATATTAATGAATCAAACCTATAAAATCAAGATGTAAATGGGAAAATTCAATTAAACATGTTAATAAGTTATTCACGATTCCAAAAAAAGCAATAAAAAAATAAAAATAAATATAATTGATCAATAATGAAAACATTAATATAATATAATTTTTTATTATGGTTTTTTATAAAATAATAGAGTTCTTCAAATAAGTGTATATAAGGATTGGAGACTATAGAATATAAATATTTTCTTTTGCATTCATCATCTTTTTATATGTTTTTTCGAACATGATTACTCTATATCACTTATAAATAAATTATAATAATATGTACATTTTTTTGGTGGATAGACATTTTGTTAAAATGTTTTGGATAAATGATAAGAAACTATCTTGTTTTTTATTTCATACATTTTCTCAAAACATTATTTTATTCTTATTAGGAATATTATCCTATATTCCATGGAATACAATATTTTCATTATTAATGATATAATTAAACATATATGATTATACCTTTAATTATTCTTCTATGGTGCCTTCTTGTTTTATTCCTGGATATAAGCCTCATGAAACCATTATTACACATATTATTTTATCATGGGTTTATTTGATGATTATGATAAATGAATGTTACCATTCTATGTGTCATGTATGCTTATGAGCCTTTTATCATGTGAAAGGGGAGACAGGATTTCTATATCCCTCCATTGTATTGCGTAAATTGATATATCTCATATTTTTATATAAATTATGTAAGAAAATGATGATATCATTTTTTAATATCCAAGTAGAATAGATTTTACATAAATTTTATATATGTACATGACACTATGATTTCTAACATTAAATATGTGGAAATTATATACAATGGTAATGATGTTCCATTATAATTTATATTACTCATTTCATGTCCCCAATAAATTATTTCCACATGTTTATGATGGTTATCTTATGGACAGGATATGATGATGATGATTATAACTACCAATGTCTATATTCATTCAAGCCTCATTAAGCTTCGTTATTATCCATTCCCATAATGTAATATTATATGCTCCATTATTTGGTATATATATATATCCATGAAATTAAACATACGATAGATATTAAGATATTTTATAATATGTATTTCAAGATGGATTTAAAATAATGATTATTTTTCATATAAATTAATGTATTATGAACCTAGTTTTTTTCAAAATACTAAAAATATCAGTTTTAGGTATTGATATTATAAAAGAAATTTTTCATAAAATATTTTTGAAATCACGTATATAATATGAGGGTTGGTAAATAAATATTTTAGAAGCTATTTTATATTCATGGTGAAATAATGTCTACCATAGAAGAAGAACTATAATGATCTGATTAAAAATATGTAAAAAAGATTGTAATTTTTGTATATTTGTATGTGGATGTAATCATTCAATATCAAAAAATTAGTTGTTGTATAAAATAAAATTAATAATTTTCAGATAAATATATGAATCCAAAAAGATTAAATATGATTTTTTTATAGGAAGAGGTTCTTCGATATATTAAAAGTTTTTTTCAATAGCTATTTTGTATTATCTACACATATTTCATTATTGAATGAATATAATAATCAAAAATATTATTTTATTATTAGAATTAAAAGAATATATTTTTTATTATTATTAATCTAGAAGATTTTTTTCATTTTTTAATATAGAGAATTTATGAAATTCTTTTAAAAATTATAATAATTATTTATATACTTAAAATAGAAAATTTTGAATTTCAAATAAATGAAAAAACTAAATTACATAACAAAAATATTTCCTGATTATGGTTTTTTATTTACATGGTAATTTGAAGTATATGATTATAAAAATTTATATCAATAAGGTTATTTATAATCATTTAAGTTAAACCCGTAGATATATTTATCACTTGATTACATGGTAAATTGAAAAATAAAAATCTTATTTTCAAAATAATAACATATGTAAATATTTAATTATTTTTTCACTTAATTGTTTTTATACAATTTGAAGTGTAATATATAATAAATTATCATTAATATTCCATTTTTATAATTCATAATTGATATTTATATGTACACTTAATGAATGAATTTAATATTTCCCTATGATATTTATGGAATATAAATGGGAATTACAAAATCAAAATAGTAAAATGTTATAGATAATTTATCAGAACTTGATGAAGAACATAATAAATATTCTTGTAATGATTATATTAAAATATGTGAGATAATATTTAACTAAATCCATATCTTTTTAGACATGGTGAGACAACTAATGAGTCATATATGCCATTTATTTTCTATAACACTAACCGGTTTTGATATGTGTTGTCATCAAAACAAATTCTATGTGTTTAAGTGGTTGTGATACATGAAATAGTGAACTAAAATGATAAATTCTGTATTTAATTATTCTAGAATATCATAATATATAATTATGTATAATATAATATAATCAATGGAAACATAATCCAAAAAATTAGAAAAGGAATAAAATGACATGTAATTGAAAATACTAAATTGTTGAAATTTTCATCATCATGATTATCCATTATGGTCGTACCTCAAGTGATAACTTTAACATAAATCCAACATGTTATAAATATGAAAACCCATTGAAAATGAAATTAAATTATTGTACAAATTATTTTATATATGAATGTAATACTAATAATTGTAATGCAGTATAACCATTATAAGTATGGATATTTTATATATTTTTGTTCGATATACATTTTGTTGATATACTTGTCTCAAATAGGTACATTGAAATTGTGCAATTTTGAGTAATGAATTAAAAATAACTTATTATAATAAATAATGTTGGAATAAAAAAATTGAATAATTATTAGATTTCATTTCATATAAAATTAATTATATTTATTTGTGACAAATTATTATTATTAATAATAATAAATAATGTTTTGATGTTTTAAAATAACAAAGAAACATATAAATAAAATTTTATTGATAACATTGAATTGTAATTTGGAATGAAATTATTTTTAATATGACATTGTTAAAATCATTTAATGTTTAAAAGGGATAGTTCTCAATGAATTTTTTTCTATTTGTTGTGGATTTTTATCCCAACAAATGAAATTTAAATTTTTAAAGGATTATTATTTTAAAATGTAATGTTTTATTACATAGATATATATATTTACACTCATTAAATTATTAATTGAAATTAAATAGTATTAAGAGAACATAATATTTTAAAATCCATTTTTGTATATTTTTCCCCTATATAATTAATATATTCATTTGAAATTTAATTTATTATATTTATAAATTAAAATAGATTAAATTGATTTAAAATTCAAAATCTGGGCATCAAAATTAGATACGTGGGTTCATTATATTTTTTATAATTATATATTACCAAGTTGGAATGTTATGTATCATATTAAAGAAAAATTGAGGTTAAAGGGGTAAATTTTTCAACAAAAGGAAAAAATATCTCATCATTTTTAGTAAATTGTTTTTGTGACGTTATTCAAGACCATATCAATTATTTTTCCAAATTGGATCAATTTTCCATATGATGTTTTTTCCATAAAACATAGAGAATGAGTATTCATAAAAATGTCACTTCGAAATTACCAATAAAAGGGCCCCTCTTCCCTAAAAACCAAACTTTTAATTTAGTTTTATTATAAATCACGGATTATGAACCCTCTCCAAAAGTCATTTTCATTCATTTGGTATCGTATGGTATTCTGAACATGGTATAAATAATTCATTCTGATGGTTGGACCCCATTTTCATATGGAGTGAACTCATCTATATAAATATGTAGTTCATCATTATATTTTTCAAAAACTCGTCATATCATCTTATATTAGAACGATGAAAAAATGGTATTTAAAAAGTAGCTTATTATTATCAATGGATTAAACCAAACTTACTCATCATGGATTATATTCTCACAATCCATACTCATACCATTAGAAAAATAATCATGGGACTACATAAATATTTGAAAAAAATTACTGCACATCCTAGAATAATTTGGTATGGATGAAATTTTACTTAAATAATGGTGAATGGAATTTTCATTACAATACAAGAATGAGACTATCAAAATTGCATATACCAGATGATGAATGTAAACAAAAATAAACATATTTGTTAGTATCAGATTATTATAATTGATGAGTATAATAATGTAATACATGCGAATATGTTGCTTAATGAATTGTGATTATTATGGTCATAATTATTAAACTATAGGTTGGAAATATATTTTTTAAATATACAGTAACACAAAGGCTTCCATTTCTAATCCTAGTGTGAAACCATTCTCAGTCTGAGAGAAATCCTTTCTATATATGGTTATTTGTTTCATGAAATTGAATATAATATATCTTTTTACCCTAATTTATTCACTTATACAATGTTTATTTTTAGTGTTTACATGTATATTTAACATTTTACATCACATTGGTTTATAATTTAGCTGAATATATTATTTTATGTAATTTTAATATTATCACATATTTTAAGTCAATAAAATGTATTCTCAATGTATATGACTTTCATATGTCTTTTTGGATATCTTTATTCATACATATATGGTTTTTGTTTTAATTTTTTTTAAGATTAAATTATTTAACAAAAATTTGAAAGATATGTACATTACTATTTTCAAAATAATTATTTTTCAAATATTTTAATCATTTTTATTTAAAAAACTCATTTCCTAGGATTCATGATTTTGTAATTTATTTTATAAATAATTTATTTTAATTTTTATAAAATATTGGATTGGAATTTGTTTTATATTAAAAAATAATTTTATTAAAAAGTTTAAGTTCATTAGTTAAAATTTTACAAAAAAATTAATATTTGTCTATTCTATTTTCCATTTTTTCCAATATATTGTCATTTTTTATTTTTAACTATTAATTTTCTATAATGATACCATTATATATATATATATATATATATGTAGGTATTATTTTCTTTAATTATGGAAAATTTCATAAATCCCATTTCTTTCTAGATGATTAAATAAAATATAATGGATTTATTAATAATTTCATATTCACATGGCACACATATGCATTGTTTTTCATTATTTGATGAGTGAAACTAGTATTATATATCCATCTAATATAATGGGTTACAATTTATATATCATTATATAATATTAATATTAATTTAGCTATGCTAATAAAATTATTTTATTCGAATTGGGAGTGATCCCAATCCAGTATTAGACTTTATCCAATATATGTTGATGGTTTTGTAAGTGTGCCTTGACATAAGAAAGTATTTTATATTATTTAGAATGTGAAACATTATAATTTTAAATTTAATTTATAATATATAGTAATATTTAATATCCACAAGGATTAATATAATTGTCTTATGATTTAATATGGCTATGTATCATTATTCCTGTTATTTCGAAAGGCTCATGTGATCATTCATGAATTATTATAATGGGCCATACATTTTATATATAGATATTATATATAAATATAATAATATATATGTCATTACATAAAATAATAATTACAAAACCTTATAGGTTTAGCTTCATTAGAAATGCGGAAACAAAAACGGCTGATTCTTAAAACATCTACATGGTTTCTTTTTTTCCTCCGTTAGAATAAACATTTTTAACATTCTATAATTAATAAATATCTTCAAATACCCAAGGAAAGGGACATATGAAAGGGTGATCTAAAATAATTATTAAGGTTAAATAAGGTAGATATCAATAATACCCTAATAATATGTCATACAAACATAAAATGAATTTGATAATTATATGATGCATATAAAAAATCATGATATTATGTAATGGTATAAAAATAAAAATTTCATAATGAATCAAATAAATTATTCTATGATACCATAACATATTAGATGGAATTTTGGAATACATATAAACATAAAAAAATGAACATATTATTCAATAATTAGTTTCATGACCATCCTGTTGGAAAAATTTGATAACTGAATCAGGAACCCTCTACGTTCCGACCCTATATTATTGAACCTAGTCGACTCATAATTCTATTACTATCAACTTCATGAGATATAAATCATTACCCAATGCCTTATATAGAGATATAAGTCCTAGATATAACATAATTAAATCCCTAAAAATGTGTTATACATGAACATTATTTATTCACCATATCAGAACCCATAAAATGAAATGGATTTCATAAACATTATTCCATCATAACACAACCCATGAAAAAGAAATAGGTTTCACAAATATAATTCCATAATAAATATTAAAAAATAAATGAACGAATAGGTATAATAATCTTGAAAAAATATCCCCAATAAACCATAACTAATATAAAAAAATTTACTTTGTAAATGGGAAATAATCTTGATTTACCACTTAAATATAATTTTGAGAAAAATATCTCATTTCTTTTGAAAATGTTTTCATTTCATAATATTATGTAAAATTTCAATGAAAAATATTTTTCATAGAAACTTTTCATTTAACATTGTAAGATAATATTCAAGGAATTATGTTTTTATGAATGCCAAACCACTGTTCACACCGTATAAGTTCAATTAAAATTCATTTCATACTTTTATAGAAAAAGTGACAATGTATATTATTTGGAAAATAAATGAAATAATATTTTAGAATCATTTTGAAAGAATTAACACATGGTTAAAAATAACATTATAATTTTTAGAATAATATTTAATATATTATTCTGAACTTTTTTTAAAAACATCAAAACGGCCGACAAA
The DNA here is from genome assembly GCA_963277665.1 of Viscum album. Lineage (NCBI taxonomy): Eukaryota > Viridiplantae > Streptophyta > Magnoliopsida > Santalales > Viscaceae > Viscum > Viscum album. The sequence continues at coordinate 1,295,539,827 of OY728128.1, read as the reverse complement.
TATTTCCCAAATGATATATGCATATAAAAAATCATGTATAATAATGATATTGGGAAACAAATCATTAACATTGGATCGATTACCTTTGTACATATCGAAATGTCCTATATAACATTTTAGTGGTTGATATTAATTTATAACATAACCATTTTCATATTTATTATATCATATAAGATCATATTATATAACTTTATAACTCTTTTGTTAGTAATATTTCATTATTCTCATTCTATTAGGTATTAATTGTGTCATTTTCCTATTTGTGTTTTACTATATATGTCACAGTTCTTATTCATAGTATATTATTTAGTCATATCTAGAATGATATCGGGGTAATATTTATCCAATTTATTTATTATATTAAATTATATAATGATTCATGAACGATGAACATGGAAAATGGATTGCATCATGTCATGGAGATGGTAAGCCCTACTTATGCCTGAGCCATGGTATCATTTCCAAAATATAAAAATGATATAGAAGAGGGTGATATATTAATTTACAGAGTCAAAAAAATCATATTTATTACAAAAACAATATATATATATATATATATATATATATCTGTGTTTGTTATTTTCACCATTATATCCATAAAAATAATATGTAAAAACAAGAGATTACACCACATCATTCAAATGGTGTGATGTAAGTATGAAGGTGCAATGCTTATGTTGTTTATATAATTTACTAAATATATAATAACTTTTTTCAATAACAATTATTACAAATCATAATATATGATATAATGTATTTATTACATTATAATTGAAACTTTTTGTGAAGAGGATGTAGAAGTAGAAATAACAATGATAGTGTTGTTAAACACAATTACCTCTTCTTCGAATAACATATTCTAGATATCCCCATAGGGGCATTATGGTATGTATTTAAAGAAGAAACTAATCTCTACAATGTATATATATAATTTTATATGTGAAATATTTATGAGAAGGTATGCCATTAAGAAGAAATGAGATGTGATGAATTAGGGGAGAAGGTTTTTTCTTGATTAATTAATGTGAGGGGTACTTTTTGAATTCTATTAAAATATTAATTTATATTTAAATCCAAATCCATCCAAGATGACATCTATTCTAATATAATATTATATAGTGTTTTAATATCATCAATCATTATATTATAGATAATATTTCGGTAATAATTAAAAAATTAACGATTTATAACATTTTATACAATAACATATTTGATCAATTTTTATAGATGAATTATTATTTTTTAAAAATTTAATAAAATATTATTTTTAAACGTATCATTTTGGTTAATTTTCTTAGAGTTCATTTCTTCGAATTTAAAAATATAAAGAAAACAAATTAAATTTTATAAAAATACTTTATAATATCTTTTTTCATTCATGGAAATATAAAGAATCATTTTATCACATTAATTATGGAATATTATAAATATTATAATATTTCTAATAACATTTATTTGATATTTCAATTAATATTATAATTTCTACCTGAGAATTTTCTAATTATTTAATAGAATTATTTTTCACTGAAAATTAAAAATAAAATACCGTTCAAAAGGTAAAGATTCTAGATTTTATAATAATATTTATAGTCAAATATAACTTTTAGGTAACCTTATAATAAAAATTATACAGTATTTTAAACAAAAATGTGATGTCTTTATATTTTTTTTACATAAAATATTATAAATGTCATAACCGCATCTATGTGTCCCCAAAAGATATAAATAATTTTACAACATGAATATATCATTATTAAGTAAAATTTTTAGTTTTATATAGTTTCATTACATACCTTTTCCCCATGTGGACACATAAGGGATACAAAAGATAAATAAAGTTACATTTTGTGACATTCATTGATTTTAATATTATATAACTCGTTTTCATGGTAAATTGTTGATTAAAAAATATGATTTCAATTCCTATGTATTAAGGGTAAAAATTTATTCTTAAAATATTGTTTTGGTTGATTTTAAAGGTATTTTATAGTCCTAAACATTTATTTGTAATGTAAATTAAATTATATACCATTTATTGTTGTAACAAAATTTTCTATGGTAACCATTCAAATTAGAACAAAATAAAATGGATAGATATAAAAAAAATTAATCATTTTGAAAATAAATTTTGTATCCATTTATAAAAATTAATAACCGAAATGTTTGAGATTTAATTTAAAATAAAACCTATAAAATCCCATGAATAACAGTTTTACAAAAAATTCCTTTTTGAAACATAAAATATTTTTATAATAAATCCATCAATAAAGTATTTATAAAAAACACATTATTTTTTATTAAATGAAAATGAATTAATTAGAATATACATCTGATCCAAAATATAGTTTTAACCTCTAATGACATTAAAAGAAAATAATGTTTTCAATAAAATCTGTTTTTCCCCTATTCCTTATACAATAAAAACCTAATTTTAAGAGAATTTTACAATTATGAAATTAATTTTGTTAAATAAAATTTTAAGATTTTCTAAAAATTAATATCAATGAATAAAAATCAAATAATCTCATTTGTTAAGAATGTTTATTTTTGAAGAATAATGTGATTCTAATAAAAAATTTATTATTATTCTCTAGGCAAAACAATACATTCTTATTGAACTTGACCTTTATTTTTATTTCATATATTATTTATTAATATTTATTAATGAATATTTATTAATTAATATTTAATATTAATTTTATATTTATCATTTTATAATAATAGTGTATCGCATTTTGTTTAAATTAATGATTTTTTGAAACACAATCTATTCAAAATTTAAAATTTATTAATGAGATATATTTATTAAAATATTAGAGTAATATATTGTAACCTATTTAAAATGAATTTCTCCATCAAAATTTTAAATTTGGATACAAAAGTATTAGATACCTTTACCTCATCACTTCATTAGGTTCATATATAAGGTATTCATGTTGGTTGTTACACAATATAATTTTAACCAAGATAATGGTGTTGTTTCTTATAACTTTTTCTCTATAATCTAGGATCACCATAGGCTATTCATCAAATAAAAGTCCTTTCTCCACTGGAATGACTTATATGTTTGTTACAAGTGATGTATTTGGTATGTACTTCTTTTTGAGAGGTATGTAGATAACATGATGAACATGAGAGAGATTTATCAGAAGTGGTGATCAATATGTGACTTTCAAAATATTCCCATGAATATAAAAATGACCGATATAAGTAGAGTATATCATTACCCTATTTCAAAATATCATTATTCTCTTAGAGAGATATATTCATAGAAATATGTTGTCATCCACCTTAATGTATTGGTATTTTTTTCATTTGTTAGCAAAATGTTTTATCGACCCAATGATTCTCTTATGTGATGTTCAAAATATCTAACCATCTCTACCATTTATGAGGTTTGAATGTATTTTTTCCCAAAATTTCATTTTAACATATTAGAATTTTTCACTTCACACCACAGTGGTATTTAAAAGGATTCATTTTAATACTATATTGAAATGCCTTTTTTAATTCCCCTAAATAGTAGGTGTTGATCACAAATGCCTTTTAAATCTATAGAGAAATCATTCAAACATGTATTCTAGAGTTTGAATTCTAATATTAGACTGAATATATTTTTGAGTAAGACATGAAGTACAAATACATAACATTATATCCAAAGCATGCTTAAGAATTCTCTTACACCTTGAGGTAAACCATGGATCTCAATCAGATATAATAGAAAGTGGTACTACTTAAAATTTTACCAGTTTCATAACATATATTCTAGAAAGACGATTCAATGATACATCTCCTTGGATTGCAATGAAATTCTCCAAATTCATTGGGTGGTGAAATATAATCTATATTGATTTATGAATATAAGACGTTTTTGAAAGTCTAATGACAAAATTGATTGTGATATTTTTCTATTTACATTCTAGTATGGGTACTAGTTGTAAAATCCCTTTGGCCTTCTGTATATTATCATTTACTTGTTTTGAAACCATGTATTGAGAAAAATATTATTCGAAATACTTCTTCATTCCAACCCACAATAAATACTCTCTTCGGTTATTATATATAGTTGTAATTCTATGATGAATTGAGAATGATGAAAAATGATCATTATCAATCAGTTCAATCATTAGATCTTGTACTAAAGGGACACAAATACAGTTCTAGAAACCTATTATTAAATTACAGAAATTTTTGAACTCATATACATTCGTCACCTTTTATTATTTCTCTACAACTTCCTTTTATACCTCTTTAATCATCACATTTATTGGTGGTTGGTCATTCATTTGAGCCAATTAGATTTGTCCCCATCCTTTAAGTTTTCTAGATCCATCCTTTGCTGGTCTATAAATATTAGTTCTTTTGGTATCCCCATTCAATATATGCTAGTACGTTACTTTTTAATCATAGAATATTCTATATATTTTCATTCATAGGGTGGTAATTTATTTATATTTCATAAACAATAATAAATTCCATCCATCTCATTTTGTTAATATTCACCTCCTTTTGAAGGGAAAACATACATTAAAATTTTATGATTAGTATATATTTCATACCGTACTTGATAATAATTATAAATTTACATATTTAATGAAATATTTACCGAAGATAAATCCAAATCATTAGTTTGTAAATTTATCTCATGGATTTTCAATTGTTAATGAGGAAAAATCTATCACTGAATCATTTTTCATAAGAACGCATCTATGAAATTTATTTCATTCGTCACTATAGATCACAAAATATTCCCCGTTATAGGGTAGTGTGACAGTAAATTCAATGAATAGCCATATTTTCATTTCCTTGAAATTTTCTTCACATTACATCATCTATACAAACTCATCTAATTTTTGAGTCAACATGGTGACTCGAGTAGAACATCATGGTAAATATTTCACAGAAGTCCAATAATATACAACCTTATTAAGAAAAAATTAGATTTCAGTTATAATTTCTGGTATAGTCTAATTATCAATAACATTCATCATTTATGGATCCATAGATATCCCATTTATTAAGATTATGTGACCCAGAAATGAAACATTAGGATGAAATATTTAACACATGGTAAATTATCCATAAATATTCTCATTATTTCTCACAATCTTTAGTATAATATTCAAATGATCTTCTTCTTCATCCTTGTTCATTGAAGGTAATATAATATCATCTATAAATACTCACACAAATAGATGAATAAAGACTCTTAAGAGCTTATTTATTAAATCTATGAAGATAGAAGTTGAATTAGTAATACCTAAAAAATCAATATAAATTTAAAATGACCATATATTGTAAGGATTTCTATCTTCATTGTATCCTTCTAATTAACACATATTTAATGATATCTAGATGGAAGATCAATCTATGAAATGTATTGAGCTCAGTGCAGTTAATCAAATAAATCATCAATATGGGGTATATGATATTTTATTCCTTATATTTTTCTTGTTATGTTCTATAAAATAAATTCATAGTCTCCTGAATCTATGTTATTATTAATAAAAATATAGGTTCCCCTAATGGGGAATAACTAGGATTTAGAAATAATTTTTCAATATTCACTTGGAGTTTTTAATTCAACTCTTGTAACTCAATCGAGGAAATTTTATAAGTAGTCATTGAAATAAGAATAAAACGAAATATGAGTTCTATTGAAAATAAACTTCATGATTTGGTGGAATACAAGGAATTTTTTTTGAAGAGACATAAAAAAACTATTGAAAAATTGTTTTATCATTAATGGTGAACTTCACCCCAACAATATGATATATATACCCTTCATTTACAATAATTAATATCCATATCATGGATGTAATTTCTACTATATGTATATATTCTACATTACATCAATAAATTATTGTGGATTCATTCATTATATCAAATTTTTCATCACTTCATTGGAATTTTAGATAAGTTATATATAATGAAATATAATTGATGCAAAGAAGAACATTGAATTTTACTAAATAAAGGATCAAAAGATTATCAGGAATTAATTTCCAAAAAACATAAAAAAGAGAAAAATTATAAAATTTTGATATGATGGTTTTTCCATTTCGATTTTTTACATATAACACAACATATAATTGTTGACGTAATATGATGACACCCTTAAGAGAATAATACTGAAATAATAGAGTATGTGGATCTAGAATAAAATAAAAAAATAGGTTTTTTATGGTGGATGTTATGAGCGCCTTTCAACACTTCATTTTTATACTCTACATTGCTTTTTATTATCTCATGTAATTTTTGCTATCATTAGACATACAAGGTTACAGACATCAACCATCATAATAATACTCATATTTTGGAATTTCATAGAATAACACTAGTTTTCCAATCCATTTATAAGTTGAAGTGTGGGGGTTTTATTTTTTGTATATTTATCTCCATTATAATATTTAGAAATTTTTTTCCAATCATGTCAGAAATCACTTTATCGATGGAATTATTTCCCACAATGAAAAAATATACTAGTACCTAGTATATAGTCTTATTCATGTTTCTATACACAATTTTAGAAAAAATGGAATATGTTCTTCTATTGAGTATGGTTTATAGATATTCCACAGAATCCATATTTCTATTCTTATCAAACCCTTAATATATATTGGTAATTATAACATCTATGTTAACCATGGTAGCACATAAAAATATTTAAACATATAAATTAATTTCTTATATGGATAATTCTCTTCATAGAAATTATTTAAGATCATGAAGAATCATTCAACCTTAATCTCATCATGGATGATAATTTTAGAAACATACCATGCATGTATTTTAAAATATTCTTTATAGGTACCAATATATTCATCATCCTCCTTATGAAGCTCAACTAAATACTTATCCATCATTTCTTGAATTATATGATGAATTTACTTAATGAAAAAATGTTCTTTTGTATTTCCTATTTCATGGATTCAATTTCATCTCATTACCTCATATTCATTATGAGGTTCCGCTATTGATATGTGTCACCTTATAATTGATTGAATTAAAATATTACATTCTCAATTTTTAAAAATTAGATAATAACCAATATATTATATGCGGTACAGATCTAGTTTTGAACAACTTATGGAATAGAAAAACCAATGGAAGAAGGGGGATGCACCCTCTTGAATGAATCTACAAAACGTTTTTAATTTCTTTTCTCATTAAGATTCCTTGCATGAATCATATCATGAGAATGTGCTGTGGGAATAGAAACAATATTTTTCATTCCATATCCCATAACATTCATTTTTTAAAGTTAAAAATCATTATATTACATGTTGTAGGCTACATTAATTAGGTTCTTTCGGGTTACATCCATTTACATAAACCAAAAAAATAGTGTTGTAAACAACAACCATATATGGAAAAACACATAATCAAGGGAAATAACTAATAAAATTTCAATTCATAAAAGCATTAATTCTATCTTTGGTTATTCATGATTGTTACCAATAGTATAGGATTGTATCCTATTCTTATACATAACCATAGTGTTCTTACTATAGTTATAACATCCTATATTCAAACAGAATAATAAGAATTAATCTTATACTAATTATAAGTACATAAAATTATTATATATAGATTTTGAAACTAGATAAAATTAAATTCATTACAGAAACTAAAATAAAAATATGGACTATATAGTATTAGTTTCATTTGATACATATAGTCATAAAAACTAATTTATTGAACATATGCATTGTCTCTCGCTTATTCTATCATTACTAAAACCCTCTTTAAAACATCTTAATTAATAACTTTATTAATATCCAATGGAATAGTAAATTAATTAATATTTATCATAGATTATTAGGAAGTGGAAGAAAAAGGGATATCAATCATATGATTATCACCAGACATAAAAACATAATGAATACATTAAAAAATTATATCCTATATCTCAATGATCATGATATCAGGCCACGAGTTAAATCGTAGATGTTTATAAGGAATAAAATTGTATATTCTATTAGAGCACAACCTAAGGAATAGATATTTTGTACTCACATAATAATTAAAAATAATTTATATATTAGTAAATTCTTAATCCCAAGATCAGCAAATTGGAAAAGTCCTTAACTGAACTGAGTCCACACTATATTCCATCCTTATAATATTGAACTGCATTCTATCCTGTCTATCTGGTGAGATATAAAACATTATCCAATACTTTAGTTGGAGATATAGGTCCCACACTTCACATATTGAAACCACACATATGTGTTCCACAATAAAATATTTCATTCATAATATCCGAACACATGAAAAGAAATGTGTTTTATTAACATCATTTCATCACAACATAACCCATATAAATTAAATGGGTTTCATAAATTTCTTCCCATCATTAAAATAAAACAACCATAGTATTTATAGAAAAAATATACTTAAAAAATATCCATAATAACTCATAAGTAACCATAAATATTGTTATCCTAAATGGAAAATAAATTTGATAGATCACTTGAAAATAAATCTTGAGGAAAATTACATATTTTCAATTGATAAGATTTACATTTATTAAAATTCCATGCAATTATAGAATAACTTTTTTGGAAGAAAACATCGTCAGATTGTGAAGGAACATTCATGTTTATATGGATTACTAAATTCAGAATAATCTCTTCATGTTGTATATGTAATAAACACATTCCTTTTATACTATTGATGAAAAATTCAAATGTACATCAACTGAAAAAAAGATTTCTTTTCAAACCATTTATTAAAAGTACACACATGGGTAAAAATAAAAATGAAAAAATTAAAGGACTAGTTAATATATCTTGGAAACTATTTTAATAAACATGGGCATTTAAGATAAATATTCCATAGAAGATACTTATTTATAATTAATTCTGATTAAAAATTGAGATTTTGATATAAACCCTTGCCTTAACCCCGATATTCATCATACATATTTGAAAATCCAATATAACAGATTTTGAAAAAATAATAATTTATAACATAACAATATTAATTTATATAACTTCATAATAATACTCTTATATCATATTACCACATTTTTGTTAATAATATGTAATTATTACCCTTCTCTCAGGTTTATTCATTGATTGAATTAGAATCCACGAATTGAAGATAATGACAAGTTTTCCATGAGTAATAGATAAAGGTGATTTGATGGATTACATTGGAGTTTTAAAGGATATTTCATATATTGGAAACAGCTTTTTGAAAATTTAGATTCAATGTGATAATCCCCATACATCAGATGAGTGTTTGAGATAGTGTTAATGGAATTGAAATGTTATAGTAAGTGTGAAAATTTCTATCTATATGATTATAGATGAATGAAGTGTTGGTTAATATTAATTTATTCACAATACTTTGAAAAATGTGGGAAATTATAATAATTTTGGTATATTGAATACCTAATTATTTTGGTATGTAACATCCCTAAACCAGAATTCACTAGCTAGTTATCTAAATTGAGACACCCCATGACCAAAAGCACACCTCCCCACATTCCATAAAATTCCGATTAGAAACTAGGGTTTAATGAATCACTTGGGGAGACTATACATTCTCTTGTATAGTATTCCATAGTAGATAACATGTTAAATTATGGAAATAATAAAAAATAACTGGACACATTCATTAAGAACCATTTCCAAAAACAATGTATAATGTAAAACCAAATAGTAAATGTAACATGTAATGATAACAATGTCAAAAATGAATGAAACTCAAAACAATGAAAAAAAACTAAATCCCAAAAATATGTCATGTCTCTATGTCCAGATCATCATCCAAGCACATCCCTATCACAACTCTACTGCCTACCATAAGGCATTTTCCCATGCCCAGACCTGCTACCTAGAAATATTTTTTGTACCCAATGGCGGCCCCGTCAGTGTGTGAGTACAACTGAGTTGGTCACCATAAATGGTGTCATCAAAATATATAGTCTAAAAATATATTTAATTAAATAATAATGTAAATTAAAGAATAAACAAAACATATCACAGGTTAATTATATAAAATTAACATTAACCATTTCCATCATCAATTCCATTTATTTTATTTATACCGTCCTCATTGCTATGTTTATTCTCTTAACATGATCCACGGATTAAGAAATAAATATATTTTCACAATGGCATAAGCTGGTCAATTACTATGAATGGGTGCAATATTCAAGTTCCCTATCGCACTAAGGATAAAAATTTTATAAAATAATAATAAAACACTATCCGTGGAACCTTTATCTATGTATTCTCATCTAATGAAACTACCAAATGAAAAGATCATGTGTCTGAATCCCTAATCTGTGTGTTTTTCTATGGGTTTTAGAGCATCTATCTAACCATACCAGTGGAAAGAACCTAAATACATTACCCCACAACACCAAGCCATGTGAAAATTATTATTTATCAATTCATCACATATATTACATCAAAAAACATTCACAGTCAATACACATAACATTTAAAAATAATATTGCATTCAACATGAGTAGCACAATCAAAACATAACACATTATCATTGTTACCTTTCACTTACCATGTTAAATTTAATCCATTTACCTTTTTGTATTTTAACGCATTTATCATTATCATTATTTTTTATATATTATATCATTTTATATATTTATCCACTAGCCAATAATTATCCAATTTATCCAAGTTACAATTTCATATTTCTCGACCCATTTAAATATTTCTATTAAAATTTAATATGTTATTTGAAACATTCACATTAAATTATTTATCCCTTACTCAAGTAATGATAAAAAATCACTTATTACCTTAATAATAACTCGAAATTACCAATTTTGGTGCCTCTCTATGGTTTTAAAAACATGTCAATAAGTATACAATAGAGTCAACTTCATCTAAAAACAATACCATGCTTCACATCATAAATCCATTTGTTCAAGAATTATGTTACACCCTATGGTGGCCCTATATCAGTCAAGTCAACCTCAACACATAGGACGAGAACTGTGAGGAGTCTAATTCATCATTTAGCTACATATTTTACCAAATTTTACAACATTAATCAATTTTAATACCTGTGTAAACAAAAATAATGACCATAAAATAAAAAATCATCACCTAGAATATGGGATTCAACTTTTTGACACATAAATCTAATATAAAGATGATCACATACATTACTATAGCCTAATATCCAAATTATAGACCTCCTTGAAGCCCATACCCATAATCTTCTAGAAGATGAGTCTCTTAGGGATTCAAAAGATGAAGAACAAATGAACAAGTCCTAATATAGAAAAATACTTTCAGAGAAGTTTCAGTCATTCTATTATCCTCGATATGAAACCAAAGACAATCCAATTAGATGAGGTTTAATAGGATGATTCTGAAGAAATGTGGTTGGGAACATAGTTTTTCAAACATTGACCAAACCATACATTAGCCTTTGCCTAAGAGGTTTTATGTCACATGGTTTTTTAGTGAGGCCCACACAATTTGAAGAAACTTATGTCAACCATGCAGAATGTCTCTAACCATGTATTAATTGTTTTCCCTCCACCTCACATCATATTGCTTAATAATTCACCTCCTCATGGATACCATAGTTGGGTAGCACAAATATCCCTAACCGTGCGCTAATCACGCAAAATTCACTTAATGGGATAATTACATTTTCTTCACTACATGAACATGTAGATCACCTTTGAACCTTATCATACATCTGATAATCATCCCATTAACAAATATTAAGATATTTTAACCAAAGATTATATTAGGACATACCTCAACGAAGTATACAATGATAAAACATCCACACCATATGGCAGCTCTTCCTAGAGACGCACATCCAAGCCTCAATATGATTATGATGAAATGTGATTGGGACACTTAGACCACACATCTGACTTTTCTTCCCATGTATCCTCTTAAATATTAAAATTCATCTACAAAACTCAACCAATGGTAGTGAATTTCTTCATAATACATTCTCACTATGGTCCATAATACAAACTAGATGATCCTCAAAGGACACATCCTCCTCAATATCAGTATCCACAACATCAATCAAAAAAGAGTAGTCATGGTGATAATGACAGGACTGTAAAACATGAAAGACAATGTGCATAATAAAATAATTTTTTTGAAGAGGTAATTGATACTCCATCAATCCAATACTCTCTATTATCTGATACTACCCCATGAACCTGGGTGCCAACTAACATGACCATAAATCCAATAGTTAACAAACTTTAAAAAACATAAAGTCACACATGATCACACACCAAAAAATCAAGAGGATCATGATGAAAATCATTATATGACTTCTTCCAATTCTTATCCATTTCCAGGTGCTTCCAAATCATCTAAACCCATCTAGATGTCTAATGATTGAGACTCGGTCTTCGATACTCTAATTCCCTCGCATCAAAAAATAAAATGATTATATAAAATGTGTACCATAGAGTTCCTCAGGTGGTTCAATATAAATCATAGATTGAGATATATCTTTTGGGAAATATCAAGCAGTGATAGATTATTTTCCCATGATCCACTAAAATCTATGACATAATCCATTGACATATCCTCTAGTACCTTAGTAGTATGTTCTAGAAACCCATCCATCAATAGGAGGTAGGGCTTACATAGTAACACTTTGGTGCCAAGAGCCTTCTCCAATACCTACCAGAAGCATGATTTGAAATAAATATCATGATTTGATACTGTATTCTAGAGTACCCAATACAACATAACTACCTATAGATCATAAAAATCACCCAACTGACCCACAATGAATGTATCGTGAATTGTGAATAAATATGAAACCATCATCAATTAATACATAACTACCCAAATAGCATCATTTATTCAGGGATTCTTTAAGATACCCATACTGATATCTATAATCACTTCAACCCATCTCCTCTATAGAATTTGTAGTGGCTTCAAAATCCACTTTTTGACTAATTCACATACATTAACTACTGAAAAGTAATTCATCACACCACACAACCTAAACCCTCATTCTTTATCCCTAGCCACCATTACATCTTATGAAGATCACAAAAAAAAATTTCAACCCTATATCCAATTAAAACATTGATTCATAGAACATGTGAATTAAATATTCTCACATAAACTATTGAAAAACAATACAACCATGAATATAAATGATCCCATCATTACCAATAGTCCAAATAGAAGCAGAGTCACCACTTTTAAGGCTTTATGTTATATCCAAAAAATATAAATCTTCATGTTTTATCTCTATGATCCATTTCATATGTGTAAAATAAATTTCCAAGGATACACGCTTAATCATCCATTGGTTATCCTATATGAAAAGATGCATCTTGGTGAATAACATCATCATCATCCACTCTGGACCTGATTCCATAACCACCTAGTTTGGAGTCTTCCAACTCAAAGCATACAAAATATTTTTTCCCTTTCATATTTTTAAACTAGCTCATTGTCAAATGACTACATGTATCCAACCCATCATCACTACCGAGGATTCCATCATTCTTGCATAAAAATGAACTTTAGGATTTTGTTATCAGTATACACTATAACCCGTTCTCCAAAAATATAGTTCCACCAATAGTTCATGTCACACACCATTGTGGCCAACCTCAAGTCATGTGTAGGTTAATTTTTATCATGTTTCCTCAATTTTAATAATCCATACAAAACGACCCGATCATCTAAAAATAACACATACCCAAGACCAACACCTGATTCATAAAAAAGTTATACCCCTTACCTATCCCTAGAATAATAAAAATATTTCAGGTATTCAGCAACTTATCTAACCCATGAAATAAAAAATCACATTTTGAAGACCAATAAAACGTGATGACCATCATAGTAAATCCTGAGAGTCATTCCTCCAGATAAGAAAATTCTATATTGAATGTTTGTTTATATCTAACAAAACCAAGAAAACATAATGCATTAGAAATGTTTCTGGGATTCTCCAAAGATAAAACTAAATTTATAGTAACTAAGTCCCCTGAAACACCATACTTAAAGATGATAAGTTCCAATAAATTCATCCAATAAATCCATAACTATCATTTCTATTACTTGGCCTATAGAATATTCTCTTGTAGTGCACTATAGATGATGTGAATTTTATTACCATGATCACAAAGAGTCATTTAGAATATAAACTTTCACAAAAAAGACATCCAATAACGGATCTAAGTAATGGTGGCAGATTTGGTTCATTAAATCCATAACCATAGTTTGATCATTGGACAATTTGAACAACATAAATGAAAAAGCATAGAAACCGTACACACTCTTGAGGGAAAATTTTGGTACAGTAGAAGGTATTTCCTTATGTTTATGATACACCAATTTCAAATCAGTCATCAAAAACATAAAATCACATCACAATAGATTAAATATTTAATCAATTATCAGAAGAGGGTATGAGTTCATAACCATAATCTATGTTTGTTTTCTATAATCAATGCACAACTACAACAATCATTCATATTTCATGAAATAGAGAATTTGAGATCCCCAAGGAGGCATATTTGTATGAATATGACATTTTTTATTCAATTACCCTAACTTGAACTCAACAGATCAATTGTGATGTAGAAATTATAATTCCATCATCAACTCAACATATCTCTCAGGAGGTATCCTTGATAATGACACTAAAAACACATACTAGAATCAAACTTCCATTAGAATAATTTCTTCATTATTGTATCCTCCATCATCCAACAAGAGACAAGCCACCTGGTTTTGAGTACACCAAATTACTAAAAAACTAGCCTCTCATGGCCTACCCAGACATCACATTCACCTTGATGGAGAAAAGTGTCTCCATCAGGAGATGTGATAGTCACCCTATAATTATAATAGTCCATGTGGTCCTGGTATAATACTATATAGTTCATTTCCAAAATCAGATCAATACATGAAATCTAAAGCACCATCGAGTCCCATAGGAAATGATACCCAACTACATAATGAGAACCCACTACATTGACTTATATTTTCAAATAACACTATTATCAGTGTATCAATCGACATAACCCCACACATATGTTCCATTGCTAGGCCCAACACAACTAAAATCTAAGCATAAATGAAATGTATGTGAAGAAACTATATATAAAAGAGAACTAGAATGTGTGGAAGCAACAATAATCTTATCACGAACAACTGATGGACCATACTCACCACCTATACATGCATGATGAACTTTGTGAAGCTGACATGCCCCTATACCCTAAGCCATGGTATGATTTCAGGGAACTAGAATTTGTGGAAGCAACAATAATCTTACCACGAACAACTAATGGACCATACTCACCACCTATACATGCATGATGAACTTTGTGAAGCTGACATGCCCATATTCTTTCGTGATTTTGGGTTACCGACCCCCAACCTAGACTCTACACTGGCCTCAATCCCCCCTCATTATACACCTCTTAAGTTCTCCTATAGAACCACAACACTTTTCCCATTATGACACACAAGAAGAACTCAACTGTGGGACAAGTGCACTGACTGCACACATGTCCTAGACTGCCACAATGGTAACAAAAAACTAGATCACTACATTAAAACGTAGGTTACATTTTTTGAATATCCTATACAACATCTCCATGGTGTAAACAATTGGAACAACACTTCCTACCATCAAAATATTCTCCCCTAAATCGCCAAACAGGATATGCATAACCACCAACAGAAACGTCTTTGGGTTTACCTTATTAAATATGGTAATTCTTCTATCCCACATATTCTCTCTCCAAATGTAATATATCCACCTACGACTTGATCTCATGTCAGAATAAATCCTGGATACATCTTGGTGTAGATGCATCATCACCCACTAATGTCAGAACAAAGCATTTCAAATATGTGAAGTGGCCCGCATAATCCATCATTGAAATAGATCACTAGTTCATCCTCATTAACTATGTAGCCTGAACCTACTTCATGGTATATACAGAAATAATGTATAATTTATTTTTAGAAATCCTAGCATTCTAAACCAGCTGCATGATCTGTCTCAATCAAAACATCTCACTAGTTCTTTTCCTGAACTCGCAACATATCAGTCAGCAACTTAACTCTCCAATATTTAGTATTCTCTATATTATCAATAATATTTTTATTATCTCTATAATGAATTTACATTCATTAGTTACACCCTATACCATAAAATTAGGTGGGATTTTCCATTGAAAATCCTTATTTAGATTAATATGCACAGAATAACCATCCCATGGTGTCATTATATCATGTGTATAATAAACTAATTGTTATCAATGAACATCTCTTCTCCAATGTTACAATGAATCATCAGCTTCCCTTTCTGCACCTCTAGAGGTGAAATCTCTATATTATCCCCTTGTTTCCCAACTCACAAACAACATCACGATGGAATCTTTCTACAATGTGATACACACATCTCAAAACACATACATGGACATTAACAATTCACAATGTAATTCCTCCATACCATAAACATTTATAATATCACCATCTGTTATAATTAATATTAAACATCATTTATACCTTTTATAAAGAATGTTCATTTTACAAGTCATTCACTAAATATTTATATAATCATCTTCATCATCTTAATTAGAAAACATTTTATTCAAATTTCAATGAAAGATAAATGAATTTTAATCATTATTCCCCACACTCATCCCATGCGTGCCTATAATGATTCTTTCCACTTATATCCCAATGTTTGTAAAATGTTTCTTGAAAAAAAAACCACATTCTATTCTGGTGATGAGAACAATTTTATAAAATAGTCACATCACACCATAAGGGCATCACCCAATGGGAAAATAAAATTCAACTATAACAATATATTTCATGAACATTAATTCCCACCACGTGTACTTGGGGTTTCCCTCATATATATGAAAAATAATCCCATGCAATATTTCATTGATATAACCTAACACATATTATCATCCATTCTACAATGTCAAATATTAAGGTTCTAAAAGTAAATACGTTGATACCTCATTATAACATCCCCATCTCTGTTTTCACTATTATGTTCCCGAAGCTGGGTCACCACATGACCTTAGGCAAGACATCTCACAAGGGGGGGGGGGGGGGGTTTGACTAGTTGATAGGGTTTAATGGAATAGGTGGGGAGACTATACCCTATATTTGAAAGAATGTCAAAATAGATGACATATAAATTGATAGAAATAATAAAAAAAATAACTAGATATATTCATTACTAAATATTTCCCCAAAATGGTTATAAAACAAAACAAAAAATTAAAATATTCATGTTGTGATAATATTTCTCAAATTGAGGGACACCCAAAATAAAAGACAAATATTAGAATCTCCAAAATATTTCATGACTCCATATTCAGATACCATCCATGAAAATCCCAAGACCAACTCAACTCCCAAAAAATAGGGACGTTTCCCTTATCATGATTGGAAGACGGGAAATATTCTCAAGAATCTAATGGAATCCCTAGAAAATTGTGAGTAAAACACATTATAACACTTCCATTTTTTTAAAAAAAATATATATTATAAGAAGATTATTCATTCAATTACATGGTAAGTTAAAAAGTAAACAAAACATAACTCGAGTTCTATTATGTAACAAAATAATCAGTAACTAGTTCTATCATCAATTCCATTTCCTTAATAAATTGTATTCCCATTACTAGGTTCGTTCTTATCACATTTCCATCAGTTAAATAATTTAATTATTTACAAAACATCCTTATATAACATATTAAAATGCATGATAGAAATATGTCGAGTTCACTATCTCATTATGGATGAAAATTTGATCAATAATCATACCATAATTACCATTGAGAATTTTTCTACGTATTCTCATCAATTGAATCTATTAGGATCACAAGGAATTATTATGACTCTATAACCTATGTGTTCTTTGGTGGGATTTGAATCCATATTCTTTATTAACCTGTGGGAGGTGCCTCAGTCTATTATCTCACTCCACTAAGCCATGTATGCATGCTTATTTATCCATTCATCAAATATATAATTTCAAAATCCATTGATGGTAAAAATAATAAAAATTTACAATTCATATTATATTGAACTTGGTGAGAATAATCAAGTCTTTTCCCATTATCACATTTAATATTTACTTTCCATAGCACATTTAATCCATTTACCGTTTTAGTAACGTATCCCATTTAGAATAATCAATAATTTTCTACCATTATCCGATTTAACATTTTCATTTACTTCCAAGAATAACTCATTTAGCACATTATTCATTTCATATTCCTTAACCCATTTACTTATTTTTATTACCGTTTCATAATCCAATTAATAAAATCACATTAATCTATTTAACCCATTCTCACCCCACGGTAAAAAATACCTTTTATCTTTCTAAAAACCATGCACAACCCCCATTGGATCTCCTCCATGGGTTAAACTACATGTCATCACATTTTCAATCCACTATACATTATATCAAAACAATTCTAGACCTAACATTAGAAATCCCCATGTTTGATAATTCTTTTGAACCCTAGGGGTGGCCCTAAATTAGTATAATCATCCTCAATGAATTTGAAAAGGTTCATAATGTTATTAAATAATCCTTTAGACACCCATGTTACCAAATATTAATAAATTCCCCCAATTAACACTATGTGGAATACAGACACAATACCATGAAATCACAAATCAAAAACAAAACTACTGGTATATAACCAATAGACCACCTACATCAAATATGCAGATGAAAACATTCTTGAACATAGAATTAGATCCAGATAAAATAACATAATGAAGTCCAAACATAATATTCACAAAACAATAAGGGTTTTAGTGATTCATAAGAAGAATTACTAAACCACCCTCTATATTCTAGAAAATATATGAAAGAGGACATTTAGAAAATAAAAAAATATTTGATTCCCAGAAAACAACACTAAAAACAGTATAGAATCCAAGTCGATCCGAAAATGTTATGATTTGGTACACGAGTTCATCACTTGGGTTGGATGAGGAAGAATTGGGGATAAAATTAGGAGATAAATATAAAATCTCATGTTTTTAGTTTTATTTAAATTAACACTATTTATTAGGGTTCACAGTTTTCTTAAGAGATTTCTAAACCATATGAAAAATTTGTCCCTCTTTTGGTCCAAGAGGTTTTATGTCACATGGGTTTATAGAGAGGACTGAAATGTTTTAAAATCCATGTTCTAACCATGTGGAACACCTTTTTAAAACTATTCACAATTTGGCTCTCCCCCTCTCACGTTTTTGATTATCCATTATACCCCTCCCAGATAGAACTTTTGGGGGCAGACAGTTATCCCAAACCATTCACCAGTAGTGGAACATGAATTAGATGACCAAATTCATTTTTCATTAACATCATGAAACCCTAAAAATCCATTAAATGTATTCATAATAGCATTTAACATTAAATTAATCAAAATTAAGATTTTTATGCATGAATATATTCAACAACATATCTCCTAAAGGTCTATGATTTTACATAGAGATCCCATATTCAATGTGTATCTACACATTAATATTGGTATGAGTGTTATAAAAAACATGGAAAGTGTTATAATTTGACAAAAATTTATATTTAGTTAAAAGTATTGTGAGTTACATTTATGGAATTTAATTCAGGTGTCGTTTGGAATGGATCTAATTTGTTCAAGAAGGATTAAAATATTCATTGATGTGTTTTTGTGAAATTTGAGATGGAATGAATTATTATGACGTAAATATAATTTCTTTTGAGTGAAAAATATAGTTTTTTGAGTTTTATAATTTTAAAAGTATAATTTCACTTATTTAAACATTATTCCTTCATGAAAATTCATGTAAAGAAGTAGAATAAAATATTGATTTCCAAATTCAAAACATATTTTATAAAATGATTTCGATGGTGTAATAATAGTTTTTAAAGGATTAGAAAATAACAAACACACATTTAAATTGGTAATTATATCATTAAAATAAAAAAATATTAACTTATACTTTCCAAAAGAGGACCAAAGGAAGGAAAAAATATGAATGAATATATATTTTGGTTTATTTTTAAATATCACAATATGAAGGAAATTACATTGGATGATTTTAATGTTGAACATAATTATTTCAATCATTAAAAACCATCTGATCCATGAAAATTCCATAAGATATAAATGAATAATGGTGGAGTATCTTATAAGTTATCAAATAAAGATGTTTATACATATTATTAAAACATGAAATGGAGATATATAGAAATTTAAATGAGTTGATATTAAATGTTCTAAATAGAACTCAATGAAATTTTAGTCATTTATAAAGAGATTAATATAAGTTTGACTTTAATTTCACTTGACTTGTGAATCCTCTATACATGTTAATTTAAAAATTAATACGTTCTGTAGCCAGCTCTACAAGAAATGTTGAATGTAATGAGAACCATGATACATTTAGATTAAAATAATATTATTAAATAAAATTATTAAAACATATACATTGAATTTGAATGTATTAATTGGTGAAAACTGTCACGACCCGCATTCACCGAAAGGATGGAAGGGACAACAGATTTACAAGCCCTTCATTCTTTAAGTTGAATTAGAGATAATGACCCCCGAGTCCCACCTCCAGTAGGCCCTAGAGTCGTGACTGTCACCAAGGGTATAACATTTAAACAATACGGGTGGCATTACCCTTTTTTTAGTTAACCAAGAATGGGATAAAGAATGAGTCATCACGAAACACCACCATGTATAGAAAACTCAAGGTAGAAACCAATCTACATGCATGTTTAGTAATAAAACTGAACAAAGTACATGGATTACAATGTAAAATACCCAATATGAAAGGAAAAAGGCTAAGAAAAAACCAACAATGACCAACAACAACTCCAACATCCAGACTAGTAAGGTCCCACATAGCCTTCGAAGCCCTCCTGGAAACCAGAAAGTAAACCTAGGGTGAGAATACAAAGTATACTAAGTAGGAAAAACTAAAGCTCTCGTTCACAAGTGGGGATACATCCTAATGTACCTTGTGATGTAGAAGAAACATCATCTGTCAAGGAGTCTATCCATCCCACCTCATCAGCCATGCTCACCAAATAACACAAGAAGTAAGATAATAGTAAAGAACAATGCATTTGGGTACCCCACACCACTATTTCCCCCAATAGCTAGCTACTCATCCCTAACGGAAAATGTCCTGACGCTACCACGCTCTTTATACCCGCACACACCTGAGCCTGACAACCATCCACATCCCTGCCCGCACACACCTGGGCTTCACAACCACAACATCCCTGCCCTCCCACACCTGGGCCTCATCCCGAAGACACCTGGGAAAACAAAACGTAACCAGAACCCCTGCCCGAAATCAACTGGGCCTCAACACACCAGTCTAATCCTACCCGAAAAATCATGGGTGTATGGTGACCTCCAACCATCACAGCCGAGGGAAGAGTGGGTAGGAAGGAGAGTTACTAGGGTGAAATACCCTTCCCCATGATATGGGGTGTTTGAAAATAAGTTCCCGATGCGGGTGGGGTGCGACTAAACAGAAAACATATAGTTACACATATATTCCAACACACAGCCCAACCTATGGCTCCTCAAACACATACAAGCAGGTGTCAAAGAACTGTTGCCTCAGAAAATTGGAACACAACAAACATTTCCCAGTTTCCCTATTTAAGTTATCATTTTATAACAGTTCAGAGTGAGTTAATCCCTTTACTACTGGGAAACTATCAAGCACAACCACAGATGAAACAACAATTAAAGCGGTAATGATAACTGTCAGGAAATTTTAAGCATTAACACCTGGTTCACTTGTAAGTCATAACAACTAGGGATCAAGTGAGATCCCTCAAAGTCCTAGAAAAAAACAAACCCCGAGACACAACCCCATGTCCCCAAAATCCAGGAGCTTACAGGTTCAAAACAATAGAGGATCCCACCTGAATTCGAGTCATAGTAGAGCAACCACACTGCCTCAGATTCACAACCAGCTAAAGTATAACAACAGGGGATCTCATCCCCACCCATATCAAGAAATCCAATAAGTCACCCACAATCAGCCCGTGAAGAAAACAACCAAACCACTTCTACTAGCACAAGGGAGGACCTTGTTGGTATTTTCAGATTTAAAAGATTTAACACACTCTATGGTTTCAATTCCATTGGGATTTAACCGGAGTTATCACAGAAAAGTGTTGATCTTGGTGCTTTAAATTTATTTATCCGGGTATACGTAATTAACCAATTCAATGTTACATTTATTTAAACATCCAGGAGCACCTAGTTTCATTAGTATACAGAGCAATACCACCAATGACCATGATTTTCAGTGAACATAATCTCGTATAATTCACAACACATATCATCATAAATGAGTAAATCAGAACATCGATCACACCCCCTTTCCTTCTTTAGAGGTCCGTTCATTATCTTCATTATGTTTGGTTTCATCAATTTCCACAAAGACAAAAGAATACCCACCCCGCATGATGCACATAAAGGAGATACGAAGGAGAAAAATCCATACTTGATTGATCAAGGATCGACATTAAGTCCTCGAATGGAAACTGTAAATCAGTAGTAGCCGGATATTCAGGAAATGCAATCAAGGAAAACTTCGTGGAGGTACAACTCATCCGGAGGAAGGTTATTCTGAGCACAGGGTGATAGAGAAAAAGGATCCTAGGGAGAATAAAATACTTTAGGTTATAAAGGCTGAGATACAACATCCCTAGGATGGATAAAATATAGAGAAAAACTAGAAATCGTAGAAGAAGAGGGATCGTGTGTTGGCCATGCGGCTGGGCCACCCCACACATCCATCTTAAAAGGTCCGCTCCCTTTGGGGCGGTTAAGGCCGACACAAAACTCCTTAACCAAGGAAGGACTCACATGATGCATAGAGGCGATTCTGAAAACGCGGTTAAAGGCCGGACCAAAACACATTGTTTTCCATTTAAGGAGGGTACCTCATAAATCATTTAAATTAAATACAATTAATGGGCATTAAAACATTATTAATGGGGTCAAAACATGGTTTACTAACCAATTCACGCAAAAAGGAGGCGCTACTAGAAAACCCATTGAGAGGTCACCAGTAGGCTAGGCGTGCCGGTAGGCCGAGGCCACCGGTAGGCCAAGGTAACAGGAAGTCCGAGCTACCGGTAGGCTGAGGCCACCGGTAGGCGGAGCTACCGGATGGCCGAGGCCACCGGTAGGCCGTGCTATCGGTAAGTCAGCAGCCACCGTTAGGCCGAGAGACCGGTAGGCCGGGGCCACCGGTAGGCCAAGCCACAGGTAGGTAGGGGATACCGGTAGGCCGGGGCCACCGGTAGGCCGCGCTACCGGTAGGCAGGGGCTACCGGTTGGCCAGGACCACCGGTAGGCCAAGAAACCGGTAGGCCGCGGCCACCGGTAGGCCACAGCCACTGGTATGCCGTGCTACTGGTAGGCCAAGGCCACCGGTATGCCAAGCTACCGGTAGGCCGTGGAGACCGGTAGGTCGGTGCCACCATAGGCCGAGCTAACGATAGGTCGAGGCCACTGGTAGGCATATCTACTGGTAGGCCGAGATATCGGTAGGATGATTCCATCGATAGGCCGAGCAACCGGTAGTCCAAGGCTACTGGTAGTTCGAGTACCGTTAGGAGTCTTAAGCTTCACCGAGAAGCTGGGATGGCCTTCCTGACCACCCAGAAAACCCCAAACATCAGATTTTCACCAACTAATGGACCCCAAAACCCCAGGCCATTACATCAGATACTTATAAAGCAATTCTTATCCTGGAGAATATAAGAACAAACCAAAAAGGAGAAAAGAGGGTTCCAAACAACCACCCTCTAAAGATACATCTTAGGGGCAAACCCCTGAGTTGTTCGAAAGCTATAATAGACCCCCTCTGCATCCTGGAATAATCCCCCAATAGTTATCAACCACACAAATCCACAACCAGTACAAGGATCACAATTTCCAACACCTGAGTCAGGGAGTCCCTTCTTACATGTCAGGATATTATCCATGTTGGGCGGCACTAACTCGACCGCACATGTTTAATCACATCCACATTAATGCTCCTTAATTAGTAGTCAAGTTTACCCATCATCACACATTCTCTATAAACACAAGCAGAACAATCATTTGATATCTTAAAACACTAGGAGAAACATCTCAACAGAACTCATAACAACAACAACAACAAGGAATTCAAAACAGCTCTAGGTACTGAACGCGTAACCGGGCCTCCTGCTCCCAAGTGCTCTCCTCCAGGCCACCATGCCTCCAAAACGCATGATCCAAGGGGATGGTTCCTCTATGAAGCACTTTCTCTTTACGTTCCTCGATCTTGATTTGTCGTTCTATGAATGTCGCATCGTTTTCGACATCTAAATCTCCCCAATCGAAGATGTGGGAGTCGTCGTGTAGATATCGACGAAGCTTGGAGATGTGAAAGATGTTGTAAACTTTATCTAATTGAGTTGGCAATGCCAGATGAAATGCCACCTCACCAACTTGTCCAAACACCTTTAAAGGTCCAATGAACCTAGGGGAGAGCTTACTCCCCTTCCCAAAACTTTACTGACCATGTTGAAGGGAAACCATTAAGAACACATGATTTCCAACCTCAAACTCCACGGGCCTCCTCCTATGATCGGAATAAGACTTCTTCTGTTTCTGTGCTCCGTTCATCCACTCACGCACGAGGTGAACCTTCTCAGTGGTGCCCTACAACACTTCTGGCCCAAGAAGAGCTGCTTCCCCAATCTCTGTCCAGAAAACGGGTGAACGAAACTTCCTTCCATACAAGGCCTCAAACGGTGTCATGCCAACAGTGTAGTGGAAGCTATTGTTATATGAAAACTCCACCAGAGGCAAGTGTCATACCCATGATCCCCCAAAATCAAGAACACATGCCCGCAGCATGTCTTCAAATATCTGGATCATTCGTTCTGTTTTCCCATCTGTATGAGGGTGGAAGGTAGTGCTAAGACATAGTTGGGTGCCAAAGGCATGCTGTAATCCACTCTAGACTTGTTAGGTAAACTACGTGTCTCGGCTGGAGACAATAGTTCTCGGAATCCCATGCAACCGCACCACTTCATCAAAGTACCTCAGGGATAAGATGCTCACTGGGATTGACTACTTAATCTCCAAGAAGTGTCAAGAGTTTTTCAATCGATCCACCACTACCCAGATGGCATCATAGCCTCCCTGATAACTGGGTAGCCATGTGATGAAGTCCATAGAGATTTCATCCCACTTCCACTTGGGAACATCTAAAGGCTGTAACAATCCTCCAGGAAAATGGTATTCAGCTTTAACTTGCTGACACACTAGGGACATAACCACAAGCTCTGCCACTGCCCACTTTACCCCGGGACACCAAAACTATCCCCTCAGGCCTTGGTACAACTTTGAGACCCCAGTATGTACCGCTAATTACAATCCATGAATCTCAGGGAGAACACCTTTACACATCATCTCCGGAACAAAAAGCCTTCCATGGAAAAGCATCTGATGCTGACCATCCTTTGACCATCCCTCAAGATCATTTCCATGATAAACACGATCTCGCATCACTTCCACCTCTGATTCCCCCCACTGGACTCTTCCACCTACACCACTAAAGTGGAAACTATAGTCATCTGAAATAGACATCCTCTTCCACCTTCCACCCATTCATCCAAATGCAAGGATTATAACTCTTCAATCGCTCTCCAAGCATCTGAAGATTCCCGAACTACATACCTCTATGATTTCCTGCTCAGGGAATCATCCACAACATTTCCCTTGCCCTCAGTATAAGAGATATCGAAGTCGTAATCTTGGAGGAACTCAACCCATCTCCGCTTCCAGAAGTTTAGATTCCACTGGGAAAATACATAATGGAAGATCTCGTTACCTGAGAAGACCACAAAGCGCTCTCTGATGAGATAATGCCGCCACAACTTCAAAGCATAAACCACAGCCGCAAGCTCCAGATCGTGGGTGGCATAGTTAGGTTAAAGAGGACGTAACTACCTAAAACCATGAAAGATCACTCCTCACTACGGCATTAGTAAACATCCCAACCCATGGCCAGAAGCATCACAAAACACTTCAAACAACACCCCTTCCTCTGGTAATCTGAGTACTGGAGCACTAACCAGATTCTCTTTTAGGTAACCAAAAGCTATCTGGAACTGGTCGCTCCACACGAAGGCCTGGTCCTTCCTAGTCAAAGATGTCAATGGAGCTGCAACTCGAGAGAATTTGGGCACAACCCTCCTGTAATAGCCTGAAAAACGCAAGAAACTATGAACTTCTGCCACATTCTTGGGTGCTTCCCAGGAATTGACTGCCTCGACCTTCGACGGGACTACTGATATTCCCTTCTAAGACACTACGTGTCCAAGGAAATGTACTTCTCGCATTAAGAACTAGCACATAGACAGTTTCCCATAAGCATGGTTGTGTCGAAGGACTCCTAAAACTGCCCTAAGATGATCAACATGCTCTTCCTCTGATCTTGATTAGATAAGGAAGACGTCGTTGAACACCACAACAATCTGGTCCAAAAATTCTCAGAATACAGAGTTCATGAGGTTCATGAATGTATCTAGTGTGTTTGTAATGCCAAATGGCATGACAATGAACTCAAAGTGGTTATATCTACACCTAAAATCGATCTTCGAGATATCACCTTCCTTCACTCTAAACTGGAGGTTTCCAGACCACAGATCGATCTTAGAGAACCAACCTACTCCCCTCAGCTAGTCGAAAAGATCTTCTATCCTCAGGAGGGGGTAATGAGTCTTGTCTGCCACCTGATTAAACCTTTATTAGTATATGCACAGTCGTAGAATACCATCTTCTTTCTTTACGAACAAAACTGGAGCACCCCACGACAACACACTTTGTCGAACAAATCCCTTCTCCATCAGATCGTCAATATAGATATATAACTCCCACAACTCGGAAGGTGTCATCTGATAAGGATCCATCGAGATCGGGTGAGAACTGGGATGTAAGTCTATCCCAAACTCAACATCATATTGAGGGGATAGAGTTAAAACCTCATTGGGAAAGACATCAGAGAATTTTCTTACAACCTCTGGGACATCCAACATTCCTACGTCTGCCGACTACAATGAAACCCCATCCAGCGTGGAATTGAGTGGCTCCACGTGTCATCTCCCCACCTGATAACTCCGCTCCCCAACAAATTCAACACACAGTTCATCGTCATTGGGGAATTCAATCCTTCTCCGATAGATGTCGATGATGTAATGCATGGATAATAACTAGTTGATTCCTAGAATGATATCGTATTGCTGCATCTGCAATGAAAGAAGTACTCCACTAGACTGATGTAGTCCCAACATAAGTCTACATCCCCAAAAAAATAATGATATGCTTGTCTGACCCCCAAATGGTGTTCTAAACACTAGGAGGAAAAAAAGTCTCTCGGCATCCAGACATAGAGCATGGGCTAATTCGGGTGTAACAAAGGAGTTTGAATCTCTCAAATCAAACAATGCAGAAACAAGATTGCTGAATAAACTGATCGTACCTAGAATGACCTATGGTCCCACCGGAGCTACTAACTATGCGGTGTGAAACTGTCCACGCCCAGCTCCTCTGCCTCGATGCTGTTAACCACCCCCCAACCAAGCCCTGGTCGAGGTCCCTAAGGAGCACCCTGGTGTCGGTCTCCTCCCGCAAGGTCATCCGTCAGAGGGCTAGGGGATTGTTGATTCTACTGGAAAGGCCTCGTCTGCAATGGATGCTACTGATGTGGGTACTGAAACATCCCACCTCCACCATGTGGAGCTCGATTCGGACAGCTAATCTGGACGAGCCCGAAAACATTTCAAGGGATACACTTCGGTCCTGGCCCTATGGGAAAGGGGCAAGGGCCAGAATCTCGGGACTAGAACGGATGAGGCCTAAACCCTGCTTGTCGAAACCTAGAAGGCCCTGTCGTTGGAGACCTACTGCTGACCACCTTCCCCTTTGGTGAACTCACCTGGTTACCTTCTTGTGGTGTGCCTCCCATCGAGTGCATCCTCTCTTCTATCTCAGACTTCTTCTGTACTTCTAGGTACGTCAGATGAGTGAAGGGAGTGACAGCGTATTGAAGAGAAGGACGGAGTGCCTCCTCTAACCGTCTTTCCCGAGACTCCTCATCCGAAAAGAGATCCAGGAAAAAGCGCAAGAGCTCTTTGAAATTTATCCCCAACTCCCTCACTAACATTCTTTTCTGCTGAAGTGAGAGCAACTCTTGTCTCTTCGAGGCCTTCGCCGTAGAACAGAGGAACTCCTCACGAAATTCCTTCTCAAAACTGGCCCATGGAACCCATGCCTATGTCTTTTCTCCTAGGAAAAGTGTCCACCACTGACGCGTAGATCCTCTTAGCTGACTGACAGTCAATAGAAACCATTACTCCTTCGCAGCACGCATCAAAGAGAAGGTGATGGCTAGGTCCTCGAGCCATCCCTCTGTTACTGAATTAGAAACACTGCCCTCAAACTTCTCGAGGGTTTGTTGCTGTTAGGACAGAGAATTCCTCTTCCATAAGTCATCCTCCTCATCGTGATCAACCCTCTACTTGTCTACTGCCTCAATCTTCTGGTCCTCTACCGACCGAGATGCTCGTGGATAATGTCCGGGTTCCATAACTGCAAGGTAAACAAAGAATTCCAAAGCCTGATTAGCAAGGGAATTATTATTATTATTATTAATTTTTTTTCTCCCCATGGTTCCCCAAATCATTTAAAAACACAATCAGTATGATGCATGTTCCTTCCCTAGGGTATCTACCCTCCAATAAATGTAGTCTCACATAGTTGTTTGATAGGCTCGGAGTCCTTGCATCGGATCATCGGGGGCCCTAAAATCCTGTGTCCTAGCCAGTCCTCCCTGGTCTATTTCACGAACCAAGATCACCTAACATTGTTGCCCTACCATCCCATGCAAGCCTAAATATGCCTAACTCCAGACTCCATCTTATCCCTCAACCTCTCTTTTGATACCATTCTGTCACGACCAGCCTTCACCGAAATGAGGGAAGGGACTAAAGATTTCCAATCCCTTCCTTCTTTACGTTGATGTAGAGATAATGACCCCCATGTCCCGCCTCTCTTAGGCCGCAAAGTGGCGACTAGCACCAAGGGTATAACATTTTCACAATATGGGAGGCATTACCCTTTTTTTAGTTAACCATGATTGGGAGAAAGAATGAGTCAACACCAAACATCACCAAGTATAGAAAACTCAAGGTAAAAAACCAAACTACATGCATGTTTAATAATAAAATGGAACAAATTACAAGTACTCCGAAGTACAATACCCAACCGGAAAGGAAAAAGGCTAAGAAGAAAGCAACAGCGACCAACAACAACTCTAACGTCCAGACTAGTATGGTTCTACACAGCCTCTGATGCCCTCCTGGAAACCTAAGAGTAAACGTAGGGTGAGCATAAAAAGTATACACAGTAGGAAAACCTAAAGCTCTCATGCACAAGTGGGAGACGTCATAAAGTCACGTGAGAAGCATAAGAATCATCATTTATCAAGGAATCCATCCATCCCACCTCACCGGCCATGCTCACAAAATAACACAAGTAGTAAGATTATTGTAAAGAACAAAGCATGTGGGTACCACGCACCACTATTTCCCCCACTAGATAGTTGCTCTTCTCTAATAGTAAACGTCCTGACGCTACCACACTCTTCTTGGTGACAAACACATGGGCCTCAAAACCATCCACATCCCTGCCCACACACACCTGGGCCTCACAACCACAACATCCCTACCCTCACACACCTGGGCCTCATCCCGAAGACACCTAGGAAAACAAACCAGAACCAGAACCCCTACCCGAAAAAACCTGGGCCTAAACACACTAGTCATAATCTACCCGAAGAATCTTAGGTGTAAGGTCACCTCTAGCCATCACAGCCGAGGAAAGGGGGACTAGGAAGGATAGAAAGTAGGGGGAAACACCCTTCCCCATGAGATGGGGTGTCCAAAACCAAGTTCCCAACGTGGTTGGGTTGCAACTAAACACAAATCATACAGTTACACATATATACCAACACACAACCCAACCTATGGCTCCTAAAAAGATACAAGTAGGTGACCAAGAACTGCTGCCTCAGAAAACAGGCACAGAACAAACAGTTCCCAGTTTCCCTATTCAAGTTATCATTTCCTAACAGTTCAGATTGAGTTAATCCCTTCACTACTGGGCAACTATCATTTACAAGCACAGATGAAACAACATTTATAGCAGTAAGGAAAACTGTCGGGAAAATTTAAGCATTCACACCAGGTTCTCTTGTGATGTCACAACGACTCGGGATCAAGTGATATCCCTCGAAGTAGTGTAAAAAACAAACCACGAGACACCGACCCATGTCCCCAAAATCCAGAGCCAATAGTTTCTCAACAACAGAGGATTCCACCCGAATTCGTGTCACATCAGAGCGACCACACAACCTCAGATTCACAACCAGAGAAAGTATAACAACAGGGGATCCCATCCCCAACCACATCAAGAAAACCATAATGTCACATGCAATTGTCCCGCGGAAAAAAACAACCAAACCACTACCGCCAGCATAAGGGATTCCCTTGTAGGTATTTTCATATTTAAAAGATTTAACAAACTCGATGGTTTCAATTCCACTGGGCTTTAACTGGATTTATCTCAGAAAAGGGTTGATCATGGTGTATTGAATTTATTTAACCGGGTATACATAATTATCAAATTCTATGTTACATTAATTTAAACATCCAAGAGAACCCAAGTTTAATAGCGCACTGAGAAATACCTCCCACCCCCATGATTTTCAGTGAGTATAGGCCCGTATAATTCACAGATCATATCAACATAAAAGAGTACAACAGAACATCAATCACCACCTTTCCTTCTTTATAGGTCTATTCATTATCTTCATTAAGCTTGGATTCATCAATTTCCATAGAGACAAAAGCATACCCACCCCGCATGATGCACAGAAAGGAGAGACGATGGAAAAAAATCCCTACTTTATTGATCAAGGATCGACGTTAAGCCCTCGTGTGGAAACTGGAAATCAGGAGTAGCATGAAATCCACGGAACACGATCACGGAAAACGTCACAGCGGTACAACTTGTCTTGAAGAAGGGTTATTCTCAGCGTAGGGTGATAGAGAAAAAGGATCCTCAGGAGAAGAGAAGTCTTTAAGTTATAATGGATGAGATAAAACATCCCCGGGATGGTTAATATATGGAGAAAAACTCGAAACTATAGAAGAACCGGGATCTTGGGTTGACCACACAGCTAGGCCACCCCACACGTCTAGCTTAATAGGTCCATGCCCTTCGGGGCGGTTAAAACCGACACACACCTCCTTAACCAAGGAAGGAATCACATGATGTGGTAGAGGAGTCTCGGAAAACATATTTAAGGGGAACACCAAAACGCATGGTTTTCCATTTATGGAGGGTACCTCATCAATCATTTAAATTAAATACCATTAATGGGCTTTAAAATAGGCTTAACGGGGTCAAAACATGGTTTACTAACCAATTCGCGCAAAATGGAGGTGGTAATTGAAAACCCGTGGAGAGGTCACCATTAGGTTAGGTCTACCAGTAGACCAAGCTACCGTTTGGCTGAGGCTATGGGTAGGCCGAGCTACCGGCAAGCCGAGGCCACCGGTAGGCCGAGCTACCGGTAGGCCGAGGTGACCGATAGGCTAGGGCTACCGGTAGGCCGAGCTGTATATAGGTCGGGGCCACCGGTAGGCCGAGGCTACTAGTTGGCCACATGACTGGTAGGCCGAGCTACCGGTTCTCCGGGGCTACCGGTAGTCCGAGCTACTGTTAGGAGTCTTAAGCTTCACCGAGAAGCTGGGATGGCCTTCCAGACCACCCAAAACACTCCAAACATCAGATTTTTACCAAGTAATGGACCCCAAAACCCCAGTCCATTAAAAAAACACTTTATGAAAAATGAGAATAATGAAAATAAATTCTAATTATTTATACAGATTAATTTAAATCATTATAATTATACAAACATTGAAAATAATTTATTTATTAAAAATATATTTTTATAACAATAAATTTTTCTGTTATGAAATTATGTATATCATGATAATATATATTTATAAAAATAATTATATATTTCTAATATATTAATTATCATGTGATATGATTTAAGGTTAATGAATAGTTTACAATTTAAAAAAGTTATTCACTAATATGAACTATTTTGCGCTATATTATTTTATTTTATTTATGGAATTTTAAAAAATTTAAAATATGAATATTAAGAATTAGTATAATTATTAAGTCAAAAATAATAATATAATCTTAAGATGAATTTTTAGAATTTTTCAAACACATGTTACTTTTAGATGAATAGTGGAAATTATTGATTTTACAAAAAACTTTACTTTACGACAATATTAGTATATAATTGTGAATTTTGTATTTATTGAAAAAAAATTAAAATAAAAAATATTTATTTTATAAGTAAATTTATAATTTTAAAAATTTTAAGACAATATTTTACATTTTTGAAGAAATGTTGCATTTATGAAATAATTATTTTTAACAGATGATAAATTTAGTATTTAAAATTTAATTTTTATCACTATCCAAAATTAAATTAATTGTACGTTATTCATATTTTGAGCCAATAAATTAAATTTATGTTATAATTACTATTTTTTGTGGTATTATTGGATAAATTACCGATTTAATTACAAATTATCGTACAGACATCTTAAAAGGTAAAACTGAGTAACTATAGTGGTAAATGGCCTAACTTGTATAAAAATGTCTATATGAATCTTGGGGGTGTGGAACTACACTATATCCCTTCCAATCAATAATTTTTCAAATATAAATCAATTTTACTTTACAGTGAATTCACTTTTTAAAAAAATTTAACGTATTAACAAAAATACAACTCCTTTTAACATATAAAAGGGGGACTAATTTACTCACATCACCTAAAAATCCCAATAAATTGGATAAAATTATTCCCCAACCACTCCAAGGATATAATATAAAGCATAATTTGGTTTTATCCTTAGAACTATACCGTCCATCATTAGTAGTAATCCCTTTGAAAAGGAGATAATCCAAGAATAGGGGTATAAATTGGTAGCCTTTATTTATTTCTATAACATTATTTTCATTATAGTAAATTTATTTTCACAAAATAATACTAATATAATTAGTTTAATTATTATTTTAATATTTTATTATAATGTTTTTACAAGAATTAAACACCCTCCCCATTTCTATTAATGGAAGAAATGATAAAACATGTGTTGTTCAAACTATCTCTCCCAAGACATGTCATTTTTAGTTTCCCTTCACCACCATACAATAACCATACCGTTAAGGAATTTAATATATAATTAATATATTAATGATAATATTTATATTCATTAATGATAAACCATGTTACTCTTTTTCTTTCATTTAAAGGTAATGAAATTATAAAACCTGCATTCATGTGGACTAACGCCTCCATGAGACAATTTATTTCCATTTTAAATTTGACAACCACCATACATGGGCAGTCATGTGAATGGTATTAAATGAAAAACCTTTTTTAAAGATGTATTTAATTTCTTAGAATGAATATTTCATTAAATTATAAAGGTTATGATCATAAATGATATTCATAAATTCACTAGTTAAAGAAACGTACTACGAGGAAAATCACTAATTCAAATTCTGTAATAATTTCATATCCATTACATCATAATATAACTATTTTATAATTATGATGTATAAATATAATCAATAACATATGATATCATTGTTTTAATTTTATAATTATATTACTACAAAGTCAATTCATTTTCATTGATAATCATGATATTTTCATGTTTTGGATGATTTGGCCAACTACTTGAGCAATGTTATGAAAAAACATCATGGATGAGTATGAAAACATAATTACTTGTATAAAATGATATAAATAAGTAAATTACTATTTAATATATGTTATATAAATTGTATATTAATATTTTTTTGATGAATTATTAATAGAAACTTTGTAGTGTTAAATTGTCCAGAAAGTGTACGACATCGATTTCATATTTTAAGATAAAGACTAAAGTACTCATGAAAGGAAATTTAATCATCATTAATAATAATAAGTCATTTATTATGGTAAATTTAATTAAATATGTATGATAAATAATCATCGAGGAATTAATACTGACACCACTCTTATGAAACTATACCAAATGATCAAAACCATAAACAACTAATCTGGGAAAATATACAAATAACTAACTAATACACATTTTGATAATGATTATAAATGAAAAAAATATAAATATATGTAGGTAGTAATATGGTAATAAAATTAGTTATTATGATATTTTTGTTTGATATACTATATTTTATAGTGTATTAAAATAGTATGGAAACTAGGTATGAGTTTCACATATCAAATTTAATTATTTCATGCATAATTATTATTATTATTATGAAACTTGAAATATTTTGTATGTTGTTGTTACTAAAAAATTTATATGTTCTAGAATATTTATGTAATTTATATAGGTTTATGAATAACATGATTTTCTAAGGTATATGATTCAATGGATTCCATTTTGTAGTTGGGGTGGAACCAAAGTGGTAAACCCGATACTCCTTCATCTAAAAGACCAAAATTTAAATCGTTGAAAACAATTTATAGAATTTATGAAATAGATTCTAATGTAGGTAGTGAAAATGGGGTGGTGATGCATGCATAATGCAGACATACAGTCACATATCCATTACATGGGTAGGCCGTGAAGTAGGTAAGATGCATGTATATTTTCTTTTGTACTATAAGATTTTTTAAGGGTATCCCTATTACTAGATAAAAATTATTCTTCAGCATAATAGTAAAAAAGGAATCTTCCCCACTTTTAAAAAAGCACAACATATTATATAATTTTCTTTATTTCCACTAATCATATATTTAAGTTAAAACACTTCTTGCAATACATTATTTATAAGTTCATTTTTCCAACCTTAAGATTCATTTAAATAGTAAATGCTTTCTAATTTTTTCATATATTCATTTTTAAAATTGAGACATTTTAATGAAATGATTCTACTAAGAGAAATGTATTTTGATCATAATAAATTAAATTATTCACTTTTAAATAATGATTCTAAATATATTTTATGATTCCATGTATAAAATATTTAACACTCAATTAATTATTAATTTTCATAGAAATAAATTTCAGAAACATCATGATGAAAACATAATTTTCTATAAAAGAAATTGTTTTTATATATTTGATGCATTTATTTAAAAGTTATGTTTTTAGTATTTATATTTTAAATTATATTATATTGAGTTCAAATTTTGAATCTTGATGTTAAAATTATGTAACAATGATTATTTAAATTTTTTAAAAAGGGATACAAATGTAAAAATTCAGGTACCATAATAATGGTAAATTTAGTAGAATGAAAAAAATTAAGGTTTAATAGACAAAAATATATCCATACTAATATATAAATAGTGTGGAATATGGGCTGAATGACCCATATCCTTTAATTATTCCATATGGATGCAGTATCTATGAATAATAAAAAAATTAGACATAATGTAATGGCTATTTATGAGAACCATCATCCTCATCATCAGTAGATGATTATTATCAAAGAATACAATTTACGTACCGAAATCAAGAAAAAAAGGAAGGAAACACACACAATGGAATTAGATAGTTTTAAAATATTGATGACCAAGAGAATCTACTACCATTATATTTACCCCCTTCTTTTTTAGTTAATTAATTCTTGGGAAGTATTATATCCTTTCACCTCGATGTGCCTTTGAAGAGAAGAAGTATTATAATTTTTTACCCTCTCTCCATGATTGATGGAATATTAATATACATTTAAAGATTTACCCTAGATTAACTATTCGTGGAGGGAGTCTCCAGAGCCCAAAATTGACATCGAACACAAGAATGAAGGACCCCCTCTAATATTGCACCACACAACTACCCCTTGTTATATCTGAGGTGAAAAAACCATACGTGCTATGCCTTCTACTCTTTGGTGGAGTGTACCAAAAAAACCCATGAGATTACATTGGGTATTGAGACAATAGTATAACAACAAATATCACTCTATTTGTTGGTACCTCTTCTCGGGTTTTGACCTGCCATTATATATATATGAAGAGATTCTTTGTTCCGATAGCAATGTCTTATCATATTCAGGATATTTCATCGACTCAGGTGTTGTTTTGTGCCTTCCATATTGTCTAGTATCCAAATAATAGAACAATAGTCCATGATATATACTCCACCCCCTATTTTACCCTTGCATTGGACCAAAAAATCCAGAATGTGGGATACTTGTACATTGTGCGACGAGGTTCCCGTGAAATAACAAAATTCATTATATATTGAGAAACCCAAATCTCAATAAAAAAATGTGATTTGAAATATCATCCCTTCCATCCTAGTATCAAAATCAGATGGATAAATTGTTAATAATAGCGTGTTTAAAATTTTCATCAGTCAGAAGGTCTTGGTTCATGATTCTCCATGAGAGAAAATTACACTTTGCGGGGGTCTCCAAACACTACAGTGTCTCACCATAATTATACCCTTGATCATATGGAATCATAACCCAACATAATACTTCTCAAAAAAGGTCATTATGAGGATCCTGTAAAAATTATATGTTCCAGTTCATTTTTCATCTCAAAAAGATTTAAAGGATTCTGCTATTGATTAGTAAAAACAACATTGACGAAGCACTAATACATGCATGAATCCTGAAGGATAAATACAGAACCAGGTAGTCGGGGATCCCAGGTTTAGTTTTATCACAGTTATGGTTCCAAAATGAAATGTATCCTTTTCCAATAATCTAATGTGTATGGCATTGATGTTTCAGAATATGGAGATTAATGAATTCCCATACAGAATTTCACCCACCGATCATCATATATTTCTAGTTTTTATAAATCAATGCCATGGACCTCCCCCAATGGACCATTTCTTCATGAGCCTCCCATGTAAACTTATAATTCATACCATGTAGTGTGTCTCCAAGATCATTGACCTTTAGACCTCCATCTTTAGTGGATGTATCTATTATTCCCCAAGAGGCCCATTGGTATTTTTTTATAATTGGTATCCCATGTGAATGATACTAGTATATTATCACTGTTGGAAATGGATGCCTTTAGAACCATAGTTTTAGAGAGGGAATGAATCAGAATAAATAAAATGACACTTATCAAAATAGTAATTCTTCCTCCAATGGAGAGACAACTACATTACTAATTTATGATTATGTTTGTGATTTTATCAATAATTGTATCAAAATGATGTATTCTGGGTCTATAGAACGAAACTAATGCACCCATGTAATCAATAGAGAATCCTCTCTTCTGCATGGACATATCATTAGATACGGAGGGGATCCTTCTGTATACGCAGCTTGTAGAGATATAAAATATTTTTTTGGTCTAACTAATAATTATTCCCCTATTATTACAATAGTCTTCATCATTTTTTATTCAACGAACATATATCTTTCAGTCATTAACATGTATTATAGTATCATCAGCGAACATGATGGGGGAAATGGTACATGATCACTAACTATAACGAATAATAAGGACCTCTCTCTATATAATACTCTTATTCATGATTCAAAAAACGAAATCATGGATAATGATAATGGTGTTCAAGGATAAATTTTATCCTTGTATCAGTACTAGGATATATTTCAAAAAACTAAAATTCATCCCTATAAAGAATCAAAATGACATTAATTACTAAAGAATAAAAACATGTGATTTGTTATCTAAGGGGAGAAGTTCATTCAAGCCAATACATAGATGAATAAGTTCCACTCAATCCAGTCATTCATTTTTTCCTTATTCAACATGATTTCCATGTTGGGACCATGAATATTGTTTTGATATCACTAATCCTTTATTGATCAAAATCTATCACCCCATTTATTGACGGTCACTTCACAAACCCATGATGTTCATTGGATATCCAACCGGGTATATGAGTGGAAATCATTTATTTATCACACCTAGTAGCACAATATATTTGAAATTTCACATAATTACCATACGATAAGGATAACGAGATGATGGGAATTTGATTACATGGATTAACACTAACATAGCTTCAGAATCCACCCCATGAAGACTACCTAGTAAATAAAATAGGAAATTAATTAACCATATCCCCATTTATATGATCCCATGACGATCTATAAAAGGACCTCAGGATTCCATCCAACCCCAGTGCACTCTCTGAGTTAAGCCATTTCATTATTCAGTAAATATCCCTCACTTCCGTTATAGTTCCAAAGAATTCAATATCTGATGATGAAACCACATTTGGAACCACATAAGGATGATCATAAAATACCCCATGGTAACCACAATGTATACGTGGGTTTAGTCCCTTTAGAAATGTTTTGAAATATGATTTTTCTATA
The DNA here is from genome assembly GCA_963277665.1 of Viscum album. Classification (NCBI taxonomy): domain Eukaryota; kingdom Viridiplantae; phylum Streptophyta; class Magnoliopsida; order Santalales; family Viscaceae; genus Viscum; species Viscum album. The sequence continues at coordinate 1,295,501,339 of OY728128.1, read as the reverse complement.
CATCCCACGACATCTATATCATTGAAATATGATATATCCTCCAACCTGGTAATTAGTATAATGACTCGCCTCTTCTCCTTGATACACACATGAAAAAATTCAATATTTCATAGACCCGCACGAGTCCATTAAAAATGTGACTACTCATGATCCACATGCTCCTACCTAAGTAACAGGTTTACTATGAAGCCTTCTATTTAATGAGTTCACTGAATAATGTCATATTACAGTTTATTTATAGTCATATTTTGAGTCGTTCAACATCTTCCTTCACCTCTTTTATTTTTTAGTCGCATGGGAGGGTTGGGCGGTGTGGGACTATATATCATCTTTGATCTAACACTGATTACTATGAATCCTCGTCCAAGAAGATCCCTAAAAAACATCATTCCATGAATCACAAACCTTGTTATAAATAGGTGAAATGTCAATCCACTGAAGGGAGGAAGAGAATTGCATCCTTTGATTGATCTTGTGTGACAAAACAACCAAAAGTGAAGAGTAATCAGAAATACTTCTCACATGGTGTGTTACCATAGAAATTGGGTACTAGGAGATGTTATAGCTGTTTATAGGACATAGGTCCAAGACACACCATGTTTAAAGATCCCCTTTATTATTGTTAAAAAATTTAAATTTTTCACATATTAAACCTCTATCAAGAAGACACCATTTAACCGTTATGGATACAAACTCATGGATAGAATTCCCCTGGAAATGTCCTATTCTTTTCATCTCCTTCATATCTACCAAAATGGTGAAACCACTCAACACATTCCATGGAGAGTCAACTGGATTGAAGTACCATAGATCATACCATTATGGTTCTCTCATCTTAACATCACAGCTTATATAAAAAATTTAATGAATGGGTATTTTTCACTAGTAATATTTTTTTTGTGACATAATAGTTTGAATTACAAATTATGTCCACCAATATGTTGGACATCCAGAAGATCCATTTGTAATGGTTTGTAGATCTACATTCAAGTAAAAACGCAATCTGACAATGAGAACAAATTCATATATTTTGGAGAATCTTTTCTCCGTCCCAACAACTGAAACTAGACAGGAATTTTTTATTTAACATAATTTTCAATGAAGTTAATATTTCTCTGACACCTCATGCCTCAGGTGTACAATAGTATATATGATGCCCGAAAAACATGTTAGTCTTGGTACCAGTCCCATGATATTTGACACCCCAATACTGAGATGAAAATAAAACTGAAGATAGTATTGACAACAATCGCATGAACATTACCTTAGAGCCATGTAATGAAGACATATCCTTTTGATGGTGTAGATCATAAACACACCCTTACCACCTCATTAGCACACTGGAATGATAAATATATTAATAGAGTTGATAGGACGGTCTGGATTGAGAATGATAGTGATGACCTTATATCCCATCAACAATGATTTTCCTATATTGATGGAAATACTCCCAAAAATTGTTTAGTAAAGGCATAACCGAGGGAAAAAAATCTATTGATAATAAGATGTAATGTTGTGATTGGGGGAAGAAGGTGGTTTCTCTTGAATTAATGGCATGGGATCATAAGGAATAATATTCTTAGTGAGGAACATGTTATAAGATCACTATTTTCCATGATATAGAGATTTTAAATGAATTATATTCCCAAATAGAGGGCCTTTTGAAATAAATGGGATGACCTGGGACTTGTAAGGAATATTGAAAAATAGCTTGTAGAATAATAAAAAGGATTGATGCAAGATGAGTGAATTTTATTGATTTTCTTAAAGGGAGTGCTCCACACTACGTTGATGATGTAGGGTTCTTGGGGGAAGTATCCCTCGAGGATTTAACCATGGTTTTTGGAATATCGAAAAGAAATTTGTCCAAAACCCATAGCAACGATGTTAGGAAAATCTTGTAGAATATCATGGATTAAAAAAATATATTAACTGAAAAGAGACCACATCATCAATTCATTATGAATCATGGTTTTTATCATATGAAAACATGGTTCAATGAAGATGATACCACTCTTTATAAGGGACACACCGATTTGATCTCACCATTTTTTTCAAATAACTCATAGGCTCAAAACACATTATAATACTCATTGTGATGGACACTCATGTTCAGATTTAAAAAAACACCTTAAAAATTTTAATAAATATTTTTAACAAAATATATATCAATCCCCCACTTTTATCCAAAAATATTAATTCTCATGACCATAATGGAATAATTATACATAATAATGGCATGTTTCTATTAATCCATTACATAGTGTCAACATCTCAATGTTTTATCAGAATTTCATGATGTTGAAAAATTATACTTTTTAATCATTTAGATAAATAATAGATATCATACATATAATGATATTTCATCCACGATCTCATTTTTTTATAATTTATATGGCCATATGCTTATATGATTTTTATGAAGTCTCTAAAGAGTAAATCCATTAACACATGCATGAAGAGACACCACTTCTATTTTCACAAATGAAAAATATTACAATTTTATTCAATTTTTATAGAAAAAATATCATTGTGTCTTAATATTTTGTTAAGAGTTTATTACATACCATATAATCATAAAAAACAATATTGAAACTAAAACTTTTGTGCATTAATTGTCAATATCAACAATCTTCTTCATAACTTGTTTTTACCCATTAAAAACATTGATTATGATCTATGAAATGGATGTGTTGGGTTTCCATTACTAGAATGATCAATTATATGGGTATTTACCCCATATCATTATTAGTATCACGAATAATCTCTACCTATAGAGTATTTTAAAATGGATCTATAAGGTTTTTACATGATCTTACATAAAAAATTATTATGGTACTATCTTGGTAAAATTTTCGCACATATCTATAAAAAAGATAATAGTAGAATAAATAGGGTATTAGTCTCCTTGAAGTCAAGATGGTATGATTTATTTAACATTTTTTCTATTTAATGATGCTGACATAAAGAATAACCCCTCCAGGTTTTCAATCATTTATACCAATAATAGTATTTTCTATCCCAAGATCATTCATTTTAAATATAGAGGATAAGAAATTAGTTTTCTTAATTACACAAAAAACATCAGTTACAAATATTTAAACATTATTCACAAATAGACACACAATAACTCCATATTCTGTTTAAAAAAAAGAAAAACCACATTTATCGACATTGTTTTGAGTAAATCTATTAGATAAAATAATATAATCAAATTTATCTTGCCACATCTTCATAGCTTGCTTAGGTCCATAATGTTATTAAACTAGATTACAAACCCTGTTTTCATTACACAGTATAAAAAACCTCATAAATATTAAATGTAAATATATTTATATAATTATCCCTCAAAATATGAAGCAAGATTCTCAAGAATGGGAGGAAAATTTTGTTCCAAAATTAATGAAATCATAAACACTATAAGAAGTAAAATCATCTTGTCCTTCCTCTCGGAGAAGTTGTTTCTAATGAAATGATCAATTTGACCCTTCATTGGTCAATTTACATTATGAATTAATATTTCATCTTCTAGGATCTGCCTTCAGGTTCTATACCTTTTTATTTTTGAAAATAGCAGCTAAATGGAGTAATAACATTTAACATTGATGAATGATTTGGATTCAATATCCATAAGGGTTTGATCCATGCCCATGTTTGTGAGGCAGGGTTCTCAGAATAATTGTCCCTTCTGGATTTTACCATGGTCTATGGTATTTCATACACCAAAATATGATTCCCCCGCTACACCATTATTGTGAAAAGTCTGGAGAATTTTATGGATTTAAAAATGTGTTAACACCTAAAAGATCCCATCATCGCATATTTATAAATCCTCATTTCAGAAAAAGAATGCCATGGTCCAACCTAAATGAGAAAAATATTAGAGAGGAACACATCAATTAAATTTCACCATTGTGGTCAATGAACAAATTGGTTAAACCAAAATGAAACAACTCCTGGTAATGGATACATAAATTCAAATTTGATAAAATAGTCTATATGTTTTAATACATATTTTGAATGCAATATATAACATGGAAGCAAGGCCATATAGTGATAATATTATAAAAATATAGAATTTTGAGGATCATATACCTAATAACCCCACTATACACTTTTGGAACTTCATCTAGAGACACCACTACACTATACTGGGTTGTCTACAAGAGAACTGGTATGTACTAGTTTGAAATGTCGACCTTCAATCTCAACCATGAATCATTCTAGAGGCCTTCATCTGACATGGATGAACAAGGATTTATAAAAAAATGTATAAAATTCCATTTAATATGATAAAATGAGCATTAACATGTATAAAAGTGATTGACAAGGATTTTTGACCATTCAAGAGAATCCACACAAAGGTAAATCTAGTCTGGTAGAGGTAATAAAACATCCATTTCAATGAATATCCTTACAACGGAGGCCTTTTCAAGTTGGATATTATTCTCTTCCACAAAAACAATACCCTCTATTAAATCAAAAATATTTTCTTAGGACTGAATGGTTTCGAAAAGGTAATGGTAGACCTGGGAGGCTGATCCACAATGATTCATGAGGGGATTACCTTTTAATATGTGTCTCCATCATTCGCAAGGATAGGGTTAAACACCACCTACTAATGAATCTTGGAGCATGGAATAACACGATAACCAAATCCTATATCGACTACAACACAATGAAAAATGATCTTCAGTTATGTTAGGAAACCCAAAGAAGAACATCCATACCCCACCATCCTACAATGTTCTAAAGAATATGATGATCATGCATACCTGATCCAAATCTATAATACCTATCAAAATTACCTATTATAAATCGTTGTTAGATGTTAATTAGTCTCTATATTAAAGAATGAGTCTTAAATCCTACATTTTGAAGGATCTGATTTTTCAAATAGAGAGACATAATTGAAGAATATTCTTCTTATCCATCATATTAAATTACCTTCTAATATTAAGATATTATTAATCACATTAAAAACTCTAATGATGTTATCTAAACCTCTAAATTCTAATGATTAAATTATATTATCATTATATATTTATTTACCATTACTAATTAATTAGTATCACACGTTTTTTTGGTACAGTTCAATCATATAAATAAATTATGTCATACTATATTCATTTTTAATAAAATCAATGAGTACAGATATATTATTTCTGGTAATATATTTTATAAAATTTGAATTTATGTTATGGTTTTGGTTTTATATTGGTGATGAAAAAATAAGGATCACTAATATATAAACAGTATTGATAAATTACATTAATCATGATCATCATGTATTCAATTTTCACGAACCATAGTCATACCATACATCAAATGACCATGTTAAATAAAATTAAATAACAAAATATTATTAATATATCAATAAATATATTTTAATGATGAACCTTATTTCAAAGACTAAGGATTTAAATGTCCATGAAAAAACCTGTATGAAATAATCAAGATTAACAACATTCAATGATAAAAATAAACAATAACCAACTAATTTATTTGTAATAAATAATTATAATTAAATATTAAAAGTTTTAGATTGATTTGAATAAGGTTACGATATAAGAGATTATGTATTCTGTATTTATTATACATGAGATTGATGAATGTTATTCGATGTTAAGAGTATTGGTAGGTTTTTTCAATCTCATAAAAAATCATCGACTATCACATCATAATATAAAATATGTGGTAATTGTTTTCACATTATCTAAAAAATACCTTTTATTATATTATCTCATAGTTATTTAATGAATTTACATGTTTATTTTCATTTTATCCCCAATTTTTCTATAATTCAACCAAAAGGATGCATGTTAGTAGTGATGACCTTATATAATATTTTCTATTGATAATATTTCTCTTCAGTGTCCTTGTTTTTTTTTACATTTATATATTTTCCTATACATACAAATATGATTTATTAAAAGAATTTTATATTTAATTTTTTATGAAATCATTAATGAAAACTTTTTTATGATTTTTTATATAGTTTATTTCTTCTAGAATTTTACTCAGTTTTCTTTACAAAGATTCACATCCAAATTTTTATAGTTCATCAATGAAATTTTTAAATAATTTCCCATAGCGTTTCACCAAAACATTGATTTATATGTTATTTCATTTTAAAATAAATGTTATTAATAATACAAATAATATTTATTATTATATTGAAAATAATCTTTTATGTTTCTCAATAAAAATTTTCTCGTATGTCAATATTCTATTATATCCCTTATTATTAGTTCAATTTATGAAAACTATAATGATCCCACACACCGCCTTTAACATAATTTATTATGGTTAGATCTTCTGTAAATTTTCATGAAACAGGTTTCATTAGTAATGTATAAGTGACATAAGAGATAATTTTTAATATTTTTTTTATTCAAGTGGTATACATTTGTATTGTTTGCATTATTTTTTTGGGGCTCTAACAATTAAATAATTCTAAATTAATCTGGGTAATGATTTATATATCACGGTATGAAATGAATAAGACTGAGGAGTGAAACCAATCCAAAATGATTATGGTATTGGGGGAGTGATCCAAATTCATTATAGGACTCTTTCCATTATGTGATAATGGTCTTATCAGTGATCCTTGACATAACAATTTATATCAAATGCATTATATTATTCAAAAGTCATATTCTAATTTTCAATGTTATTCCATAATCATATTCTATGTTTCCATTTATTATGATTATCTTCTCATATTAAAACATTCATATATCTTATTTCACATGTTATTTTGAAATATGTATTCAATGATTTATATATTATGATTGATTTTTTATAGGTTAGGATTTATTTATGATATATTTGTTTACCTTCATAATATTATCATACAAGCATGTTCATCATATTTGATGTTATGATAATTTATTGATATATATTTATGACCTTTTACTATGCATATGAGGACTCCATATCTAATTTTTCCATTCCTTAGGAAGAAAAATTTTTATTATATATTTTATGCGTTGAAGGGAATCAGGTTTGAAGGATATTTTAGGTAGATATTGATGAATGTTTTTTAAATAAGTTGGTTATATATCTAATCTATAAAAAATATTTTTGTATGACTTTTTCTATAATGTAATAAATATTATTTTAAAATAATGTAATACATATTTTCCACATTCATGGTTCATCTAATTATCCCTTTGGGGTTATATGATGAATTAATGAGTATAAACACTTATATTAGTTATATGTAAGGTAGAAAATGGAATCTCAAATTTTATTTATTATAGGATGAATATAAAACTACCATTTCATCCTAAATTGGGGGATAATGTTGTTTGAAATATATTTTTAGAAAAAACATTTCACAAATAGGAATAAATTAAATAATAGTTAGTTATAGTTATGCTAAAACATTATGTTATATATAATGTCACTTATTAATTATCAAATTTTTGAGAAACATATATTATTTGAAGAAAAGGTTAAATTTTATAATTTATAATGGGGGATAATGTTAACATTTTATATTTATAAGGTTTATGATGCCTGAGATATGAATGAAAATTTTGATTTAGAAGACCTTATGGAAAAAAATGGTTAAAACAAATAAATATATAATTTTACTAGAAAAATTAATGAATGTAAATGAATTATATTCTTATCAATAATAAATATAAATCCTATATTCTTTTAAAATTCATAAATACTATAATATAAATAAAATTTAAATGGGACCTATGTTTTAATTTTCAAATAATTAATTAATAAATATGTGGGTTTCATGAAAAAAATTAATTTTTTATATTCCCATAAAACCTCTATATATAATGGTTTCCATATGATAAAATTTAATTTCTATAGAAAACAATAAAATTTTGGAACATTTCATATTGATTATGTAAATCTATTGAAATATTTTTAATTTAACGATATGTAATGAGTTAGGAAAATACTATTTTCCCATTTCTATGATAATATCCTTTACAATTATACCTGGAATAGAATTTTTCATGTACTTTCCCAATCAATAATTTAATGGTTGTGAGAGTAAGAGTGAACTGTGAGTCTCACCTTAAGTAGGAAATAGGATGAAAAATATCCCCAATGTTATATAATTCTATTTCGGTGGACTTATATAATTTATTTGGCGACAAACACATATCACTATCATTATAAAAAAACATCACAACATTTCAGTACAAGGTAAAAAATCAAATGTATATATTATAATTCAAAATATATAAAAAAAAGAGTAAGAAAAATAGATAAAGACAATACTATATATACTAAATGATAAATTTAACTAATATTAAGCTCCCATAAAACTATCGGTTAACAATTTCCTCCCAGCTACATTGCCTCAACATAACCTCCACCACAATCATTTATAACAAAAAAAATAATTTATGGATTACTCTTCTATAATGAATATTTAGTAACTCCTTGTAAACTATCATACCAATCTAGGTAAAGAATTATAAATCATTTGTGATTTGAGAAGAAATAATTTAATACTTTGAATTTGTGGACTGTAAAAAACATACCTTATCATTATATGTACTATCCTATAAAATTTGATACATATAAATATAAGCACATAACAAAAATAGTGATATCAATACGACCCACACAACCCATTTCCAACTATGTTTCCATATTAAGGAATGTAATAACTCAATGGATAAATGATCATTTATGTTAATGTTGTTTCAAAGTGAGATTTTTTAAGGTACAGAAAACCGATGGGAAAAAAATATCACATATGAGTAATATGAGAGATCTGTGGATTAAACGTCACAATAACATGGTAATTATGATTAAAATAGATTCTAATATGCTCTTTATATTCTATATAATATATTCATACTATAGTGGTGGTGTCATAATGAAAAGTGGATGAAATATAAACAACTATTTAAATAAAATATATATACAATTACATTAATATAATATACATAACAATGAGTAGCATATCATTATCAACATAATTTAATCATCCCCATCATATTCCAAAATATCCATTTAGATAAATTCACTCATCACATACCATTCGTCGCACTATTCAATGAATCCCATAAATCTCAATATAAGGTCTTATATCAGGGAAATTAAAATTAACAATCATTAATGTAAACAATGTCTCAAAAAAACATCATATTATAATTTCATCATTATAAATATTGTAATAAAATCACCATATATATTAATAGTTATAAAAAACACCTCACTATATAAAATCATCTTTTGAATATATCATATGATAACCTCTTCTTTTCACATTGTCATGTAAAATTCATTTTATTTTGTCTTATTTATATATTTAAATAACAATTGAATTCTCATATATTATAATATGACATCAAAATTCCCCCTAAAAATTAATTTTCAACTATATTATATCAATTATTCTTTTATTTACCTGTATAATATATGACACTTTACCATTAAATATAGTGTAAAATATCCTACCTAAACATATCGATCATATTAATATACATCTACACAATATTAATGAAATAAATGTTTAACAATTTATATAAAACTTAACAATAAATCAATTAAACATCCAACTCAATCATGATATATATTATATTTACAATATTATAAAGTTATGTATTTAACCTATAAAAACTAAATCATGATAAATAGAAATTATAACATTAATAAAAGAAATTTTAATTGAAAACTATAACACTTCATTGATATGATTATTTCTATAATCATATATTAAAACTAAATTAACTATATGAAATAAGGAATCCATATAATCCTTTATTTATAATTATTATCTCTCTGAAAAATAGATCTGTAGAATGAATAATTGATCCAACACATGATTATGGCATGAATTTGACATATCAGTGACTTTCGACATATTATAATAACTCAAATTAAGAAATATATGATTGCGGGATGATGTAAATAAAAAATATACTCTATATCTCTCTTTATTACAACTCTATATTGATGGGAACAACTAAAATTAGTTATAGAAGGTTATTTCTTATTCCAATATTTTTATACTACATCCCGAAATACCATGGTTTGACTTCAAAAAGAATTTAATTTTTCATTTAGTCTAATAAGAATTTGAAATGTATGATATATTTTAAATTCTTATTAATAAGATTTGTATCTTCTTCCATATTAAATGTTATCTGCTACATATATAAAAATTACATGTCGAATAATTCCATGAAATATTTAGTGAATTTTTTGAAAAAATGTGATAAAAACCTATGAATAAAATAATTCATCTTATCGATAGGATGAATCAGTAAAACAATATTATAAGAAAAAAATCTATGTTATAATTCATATACTTTTTGTTTTTTTGTTGATAAATATCAAATTGAATAAACAAAATACACCTTTAAAAAATTTCAACAACTATGGATTTTTTTAATAACCTAGACATATAACCATAGTCTATGAATTGTTCAACTTGTATATTCATATATCCACTAAAAAATGATTAGATCTCCAAATCCACAAAAACATTTTACATATCATCATATTATAAAGCTATCATTGATATGTTTTCCGAGAACATAGAGTATTTTTCAAGTGAGGAATATCCAATATTATATCTTCCCATTCCTTTTTAATAATCATAACACATAAAATGTATAAAAAATATCTAAACCTAAACATTTGACACAACTAAAATTATATTTATCCTTTAAAATAAAAAATATTCAATTTAAAAATAGAGTAATAAATTTTCTAAAAATATGCCATCAGAAGAGATACCTCTCATATTATTTTTATATATTAAAATCAGAAAAAAATTGAAATTGAAATTTCAATACCATATTCAATGAAATTTATTAAGATATCATAATGTTTAACGTTTATATATAACTAAATCTCTTATTTGTATTCATAGAATCCACATTTATTTAATAAAACAAACACCATGAAATAATTTTTCTATGAAAAAAATTCAATCTATAGTCCTAATTTTCCCCCAAAACACATAGTTAAAATCACATAATTCTTAATATCAATATTTTCCCAACCATCCACATCCTAATCACTAACAATATACATTGAAAACAATAAAAACTGGGAAAATTAATTAATCTTATATAACTATGGTGGATGCGAAACTTGATATACCACCACAATAACTCCTTCCAATAGCCTGATGATCTAATCAGAACTAAAATAAATATTATAATTATAGTTATTTATTTATTTTACAAAAATTTTAGAAACCTATATGAATACATATAGACAAACAATAAACTGCAATGTTATCACCATTTCAATGACATAAGTCTTCTACTCATCTTAGATAAACTTCATTTGTTATGAAATCACCTCCACAGATTCTTGAATAAAAAAACCAAATTATATATAATAATTACATACCCATATACAATAGTCAAATATTAGGGTGGAAAATAGTGTTAAAATAGAATGATTCAAATGGTTCTATATCAATAGGTGTGGGATGACTATAAATATAGGTAAACTGATCGAATAGTAGGATATCATCCTAATATCCTCTAAAATATTTTTGTTAAACTGTTTAAATCCCCTCTAAAAATTAAATTCTTATTCATATATTGATCATAAATCATTGGTTGTAATATAGTATTAAGGAAAAACTAGTAAGAAAACAAATTTTATTATCATCCACATTCACGATGTAAATTGAGGTTCAATATATGATAAAATTGTCAATAGAAACCCATTAATGATTACATCTTCCCATAAATTAATATATGATAGGAATAACTTCAATATTGATTCTATGATAATAATAAATATGTTAAATTTTTAAATTTATTAATGGGGATATTTAATAAATTAACTTCTTTTAATGCACACGATGAAATTGTTAAAAAATTTATTGGGTTACTTTTACATTTAAATCATTGCACATTTCTAGGCTAATAAAACTAGTAAGGAGTTTTTTACATTTACTTTCTATTATATAAAAGAACATTATTTAAATTTATTAGTTGATCTCTTTATCATTGTATACTAAAACATATTCTTTGGGAAATGATACAATTTTAAACTTCATTTATATATTATTAATTTTGATAAATTTACTCCTATAATATTATTTCCATCATGTATGAATATAAACAATAATTAACATAATAAAATATACGACATAACTCGTCATCTATCCCTTCATCCATCATGAATATCTATATTGACTATTCATTTTCTCCATGCATCATCCTCAAAATCCCCTAGTGAATAATCTAACACATATTAAAATAGGGGTGATTATTTTTGTGAAATAAGTAATATATACCAGTGACCACATCCTAATTGAATTATTAATCAATTATGTAGTCCATAAATCTCCCTATATCTATCACATTCCATGATGAGAAAATATTTATTCTAATCATCTTTTAGACAACCTCATTATATCTTAAGAGTATAATATATAAAAAAATCAAAATCTTTTAGAAAATTAATACATATTTTATAATATATTTTTAAATAACAAGTCATGATATATACAATAATTTTATTGTTATAAATTATTTTCCAAAAATAATCCAAATTATAATATTGTTTTTATAGCTTCAAATAAAGCTCATTGTCAAAAATTAGATATTTAGGTGTAGTTTAATTGTATTGATGAATTTATAAATATAATAACAATATTATATGAATACTCACATAATTTATTAAATATTATAATGTATAATGAGATCAATCTTCATAAATATCAATCATAACCCCTTCACAAGGTATCAATTGAAATAAGGATGTGATCAAATGATTCATTAGACATGAAAATTGGATTAATATTTCTTATTTTTAAATATCAAAATATTATTCTTTTTGAAAGAGGTCAATGTTGTTGATAAAAATGATGTTGTAGAGACATAACATCTGTAATGATAATTTTAAAAAATAAACAAGACACCAAAAATCATTATTTTCTACATATTAATAGAACATTGAGTTTATCATTTAATAGACCCATAAATACAATTTATTGTGAAATAATGTTTTGCAAGATAATAATATAGTACAAGAAACTTGAACATGTAGGTTATTTCATATACTGTTGATAAAATTGTATCATAAAAACCAACGTTAAATATTCTACATGTTATCCATGTGAACTACAATATAATGAGATATTTTAATTGAAAAGAACCACAGAACAAACATATATGGGATGAAACCCCATATTAATATCCCATAACATGAAATGTATTATTTTAACTATAATTTGAATTATTATAATCTTGAAATGGCCATAATTGTATAGAATGAATAATTTAAAATACCTCATTCTCCACACCTATTTGGTGATATCCCCGATAATAAAGTAGCGTGAAGACAAAACTAACCCCATTAAAATGATTATATTATTCATCAATACTGGGAAATGGATACAATTTCTTCACCATCACTATATTTAAATTTGGGTAATTGATATAAAAACTCATGATTAATTTGCCTTCAAAAAAAATATCTTTTTTCCCTGGGGGACATAATGAGATTACAAACTTTTTTTATAAAATCATTTATTTAATATGAAATTCATGGGGACCTATTAGTAATTAATAGTCAAAAAGGGAAGATTCATGGCCACTATTATGTGGTTTAATCGGTGGTTAATTTCCAATATGAATGTTTCATTTTTACTCCCTCTGTAATTCTAATTTCGTAATGTATTATTTAGTACATGGATAATGTAATGATCATAAGAATAAAAACGATGATTATGGGATTAATGAGATATATAGATGTAATGTTCACAAGATGATGGTTAAACAGTATGTAGAAATATTATTATATAGTGGATATGTCTATATTGTTCATAGTTCACTATGATAATTTACACATCAACATCCTATTATTAAAGATGAAATATTCAAAGGATAGAGCAAGAAAATGGTCATGAATATACATAAGGATTCTATGGAAACTAAAATGGTAATAAGTTAACAAATATAAAATCACTCGAACATTATTTCCTTTATTCATATTCTTCATTTGATTCAATGATAATAATTTTTATATCAAAATTATTCCCTTAATCATAACCCTAATTAAGCGGTCTTCTCCTTCCCCATGATTCCACAATGAGTGTCTTGGCACTCTATTCAGACTAAATGAGAATAAAATGTGAGTATTTCTATAATGATAAATGCTTGATCACATTATATAGATATTTCATATCTCGATAAATTTATTTAAAATTTCGAAAGTCTAGGAGTATTACATAAATTTTTCTTACATATTCTTTTATATAAATAAAAAAAATTCATTTTGTAGATTTTTGACGTGTCACAAGATATTTCCATGTTCCATCTGAAATGTTTTTTGAATTTTATATTTGTTTTTTATAAATTAAACCAGATAATATCCTGAGGTCCATTATTATGGTGAAAACATCAACACAATTGAGATATATAATAATAAAATCAAATAATTATTGAGATTAAAAATATCCCCAACCACATTGTAGAGAGTTAATATATATTATTTCATGGCCATTATATTTTTTTTATATCCATGTTCGTAACATTCAAGTGTGGCTATCACAATTATTGTTTAAGGGATATTTCCATTTTGGATAACCATACACATAGTTTTCGTGATCTATATCCTTGTAACATAAACATTATGATTATGGCTGAACATATCATATTAAATCATGAATTTTCTTGACTCCAATGGAAATCATTTTACGTAAATATTATAGTTTCTCAAAATTATATGAAAATGATCCTTAATTTATGAGATAAAATTCACCATAGTGTAGTGACCAAACCTTCATCATGATATTTTATGTAATCGTAATATATGATTCTTCTTCAAATAATTATTAAATAACAATAAAATATTTCAATAATAATGAATCAATAACAATTTTTCTATACACCATTTTTATCTACTCACTATTTGACACACAAAAAACTATCCTTGATTTTTATTAATACAATATCACATAAAATTCCAGAAGTTTCATGCCTTTACCTCTTATAAAGTATCCATATCCTTTTTGATTATTCCGACCAAGTTTCTATAGAATCACTTTGATATTATTCAATTAAATTGAGAGTAATTCCAAATATTATGCCTTCATTATAGAAATAATAGCCATATAGCATAAATGTTTTTTCTATAAAACAAAATGATATCCCCTCCTGAAACATTTAATAAAAAATATGAGAATATTATTACACGGAATTTGAGAAGGTTTCACAAAATCATCAAAATAGTTATAATCCATAACCAACCACATTTATTGGTTTAATATACTACACGATTAATTTATATTATGTTTTTTAGGATTTATATCCATATGTGACAAATCATTGATAAAAAACAATCTCATTACATATTTAAATTTTTCACCCAAAGAATTATGATTAATATATATATATATTTAGTTTCAAAAAATATTATAATAAAAATGAAAATGGAATAAAAATACAAGAATGAACATAATGTCCATAATATTAATTAGAATATGAATCCATATTTATATTTCATAGAAAAAATATCATAAGAAATTGTTATGAAAGTATCCAATATTTGATTAGGAAAACTCAAGGAAGAACCTAACCAATGTTGGTGACCTAAATCAACCTATCCCAAATTATCATCAAATTACACGTTTGTAATATTATTTATTTTGGATTTGATTTATGTGTTTCTTGTCCCCCATTAGGAACATAATCCATATGAGAAAAAATGTATGAATAGATTAATATTGTACATTAGTTTCCCCCCTTGATGAGACATAGAATTTGCACCACTTTTTTAGGAGGGTTCATTTTTGATCTCTATAGGGCCTAAAATAATTTCTTCCCCTATATATTTACTCCTTAGGTAATGGAAAACAAAAAACTACATTTAATATTTTTAAAACTGATATATTTTTTTAGTGGATACCAATAAAAATGATAAACATCTTTGTAATTGTAATGGGAAATCCAAATTATGAAAATATAACATCCATTCTATCCCAGGTAATTATTAAATTTTTAAGAGAATTTATGATTTAGAAACTTATCAATAAAAATATAAATCAGTAACTTTAATTTTCAAATAAAAAACTTTTTATATGAAATAATAAAAATCTATCAATAAATATTTCTAGATCATATGTGACCCGATAGAACAAAAACCATATTTACATACTAAATTGGATTTTTTTAAATAAACATCTTCTTTAATTCCAAAACCATATATACATCATTAATAATGGAAGTGGTTTTATACCATGATACATTAAATTGGAAAAAGTGAATTCCCCTTGGAAAATAAAGGATTAATATTATTTTAAGATTTAAATTTAAGAAACATCACCGCCTTATGTGGAAAATTTTGATAATGTATGTTAATATACTTTAAAGGAATAATAATATCATGATGATGTACTTATTTGTATATTATATCATCTTCCTCCATCACTATAATCTACATAAATATTTATAAGGTTATAATAGTCTTTAAACATTTATTATTGAATGAAAAATTAATTTTGACTTAATATTATTACATCAAATTTCAATTGATTTATATTTATAACAATTTTATTTTGATTATGATTAAAAAAATAAAATTATTAATTACTCCTTTAGTGATATTTTTTCCCCATATGATTCAGTTTGACATTATTTTCTAGATCGAAATTTCTGAGAACATATGATTAAATTAACTCTGTGTAAGGATTTTAATAATCATGTTACTCTAATTACTCAAATATCCATGACATAACATTCCAAATTATTTATATATTTATCATGTATTATTAAGTTAAAAAATATTGGTAATTATATGATTCACTTATTTAAAAAAATAACTATTTAAACATCTTCATTTTCAATATCATTAAATTATACCAAGTCATTCTCAATTTGAATCTGAATAAAACACACCATGAGAAATAAAAATATGAATTGGGCTCTTCCATGAAACATATTTTATTATAGGTTTCAAATATTTCCCTTATTTTTTAATCATTTGTATGATTATCCCAATTTTACCTAGGCCTTACATATCTGTTCATCATTCTAGGTGTGTATCCCCATAAAATCTCTAATATAGTCTACTAGAAATATGTATTCCCCACCTTTTTTTATGTTCCTCTAATACTCATGATTATATTAAATGATATATCTATAATATAATAATAATTCCATTTTAATAAAATCACCAATATTTTTTTTCTTATGAGTATCCTAACTTGAGTCTCTACCATTTTTCTAAGAAATTATAAAATATTTTGAATCCTCAGAGGGTTCTTATGTGTTTCATTATTATAAAAAAATTTCATTTATATTTTAGAAATCATATTATTTTATCCAAAAATGAAAATGATTCGTTTATTTATTTTAATTTCATTGATTTCCATTACTACAATATAATCCTAAAATATTATTAAAACATTGAATATAAAAGATTAAAATCATTATAATTAATATCCCTGGAATTAAGGTCCTATAATTTTAAAACAACTTATTGAGAAAAACATATATCAACTTCTTTGATATCATCCCTTAATACTAAAATAATTTATTATAATGTTATAAATTCAAAGTTAGAGGAATTGGACTCATATTGAAAAATTAAGAAACATCTAATCATAATATATTCATATCGTTGACCCTAGAAAAACATCAAAAAAATAATTAAATAATTTGTTTGAAAAATGTTTTTGGTTTCTTCATGCCCTATTATAATTTTATAATTATCTATATATGATGTTTCTAATGTTCACCCCAATTTCCGTTACATTATTTCTTTTATCTCATTTAATTTTTCAATGTCTAGTTACATATAACTTGAACAACTCATATAGAATCATTCATTGAATATCTATTGTAATGTTCATTAATATTTCACTTCAAAAATTATGGTAGATATTAGAAAATCATTTTCCAAAAAAATAAAAAACCATGAGAATTATAATATCTATACCAAGTATAATATAAAATCCAATACTATAGGGAATATCATAATGCAAAATCAAAATATATTATCAAAATATATGTGTGAATGAACATATCAAAGAAAAAATGTTTTTATTTAATGATAGATCTTTAAAATAATGTATCTATCAACATTAAACTATTTTTTAATGATTTACATTTTATATTAGAGTTGTTATAGGTTTTTTCATTTTAAATAATTTTTTTATAAAAACAATTTTCATTTATTTTATTGATTTAATTCTTCCAACACAACCTAAAGTATTTAATTCCTTCAAAAATATTTTCTTTAATGAAATATTGTACATTGAAATGCTTCATGGATTTCTTCTAAATAGAATTGCGTATTAGTATCTAGCTTTTAAATAATTTTTTTTGAAAATCATGGATTCTAAAAATAAAAATTGATTTTATGTCACTAAATTGCATAGAATGAATTATGTATTGATAGAGGGTTATCTACACAATGTAGTATCAATGATACAACCTAATGTTCTGTGATTTCACCAATAACAGTCATTCTAGTACCTAAATATATGTTAAATATTAAAAAATCATATAAGAATCCATTAATAATGCACCAAAGCCTTATAATTTCTTATGTGATACTTACCATGTTTTTTTAAACATTATTTATTAAAATAGAATGACCAAAACTATAAAAGGGAGGGGGAACCCCCTATAAAAAATACATTAGGATTATGTAACTCAATAATGTAGTCCTTAGATTATGCTCTATGTTATGTTACCTCACTAATGTAAATCTAATAAACTACCACATATTGAATTCTCATGCCAGAAATATATAATCCCCATATGTAGGATACTAAAACCCTTCAATAATACATAGGTTATAATGATCTAAATTTGGAAATGTTTAAATGTTTCAATGACATAACATATTCAAATTACAATATATTATCTTTTCCAAAAATATCATCTTTCAACTGGACCATGTAACATGAGCCTTTACAATGATACTATGTATGGTAGGATATTTTTCAAATTCACATAAAATTAATGTGTTGATATATTTTCACCCTTAAAGACAAATAAGGTTAATCTATATTAATTGATGATTAATATGTCCTCGTGAAATTCATTCATGACATAATGGGACCACAATTATTTCCACATGGATACTTTCACACCAAATCAATCCAATATATAATTAAAATGCAACATATATCATAATAATAGAAAGTGAATAATATGGAGATTATGGTAAAATATTCCTCTACTATAATGATAGAATCTAATTTTTTTATAATAAGGAATCATGTAGGATACATATGACCAAGTGGTATTGATCCCAACACCCAAACCAGTTTATCTAGTACGTAAATTGAAATTCATTTCTTTGGACTAATGGTTCCCAAATGATCGATGGATTCTGTAGTAGTATAGTTTTTTCTTTTTTAATCATCATTTTTTGTTCCCTATACATAACTATTTTTCAATATAATATCATGTAATTCTAATCCATTTGGGTATTTAGGGAGATTTTAGAATTTTAGGTTCTTGATATATATTAACAATATTCTCACCAATTTTTATATTCTAAATTATCAAAAAATGTATTTATAGTGTCTAGTATTGAAAAAAAGGTGATAGTTTCCCAAGTTCATTATTCCTTAAATATCCTTATATAAACTATGATGTATTAATGAATATATTCCTCAAACTGACACTATATTTAACAGGCTCAATGGTTTAGGTTTTAATTGTTCAAGAGTGTGGTGAAGTGGTTTGGGGTATGTATTATTCTACCAATGATGGAATAATTCATTTATATTGCATGTTCTTATGTGAGGGTAATTTATTAATGGACATTTAAATAGTGTATAATAAATACTACCCATGAATAATTGAATTTATGAAATACGAGTTAATGATATTAATTTTTTGATATAGAAAATTAATGTGGTTTATTTGATATTGGGTTTCCAAGGAGAATAGATTTTTTTTTACATCTAATTGAATTTCTATGATAGAAAAATAGTTTTGATAAAACCTAGGATATTATAGTTTATTTATAAGACAAATTTTATTTTTAATCTAAATTTCATTCAATTGTTACTTCATGATTATCAGAACACCTTGTTTTCTTACATTATTTAATTTTAAAACACAAAAACATCCAAAGGGACTACATTAAGATTGTTCTGTGACATCACTGCCGATTTGAATTTGATATATACTTGTAGTAAAATTTATTTTTTTACTTAGGTTTTTTCATTAACATGAAATTGAAACTATATCTCAATAGGAAACTCTAATAGTGTGATCATTATCTTATTTTTCATCCAAAGTTCTCAACTATATGACTTCCATTCAATCCCACAAGTAATCATTAAAAATCTATTTGGTTAGAACATTAAGAGTATTATTTATTATTAATACAGTTTGAAGATTTATTATCTATGGGAAATTGATTATATAGAATAATGGGAACCCATTAAAAAATAATAATAAGTTTCTGATAATGTTCACCTAGTTTGATAAGAAGTCCAAGGGAAAACAAATAATACCACACATGCGTTTGATTATGGTTATCCATGTGTATTTTAATGTGAATGATGGGGATATTTGGATGGATCATGAAGTGATGATAATTCTACTTGAATCGCCGATGGAGATGTACTGAAAGGTACAACATAAAGATAATGTGGGACACACTAAGATGCATGATGGGGAAATTTATTATGTGCACAATTTTCATATTATTTTTGAATAATAATGTTTTTATAATTTGACTTTATGAATATGGATTAATTATCTAATGAACCTATTTCCTTTTAAATTTTTGAGGATAAATTCAAATAAGAGTTGATAGAAAAAAAAGGAATAAATAATGTAGTATTTATTTTGGGATCCCAGCTATGAAGATGGAGTTGTTGCCAATTTGAAAATCAAAAACAACAATAATCAACACATACATGTGATTCAACTAAGTAGTTTATGTATAGAATAAATGATGGAGGGAATATAAATAAAAAAAAGAAATGAAGGAAACATACCATCAGTTTCTACCACTATTAATGATGTTTCCAACTTTACATGGGTATAAATATATTTCAATATTCAACAAGACCTCCATATCTAATATGTCTTGAAAATAAATGACAACACTAATATATTATTGTTTTCATCCATATGAACATATACAACTAGATATTGGGGTTAACACACTTTTATACTTGAGATATATTCAATTATAAATGAAACACATGTGGTAGGGGGTTTATCATTATATTCTCATTCTTTTTCCATTTCTATTTCATTTCATTAATAATGAATAAATTTCTCATTTTTTATTTTTATTTTGTAGTCCTATATATGGGATAATTTAAGATCATAATATAATTATTACATTGTATAATTATTTGGATTTTCTATTTTACCAACTAGATCTATTATTATAAATTTTCTATATGTCAATTTCTTAAATATAATTTTGAATGTATATTTTGATCAATGTGTGGTGGAGGGGTACATTTTTATTATGGATTTGTGTGTGTATATTATCACAAATGAGTGAGAAAAATATAGAGATTATTTAGGATACATAATAATATAACAACAATTACCCAAATGATCATATTTTTGGGTATTAAATTATAGATGAATAAAATATATGTGCATTGAAAATGAATATAAACACACCATAATATTGAACATTGTATTAGGTTTGTTTTATTATATGAAATAATAAACCATTAGAAAGACACCAAAAAAATATATGTTATATGAACATGAGTAATAGAGAATATTAGATATGATTTATGTTTTCTATGATATAATGGCATTGGGTGTATGAGTTAAAAAATAAATCAATAAGAGTAAAATGACTATATGAGAGATTGTAAAACAGGACAAGACGCTTTTCTATAAATAATATAATTTATCACTGGGGATTCATAAATTATGTTATATTTACGTTCTACTTGGATCATCCTCATTAAACAAATGTAATCACACATGTAATGGCATAAAAATAATAAAAATAATTGATGTTCAAATTTATTAAAGAATATAAATAGTGGATTAAATTTTAATTTTGAATTAAAATGGGAAGAAAAAGTATAAATTTATAGAATATGATACATCAATTAAGAGTAAATTTTATAGTATACAGTTTAAAAATGTGAGATAGATAGAGATATAACAGAATTTGAAAGGTGTGGTATATTGAAAATGAGTCTAAATAATTACTTGAAACATGACATTCAATTACCTGAAGCTCCGTTTTAGAATATCTATGAAAAGGAGTTCTAATTTTGGTTCATAGAACAAAAAGTTGGGATAATTAATCAATATAGTATGTGTGATTGTTTATAATGTTTTTTTCCATTTATTTTGAAGCGTTTTTCAAAATTTTTTGTTTTTTGTTTCTAAATACTTAATTTAATAGCATGAAATATTACGTTAGATATATTATTCATCTAAATATCCCTAATGAGTCAAATTATATTAATAATATTAACATCTGTTATGTAATTTTTATATATTATATTTTGAATTTTTTAATGAAAAATAATGTATGGAAGTTGTATTGTGATGAACAAAAAAAGACATCAGATGATACTTTAAAAAATTCACATTAACAACATACGAATACATGGGGATGCCAACGTTGTATTAATTGGGCCCCAAGATAGTGTTAAAAACCCAATTGTGTCTTATGTATATACCTCATATAAATTTAAAACACATTTGAAGAAATCACCATCCCATAATAAATTATGATAGTTATAGATATATCTAATTATATGAACTTGAAAATTACTCTATTCAGTAATATTTCATCATTGTGAATTCTCACATTATATTCCAAAATTAATTAAATTTCTCAAAATTCCCCAATACTACAACCATGATAGAAAATAACCTTTCATAGAAGCCACATTGAAACAACATATCATTAATAGGGTCATAAGGTGATCATTATAATTGAATTTCCTTTTCAATGTATGACACATCGACATCCCAGGAAACCATTCTCATGACAACAACACCTCAACTGTCAATCCACACTACAATACCCATCAAATAATCCAAGTATTATGATGTTATGAATTTGGGTAAGTGTATATGCTTTAATGATTCCACAAATACAAACTCTGAAATAAACTCATGGGGTAATTTATGATGCATCCCCAAACAAATAGTGTCTCGATATCCAACACACAATATTGAGGTATATATACATTCTCAAATATTGATGATCCATATCAATTAATCTACTTTCAATGTTGATAATGAGGAGAATTAAATATACATTCATATCCCCAGGGGACCACTTATACTACCTTATACCAAATGTCTATCAAAAATAGGCATGCCACTACTGAAAGATCCATGTAGATCATGGTAAAGTAAATAGAATATGTGGAGGGTCTATCTTATTAATTCCTAATAATTTATGAAGGATATATCTATCCATATAGATTAATCCCTTTGAAAACTTATGTTTATATGGTTCAATTCAGAAAACCTAAACCTTTTTTGGTGGATATAAATATGAATCTAGGGTCATGGATTAATGGTGCCCACATAGGGTAATAATATTTGAGTATGATAATCTTAATTTTCATCATTTTCTTTATAACTTTGTACCCTCACCATAAATATCTCAATTCTATTCAATTGATGGATAACCATATATAGTTTATGAAATAGATAAATTATTTATATAATATATATTTATATTAATAATGTATCAACATTTTTCATTTTTCATAATTCTCAAATACAAGAAGTACAGTTTTGAGTGTTGGGGGGGGGAGGTGATTGTTTAATTTTTTAATTATTCCCTAAATAACATTCACTGGACATTGTAAAATTAATAAATCCAATCCTCAATAATATAAAATAGGAAACAAATTGTATGGTTGTGGAGTGAATGGTCCATGAGAGCTATTTTTTGGTATTTAGTGTACATTTCTCCCACATCTCAAAGTAAATATTAAGAGATGTTGTGGATTAGAAAGTAAAATGTATCCTATAGAAAAAAAGTTTGTACACATAACTACCTAAGGTAAAATTACCCAATAGAACATGATATGAATAAATCAATATATAGAAACTTACAATAGATGTGGTTAGCGTGACAATGGGGTAATAAATATAATAATTGAGGGTCTTCAATCAATTGAAAAATTGTGATAGAACGATTATTATGATAAATATAGGAATTCTATATTTAATTTCTGTCTTTATATTAAATTTAAATCTATATTTCATTACTACTCACTAAAATTTCTATAATAAACTTTTTTACCATAATTTATGAAATATAAATACAAGAAAAAAAAACTGAGTGAATGTTAATGGGTCATTGTGTAATGTATCTTCCACCATATGTTTGACCCCTACATCTAATAAAATTAATTTATTTATAACATTACTTAGAAAAAAAATCATTTTTTAATTACTAATGATCCACTTTGGAATACAAAATTCCAATACCTTGATGTAAGCATATAATTAGAATTTTTTGATATAAAATAGGTAGAAATAATGTATTATTTTATCAATGTGGTTAAACCAGGTTTGACACAACATGGATGTCATATAAAGTAGGAATACCAATCACTAAGAGGGAGTGAATCAATGGTTATAGTCTAATATAATATTTTAACTTTTTCACTCTTTCTAAAACTGCATCCCTACATTTTTGGAAAGTGTAGTGATAATGTGACAATCAATAGAATAATGATGATGATGGGGTGTGGTAATATATATTAGAAATTTAAATTATAAATTAGCCTTATTATTTAGTGGATTCAACCATGGAGTTCAAAAATCATTATCCCATTATCCATATCAATATATAATAGAAAATACACAATTAATTAAATAATTTAGTTGAGATATGTTCATAAAATCCTTAAATATTGTCAAGGTCAATATAAGTGAAAATTGAAGAAAATAATAATATTTATAACAAGTTTAATCCTACATTCATCATCCTTATGTGCCATTTTGTTAAGGTATATGGGTATAATTTTCTTATTTCTATAACTACCCTTTATGGGATGCCCACTCATTCTTAATGGTGTCAAAATGGGTATATCATCACTCATTTATCATTAGACGAGTCTAAATAGGGATTCTACCATATTCAATATCATGTATGATCTTTTATAACGATATATAATATAACTAAAAAATCCATAATAATTATAATCATTACACGAGTTTTAGATAGATTTATTTTTATCCCTGTGATATATTTTATAAAACATGTGTAAAATTCAACTAGTAGAATACTAAATTATCAAAATTTAATAGTTTATTTCATCCCCAATGATATTAAATATTATATAAATATATTTTGGATTTAACTAGATCATAACATATAGATCATTATCAATATATTGGATTTAGTGAAATTGAGATCCCAAATTAGTAGCTTATATCTCTAATTTGATCCTCAAAATGTAAAACAACGTTATTTAATTTACATACTTATTTAGGATTTTTTATTATATTTCATTATATATATGAAATTAATTTCATCATTTCCACCCTGATTACAGAGTGTGGGATCCAATCCATTGTGGATAACGTATATAATATTTTCATGCTTTATATACTTATGGAACAAACTATAGAATTATTGTTAAAATTAATATATGTGTCATAACCTTATTCATTTAACATAGAAAAACTAATAAAAAATATCATGTATTCTCATTATTGGGGGAGGATGACCAAAAAATACTCAATGAAAAAATGTAATGGTGAAATAATCAATGGTGAATCAAATATTTAATATAACAGTAATGTATTATTAAACACCATCTCATTATGGAGTATGGATTCTAACATTATTATATAATTAATTGTTGATTTTTTTCAATAATCCTTTATATCAGAATATTGTATTGATAAAAAAATTTGTTCTATGGTTCCCCCTAATATAACATTATTACAAATTTGTTGAATTCAAACTTTCATCATATTTCTCAACATAAATATTTTGTTTCTCTATTAATAATCAAAATGGAAGATGATCACTTTGATCTCCATTACATATGGGAATCCTATTTCCCCATATTTTCGCATCATTATCCAAATGATAAGCATGTTCAATATAAATTTTTATGTTAACTTGAAGGACATATCCTAAATATTACCTATAATATATAACTAAAAAACCATCTAATATGGAATATGGTAGTGTATCATGAAATACTCATCATTATGAAAATTAAAATCAAATTCTATTTAGGGATTTATTTCACCACACTATAAATTTTGAATTTTTGTGAGATATTTCCATTCCTCGATGAGAAAAAGAAGTAAATTAGGAATATCCTTCCATTGGTATCTCATGTATTACAATAAAATATCTTCTGATCTTATTACCACACAAGAACAATTTATTTAATATTCAAAATTATATCTACCAAGTCCATATTATATAAAGTATCTAATAATTCACATATAGAACAAATCAATAATCTCTGAACACATAAATTTCTTCAATTTATTGTAAATAAACCTTTCATTTATGGTGTATATAAGTATGAACAAAAAATACATCATTATTTACAACATCACGAAGGAATTTCATATCAATTAGATTCTTGGGTATATCAGTGACTTCAAATATGGATTTAAAGAGTACAAAATTATTGAAGGTTTTAACTCCAAACCAAATTCAATTATAAGATATGGATAAAAGTATATAACCTCTTAATTAAATTTACTAAAATACCAATGTAAACATTTTCTATGAAATCCTCATTTATATATTTACAACATATAATCTAAATCAATAAAATGTGAAATTATATGTACAGGTTATTGATAATAAATTTGAATATCCCACTTATCAATAAAAATCATACAATTATCATCTATTTATGTAAAATTACCCCACTATTAATCGAAAAATATACTTTATTTCACCTTTTACAACAACACGATACCATGAATTGATTTTGATGGTCATATTTATTGAAATTGTAATCCCTAACATATCATAGATTTTCCCATCAGAAAATAATTCCTTGAAAAACCATCAACTATCCTAGACCTTCCACCAAATAGAGATGAAAAAATTGATAGGTTATAACTTTTCTATACCACCAAAACAAACAAACTACTAATGATGGTTTAATAAAGGAATTGTATAAAAGTTTATATTATAGTATTGAATCTATTATGGAATAAAGTAATACATTTATTAAAAATTATTTTTATCCATCTATAGAATCTAATTTACCTAGATGATATTACCCATGCTTATATTTACCATCACATCATCCTTGATGCAAACCATAATATTATGTCCATATTAATTTATGTTTACAATTTTTTGTATAATCCCATGGTGTGACACCTCTTACATCACCATACATCATTGTTTTAAAATATCATAGAACCTATTGATATGAGTTTGATGGGTGGGGGGGGTTACTGTCACTACAAACACATATTATAACAATGAAAAATTCACATTACCACACTATCTGGACATTACTAGCGATCTCAATTATCATGAACCAAATTGGGTTGTCATCCAAATTGGCCCATAAATCAATTAGTGGTAGGCCTTTTTATTTGTTCTTAAACCCCATGAGTTGTAACACATTCTTAGGTATCATAAATAATGATTGGGAATGATCTACCTGGATTTATAATCACTAATAAACAAAAAATAATCAATAAACTAAATAATAAAATTAAACCAAAAAAACCTTAAACTATTTTTATAATTTAATTACAAGGTATAAATCCAAAGAAAATAAATATAAAACAAAACGGAACAATAATTATATCAAAATTTCCACCACATGGAACGGGGGAACCACCCACAATCCATATATACAACATCACACCAAGACTATCCTCTAACAACCAGATCCACTGTATCCCATGGCCCTTACCATACCTCTGCCAAACATTTCAAAGTCTAATTTCACCCAATGGTATAACTATTATTTGAGTGTAATATCGGTTGGATGCCACCATATACAAGATTCCATGATAGATACATAATGAGACAAATATATTGAATGATTTTAGAAGAAATAAATTCTAGTAAAAATTTAATATAATGAAACATTATAGGAAAAAATTTTAATCATATAAACATTAAATAAATCACATTTTAATTTAAAATTACCAACCAAACATATTTTAGGTTGATGATAAGTTTGATATAGCCAATGAAAACTTGTATTGGGAAATAAAACAAGTAACTCGCTAAAAATTAGACCCTAGGTACCACAAATATTTGTGAAATTTGGCATAGAAACCACAACCAATGACATTCTCAAGAATGGTCCTCTAGTGATGAGAAACAACCAATATTATAATGCTCCCAATTTGTCATCAATTATTTTTTACTGTCATCATTGTCAAATCCTCCTACGTGAAACCAGATTGTAAATTCTTAAGAATCACTATAATACTAGTCATAGTCCCCCACAAGGATACAGATGATTCACTTTTGCAATCAATCACATTTCACATGTCACATGAATCCACTTGTACAATTAATTATCCAAAAAGTCATTACACATCACATTACACAACATAAAAACAAATAGTCCATTTTAAAATCATATGCACACAATAACAATTTCAAACTATGTTTCACAAATTTTATTTAATTTTGAAATCACACAAACAATTTATTAAAAAATTTCAATAAGATGTATAGTGATGTTACACTAGAAATAAAAACAAAATATTCTTTTAAAATTAACAACACACCAATTCCATACAAAAACCAGATTCTCAACCCATACATAATTTAATAAACCAATAGAACAATTTATCAAACATTTCCATGTGACACAACATGGATTTACGTATGAAACACACCCATTTCCACATTGAATATCCACATTAAAATAAAATAACGATTTAATTATATAAAAAAACATTCTCACTGCTCAAAATAATCATTAAACATTTTGAATTATAGAGGATGGGAATATAAATTCACCAAAATGGATTTACATATGGAACAACAAACATTTGGTGTCAAAATTCCCAAAATCATTATGAAATTACAACTAAACCTCAATCGCACTGAAATAAATCAATAACAAACCCTAATCATGAATATAAAACCCAAAAAACAAAGATTAAAAAAGGGGAACGAAACCCTATCTACTAGAAAATTATAATCCAATGAATAAAGGAAGAAACTATAAAAAGGGAGAAAACAAGGGACAAATCTGATTTCATAAAAGATACTGATATTTCACTATAAAATAAAATTAACCAATTGGTGTAAAAGAGAGCTTGAGATATTATAGAGGTCTCCTATGGCTGAATATTTTTATTGGGGAAGAATAGGGATGAAAATGGGTAACACCAGAAAAGGGAAAAATGATAAAAACCCATTTTTCAAATGAGCTAGAAATCATCCATGGTTAGTTCATGCGGTTTAAAAAACCATGAATTAAAGATTCCCACAAGTTATTTCTAACCACATGGTTCTAGGCTGGGTATCACAGCCATGCATTGGAAAAGCGATTGGATTTGTCTTTTATCGCATGGTTACAATGGATGGGTTCACGGTTATCACTATGTGTGTGCCAACTTTTCACCTAGTCTTGTCCTCCCAAAATTATCTATTTTTCTAAAAAACATAAAAATAGGCCAAATGATTATAATATAGATCAAAGATGACAAGTAAAATTACTATAAATTAAGTTATGTATATGAATATTCTCCCCACCAAGAAAACATCCCTCTCCCAAAAAGTCAACTCTAAGCTTCATCAGAAAGCAAGAACGAATACTCTTTCACAAATGACTCCTTCTACTACATAGAGTAACACAAATCATTCCCATGCTTCAAATGGATACATACCAATGTAATGGACTTCCCCTGAAGCACCTTCTCTTGAGAATACACAATTTTCAACGGCCTCTCATACACTAATAAATTTGGCTCTCTCTTTAAATCATCCCAATTTATCAAATGGGACATATCCATATTATAAATATTTAATTGGGATTCATGAAATATGTTATTAGATTATTTAAACATAAAAGAAAACTTTATCATTTAATACACCATTAAAATATCTTTAGTGATTTGAAAATGGTCGCCTATGCTTTCCTAAATGATGATGACCCAGGCGATGTGACACATTCCAGAACACTGAATCACTAATTGAAAACTCAACATCTTAATGCCTCAGATCTGCAATAGACTTGTGGTGATCTAAACTCTCAAAAAACACTACTTGATCAACATGACCTTCTATGGCCTCTCTTGCATAAGGATCTTTTCTATAGTGAGGTCTCACCAACTTCATCCCAACATAATGGAGACCCACATGGAGGACATAAGGTGCATCATACAGATCCATTCGAATAAAATAATGGTTACAATTATTTTATAAAAATTCAACCAACCACAAATTCATATCCCACAATCCTCCAAAAACTAATGCTCAAGCATGAAGCATGTCTTCCAATATTATATTTTCCCACTCCATCCAAAAATCAGTTTGAGGAAGATATATTGTACTCATCTTTATCTACTACCCCAATTCTTTTTAACGACCTTCCCAAAACAGATAGGTAGATCATTAGTCCTTATCTGAAACTATTGTTGATAAAACTCCATGATTGATTTCCTCATCCATAAAGTACAACTAACCCAGATTATCAACTTTTGATGAATTATGATCATATTAAAATTGGATGATACAGGTAAATTATCAATCTCCACAAAATGGAATTACATCGTTGAGAAGTATGAGTGAAGCCAAAGAAATAATCCATGAATAAATTATCAAAATTTATAATAGGAATGGTTAATAGATGAAGATAATCGGAGATTCATTGATGATATTCCTTTACCTATAGACAAATATAACACCTTGATATGAATTGATATATGTCCCACCTCATGACCGGACACAAATTCATCTGACGAACATTATAATACATTTTCATAGCATTGAGATGAATGACCCACTATGATTGGTAGATAATTTAGAGCACCTCCTTCTTTAGAGGCTATGATTCCATCAAACGACTCTTAACATACCAGATTCCCCTAAGATACTAAGTCCAACTTGTTAATCACTCCCCACCATGAAGAAAATGCATTGATGGCAGACACAACTAATCACTTATATGATCATACTAATTCTACACTAGATGAGAAGGATTCAAGTAAACAATTTCCAAAATTGCACTTCAACTGTGCTCTTTGGTCTCCTAGTGTATCTGGGAAAAATCCCTAGCAAGTTCCACTCATCACTGCACTTCCTTGAAGCATGCATATGAACTTTTGAACTCAAGGTGTCATCCAACACGTTACCCCTCCATGGGGTATACATGATATCAAAATTTAACCCCTACATACACTCTATCCAATGAAACTTATTCATGATATAATATTTTTTGGGATAAAATGTAGGATAACATTAAATAATCACAATAGACATATATCTTCTCCCCAAAATGAAAATAGTGCAATGACATTACGGCATGTATCACAAATTTTAATTCCAGTTCATGGTTCATAAAATTATTTTCATGAGGTTGGAGTTGGAGAGAACAATATGATGCTATATGATCATATCACATAATTACACACCTCATCCCCATACATGAAGCATCAATATAAACCATGCATACTTTCTAATTTTCATGAAAGATCAAATAATTTGTTGTAGTCAACGGATGTTTCAACTCTTCATAGAATGTCTTCCACATTGGGATCCATTCAATCATCAACACTCTCTTAGTGAGTGAATTCATGAATGGAGTAAGATGTGGGAAATTATAAAAAACCATTTGAAATAAATTACCACTCCACGAAAAATCATAATTTCGATCACTTTCTTCAGCTAACCCCCTCACATAATCTCATTGATCTTCTCAGGGTACACCAAATCCCCATCCTATAAAATCACAAGACCCTGATACATTTCCTCCATGATCTGAAAGTTGAACATTGAAAACATTTAATAAAGGTAATAATCTGGTGGAGTACCCAAAATGATCCTTATATAATGCCCATTATCCTCCTCAGATCCAAGGTATAAAAGGATGTTGTCTGTGAATTCCTCAACAAGGAGTCGAGATACTGTTTGAAGTCTTTATTCATGAGTTCCATAAAAATGGATGAATCATTTTCCAATCTGAAAGGGGTGAAAAAATACTCAAATAGTTATACCCATATCAGAGTTCCATATTCAGGATATCTTCCTCTTGCACCCTACTTAGTGTTAACTTGAATGAATGTGTATCTTGGAAAACCACTTTTCCCCGTCTATTGATCAACATGTAATCAATTCAGGGAATGGGGATTATTTTCCTTGATTGTTACCCTATTCCGCTTTTGTTAATCATTGCCAAACTAGAGAGACCTATCAGGATTCTAAATGAACATGATTTGGTTATCCCATAGATATGTGATCAGGTGAATGAACATTTTGGATTCCAAATCACCAAAATTTACCATTAATTACATTAACTCAGTGGGGGATAGAAGATTTGAGGGAAGTCATATACATGTGTTCCTAACAATAGATCAACTAATAACTCGGCATCCCTATAAGGAGGTAATCCCGAAATATCATCTAGAAATACCTCTAGGAAATAATCCACAACAAGAGGTAATCCTCACTTTGGGGAAACACCATCTTCCTCCAGCAGGAGCGAAAATAACTAAAAGTCATAATTTCCAAACTCTAGGTGTGGATATTATGCATGACCCGGTTGAAGAACCCATTCCCCAAGAAATACATGGGGACCCCCATTATGTCCCATGAAACTAACTTATCACATATATCAATCCATTTGTTCTTGTAATGGAACACGATAATTCATGACTTGCATTACATTGAATTGGTCTATTTCCAATACCACAAAATTCCACACCATCTCAAACCCTTACACGGAGAGCACAAAATATGGGTAGAAAAATCCCTTCTCTTTCTTTTTACACAATGGTTTTGAAAAATATCTTCTGAAATACATCACATAAGTTGTCAAGTTAAACAGATTCAAAACACTAAGATAAATTAAATAAACAAACACACCCATATCTAATAAAACAACATATATAAAAAATGTAATCAAAATGGTACTTGAAACTATCAATGGCGTAATGTCTTGTACTATTGTTGCTTGATCCGTATCATGAATAAGACTCATATTTTCCTGAGAATGATTTCTCACCTGTGACTCTGCCTTGAGTTAGCTCTACCCTAAAGACGGACATGTCCAACCACCATTACCAGCAAACATAAATCCCAACATCATGGATAGACCTGGCTAAACTGACTCTGCCATAGAGCCCATATATTCTTCCCAAGACTAGTATGGGCGTGTTTCCCAGAAAAAATGCTGCAAGTTCCCCATAAACACACATTGCTGAGAGGGTCTCAATGTTAATGTACATATAGGTCAGATGTGACATGTCCTCCCATACTGATGCCACATGATACACCCTATATCAGAATCTATAAATGATGACTGCATCAAAGGATGGTCTAACCTACCACCTCCCTTATTCCCCTACTAATCCTATATCCTCTTCTTATATGATTGGATTTCAATGACCATCACTAATGTTGTCCTAGAGAAAGAAGACATTCCCATGCTATCAATATCCTCCATGCAGGCTGTTGCCTACATTTCCAACCAAGAAGAGAAGCCAAACCAAAATCATAACATCCAATGGTGACTTAAAGTCGGTTATGAGGAGCGCTGGACAGACACCCCACTCGCAATAAGAAATCCGATCCAAAGTGTCCCAACTTCTACTTAACTATACTCTTCCCAAATGAAATGGACCAATGATCTATACCTCCTCCAATATAATTTTTCCATGAACCAAGTCAGGTAGTCATCCACCTTGATTCACAACCCAGTCTATGGAATGTCATGTAGGGTGTTCCCCATCCACACAAGCTGGCACAAGAGCTTCAGAATCATAAATAAAGAGTGGTAACGATTTACCTAAATTTATATGCATTAAAAAAACATAAAATTATCAATAAAACTAATCTTAATATTCTAAACAAAAAAACCGTCAACAATTTTCTGAACTAAGATACAAGGTTAATGTAAAGAACAAACATGAATACAACAAAAAATAACCACAAGTCTATCGTAAAATGTACCACATGGAATTAGGAACAACCCTTAAGCCATCTCCCCAATACTAAAACAAGATTATCCTATTAAAACCTAAACAAAAATCTCTAAAATGTTTTTCTTTACCTATTTCAAACATTACAATGTTTTCTTACACCGAAGATTTTATGTACAGTGTGAGAAAAATCTATGTAAGAATCCAACTAACACAAGATTCCATAGTTTAAAAATTATGAGAAAAATAGATTTCTTGCTTTTATAAAAAGGAAATGATAGAAACAATTTTAAGGAAGAAATATTTAATGTGAAACAACATTAAATAATGAATCATTATAGAAAACACACATAATTCTGAAATTACCAATCAAACACAATATATGACAATGCTAAGTGTGATATATCCAATGATCAATTGCCACTGGAAATTCCCCATGGCACTAGATAGAAACGTGACCTTAGGTACCTCATATCTTAGTGAAAAGTAGCATAGAAACCAATACCAAAGTTTTTTCTCTTACATGAGCCACTATATGGGAGCAACGTTAAAAAATTTGGTTGACCTAAATCAACATCCATGTTTAGTATGTGTGGTCACCGAAAAATACTTCTAAGTGAAACCGGGCAGTAGAGAAATCCTAATAACTAGAATACATGTCACAGTCCACCCACCTAGATACTAGCGCTTCCCTTTTGTGCTCAATCACATTTCAAATGTCAAATAACACCACTTGTATATTTCATCAACCAATCAAGGAGTTACACATCAAATTCCAGCACTAGAACATCCAAATTCCATTTAAAAATTATTCACTCACCAAAACCATTTCCAAATATGCTTCAAATCCTTTACATAATTCAATAAATCATAAAAAAAATTAAGAAAACATTTTCAAGAAGCATTACATTTATTTGAACCCAAATAGTGCAACAAAAAACCTCTTTTAAATCTACCATATATCAACACCATGTCAAAACCAAATTCCCAAACCATATATAATTTAATAAACCAATTGCATATTTTATAAAACACTACCAAGTGACCCTACAAGGGTTTACACATGAAACACCCAATTCCACAAATAATAAGCACTTTAATATAAAACCCATATTTAATCATACCAAAAACCAATTTCTCAGCAATCAAAATAACCAAGGAAAACACTAAATTACTCATGAAATAAAAATAAATTGTCAAAATCATGTTTATACAGTGTAGAAATACACTTACTGGAAGGGTCTTAACGTTTCCCTACAAAATACACATAAAAATGGGTGTATAAGGGAGTATTAGGATGCAAGGTGGAATTATATTACTGTAAATCCTAAGTGGGGAAGATGAGGGGAAGTAATGGGGTTATATATGAAATGGGAAAATAGTACAAAACAAAATTTTTCAAGATGGGAATCACACATGGTTAGTCTAAATAGTTTAATAAACTATGTAGTAAACTCTGTCACATGCTCTATCAATCATCATGGTCCTGGGTGGGGTCCCACAACTGTGTAGTGGTCATTTAGTAGGTTTTCTCTCCTACTATATGATGACCTTGGATGGGCTTACTATTACAACAAACAGTTTTCAAACACTGTGTCTATTCCTGTCCACCCAAATTTTTTCCATTATTCTCAAAAATTCAAAAGTGACCTATAGATAATGGATAGATAAAAAAAAGTAGAATATCTAGAAATAAACACATGGATGTTACATTAATATAAATCAACTAATTTTTTTTATTTTCTCGCTTAATATTAAAATAAAAAATAATATATGGTTTTCTAATTTATGGGAATTATCACCTTTGTGTTGTTAAATTAGTTGAGTCTATATATCAATATCCAACAACATGTGTTAATTTCTCATTACTAATAAAATGATAAGTACTATCCCATATCACACTATATAATATATTCATATATATATATATCATCAATACTATAACAACTTGAGCTAAGGTATTCCCTAACACCTACATATTCATTAGTAGTTCTACAAATATCATGAAACATACTGTATCTTACATAGTATTTAATCTATAATAATATGACTTCATTATAATTCCATGATCATCTACCAATATAAATATTGTAATCCAATGAATATCATAGAAATTTATTTAATTGAAATCCAAATTCTAGTACCATATAGATATAATGTCTAAGGATCAATAACTATTCTCAATACAGTACCATGAGATTTAATGATAGATTATACAAAAAATTTATATTAAAAAAATTCCAAAAATTATTTTACAAAACTCAATAAAAGAGAGTAAGAATCAGCCTCTATCCAAATGATCTTTTCAGTAAACTATTAGTATCCCATAGTAATCCCCTAACCAAATCAATTTAAAATAAGCCTCTACCCCTTATAGGTGACACTTAGTTTATTTAACATAAATAAAATACTTATATTTAAAAAAAATATATTTTATAAAATCTAGTAGGGTAGCCCAAAAAGTATCGCCATCACATAGATAAATATAAAAAAAATTTATAATAATAAAATACATGATTTTTTTAATTATGAATACTATTCATATTTTAAAGTATCATTTTTATAATATAAATAATAATGCTATGAAAATGAATTAATACACTTCAAAACAAAAATAAACATAACCAAAATAATGTATTGGTGATCGATCAAATATGAAATTGTATTTTTAAAATTATGATTAAATGAGTACATTAGATGATACTATCATATAAAGGATATTTTCTATTGTATACAATTATTTTACATTAAAATAATTATTAACATGATGAAAATTGTTGTGTCGTGTAATTGATGGATATTTATATTTCATGGATTTTTAATAATACTGATCAATTTGAAGATTAAATTTTTCTTCATATATATATATTACATGATAGATGATCTCTTTCCACGTTTTTCACTCATTATATCTCATAAATTTCACATAAAATGAGCATCTGATGATAGAGTTGGAAATAGATCATGATCATGGTAAAAATATCAGAGATATCATTGTTACGATGGAATAATCATTTTCAAAGTATGGTCATTTTATCCATTATAGTTACACTCTTCCTTGAAATATTGAAACCAAAAGATATAAATATTATATGTAAAAATATCAATGAATTAATTTTTTATTTTAATGGTTTAGTTTCAAAATTGAAAACATTTCATTCCTTAAGTATTATTATAAAAATTAAATTAAAAAACCATTCATATATTGATAAATTTATTACGGGTAATATTATTTATTTCATTACAAGTGAATATAATTATTTTTGAACTCTATTCAATTTGATATTTTTTATCCATTCCCTTTTTGATTTTGATGGATAGTCCAAATAAAGTTTTGTTTTTTCTATTATGTGAGGAAAATATAATTTTTATTAAATTAATATAGTAGAAGGATGATTATACAATTATTTTATCAAAATAATTCATTGAGATAATTTTTCAATTTTTAATTACATTATGAAATTACATTTATCTTATTAATAAATAATTCTATTTAAAATATAAATTTTTGGGGATCCCAAAAAAGCTGTTAAATCCAAAGGATGTGATGAAAAAAGATATTATTTTATAGAAAATTGGATTTATTAGAGGAATAAATTCTACATTTCTTAAATTCCATTTCAGTATATATAAAATTCTCCAGACTATTATTTCTTCTTATAAATGGTTATCAAATATTTGATAATAATAAATATTTATCAGATCGTTCTACCTCTTATTTTTTGAATATATTCAATAGATCATTCACTATTACTGAACCTTCTAATGATATAATCTGATGATTGGTTAATACAGTGTATAATTCAAAACATACTATTATTCTCTTTGATCTAGAGATATGTGAGGTTTTCTTCGGTCATAATTTTAATATCTCCCATGGTCCAAATGGTATTTATCACTTCTTGTTTCAAACATATTAGGATATTATTCAAGATGATGTTTTCCATCTTTTTATATATCCCGTTAAGGGGTTTTCCCATCCACAATATTTAAATGATCAAATTATTACATTATTTACAAATATGGATAATGATTATGAGGTCCAAATTTTCAAACTCATTTTTTTAGTTAATACCATTTATAAATTCATCAATAAAATCCTTACTAACAGGTCAGATACAATCTCATGTGAATTTGATCCTCCAATCAATTTTTTTTATTAAGTCAAGGAACATTCAGAATTGTATCATCACTACCTTGGAGTGTGTCAATATACCCAACAAATATGTTGGAGAAAGTAATATTAAAAAGAAAGCATGATATGGAAATGTTATTTTATACAATACAATTAATCTTTTTTCGAATGATTCTAGGGAAGAATGGTTTTTATAGTTCTATAGACAATTGGATTTATTTTTATGGGGTATTATCGTAGTTTTGGGTTTTTTAGTTGATACCATGAGGGGTATATTACATGTTCTAGAGGTTTCAGTCAATGATACCCTATTTTAGTAATTATCTTTTATATCACTAATGATTATAATAGAATATTTTTCTCATTCATAGATGTCTATGGGAAGATGAACTGTATGACTTGTAGTATAATAATTGTGTCTCCCACTAATTTTCATTATTATATTGATATTATATTTTTAACCCAAGGGGATAATAGTAAAATAATTAATACATAAAAATATATGGCACATTATGAGGATGTTTCAAAAAATATGGTTAGTTAGAGAATTTCTTTTGTCTATTTTTCAGGTAATATCATTACCTCTAGAAAAAATTATAACATGAGGGATATGGCTATCAGTTAAAGGGTTTTTTCTTTTATTTATATTTTTTTTCATTTTTATGGTGTTTTAAAAATTCATATTATTTTCCTAGCATTATTAGTTATTTAAGAATAAAAAATTTATCATGGAATATGAAATCACTTTACATGGAAGGTCATATGTACCTTGTCAAATATATTATCGTCTCAAAATATGTATAATCATTCAAGTTTTATGAATGGAATATCTCTCTTAATAAGAGTATTAACACATCTATAATTTAATATATTTGGAGTGGAGGCATTGTGGAATGGAGGTTGGACATCGTTTCCTGGTGTACATGTCGCAAGCCTTACTAAGAGGTTGGTCTATGGATTAAAAATATAATGGTTTTAAATAATTCTCTTCAGAACTGTTTTTTAGAAGTTTTTCAATATTAACTCATAATCTCATGTATTTTTATGTTAATTTTTTTGAAGATGCTCAAATATTGAAATTGTAACTATTTTAATTCAGATATCAGGCCTTTATTCAATTCATTCTTCTCATTAATTGATCATCACTCATGATTGACTTTTTTTAGGGACTCCTCACGAAATTTATTGAAAATAAATTGGAGTGTTGTTCCTTTTATAGATTTCATTATCAATGATTACTTGAATTTTTTTTATACATATCAGTCAAGGATCAACTCATTGATCTGGATGACCATTATTCCTCTATCAAATATACTACTACGGATTCTTGTATTTCATCATGGGTTGATTTTCGGACCTAGGAGTTGGCCACTAATGGTTTCATGGAATCAATGCTACTCTAAATTAATTTTTTAGCTATATTTAGTGAATAGAGTGTATAATTAAGTTATGAATGAATATGTATCTTCCCTACATATTCAATCAAGATTGGTAGCTTGGTCATTGACATTTAAAACTGATGATATCTTTTAGGTATGGAGTTTTTTTTCTTAGCTTGTCCCTAATAACATCAATACAGGTAATATATATATATATATATATATCCATTTTCTTATTCGTGGAATTTTTCCAGCTACGTCGAATAGAGTAGCTGATATTTTCTATTTTCATTTATCTCAAGGATGTCAAATTAGAGATTTTATAAGGATCGGACAAGATTCTTCACATTCTGTATAAATCTTGTTTCTATTTCAAAATGTTTTTTTAATGATGATGGCTATTTCAAATTTGGAAAAAAACTAGATAATATATTATGTAATTGGTTTTATCGATAAAGAAGTGCTTTCATTGATTTTAGATGTTTTGATATTGATTGAATTACCTGAGAAATCTCATTTTAAAATTTCAGTTAACAATCCCTATATTCTTATTAATATTGGTATTATAGTAAATTTGTACCATTTTTTACACGTCACATTTATTTTACCAATATCCTCTTCTAGGGTGGAAAAAATTCAACAATATAATATCTTATGGAGGAAATTTGGGTCAATTATTCTATGAAACTATTTTCAAATATAGTCAAATAGATGTTCTTGGGTGCATTCATGGTAATTATTATTTTAACTATACATTATAATTATATATGACTAGTTCTATTGTTGCATTTTATCATTTCATGGAGAATGGTTAGAGAAAACTATGGATGGAGTGTGGTCCAACCATTATTGTTCAAATTTTTAGATCATGATCTATTCATCTCTTTTGTAATCTCACAAATTAATGGATTTTATATTTATATTATCTCACTCTGTCATTTATGTTTCTACTTTTTTTATAGTGAGGTAAATAATCACAATGATGATTTTATCAATAATAATTTGTATGATAACAATATTACATGGTCTAATCAGTTTTTTAAATATTCTTTCTCATTTTTAGAGGGAAAACTGTATATTTTCATATTTGATATTCTTGTGTACATGGAGTTTCTTTAATTTTAATGGATTCATTATTTTAGTTAGGTTTCTATATTACATTAAACTAATACACTATGTTAAATTTAATATATTTTTAAAAATATTTTAAATATATTTTGATGAATTGGTTTATTCTTCATGATGAAATCGATTTATTTGAAATAAATTCAAAAATTTAGTCAATTAATTTATGAACCAATTAGATAAATTATTTTATTATAGAACACCCTTTGAAATTGGACACTTAATTATTTCATTATTAATTTTCATCCATGGAATTATAATTTTGTTTTTAGTCGATAAAAATCATTAGTGTTAATAATAAAAGTTAAAAATAATTTATATGTTTAATTAACCTATTTCATAAGAATAATATAATACCTATAATATTATAGGTCTTGATATATTAGTTAAAAATGAGGGGAAATATTAATTTTTAAACATCCACACATAATTAATGTGATCATGTGAAAATCCATATCATGATTTTCAATCTACTAACATAGATGACTATGAACATTAGAGTTTAAAAATAAATTTTAATTAAATAAAATATCATCTAATCACATTTTACATTATATTATTTTTTTACAAGGGTAGTATTTTTAATATCCATTATAACTACAACAGTTCATGTGAGGAAAAAAATTTACCCATTCAATGAGCGTAGATTCTACATATCATTTAGATTACATTTCAATATTAAGCTATAATATTTATATCGCCAACACACAAATGAATAAGTAAATAAAAATATCTCCAAGGAGGAAAGTCATGAAAAAGTATAAAAATTCCCTCTTGAAAGATCCATCATGTAATATCGATGACCACAAATTTATGGGGATACCACTAGTGTTTTTAACCTTCTATTAAGTTAAAGATTTTCAAATCCAGGAAAATAATTTTCTATATGATACCAAATACTGAACACATTGTAGGATTATAATAATGATTTCCTCATAACAGTTTTTCCAATTTCAAATAGTTAAAACTTCTCGAAATAATAATAATGGTTTTTCCGATACAATAATATTTATTTATTCTTTCACCAATACATTGAGGGAAATATTGGTGGATGAGATTTCTAGATGGTTCCATTTAACATTGTAATTTTTTTCAAATATTATTTCATATTCCCACCATCATATATGGTGATGTTGTGAGAATAAAATTCAGTTTTATTCTAAAACTCTATATTTCCTTTTAAAAGCATAAGATAAGTCCCTTAGTAAGATGATAAAATTTATAAACGTTAAATTAAATCTTAAACACCAATAAGAATTATTTAATATCGTATTTAATGATATCTATAGATATTTCTAATTATTTAATTATTTAATAACTGATAATGAAAAGTCATATGGTTTATTGAGACATCATTGATGAAATATCTCATAATTATTGACATGGAAGACTGATAGAGACAAGTTGTATGATTACCCATGTTTTAAACACTCCTCATAATCCAAATTAAAACCTAATTTCAATTAAAGACTACCTATAATTTAAATGAAAATATAATTTGGATGGTATTATAGGTGGTTACAATAATATTTTTACTACTCATTCAAAATATTAATTTTTTTCCTGGAATTATTTCACCAAGTCATGAATTTAGTGTGGGTTGACTATGCTAGAGAAACCATATTATGATGGATTAGAGTATTATTAGTCCCTAAGAGGTGCTAAATAGATATATTATAGTAGAGGGTTATGATGGAAATTTCACTGGGTTTAAACAATGCACAGATCTACAAGGGATAAGGAATGGTTGACCATATTTTTATGATATTCAATAGGTATAGAAACTAGAGAGGTTTTAGAGATTTTTTATTTTATTTTAGTGAAGTCAAATTTTGCAATGGATTTTTTCATCATTCTCATCTAGTCATGTCTCATGGGCCTCCAGATAATGTAAGGTATCCCAAATAAAATAATTTTAAATAATAGAATATATGAAAAAATGGAATGAGAGTAGAGTGATTGAGGTAAACCGAAGATAGTTAAATATTATGTGGAGGAGACTACTCACATCGGTTACCTAATTTATTTTTATTTGAAACAATCTATTCCACGTTCAAATTATAGTACCTACAATAACTCAATTTATAACACCCACTCAACTTTCACAATTTTTGATATGTGTGGTGATCCACATGATTTCCAATAGTGTAATAAAAATGAATATTAAAATGAATATTGTTTTTGACTTATGTGAATTAAAATTTACATCAATAACAATTTCATAATTTATATGGGAGGTTAGTGAGTCCCAATAACAATTTAACAGTGAGATGGAACTAAAAACCATGTAAAAATTTAATTGAAACCAACTGATGTTTAGATAAAATTGTAAAAATTAATTCCTATGACATTTCAATAAAAATATACATCCCCATGAGAACCATTTAATCATCCTATATTGAAAATTTCATTCATATCAAAATTCTAAAAATACATCTATTTGTGAAATTCGAATTAAATATTTTAGAAAAATAGATAATGAGATGAAAAACCAAGAGAATTACTTATGAAATTTTCAAACCTATCTTAAAAATATTATACATTATTTTTGACATGTTGTTGAAACATTGTTAATGTTATTACATAACACACTACAGTGTATAAGAGAGAATTATCTATGATCAGAGATAAAAGTAAGGACACTTATCATTAAATAAGATTTAAAGTAATTAATATTTATAAACGACGAAAAGGAAGTGGAAATAGAGAGACAAATGAGGGAGTAATGGGAAAATTTTGGGGAGAAAATATATCTAATCACAACATAAATATTGAAAATAAAATGAAGCTGAATTAGAATAAAAATAGAGATAATGAATCCATACAAAACTCTTCTACAATTTATATTAAGGATGATTCATGGGATAATATAATGTTATTATAATAATTGACTTTATGTTATTAAAAAAACATATCACTATACACTACATTAATGTAATTAATCTAGTAAAAATGACTGAAAATTTATTAAAGGAGTTGATGGAAGCAGAGGGAGTTGATGACGAAAACCTAGAAATTATTCTTCTCAAGAGGTGATGATGGAATCCAAAGCTCCAGACCCTCCTCCCTCTATGGGGGAGGCGACTCCATATTCTCTAGGGAGAGAAGGATTTCTTTCTCAGCCCTTCTCCAACAATAATTTCCTTCCCTCTTTTCCAAAAGTGTCCTTAAGTCCCATTGTCCCGGCTCTGCTTGATGGAATCCCCAACCTTCAGATGTCTCCTACCGAGGTCACTGTGTCCTCGGCGCTTCTAAACCGCACCCTGATTTCCCTCATCAAACAGAGGAGACCTTCCGTTGACACATTCGACATGTTCGTGTTTTCTTTTTTGGGATCTTCAGGAAAGGGCGGTTGTTGGTTTAATGGACATCCACCTCATCATGATTCGGTTTGAATTGGAAGAGGACCTTATCCAAGCCTGGTCGTTGGCCCCTCATAGATGCAATGAGATTCTACTCTTCCTCTCGTGCTGGTCATTCAACTTTGATATGGGTCAGAATCCTCCCTGGGGGGAGGTTTGGGTAATATTTCCTAACCTTCCATTACCCATTCAAAATATTGTCATAATTAGAATGCTGGGCGACATTGTTGGGAGGTTTTTATGTGTGGATAGCCGAATAGAGGCAGTATGTGACCCGGTTAATCCTGAGTCTATGTTGAAATTGATGCTTCACTAATTCACTTTTATTTTGTTTCTATTACCATTGGAGAGGAATATAGATGTAGGCAAAGGGTCATTT
The DNA here is from genome assembly GCA_963277665.1 of Viscum album. NCBI lineage: Eukaryota > Viridiplantae > Streptophyta > Magnoliopsida > Santalales > Viscaceae > Viscum > Viscum album. The sequence goes on along the minus strand of OY728128.1, from coordinate 1,295,456,949 downwards.
ATGAAAATTGGACTGAATTTTGTTCGTCTTGTATTCTTCTGGGTCACTCCCAGTGGATTTGTCAAAGGATACCTTCAACCCAGATCTGTGCAAGGAGGGAGGACAGTTCAAATGGTAATGTAGCTGCAGTTTTCGGGGGGGGGGGTGTTCTTGTTCAGAGGGAGCATGGTCCAGTTAGTTGTGGCGGGTTTCAGCCATTGCATCTGTTGGAGCAAGAGACCTCGGAGGGAGTTCGCAAGGAGGCTGATTTTTGTGCTCATGGTCCTGTGGCAATGGAAGTGTTGGTTCCCAACCAAACGGTGGCCGAGGTGTTTAGAAGGCTGAGGCGGGACTTGGAGGGGCCTTCTAGGTAGTGTTCACTGAAGGATTCTATTTCTGATCGTGAGGAGAGGAACGAAGAACCCCAAATTAATTGAGCTACGGAGGAGAATGTAGAAATTGTTTAAGGTGAATTGGTTGTGACTTCCATGAAGATGACTAGTTCAGTCAGGAACCAAGAAGAGGGAGGTCTGAATCTACCGGTGAAGCCTCTACTTCAACTAAGCAACATTTTTAATAGTCTTGCAGAAGAAGGTTAGAGCTCTGATCATGTGGAAGGCAGAGGTGTGGATGAGGGCTTCAAGGAGAAGCTAATGTATGAAGGGAGGTGTTGTGAGGAGTTCTCTTTGTCGGTGGAGGTTCTTTCTAGACGGGACTTTGCAAATTTGCAAGACTGATAAGGGGATAGTAGAATAGTGGAAGAGGGTGAGGGGAAGGATTCTCCTGAAGTAAATGGAGATGTGGTTATGTGACTTTCGGTGATTGAATGCAACACTCCAGGACTAAGGAGTGGAAAGGAAAAGGGGTTCAAGGAACATGTGGCAGTGACTCTATTTGACAAGAGGGGGTATTCATCCGGAGGTGATAATGAAAACTTGAGTGAATTGGGAACTCGTTCCTTTAGTGATATAGTTAAAGGTGGGAAAAAAGGATTAATGAGGATGTTGGAATGTTGTCGGCTATTCCATGGAGGAAAAAAAAGAATAATTATTATTATCTGTCATGCCCAGCGATTACTAGAGCTTCGTCTAAGCGATATTAGAGGGTGATCCATGCCTTTAAAAAAGACAGCATATCCATGAAATCGAGTCAGTGGAAGTTCTCTTTGGACCAAATGAGGCGTCGGGTCCAAAACGATAATCTCTGGAGGCAATATAAACTAGCTTCTGAATGGGAATCGGCCACTGTGTAGGAGGACTCATGTGTTGGGTGTGGTTACGAGTATGGTTATTATGATTATTAGTTGTTGTGAAGGTATGTTCTTGTTGTTTGTTTTGGTGGTCTTGGATGTTGGTTTGTGTTGGTTGTGTTCTTGTGCGGTCTGTGTCCCATGGTTTCTCCCTTTCACTAAAAGTGAATGAATATAAAAATTTATGTTTCAATCAGTATTAAAGGATTTGTTTAAAAAATGATAATGTTTTGGGTTTATCCTTCGAAAATGAGTGATTATTTTAAATTCAATTTAATAGACTCTCAAATATAAAACATTATTTATTTTTTTCCATTAAAACACCATGTGGATTAGAAATTTTGTAAATAAATTTTTTGTTATAGTAGTAAATAGTGAATTTTATATCTCTTATAGTGTTTTTAATCATGTTATATTATAAAGTTATAGAAAAAAATTCATCAAATTAGTTTTTTAAAATAAATTACTGAAGTTCCTTCATTGAATTTTCAATGAATTGTTATAAATTCAAGGATAATTAACTTTTCCAATGACATTTTTATACTTGAAACAAAAGAAGGGTAAGTTTGTAACATTATACCCATGTCCTATATAATGGGAATATCTATGGTTCCGCTAACATTATATGGAATCCCATATTCACTAATGGATTTCAATAAATTTTAAGGATTACAAAACAGTCAACGAGAATAATTTCCCACTAAAAATATATAGCATGTGATTCTAATAATAATGAAATGAAACAAAACAATATGATGAATTAAATGTTAAGAATAAAACCTAAAATTAATACCAATAGCATGTAATATTAGCTTCATATATGAATGGGAGACCAGAAACCCCTCCAAAACTAAAATTCATCCTAAACCAACAACAGTAATAGGGAATATCCTAAACAACACCACTTGAACATGTCTTTTAATAGACTACCATTCCATGACTAGATCATAAAGATACCCAACTGGATAAATAAGAGACATTTCTTTTACCTGTCTTAAGAAAATTAATATTTGGATACTCACTAAGTTACATATATGGGGTTATGTATTTAACCCATTAGAAAGGATCCAAGAGATATCCCTACTCAAGATACTGGGATAAGAACAAGTATGATCAAAATGAAAATATATATAATATAACTATGTGACAATTAAATCTAATTAACCAATTTAAATAAACTGAATTTGAACTTCATAAATAGATTATCCAATCAATGTACTTCATATTCATATTCCAGTTTTACACACACACACACATATGAATCCAAATGATTCTATACCCTTGAGCAGAGTACTATCCTACTAGCCATGTCATCACATGGTCATGAATTTAATTTGTCCTTTTATAGAAATAAACCATTTATAGTTCATAGAATAATCATTAAATAAAATAAAAAATTCCCATATTCAAGTATTTTACAGGGTCTAATAAACATTTATTTCTTAATATGAAATTATTCTTTTGTATAATTTAATCATGTTTCTATCATTATCTATACCAAATTCAAAATTAAGAAATTTAAAAAAAAATATTTCTTCAATATATTACCAAATAATGTGGATAAAATTCAATAAGAAATGGCTTCCCAAAAATGAAATAATCCATTCATTCCCTTTCAAATATAAAAAAATCATTTTTGAAAAACTATGACTTCCAAATCAAAAATATGTTTATAATTGAGAGGATCCAACTAGATCGCCTAGGATTTTGTTTCAAAGCATATCACAAAAATCATGAAATATCTTAGTTTCACCACATATCTATTTAACGATAAAATGAATAAGCATCCAAATGGATGTGAACCTCCAAAAACTATTATAGAGAGTTGTTGGTCTGCGGGTAAAATAATTGGAACCAATAAGGATTTCCATGAACTAAAATGATTAATATTATAGTAACCCAAAATAATTCAAGGCATGATAGAGATATTCATGTTATGAATGTTACAGGTCTCACGTTATACACAATTGATATATCATCACCTTCAAAATAGGAAAATTCATTAATTGAAAGAAAAATATTTCATTATATGACCGTCCTTAGAGAAAATCCTATGGAATATTCTTATAAAACACTTAAAACAGTAGATTAACTTAATTTTATATTAATAGAGAATATTCATATCATGCATTATTACTAACATTATAAACCATATATTCTATCCATCTTTTATATTTAGAGATACATTTTTCTATCAAAACTATAGAAATTCATCCCATGAACTCCAAATATAAATTAAACAGTGTAAAAAATGATGTACCTCACAATTGGGGTGCTATATCATCCCCACCATTATGATTTCTATCGACACAATTGGAAGCATTAATTTCATACTAATCACCTAACATGGTAGAGGATTTTATTAATACATGATCTCCCACCCCAAATGATATGGGTGGGTGAAGATGATTTATATAATATTTTATGATGTCTTTGGTGTGAAAACATTTATTTACATATCATCTTAATTTTATCTATCATTTCATACAAAAGGATAGGTCTCAATAGTTATTTTTATCTAGTCTCTTCATAATGAAGAAGTGATTGATATGGGAATCCGTACAATCTCTCTAAATCATACATTATTTCTATAGAATAATAAATATTTTGATATAAAAGACCAACTAAGTGAAAAGGGTCTTCATATAATCCTATAAAATATATAACACATCCTCTGAGTCTGTCTTCCAATGTCAAGATCATCTATTATGACAACTAATCCATTCTATGATGATACATTGAGCTCATGGAAAACTGGGTTCTCAAATCATAATATAATTATCAAAATAAAAATATTGTGGTAACTAAATGATACCAATACAATATAATCAAAATATCTATTCCATAAAATTTTACCACTTCCAAAAAAATAGTTCATCAGAGTCTTTTACATATTCTAGATTACCGAATGAATTCTCATTTTACAATGTTGATAAGATAAAAGATGTTTTCTAGCTAATGCGATGGATGGACTATCACATATTGAAAATGAACCACATATTACAATTAGTTTTCCATTGGATAATAGTCTCCCCACCATTAAATTTATCAAAATGGTATGGAAATAAATATAACAACTTTTAGAATCATTTAATTTCTCAAAAAAATGTAGAAGAGTCATAAAAAATAAATGCATCTTCATTTTACTTACTATATTCCAAATTACTATTAACTATCATACTAATTATTTTCCAATAATCATGAGATTCTCTGGGAAGTTGGATATATGAATTTCAGTGTAAATCATAATAAATGGATTTCTATTTTCTGAGTATAAAAACATATTTAATATTGAAAAATTGGATAAATTCTACCAATCATATTTGCCTCTAGTTCTAATCCATTTATGAGAAGATTACATTCATGATTTTGTGATGTACGAAGAAAAAACTCTTATCACCAATGAGGAAATGATGACATGTTAACAAATAATGATCCAGTATATCCAACTACACATCATGTGTTGGATAATTTATTTATTAATTCACACTTATTATGATTCATAATATATGAGTTGATATCCTTTCATGATATGAAGAAAAATCAATAACTAAATAAGTAAAAAAAATTCCACATTACCTATCCTAGGAATATGAGTTATTAGATTTGGTGACTAAATGATATTGAATTTATATACCAAATATAATTTTTGAAAAACATAACTCTTTGTGAATTGTGTTCCATTTGTCGTTATCTCATTCATATGATACATTATATGTGAAAAATCATGAATAATGTAGTGATGGTATCCTATATAGACTATAAATTTGAATGTTTCAAATTTATTCATTGTTATTTTTAGAATGACAAAAAATTAAATATTTTCTTGTTGTACAAATATTCCCATCTTAAGAAATTTTATTCCAAAGGATGTGAACTTCATGAATACAGAAATCACATTTATATAATTTTTCATATATTGAGTGATCTATCAATTTACACAACATAATATATAAATATTATTCTTGGTATTTTTTTATGTTCCTAAATGAAATATAATGTAATCCATAAATTCCTAAACTATATAGTCTATTTAAAATTTTATATACATGTCTCATTAATTTAATAAAAAATTCTAGTTCAATTTTTAGATCCATGGGTAGTACCAGATATTAATATTTATAGTATCAGATTATGAAATATTTTGTTATAATATTCTTTTTGAACCTAGAGTTGGTGTTACTTGAATCAGAAATTAATAACATTATACTTTTATAACCATTTAAATTGATCAAACTGGTCATTTATTCATGGAAGAGGATATAAATTCTATATCATATCCAAATTTAGTATATAATAATCAACGAAGTGCCATAACAAACCATGTTTCATCTTTAAAATTAGAATTTGATCATCGCAAGGTGATATAGTTGGTATTATAAAATCATATGTTTGTGATTCCACCAATTCGACCATCAACTCATGAAATTATATTGTCATATTTCATTATGATATAATGGGATAGGAATCATTCTTGGACATAGGTCAGTCAAAAATCCATCTTCCATTTTAGGTGGAAACCTAGATATGTTTTTTTGAAAAACATTAGGATACTAGTCTAAAATGGTTTATATATATAATCATAAATATAATAATAGGCTCAATGGTTACTGGTACCAATTTTTAATAGAAACTTCAAACAACCAAATATAATGTTCATTATCATCTGTATTTGACACCCCAAACCACTTTTAATATGCGATCTAGTCAATCTTGAATGGAAAATGAAAATTTTAAATCATTATAGTCCATGTGATATTTAAGGGATATTAACCAATCAATTCATAGGATAAAATAAAATATATCTATTTATAGAACATAATCTCCAAATATCCTATCGGTGTCTTGATTTTCATCACACATGACATGATTTACCCATTCATACAGATTGGACATTCCAAAAGTGATTCAATTAATGAATTATATATGCTAGTATTGATCAGAACCAACATAAAATAAGTGTCAACCAGAATGGTACCTCATAAAATATAAAGAACTTATATACCAACCATGATAATCTTAACATATTTATTATATTTCTAACATGTTTCTACTCATTCATTTATTCCAAATGGTCAATACATCATCTGTGGTATTAGGGTGTTCATAGATTTACACATTCCTAGTTTATTCTATGGATATGAACTATTTTGAACACAGAAAGAAAATTAGATTTCCTAGACACATGAGATTTATTTATATAAAATGATCATGCACCAATAAGGAAATATCATCAATATTATAGCATATGATTATAGTTGGGACATTATTTAGGTTGTGTTTACAATTTCACATATTATTCTATATAGAAAAACATTTGTAACCTCTATTCCCATTACTTTGATATGTAGTAAAGTTAACCGATATAGTTGTTGGATTCTATGATGCTCTATCAATCAATTTGTAATTAATCATATTATATGTGTTCCCGTTATTAGAGTTTACTCAAGTACCTATATAGAGGAATTTTCAACATCCTGAAGGATCCCCGGTATTATTATTCTTCAAAAATATCATAATAGATTTGGGTGTAGTAAAATATCCTTTTCAATGAATAACCATTGAGGATATTTTCTAATTCCATTGTTCATTTTGAAAATGGTGAAAATGTAAATGCATTTGAAAGAAATATTTTTTTGTCGAATAGTGACATGGAAATCCTAATATGTATAGTTGAAGTTAACACATTAAACTTATAATCAATTTAAATTGATTATAATAAAGAATAAATCATCCTAGGATATTTATTAGATGATATTATTGAATAAAAGAACCCCCATTTTTAATTAATATCTTTAATCATGGAGGACCTAATGTATACCTCTTCTAGTGGGAATCCATAATTGGACCTTTGATCTCTGAGCAACACTAATAGAGTATTGGGTGCTAGTAAAATGGTTCGATCATCTATTTTTTTCATCTTAATCACATCAAGTTCCTTAAACCAGGATGGAATATCTAAATATTTATAAGATGAGAGGATAATGAATCAAGAGAGAAATTCATTGAGTAAAATAATTCGACATTATATATTACCCTTATCCTGGAGGACATAAACATATATTTATTGAGTTAGGTTTACAAATAAAATATTTTTCAATGGGTTAATGTCCCCTAAAATAATATAACAAACCTCCCCTAACCCCATTCCATATAATATTATAATAATATTATTTTATGTTATGTCGTAACTAGAATAATGATAACTATTAATTTACTCTCTTGGAAATTAATATTTCTCACCATGCATGATCTTGGTTTGCTCATCCCTCTCAAAATGTATTGAATACCCAAAAATAATATTTATTCAAAACTAAAATATTCTATTTATAATGAGATGAATAAATATTTATTAAATATTCAAAAATAATAATAAAAATATATCCACATAATGGTGAATAATTATTTATTAAATATTTGAAAATGTTAAATAAATTATTTATTTAATATAATAATTAATTTATACATTGTGAATAAATACTATTGATAAGTAAAACATGAATAAAAGTTTTTCTCAATATTGAGAGTTAAATGTATTCCAATAATTAAATACAAATAAAATGTAATTGTGATAAAATAAAAAACATAGAAGGTTTCACACATGTGTTACCAAGGTATGTGATGGTTTTATAAGTCTTTGACTGTCTAAAATAATCTAATCATTTCACTAGGGGAATGATATTTAATTTTATGGTTCCATTTAAAACCATGGGATGAGACATCCTGAGTCATAAAAATATATGGTAAAAATAAATCATAAAGTAATTAATTAATAATATATCATTAATGTTTCAAAAAATGTACCCTAATTCCCATAAACTTATGGAATCACAATTTTGGTGGTTTCTTCATTGTACGTCAGTTATTCTAATAACTAATAAAAATTTTAATGTTTAAGTATCATTATACACCCACACATATATGAATATCCAATAACACATGATCAAGTTAAATTCTTATAGGTGGGTCACTTATCATAATCTCCCATCATAGAGTTTACTATGTGAAAACACCATAAGAATAAGTCTCCTCATATAAGGAGTACTCCCACCTATGATTCATCATTTCAAATGCCCATTGATAGTATATTATCCAACTCTTGAACTACATATTTTAAAAATGTTTTGAAATTTGATGATTATCATCATTGCGATGGAACTAATATATATTTTATAAGATATATTAAAACGTTGTTGCATTCAATTTCGAAAGAAAAATGATTAATTTGTAATAAAATGATTTTTTAAACAATTAAATGTAATTAAAAGTATAAATAGTTAGTTATAATAAAAACACCAGTAGAAAAAAACATGTACTAAATCCAACTTCATATGAATTTGAGTCCCCTAGAACTCACACAATGATCATTTTTTCTACTGAGTTAAGGGTTCAGCCAACGGATCCACTGTGTTTTATTACATAGATATTATAATAAATATAACATGACATATTTGAAATACATTCATAAAACGAAGATACAAATAATGTATATTTACTGTCTGCTGATGTGTCCTCAGATTATTTTTATGGGCTACTACTATTGTATTTTTATATTAAGGTGTTAATGGATCATTACTAATAGGTACCACACCAAGATATTAGATGAACATATGTATCTAAATTTCAAGTTATTAATTATCATTACTCTAAATATAATCATGCTCTATTGCATAATATGTGATCATAGAATAATTTGTGATATTAAATCTCAAAAAAACCTCTATTAAGAGTGAATAAGTATCCCATCTACATTTTCAGATCATTTTGATCTACATTGATATTAGCATCTACAAATCATTTGATGACTAATTAAAAATTTCTTCAATATGCTATAAATATTAACATATTAAGACTATGATAAATATGAATAGTATTTTATTCCATCAATTTTATTTCACCAATCTAACACCCCAAGCATCCATGATATGTTTCTATTTGAATAATTCAACTACGTGTGCCGTACTCAACACTGAGTTCATGCACACCGCGACCTATCAAAATAGCTTTTTTAAATGCAATTATGGAAAGTAATACCGAGTTTTTAAAATTAAATAAATTATATTTTCCAAATTAGAAATAATTTTTGGATTCAAAATATCAAAATTATCATAGGATAAATTTTGGGTATTTTTTTAAAACATTCATATTTTGATGAATAGTGAATAATATTAAATTAAAAAAACCTAAAAAATTTAATTGATATTATAAATTTATACATTTGAGTAATGTCAAAGTATAATTATAATATATTTATATCATTTAATATATTTTAGGAAATTATATTTAATTATGCATTTAAAAATTACATAAACACATGTCAGTCTTTTGATAGTTTTTACTGGTTAAAAAACATTTTTTGATTGTGAAAAAGTAAATAATTTTAAATTAATTTCTACATCGTCTACAATTTTAATTTGGAAAAAATAGATTCAATATTTATAATAAGAAGGTCCAAATTGTTTAAATTGTCATTATTAATTTTAAGACATTATGAATAGAATCATAAGTAAATATTTTATTTACCAGGATTAAATGATAATTAAGGTAAATACAAATAAAAATAATATTATAATAATATTAAATTACACTAACATGTTTCATAACCTCATTTAATGATACATTTCTGACCATGGTCATCTTTAAGTCTCTTATGGGACCCCATGGAGCCACATGTAAGGGAAAATTACACATTGTAATAATTAATGTAAAGTTAAGGAAAATGTAACATAAGCATACATCTTTAAGTAAAACTATTTTTATAAGCATTTATTTAATTGATATTTTAAACTATAAAATATAATTAGATATGTCAAAATATTAAATAAATCAAGGTATTTTATTTATAATTTGCAGACATAATATAAATATATTTAATTAAGACCCAATAATTTTGCAATAGTTTCATTTTTAATGAATGAATCACATAAACGATATATAAATATTAATATAATTTTAAATATAATGTTTTGATGAAATAGATGATCTTTATTTGTATATATTAAAGGATGGGGTTGATTCAATATATTTTTAGTAGTAATCAAGTTGTTATGAATTTCACAAAAACGAAATAAAAAATAGTGACAAAATTGACATAAATGGGTTTGTAAAAAAAATATTATTTTATTAAATTTTATAATATCCCTAAAAATATGTGTCTTGGAAAAAGGACTTATAAAATTTTATATATTTCAGTTATTAACCACATTATATTCTCTTGTACTTTTATAGTAAGTGTATTAACCATGTATTATAATAGTACAAGAAGACACGGTAAAAGTGAAACTCTTTAACTAAGAGTTAATATAAATGATATGGATACTATGGTGACTTAAACATGTATAAAACCTATTGGTTGATAGGTTATAGACCCATACTCTCCATATCAACGATATAAATCCATTTGGAGCCACTAGAAACCGGAAATGATTTTATAATAAGATAATATTTAGGACTTTTCAAAAAGATACCCTCAACTCACTTATGAATGGGTACTTCACCTTCACATAATTTCACACCTCCAAATCCATTTTGATCAGCCACAACCTAATAAAATATCCTCCCAACTACCCTCACAATGAACTAGATTCTTTACCTTAATCACAAATCCTTCCTATGGATCCCATTTGTTCAAATAAAAATGAAAATCCTGTAGAAGAGGTAATCACTTCATCACCTATTTTAGTAATCTTTTCATCTTCCTCTTCCTCTTTCATTGTTGTTTCCATACTAAAATAAAAAATCCAGTTTATTATACATACTGAGATGTTATTATAAATATGGTACAACGATATTCATTATTAAATTGATCCTATGAATGAAAAAGTAACTATACCCATGTATGGACGACTTACTATCAAGACGTTGTGTTGTACTTTGTTATTCAACAAAACATTATTTTCATGGGTACTTTTTAAATATATATAATAGATCATCCAATTAAATATTATTTCACCACTAATAGAATGATATTGTTGCTTGTCCCTAAGTATGGCTTTCCATCTTTATGATGCGATGCGATTTCATTACCCATCATAACCATTCAAGAATAATTTTCATTTTACGATTAAAAATAATGTTTTAGAACATAATATCCTTTTTTATATGAATCAAATACATCCTATCCAAAATTAAAATGAATTAAATATCAAAACATAAAAATGATGATAAATCAGATAACACCCGAAACAATGCTACTACTTAAATATTATTAACAGGGAAATATTATAGGTCATATATGATATAATATTTATGTATGTGATTATTTTATATAATAATAACAATTATTTAACCATTATAAATTTATTTAATGTAACCTCAACTAAGGAAAAGTACATGGTAATGGTTAATTTTACAATCTCTTTATTATATGAGGTTGTTTATATGTAAATATCTAATGTGGCCTCTTTATCATCCGCATCGATATTTCTTAATAATGTATTTAAAAACAATTTTCCTATTTCCTAGACTAAGGGTTAATTTTATTTATACCCTTTTATGATTCTCTATTAAATTGTTTGAAAGGAATTTTTTTATCTCTTTCTAAACAGGGTACTTTTTGACCTTTTTGAGAAATTAAGGAATGGATTTTTTTCAGTTATATAAAGTGTGTGGTTATTTTCCACCATTATAAACCTTCAAACCTTCCCATTAAATCTTATAATAATATTTTCAAAATAAATAATTTCTTTTTTAAGTATGTGACATTTAAATTATTTATATATTGAAAAATATATTTTTCTCAAATATATTTTATTTCATCCACGTCAACATGCTTTGTTGGATTTTACTCTTGTTTAAATTTTATTTGTAATGAAACAATCGTCCATATTGTATTGATGTTTTTGTGATATTTTTGAATGATGATGTTATATTTTTATACCATTCATGGTTTATTGTTAAATATTAACATTTTATTTTCTAGTTTAAATATGGGTTTTTATGATATGTTTTGAACTTTTCATGTGAGGAATGCATTGGACGTATTCTGAGATGGGAGAGACATGCTATATCCCCTTCAATGCATCAGTAGGTCTCATGAGAAAAATATTTTTTTGTAATAAGGTCTTGAAAAAAATTATTTGTAGTCTTCACCCAAGGCATTGACTATGTGGTTATGATGTCTGAAATTATGAATTCCATCATTATAAAATTAGATATTGATATTACATGTGATTATTCGATTAGTATAATATATATGTCAATAAGTAAATAATATTAATTGATTTATATTATCGATATTATACTTAATATTATGTTTAAAATTCTATTTTTTAGTCTTATATATTTTTTAAAATTTTGATAATTATTTTAGAAAAATTATGTTATATTGTTACCCTTACTGAGTTTCTGATCTCAACCCTTTCTATGTTTAACTTTTCCTAGGATGCCAAGAAGTATATTATGACTGACAAGAAAGGATAATCTAAGGAATATTAGTGTGTTAAATAGGGACACAATGTTGTTTTTTATGTCATATTGTAATGTAAAACGTATGTATGTAATTAGTACTTCTAAGGATACTAAATCGATCAGTCATTATAGAATTTCTCCCTTGTGATCCATCCAATGTTATGTAATAATGCATCGACTATTGGTAAGTATGGTTGATGGGTTAAAATTTTTATTAGAGGAAGTTAGGTACAAAACATGGAAATGCAATTTTGAAAAAACTCTACTTATAGAACATTACCCTAAGATAGACTTTCATGATTAGTATAGAGGAACATACAATAATTTTGTAAATGAGGAGTATTTGGGAATTTTCCATGAAATAATTCTATTTCTAGATAAGATCATGTAGAGGCAACCCTAGAATAGATGTATCTTGTAGTAAAACCTGAAAACACTACATTCAGCAAGATTTGAATGAAAACTGGTGCACAACAACAGGCCTTTCTAAACTCTTGGTTATGACACTCCCGCAGGATATTCATAAGATAATTCAAAAATAATTTACAAACCATTATGAAGTATATATGAGTAAATACATTTCCAAAGAAAATATTTTTTATGATTATGGGTAATATTCAAAAATTGTTCAATGTTTTTTAGGTATTATTCTAGTTTGGAATTATTTATTGAGATTCATTATCTAATATAGTGTATTCCATTAATTATAAATGTATCCTTGTGGAAGTAATGAAAAATGAATCAATTCATGTAATCCATGTAGGGATTTTCCTCCTTCTCATGATAATTATATTGGATCTGGTGATGCATCTAGTGATGAACACCATATAACCATACTGAGAAAACTCACTCGGGTTATGAATAATAACCTTACTTGTATAGAGCTACTTGATACACAACAAGGAGGATCATTGTTATAACACTTCATTAGGAAACAACCAACAACATTCCATGGGACAAAAAATGGTTTTTAGGTACGAAATGGAAATTTTTTTTAGAGAATATATTTCATGCTTTGGGGAGTTGAAAAATGGAAACAAATTCATGGCATTTTATTAACTTATAGGAGATGCAGATCAATTGTGGACATTAATAAATTAAAAAAATGAAGATGGGTATATAACAAATATAAAATAGAGGGTGTTTAATTAGAATTTCATTGAAAAATTCTTTCCTTGTGAACATCAAGAAAATATGGAAAAGCAATTTCTGTGTCTGAGGAAAAAGGATGTTGAGAATGCCACAAAGTATGATACTGACTTTACAAGGATATCATGGAATTCTATTGATTATATACGTAAATCAAGGAGTATGATTAGTAAATTATTTTATGGGTTAAAATCATTTCTCTGCCAACCAGTAGTCCCACAATCCTTATCATCATACGAAGATGTAGTCTAATGTGCTATAATGAATGCAAAACAATTCTCTAAGTCTTACAATTTTAATTAAAATAAACAAAATAAGATATAAACTAAACACTCTAGAAATAAAAATAAGGGGAATAATGGAAATGTTCCATTTCAATAAAGAAATAAATTTTCTAAGAAACACCTCGGTACTTTCCTGACAGAAATGCGAGTCATTTAAAAGTTTGGAGAAAAAGGCCACCATTCTTATGATTTCAAAGGGAATAAAGAAGTTGTTAATTTTTAATTCTACTGTTGTAATGAAATTGTCCATTATAAAAATGAATATCATAAGCATCACAGAAACAACATTCAAAAAATGTCACGGGGACAAGGAGAAGCATATTCAATCACAGCTTCCAAGGATAATGTTCTGAATGATTTTGTGTCAGGTACCTTAACCATTCCCTCGAATATAGTCAATTCTTTATTTCATTCTGGATCATTTAATTCTTTCACATCTTACTAGTTTTCCAAAAAAAATAGATATTTCCAATTTCATTTAAAAAGGATTTTTTAGTCATAACTCTTATTGGATGTAACATTGTGCCAATGTTTTGCGAATCAGATACAATTATGTAACATAAATGTTCTTTATCAGCTGATCACATTGTCATTCGCATGATTTAATTTTATATAATCCTCAGTATGTATTGTTTTTCGGGCCATGATGAGAATTTTTTTTTTAAAAAAGGACGTTAATTTTTTGAGGATGATATGAAATCCAAAATCATTATGGAAGAAACAACACCTTCTAATTCTCATTATGACCCACCCCATTAGCTCTACTAAATTAAATTATCATGGAAGAAGAGAGTGAAAAATAAGGATGAGGAAATGACTGTTCAAATAGAGGATATACCTATTGTGCAAAAATATGATGATATTATTCCAACGGATTTACCTAGACACCGTCCAGAACATGAAATTGAGTATTCCATTTACTTAATTCCTGGTTCAAGGTCCATATCGAAGACCTATTATAGAATGGCCACTATAGAATTAGTGGAACTAATGACACAATGAGGAGAATTGAGTATTATAGTATTTATTATCCATAGTGTTTCTCCATGGGGAGCCCATGTTCTTTTTGTAAGTGAAAAAGATGGATCTATGAGGTTGTGAATTGACTTCACGGAGGTTAATTCTATAACAATAAAGAACAAATATCCCCGACCTCTCACTGATGATTTTTTTTGATCAACATCATGGAGCTCAATATTTTTCAATGATTGAACTTAGACTTGGATATCATCAGTTATACCTGATGAAGGAAGAAATTTTGAAGACAGTATTTTATATGATGTATAGGCATTACGGGTTTACATTAATTACTTGTTGAATGACTAATGCACCCTCTATTTTCATGGATCTAATGAATAGAGTTTTCAAGAAATGTCTTGAAGAAATTGTAGTTGTATTTATTTATGATAACTCGATATATTCCCAAATCTATGAAGATCATGAAAATCACTTGCGCACTATTCTAAATACTCATAGAAGAAATTAATTATATGTAATTTCTAGAAAATGTGAATTTTGGATTCAGTATATTTCTTTTCTTGGCCTTATCATCTCTAAAGATGTCATATATTTTTATCCTTCTAAGAAAAGAGAAATACAAGATTAGCCACCAGCAAGAGTATAACTATGGTATATAGTTTTTTTGGTTTACCATGTTATTATCAGTGTTTCGTCCATAATTATTCCCGATTGGATATCCTATTAACGATGCTCACATGTAAAGGGGTTAAATTTTTTTGGATAAAAGAGTGTGAAGAATGTTTTTGTATAACTGAAGATAAAATTAGTTAATTCACCTATCATGAATCTACCTTAGTGAAATGATGGGGTTTTTATTAATAGAATTTCTTCAATTGAAGCACATGGTGGTGTCCTTATCTAGAATGACAGAGTAATTACCTATAAAATTTGACAACTAAAAATTCAAGAACAAAAATATCATACTCGTTATCCTGAGTTAGCTTGTTTAATCTTTTCATTGAAAATATGGATACACAATCACTATGGTGATGAATGTTAGATATATATCGATCACAATAGTTTAATGCATATTTTAACACAAAAATAACTCATAACGAGGAAGATGAGGATGGATTGAACTACTCATGGATTATGATTATACTATACGCTACCCCCCGAGGAAGGAAAATACAGTGGCAGATGCTTTGAGATGAAATGATCATTGAGTTATGAATAAGGTGAGAGATGAAAGGGAACCATAGATCATTGATCAAGTAAAGATGGATATGGGAATAATCATGAAAGGTGAAAGATCGTTACTATTTCAAATGGTTTCCAAACCATCATTACTAGAAATAATAAAATGTTCTCAGACTAATGATGATGAGTTTCAAATGAAAATTAACAATGTGAATGATTGTAGATTTATTAACATGTTATATGAAAATATAATTTTGAAATTTGGGAAGAGGCTTTGTGTTCCTGATATACCTAATCTAAAACAGAGTTGTTGGACGATGCTCATAGCTCCAATTTGTCAATAAAACCAAGTTGAAATATGACATATATTGATTTGAAAGAAAATTTTTTGCGGGAAAACATGAAGAGAGAGATTTGGGATTATGTGTAAAAAATATAGGGTTTTTCAAAAATTGAAGGTTGAAATACAAAATCCTAGAGTATTCATACAACCTCTTCCCTCACAAGAGTGGAAATGGGATGATATTACGATGTAAATTATCATGGGGATACCAAAGACTCCAAGGATGAATGATTCTATTTGGGAGATTGTTGATCGTCTTACCAATCCATCACATTTTCTTGCTACAAGGGAATATTTAACAATTAAATGTTTATAAAGACTATATATTAATGAATTTTTAGGACATTATGGTGTACCACTATAGATTTTTTCTAATTGTTATACCCGTTTTACATCAAGATTATGGAAAAGTATTCCGAAAGCCCTAGATATAGAACATAGTTTATGCACTTCCTACCACCCTCAAACAGATAGAAAATCAAAATGGACTATTCAAACATTAGAAGATAGGTTGATATCATGCTCACATGACATTAATGTTATGTGGGTTCAATATTTATCTTTTATAGAATTTTTATTATTACAATATCTTCGATTTGGGTATTCAGATGTCACTATATGAAGCATTATATAGAAAGGGATTCTGCACACCAACTTGTTGGGATAATGATGTTGAATGAAGCCCCGTAGGCCTAAAACATGTTAAGGAAACAATGGAAAAGGTGATGATTATACAATCCCACATAAATGCAGCTCAAAGAAGGAAATAGAGTTATTCCAATAATTAATGGAAATATTTGTAATTTCATGTAAGATATCATGTTTTTTATGGTTTATCAATGGAAGAGAGTTCTACAATTCAGAAAGACAGGTAAATTGACTCCCATGTACATCATAAATTTTGAAATTATAGAATTAATTAGAGTTGTATCATATCTTTTGTAAATACTACCACGTATATCCAATGTTCATGATGTGTTACATGAATCGTTGTTGAGAAAATATGCGCCTGAAGAAACACATATACTCACCTATAAAGAATCAGAACTAGAACCTGATCTGTCTTATTTTGAATATACTACCAGGATTCTTGATATAATAGAACATGTCTAGAGTATCCTAATGACTCGTCTAGTAAAAGTTCATTGGAGAAACCATAAAATGGATGAGGCAACATGGGAACCTGAGGATCATATGATGATGAAAAACCCAAATCTTTTTATGAATTAGTATTCTAGAAATTTATTAAATTAATTAATTTGATGAATGAATGAATGTAACACCCCATGCTTCCATGGTACATTTCTCTTTGAATAATACAATATCATATGATGTACACAACACTGAGTTCAAGGGCACTGTTACCTATCAAATAAGCAATTTTAAAAGAAGTTATGAACAATAATCCCCATTTTTGATATTTTTATAAATTTTATTTTGCAAATTGTAATTCATTTTTTGATTTGTTATATCAAAATTATCTTAGGTTAAATTTTTTGTATTTTTAGGATAAACTTTATCTTTTGATGAATAGTGATAAATACCAAATTTTAATTAAATAAAACTTCTTTTATAAAAATAATTTTCATTGTTAAATTATACATTGGAGTGGTTTTAAAGTATAATTAGATTTTATTATTATCATTTAAATTAATTGTCAGTAATTTGATGTAATTTCTCATTTAAATTATAAAAATAACATGTCGATATTTTGATAGTTTTTTATTATAAAAAACCAACTTTTTTGTTTTAACAATGGGAATTAATTTTAAATAAATTTCTTCATATAAAATGTTTTGAAATTAAAAAAATTAATTCCGTATTTGAAATCCGAATGTCCAAATTATGTAATTTATTAACTTTTATTTTTAGATATTATGAATAGATACTTCAATAAATATTTTATAGAGCTTGGTTAAAGGGTAAATCTGTTTAATACGGGTAATAATAATATTATAATAATATTAAATTACCCTGAACCATTTTCTAACCCTATTTAAAGATAAATGACCACCCACAAGAATCATTGGGATGCTTTTTGTACCCTAGGGATCCACTTTTAAGTGAAAATGAAACTTTATAAAAATTAATTTTATGTTAATGAATATGTAACATTAAAATATATCTATTAGTAAAAAAAATTTTAAAAGTTTGTATATGTGTTATTTTAAACTATAAAAAGTCATTAGAAATCTAAAACCATTTCCTACAACATGGTATTTTATTTATTTATTTAAATATAAAATAAATATATTTAATTATGAAAAAATAATTATGTTGTATTTTTCTTATTAATGAATGAATCAAATAAATGATATTATAAAAATTAAAATAAATATAATTTTAATGTTTTGATGTCATCCACTAATTTTATAGATAAATTTTAAATGTTTGGGTTTAATCAATATATTTTTTTTCTATGTAATAATGTTTTTATGACTTTCACCTAAACCAAATACAAAATATTTTCGATATAGGTATAAATGAATTTTTAAAAAAAATTATTTTATTAAATTATACAATAGACCTAAAATCTAAGGATGAGAAAAAGGAAAAATATAATTATAGATATGTAATTAACTAACGACATTATGATCACTTGGAATTTTATATTATGTTTTTTGACCATGTATTATAATAATTAAAGAAGACATTGTTATAGTTATGCTATTAAACTAAGAGTTAAATATAAAATTTAAGGTTAATGTTTTATCCTAAACTTGTCTAAAAACTATTGGTTACGATGTTTTCAAACCATCCCCAACTTATTATTGAAATAAATCCATTTGGATCCATTAGATACTGTAACAGATTTTATAATAAAATAATATTTCATGCTTTACCAAAAATGACCCTCAAATCTCTTATAAAACAGTACTTCATCTTCTGAAAATATCACACCTCTAATGCCATTTTTCATGGCCAAAACCTACTAAAATATCCTCCCAACTAGTCCAACTTCATACAAGTGGCCTTACATTGATCATAAAATCATCTTATGGAACCATTTTGTTCAAATCAAATGGAAGAACTAGAAGAAGAGGTAATTACTTCATCACCTCTTTCAATGTTTTTTTCTTCTTTATCATTCTATTTATTTTTTGGTTTCATACTAAAATAATAACTACAGTACCATCTATATACTCTGATTTTATTATAAATATTTTAGAACCATATTTATTATTCTATACATCTAATGAATGAAAAGTCTCCATACATGCGTACGTACGGCATATCGTCTCTATGACATGGTGTAGTTTGTTATTCAAGAATTAATTATATGTATGGGAATAATAATGAGTATAAATGATGTAAATAACAAATATAAGATCATAATTATTCTTTATATATATTATATCCTACAATTACATATTATTTCACCACTAATCAAATGATATTTTCTCTCATGCGTACGTACGACTTACAGTTTCCATGACACCATGAGATTTTGTTCCCCATCGTAACCATTCAACAATGATTTTAATATGATGATTTAAAAAACTGGTTATGAACATAATATTATTCTGGATATAAATCAAATACATTATATATGTAACAATCATGACTTATGTAATTAAACATATAAATGACAATGAATTAGTTAACAACCGAAACATTGATACTACTAAAATATTATTAACAAAATAATATTATAGGATCATATATGAAATAATATTTATGTATGTTGTTGTTGTATCATTTAATAACAATGATTTAAGAATTATAAATGTGGTTAATGCATCCTTAAATAATGAAAAGTACATTTTATGTTTTAATTTTACAATCACATTATTATTTATGGTTTTTTATACATAAGTATCAATTGGGACCTCTTTATCATCCCCATCTGTGATACTTAAAAATGTCTTTAATCTCAATTTTTCTGTTTTCTGGTCTGAGGGTTAAATTCATTTATATATTTTTTATAATTTTTATTAAATGGTTTGAATGTAATCTTTTTTCTGCTTTCAAAATAAGGTACATTATGACCTTTTCGACAAATTAAGAAGGAATGATTTTTTAACTTATACGGAGTGGGAAACTATTTTCTACCATTATAATCCATCTAAGAATCACTTAAAATATTAAAAGAATGTTTTAAAAATAAATATTTTTTTAATAATAACGTTAATTTTAAATTATTTCAATTTGAAAACATATTTCTCTCAAATTGTTTTGATTTTCATATATATATCAACATCCTTTGCTGGATTTTAAGCTTGGTTGATGTTCATTTATTATTATAAAATCTTCCATATTGTATTAATGGTTTTGTGATATGTTTGAATGTGAGTGTGATATTTTTATAAAATTAATGGTGTATGGTTAAAGTATTAACATTTTTTATGCTAGTTTTCATATGATGTTTTATGGTACGTTTCATCATTTTTATATGAGGAATGAATTAGACTTAGTAAGTGATGGGCAGGGTGCACTATTTCTCTTTGATGCATTGGTAGGTCTCATTTGGAAAACTAGTGTCTTGGAACTAGGCCTTGAATAAATATTATATGCAATCTTGTCATTAGACTTGACTATGTGGTTATGATGTCAAGAATTATGTATTCCATCATTATGAAATTAAATATTGATATTACATGTCATTATTCAGCTTGTATAATATCCCTGTGAATATGTAAATGGAATTATTTTATCTATATTTTCTATATTATACTGAATTATAATTTTAAAAGTCTTTTTTTAGTCTTATAAATTTCCATAAATTTTTATGCTTATTTATGAATTTTTTTTCTATATTGATGTCCTTACTGAGAAACTAAGCTCACCACATTCTATGTATTATTTTTCTTAGGATGCAATGATGTATATTATTACTAACTTGTGGGTATTTTCTAAGAGATAAGATTGTGTTAAAAGGAGATAAATTTTTTTGTTTTTCATTTCATAATGTAAATTAATACATATGTATGTATCTAGTACATCCATGGCTACTAAACTGATTGGTCTTTCAGGATTTGATCCCCTCTGATCCTCCAAATATTTTGTAATAATTAACCGAATTTGGGTAACTATTTTTAGGGTGTCAAAACCTAGGTCAACATGATATGTTCCAACCAAACATAAGGAATTTGATAAATTTATCCCAATTCATATCACAAACAAATAATAATAACCCAACTACTGATGTGTATGGAGTCTGGGGAATCTGTAGTGTATCCTCATGTATTAGAGGAAACATTTTCATTGATTTATGTATTCTATGTGATAGTGGATGGAATCCCCACTAAGATTATTCAAGACTGAATGTATACAATATATTTTCAATAAATACAAATTTACTTTTATTGAGAAATTGATTATATTTATCCCAATACATCATAATATAATTAATATTTTTTCTTCACCTAAGTCCTTAATTGAGAATATTTTATTTAGGAAATAATCAAATTCTATAAGACCATTATTTCACTTCCAATAGGAAGAATGTCATAAAATTTAAACAAAATGAATTTAATTTTACAAAACATTTTATAGATATTATACTCACTTTCATTATTTATGATGCCAAATTATACTATGGATACATTAAACTTAATGTTCCATTAAATGTGTTCTTGATTTTGTCTATAGATGTTTCTTTGAAATTTATATACCTAGAAACTCTCAGAGTAACAAAGAATTTAATTTGTGTTAAATAGAATTTTTTTAATGATTTTCATTAAGGAACAATATTTTTACAATAATTTTCCAAATCCCTAGTCCTGGTAACTGAAAATGGAATGTGTAATTGTTATATATTTTAGTATTAAACCATGTGAAGTGTTTTCATCATAATATATTCCTTAATTTTTTCCTAATATATAATGCCTGAAGTCATGCCTTATATGTATTCACATATATATATATATGTATGGTTTATTCCTTAATACCCATTTTTTTAACAATGTCCATATTGGGAAAGGGAGGATATAACAATATTAATACATGGTTTGGTACACTGAATCCATTTAGGAATTTAATGCATCGTGCCATTTTGAAAAATATATACAACATACTACGTCTTTATAGGTTATAAGATAATTATTATCAATTAATAACGAGTCACCATATACAACTAGAACAAAAGAATATATTTCATGAACTCTAATGTAAATTATACACTTACACAATAATTATTTATCTACCAAATCTTCTTCTATATGGATTTGGGGAATTTTTCCATGTACCTACTCTATTGTGGCTTCATCCTAGAATTTTTAAAAATTATCCTAATCCTAGAAAATCATTAAGATATTTTCTACAAATCAATGAATAAATTATTTCCTACATTTTTTTATCTTTCTATTTGATGTGTCATATAGGTAATATCAAATTTTTATCATTTTTCATCTTTAATGGTAGAATTTTTGACTCGAGGTACAAGTTTGTTTCTTGAAGAGGCATTAAAAATACTCTATCACCCATCACATGTGAGTAATGTAAAAACGTTTCGTTCCATTCCTAAATTTACATGGAATATTGTGTTCTAATTTATAAAGAACTCAGTTTAGAATGTAATCATTTTTTAGAATAAGTTTCCAAAAAGGATAATGTAGAATATGAAGGTATCATTATTCATCTCACCAAGTCCAATTGGGTGGGTTTCTTCCACCCCCGAACAGAATTCCATTTTTTTTATTAGGATGTGTGAGTTTTGATAGATTCACAAAATCATTTAAATATTCAATTAAGACTTGATTATAAATTCCCTATTATAGTCTGAGTTGGGTTTTTTTACTTTTTCACCAATCCAGTACTATAATTATTTCTAATATTATTTGGATCTAGGAAAATAATCTATCTTACTCTTCATTAATTATACATATCATTATCTACTAAATTCATCTATAATTGTTATGAAGTATTAGATCAAATAGCATGATTCAAATGTAAATGGTACACACACATCAACATGAACTATTTAATAAATTTGAATGTCCCATTTACCTATTCCACAAAATGAGTATATACAAATTTCCCTTAAGGATCATGACCTAATTGGTGATGTCATAGTTTGGTGTATTAAGATTCATGTGAACACATTTCGTTATAAATTTTTTTTGTATGGATCATGTAATATATCATATAATGTTGATTTTTAAATATTCCATTCCATAATATATTTTTACTTTTTAAAACAAATGAAAATTATTTCCAAATATGATAATAAATCCATATATATCAGGTTTGGATTAAAATATAATGTTTTTACCACTCAAATAATATAATAATAATATTCTCAATCCATGAAAATCCCCATCGATAGGATTATGATGTATTCATTAATAGAGAAAATGAAAAGTCTAGATCCATTAGTTTCTCATAGATACAATCCCCTCAATCAATTATCTATAATATACTGGGATCAAATAATTGAATATGTATGTGAGAAAAATATATTATATCTATTTCCAAATTAGAACTAATAGATAAATTTTTTAAGTTATCAAGTTTATTTTAATCTTAATTATTAATATTTTCATGGGTATATTTTTTATTCATCGGATCCTTATTTCAACATGATAAATATATATATCATCATTTTACTTTTCATTGCATATTATATTTCTCTTCATGGAAGGGAATTTCAATGATGATTTGATATTATATCTCATTATCTTTAATTTAATTTTATTCACCATAAGGAATAAATAATTTTCAAATTTCAAATCTTTGTAAGCATAAATATGTTGAGTGAGAATATATGGGAGATAAGATTCAAATATTTTCATTATTAAATAAAAAAATTATAGAAAATATATGTGGTACTAATGAAGTAACAAGATCAATTTACACTTCATCTAGTAGTTTGATACCTAGAAATCTCTGGGCACTCAATATTTCAAATGATTTTGACTATGTGAGGACTATATGAGGAACCTTTTCAAATTATAATATTAAAGAGTCACTTGGATATCTAAAACTATTCCTATCTGGATTTCTCTAGCCATATACCATAGTGATGATAGATAATTATATATGCTTCCTTGAATCCATGTGACATTGTGAGTTTTTTAGACATGGAAAACATAATTAAACATTTAATGTATAACAAATCAGTCAGGGGTATAAAAAATATAGTGAAAATCTCATCACTCACCTCATTAGTCGGAACATTATGTTGTAAGGATTCCAACATGTAATAATTTTGTTTGTGATGAAATAATAACTGAAGGTGTCTGAACCATTCATGAATGTTAATATGTTTATGGAGATGTACATTCTCTAAAATTGGTTTCATGGATATTATGTATGGTGAAATGAACAATATTATATAATTAAATAAGAGTAAACAATTATCACATCACCATATTAAAATCAATGTGAGACATACTGAATTTAATTTTCCTAATTGATGTACTATTTTATCCTGTACCAACATCTCTCACTCATAGACTAGGAATTTCAAGTTTCATGATCATTCCAATGGAAATGAAATATATTCCCTTTATCATTACCCAATAATGGGATTAGTCCATTACTATAATGTATTTTTGTAGGAATATCTTCTCTAAATATGGTATTATCGATCCTTGATCTATTGATTTTGCTAAACAATATAGAAATCCGACATCGGATCTCCCAAAATAATTATACACATTACATAAAGTCTACTTTGGACCACAACTATTTATATAAATTGGTTTTGTAAACGTTCAACATTTATAAGAACTCCAAGATAAAATTATGCTTCCCAGTCAATGTTGGACGACACAAGGTTCTATAGTTCACATTCCCAATCCAATAATCTGAGGATAATCCAACAAAATATTAAGTTGAATGATTTTATTTTTTATATAGTTGAAAAAGTTTGTTTTCTATTCATTTAAATAAATTTCTCACGTTAACTAGATTTTACATAAGTAATTATCTATGTCTGGATAAAATATATATTATTAATACATTTATCTAAATTCCATATTTTCATATTATCTTATTAATTTATGGTAACATATCCATGAATTGTTAAAATAAATATTTCATAATACATAAATAAATAATAAAATAAATAAATAAATGACTTGATCATGATCATATATAATGATTAAATTATTTAGCGTACAATAAATAAACACATAACCATATAGAAAAACACCTTGTGTTGGTATTGTCATGAGTTTCTTCATTCAACCTACACACTTTTGTATCACCTGATCTTGTTTCATGTCAGTTACATAATTAACCTCCTCCATAAAACTTGGGATACTCCTTTTATTACAAATTATTATTACTCACATACATGCATGGGGAACAAAATGACTAGCTAATTGGAATTACATAAAAATACTTGGACACACATATCATACAATAAAATAGTGGGATATATGACCCACATGAAACAATATTTATTTTAATAATAGATAAATGAATACCCCAAGAATTAAATTTTTTTAAATTAACTCAAAACATACAAAGGTATAGAAAATTACTGAGATCTATCACCCAAAAAATATATTTATTAAAAATTTTACTGGATAATATTGATTTCAAAACTATCATTATTATGAGGAAAAACAAGATTATATTAATTAATTAATTAGTTAGTTAGTTAATTAATTCCATGTATATTAATGAGAATCAAATGTTTCTTAATGACACCAATCATAAAATTATTCACGGAACATGAAATGGATTGAACCATAATTATAATAAATTAATTTAGAATATATTAATTCATTTAAACCATTCTTAGATAGTGATACACATAATGTGACAATATTTTAATTAAGATCAAATTTTGCATTTAAATTATTTAATGAAATTTAATTATTTCAATTATTTGTATAATATATTGTGTGTATTGTCAATCTACATGATATGTTCCTTGATTTCTATGTATCATTGTTAATCGTCTATATGATGTGTATCACACCTGGAATACATGACATATACAAAAATGATACACAATATTACTCTAATGTTGATATAATTCATGTATTTTACCACATTATGAGCTCCAAACTCACTGGATATTTTTATAGATTACAAAACGTGTCTTCCATGTACATTTTTTGTAATCGAAAAAACTATGTTTTAGTTGGACGAGTCTATGCATTACTTAAAATAAATGATCTTGTAGTAAGAGATGATTTAAGGATCAGGTAACCTACAACGCATCCTTCTGCAGTGAACATAGTTACCGGACATGTAATCAAATCATTCACGGGGTAACTCCATGTACCGGTTAAAAACTGTAGAAAATATTAATGGAATATCTTGTCATTATCCATATCATCTTAACATTTAAGAAATCATATATCATGAATGGTGGAAATTATAATTTTAAAATCATTTTAATTAAAATTTAGATTAAAGAATTAATTAGATGGACATAAAAACTGACCATAGTTACATGTGATAAAATTTAAAATAAATAATTATTATTTTATTTGCTATGTCTCTAATCCCACAAGGAGGATCATATTGTAGTGAATGAATCCTTTGAGAAAACAACCGATAATGGTTTTTTCAGAGTTAGTAAACCATTTTTCAATTTTTCAAAGAGTTAATGTAATGAAAAATCATATTTTCTCCTAGAATATTTACATACGAATCCCAAAACCAATATAGGATAATTTACCCAAAATTTATAATCAATTCAGATATATTATTATAATGAATACACCATCTTTATATATTTCATGACAGATTTGTTTAATTTTCAAAATAACATTTTCCAAATATGTTCATTATATAGGGAGGACCCAAAGTTGAATACCATTACTGGTGAACTATAGATGGTCCATTGATCTCCAAACAAAACTAATTGGATGGCATGTCGCAGTGACAAGTTTCGATCATCTTGATCAATCCATGTTCATTGAATATGGAAGGAGTAAATCATTTTTGTTAGGATGAGGGGAGGATGAATCATGAGGGGAATATATATCTCACAACAATTATCAAATTTTAATTAACCCACCACAACACATACACAAAAATTATTCAGTTAGGATTATGGTTGAAATATTATTTTGTTGAAAAAATTCCATCATTGAGCATAGAAAAACTTATTTGACAACATTCCGTATAATAAAATAAAACTATTATTTAATGGTATATGTTATACTGTGAAACAATAAAATTTAAGATCTACATAAGAATTAATATTAATCATGTGATACGATATTGGTCATCTAAATCTCCTTGAAATTTATCAAATAGATGGATAAATAGATATTATTAAATAAATATCATTTTCAAAATTTTACCAATAAATATGAAAAAAAATAAATAATATATATATATTCAATTCGATGACCATAAAATAAATATTTCTTAATTATTTGTTAATTCAATCAATTTATTTATTAATGAATAAATTATTATTTATTTCTAGGTGAATAAATATTTTTGATCAATAAATCCTAGATTAAATTTTTCTTTATTTTTAAGAATAATATTTATTTTTATAATAAAATTGGAATAAATATTAATTTTGATACAAAGAAAATCTCATTTTGTGACATTTTAATTTTATCTCTAATTATAATTATTTTGGATTACCTAAAGTCCGGTATTATAGTGTAGAAATAGGTCAAGGAACCTAATAGGAAGACATTAACATCCTAACATTAATAATTACATTTGAATGATTACTATATAATATAAATTTTTTTTAAATATCTTATCTAGAAGTATTAAAACATTTGTCACCCACAATGTTCGTGATACGTATTTCTCAGAATATTTGAAATTATCTCCTTTTTACTCCATGTAAATGGAGATTAATGAGATAATTCTATTTCATTAAATGGGATGAAATATAAATTACATAAATATATAAGGAAAAAATACTTCTTAAAGTTATTCTTTAATATCTATTCATTCATGACGTACCCAATGTAACCTACATCCCATGAACATGTGATGTCATTGTTTGGGTCTGTACATCAATATACATTAGTCATGAAAATAAATAAGAAGAATTAGAAAATCCATGGAGTATAAAAAACTCTCCCTAATAAAAATATATAATGACCCATAAACATAAGGACTGCCTAATTTTTTGTAACATCCCAGGTAAATAAAGAATAAATCATTATCATATTTATTAATATTTATGAATTAAATATTAATTTTACTTTAAAGGGGTTGCTACGTTTTATAGCGTACCCGATACACAACAAAGAGTTTCACTGAAATCTTACGTTCCACACTACTAATAAAATAATATTATTTTAAATGGTAGTTAACACATAGATGTTGCATTGGCGAGAATGGATAGAAATAACTTAAATATGATTATATATGTTTTTTAAAGGTTTTTAAATTTATCCAATAAATGATAAAGGCTTAAAATACAGAAAGAAATCAATTTTAGGCATATATACCATAATTTTCACTAAAGGTTCACTTATCTCATTTTGATGGAAAACCATCATTAAATATAGTTTTGGTCACTCTTATACATTCTATTGTACAAAATAAAACTCTTATTTAGAATCGGTACATCAAAATTTACTTTGTTTAAATTTTTGGTATTTTTCCGATAAAGTTCATTTTTAATGAATAATGAAAAATATTGTATTTTAATTCAAAAACTCCTTCTAATATACTTTATTTATATGATTAGATTATCAATTTAATTGGTTTTAAAGTTAAATTAGAATATATTTTTACCATTTAATCCAATAGTGGTCATTGGAATTAATTTCACTTTGAAATCAGACTTAAACTAGTGTCAGTCTTTTGATACTTTTTGTTTCCTAAAAACACACTATTTGCTCTGACAGTGGTAATGAATTGTTAAATTAATTAATTCAACTTATTTTTTTTATTTTGTAAAATAGACTTCATTCTTGAATTAGGAATATCAAATATAGCTTAGGGTGATGTTTTTCTATTTTTCTGAAAAACATCAATTTTTAATGAATAGTGAAACCACTAAGTGGTACTTAAAAAAACTGATTTTCAGTTTAAATTAAAATTTCACCACCTCTGTGTTTTGAATTTCAAAAATATGACATACATGGTTTTCATTAAGAAGTAAAATTTGGTTTAATGGGATTAAAATAATTTTTTTAGTGAATAGTAACTTTTATGTTTTTAATCGCGATTAGAGGTAAATAGTGTAGTATAAGGAAAAAATAATGTTTTAATAATATGAAATGTACTTTAAAAACATGAACTACCCTTATTGGATATGTCGTGGCCGACCAAGACAATCCATGGGTCAACTTGGGGACTCCATGGAGCCACTATGGTTGGAAAATGACATTAATATCTTTTTATGTAATGTTAAAATAAAAATGTCACAAACATGAGTTGTTTTACTAAAACAATTTTTATGTGGGGTTATACAAGTCATATTTTTTACTATAAATATTCATTAGAAAGATAAAACGATTTCCTACATCATGATAGTATTTTAATAATTTTTGTACATTAAATAAATTAAATTATTTATGACATCATGATGATTCAGCGATTACCTCATTATTTAACGAATTAAATAAAATGAAAAGAAAATGTAAAATATAAGACATAAACATGTAAAAAACCCATTGGATGAGTATATTTAGAACTCCTATTACCTTAACCTATAAATATATATTTTTGAGTCCTTTTAAATCAAAAAAGCATTTTATGATAAAGTAACCTTTTATAACTTTCCAAGAGTGCCCCTCCTCTCCTCTTATAAAGGCCCCCACCACTACCACCTTACCCACACCTACAAAGCCTTTGGCTCAGCCAAAACCTACCCATTTTATCTCTCCACATCCATCTATAACTATTAAAAGCCTCACATTGGGCAGAAGTCTTCCCAAGGAAGCCTTTGATCTCAAATCGAAGAGAGTTACCCAATTTTAAGGTAATGTCTTCACTTGTGTTCATTTATTTTATTTTTCTTCTCCAACCATATAAACTCTTTTTATTCCTTTATTTTGTAAAAACAACAGTATATTCAATATACTAGAATGTTGTTATAAGATGGATTCGAGCAACACCTACACACACCTCCGTCTAATGGTTAAAGAACATACTGTTTCTGTGGTTGGCGAATTTCTGCCTCACGAAACGATGATTGTTCAATCTTCTTTTAACACCATTCATGGTGGCCATTAAGATGGAAATATATTTATATATGATATAAATTATGTTTATGTTTTCCTTATGCTTCTTTATTTTTTTATGTGTGGCATACCTTTATGGTTTCCATTATGGTTAAACATGATAATTTCATTTTAGGAAGTGCGGACTACCGCCCCCTCAAAGTGATTTGTTTTGTTAATGACATATGTGGGACATATAATGGATGTATTTAAAGATATTATATATGATTTATGTTACATATAAATTATGAATATAATTATTTAATTAAAATATACACACCTGTCATTTAGTTTTAATTCTATTAATATGACATAGAAATGAAAGTAGCGTTTATGCGTACGTACGGCTTACCGTCTCCATGAACGGTGCATTTCATTTCTTACACTAAATGATTATGTAATATTATAAATACATGTATATTATGGATATATATTATATATACGATTTCCAAATCATTAATATAATTCTAGATATAAATAACCTTTGACCACATGAACAACATGTAATTGTAAGAAGTCCACTTTCGACAGAAGAACCAAATATCGACAAAACAATCATTATTAACATAAATGATTACATAATGTTTATAACATGGTAATAAGTGATATAAAAGGAATAATTAACTTGAAAAAGATTCTTAATCAAGTAGAAATTAACTCAAGTTTATTATTCAGGACATTAAAGAACGATCATGTCAAGTCGGACCCGAGATAAGGGACTTCGTCGCAATATCCTTTCCTTGAGGAATATTTTATTTTATACAAAAATATCCTTTATACGGTGTATAAACCCATTTTAATTTTACTTTTATACAAAATTATTCTTTAAATACGAAGCGGTTTACTAAATGAAAAAAAAAATTTATTTTAACGTACGCGTTGACAACGACCTTTTCCGCCGCCACGTGTATTATTTGGTCTGTGGCTTCCTCAACAAGCCGTGAAGTTTTTTAAATGAAATAAATACCATATACTCTTTTATGTATTTTGGTATCAAAAATGGTATTTATAATGGATTTATTATGTTAATATATTTTAGTGATATATTGTGATCAAAGTGTGGAAATATTTTCTTTCCATTATATTTGATTTATGTCTTATGATTTTATAATGGTAATTGGACATTTGACTGGTGGTTACGTGATAAACCATACGACGGGTGGTGTCGTGAATATCGGGACAGGTGGTTACGTTATAACCTCCAATGCATTTGATATGGAAGTCGGCCGTATGGGTATTCCATTAAGTGATATGTGTGGAAGTCGACCGTATAGTTATTCCATTTAAGTATGTTTATGTCCCAAGTTAACTTTATATGTTATGTGATATTTATATGGGTTTTATGGTAATATTTTGGTTAAAAAAGGGTAAGTAATGATCTTTTATTCAGTGAAGAGTTTTACTACTTCATAAATGTGAAAAATATTACTTTGATAAAGTATACATGATTTACTTGTTGTTTTGATAAACTAACAGTTTTCATTCTTTGTGTACCCCTTACCGAGATTTTTATGCTCACCCCATGTTTTTTTTGAAATGTTTTTCACAGGACTTAATGTTGAACAGGGTCAAGGATGGGATCAAGGGAAAGTCATGCTATATAAAACATGGAACTAGACATATTTCTTTTTATGAGTTTTTATTCTATGGAAAATTAGTAGAAGTGTCTACTTTGTTATCTTTTGAGATGTAATAGTTATGTCCTAAATCTATAAAACTCTAAACCGGGAATGATCCTGAATGTAAATTATTCATTTAATTCAATATTAAGTAAGGTTTAAGGTCGGGGCCTTATATTTGGTATCAGAGTTCGGTTTAGGAATCTTTAGGAGTTAGAAAATTGATAAATTATAAATTAATTTATGGTATGATTGAAATGATATATCATTTGAAGATTTCCATGTTGCTTCGCCTAAGATATTTTTGTGTTCGGAATGCTTTTTCACAGAGTAAACAAAGCAGCTATGTTTGGACGACATTAGGAGGAAGAAAACATTCCAAATCAGCAACCTGAGATGGTTGGAATCGGAACTGAACAGTTTGTTGCATTGATGGCATAGTTGACTCAGGCTGTAAATGGTGGTGTTATCCATGCATGAGATCAGCCAGATCAACCGCAGAGGAACATGTCAGTGGTGGAACATTTCATGAGGCAACATCCCCCATCATTCATAGGATCATCTGATCTCGTGCAAGCTTAAGGGTGGATTAAAGCACTGGAGAATATTTTTCATGTCATGGGGTGTTCAGAACATCAAAATTATAGTCTTATTGTTTACCATTTTAAAGGTGAAGCTGATCAGTGGTGGTCGATGGTGAAAAATATCAGGGATAGTGATTAGATTGATGATCTTCACTAGGACTAATTCAAAGGTATGTTTCTTGAGAAATATTTTCCTAAGGTGGTTCGTCTTAGGATGGAAAAACAGTTCCTAGAATTGAGGCAGGATGATGATTCAGTGGCTACTTATGATGAAAAGTTCACTCGATTGGAAAGGTATACTCCAAACATCATACGAGATCTTGATAGTAAAATAAACCGTTTTTACTCAGGGTTAAAGCCAAAGTATCGAAGGGCTTTAGATTCTCGTGAGTTCAAAAGTTATGAAAAGCTTGTGTGATGTGCGTAGAAGGGGGAAATGGAGTTTTCCGATGATCAGGTGTCCTTTGATAAACAACAGAATAAGAGGTCCAGTTGGCATGCAATGGGGAAGAATTCATTAAAGAAACAAGGAGGTATGAAAACCAAATATCCATCCTTTGTGAAGTGTGGTAAAATGCATCCTAGAGAATGTTTATCCAAGTCTGGAAAGTGCTTTCGGTGTTGTAAGTCTGGTCATATTGCTCGTAACTGTAAGGAAGATGATCAAGCAGACAATGAAAAGTTAGCGGTGTGATGTTTTAAGTGTAATTAAATGTGTCATTATGAAAATGACTATCTAACAAAGAACTCAACTTGGGGAATGCATCCAGACTATAAGCAGAAAGGGGAGATGAAATCCTTTGCAACTACATTAGCAGATGTTGGGCCATCAAATGAAGTAGTATCAGGTACACTATTTGTTTGTTCAGATTATGCCAATGTGTTGTTTGATTCAGGGTCTACACATTCCTTAAAATCTGAGAAGTTTTATACTAAATTGGAAATTCCATCTCAAGATATGAATCCTGAACTTATGGTAAAAACACCCGGAGGAAACATTGAGACAAAACGAAATTATAAGAACATTCCTGTCCTTGTGTGCGGAAAGAATCCACCTACAAAACTTATTGTTTTTCCACTAGTAGAGTTTGATTTTATTTTGGGCATGGATTGGCTTTTTGTTTATCATGCTAAGATTGACTGTAGAGATAAAACAGTTTGTTTTCAGAAAGAATTTCAGTTTGTGTACAAGAATGAACCCTTGATTTTGATAACATATCTGGAAGTTGAGAAACTAGTAAAATATGGAAGTGAATGTTACCTTGCACATATTGTTGAAAATAAAGGAACTGTTCAGATTAATGATATACCAGTGGTAAATCAGTATCTTGATGTTTTTGCTGATGAGTTGCCTGGTATTATTCATGATCGGGAAGTTGAATTTACTATTGACTTTGTTCCTAATTCTAAGCCAATTTCAAAACCCCATTATCAAATGGCTCAAGTTGAACTTTTAGAGTTAAAGAAGAAATTACAGGAGTATTTAGATAAAGGTTTCACTCGACATAGCACATCACCATGGGGTGATCCTCTCTTGTTTGTTAAAAATAAAGATGTCTCAATGATAATTTTCATTGATTATAGATCCTTGAATAATATTACTGTTAAGAACAAGAATCCTTTTCCTCATATCGATGATTTGTTTGATCATCTCCAGGGAGCTCAGTATTTTTCAAAGATTGACATGAGGCTAGGGTACAATTAGTTGAAAGTAAAAGAATCATACGTTCTGAAGACTATGTTCCGTACTAGATATGGCCATTATGAATTTTTAGTTATGCCTTTTGGGTTAACCAATGCACCTGCTGTATTCATGGACCTTAAGAATATAATTTTCCATGAGTTCATGGATAAGTTTTTGGTTGTTTTCATCGATGATATTTTGGTGTTTTCTAAAAGTAAAGAGGAGCATGAAAGTCATTTAAGGGTTATCTTGCAATACTTAAAAAAATAAACTGTATGGAAAATTTATCAAGTTTGATTTTTGGTTACAACAAATTTCATTCCTTGGTCACATTGTTTCAAAAGATGGCATCACTGTTTATCCTCCTAAAACAAAAGTTATTGAAGAATGGCCAATAACCACAAATGTAACTGATATCCGTAGTTTTCTTGGTTTGGAAGGTTACTACCGAAGGTTTGTTGAACATTTTTCATGGTTATATAGTCCAATGACTAAACTTACTCGAAAGGGTGTTAAGTTTATCTAGACTAAAGAATATGATGATTCTTTTCAGGAGTTGAAAAGAAGATTTGTGAATGCTCCAGTTTTTTCACTTACTTCCAGGAATGCTTAGTTTGTTTTATACAGTGATGCTTCATTGAAAGGACTTAGTTGTGTCCTTATGCAGAATGATCAGGTAATTGCATATGCTTCACATCAGTTGAAAACTCATGTGGTAAATTACCCTAAACATGACTTGGAATTAGCTGCTATTGTTTTTGCTCTAAAAATTTGGAGGAATCATTTGTATGGAGTAAAGTGTGAAATATATATTTATCACAAAAGTTTAAAGTATATATTCATTTAGAAATAATTTAACATTAGAAAGAGGAGATGGCTGGAATTAATCAAGGATTTTGATTGTAAAATTCTTTACCATCGAGGAAAAGAAAATAAAGTGGGTGATGCTTTGAGTCGAAAAAGTAATGCTTCATTAACCATGTTATGTTTGGAACGAGATCCTTTGTTTTTTGATTTGATGAACTTTGGAATGCAAGTTATTGGTGGGGGATGTTCTTCTGTTTTGTTTCAGGTATCAGTGAGATCATCCATATCAGACAGAATTAAGCAAGCACAGATGGAAGGAACTGAGTTGCAGAAAAAGGTAGAGCTGGTTCAGAAGGGTATGTTTCCTGAATTCAACAATGATATAGATTGTGTTTTGAGGTTTGGGAAGAGATTATGTGTTCCTGGTGATTCACAGTTGAAGAATGAGTTGTTATGTGAGGCTCATAGTTCCCCGTTTTCAGTTTATCATGGTAGTACTAAGATGTACAGAGATCTGCGGGAGTATTACTGGTGGGATGGAATGAAAAGAGATATTGCTGATTTTACTGTGAAGTGTTTGATTTGTCAGTAGGTTAATGCAGAGCGGCAGTTACCTAAATGGATGCTTCAGCAATTACCAGTGCCAGAGTAGAAATGGGAAATCATATCCATTGACTTTGTTGTGGGATTACCGAATACATCTCGAGGTAATAATGCAATCAGGGTTATTGTTGATCGATTAACTAAATCTGCTCATTTCCTCTCCATACGAGATAATTTTTCCCTAGATCAACTTTCTCCTTTGTATCTTAAAGTGATAGTCAGGTTACATGGAGTTCATCTCTCCATTGTGTCCGATCGTGATCCCAGGTTTACTTCTAACTTTTAGAAAGGCCTTCAGAAGTCGTTGGGTACTGAATTAAATTTTAGTACAGCTTTTCATCCAAAATCAGCTGGGCAGCCAGAACAAACAATTCAGACCTTGGAGGATATGATATGAGCTTGCTCTATGGATTATCAGGGAAGTTGGGACCAACATCTTTCTTTGGTTGAGTTTTCATAAAATAATAGTTTTCATTCTGGTATACTGATGGCACCGTTTGAGTCATTATAAGGGAAGCGGTGTCGAACTCCAGCTTTTTGGGATGAAGTGGGCGAAAAGAAGCTGATGGGACCCGAATTGGTAGAAGAGATGGCATAAAAAGTTTAGTTGATTCAGAAACACATGAGAACAGCTCAGAGAATACAGAAAAGTTTTGCGGATAACCAAAGGAAGGATCTTTCTTTTGAGGTAGGTGATCATGTTTTTTATCAAAGTTTCACCATGGAAAAGTGTGATGCAATTTGGTAAGAAAGGAACGCTAAGTCCAAGGTTCATTAGACCATATGAAATTTTGGAGAGAGTTGGGTTAGTTGCATACAGAATGGAATTACCTCCGAGTTTATCTCAGGTACACAATGTTTTTCATGTTTCGATGTTGAGAAAGTATATTCCAGATCCATCTCATGTTTTCAGTCTGGAGGTAGTTCAGTTGGAAGAGAATCTCTCTTATGAAAAAAAACCAGTCCAAATTCTTGACTGAAGAGAGTAGGTGTTGTGAAATAAGGTAATTCACCAGGTAAAGGTTTTTTTGGAAAAACCATATGGTTGAAGAGGCAATGTGGGAATCTGAAAATGATATGAGGGATAAATACCCCCACTTATTTTGATAAGTGAATAAAATTGTGAGGATGCAATTCCCAAAAGGGGGAAGGGTGTAACATAATAGGTAATAAACGAATAAATTATTTTCATATTTATTAATATTTACGAATTAAATATTAATTTTACTTTAATGGGGTTGCTACGTTTGATAGCGTACCCGATACGCAATAAAGAGATTCATTGAAATCTTACGTTGCACACTACTAATAAAATAAAATTATTTTAAATGGTAGTTAACACATAGTCTTTGTATTGGCAGGAATAGACATAAATAACTAAAATATTATTATATATGTTTTTTAAAGGTTTTCACATTTATCCAATAAAAGATAAAGGCTTAAAATACGGAAATAATTCAATTTTAGGCATATATACCCTAATTTTCACTAATGGTTCACTTATCACCTTTTGATGGAAAACCATCATTAAATATAGTTTTGGTTACTCTTATACATTCTATTGGACCAAATAAAACTCTTATTTAGAATTGGGACATCACAATTTACTTTGTATAATTTTTTTGTATTTTTCCGATAAAGATCATTTTTAATGAATAGTGAAAAATGTTGTATTTTAATTCAAAACCTCTTTCTATTATAATTTATTTATATGATTAGATTATCTTTATAATTGGTTTTAAAGTTAAATTAGAATATATTTTTACCATTTAATCCAATAGTGGTCGTTGGAATTAATTTCACTTTGAAATCAGACTTAAACTAGTGTCAATCTTTTGATACTTACTATTTCAAAAAAACACGCTATTTCCTCTGACAACAGGAATTAATTATTAAATTAATTAATGCAACTTATATGTTTTTAATTTTTTAAATTAGGCTTCATTTTTGAATTTGGAATATCAAATATAGCTTGGGGTGAAGTTTTGGTATTTTTCTGAAAAACTTCAATTTTTGATGAATAGTGAAACCACTAAGTGGTACTTAAAAAAACTGATTTTCCATTTAAATGAAATTTTACCCCCTCTGTGTATTGAATTTAAAAAATCCGACATACACGGTTGTGATTAAGAAGTAAAATTTTGTTCAATAGGATTAAAATAATTTTTTGGTGAATAGTAACTTTTAAGTTTTTAATCGCGATTAGAGGTAAATAGTGTAGTATAAGGTAAAAATAATGTTTTAATAATATGAAATGAACTTGAAACATGACCTACCCTTATTGGATGTGTTGTGGCCGACCAATAAAATCCGTGGGTCAACTTGGGGACCCCATGGAGCAACTTTTGTTGGAAAATGACATTAATATCTTTTTATGTAATGTTAAAATAAAAATGTCACAAACATGAGTTGTTTTACTAAAACAAATTTATGTGGGGTTATACAAGTCATATTTTTTGACTATAAAAATTCATTAGAAATATAAAATGATTTCCTACATCATGATTGTATTTTAATAATTTTTAGACATTAAATAAATTAAATTATTTATGACATCATGATGATGCAACGATTACCTCATTATTTAACGATTTAAATAAAATTAAAAGAAAATGTAAAATCTAAGACCTACACATGTCAAAAACCTATTGGATGAGTATATTTAGAACTCCTATCACCATATACTCTAAATATATATTTTTGGGTCCTTTTAAATCAGAAAAGCATTTTATGACAAAGTAACCTTTTATAACTTTCCAAGAGTTCCCCTCCTCTCCTCTTATAAAAGGCCCCCACCTCTACCACCTTACCCACACTTCCAAAGCCTTTGGCTCGGCCAAACACTACCCATTTTATCTCTGCACATCCCTCTCTAACTATTAGAAGCCTCACTTTGGGCAGAAGTCTTTCCAAGGAAGCCTTTTAAGTCAAATCTAAGAGAGTTACCCGATTTTAAGGTAATGTCTTCACTTGTGTTCTTTTATTTTATTTTTCTTCTTCAACCCTCTAAACTATTTTTATTACTTTATTTTGTAACAAAAAAAGAATCTTAAATATACTAGAATGTTGTTATACGATGGATTTTAGCTACACCTACACACACCTCGGTCTAATGGTTAAAAAACATACTATTTCTGTGGTTGGAGAATTTCTGCCTCACGAAACGATGATTGTTCAATCTTCTTTTAACACCATTCATGGTGGCCATTAAGATGTCACTATATTTATATATGATATATTTTATGTTTATTTTTCCCTTCTACTTCTGTATTTTTTATTTGTGGCATACCATTATGGTTTCCGTTGTAGTTAAACATGATAATTTCATTTTAGGAAGTGCGGACTACCGCCCCCTCAAAGTGATTTGTTTCGTTGATGCCATATGTGGGATGCATAAAGGATGGATTTAAAGTTATTATATATTATTTATGTTACATATAAATGATGAATATAATTCTGTAATTAAAATATACATATCTCTCATTTAGTTTTAATTCCATTAATATGACAAAGAAATGAAAGTAGCGTTCATGCGTACGTATGGCTTACCATCTCCATGAACGGTGCAATTCATTTCTTACCTCTAAATGATTAAGTAATATTATAAATACATGTATATTCTGGATATAAATGATATAT
Source organism: Viscum album (assembly GCA_963277665.1). NCBI lineage: Eukaryota > Viridiplantae > Streptophyta > Magnoliopsida > Santalales > Viscaceae > Viscum > Viscum album. Next base: position 1,295,417,383 of record OY728128.1, on the reverse strand, counting down.
ATGATATCCAAATCATGAATATCATTCTGTATATAAATAACCTCTGACCACACGAACAACATGTAATTGTAAGAACTCCACTATCGACATAAGAACAAAATCTCGACAAAACAAACATTGTTAACTTAAATGATTACATAATGTTTATAAAATGGTAATAAGTGATATAAAAGGAATAATTAACTTGAAAAATGTTCTTAAGAAAGTAGAAATTAACTCATGTTTATTATTCAGGACATTAAAGAACGATCGAGTCATGTCGGACCTGAGGTAAAGGACTTCGTCTCAATCTCCTTTCATTGAGGAATATTTTGTTTTATACACAACATTACTTTATACGGTGTATAAACCCATTTGAATTTTAATTTTATACAAAAGGAATATTTTTCTACAAAGCGTTTTACTAAATGACAAAGGAATGTTTCTTTTAACATACGCGGTGACAATGACCTTTTCCACCGCCAAGAGTATTATTTGGTCTTTGGCTTCCTCAACAAGCTGTGATGTTTTTAAAATGAAATAAATACCATATACTATTTTATGTATTTTGGTATCGAAAATTGTTTTTATAATGGATTTATTATGTCAATATATTTGAGTGATATATTGTGATCAAAGTGTAGAAATTGTTTCTTTCCATTATATTTGTCTAATGTTTTATGATTTTATAATGGTACTTGGACATTTGACGGGTGGTTACATGATAAACCATATGACTGGTGGTGCCGTGACTATCAGGATGGGTGGTTATGTTATAACCTCCAATGCATTGGGTATGGAAGTCGGCCGTATGGCTATTCCATTAAGTGTTATGTGTGGAAGTCGACCGTATGGTTATTCAATTTAAGTATGTTTATGTCCAAGTTACCTTTATAAGATATGTTATATTTATATGGGTTTTATGGTTATCTTTTGATTACAAAAGGGTATGTAATGATATTTTATTCAGTGAAGAGTTTTTACTACTTCATAAATGTGAAAATTATTACTTTGATAAAGTATACATGGTTTACTTGTTGTTTTGATAAACTAACATTTTTCATTATTTGTGTATCCCTTACTATGATTTTTATGCTCACCACAAGTTTTTGTTGAAATGTTTTTCACAGGACTTAATGTTGAATAGGGTCAAGGATGGGATCAAGGGAAATTCATGCTATTTAAAACATGGAACTAGACATGTTTTTTTAATAATTTTTATTCTATGGAAACTTAGTAGAAGTGTCTACTTTGTAATATTTGGAGATGTAATAGTTAAGTCCTAATTCTCTAAAACTCTAAACCTAAAAAGATCCTCAATCGGAATTATTCATTTAATTCAATATTAAGTATGGTTTAAGGTCGGGGCCTAATATTTTTGGCATGTTATCCAAATTTTCTTTATAACACATTAACATGTGTGAACTTCAATTGAAGATGTCTCGTATACATACGAGTACTTGCACCTCATACTCGACATTGTAAGTATCCCATTATAGTATGATACCTAAGAATAAAAATAAAATAAATAATATATTCCTTTAATTTAAATTTTCTAATTATTTTGGGTAAATTCTATTACTTAATAATTGTGATAGTAACTTTATGAAATTATTTAATTTAACTAATTAAATAAAATTAGAAATATGTAATGATTTATTTTATTTATTTTATAATATTTGAATATAAATATAATCTTGAGTACAAATTTTTATATATAATACTAACTATAATATGTTCCTTTGTTAACCATATTTATATAATCTTCAATACATAGAACAACTATCTTATATTTAATTTTAGGGTACAACCTCAACTCATATATACATGCCTTCGAGGATGCAATAAAATCAACTTATGATATAATGAACTATGTTAATTAATATAGAGACATAATCAATTTTTGTTATATTTTCATTAATAATACAAATAAAATATATTATTAAGGTAATATTTAATGTGTGTGGGTAGTTTTTTTATTGAACCATTATCCCATAATTTTACATGAAAGGGATTATCATAATTTATATCGGAAATCGAAATCCCATCATTGACATGAATGGACCTTTTGAATATACATTTTGTTCTTCATCATTACATTTTCAAGGTTTAATAGAGATCATTGATGTGGTTTTTTCTAATATTCCAAACATATATATTTTCTATATTCAATTCTCTCTTATGTTATTAAAAATTTCAATTTCTAAAACTATATTGAATGACATACATTTCGTGGTTGATCATTTAAATATCATTAATAAAAAGATTAAAAATATTGAAAAATTTCTACAAATTATATTGGTTCATATTAGAATTGGGGAATCCTCTTTATATATAGCATATTTTTTTAGGTATTTTAAGCCATATAATAGGTTCCACTACTCTATAGTCTGAATAAAACACCAATTTATCACCACTGAATTAGTAAATTGAAGGCTTAAAACTTTCCAAATCATTAAATATACAATAATTAGTATGTATTTCCACGAATCATTAACATAATATGGGAAACATATTTAATGGAAGAAATATCATTTCTAATGCATGATGCACTACACTCAATTAAAAAACAAAGGATGATGAAATGTAAACACTTATATAGTTTTCATAAAGCATTTTTTGTACCCAAACCATACTTGTAAGTTAAATTCTAGTAAAATGTATTTAATTACATATTTCTATACAGTAATTATAGTTTTTATACATTTCTTATATCTTAATTATATGATGAAAAAAACTAATAAAAATTTTAACATCCAAACCTTAACCATTTTTATGGAAAGAGAAGAGGTTCCACTAACTATAGGTGACATCCAACAAACACCAAAGATTGAAAATACTTTTCATGTGTTTATTAAAATTTAGAAGGGATGATTTTCAATTTGTAAAAATAGAAATCCTCGAAAAAATAACTAATATAACTAACCAATACTATATGATATCTAAAACTTAAAATGTTAAAAAAATTCCCTTGGAAACAACATTAGAGTTGAAATAGAAAATGATACCAGACACCAACCCAAAATAAAAATACATTATGACACACACAAAATGGATGTCGGATCACCCCATATATAGAACCATGATTGAAATACGATGATGTTACATTTTATTAGATGAATAATTATTAAATTAAATAAAAATATTCCCGAGGACTATAATAGTTTATCTACATTAAAAAAATGAATTAAATTAACTAATTAGATAAATGATAAAAGACATATAACATAAATATATTCCCCTTTAGTACACCTAAAAAATAAACCCTACATAAAAATTTCTCAATAACCTAAGGGAATTAATCATAGAAAATGCTTAGAAAATATTGTTAGTAAGGGTAAAAAAATAATATATATATATATATATAACACGAATATAAATGTATAAAAACATGATCGTAACATTTTAAAACCATTCCTAGTATACCAATGATCATATACATCAGCCATGGAATAAATAATTGCAACTCATAATATTTAAATCATAATAAATTCAAATAAAATTATCCATGGAAGCAACCATTGGAATAAGACATGTATTTTTGAAATTAAAATAATCTTATATCACTGTGAAAATGTATAAATACAAACAGTTTCACTCATTATTTTAAGGACATAAAATATGTCTCATGCGTAAACATGTTGAAAAGAAACTAGGTCTACGCATAACATTATGTACATTAAAGAAAAGTTCACTACTAACATTGTGAACCTATAATCAGGTTCACATATGATATTTTGGCTAGTTAGTCAATATCACATATAAAATTATTGATATAAAAAAATGTCCACTCATTAAAATTGTAGTAGTTATGGATCACTCCCAATACATTAATATGGAACAATATCCCTTATAAATTGTATTCACTATCCATTCAAATCCTATAAATGTTAATATCTATAAATCATTACCTAATTCATTGCATTGGGCTATGGGTCCCCCAGATAAGATAACAGAAACAATATTTTTGTGTTCCAATGATCTTAGAAAATAATTATATCGTAACCATAAAATGAAATGGCAATTATAAACATTTAATCATTTCAAATCATAAAAATATGATACAGGTTTCATAATCATTGCATTATGGAATAAACCTTGAAAATAAGTAGGTATCAGTAAAGGGATTTTATGGCATAACCCGTTGAATAGAAATGTGTTTCATATAACACTTTTCATCATAAAAAAACATTCATAGAAACAATAACAATTTAACCCTTGTATCGTATACCCAATAAGGAATAGTTAACAAATATAGTTGAAATATTTGATAGAAAATGATTTTAAGGATAATTTAAAACGTATCTTTTATAGAATATAATTTATTATTTGAGAAATAATTTTTAAAATATAAATAAATTTGAAAAAATTTATATTTGGAAATATTCATTTTTTTTGAAAATAGCCTAGAAAGATTATGAGTGATGCTTTTAAAATAATTTTTTTAAGATATTTTTTTTGAAATATTTCTCCATGTAATTATCCAAGGAACCATATAAATGGAGAATTGAAAATAATTTTAAAAAATCAATAAAAAAACTATCAAACATTTTTTCTGTTTAAGGGTGTATAATAGATAATTTAAAACCATTTTTTTAAAAAAAATTATAAAAAATTATTTTTGCGTAAAACATATGTGTCATTGAAGAGAAAAAGTTCAGTCATATTCAACAGAAAATATTATATTAGTTATATTATGTACCAAAGAGTGTTAAAATAGTTCTATTACATAAGGATAACATGAATCAATTGATAAGAATATAGTTTATGGAAATTAATGAATGTTATATCATGATATTTCATCACTAGATACTAGATCAAAAAAAATATTGATTAATGGGGAGATTGTAACATAAAATCGGCACCACATTGGTAACACTAAATCATAATCCCTATAATTGAGTAACATAAAATTAAATATAAAATATCATCAGGATAATAAATTCATGACATTACAAGTCAATGGGGATTTTCATACCCTTCAAAGAAGAATATAGGTTCATAATATAACATTGTTTCAAAGAAGGAATGTGAGGAAACAAATCCCTTACCTATTTTGGTATCATGTGATCTACAATTCCAATAAAAGATAGATACTATAATAGATATGTAATAACAAATTAATTTTATTATAATCATTATAAATTACTATAATGGGTAGTATAAACACCAAATATAATAAATTGGTGGTGAACATATCATGTGCCTCATGGAAATAAAAGTTATATGAGAATCAATTACATTAACTCTACTCCCACGTTGTAATAATTAAAACATACTATATAATAAATATATGTTTATTAAATATATGTCAATAAAGAATATTAATATATATAATATCATATTTTATTTACATATGACATTTTATTATGCTTTAGAAAAAATACTATGTAAAAGTTACAGTTTGTGTAATAATAGCTTTGTTTCTCATAAATCATTTGTTTTATTTTATATATGATTATCTTATTTTAATAATGATTTCATAATAAAAATAATTATAAATATTATATTAATATAATATATATTCCTGATATATATTTCAAGAGTAATGTATATTATTTAGCATTATGGAATGAAATACATTGTTCATGGAGACAGAAGGTCGTACATACAAAATAATTCTATTTTCATTATCTTTTTGCACTGAAATAACGAAAAGTAAATGGTACAAAAAATCCCATATATATATATTATAATTACAATTGAATTTTTGTGTCATATATATCACATTTTTTATTATACCTAAACTTAATATATTCTATGTAATGCGTCAGAGAATCACATCGCTTCACAGGGCAGTAGTTCACTTTACACATGAACGATGTAATAGATTTCTTAAAAAATAGAAATAAGGAAGATATAGGTTATATAATAAATAAATAAGGTTTAAAATATCATTAATATAATATATTTAATAAATATGTTGTTTTTACATTATTATTACCATTGTTTAAATGTGGTATTAGAAAAACTATCTACTTCGGCTCATGAGGCATTAATCTATCGTAAAAAAAAGTGATGATTTCATAAAACATTTTATGTATGTTTTGGTAGATGTATATCATAAAATTTAGATAAAAAAATTCATTATATTTAGTATACAATTTTTATTATATAATCATTATATAAAAATAATATATGTGGTTTGTGGAAAAAATAAAACAAAAGTACTCACTGATTAACGTTAACTCATATTTGGGTATGTCATTTGATTTTCCCCAAAGTCCATTCAAGGATGAATTTATGTAAAATATATGGAATATATGAGGAGATAAGGGAATATTATAATAGATTTATTTAGTTATTGTTTTAGACATATGGCCATAGATGAGTAAATCATGAGGCGGAGTGGCTTCCCTTTTATTGTTGAGGCGTTGTGATATTATTGTAAATACTCAAATGTATTTACTATAAAGATTTCTCCCAGACCTCACAGGCCCCCAAAATTGAATAATAGTTTTAGTGGGAGTTTATTACGTTCAAAAACATCTCCAAAAAATATAAATAAAAGCATTTATATAATGTTATTCATTAACATCTATGTTTCCCTATTTTAGAAGTTCAGTTGTCAATAAGGTCACTGATTTTACAAAAAAAGGTAATTTAGAAAATATGAAATGTTCTGACTCATGATGAAAACACTTGTTCCCCAACAAATTCAACTATGTGAACTTAAGTTCTTCTCACTGTAAACTAGAGGCTTCCGAATATATTCGAGAGTCTAATATCAACCATGGAGAGACAATTCCCCCACTGTCAGTGTGAAAATATAGCAGAATATAAACAATCAATTACCTTATATATTAATATATCCATTATCATAATGAATCCTCTATCAAATGATTACCAAAACGGGTAAAAGAATATCAAACTAAATGATAGATACATCCTTCTAATGTACGTTCCATGTTTCAAAATGAAAACCCAAAAGTAAAGACACTGATATCTCCCATGTGGGCCCCGAACCCCATTCCATTTCATTAGGAATGATCCACCACCAACAATGACTTAAATAGTATCATGTCATTAACAACTATATGTAGTTGTATATAGAAATAAGTATGATGGAAAATAAAAATTTATTAAATAATAAAATTGTTAATTATTTAAACACATAAACACAATAGATTTTTTAGTATATTTTTAACTCAATACCTACTTCATCCCTTTCCTGTATCCAAACTATCCTTGAGGGATATCATGACTTATAATGAATCTTTTATCATTCTATATATAATTTTATATCTCATATATTCATTATTTAAATTCAATATTTCAATTAACAAATTAATTATATTGTTACCATTCATCATTTCATAAATTTTCTCAACAATAAATTAATCACCTCAATCCCATTAATTAACATAAGAATTAATTTATCTTCTCAATCTGTTGGATTAAAAAAAAATAATCCTCCCAATCAAATAACTTAACTAAATAAATAATTAATCTTATGACTCCTTTAAATTATCACAATAATTTATTAATAATCTCAACCCCATTAATCATCTCAAAAATTAATTTATCATCTACATCATATTAATTCACTCAAAAATTAAGTAATCATATCATTCTATTTAAATTGCATAAAAATTAAGTAGTTATATCATTCATATTAATTAACTAAATAATTCATTAATCATATCAAACCTATTAATTAAATCAAAAATTTTATAATAAATCAATAATTTATTTCAAGATAATAAATATCATATAATAAATTGAACAATTAATGATCAATAGTTGACAATTCAAACATCCCCATTTTAAAATTTTACTCAATTAATTAATTGTCCATATTAATTATTTTCATCAATGAATCAATTTATTATGAAATAAAAGTATTTACAAAATTACAAAAAAAATCCAATAAATACTTGGTGATTTTAAATATATACCTACTACCTCAATGTAATGATGAATGATAGCCGATTGGAAATTCCTAATATTTTGGTTGCACAACAACGTAGAATTTCATTTTATTGTAAAACCACAAATCAAGAATGAATAAATAAAGAACCATCAAATATACATATCAACCAACAATCTCAGATAGAGATACAAAAAATATCTAAATCTGATAAAAAACTGATGGATAACCCATTATTGACTGGACTAAAAAGAAGTGGAATGAGAATCCTAGTGGGATCAGATTCGCATATCAGGAGAGGTGTTGATCTTTGATTTGTGAATCAAATTGTAATGAATGGAGGTCAAGAAGGATATGAATTGGTTTATTAGTCTCTAAAATTTGGAAAATATTATAGTGCTGAATTGTGGTTGAATTAATGTTAATAAGGGGTGTATGTGATTAAACATTTAATTTCAGTTTAATTAAAAATCCACACACAATTTTTTGGAAGATATGTACAGTTTTACATAACCATGTGCCTAAACCATGTTCCTATTATATAGGGGAGCATGGTTTGAAAAACCATGATCCAACCATGAAATACCCCACTATCCAAGATGTCATGTTTTTCTGGGCCATGGAGCATAGTTAAGGAAAACCATGCGCCAAATGTTCACTTAACCCTTTAATTAAATTTTTATATATTTTCATCCAAACACACCCCAGGGTCAAACCTATCGAATGTATTCTCAAACAAAGAAAAAAAACCTAAAATCATTCATCGGTCATCCCCAAAACTGTTTCAAATATTAAAATCTATCACCCTTATAATAGCTCTTTAGGGAACATTACATAAAATTATATCTATGATTCCGAGTCAAAATGAACGAGATAATGAGCCCGTATATCTTCTTATATCTTTTATGATTCCTCCATCATGCATCCATGCAGCCGTAATAGGTGATCTATCTATATGGACTAACCCCACAACCCTTTCTGAAAGTTATATAAAATACATATCAGAATATCCTCAAAGGAAGCAACTATCATAATCTCTACATCTTCCACATAAATGAAATGAGAAGTGTATATGTGATTCCAACAAAATGTGTATATTAAAAACAGAATTCATAAAATTATATTTCTATGAATGAGCCTATTTGTACACCCCCAACCTGGTCCTCTTTACAACATCAAACTATCTATTGAACCTAAATACATACTTTCCATATCTTTGTATTCTGTAGGGACCCTGTATATGTGACTCCGAAAGGAATACATGATCACACATTGTATATATTAGGTGTCATAAATTCATTTTTGAATACGTCATTTATCTTTTTTGAACCATATTGGAACATTTACTAGTCAACTGAACATGATATGTTGTGTCCATTATGATACTCATTGACAACAACTCTAACTCACCTACTTATATCTAATATAATGGTGATCTGCATTGCCCACCAAAAGGAGACTATAATGGATCTATCGATATAGTTACACAATAGCTGTTATTATTGTAATAATACACCAAATATAAAAGCATCTACTATGATCCATTGATTTATAGGAAACAACATTAAAGAATATCCTCACGCACCTTTAATGTACACTCTAACTTTCAATCAATCAATGGGAGGAATCCTATACAAAGTAAACCCTACATAACCATCCCCTTATATATTCTCTTCATGAAGTGTAATATAAAATGAGAGTCACTATCTAAAACAATAATTCATGGTACCTTGAGTAGATGGATTATCTCTCTAACATACAAGCCTATCAACTAATCCAATGAGCATGTTTCCCATATATGCATGAAATTCAAATCCTTTTTTAGTTGGACTGCAATCACCCAAATAGAGTAATTATTCCAATCCATCCTCAGAATATCAACAATATTGCCGATGGTAACTTGATCCCACATCCATTTATGAATGGGTAACATCTTTTGTAAAACACCTTGTCATTGATACTCAAACTTCACCAACGAACATGTATAGTATCATTTAATGGACCCAATTATCTCCCTTTTCATTTCCATTCACCAAAAATATCATCTTTGGTCATGGAACATTTTGGTCAAACCTGGATTCACCTACTACATCAAGGCACAAAATTCATACATTATGGCCTCCCAAATTCTCATAGGCAGAAAAACCCAACTTCTATCATAGATGATCTTGTCATCATCTATCAAACAGTCTAAAGGTTCCTTCCCTCAGTAATGGATTTCCCGTAAAGATAAACATTATGAATCCACATACAACATAACATTGATCATTCTCAATAGTGTGTAATTCACTGAAATTAAAACCAAATTCATCTACCGCTGACATTATGGAAGCACCACATGCATCTATGTTATTAGAGTCATCACCCTCCACTTGACATTAGAAACCCAAAAAGCCTAATTCTGAGATTTTTTCATAAAACATTAGTGACACGATTGCCCTAACGGATGATATATGCTCTCTAAAAATCAAAATAATGTATAAAAGAAACCCTTCTATAGTACCGATGATTCAAATTCCAACATGATAATATATGTATTAAACAATTTTGACCTGTAAAAATCATCATATAATCAGTCAAAGGATAATACTACCATCACTACAATGAATAATCCACTAAAAAAAATTGAGGTTGTATACAGGGTCATTGTGTTCATGTTTCTTCAGATTATGAGACTCATATGCAACAAATCAATCTCTTGACATTGACATTTCTCTATGAAATATTGTAGAATCATAAAAATACAATATATATTCCCCACCTAGATCTGGTAGGATCATGATCGGTATTATTTTCATTTGCTTTTTTAAATCATGGATAGAATAATAGCATGATTCTGAATAATCAATCATCAACTTCCTTTTTTCAAACCATGAAATTTGAACTTACAAATGGTAAATTTCATTTGTGGATCTCAGATAATATCAATACCACCCTATAAATCTACTAATATATAACATATTATAATGTTGTTATCGAGGAACCAATTCCCAAGCCTTCTATGGATCCACTGACACACCATCCTCGAAGATTGTGTGATGAAAGATGTGTACCTAATCAATTCAAACTTGACACATAGATATATTGTAGTATATAATATTATAACTTACTATAATCAAGATTATATCAAGATGTATGGATTTATATTAATGAGTCATTGAGTATACCAATATGTCATACACAAACACTGCTACAACCTAATCTAGGAATAGGTGAAATATTATTTTCCTCATCTTCAATATCACATCTGGGGCATTTGTGAAACCAAATAGAATTTTGATGTAGTTATATAAGCCATACCTTATTTTGAAAGTAGTATACATTATATCAGAAGTTTGATCTCTACCCTGATGAAACCTAAAACATAATGCATTTTAATAAAACACACAATGATCACTAAAATTGTAAAAAATATCATCAACTAATAGAGAAGTTCATTAGTTCTTTACTATAATTTTATACAAATTCTGGTAATATAAACAAAATTTCAAACTATTTTCATCATTATTTTCAAACTACATAGGATATTCCCAGGAATAAATACTCATAAGGAAAAACACCTTATCCATCATGTCTTCCTACTGAGTCTTGAGATCTTTAAGCTCTATCAGAACCATTCTATATAGACGAATACAAACTGGTCGAGCTCTAAAAATAAGATAAATTCTAAATTCCGCATCTCTCTCCGGTCACATAAATGTGAATTATTCATGAATAACATCATTAAACATGTAATCATTAGTTTGAATGTCATTCAATATTACACTAACATTGTAAAATAATAGTCTAGATACATGGGCTATGATCTCTCCCAGTTGCTAAGTAGTTGGCCATTCACGACATTAATGGTTATCCCAATATCCATGATGAATATATTTGTCCCTCAGAGGACACGTAAAGGTCACTCTCATATGGTAATAGACAATATGGGCTTGATATTTTACTAATTAGTCTGAACCTGAAATTAGATGGAATACGAAAATGTCTAGGATATAGAGAATCGATAGAAAAAGATACTTTCCATCATTAATAGAACATATATTACAAAAAATTTGCCACTAGACTACACTCCCAATATTTTTTCTATTAAAAATATCCCACTCATGAACACTACATCCAAGCTCAAACCATTCACATGTTTTGAATAAATAATGGAATGAGATGAATCATAATAAAGTAAAAAAATAAATAATGTATATGATTCATGAATATTAACTCTAATTGTTGATGATCCATAATCACTATCCACAAGTGTAGGAAACACCACATGAAATGATCTATCCCCACTTCCCTATCAATTAGTTTGAGTCCCCTGAGCAGCACAACCCAACTGATACAATCACTATTTTATAAAAGTACCACGTCCACTACCTCAACTAGCACAATCAGTTAACTCCGATTTACATCCTTATCTGTTGTATAATAACGCCTTTTATACTATGATTTAATCTAATTATCTAATAATTACCTGTCTATCATGGGTTCTTTATGAACATCTAGATATGTTAAATCTTATCGAATGATAGTTACTCAAATGGTGGTGGGGATAATCATTCGTATAGTGTCCTAGACTACCACAATTTTGAAGAATCACTAGTGAAATGTACTTTTTAACAACAATTAACACCTAAAAACTCTTTTTCCACTTCCCTGGAAAATGTTCTCATAAAGAATATTCCTTCTCTTGGAATATGTACCTCCTAGTTGTCTAACAGCATCCAAATATTCGGCACGGGAATCCACCTTCAGCTTCCCATTATTTATAATATACGAATTCACAACTTTTGAAAACCTCTTCAGCTTGAATATATTTACCTTGGACATAATTTCACATCTATGTCCATCCTGAATTCTTTTTTATGAAGTAAAAATATCATTTCCCAAAACTAGTGAAAGGAACTGCATATCTATAAATCATCCAACATAATCCACCATAGACATACTACCCTAAGTCAATCACATGAAATCAGCAACCCTCTCACGACATAGTATCTCTAGATATAATTTCTTAATGATATTCTCTACAAATTACTTCCATAACATACTTTCAATATATCAATATACATACTAAATTTTACTATAGTTATTTTCTGTTCCTTATAGCATATATGATGCCATCTTGAAACTCTTCTCAATATGAGCATCTATGTGGTCAGCTATTGTCTTGATAGACTCAATTCATAACTCATGGCCCTTTAGTTGACCCTCATTAGAAATATTAGATGGGTTCAATAAATGAAAAACTCTCATCGTGTAAGAAATGAATTTATCAACCGTCCCCCGGGGATCTCTCCCTGAATTTCATGAACCAAGAGAATTCCTCATCGAACATTTCTCCAATAGTCTCACCCAGTAATATCGGTGCCTTGGGTTAGAACACTAAAGGATCAGAATTATACATCCACTCTTATTTTCAACTTAATAGGAATTGTCCTGGATTCATATGTATTCAATTCGAAACACAAATAAAAATATAAAACTATCTACATTAACACATATATGATAAAGGAACAAAATCAATGGGATGTTATTTTTGAAACCTCGCAACTTGGTCAAAACCATTGCTCTATCATTACACTGAACCATCCTATATCTAGGTCATGGTTAATGGAGGATAAATCATTAAAATTATTCAAATTTTATCCTTAGGAAAACAAATTATTCTTTAATTAAATAATTTTATCACTTTCAATTTCATGTTATGATTCATTTGGTATTTTATTTCCTAAGCTACTAAAAACATTTCATGCCAAACTAAATACCACAAAACCAATTTTCCTTGATTAACTAAAAAGATTGTTGTAGAAATTATTTTCTAAGATCCTATAATGAAACATTCTGAGTCAACTATCATGAATTATTAGGATAGAAATCAAATCTTAATAAACCTTTGAAACAATAACAATCACATCCAATAAAAAGGGTTTCACCCAAGGTTAGATAATATAAAACTATTATGGAAAACTATAATAACAACAATCAGACCATGGGATATTGTGTTATACTCGGTTGAAGTGATAGATACTCCCATACTGGAGCTCATAACCAATCCTTAAATATTCATAATCACGTTTTTACATTTCAAAAATATTAAGAAAATGGAAAATAAATTATACAATCATTTTTAGAGTAAAAAATTGTTGAAAATAAATTAATAACAATGGAATATAAATATATATCCATATCCATAATGATGCCATCATAATATGATACCCAAATAGTGAAATGAAATATCAAACTGAATGATAGATATGAAATGATAATGTGTGTGAAAAATTTAAAAATGAAAAACCAAAAGTATATAAAATTTCAACTCTCATGTGGGTCCCAAACCACGTCTGGTTCCCTCATATTGGATCCACCCCAACTCATCTATATAACATAGGTCCTTTTCTATTATCCAATACAATGACCATGAAATATATTTGAGTAACAATCATGAAACCTATATAGGGTGTTATTAAAACTGAACATGCCATTACCAACATTGTCTAACCCAATATCCTGTTAATAAAAAGTGTATGTAGTTTTATAATGAAAATTTCATAGTACATAAATAAATTTTAGTCACAAAATAAAATTATTTTTTATTTAACCACATACATGTCCCATGTTTTTTAGTACACTAATCCTCATTACCTAATACGTACCACAAGAGAGTCTGTACTATCCCCAATGGATATCATGCCTTATAATTTAATTGTTACAATTTTATATCTCATTTCATATCTATTAATTCCATTGCTATCATTATAGATATAAAATATCGTATGAATTCCATTTTTAACATTCATCATTTCATTATTAAATTCCATAATTAATTAATCATCTCAATCGAATTAATTAAATAAAAAATTAATTAATCATATAAATACCATTAATTAACTTAACTATTAATTAATAATCTCATTCCCTTTAATTAAATAAATAGTTAATAAATCTCATGACTCTATTTTAAAAAATTAATAATTAATTAATATTATCAATCCCATTAAATAACTAAACATGTATATAATATTCTAAGCCCTATTAAATAATTCAATAATTAATTAATCATATACATAATTTTAATTAACACCAATATTAATTACTTATTTCAATCCTATTAATTAACCCCATAATAAATTAATCATATCAATTTCATCAAGTAACTCAATAATTAATTATTCACTTAATCATTTAAAAAAATCTCAATATCGTATATTTAATTCAAAAACATATTATTAAATTAAATAACCTCAATTACTTCATCATTAATTAAAAAATTAATGAATCATAGTCTATAATTATAACATCCTTAATTTTTAATTTTTTCTCATTTAATTAGTCCACTAAATTTATTAATTCAATAAAAGAAAGAATTTATAAAAATATAATATTAATTATATTATTACAATACCTAATTGAATTAATGTATTTGGGATTTCAATTATAGACCTCCTACCTCGATTCGTTGAGTAACGATCACCGAACAGAAATCCCAAAAATTCTGAGTGACATAATGACATAGAATAAGATTTGAATCTAAAATAATAAATCAATATTGAACAAATAAATATCCTCCAGGTAGGGATCCATATGAATAATCCTAAATATAAATAAAAAAAATAAGATCTATATATAATGAAATTTAGAATAATAGATGTTTAATTGAATTGAAAATAAAATTTAGAGGAACAAAAAACCAAATAGAATAGGATTCACATACCAATATATGTGTAGATCTTCTATCTGGGCATTGAATCTTGATGAATGCATGATGGGATGGCATCAGAGCCTTCCCTAAGGCTACCAAATCAAGGGAAAATGGTAGTGTTTAATGAGGGTAAAATAAGAGATAATATGGGGGTTCGAGTGATCAAAAATAAAGTTTTCTAGTGAATTAAAAATTCACGCACGATTTGAATGGTAAAGCCACACTGTTTGATCTAACCATGCATCAAAACCTTAAAAATAGTTTATATGGGCTCACGATAAATCCTAATAGGGTGTGTGGTTTGAAATACATCACACAAAACCTATAATTCTTTTTTTTTTCTAGTTTTTCATGGTCTTGTGGGCTATGGCGCATGGTTTTGTAAAACCATACGCCGCCCGGGCATAGTACTATATCTTTCAATTTTTCTAAACTTTCACTCAAACACTCCAAAAGGTAATACATGAAGAAATTATTATCCAAAAATGAAAACTAATAATACATAAAATCATGCCTGATCCATCTCTACAAAAGTCATGATCTTACATATTACGAATAAATTAATGTGAAAATTGTTATAAAAGATTGAACTGCTAAGTCTGAAATGTGATATATATCTTATAAAATAAAAAATTATTTTATTATAGAAATTAATTTTATTAAAATCACAAGAAACTCTTAATAACACCATTTTATCCCTATCCGTGCTATAATTTATTTAATATTTATATGTCAATATTTTATTTATAAAAGAAAAATTTGAAATTTAATGGAAAATCTATTTTATTAATTAACAATAAAAATAATTTTGATGAATATAGGTTTTTATTAATTGTAAATCATTTAATAAAATACAATTTATTATCAAGTAACAATAATGTCAATTTTGATTTGTTTTTATGTAATTTGAATTTAAAAAAATCAATAAAATAATTGAATTATAATATTTTACATCATAACAATTCTTATATAATATTTTCCTATATAAATTTAATGGAATATAATAATTCATCTAATATAAATCAAATTTAATATTTTTTGTATCATTTGTTTTAGTTAATTATTAATTAAGTAATTCTTATGTTGGAGTTTATTAAAAATATAAAGTAATTATTTAATTTATAAATGATTACAATTAATCATCATGAAAAAAACCTCCATTTATTTTTAGAAATAATATTTTTAACTAATTGTATGTTGTATTTTCCAATCCTATGGATTCATAAATATTAATATAATATAATGTTTCTTTTTTTTTCATTTTCCTTGCTTAATTTATTATATAGGTCACATTAATGATACAATATCCCAATAACTCATAAAAATCAATCATAAGGTGTTATGCATAAAATTATTATAAGAAAATGTGTGTTTTACAATCTATAAGGACACATTACATGTTATATTCTATGTTTCACTACTAAGTAAACTATTTTTTAACATTAATTGTTGTAATTAATTTTTATTATTTTCACTAATCACATCATTAAACAAATAACTTTCTGTTATTATATATTAGAAATTAATCTTATTTCAAAAATGGAATCTACTTTTTCAAATCCAATTCTAATATGGGGAAGAATTTAATTTAATATTAATCCCGAAGATGGGAACCGAAGGAGGGTTTTAAAAGTGAAAATGTTAAAATGTTTACAATTGATATAATTCATAATTCAATATAAAAATGAGTCTAATGAAAAAAATAATATTATTAGTTGTAAAATTGAACTAATTTTATATTTAAATGAGTTGAAGATAAAATTTATCTTCATATGTTATTAAAATGAAAATTAAAATTTAATTTTAATTTTTTGTATTATTCACTATTCATCCAAAAATTAAATATTTAATATAATTCAGAAATATTAACCCCAAGTTAATATTGATATTATGATTTCAAATATTATGTTTGTTTTAAAAAAGTAATTACTATAAAAGGTAAAAAAATTATTTCATTATTCTTAACAAATATAAATAAAATAGAAAATTAGTAAATTCAAAAATATAATATATTTACTGAAAATGTTTTGTTTTACAAACAATATTATTTATTTAATTAAAACCATTACACATAATATTTAAAAGATATTTATTACTATTCTTATAACTATATTTGACAACATGGATACTACATTTTATTTTAAATAACTATATTAACAATATAATATGGATTTCTTAAAATATTGTACTGCATGTAATGAAAAATAACATCATATTCCATATAAAATATTCATAACATAGTGTTTCATTTAATAGTAGAAAAACCTGTTTTTTGTGTTACACAATATAAAAATAATGTTTCATGTAAATACAAATATGAAAATAAGTAAATTAATTTGAATACAATACGTCACAAAAACATATAGTGTCACATTCAACCACCTTAAATAGAAACATTCCCAAAAAAATCATCCTTTCCAATAAAGGTTTAATAATCGGAAATTCATTGAAAGAAACCCACATAATAAATTGGGTAAATAAAACATCTTATTAAAAATATGATAATGGTATGTGTGTATGTTATCTGTAGAAACAAATATTATGATTCAAAATAGGACTACATAGATGTGTAGTGAAAGCATAGACATAAAAGAGAAAAGTAACAACCAAATAATAATAGAGAGTGATAGAGGTAAGGTCAGTAGAAATACCATGATCATGAAACTCTAAATACCAAGTGGATTTAAAGGATTCATTAATTTCAACAACAATGGTGATATCAGTACAATATTTTATTTCAAGATCCCCTCCTAATGATGAGGAGTTTTCATATACAGACTTTATTTCATTCCATTTCATAAGCACAACATTTCTCTTTGGTTTAACAATTACCAATTTCAAATTTAACTATTATTATAAGAAATAATGTTGAATATTATTTTCCTGATGCAGTATTATATCATATAATCCATAAATATTATTATATGTCATTTATCATATCATTAGTCATCATCATAAAAATGTGTATCACATGATATCCAATATGCATGATTCATCATATAGATAAAGAATAAATTAATCTCTAAAATCTAGTTCATTGTTAATCTTATACCATTTCATAAATGGTTCAACCTTTTATCCCTTAAAAAAAGAAATTCTAAAAATTTAGAAAGAATATTACAAACCAACCATTGTAAACCCAAAACCTGTAACCAATGATGATATGTAGCATAGCTCGAATGGTGTTCTGTAACCTCATAGACTAGAAACTAGTTCTAGGAATAAACATATTTCAAAGAGGGAAACATTTCTATGAATAGAATTCAAATTGAAAAATAGTTGAAGGATGCCCAATTACTCTAAATATATAAATAAAAATAAACTGAACATATTTTATATTTGAAACTTAACGGTACAATGAATATAAAAATAAACCAAAAAAAAAAATAAAATCACACTAACACCATGTGAACTTGCAATTCACTCTCTAATATATTGATAACTCATCGCCCTAGGTGGTCAAATGCTAGGAGAACCTACAAATAGTCTAAAAACTGAATTGAACTATAGGCATGTGTATTAAAACATATCAGGAAATCCCTGTTATCTATTCCTAATACATTTCTGTAAAAATAAAAAAATATAAATTTAATGTTTGAACTACAATGCATAAAATTATGATTTTATACACATTTTACTTAAAAAAGGTACAACCCATTTCCCTTATTCATTTCATAAAACCAATATCATTCCATTAGTGTGGATTTCAAATTTTAAAATAGTACGTGATGCATTCATTTTAAATTTACACCATGAGGGGTCAAACAATTTTCATTAAAAACTGTGTTTATAATATTTTTGCAAATAAATACATTATTCCATTAAAAAAATAAAAAAATGGAACCATTATGATCATATAACATGGGAAATATAAATTAGAATAAAATTAGCTCAGTCAAAATTACAGGAAACTATGATCCAAAAGACATACATAATTCATGGAGATTATGAATAATCCGGTAAATAGTAATATGTAGACCCATCCTTAGAGTAATGAATCACACGAGGAATATCAAAGCTCTCTAGATAATCCTAGCCACCATATTTCAAGAAATTCTGAGGGGGAAACCCCATGAAAATAAATCCAACATATCCACCTATGATTGTCCATTAGATAGTGTGTAATCTATCCAATATGGAAATAATACTCATAAAAATATCTCACTATTCCAGGTTACCATGACTCGTGTATAAAGGGGGTGAGGCAACAAATTCCAATCTAGAATCAAATATCTAGAAAATATAATTGAAATACAATGACATACCTAACCCCGAGTCACCCTATGGACCAATCTCATGCAATATAATTAATATAGTATATAGATTCTTAAAAAATTAACTATGATAATGTATCTTAATGATTCCATAGTGAGTAAATCCGATATATTATACATATACAAGGCATGATAAATATCTAAAATAGGATTTCATAACAAACAATTTCATAATTTTCATAATGTATCAAAATATGTCTTTAAGAGTATCACAAAACCAACATTTATTAATGATAGAAAATACACTTTTCATAAAGACGTGTAAACACAAAATTTTCAAATTCAAAACAACTTCAAAAAATACTCTTAAATTATTCACACTAAAATATTATGGAAACCTATTTCGTATAAAAGTACCGAACCAACCATTCATTGGAAACACATGAGAAAATACCCTAATATACATTCTGTAATTCTTTATAAAACCCAGAACCACTGGGAAAACCATTATAATGAACTGAAGACATTATTTTTCAAAATACCAATATATTCAAAACATCAAAAACATGCTTCTTACATCAAAAATTACTGATAAAATTTAACTGATCATTTAATCCTCACTTGGTGTGGGTTAATTAACACAATGATTCTATTTATCATTAACCAATGAATAAAAAACACTTTTTACATAAAATAATTAATCCAAGGATCATGAATAAATATTTAATAATCATATAATGTGAAATAATCATGAAACTAATTTCCGTATAATTAAAATGTAATGTGTTTGTGAAAACAAACCACATATCACTGTTAAAAGAACAAAGAACAATAGTAAAAACACCACTATGGATAAAATCCCAATATCTATAAATATAAACCATTAATGAGATAAACCAAAACATAATCAAAGGTAAATAGTAATCCTAGGTCAACGTGACAATGAGATAAGAGAAACCCAAGATAGAATGAGAGTATAAGGAAGATGGTGATGAGGGGGTTGGTTTATCATGATTTATTCTACTAGAACAATGAATATTTCCACCTAAAATCTCCCTAGATGGAGGTGGGATTCATTAGGAAGAATAAATTTCCCTCCTAGAGTCTAAAGAGACAAATGGGGGGTGGAGAGGTTTTTAGGATAAAAATAGGATAGGGGTAAACATGGAAAACAAAAAAAAACTAATTCAAGGAATAGAACACCATTAAGATGCACAGTTTACAGAAACATGCATCAACGGTGTGATATGGACTACCCATTGATGGATCAACAAAAATGTTACTTTGGATTGACTGTAATATGGTGTGCTATCTCTGCAGTAGTTTCTGTACCTGCTACACGATTACCTATGTTTGACCACACAATTTATTAAATCATGCACCAATCATCCATAGGGTACTTTCTAACCAAATATTTAAATAAAAATTCCATATAAAACCAATTTATAAACATGGGACCCCAACTATATAAGAGATCACTTCAAAACTCATCACATCGAACTCGAGAAAAAGGATGGGATTATAATAAAAAAGAATCATACGACAAAACAAGAAAAACTGGGTGTAGAAATTCACCCCACTATTTGTACTTCCCATTTTCATAATGACAGAACCTTTTCCATATAATTGACAAATGCATAAGTATTCCACATCAACACGATCCTACCCCCTATTCCAAGAACTCTTCACCCACTATTAACAAAACTGAAGAATATTTCTTGAAATGAATCCATGAACCATAACTACATTCCATGAACCATGGAAGGATCAACCCACCACATTCTCATCAAATCCAAATAAAAATATCATTGATAATTTTTCCAATAATAGAAATTTTCACCCAAATAGAAGATGAAATTTAATAATGTATCATTAATAAAATATTCCACATTCAATCGGATCAAACTGAACACAGAATAGATATAGATCACTAATAGAGGGATTCTCGAAAAGAATCCCCTGAATGATCCGGGGGAAGTGGTAACACGTGGGTGGATGTTCCCACTTGGGCTTTTGCCATTAACAATGATCAATCCAGGATCAATATGATGATAAGCACCAGTCTCTATGGATCAAATCATAGAAATGGACAAAGAAAAGAAAAGTCCCAGAACCTAAATGTAGGATCATTACAGGTTGATTATATTTAATTTAATCAATTAGAAAGAAGTACCTTTTTGGTGTTCATTATTCATTGATGTTCTTGATCATGTTCTGATGTGATTCATCATTGCGTCACAGAATCCATGTGAAGTCTTCCTCTAGTGGTGATCCACACGTGCACCTCGTATATCTAGACGTCACCAAAGGATTCTCCATGTGCTAGCGTAAAGAAACCATAGCTTGCGTTTTCCAACTTAGATCATCTTTATCCATTGGAAGAGGATCTCTTTCGGTCATGAGAGTGTTCTTAGAGGATGATGTTCTTTTATCCTTGAGTGAATTCCCCAGAATTGTTGTGCACAACGATTCTCTTATTTGTATGAACAAAGTTGGGGTTTTGAGAATATTTATAATCAGTTTTGAGGTTGTAGAGTTATGACAATAAATAAACGCATTACGCATTTTATTTATTTCATTGACTCTTATTTAAAACCCCCATGTTGAATAATTAATTCATTGACATGTTTCCACGCTGATTATAATAAATATCATTTAAAACAATATTATTTCCAAAAAATCCCGACTGGAAAAACTATACGGTGTGTATTAATAAATACAGGGTGTGTACTTCTTTGACATTGAAAACAACATGATGTGTACATTAAATTTACATGACATGTATCGCTGGTTTTCATTTATTTATTTCCTTGCTATAATGAAAACTACCCTGTGTGTAATTATTAATACATGGCATGTACTTGTTTTCCATGAAAAACTACACGGCGTGTAATCTTTAATACACAACGTATATATCTTGTTTTTTATATCCTTCTTCCTCCATCATTAAAAAAATTTAGGCTTCCTGACATAATTATTAAACCACCTATGGGAATAATCTTCATTCTACTTGAGATACTCGAATAAACATTGTGTGTGACCCTCTAGTCCTCTTTCTCGTTGGCATTAGGTGAGCTTTCCAAAAGTCCAAAATTATTGTCTAGAAATGGGTAAAGGCACCCAAGAGAATGAATTTGACGCCGCATTGAAATATCACCTCATATTAACTCTTATTGTGTAATTTAATACCTATGTCTCAATATCTCATCATGCGGGTTCCATGGCAGTGTCATAATCCTATTTTCTTGATCTGTTGTTCTTTGACTACCTGAAATAAACTCATCGTTTACACCATGGATATGGAATGTAATGCAACAGTTCTATTTCAATCAAAGGTCTGAGATATCAACATCCATAAATAGAAGGGGAAAATCCTTCCTCGACTTATCCATTAACTACATGTCACTCATGATGCACCCAACGTACCCTACTTCCCGCCAACTATCTGTGTGATGGTTTTCGTCAGTAAATATAAGTGCACGAGTCATGACATGAGTTAATGATAATCTTCCCATCTAAGGACCATTACAGACACTCATAGAAAGCAATTTATGATGACACCATGACATGCAGAATTGCTACTGGCAGGTCTGTTCTCATAATCTCCCATCTTGGAGATTACCAAGTCCGAACCCTATGAGAGAGAGTCTCGTCTTTTTATGAGTACTCACACATAAAAGTATGTATACTATGTGTCCTATCATAGTATGTCATCAAACCGTAGAATATTATTTAAGAATATTGTTTTAGCATTTCAAGGTTCTCATCATAGCAGGGATCTCCCATGACTTTATCAATGAAATAAATATTCCAGGACATTATTATATTATAGTCATGCAGAACAATGAACAATATATAAAAAGAGTACATTCATGTAATCAAAGTAAAAAATAGTTGGTTCATAGGAAACCAACCCTTAAAAACTCCCACGTGGACTAGAGCCAACTACCTATGATATTAATTCCACAAGACCTCACATGATGATCATGTTCTGCTGAGTCAAGGCTTTAGTCAATGGGTCCGCCACATTGTCTTTCATGGAAATAAAACTCACTGTAACATCACCTCTCTGAGAAAAATCCCTAAAGAGATGATACATTTGAAGAATGTAATTTGTCCGCTGATGTGACCTTGGCTCTTTTTCATGTTCCACCGCAGTAGTATTATCAAAATAGAGTGTGATATGATCTTTACATCTCGGTACTACATCCAGCTCTTGGATGAATCTTCACATCCATACTACTTCTTTAGCTACCTTATAAGATGTGATATACTCAGACTCCACTGTAGAATCTGCCACCACACATTTCTTTGAGCTCTACTAGCTCACTGCACCTCCATTCAAACTGAAGATATATCCAGTGTGCAACTTCAATTCATCTTGATCAGTCTGGAAACTAGCATCTAAATGTCCTCTGATGACTATTTCCTCATCTCCTCCATAAACCAGGAACATATCCTTAGTACGCCTAAGATACTTAAGGATAGTCTTCACTTCCATCCAATGGATGTCTCCTAGATTATCTTGATATCTTCCTACCACACTTAATGCGTAAGAAACATCTAGCCTCGTACATTGAAAAACGTTCATGACTTACCCAATAGCGAATGCGTAAGGGATCCTTGTGATTCTATTTCTTTCCTCATGTGTCTAAGGACACATTTTATTAGAAATAGGAATGCCATGTGACACTGGAAACAATCCCCTCTTGGACTTTTCTATACTGAATCTCTTCATTATCTTGTCAATGTATGTACGTTGACTCAGGCCCAGCATTATCTTGGATATATTACGATGTATCATGATCCCATGAATATATGCTGCCTCACCCAAGTCTTTCATGGAGAAGAATTTATGCAACCATGCCTTAACTGACTGTAAGACATGTAATTCGTTTCCAATTAGTAATATATCATATACATATACTATTAAGAAAACAAATGCACTTCCAATAAACCAATTGTAGACACAAGGCTCACATTCTTTTTTAACAAATCCACATTCTGTTTCAGCTTCATCAAAATGAATGTTCCATGATATTGATGCTTGACTTAATCAATAAATAGATTTCTGCAACTTGCATACCATGTTAGCATCCATTGGAGTCAAAAACCCTTTAGTTTCTGTCATGTAGACATTTTCCTAGAGGTTCCCATTAAGGAATGTTGTTTTGACATCCATTTTCCAAATTTCAATGTCATGGTAAGTGGAAATGGCCAATAGAATTATGATGGATTTCATCATCACAACCGGTGAAAAGTTTTCATCATAGTCAATTCCTTGATGTTGTCTAAAAACTTTTGCAACCAGTCGTGCCTTATAGGTGCTGACATGCCCCTCCATGTCTAGTTTCTTCTTGAATACCCATTTATTAACAATAGGCATTCAATCAACTGGAGGATCTACCAAAATCCAGACATGGTTTTGGTACATGGAATCTATTTAGAATTCATGGATTCTTTCCACTTGGCAATGTTTGTGCCTTCAACTGCCACCTTTTAGGTAATATTATCATCATTGTCAACCAATATTGAGTCACCATCATCGGTTACAAGAAAACCATATCGTTCTAGTTCTCTCACCTCTCTTATACTCCTACGTAGTTCTTGTGTCTCTGGAATAGATTGTTCCTCCATGGGGAGTTGTGGAATCTGTTCTTGTACCAAATCCTATGTATCTTGAGCCTCGACTTCATCGATGTCTATCTCACTCTCATTATCACTTTCGGAGATGTGCTCCCTCTCAATGAATATGGCATGTCTTTCCACCGTAACCTTTTTTTCTAAGGGGTTGTATAGGTAATATCCACATTTTTTTAGGATATCCTATAAAGATACACATTGTGCCTCGAGGTGCATGTTTGTTACCTAAAGAGGCCTCAGCAAATGCTTTTACACCCCACTCATGTAAATTTGATAACATGGATTTTCCTTCACTCGATAACTTGATTGGAATACAATCTATCGATTTAGTTGGTACGTGGTTTAGTATGTGTGCTGCTATTTGTAATGCATATCCCCAATAGGATAATGGAAGACTCACATGACTTATCATTGATCTCACCATGTCAAACAGGGTGTGATTCCTCCTTTCACTAACACCATTTCACTGAGGTGTGTTAGGAGGAGTGAGTTGAGATAGAATCCCAAACTCCCGAAAGAAATCAATGAAGTCCTGATTAAGATATTCTCCTCCTCTGTCTGAGCGGAGTTACTTAATCTTCTTACCAATATGTTTCTCAACTTCATTATTTTATTCTTTGAACAGATCAAAAGAATCTGACTTATATCTCATTAAGTAGATATATCCATATCTACTAAAATCATCAGTAAAAGTTATGAAATATGAGAACCCACACCATACTTCAACTAGAAATGGTCCACACACATATGTGTGAACTAATTCTAGAATCTATTTAGCTCTTTCACCTTTACCACTAAATGGGGCTTTGGCCATTTTTCCTTGTAGACACGCATGACATACACCAAGTGGTTTTAGTTCAAAAGAATCAAAATAACCATATTGAGGTAATTTTGTTAAATGTTTTTCATTGACATGACCTATGCAGTGATTCCAAAGTTGGTTGTGGTATGAGTCATGTGAATTAACATTGTCATCAATTTCCATAACTTGGTTTGTGCTGTCTAACACATAATGGTTGTTATATAAATGTGCCCTACCAAAACAAATGATATCTTGATAAAAGTAGCAACATACATTACAAAACTTGAAGATGAATCCATCAGTATCTAATCTGGATACTGAAATAATGTATTTGGTTACATAGGGTACATAATAACATCCTTTCAAAACTAAGACCATCCTAGCAGGCAATGTGAGGTGGTAGTCCCCGACAGCTACATCAGCATGTCTTGCTCCGTTGGCTTCTCGTAGATCTACCTCCCCTCAATCAATCTTCTCGAATCTACATGGTTCCTATATTTGGATACATATGTGAGCACCACAAGCCATATCTCATAACCAATTTGTTGAAATAGATAGATTACATTTTATGACAAATGCACCTGAAGCTTCCCCTTTCTTCTTTGGCTGGGTGCTGTTTTTCTTCAAGTGGCCCTTCTTGCCACATGTGAAAGAAACAACATCTTGTACCATTGCCTCCCCTTTGGTCTTCCTTTTCATGCAAGGCCTTGAAGAAGATTTGTGCTTAAATCTCTTCTCCTTCACTTTCCTTTTATTCACCATAAGGACAGAAGGTTTTTCACGATTCATGTCATTATCCACTTGGCCAATGAGGATAAGAAGATCAGACAGAGAAAATGTAGTTGATGAGTTTGTCATATTGATTCTACCATATAAAAGAGAATATTTATTTAGTACTTTCTTGATTACATTTTATGAGAAATAATAAATTTTATTATGTCTCTACCTATTTTATCAAGTCCCAATGGCCCTCACCATTGAACTTGGAATGTCCAGTTGCTTTGACATTCTAGTGGCAAGGATCCATATTCCCCTTCGCATAACCCCAACAAGGGTTGGTCAAGCTATTTGAAGGTATTTAGGTAGGCAGGTCTTTGCAAACATTGAGCTTACAGTTCCTTGATATGTTGAGTGGAATCCCCAATCCTGAAATCCTGACTTGGATTTCCTCAATTCATGCCTCCAATATAACATCAAGTCTATCAAGTGCTACTCCTCTTGATGTAATATGGTTAAGGCAACCTGAAACCTTTCATAAGGGAATCCTTTATAAAAGTAAGGTTCCCAACAAGGGTTGGTCGAACATGTTGTTTTATTGAGTCTTTCCCTTAATCAAGTAATAGAAGGCTTCGTATGACTTAATATGGTATTTGAGGGACTTTATTATTTATGAGTAATTTTGCATTATCACATGATTTTTAATATTAATTGATGCTTGCTTAAGTGACTAACCATGTTCTGATAATGTTTACGCATAGTGCGGTGTTTATTTTATTCCATCTTTACATGCTTGTTCGTTTTATTAATAACGTGATCGTGACAACACATACATAATAAATAAACCATGCAATCAGACTGAAATAAAATAAGATGGCATGATCATGAGGTTCTATTCCATAGCTTTTCTATTGGTTTTGATATTCTAACCCTGACCTTAGGAAAATAGCTTGAACCTGATGGTTCATGTTTTGAAGCTCCCAAATGTCCACCTTTGTATCTTCATGCATCGGTTTCACCTCAGCTTCATTATTTGAACCGTCTCCTCTGGCTTGGGAGATCCTCCATTACACATGTCTACATTAAAAAAACCATGGGCACACATGCCCTACATTTTATTGGCAGAAGGTTCACAAGCCAAAAAATTAAAATTAAATAAATTTAAATGAAACCATACACACATACAAAGGGTCTTTGGTCTATATCATGATCATCCATAGCATGCAACAAAAATTACGCATATTTATAATTCAAATTCTTTTAATATTTCTTTCATATAAGAGTATTCACAGTCGAATTCAATTAATTATGATCTTATAATTATTTAATTATTTATCATAAATTCCTTTCTTAATTTCCTTGATATTCATCTCATCCATATTCCTTATACGTGTATTTTTACATAGGAGGAAACCTCGTGAAATTCCATTTCTAGAAAGTACACGGCGTGTAGTTTATAATTACACGGTGTGTAATTTTTTTCACTCTGTATCCAAAGTACACACTGGGGGCTTTGTCGTGTTTTCTGTACATTAGAAATATTGGAGTACACGATTTGTAGAGAAATCATACATGGTGTATACTACCTTGTTACGTAGTAACCGGCCTGGCGATCCCATGTACGCGGTACGCAGCTTATCTTTGTACACGGTTTCACCTGGAACAGAATAGACTACATGTTGTGGGGCTCCAACATACACACTGTGTATTCCGGTTTCCACACGTTGTTC
Source organism: Viscum album (assembly GCA_963277665.1). Taxonomy (NCBI): domain Eukaryota; kingdom Viridiplantae; phylum Streptophyta; class Magnoliopsida; order Santalales; family Viscaceae; genus Viscum; species Viscum album. The sequence goes on along the minus strand of OY728128.1, from coordinate 1,295,388,732 downwards.
AATTCTGGTCAACACGGTGTGATTAATACTTAGGCATATTCAATTCACATGGCCTGTTTTGGCGGACCAGGGTTGGTTCGTTGAACCTATGTACACGACGTGTAGTTTTAATTACACGTCGTGTAATCCAGTGTTGTAAAGACAGAAAGAGAGGCTACTCCGGATGAGTTCCTCATTTTTATTTTAATAAAAAAATTATAATTAAAAGGTATTTTCTGTGATATGAATTGATAAATGAAGGAGGAAGAATAGATCCCTTTTATTCAGATTAATATAATGATATATTTTGAATCGAATCAAATATAAATGCATAAATTATCAACGGAAATTAAATAACTATAATCAACGTTGTATCCTCCTTCTAATACCATTTGATGGTTCCGGGCATAGCGGAAGCGTGTGGGTGGATGTTTCCACTTGCCCTTTTGTCATTAACAATGATCAATCCTGGATCAATACAACAATAAATGCCAGTCTCCACAGATCGAATCATAGAAATGGGCAAAAAGACATAAAAGTCTCGGAACCAAAATGATGGATCATTATAGGTTGATTATAATTAATTTAATCAATTGGAAAGAAATACCTTTTGGGTGTTCTTTCTTTGTTGATGTTCTTGATCACGTTCTGATGTGATTCATCATTGCATCATAGAAAACAAGTGTATAATTCCTCTAGTGGGGATCCACACATGCACCTCGTATCTCTGGACGTTGGAAAAGTAGTCTCCGGGTGCTAGTGTGGAGAAACCTTTGCTTGCGTTTTACACCTTAGATCATCTTGATCTGGTGGAAGAGGATCTCTCTCGGTCTTGAGAGCGTTCTAGGCAGATGAGGTTTTTTCAGCCTTGAATGAATTATCCAGAATTGTTGTGCACAATGTTTCTCTTGTGTGTAAGAAAAGAGTTGGGGTTGGGATGATATTTATAATCAGGTTTGAGGTTGTAGAGTTATGACAATAAATAAACGTGTTACCGGTTTTATTTATTTCATTGGATCTTATTTAAATCCCCCATGTAGAATAATTAATTAATTGACATGGGCCCACACTGATTATAATAAATATAATTTAATAAAATATTATATCCTCAAATCCCGACTGTAAAAACTACACGGCGTGTAATAATAAATACACGGAATGTACTATTTTCTCATTGAAAACTACACGGCCTGTACAGTCAATGTACACGGCATGTATATCTTATTTTCATATAATAAATTCATTTCTACAATTAAAAATACACGGCGTGTAATTATTAATACACAGCGTGTAATTGTTTTCCATGAAAAACTACAGGGCTTGTAATCTTTAATACTGGGCGTGTATATCTAGTTTTTTCATTTCCTTCATCCTCCATCATTAAAATGATTTAGGAGTCCTTGAATAATTATTAAACCACGTATGAGAATAATCTTTATTCTAATTGAGATACTTGAATACACATAGTGTGTGACCCTCTAGGCCTCTTTCGCGTTGCCATTAGGCGAGCTTCCCTAAAGTCCAAGATTTCTATCTAGCAACGGGTCAAGGGACCCCATAGAAAGAAGTTGATGCCGAATTGACGTATCAACTCATACGAATGCTTAGTTTGTAATTTAATCCCTTTGTCTCAATAACTCATCAAGCAGGTTTCATGGCAGTGTCATAATCCTATATGCTTGATCCGTCTTTCTTTGACTACCTGAAATAAACTCGTCATTTACACCATGGCCATGGAATTTAATGCGACATTTCTATTTCAATAAAAGGGCCCTGAAATCAACTTCCATTAATGGAAGGAAAAAATCCTTCCTCAAGTTATCCATTAACAACATGTCACTCATGACGTACCCAACGTACCGTACTTCCCGCCAACTATCTGTGTGACGGTTTTCATCAGTAAAACTAAGTGAGCAAGTCATGACATGAGTTAATGATAATCTTCCAGTCTAATGACCATTACACATCATCATAGATAGAAATATCCGATGACACCAAGACATGCCGAATTGCTACTGGCATGTCTGTTCTCATAATCTCCTATCTTGGAGATTAACAAGTGCGAACTCCATAAGAGAGAGTCTCATCTTTTTACAGGTACTCGCACATGACAGTCAGTATACTATGTGTCCTATAATAGTATATCATTAAACCATTGAACTTTATTTAAGAATATTGTTATAGCATTTCGAGGTTCTCTTCATAGCAGGGATCTGCCATGACCTTATCAATGCAACAAATATTCCAAGACATTATTATATTATAGTCATACAGAACAATGAAAAACATATAATAAGAGTACATTCATGTAATCAAAGTACAAAACAGTTGGTTCTCAGGACACCGACCCTTACTTCCCCTCCATTGAAAATAAATTATCACTTGGTGAATTCTTAAGATATAACACAATGAGACGTTTAATGGGTCTCACCTCCATTAATAACCAACAATGTATGGCCATACCAAAAATCATCTTGATCCAGAACTGGAACATTACAACACAAGACAACCAAAACCTTCCACCATGACCTAAAGAAGATATAAATAACACAGGTTAAGAATAACACATCATGTGAATTTAAATTACCCACTCCCTAACGGAAGGGACAAGAATTGATCTAATCATTCTGTCATGGGCCAAAACACCCTCCACATGTGTATGTGAGGGATGGGGACCAATAGTTGCATTGTTGCAACAACAAATTATAAAAACCCACCACTATTAACCTATGGATGGATAAAATAAAAGACTTCACCTGATTCACATTGTTTGTCCACTAAAGAACACTAACTAAAAAATATCATCCAAGAAGGCATAACCACATACACTGTATGATGGGTATATCCACCATTCTCTTTGAATGTGGGGGAAATTTGACAATACAATAAAATACAAAAAATCCCTTGAACTACCTCAACCCAAGGTAAATATACCTAACTTATCCAAACTTCTTATTTCCCTTGGAATTCTATCTACAATAATTTATTATTCAAGGCCTATGGATGTATATTTAATGTATTAAGAATCTACAACATCGCATTCAGAAGCTACTAATCCCTATCCAGAATCCCTTCTTCAAGGGCCAATTATAGCCACATAACACTCTAAGGAAGAGACAAATGATTATGAGAGACACAAAAATCACTTCCTCAAACAACAGATTTTTACCCAAATAGATACCTAATGGTAATCATCACCATTATCCCTCTATCCGAACAAGGAGACGAACGAATAAAGAAAACGGAAAAACATAACAAACATCACTGAACACCACTTCTATAATCGAAAAAATTATCATCATAGGAATGAATTATAGATTGTTTCCAAAATAGATATTTATTCCAAAAAGAGTCTTCTAAATCCTTCAAATATGTGGATTTAACTTTTATCCATCGCAAAAGAAATCGTTATGTTGATAAACTAAAAATATTTCCAATATAGAACCATCTATAGTCATATCGAAGAATACATCTCATCTTTATGCCGGAGAACACAATGCTATATAGAAACCATGTGCTCAATCAAAACCAGAACATGAACCCAAAACAACATATTGAACAAACACCAACATGGAGTCATACCGGCTCCAAAATTCCCAAATAAATTTTACAATCTGGCCAAGACACCACATCAAGACTGATCTATCAATAGAATATCGATATTGGAAAGAAAAATGGAATCACATATATATCAAGAGGATGTGAATACAATATGAAATACACAATTATCACACAAAAAACACACCACATAACCATTAGCTTAAAAAAATTCCAAAATTTCTTTCATAAAACACTCTTGGAAAAGAAAACATGGTTTATTTTTTTCATACTAACCAATGGTGTTACATAATGCCTCACTCACATGTGTATTTATATTCCACACCGAGTATCCATCCAACCTTCAATATTAGTCATAATGCACATTTCTAAAAACCATGACCCAAGAGAACACCAAAGGCAAAAACAAAACAACCTCATCTTCCAATTCAATTCATTTAACCTATTTAAAATATCTTGATCCATCCAAAGGCTTACTATCCACCTATTTGAAAATTATTTTTTCATATTACACAAAAAACCATTTTATCATACCTAAAAAATGAAATCCCATTGATTTTCATCAAAATATGTTTCGTTTAATTTGAAACATTTTACAATAATTCAACAGACCATATTTCATCAATACCATTTGATCGAATCCACTTCATTTTTCACTAAAAATAATTCATATCAGATATTCCATTACAAAAAAACATTTTAATTTTTCTAAAATCACCAAAGAACCTTTTCATTGCCTGCTAGATACAAAGATCAAAACCTGTAATGAATTTAACAAAACCTCTTCAGAAAAATAGCAACAATTCAATCCTACTTTCCAAAAACTAATTTATCCAACTCGAAATTATTTTTTCAGTAGTCCAAAACATCCCATTTAATGAACATTTCTAGAACACTCCTTAAAATAATGCATTCATTCCATAAAATATATTTCAATAATTCATAAGATTAGACTATGGAAATCATATCCCATTAAACCATTTCTACATTACTAAAGAATTTTTTAAAAAAACACAGAACTTTTGAAAACAATTCTTAATGTAAATAATGAAAACACCCAACCAACTCGAAGAGACTTCCAAGAATATTACCATTTACTGACATACCATTCCTTGACCATCGAGATAACTCATACAATTTGACTAACTCCCTTTCTATATCACATTCCTGAAAAAATCACTGAAGTCCCAAAAACGATCAATACCAGACATCCCATGGAATCATGAGGATAATAATGAGTAAGATATCACGACACTATTCCTTAACATACCCCTCAAGTCATGAAAAGATGTCACCATCTACCTAGAAATATCTATGTAACATGGAGAACACTAAATGCAAGGTCATCTATATGCAGATCTGATCTTATATCATATTTTCAAGAACCAACCCAAGTCAACCCTGAACCAATCACCTTTTCTGATATGTGGCATGTTCTGAAGGGTGTTACCGATCCCCATAGACTAGAAACTAGTGATAGTCATCAAAATATAACACAAAAGGGAATGATTTTTCCAAATAAAATAAAATAAGTAAACAAAAAATATACACTAGCAATCTATATATATATATATGTACTAAACATATTTTATACATAAAACTGAATGGTTCAATGAGGAAACAAATAAACCCACGGAACAAGAGGACTACACTAAATCACTATGACCCCGTTGGTCACTCTCCAACACAACAATCACTCATCACCCAAGGTGATCGAACTCAAGTCGATCCAGTTGAAGGGGTGAAAATAGAAATGAACATTATTTATGAGAATTAAAACACAGTAGGATAGCCAAATTATCTATTCCCAGTTCATTTTTTAAAATATAAACAAAACAGAAATTTCATGTTTGACCTAAAATTTATGAAAGTGTTCTTATCAATATATTTAACATAATAACATTGTAAACCATATTTACCTTATTCATTTCAATAAATCATTCTCATTCATTTATTATGACATTCTAATTTAAAAAATTGAACTGATGATTTCATTATCAAATATAAAAAAGTAGGGTAAACACATTTCTTTAAAAATACTTTTCTTGATACTTTTTCAAACCAAAACATCACATCCAAGATAACACTATAGAAAATGTAACCATGATTATCATGTTACAAGGGAAATGTAATTATGAATACAATTATCACACTCATCATAATAAGAAACTAATATCCAATTGACATATGTTAACCCAAGAGATCAAGAATAATAAATAACATAGTAATACATGTGACACGTCCTCAGAATCATGCCAAAAAGAATTTAGATCAATGAAACTTAAATACTTATGACCACATTAACATAGGATAGTCAACGAGGAATTCCCATAACATTCAACCCCATATATCAAACAAAAATGTGAAACCAATAAGGGTGTAATCAAAAAAATGTAGAAATAACTCTCTGAAAATTATCTCTATATGAATTTTTTCCATGTCTCATAAATAAAAGAGTTGAGCCAACGGTTTCTAACAAACTATCAAATCATAGGCTTAAATAATAGTAACACAACAATATGCATTTCCCTAAGTCACCCTAATGATATATCACATACCATATGAACAATAGTAAACAAATAATCTCATCTATGGATTTCTGATAATTTATATGAATGATTTCATTGTGAAGAAATAATATCCATTATAAGTATAAAATTCATGATAAACATCCAAAAAAGATTATTATAATAATAATATTCAGCATTTTCAAAATGTTTCTGAACATGCCATTAAACATTTCAAAAAGCCAACATTTATCAATGGTAAAAAATATAATTTTTATAAAGTGGTGTAACCAAAAAATATTCCATTTAAAAATCATTTAAAAAATAATATTAAAACACTCACACTACAGTTTAAAGGAAACCCATTTCTTATAAATGTGCTAAACAGGCCATTGAATGGAAAAACTTGCCAAAATACCCTAAAATCCATTACTTATTTCATTATTAAACCCACAACCACTTGGGAATAAAATAAAATGATCCCAAGAAATAATTTAACATAATACTAAAATATTCAAAGAACTAGAACATGTTTTGTACCTAAAAAATAATAACAAATGAAAACTGTGCATTTAATCGATCACGTGGAGTGCGTTTTTTAACAAAAAAAATCATTTATCATAAACCAAGGCTAGAAAACTAATCTATTAAAACCAATTAATTATACGAGGATCATACATCAATATTTAAAAATCAAATAATGTGAAAAATCATGAATCTAACTATTCGTAAATTAAATAAAAAGTGCATGAGAAAACATACCTATAATCCAAGGTGCTATAACAACATACCACTGAGAACACTCTATCAGAGTTTAAAAACCCTATATCGAGAATGATAGATCAATAATGAGAAAATCCCCACATAATTGATGGGATTCTAAAACCCTATGTTAATAGAACCTTAGGTATCAAATAACTAAGAAGAAAAGAGATGAGAAGGAAGAGGAACTTATGTAGAGGTGTTAACTATCAGAGGTCCAACCGGACAGGACAAATTCCAATTAAAATCACCCTAAAAATTGGTGGGAGGCATGAGGATTAGTAGATTTCCTCTTATAGTCAAACAAGCCACATGGGGGAGTAGGTGAGTGATTTGGGTTAAAAAATTAAAAGTGGGAAACTTGGAAATCCAAAAAAAATCGTTCTTGGAATGTTGAGGTTAGGTTGCATGGTTTCCCAATCCATGCTCCAATCATGTGGCAGTTACATCCAAATAAAGTATCGACTACACATTTAACAGGGATCAATTTCATGGTCGTACACTAAATATTATGTATGTTATGTACATATTTTATGATATCCTAGGTTTAGTTACATAGTTTATTATATCATGCGCCAAACGTGAAAAGGGTACTACCAAACCAACTATTGCAGTATTAATCCAAAAACTCCCAAATGGATAAAGGTCCAAACACAAGACAAAAACTAAAAAATGGTACAATTCTAAACTAAACACCTGGAACATGAGATAAAGTGTATCATTCCCACCGAACTAAATAATAATACAAAAATGAAAACAATGTGTGATAAATTAGGTTACTAGATTTCTAAAAAATATCTTAAAATTGAACCCACATATAAAATAAAGTATATTTTTATTGGAAGATACCAAAACATGTGAATTCCTTCCTCATATATTATCATGAATCATGGTAATATTATGATTTTCTTGAAAACCGTATTGAAAAAATATATTATTCGGCATTAATTACATAAAGAATATATTATTCGATATCATCCTTAAACTCAAAAATTATATATAATCCATCCATGATTGAATAAAAAAATTATCCAGAAATCATTAATCTCTTTTAAGATAATCATTAATATATAATTTAATTTATTCTTATCAAAACTCTCTTTATCAAAAATATACATCATTCTCTCGAAATTGGGATTATATTATGGTTTAAAAGTATTAAAAATATGTATTATTTATAATAAAACATCACCATTAATTAATATTTATTGGTCATCAACATCAGTCAACATATTCTATGAAGTCATAAATAATTTTTTTTATAAATCTGTATATATTTCATAATTTATGAATCTCAAAATAGAAATACATAAATAATACCACTTACATCTCATATTATTAACTAATATTCATGATATTATTCCACAATACCAGATTCCATTCATATACCATTCATAGTATCATCATTTCTAATAAAATGACCAACAGTAGTACAAGAGTACTAATTTTATTCATGAGAATTCCATTTAGAAAATTTATCCACATAATCTCCAACTCCATACACAAAAAATAGTAGAGAGTGCGTGGGGAATTAGTGTAATCCATCTTCATCTATATTTTAATTACAGTTACTTTAATCACATTTTTTACATTCTCATGAATTATAAATTATGGTTAAACAATTAAATATACCCCTAGTTCTATTTAGACAATGTTTGTGATGTTTTTTAACCTTTCTGGAATATGAGAAACTAAATACTCTTTCCTACATGGTCTATGTCACTAAATTTCTTGGTGAACTATATCAGTATATACTTTTGAGTACACTTTAGTTGCTTTAGTTGAACATTGTTTATCTAGTTCAATAATGACTGAATAGGATTAATATCATTCACTTCAGTCATCATCACATTTGAATCCTCATCATGAAATTATTCATCTAATTGAATGTTTAACATGTTTCTTCTAGTTTCCACCATTTACCTAAACCAAGAATCATAGTCAGAGAGACACTAATAATAGTGGAAACCATATTATTAGGAAAATTAAATTATCGGATTTATATATCAAAACACCTACATTTTAATATATAAAAACCATGGTTCATCCTAGGTTATTAATAAACATCATATATTTAAATATTTCCTGATGGTTCATAGTTATTTTGTAAATTTTCAATACATATCCCTTCTTAGTTCTAAACTAGGTGCCTAAAAATGACTATTTTCAGGCATTGGTTTCCAATCATGCCAATTTCAATATGATTCGTTAGCATCAATACACTAATGTACATCTAGGATCAAGAAGCATTGACTTGTAGTATCTAGACATGGATGTAATATTTCAAAAACCAATCTCTTAATCATTTACAATTTTTTTTGACATTTTCATAAAACTTTTATCATCCTTATACATATACTTAGATAAGTCCCATGAAACTTATTTTGAAATAGACATAGGGATATAGATAAGGTTTTATCATTCGTGTTTTAAATGTTAATTAATCCATTACTATGATACCAACTATAGGTACCCGTGATTCTCCAACGTTTATATTACATCTTTTCATAACATTAAAAAAATATAGTATGAAATCATTATCATACATTTTGAAAATCATACCTTTCATATCAGAGATCATATACATGAGAAATGAATAAAATAGTTGAAGTTAATAAGACATGAATAACAATATTTTCAAATAATAGGATACATTAGAGCATTAAATTGGCACAATACAAGGATTTTTGGTATTCAAATAATCTTAGAACATTATAAACATGTATAAATAAAAATATTACCACTCATTTAGTTATGGAATGTAAATTAGGTTGTCACATTGTAACACCCATATGAATTTTATGAAATATTGTATTTAAGTAATTTTTACTCATTTGTAACATGATTTTAACTTAATCCGGAGTTTAAATGAACTGAATGACTCCCTAATTATAAATTACCATTATATACTAGTCATTAGGATAATGAGGACAATGATAGTTAACTTCTCAAAATTCATTGTGATTTCATTGGTTGTCATTGAAAAATATAAATTAATTTCTTTATTTTGGTATGAATTGTTTTTGGTAAAGAAATTAATGAGATATATTTTCTTTAAATTTAATAAAATAATTATTATTTTTGTAGAATGGATATTCTAATCATAAGGCATGATTAAAAACTATTTGTTGTTTAAAAAACTCTTACTTTTTTAAAATGGTAATCATAAGCCATTGAATGGATAACCCATCTTAAATTAAGATTCTAACACATTAAGAAAACATTTATGACAACCTAAACTTGTTATTTTAATTAGGGATATAAATATTTACCTTTTTTGAATTTATGATATTTGTTTGACCATATTTATGTTTTGAGAAATAGTAAAAACATAATAAATTTTATTTGAAAATGATTTTTTCAATGAGATAATTTATATGGATAAATTACAATATTGAATGGTTTTAAATAAATCAAAGAAAATATTTTTATTATTTAATATAATATAGGTCATTATCTTTAATTTAACATTTAATTCATAAGTGAAATAATTTAATTCATTGCAATTTAATATCTTTTTAAAACTTGTTCTATCATTCAGACAACATGATCAATTTTAAATTAATTATACAACATATTTGTTTTGTATTTTAAAAAATAGACTACATATATTGAACTAGTAGGCATAATAAATGATAATATGATACTTTTATTTTTTTGGGAACTATCAATAGTAACATTGGTAATTATTTTTATTACTATAGATGAAGCTAAATCAGATAATTTGTGGTAAAAATAATATATAATATTATCATAAGACCATTAAAAAAATTATTGAATGAAATTAGTATACTCTTAACATCTATTTTTCTAACTAGAATCAATTAATGGCCACTTACCCATGAATATGACATGAATATAATAAAAACTAATGAATGTGACAATATCTCACAATATAATTCTATATATGTATATTAATTTTTATATATAGATAACTAGGAGATAATATCAACTACAGATACAATATTGAAATTTCATTAATTTACAACATCCTAGTAATTTATTTATAATTTTTATAATTTAAATTATTACCATTAAGGATTAAAGAATAGTGACACATAAATAATTTTATAAAAAGAATTATCAAATAAATATTTTTTAAAATATTTGATTAAATATAATTCTATTTAATTAATAATATCAATGAATTATATATGTTATTTTTAGATTATTTGATTATAATTTTTCTTGTTTCAAAGATATATTCTGTGGGTATTTTATTTAAAATCAAAAAAATGTACAGTATAAAAAATTAACAATATTGATATTTTTTAAAAAACAACATTTTATTAAATTATTCAAAATTATTAAAAAAAATTCATAATTACAAATTGATAATTATACGGTATAAAATATTATAAAATATAAATTTATTATCAATTAACACTATATAAGAAAATATTTATAACCATTAAATATTTATAATGTTATTACCATAATTAAAATTAAATAGAATAACTAAGAGTGAATTAAAAACATATGGTATAAATTGAAAAAATTACCTGTCCAAAATTTATGGGTTGATGATATTACAACACCATCTCTTACAATCATCATTTTTATGACAATTTGTATTTTTTTGGGTAGGGTATGTTTTTATAATATATTATTATTTGTAGAGTTTCCATAGGTTCCCCTCACTTCAATTATAAAAGGGAACCTCCTCCCTCATCCTTTCACTTCAATTTAAGCCCATAAATCCACATAAATTTTCATTATAAACACAACTATTTTCATTCTAAATGTTATGGTCATATTCAATGACCAAATCTAATACTCTAATAAGAGATTTAGAGGAAGCACATAGAGGAAGAGGTAATCTCTTCTACGGATTCTTTATAATTTATTTCCTTTTGTAAAACCTCTTAATTAGTTTTTTAATTATAATGTAATAACATAAGTATCACTAATATATTTATATGTTATTATAAATAAAAAAACTATATTTTAGATTTCATCCATCCAACCAAAAATGAAATCATTTTTTGTGGGTACATTTGACTTACCATCTCCAAACAGTGGTGTAATCTATTTTTCCAACACCACCATACATGGATGTGTATAATTATGTATATAATAACTATATATGAATTTTATAACATGATAATTATTCTTTAATATAATACACCATACACTTTAATACCATTAATTTTTTGGGTAATGATATCATCGATCATTCGTACATACGGCTAACCGTCTCCACAATGAGATGAGATTCATTCTACATGATCATCATTAAACCATAATTATATAAATTAATTGAATGAATAAATAAGATATATATTATATTAATATCATTTTTAAATGATATAACTATAACCTAAAAATAGTAATAAGAACATATCCAACAAAACATGCATAAGTACATAAAAAAGTTATATTAGAATAAGAAGTAACAATGAAATGTTACTAACAAACAGAAGAAATTATTATCACTAATGTTATCATAAAAATAATTTTAGTTTTTAGTAAAAAAATAAAATTATTTACATCATTATACAGTGTTTAAGGACACATATGTATCATATTGGACCTTTGTTATGGGAAAACTTTGCAAATCTTGTTTTTTATCTGAGATTGATTATTCGTAGTTATTTACTTTGGTATATTTATCATCCACGTCCAAGATTCCTAAATATATTTTTCAAAATATTATTTATATCTATATATACATTTTCCAACTATGGAATTTTTACTAAATGGTATGAATTTTATCTATTAACTTTTTTGTTATGAGGTATTTTTTGAATTTTGTAGCAAAAGTACGAGATGAATTATTTTTCACCTTTTACAATGAGAACATATTTTTATGCTTTTTTAATTAATTCTTTCCTTGAAACTTCCCCTACCATCATACAAGGTTATTTTCACATAATATGATTTATTCGAAAATTAATTGGCATTTTGATTAAGGGAATCATTTTTTATGAAAAAAAGTTATTTTCCTCATGAATTAATTTCATTTGTGTTCTAAAATAATAATCCTTCTAATATTAGAATCCTAAAATGGGGTTATATTTAAAATTAAATTATTACTATTATTTTGTATTGTTTATCATGGAATGATATTTAGGAAATCCAATAGTTTTATATCAATTATGATGGAATGATGTTTAAGAAAACAACATTACTTCATGGGTAATGGTATGGTGAATGTTTTCATGTTTTTGTGGCACATAGAAGAATGTGTTTATTATGAGAATTCTGGGACATATATTTTCATCCAATGAATTGGGTAATGATTTATATCTCATTAGACAGACATGAGTATAATGACAAGTAAATCCAGTTCAGTAATAAATGGTTAAAATGAGGAGTGAACTCGGTACTATAATGGAATTTTTCTTCTATAATGGCCATGCCAATGATCCTTGACTAATTTGAAATTATATTCAATGATTTTTATTTTATATCAAAAAATTTCATGCCTTATGTTCAGGATGTTGGGAATATATTTCTATTAAATTATTTATCCCATGACATGATATTATGATATTTTATATACAGTATATGATTTTCATATGTTATGTACTTACTTTTATGATAAGATTGATATTTCCATTGTTTTCCCTTAATGAGCATTTCAGCACACCCTTTCCTATGTTTTTTCCTCAGGTCCTGTAGAATGGTATTATATCAAAAAATGAGTCTAATTATGGGGAAATAAAGAAGAGAAAATGTGGATGTTTAATAAAATAGTTTTTTATGTTTCCCAGTTTCTAATGACATTAAACCTATACGATCTTGGCAAGGTTTTTGTTATGTTATTTAAAAAATATTCCAAAATTAGGAAGTAATATTAATTATGATTGAATAATGTTTTGGTAACTCATTTTTTTTTCATGGGTTATTATATGGGGAATTTTTTTAGGTTTTTGAGGCACACATCAAAACAGTTTTATCATGATATGAATGATAATTATAACCCCCTCTAATTAATTGAGTTATCATTTATATCTAACAACATAGACATGACTATAAGGGCATGTAAATCATGTTCAGTAATTGAGGGCTAGAACAAGCGATGAACTATGTTGAGTAATAGACAGTGTCCACTATGATGACCTGGACAATGCCCCTTGACTAATGTGAAATGATTTTATTTTATTATTGGTGTATGTCATGAAATTTTGTTTCTAAAATTATGACTATTGGGATTACATTTCACTTATATGTTATATCTCATGACATGATTTTATGATCTTTTTTATGCCAGATGTGATTTTTATTTGTTATGTTATTATTATTATGATATGATTTATATATCCCTTGATTACCCATTCTGAGAACTTTATCTCACCTTTTCATATGTTTCTTTTACCAAGGTTATGAAAAATGGTATTATGAAAGATATGTCCAAATGGTATATATTTATGAAGAAATAAGCTAGAGACATTGTGGATGTCTTACGAACTAGTTGTTTATGTTTCCCAGTTTCTAAAGATACTTGACAATTACGTTACTCGAATTGTTTTTTATTTTATGTAATAAATATACATTAATTATTAATTAATATACATTTGTAAAGTATGGGTCATTATCTGTATAAAAATAAGAACATGAAACTAGGTCCACAAATATAGTTATTGACATTGAAGACCCATCCCCACATAATATTAATAACATCTAATCAGGTTCATTTAGAACATTGTTAACATTTAATAATGCTCACACATAATGTCATGGACATTAAATAAAGGTCTATACACATCAATCATAATAGTCAAGGTACCCTAACAAAATATAAATGTGGAAAATGTCCCATAATAAACAAATTCCAATATATTTTCTAGTCAAATCTATATCATGAAAAATAAATGTATACCCAATGTATTGGAATAAGATATAGGACCAACAAATTAGAAAATGAAAACTATGTTTATATATCCCACAAGATCATAAAAATTAATCATATCTTAAGCCCTGAAATTAAATGTCTATCAAAAACAATTATACATATCATAACTTGTTGAAAATAGATAGGTTACATAATCCATTAATCATTGAATCGCTTATAAAAGGAGGATTGTTTTATAAGAACATTATATTGGTTTAACTCACGGAATAGAAATGAGTTTCATAATAAAAATTATCATAAAAATTAGTCATTCCGAGTAACAATAGGAATTAAATCCTTGAATCATTTCCTAAATTAAGAATATGCAACATCAATAGAGGGAATAAAAAATTAAAAATTATTTTGAATGACCATTGAACAAATATCATGAGGAATGTATCCATTAAAAGTTTAAATATTACTTTTACTACAAATTCCATACTTTAAATCATATTTCTTTTGAAAATGACAATTCATTAATATATTAGGTGATTTGAAAATAATTTTAAACACCTTTTTATACTAATCCATTTTGTGAATAATTTTAATTTAAAATACCATGTGATACTTATAAAGGAATATTTGAAAATACATTATCACACTTTTGACAATAGAAAAAAAAATTAAAATCATTTTCCCTGAAAATTATAATAAATTTTCATTTATATATATGTTTGAAAAATATTTTAATTTTTTTTAAAACATGTTACTGAACGATGTGAATAATAATATTTTATTTCTACAAAAAAATCCTTCATAATTATATTAGGTACCATTGAGTGGTAAGTGGTACCATTAAATTATGAATTCATGATTTTATTGTGAATAATGAAATTAATGTGAATTATTCTGAGGTTGATAGTTATATTTCAACATTTGATACTTAATCATTAATAATCCTAATAAATGATTAGATTCTTACATAATATATTTATCAATTTTGTAATATTGAATCACAATCCCCCTAGAGTAATAACATAAAATGGTACTCAAAATACCATTAGGATTATAAATTCGTGATTTTACATGTCAATTGGGATATACATATATATATATATATATATAATAAAATAATATAGGTGCAAAAAACTACATATGTTTCAATGAAGTCATCATTGGAAAATAATCCATTACTGATTAACTTTTTAACTGTAAACCCAATGATATATAGATTCTCAAATGAATATATAAAGTCCAATAATTTGTGTAAAACACTTGATAAAACACATTAATTGGATGTATATACCCCATATAGAATAAATAGGTGATAAATAAAGAATGCCTACCAGAGAAAATAAACATGAGGTGAGAATACCTTACCAGACGTCCTGACACTCGTTGTACTTGCTAAAACCTCTTGAATAAATTAAAAATTTATCACACTTCAATATATGAGCATATAAATATTTATCATATAATAAAATATTTTTTTCCTTTTATTGCACTTTTATTAATAATTCTTTAGTAATATAATAGTTTTGGAAATAATAGATTTTCTTATTATTAATGGTTTTTATAAATATGATTATAATAACTAAATCATGATTTTATAATATATATAATTATAAAAATTTATAAATATCATATATATTAAGAATACATTTTAGTATGGTAATCCCTAAAATTTAGTGATAAAAAATGTAATACAACATTTATATAGACGGTAGGTCATACATATTAATGAATACCATTTATATTTACATATTTTATTGAAATAAAGGAATATAAATGTTATATATATTATCATTACCATATAATTTGTATCCCTCATATAGTACATTTTTTAATCAAAACCATTCATAATACATTTCATGTAAATAATGATCGAATCAATTCACTTCATGAGGTGGTAGCCCTCTGTAAACTTGGACGGTGTTATCATATTCCCAAAAAATATAAATCATGTTGTTATATGTTTTATAATAATTAAATAGGCATAAATACAGCATAAATATCATATTTTTAATATATATTTATTATTTTTATCGTTATACCAATCCTCTAATGGTGGAAATGGAAAATTAAATGACAACTGCTTGTGTGGTGGTTGCATCCGCACACATGAATGTTTATTTAATAACCCATTTAGTGGATGTGTGTGTGGTTATATATAATAGAATTAACATAAAAAATATAAATATGTTTTATATATTTATGATAATATATAATAATTATGGAAAAATTATTTGATGGATTTGGGGATAAAATAAAACAGAAATGTTCATTGTTGAACAATAACTCTTATTCAGTTTACCTATTTAATTTGCACAAAATGACAAACTATTTAAGAATATTTCAAAAATCTAGGCTTTTAGGAGAAGTTCATGGAATTGGATAAACTATTCATTTAGTTCTTGTTAAATATAAATCGATTGATAGGTGTGATGATAGGGGATGAGTGAGTTCCATGTAGTGGTTGAGGAAGAGTTTCATTCATGTAAATACACAGAAGTAATTACTATTCACGGGAATCCTTTAACTATTTCGGATAAAAATTTATTAATAATGGGTGGTCTACAAACAACACCACCACAAAAAAAATAAATAAATTTTGAAAATATAAATTATTAACTTCTATGTTTCCATATTTTTACCATTTTTAATTTTCATTAAGGTAAATAATTCTCTAATATAGGCAATTTATCCATTTAAACATGAATTAATTATAAATTATTAAAATATTGGAACCCAATGATGTGTAAATTTTATATAAAATTTATTAAAAAACACATATGTGTTGTAAATTAAATTTAATAGATTTGTAAGTGACTCTCTAGAACACTATTTTTACCCAAACAGAGATAGTAATGTATTAACTATTTAGGGGTCTTTATTTTCATTATAAATGATTAATTGGCCCATGAAAATAAAAAGTACTATATTTATTAACATATCAAAAAATTTAATCCGGAGAGAAGTTTTTTATTAATTTTAATACATTTATCCAAATAACAATTATAATAAACAACATTAATGATATTTTTGATAATATTTATTTATTTTGAATATAATGATATCACAAAATATTTGAATTTTAATATATTATTTTTTCACATATCTAACATCATATATTGATATAAAATTAAGAGAATGATTCATTACATTTACTTCACTATTAATATTTTTAGCATCAATGATTTTAATTAATTATTAACTAAATAATTCATCTATTATAATTTTTTAATAATTTAGAGTAATTATTTAATATCTAAAAAATGAAAATAAATACTCCTAATATAAAACTAATATACCAATAAATATAATATCAATATCTGAACATGTTATGTTTTTCCCTTTCCAAATATTTATAAATTTTATTGATAAATAAATTACATTTTTAATTATTTTCATTACATAAGTAATTATATATGTCACTTTCATGAAATAGTATCCCAATAACAAGACAGAAACATAATATTGTTGTAAGGATTCAAAGAGTCTAATAAAATGTGAATTGTAAAATTTCTTAAGCCACTTAATGACTTTTATTTTTTTATTAACCACTATGTAAAGCTGTTTTTTCACTTTACTCACTTTATTAAATTTTATATAATTTCACTATTCACATTGGTAAAAAATTAACATAGAAATTTTAAAAAAGAAAAATTTTGATGACCCTAAAATTCTAAACCATTTCTAGAAATCAATTTTTTAAAAGGGTCAGAATATAATTTTAAATTAATCTCACATACCTAATAAGAATCAATGTTTTTAAAGAAAAGATGTTCAAAAGTATACAATGTTTTCATATAAAAACTTATTAAAATTAACGAAATTAGATAAATAGATATATAATTGATATAAATTTATATTAAATTAAATTTAAAATAAAATGTATCTGTATAAAATTTTTAAACGATAATGAAATTTAAATTTAAAATTTGGTATTTTTCAATATTCATCGATAATTGAATTATTTTTTTAAATTCCAAATAGTTCCCCAATACTTATATTTATATTATGATTTAAAAAATTATTATTATTTTTTAAAAATAATATTATAAATGATTAAAAATTTAATTATAATATTGACTGAAATTATAAATAAAAATAAATTATAGTATTTTGAAATATATATAGTCCTTACTAAAAATTATATATTTTATCATCAACATGTATTATTTTATAAAAACAATTATTATTAATATTTGAAAATTATTTATTTCTATTTATTTGACTAATTTTAGTGGATATGATATAATTGTCACATTTAAATAACTACATAAATAGTATTTGATTGTTTTATTGAATCTCAGTGTTGCGTCTAATGAAAACTAAACTAGCATAGTTTATTGAGAAAGCATAACATGGTGTTGTCTGTAATGATACTCAAAATCTATGTGTGTTTAAGCCATTCTGAACATAGTGTTTCATGTTGAGTATTATATCAAAAATAATTAAATAATTTTTAAAAAATAATTCACAGAATCATGGGAGTTACACCCTATCTACTCAACCTGAACATATTGATGCACTAAATACCATCCAATGAATGTATCATATGGGTGCTCCACTCAATATATTAGAGACTTATCCTCTACCTATTTCATGAAATAATATTTCTGAATAGTACCTAATGTGTACATACATTGGGTGAGTAATCAACATAGTAGTAAATCCCAATTTGGATTCCCAATTCATGCAATTGGGACAAGAAGGAGTTTTCACACAGTTCTAAATATAAAAAAAATTAAAAATTAAAATAAATTTAAAATAAATTTACCAATTTAAATAATATAAATTGAAATATATGAAATATTGTATTCCATCAATTTACATAGAAAACACATTCCATTTTAACACACACACACAAACATTCATATAACTAGGAGAATTATAAACTCACTAGTAGTATCTTGTCCTACTAGTCATCTTTTTACAAGGAAATGAATATATGGTTCCCTTATAATGCCCCAATCCCTTATATAAAACCATAATTTGTCTTCAAATATAGTTTGAAATCAAATAGTTCCATTTAATTCTATGACCACAGACACATTCAATAGTTAAAAATAAACTGATATTCTTAACCATTTCTATAATCATATTTCATGGGTTAAAATAAAACCACAGTTTATCAAAAAGGATTATTTCCAAAAAAATAATTCAATATCATGAATTTACAATTCTTAAAAAAGGGTTTTCAATAAGGAAAATATTCTAAAGATTTCATTGAAATTTATAGAAAATAATATAAGAAATATATATTCAATATTGTTCAAGAACATAAAAATTAAAGTTATAATCAACTTAACACATACAAGTATTTATTTTTTAGAATTATACAATGATATAAAAATATATTATTTTAACCACATTTCCTATTGTATATTTGCTAAAATTAGAATTTTTATTAACAATAATCTCTTAAAAATTCCTAGAGAGATCCCTAGATTTGAGAGGAATAAAAAATATAACTGATGAGGATTTAAATTATTGGAAATGATTAGATTATTTTTTATCTAACCAAATTTATGATGTTATAGAAATATTCACAGTGTTAATGTATTAAATGTAACATATCTAAAAATTCACAAATCCATATCATTAAATTCTAAAAAATATGTCATGTTGTGAATATAATTTCACAAAATGAATATCATAAGGCATAAACATGATGAATCATTAAAAACAACCATTCATGTATTGAAAGAAAGTCTATGTTTCTTTTTATAAATAATTCACATCATGAATAACCATTCTTGTAATTAATAAAAAGTTGTAGACATAGTCAATATTTTTACACAATTTTTAATTAGAAAACCTCGTAAAACTTAATCCAAGCACTCCTGTAACACCCCGAGCTTTCACGATAGGCTTCTCTTTCAATAATGAAATAGCTTGCATTGTACGCATGTTTGAGGTTCTAACACACCACGACCAATAAAAGTAGCAGTTATGAATAGTAATACACACTTTTTGAAATTATATAAATTTTATATTTCAAAATGGACTTCATTTTTGTATTCATAATATCGAAATTACCCTATGTTTATTTTTTTGTAATTTTCTAAGAACTTCTACTTTTTTATGAATAGTGAAAAATACTAAAAACAACTTTTTTAATCAAAATAATTTATAGAGATAAATTATACTATTGAGTGGGTTTAAAGTGTAATTAGAATATATTTTTACCATTTTATCCAATGGTGGTCATTAGAAATGATTTCACTTTGAAATTGGACATAAACAATTGTCAATCTTTTGATATATATTGTTTCTTAAAAACACGCTATTTGTTGCGACATCGGGAATTAATTATAAAATTAATTAATGAAACTTATATGTTTTGAATTAGGTAAAATATACATCATTTTTGAATTAGGAATATCGATTATAGATTCGGGTGAAATTTTGGCATTGTTCTAAAAAACGTCAATTTTTTTTGAATAGTGAAACCACTAAGTTTTTTTAAAAAAAAGTTGGGGCTGAAGCCTCATTTTTATTAATAAACCAATTAAAAGACCTCTTTTAACTGGGTAGATGGAGACCCATTACATAGCCCGAAGTCCTAGTGGTCTTGTTGCACATCACATAGCCCGTAGGCCCAAATTTTTGGCCAAATTCCTATTCTATGAATAGTAACCCAGCTTCTACAGTACCCGCACAGTACCTTCGCTGCAACAGTGCCCTACCGCCGCTATAGTACCTGCTGATCAACAGTACCGCCGCTGCTACAGTACCCGCTACAGTAACCTGCACCCAATGGGTTTTGAACCCCCATTTTTCATGTAGTATTACGGGGTGCTTGCCACTAAGCCAAACCCCAACTACAATAGTGAAACCACTAAGTGGTAGTTAGAAAACTATTTTTTCGTTTAAATGAAACATTACCACTTTTGTGATTTGATTTTCAAAAATACTACATACATGGTTTTCATTAAGAAGTAAAATGTGGTTCAATGGGATTAAAATAATTTTTGGTGAATAGTAACTTTTATGTTTAATTAATCGCGATTAAAGGTAATTAGTGAAATTTTAGGTAAAAATGATATTATAAAAATATTAAAATACCATTACACTTGTCCTACCCCTATTGTATGAGTCATGGCCGACCAATACAATCCATGGGTCAACTTGGGAACCCCATGGAGCCACTTTGGTAGGAAAATGACATTAAAAACTTTTTATTTAATGTTAAAATAAAAATGTCACAAAAATGGGTTATTTTACTAAAACAATTTTTAAATGGGGTTATACAAGTCATATGATTGACTATGAATATTAATTATAAAGATAAAAAGATTTACTACATCATGATATTTTTTTATAATTTTTAGACATTAAATAAATTAAATTATTTATGACACCATGATGATGCAGCGATTACATCATTACTTAACGATTTAAATAAAATGAAAAGATAATGTAAATTCAAAGACTTACACTTGTCAAAAACCTATTTTATGGGGATATTTCGAACCCTTATCACCTTATACTTGAAATATATTATTGTGGGACATCTAAAATCCGAAACTTATCTCATAATAATGTAGCATTTCCTTACTTTCCAAGAGTGCCCCTCCTCTCCTCTTATAAAAGGCCCCCACCTCTACCACCTTATTCACACCATCAATCCATTTTTCTTGGCCAAACTCTATCCAAATAATCTCTAAAATTCCCTCTCTTGCTCCTAGAAGCCTCACATTGGGTAGAAGTCTTCCCAAGGAAGCCATTTAGCTCAAATCAAAAAGAGTTACCCGTTTTAAATGTAGTGTTTTCTCTTGTGTTCTAATGTTTTATTTTGCTTCTCCAACCCCCTAAATTCTTTTTATTAATTTCTTTTGTAACAACACCAGTATCCTAATTATACTAGGATGTTTTTATAAGAAGTATTCGAGCTACACTTACACACACGTACATCTAATGGTTAATGAACATACTATTTCTGTGGATGGCGAATTTCTGCCTCACGAAACGATGATTATTCAACACTCATATAACACCTTTAAAGGTGGCCATTAAGATGTCACTATATTTATATATGATATATAATATGTTTATGTTTTACTTAAGCTTCTGTATTTTTCATTTCTGGCATACCTTTATGGTTTCCATTATTGGTAAACGCGATAATTTCATTTTAGGAAGTGCGGACTATCACCCCCTCAAAGTGATTTGAATTGTTAATGACATATGTGGGATTTATAAAGGATGAATTAAATGATATTATATATGATATTATACTAGAATTATAATGTACCATTATATCATTATTATTTTATTCCATTAAATATGAAATAGAAATGTATGTAGTGTTCATGCGTACGTACGGCTTACCGTCTCCATGAACGGTGCATTTCATTTCTTTCCTCTAAATAGTACATAATATTATTAATGAATGTATATACTGGATATATATGATATATATGATATCTAAATCATGAATATAATTTGGGATATAATGGATATTTCACCACATGACCAAATTGTAATTAAAAGAAGTTTATTTTTGACTCAACTACCAATGATCGACAAAATGACCATTATTAACATAACAATTACATAATGTTAATAACACGGTAATAAGTGATATAAAAGGAATAATGAACATTAAAATATTCTTATGTAAATAGAAATTAAATCTAGTTTATTATTCAGGAGGTTAAAGAATGATCGAGTCAAGTCGGACATGAGGTAAGGGAACTTCTTAACCCAATTTCCATTCTTTGGGTTAATCTCCTACTTTCAAATTATGTCATGACATTATTATGTCCTATCATGTCTTTTTTATTACTTTAATTATGTATACTTATAGTAAATACACATAATAGATCTATTTTATTTTAAAATGATCTTTGTAAGGATTTCGTCTCAATATTCTTTCATTGAGGCATATTTGGTTTTATACACAACTTTCATTTATACGGTGTATAAACCCCTTTGACTTTTACTCAAAAGGAATATTTTTATATGAAGCGTTTTTACTAAACAAAAAAAGTAATGTTTTTTCTTACGTATGCGGTGAAAAAGACTTCTCTTCTGCCGTGACTATTATTTGAGTTTCGGTTTCCTCTATAAGATATAACTTTTTTTAAAAGAAAAATAAATACCATGTTTTAATTTTCTTTTATATTGGTATTGAAAATGGTTTTGAAAAAGTTTTTATTATATCAATGTGTTGTATTGATATCTTGTGATTGATGTGTGGAAATATTATGCATCCTTTATGCATGTTTTATGTGATACAATTATGTTACGGTTTATGATATGTTTAAACCAGTTCATATGAGGAATGAATTGGACTTAATAAGTGACGGGTGGATCCCGCTATAGCGCATTGA
Source organism: Viscum album (assembly GCA_963277665.1). NCBI lineage: Eukaryota > Viridiplantae > Streptophyta > Magnoliopsida > Santalales > Viscaceae > Viscum > Viscum album. The sequence continues at coordinate 1,295,364,805 of OY728128.1, read as the reverse complement.
TGCATCACTAGGTCTCATGAGACAAACTAGTGTCTTGGCACGAGGACATGATAATATCTTATTTTTAGTATGGGCACAAGGCCTTGGCTACGTGGTTATGATAGACTGGCATTATGCATTCCATCATTATGAAAGTGGTTATTGATATTTCATGTGATTATTCGACTACTAGAATATCCATGTGATTAAGTAAATGGCATTATATAATTTTTTTTCCATATTATGATGAAGTTCAAGTTTAAAAAGGCTTTTGTTTTAGTTATACATTGCCTTAAATGATAATGTTTCTTTATGAATGCTTCTGTAATATTTTTGTCCTTCCTGAGCATCTAAGATCACCCCTTTCAATGTTTTAATATTTTCCAGGATGTGAAGAAGTATTTTATGAATGACCTACATGGATAGTCAGATGAGGATATGAGTGCGGACTATGGAGACTTTTTTATTGTAGTTTTTCACTTTATGATATAATGTAACATTTATGAATGTATCTAGTGTTTCCAAGGCTACTAAACTAATCGGCCTTTCGAGACTTGATCTTTTGTGATCATGCCAATGTTATGAAGTAATGCACTGAATCTAGGTAACTGGGGTTGGGGAGTTACAACTCCAAATGTAACATAATCAAAATAATAAAAGGATTCACCCCCATGTTATTATATAATTTCCTTTTTATCAAATGGATTCCTATAATAGACATTATTAAGAACTTGATTAATATGAATCAAGGGATGTTGATTTTTATAAAAGATAAGGAATAAGTAATATTTTATTAAATTACAAATATATAACAAGGATGTGAATCATAATATTTTCATGATATTTTTCTAATAATGATATCTAAATGGGAATGAGTATACATAAGTTACAATTATGCAATATATTAAAAACAATTTATGATGTGGATAAAAATATATTTGCAAATAATTAATTCAAATGATGAATCAGAATATATAGATTAAAAATTTGCATGAAACTTATCTTTAGAATATCACATTGATTTTATCCCTTCAATTACCAAGGTATTTCATATTAATCATAACAAATTGCAAATAATGCATCCAGATACAACATTTCCTCTCATGCTTGTTCTTTAATGGTTAGAATTTGGAAACATGAGTGCCTGATCACCATGACAACAAATTTTAGTGTATAAATTGTAATTCCTGATCTCAAGTCAATAGAATGATGCTGATCCAAATCATGGTAATGGATCTCAATAATTTATTTGGTGGATAAGATGGAATTTTAGGGTTATAACCTAGAATTTGGAAAAAGGACGTGTTTAATGATGATTGTGGATGAAAGTATAAGTTGATACTGACTATAACCTCATATTATAAAAGGAAATAATGGATTGATTTTGTAGGACATTATCCATAGAGTTATAGTGTAATCATATTGTTGATTTTATATGTTAATTGTTTATATGAATCCACGAGGTGATCAATCCCACATGGTTATTTAAAATTAATAATATTGGGTTTATTTGATTCCCATTTTTATGGTATCCAGTTAAGAACGATATATATTATGTTATTTGTAAACTATAAAGGAAAATTAAGTATGTCTTTCACTATCTCATTGTATTCTATCTCATTGGTGTTTTTTCCCTATTAACTAACACTATTGGTAAGTGATTGAGTGATTTTATCAGATTATTCTCAATGTGATATTAATCAAACCCATGAAAATCAATAACTGAATTAGTTAATTATATTAAATTACTATTTTTTCATGATCCACCAAACATGAAGATACTACACACTCATGATGGAATGGTCTCACATAATGGATGAAATTTTGTACATGAACTATAGAATAATAATTATCATCAGAGAAGATAACAACCACAAACATACCCATTTTCATTAAAGGAATATTTTAACAACAAGAAATCCACCTAGACAAAGGATGCCTAAAATGATGCAGGCCAAGGGCATTCCATCGAATTAATGATACACCTTCAAAAATTTTGAAACAACTATTTGAATAATTAATGACTTTAAGGGCTTGTTCAGCATTGGAGGTGAGATGATATGCTAATTTATTATCATCACACCAGGTGTGATTGACCTTTATACTATTATTGAGAAGAGGTCTGCATTTACAAATAGAATAAAATTTCAACTATGGGGTTTTTCTTTTTCCTTGCAGAGATCTTTTGATGTCCTTTGTTTCAGTCTCCACATGAGATAGATTAATGTTATTCTAAATGATAAATTTAATCCCAGTATGTAATGCATTTCCCTCAACTTGAATAATATTTCCATTTCCTACGTGAGCTTTGAAATCCAGTAAAACACTTCCTGTCTGGTAGCATACTACCCACCCACCCTTTGAAATAATCGTATTGCTAGAACCATCAATATTCAGTTGGAATCCGTTTCGGGAGGGCACTACCGCACCCAATTCCCCTTTAACCAGTTATTAGATGTTTGATCAATATGAGTAGAAACACGCAGTGAGCTAACAGATAGTGCTTTATTCCATTTTATTGATGAATGGAACCATATTGTCCAGCAACCTCTGAATCATTGCAATTATGGACCACCCAGAAGAAGGGAGACCCTCCTATCCCGCCCTGTTCCTCTCTTTCCATAAGAACCAAAAACCTACATTGAGAATAATGGATTGTGTGTTCCATTACATTCTTTCATTGTCCATCCCCTGGAACCATCTATCCAGGAATGGTTCCTGCAGATATTTTTATTAAGCGTACATCATAAACACATAGAATCAACTCCGGACAGCTTAAGCCCATTCCCCCCTCATAGAATATATTATTCACATACTTCTCGATTTTGTCCATACATCACTACATACAGGATGTGATGTGGATTCCCCTCTTATTGATGCTATCGTCACCCGGAATAACATGGCTTCAGATTCTGCAGTTGATTAAGGAGTACTTATTCGGGATAAAATTGCACCAAACCTCTTTAATCTATCTATCCCCATGAGACACATGATTATAAATCTTCTGATAGTCCATTGAATTGAAATTCCCCATAGAGTAAAGAGAAAAAATACATATATCTGGTTATGAATTGGTGATTATATGATAGAAGGACTCATTCTTCTAATCGTCCAGGGCCATCGAGATGAAGTTGGGATACCAACATGATTCTCTAAAAGTAACGGAATGGGTAGGAAACCTCGGGTACCCTATCACCTCACTAGCCCCATTTTAAATACCAAACATGTTGTGTCCCTCAACAAAAATCAATTGGGAATTCCAATGAATGGACGACATGATAGATCTGAGAAGAGACCAAAGAGGAGATATGTTCACATTCCAATTGGTTTACATAATTTCATGTTTTCATGACATCCTCTTACCCCACAGAGTCTTCCCTTCAATCATTTCCCATGCTAACTTTGCATGCATGATTCAAATGGTGGAAGATAAGCTTATCACATTGATTCCACCCTCCTATAATGTATTGGCCCTCTTATCCCATGATATCCAATGCCTATTTCCTATCAAATAAGCATCCCCGATAAAACCCACCATAATTATATTGATTGATCTAATTAACCATTTAGTTACATTCATGGAAACCATTTCATGCACTGAGATTTCCATTTTCACAATGTTATTGAGAGTAATGAGACCACCAAAAGACAGGCAGTGGTTCCTCCAATTGAGTACTTGAAACAAGATCTTACATACCACCTGATCAAGGTCCCTGATACGCTCTCTTCCTAGAGAAACCAGACTACCAATTTTTTCTAGAGGAAACCATCCACATTGAATACCCATCCTACTGTAAAGCTGCTCAGCTCTCCTGGTATCAAATCAGTTTTGGATGTAAAACATGCTTTTGACTTAATTGATAGCTTGGCCACTCCAATAGTAGTAATGCTCAAGATTTATATTGTCAGTAGATTGATCTCTACACTACATTCATAAATCTTATGGAATCATCATAAACAATTAGATGGGAGACCTAAAGAAGGCTATACTTCCTTCATAAGTGTAGGATATATCCATCATGTAACCCTATGTTTATATGATTATTGAGAACATACTGCACTAAATCAAAAAGAGTCAGTGAAATCTGATATCCTTGATACAGACCTCTTGTAGCCCTGAAAAACTCGTAGGATCTTCCCATGAAAGAAACTCAAAGGAAAAGAGACTTGAAGCATCGAAAGAGTGTGTCGTGTTACCACACTGAGAATTCCATGTGTATCATCACTCTATTTATAACAACCCATCCAAAACTATCATAATCCTTACTCATATCCAGTTTAAGGATAATATTCAACACATGAGACCTGGTCGAAATATCCATGATCATTTCCTAGGTGAGATCCATCATGCCATGAATAGATCTACATTTAATTAAGCAATGTTTCTCAAGCGATATAAATTGAGGATAAAAATCTAACAGTTCTTGATTGACGATTCATGTTAATATCATGTAGTGTATGTTACATATACTAACCAGCCTATAATGAGACAAAGTGGTGGTATCTTTGTTCTTTGGAATGAGTATCATGGACGTGGCAGAAGCCACCCGAGGCAGACCTTCTCCCCGAAAGAAACCGTAGATCACACTGATGATATCATCTTTAATCATATCACATGAGTCCCTATATAAAGATCCAATGAATTTATTTGGTCCTGGTTTACTCTTTGAATTAAACTTCATTATGGCATCAAAAATTTCTTCTTCCCCCGAAATGTGCCCCATGGATTCATTATCCTGTTCTATAACTATGATTGAGTGATCCCCTAGTAAAGCCACACCCCCTAATGGGTACTCCTATGAACTTGAAGATTTAGGCCCAACCAATATGTCATTGAAAACAATTATGTACCATCCCTCCTACTTCATCATTTTCCATAGTGAAATATCTGTGATCCAACTCAATATTTTGTTTAAAGGGCCGCCACCTCTCTTTTTTCCATGCATGAATGTAGGCAGAATTTTTGTCTCACTCTCTCAACCATTTCATCCAAGATTTCTCCCTAGACTTTTTCTCTCGAGCGAGGAGCATATTTCACAAATCATTCTTTTTATACATTAGTTCTGCAAAAACATTTTCCTCCCATTTCTCCTCCAAACTTTTCACCAGGCTCTCCACTACCCACTTCAGGTCCTTCATCGACTGGTCTGTTTAATGGAGTCTCCTTGGTCATTGATGAGGCCACTGTTTGAGTTACCACAACTTGTTATATATGGAAACCCATGTATTGAGTCGTATTTTTCCCCCATGACTCCCATACCAGATCCTTGTATCTAAAGCTCTCATTCCATTGGATGCAAAACCTAGATATATCCTGGATGAACTGAGATGAGGAAAAAGAGAGCATCAATGGAGAATGATCTGATACACTGTGAACTAGGTGTTTGAACTTCGCATTTGGAAACATTTTGAAGACGTGGATATTGGTGAGACATCGATCCAGATAGCTCTTGCATCAACTGTTATCCTTTTGATTGTTTCTCTAGGTGAATTTATTAACCGAGTATCCCATATCCATCAAACAATTTCCTCCACCACAAAGTGGGTGAAGTCCAAACTAACCAACATGGGAAAAATTTTCCACCCTTTAATCTCTTATGTATCCATAACAGCATTAAAGTATACCCTTATTAACCAAGAAAGACCCCATGGGTCAAATACAGAATGATCTTTCCAGAGGTGCTCCCTCAATTGAGCATCACTACTCTCATAAACGACTGATATGAGAAACACTCCATTATCAATAGTGACTTTACAAGTGAAATATTTCTCCCCATCCTCCACATAGTGTGTTGTGATGTCTTTATTCAAGAATCACCATATGTGTTCATTATAGAGAGAATCATGCATAATATTTATTGTTTTGATCCTACGAGAGAACTCACTGAACATAGATTGTTTTTGTTTATAGTTTAGAATAGATACCTACATAAACATGTTCTTCATGGATTCAGATGGTACAATGTCTGTTTTCACATGAGTCTCGAACACTCAGACGTTCTATAAGAGTATCGATATCATAGGAAAAGGGAAGGCCCATCATTGACCCTAGGTGACATGGTCTTAGATAGAAGGAAAGGAATTCTCCTTTGTGATATCTATGATTTTTATGGTGATCTAATACACATTATCATGCTATGGTTTGATGGAACTATAAAAGGAGAAAGAAGATGGTGAAGATGCTTGAAGGAAATTACCTTCACTACCCCCAACAGAATTTTGTAAGAGATACATAAGGCCAAAATGCCTCCATCACCACCAGATGTTAGATATATAGGCCGCGGACATTCCTTCTCGATGTTGGGCCTAGCTGAAGATTCCATAAGAAATGAAGGGTCTTCCTTGACTCTACTCATATAAATTGGCCTCCCATTATGGGAACCATAAGACTGCTGGGTGGCTTAGAGGGTGAGAATATGAAGTGTGACAACTAGGTCACTTTGATAACACTGACACCCCCCATTACACGGTCATCAGGACATGACCCTCCTGGTACCACCTATTCCCCGTAGAAATGTAATCCCCATCGTAGGGACTACCCACATGCCGAAATAGGTCATATGACTAATGAAAGTTCCCAGAGGCCAACACCTGTCATTTCTAGTGTGTTTTTTCCTCACTCACACACACCCAGGGAAACATCCTGAAGGTCACACATCTTGATCACTATTCCATGACAAGAATGCTTTATAGTGGAGTTATAACCATGTAGGAGACTAAAATAGTAGGTGAACCTTTTTGACATGAGTCAAATCATTTATTCATTTTACCCTTTATCGTTCTAGGGTGTTACAATCACCCCCCCCCCCCCAAATAGAGCACAACGTCCACATTGGGGCCCTATATCTCAACCTATATAGTGCACTGAACATAAGGATGGGTACCACCTCTAATACCAAATGTGATACCAAGGTCCCAGTGACAACACATAAACCCAACCTTTATATCTTCGTCCAGTCATGACCTGCCAGGTACAACCAGTTTCCCCGCAGACACGTGTTCCCCACCTTAGGTCTCACCCAAGTGCCTGGATGGGTCATATGACTAATGACAGTCCCAATATGCCAACACATGTCCTTTCTAGTGTATTGTTTCCTCACTCACACCAACAATGGGAAACTTCCTATGAGTTCACCCATCCTGATCACTAATTCAAGAAAAACACACATAACTATGGAGTTATAACTAGGTAGGCTCCTGAAAAGGAAGGTTCACCTTGTTGACATGAGACATATCATTTAGTCATTTAACCCTTTATCATTCTAGTGTGTTACATGATGTTTCAAGTGTGACGAGAAAAAAATAAATAATAGTTCCAAAAGGGCCCCCTCAAAACACAACCAAGAAGGAACAAAAAACCTCCTTTATCCTACATAAAGAACTGATGTTGAAGCTTGCATACATGATAAAGCCAAAACAATTATGGGAATTTCCTCTCTCATTAACTGAACAGAAAAGATATCCTCTAGGAAAATTGGAGCCGAACCATAGCCTTCGTGAGTGTAGGTAATAGCTAAAATGAACTCTTGAAAGAGCTCACGACTCGATCCCACCCTCAGATGATCTGGATGAAAACTCACTGGGGCATCACATGATTGAATACCCAGCTAATATGCACCTTTCTTCCTAATGTTTTGCAAAGAATTACCCTAGATAAGGAATGCAGAGCAATACCTTGGAAAAAATGGGTAAACTACATCATGCATCCACTCAAACAAGTTTTTGAACTTTCAACGAAAGCATCTAAGGAATAGGCCAAGATAAATCCGAATCGACGCATATCCTAGCATCCAATGTATCAGCACCCCTAGGAGTATGATAATCCAAGCCAATAAAATCTATAAAAAATAACCGAAGTACTGGAGGAGTGCCGGATTGTGAAATGGAAAAGAAAGGCGAGGTAGATAGATCCATATTTTCGTAAAAGGACTCTCCTTCCCCTTGTGAACATCCATGGACTATCAAGTCAAGCTAATGCGCTGTCATCCCCAAAAAAATGGGCTGAGAACAACACCATTACAAAACTTGCTTCTGATACAAAAACCAAGAAATATGAATTATAATGAATAATAGTGATGCACGATGGAGAAGAAAACCCCCAGGATTCCACAGAATGATTGATGACATGGAGAGACATTTTTTTGCAACTGAAACAAACAACCAATGTCCATTCTAAGCCAGATACAACATAAGTTAATGTGGATGTTGGGATCTTCGTCGTCACCCTCCATCCAACCTAAGAAACATAAAGATAGATCGAACCCACATTCATGAAGCATGGTTCCAAAGAGGATCATGATGAGACACATAGAACATCATTAAAGGAACAATCCTTGCCTCGGGACTAAGGGAAGAGAACTAGAGTCCCCATCAGACATATGGACCATTCAGCCCGATGAGACGAGCCATGATCAAAGGACTGAGAGGCTGGAACAACCATTGGTGAGCGAGACACTGTAATAATAACAGTCAGAAAAATATGAAAAACTCCTGGCATATAAGGCGTGTTGTTGGATACTACGTGCTCCGAAAAGATAAAAAGACCAAAAATAAATAAATAAATGAAACCTCACTACCAAACACACTTCTATCTGAAATCCACCAGAATGAATCCACTGTATCAATATGTTATAGGAATTTTTCAGGTAACTCAATGAATATATCCTCTTTAGTTACCATGAATTTCTGTCTACTTGTATCATAAATATGATTACCAAAATCATGATGCCTTTAACTATATATAATAATTTGAAATAAATAGTTTCAGAAACCATAATGGTGAAACCATATTAATTATTGCCTAATTTTTTTTCCACGAAGTGTTGACTAAAAAAATTTCATAATTAGTTCATTGAATTATGTGTAATAAAAAATTTCCTTTTAAATTTTTAATAACATGATGATTATAACAGGATATCCTAATATTCTTTTCTCATAAGTTGACGAATATTTAATTCAAAAAACTAGTCTATGGAAAGAGATTATAGTTCAATTTTGGAAAAAATAGTTAAAATCCTACAGTTTTTCAATTCTATGAGCCACCACACATCAGTGTTCCCTTAAAATGTGGATTACAACCTAATTATGATGTCCCTAAACATCTAAAAAATCATATAATCATTTTATACACCATTTTTTCATATTTTGAAAAATTTAATGGATGTTAAAAAATTCACTAAAGTAGGTAAATTTTTATCCTCATTCTCAAACCACAAACTATTCACTCCCAATTTGATGAATTTCACTTAATTTAAATTTAATATTTTTATTTTTCAATTTATGATTCACAATTTTATTCAATTTCCAACATGTAGTCTAGATATTTATTTTTGAAATTTTTTATATTTTCATTTCCTGATTCATTTTTCCAACAGTTTTAAATTCCAATTGTTTATTATTTACTTAATTTAGATTTATAATGCATGAAATAGTAGTAAATCCTATGATACTATATCTCAGGTTAGGATATATTACTCTTGGATTATTTCACATATCCATTCTACTATGTTATCTAGATATTGGGAACATTTTATGTTCCAAACAATGGATCCTATAATCATTATCATTCATCAATAAATCATTCTCACCCATAAACTACTACAAATTTTTTTTATCTACCACTAATAATTTGAATGCACATTCACATATTGACTATGAAAGTATATATTTTTTTTTTGGGGAAAATATTGAAATAGGTTATTCGAAAACACCATTATCCTAATTTGATATGTATGAGTTAGTTTTCAATCCAACAATTTATGGGTGTAAAAATATATTTTTATTGCATTGACCTAGAGTTTTCAAATAAAAAAATAATCAATCCCAAATTGAAGATTATGATTATGATAATTTGAACAATTGTTTTTAGAGTAACTAAACATACCATAGGGTAAAAAAATATTCCCTAAAAACATTAACATCAATAACATAAAATTGTACTCTTATCGCAGTTATATTACAAAATCTCTTTTCTTCTACTTTTATTAGGATTTTTATATATTCATTGAATTTTTTTTCTCATATATATTGAATTATAAAATATCTCTACCATAATACTGAACAACAATTATTCTCTTTTATAGTTTACAGGAATTGTAAAAGGAATCTGTCAAAAGATGGGATGTGAATTAGTGAGTGTTAAAATATCAATTGAGGCTATAAACCTAACACATACAGAATGAAATAAACCCCCTCAAAATAATATAAATATTTAATTTTTTCCTCATAGAAAATATGATATTCTTTGGATAGGAATTTGCGACCAAAAAATATAAAATATGATCCATGGTAACAAATATTTATTTATCAAGGTTTTAAAAAAACTATAATTCCATTAATTTTGGAAAAAAAACCTCTCCGATATCATCCCCTCATCACTAAACAACCACAAAGGTAGTTTTAAAAAAACATTAAAATAACTAATTAAATCTAATGAATATGTTGTCGGGAAGACATTAATGGATGATATCATGGAGTTGTGTGATTACATGATCTCATAGTTCTTGAACATTTGGAAAAGTTTGATATATTATTGATTACATAATATATATTGTTATTGTAATTCCCTGACTCTATTTATATCAGTATCCTATGTCTCCACTTGGGGTAAATTTATTTTTTTATTTAAATTTCTAGCTTCTATTACTTCAAATTTCTCCATTATAAGGTTGTACTTATTTTTTATAGTAAAAATAAAATTTTAGTAAATTTGTGGATTAAAAATTACACAATCAGATGTTGATGTAATGTATCTAGTTAAAATAAAATAATAGTATTAATAATTCAAAACAACTTATATATTAGTGAAAAAAATAAGAAGTTAATTTTTAATATTTTTCTCATATTTTTAATTTTTTTATATTAAATATTTTTATTAATTTTAATTTTTTTCATGTTAATGTTTTCTTTATTTGGATACTAATTTCCTCTTTAATAATGTCAAAAACATTTGATGAGGTGTTATTTCCTTGGCTAGAGTACAGTCATAATAAGTATTTTAAATCCCTTAAAAACAAATAATACAAGGATTAAAAGTACTATATCAACAAAAAAAGTGATTCCAAAAAACTAATAGAGGAAAAAAAATGTCTGAAATTAATGAAAAAATTAATAAATTATAAAAATTGATGGGAGAATAAGGGGAATTGAAAAAGGAAATTGAATATTTTAAAGAGTTAGACTGAATCATATTGACTAATTATATTTTTTCTCATGTAAAAGTTATCAAAACTATTTAAGTGATGATAATTAGAGTGTTTTGGAGCACCTAACTATACTTATGTATTTATAATAACTCATTGAACTCTCTATAGTAATTATTTTCTATAAAAATACCGAGAAAATGATTAGTTCATTAATGTGGAAGTATTTCATCATCCTTTTCTATTTTATTTACTATAGTTGATTAAAAGAGAATAAATATTATCTATCATCAACCATCAATATAAAGAGTTGTGTATAATTGTATGTTGTTCAGAATAAAAATGAGAAAAATGAAATATGTTACACAAAAATAATAGTGCAAAAAATTGAATAGTATCTAAATAATTTCAATTAATTACCATCCTATTATTTAATAATTATTAATTATGAAAAATACTATTATTTAGAAAAACTTGAGGGTGACATCTTATCTAATTCAACTCTCAATCCAAAAATAAAATTGGTTCATACATATTAATTTCCCCCCTTATCTCCATGAATATACCCTCCACCTTTTATATAAATTTAGTGGGATTTTTTATTATTTTTTATCATTATCATAGTCATAAAAAACAGCATACTTTACATTATACTAAAAAATGAGAATTATTTATTATTCATTGAGCCACTATCCATGAAAATATAGAAATAATTTGTAAAAACCTCACCCACACATGAATTTTGTAATTAAATGATTCAATAAACAAAGGTAATATTTTCTCCCATTGAGTTTGTAATTTTTCTAGATGGAACATCAAGATGATCATCTTGTTTTCCAATATCAGTTGAAAACCATAAATTCCATCATTATTAAATCAGCAATATAAACAATTGGATATTGAAAATTCAACCACACCGTTTCCCAATGAGTGTCTTTTTAGAAAAAATCATTTCATCTTCTACAATGATGTTGACCACTATTCGTCCTCATCAATCTATGCACCATAATTAATGTAATAAAACCATACAGGATATTTAAAACTAGTATTAAAACTCTATGAAATTCACACCATTAATTAATTTACAATAATCAAAAAAATTCTCCTTATTATGAAGCTATATCCGTAATCTTTTATTTCACACACACATATATCTGAACACAATTTCGTCGACATTGAAAAAACATTTATTCATTGGATTGGTTCATATTCCTCATGGATCAAAAGTGGCATCGATGTTTCTAACGTAATCATGAACAAAAACCAAAGAACTCAACTACATTGAACAACTACAATAATGTACATTATGGGTACTTCTATTAAGTTCTAGTTGATAACCTCACAACAATAATGATGTAAATAAACCAAAATACTGGCCTTCCTAGATCTCTTTCTTATCGACATCCACAATCCTAGTCAGATATTTGATTTATCATAGACATGTTAATTCATATATATATGATCTCTTTTTTAATGTGATAAGATTTATCATGATATATGTCCATTATCTTCATCAAAAACATGAACCATGGTTTAATACTAATTAAGTATAAAACATTGGCTTCCAATAGCCTCACAATTTTTAATGATTTAAACAACAATATTCTGATTCATAAATCCACTAAATTCAAAAAAATTCCACATATATATACTTATACTTATAGATTTCATTAAACTCCAAATATATTTACATGAACATTAATCAATTATTAATTAATTACTTTCACATTTAGTCTCAGATGTACTAATACAGGAAGAGGTCTGATTGTGTTTTCCTCGCCTTAGGATATTATATTCTAAATGTACTTCATTTGGTATAAACATGATAGACTCTACTTAATAGTGGAGTTCATAATTGGATTCCTTTTTTTTATCTTGAATAATTTTTTTTTGTTCATAATCTTATTTGGAAATATACATCCATCCATCTTAGGTTGTGATATTTTATTTTTGATTTAAGTCATGAATAGATGGAATTTTAGAAAATCATAATATTAGTAGAAAATATAATATTACATTATGTGCATGAGAAAATTTATGTGGTATCCTGATAATTTACTAACATAGATCATGAATTTAACATTTTTTGGAATGAGTAAAATGATATTATCATACATGGCTATTCCACAACTGAATATTATTTTATATCGATTTTCATAAATTTCTCTTATGGGGAACTTGATGTGTCTCTAAATCCATAATCTAAAATAAGTAAAAATAAGATAATAACAAATTTGAAATGTCATAAATAAATATAATAAAGAATTCAAAAAAAATTACACTATAATTTAAAATATCAAATTAAAAAAATCAGTCCAATGATAAAATTTACATATAATGTAAAATAATATTTATTAAAAATTATAAGAATAAAAAAACCGTAGATTAGATTATTTAAGAACATACAATAATAAAAAAACATAAAATTAACATTTTTAAATAAATTCAACAATTATATAATATAAATAAAATATACAAAGAAAGAAAAAATAATAATAAAAATTAAAAACACATAATTATAAATATTTTAGGTAATTTAAAACAATATTTATAAATTAACCATTTAATTATAAATAACCCTATAAATCCTTTACATTATATAAAATAACCATTATAAATAGAACAATTTCTTTGAAAAATACATGAAAAATCGCCAATACATTAGAAAAGTATATATATAATTAAACATTATATTTAACTAAAAATCAATGACTCATCATAAGAAAGAAAGAAAAAAATATTAATTCCCCTAGAATATCATTATATAAAATTGTGTAATCTTCATTGTTTCCTTAATTAGGGACGTAGAAACAAAATAGAAAGGGATGATATTAGTGGCTCAATAAGGGGTTGTATTTTGTGTAAGTTGTTATAAATTTGTATGGAATCATTAATATGATTGGATTAAATAACTTATATACTAAATAATATATATATAGATTACATAATGGTAATAAATACATTTTGAAGAGAAACTAATACTATATTGACTAAATTTATATTACCAGATATCATAAACATTTCCTCAACACCCCATTCCATGATTTCTTACATAAACTGGTATGGATTATTCCAAATATCCAACTATTTTGTCTCACTAGATCTATCAATTAAACAAGAGAAGATATCATTTTGGGACCCTCCTATCATATAATAACTTTAATATATCAATGATAGGAAGATAATGCCTAAATAATATATAAATATATATATATTTTTTATTATCAAAATGTTCCATAAGTAAACACAATCATATTAATGGACAATAAATGAATATATTTACAAATTGAATTAGTGGATATAGTGAATGTCAAAATTTCCCCATTTAATTGAATTGTAATGATTTCTAGGTGAATATCCTTCATACATCATAAAAAAAATAAAAAAAACACCATGTAATGGAAAATACCCATGAAATGAATTCAAGAAGTTAATATTGAAGATAAATTTCATCAATTAGGGATTTCCTTTTGAGAAAATTAGTTATTATGTTTCTCGAATATGTTTTGAATTATCCCAATCATAAACCCCAGTAGTGTCAAACTGGGTGTATAATTATTCTATCATATCATGAACCAAATTATTTTCATGTTTGTAACCACAGAAGATGCTATTGATATATACATAAATAAGTATTGTGTTTGATATATTTCTCAACATACTAGACCATAACCATACATACCAAATATATTTTTATTAAAATCGATATAGAACAAATTATTGTAGCTATAAAATAATCTTCTAGAAAATGTATTATCCATCTTAAGAAATAAATATCCACTTAAAAATATTTCAATAAGTGAATATAGGTAGCTTATGAAATATTTTATTTTCTAAAAGGTATTTTCATACAATAATATTTTCATGTTTGATATATTTATGATTAACAATAATTTTATAATAATAGTTCATAAACAAAATAATGGGTTCTAATGAGAAATATTTTTTACAATATTTTTTGATTTTAATTTATAGATAATTTTATAAGTATTAGACTTTAATTTTTCAAAATAATTTTTTTAACATATAATCCCAATCTTTCTAGGAAATTTAATTTTCATTTTTTTTATAAGGATTTTTTAATTAAATAGTTAAAAAAAATAATTGTTATAAATATAATGTATTCATGTCATTTTTTTGTGTAAAAATTTGAATTTATAATTAATTAATTATTTACAATGAATAATTAAGTGAATTTTAATGTATAATTTTTAATTTTTAATTTAAAGATAGATATTTTACATTTTTGAACATTTGTTAAATGTTTCAAAAAAAATACAATAAATTATATATTTAGTAATTTAAAAATAGTTTTAATATGTTTCAAAAAATTGATATAATATATTTGATTTCATAATGTGAAAACATTGGGTAAATTTTATTTAATAAGTTACCATATATTTTAAATCAGAGAAGATAGATTAATTTTTTAAGAACATGTTACCATAGTAAAAATTAAAATGTATAAAGATGTTTTACACAAGAAGTAAAGGACACAAATATGTTTAAAACATGATAGGGATTGGTTGGATAATGTGTTGATTGTCTATTTCTACTCTCCACTGTATTTATCCTATTTTTTAATTACTTTACCTGATATTGACATTCCATTATTATAAACTTTTTCATATATATCAAAATTTCATCTATTTCACTAAAAAACTAAAACTACACTCCCCACTCTCCCCACAATACAACCCACATAAATTAAAGAAAACTCTTCTAAATCCTCTACTTAAATATCCTAATCACCATAAATAGTATACTTTATTCTTAAAATATCATCCCTCAAATGAATATACACCTTTTGTAATGGATATAACCCAATAAGAATGGTCGACACAGTCATATTTAATCGATATTTTTAAAAACTAATATATTGTGTTTTGAGGAATTTTATGGAATGATGTCATTGTATTTCAATATTTTTTTAAATGTGGGAAATTAAAAATATGGGATAGACTGATATAAAGTTAATAATTTGTTAATGATGTGAAATTTTAATATTTTTTATCATTTTTATAAAGAAATAATAAATATTTATTATATTTTGGAATTATTTTCAATCATTATTAAAAATTGATCCCATATATTTATATCCATTAACCAAGCCACCTCGCTTTATATATATATCCCATATGGGGCTAGCCTACCCAAAAAAACTAGGGGTTGCTCATGATGATGTCCACACTAAAGCCCATAAACTCAATGAGTTATATTCTCCCCTTCCCAAAATGATCGTGATTTATTTAATGATTCATATATTCCATGAATGATTAACCAAGCATCCTAAATCCTCTGTGAAGGTAGGTGGAATTGATATGAACAAAATTAACTATGGCCACCACCTTATAATCTAAATAATGAGAAATAATCCCCTAACGAAGCCTTGACGGACATGTAACCATATCATTTGAAAGAATTTCTAATAAGACTGAACCCATATAGGGAAGATGACGATACCTACCCCACTGTCATCAATGAATGATGGATATAATGTATTATAGACAAAACATTTTATGGAAGGAGATAGACTATTTTAAAATGGTATTTGTGATCTAACATTGATTCAACAATAGATAAATGTTACCATTAATACAATTGTAGAAGTGATCCACCATTTATGTAATGGTTTATGTGATCTAACACCAAGAAAACATTACATGTGGAATTTATCTTCGCCATTATAACTTCTCAATGATTTACACCATCAATTTTCACTGACTTTCGTCATCAGGATCCACCATGGGAATTTCAATTGAATATTTTATAGATAAATGTATCATTTCAAAAGACCACTATTGAAGGTGTAACACTGCTACAATCACAATTTCCCTTATTTTAACTAGGCCTTTTTTATCCAAATTTCCATAAAAACCATGTGATAATGAGTTAAATGATGATATAAATACTTCCAATGTATGAACTAGTGATGAAGTATAATATCTTCTATGGTTGGATAATTAATTTTTTAGGATGGATTTTTATTGTGATTGATATGATCATAAATTTAGTTAATGGTAGATATTGTATAGATAGTACCACACATGATCCCATAACATGTCCTACCAAGACGGATTATTAAGACATAGATTCACCGTATATGAAAAACATAATAATACACCTTTTTGGCATGTAGAAGATGACACAATTTAAATTAATAGTCAATGGTGAAAGAGAATATTTTCAATGGTATATGCTAAATAGACTATTTGTAATAGTATAAGTTCAATGGATTATGTGCAATGTGATATTTCTTATGGTAGATACTACATTTTTCACTGTTAAATTGAATCCCAACCATAGATTTGGGAATCACCTTATACTTTACTATATTTAACATAGAATATATTTGAATAAAGATATATAAAATAAATGTGAAATATAAAAATATTCAAAAAGTGAGGTAAAGATGATTTCCCTCTTTATAAATACCCGGAAAAACTCCACTAAAAGGGGAATTGAATTATATTGTAGGATTGGGAATGAACCATTACTGGATGATTTTTTAATGGGTTGTATATATCTTAGTTTTTATTAGAACTTTTACCCATTCTATATTTTTTGTTTCCATTTTCAATGGTGGGGTAGAACCATTTGCATTTGGTGAAGGGGAGGTGAAGACATGTGATTTTTGTTTAGATGTTTATAAAAGAAATATAAATATTTTTATATAATAATATTTTTCTATTCCTGATTTTATAATTTTAGTGGGCCATGATTGAATTTTTATTTCCAATATGATTATTTTAAATTATTTTGATTATGAAATTTGTCCTCCTAATTCTTGGTTTTATATCACAAGGATTAGGAGATCATGGAAAAATTAGAGAATTGTTTGGTGATTTGTAAATATGTGAAGATGAAATAATGGACTCATTAAGAGACTTGTGGTACTCAATATATGATTTTGTGTTTCTTGGTTGATCCAAATTAAACCCTTTATAACTTTTAATAATTGGATGGTGAATTTTCCAACCATGTAAATTCTGTGGATTATTTTATTTTTATATCATCATTAATCATGGTTGAAAAAAGAGAATAAATTTATAATCAAACCCATAAACTTATTAATAATAAAAAACAATTCAATTTTTAATGACCTTCTTTACAACAGATAAGCCAAGTCTGAACAAAATAAATTTTTTCTAATATGGATTTGAAAAACCCTGATTATTAAATTCATAATCATTGAAATCATATTATTTTATTTACATTATTTGATCAATTCATCCCGAATTAAAAACTAATCTCTAGATATGAATTTTTTCAACTCCACTACTACACACTTTTGGGTATTAATTATATTTTTCCACATCCCCTGATTGGTGCATGTTAAAATTTGGATTCATAGTTGGGGAGTAGGTTCTAATAAAACCTATAGCATTCCTTATTAGGATATCTAATGAGGATCTACTAGTTATTGATTCAGATATAGAGATGAATTTCAATCTACGATTAGGAGTCATAATATTGGACTCAACATTTAACAAATTAAATTTGAAGATTCATGTGAATCAAAAAGTGATCACTCTTAGCCAACACACATGTAAATTAACCCAAAAAACCCAAAGAGACCTATTTGACCTGAAATTTATTATTAAAAAAATAATATATTAACTATTAATGTGGAAAAATATCATTTTTTACTATTATCCAACTGGACTCATCTTTTACCACGATTTCACGGCATTGTATGGGTAGAAAAAAACCGAAACAGAAATGATTTCCACTACATTTATTCATGTTTCAATATACAAGGAGTAGTTGAAGATCCAATAAAGAATATGCAATTACACTTTGCACTTGTGTAAGGTACCAAATAGTGGTTGTACAATTTAATACATAGAGGGATCCTTGACAGGATTATCTCCATAGATGTTTCATTTAATGATTCCAGATATCCTCTTGAAGAACTACAATAAGGTAGGACATCTACACCATTAGTCATGAAACTATATAAACCCTCTATGAATATTGAGAATGATTCAAAAAGATACATTTAATTTTTCCTTATCAATATGTGGATGATCATCAATTCACAGTCTTACTCTACAAAGTTCTATTAGAAAATGAGAGAAACCACTTTGATGAATCATCTTTATGAGATTTTATAGATAATTCGCCAATAGAATCCAGGATCCTAATCAATAATATTTCATAATATTCATGACATATTGAATGTATAGGTATAAGTATCATCTATTTATGAGGTAAAAACGTTTGAATCATAATTTTCAATTGAAACATGACATGAATAATAAACAAGAATAGAAATAAATATGGCTATGAAACAATGGTATGATCAACCTATCCCATCTCTTGTATGTGGTTTCTTCATCACACCACCACTTAACCGAGGAATTTGATGATGTAAAGTGTATAGGGAGGTGTTCAGCCACATTCCAACCTAGACAGTTTAATATGGAAAACCCACCTCTTGTAAACTATATTTTGAATGAATGCAGGGAACATATAATGAAGAGATGAACCATAAATTAAAGGAGACATCATATAAATGACACAATATTAGGACCATGCTATCAATATAAAGAAAAAAATCTATCCTTAAAAATACTAAACAAAAAAGGAAAGTGTAATATAGATCATTACATGAAGTGAAATTTATATTCAACCACCATAGCACAAGGAAGTTAAAGTTGAATCATAACAAGGATAGTTTAGAAATTATAAATATTTATGATTGATTATTTTAGAGAAACCCACTCAACCTAGACAACAATACAAAACGTGTGTGGGATAAACCATGGATAGATTTTTTATATAAGGACCTAAAACTCAATTGTAGAGGAATGTAAGGGAGAAGAATGAAATACCCTATCTATTATAGCTTTATATAATCAGGGATGTTTGAGGAGGAGGAATTTCAATGAGATATCCAGGGGACATTTCAAACAGATAAAATTAACATTCTGATCTTGGGCATCGTATGAATGATTAAAAAGTATTTTCCATTCCTCATAAAATTTTTACCTAATTAAATATGCTTGATATGAATTTGATGATTAGAATGAGGAGAAGCATTTCCTCCATTATCACACTACAACTACAAATCATTTGTAATGTTCTAGGGACATAACAAATTCGTAGAACAATTGGTTCTTTTGAAATTTTTGGTTCATTTTGAGATCATTTTGCTTCCATTAATTTCATATCTGACTATGAATATTAATATTTTAAAAAATTTAAACATAATCCAATATTACTAGTTGTCTGACTGGAAAATATTTCCACTATTTTTCCATTTGATGTTTTGAATGATGTGATAGGGGTGTTAATGGACTATTTTCCAGCTTATTTTTAAGTTATAACCATAGAAGAAGATAAATAAAAAGGGAATTCACTCCTTATTTTGAGAAGACACTTTTTAAATAAATACAAGTAGATCATTAATGTTGATGAATAAATCCTCACCTTGGAATTCAGAGACATAAATATGTACATTAATGTGACTGACTGCAAAAATAATCCTTCAAACACTCATTAACTCTTTTAAATTTATAATGAATATGTTAATGACCCCATTTACAACTCATGTAATCTTAATGATTTTTTTCCCTAATAGATCATGTTTTTCATTAAAAATCCATGGATCAATTCTGTTATAAAAAATTTAGGAATTATGCACCAGAATAAATAACATTATAATTTAGGGATAATTATATAGAATATAATGATATGATACCCTTTACAAAGGATATTCAGGATTTTGAAAAAGATATGTGAATTCAATCTCATATATGGAGAAACCAACAAAAATTAAATTTAAACCCCTTTCATCTGACATAAACTCATTGTTTCTAATATAAGGTAAAATATTAACAGTAATCATATTTTATGACAAATCCAGAAACCATGTGAAAATTTTTATTGACCTTATGAAAATAAATATCCAATATATAATGTGGATCCATTGTGACATTCCATTAATTATACTTAAGGAGTGTTCTGATATAGTTTTTTTGGGGACTAAATACCCACTTCGAAAACCTTGATAATACATAACCTCAACATTGTTGAAGTTGTTAAAATATAATTGAAAAAATATTTACATCCAACATAATGGACGAAATTTATGACTCACAATTGTTCATCCCCATCCAAGGGTTTCTCATGAATAAAATAATGATAATAATGAAGAATGTGAATAAATAATTAATCCTGATGAGAGTTATGAATAGGTGATGGGTGTCATTTAAAATAGAATTTTGAACCAAGTCACTTGAAAATACCACATCCCCAACTCATTAATATAAAAAACTCTAGAATGGTTAGTATTAAGGACATATTATTGATTCAGGAATGAAATATTGGGTTGTTTGTGGTACAAATTTCTCTTTATCATCAAGAGAACATAAAATTAACATGATCTTTATAAACACTTCCTATAATAGGATTTTATTTATATTATGATGTAGTCTATGTTTTCATAATTATTATAAGGTATAATATTCTCAAATCTTATTGAAGACTTCATATTGGTATTTAGTGATGAATTTACTATATTTATTAAATCAATTAATAATTTTTTTGGGAACCTAGATAAATTATTTGAGAATAGGTATAGTGAACATTCTTATTCTGATCAATGAGAACTGTTAATTTATGGTTTAAAAATGGATATTACTAAGTTAAATAATTAAGTTAATGGAATTTTGGTGGAAATTTCTAATGATGTAGTAGTCTGTTTCTTTTCATATCTAAAATGTGTGAGATATATAGTATCATTTTGGTCCATTCCAAATATTATAAGAGATTAATCAAGGAATTTATAAATACCACCCTTCCTTTTCAAATATTAATTTGAAAATAATAAAACATTGTTTTAAATAATAATTTTAAGAGGGATATTATGAGATGATTGAATTGATTATTACACCTCCTTTTTTCCAAACACTATATTGCGAAAACCAAATGGATTTGTGTTGTGATTCATCAAACAAAGATGTATGGGGATTCCACCCTAAATAAATTAATGGAATTGCATAATTTGTAAAATATGAAGCATAAACACGCATATAACTCACCTCAATTAAAATAACTAAAAAATATTAATTCGTTTAGGTTGTATATTAATTGGAGAAATTCAGATATTATTGGTTATGAACAGAAGTGGTTTTATATTCTTTTCATGCATCACTGATATACTTGGGGAAGAAGTCTGAGGATAGACAATAGATATTGATATATATAACACTCTTTAAAGGGTTTAACCTAGAGATAAATGATAAGATTGTCGATAAATATTTGGTGGTAGATCAAATCCACATACTTCAAGACACTATTTAAAAAAAATTCTTCAACTAAACCATCTAAGTGGTGATATAACATCAGTTACACACAATATTGTGTATGGTTATGTAGCATTGTCTACTGATATATAAAGGACCCCAGGACACCCTGAGTGGTGAGGGGTAAATCAGTGTGACAATTTTGTTTAATGTGATGGATCTTGTTCCCACGTTGGTAGGAACTTGTTGAACTTGTATGATGAATATGATTAGAAAGAAAACATTTCCATGCACAGAGAAGACATAACACTTTTTACTTGGTTCACCACTACGGGCTACATCCAAGGAGCATAAACCGACAAGTTGTCGGTCGTACCAAATTCAACTTATCTTCACTAGCTATGGATTACAATGGTTCAGGCACAATCACTCTGTCCCAAGCTCACTGCCTTTACAATGGTTCAGAGATAGCTCACAACTTCCCTCAGGTCACTCCCATTGACACCCCCTAGCTCACTACCCTTGGTGAAGTCACACTCTGTTTATAGACGTGATGGTCTCTTCATCATTTCATAAGAATGCATCCTCTGTTGTATGTAGATGCTCTGTTGAAGTCCAAATCTCACCACAAGACGAATCTCACTTTGCGCTGTGGGTACCAGGTGATCCTCCAGCTTTCGTGCAGCTTCAAAAGGACAGATGTACTTTAACAACCCCGACACAATTCTCCAAGCCTGGAACGCAAGTCCCAATATGGCGTGCAAGTCCAAACTGGCACGCAAGTGTCACCAAAGAACCTGTGTGACACTGCCTTCCTCAACTTCAAACCTACACGACTAACTTCCTTTATCACCCAAACCACCATGGGCGCGCAACCAACAACCGGTGCACAACTTCTAAGATCTGGGGCGCAAGTCTTTCCAAACCAATTGGGCAACCACTCACCACTAGCACGTCTCAACCACCTACGTGATGAGATCTCGAAAAATTTATAAGTCTTAGACTCCGTGGGAAATGAGGAGGGGTGGTCCTCTATTTATAGCTAAACTGGTCAAACTGTGTGGCGGCGCACATGTAACCCCTCGACGTGCTTGTCTTGGCATGCAGATCATCTGCCCTAGCCTCTGTCAAGCAACTCACTTGTATGACCCAACCAATACTTGCACGACCTTCTTTCCATTTCCATATTGTGATGTTCTGTTCTTGAAAAACAATAGGCATGCAAGTTTCCAATCCTTCTAGGAACTGGTGTGAAAGTCTCTTCACAGTGTGCAAGTAACTTGCGCGACCAAACCAACACTTACGTGACCCTTATCCCTTTTTTGTCTGCTTGAACTGTATGATCTCTTTGCTGGTACACATTTTGAACATCTACTGAGGATTTACAAATAAAACAAATCATACCCAAAAACATGCATAGAAGACCATGGTTCCAACAATATAGTCAATTATTTGGACACACATTAGTTACCTTTTCACCTTTACTAGAATAAAAAAACAACAATAACCCAGATATAGATTCTATATTTTGGATGATATCTTTCATTAAAAATCTATAATAATGAAGACTTGAGGATTTTTTCCTGGAATATTAAAAGAATCTGTATTTTAATTTTTTTTATTAATTTGGACCTCAAAAATGTTTATGAATGTCTGAAAATATATAATTTATTGGACAAAATTATTTAAATATTCTCCTAATTATAGAAAATAATTTGATATTTGTCAATATTATAGAAATATTTTTGAAAAGGTATTATATTCATAAAAAACCATCATTTTTATGAACACTTTTATTTATTGGGAATTGATTAAACTAGATAGCTTCACAGGTGTTTTTGGAAGTCTCACCTTTTAATAACTAATTATTATGTCTCTAAATTAGTGGATGTTATGAACAAAAGTATTAATGATAAAAAAATTATATGTCATTTTTTATGTCTATAATATTTTCATTGTTTTGAGTTCATAGAGAATTCATAATTTACAATTGGAATCATTTATTGAAGAGAAATATGGTGGATATGCTAAAGAATAATGAGGTATATCTGAAAACAAATAAACCCTACCATTATAAAATAAATGGTGAAACTAGAGTGTCAAATTTGTATATTGAAGGCAACATAGAGAAAATTGTTAACACAAAACTTAAGGATTAGATCCAAAGGATAGAATACAACCTATAGGTAAACTGTAAAATCATAAAAACACATATAGTAATTGTTCTATACTTGATATTTTATAGAAATAGTTTTCTTATTCATACAGAGTTTGAGAACCAAGTATAATTGGATTTCATATAGTTGAATATTAATTTTGTGAGTGCAAATAATGATAGTATGATATTGCAACATGAATTGGAGGAAAAAATAAGTTTATATTAATAAAAATCATAAATATGAAAATATATTTCTAGTGTGGAATAGGACATGGTGATATAGGAAATGACCTCTAAACCATGAGACCATGTCCTAAAACAAATTGCAACATGAAGTTAATTCAATTAATGAATCATTTAAATTATAAAGGACCTTTTATAGAAACTAATGTATATACCATTGGTTCTACTATTATTTAGAGATAATAATAAGTCATCCCATTCACTGTCAATGGGTAGAGATTGAAATTATTCCCTGCAAATCTACATAAAAAACAAGTAGATGAGCTAAATATTCTTCAATCGATGTACTGATATCTTCCCATGATGACAAATATAGAACATGAAATCCCAAAAATAGTGATGGAATTGGAATTATTTTTTATGAGAATAATCACATAACTTTTAATTATTATCTTATATACTAACTAATTATTTTCCAAAAACCAATTTTGTGAATTAAACTAAATGTTTGCTTCCAATATTTTAATTATTTCATTATATGAATTATCTAGGTGACTTGATATTATTAAGAACACAATAATTCCATGTTTCATATTGTAATAATAATTATATTTAATAATTATTGTAGAAAATTTCATTATAGTAGTGAATCCTGAATATTTATATGAGGAGTCATGAATTTTGGGAATTGATTAATTATTATAAATGAAATTTACCTACCATTTAATCATTAATTAAATTTATGAAATTCATATGAATCTACCTATTATAAATTTTCATTCCACAACTTATTTTCCCATAGCATATGTCATTTCACAAGAGAATTTATTGATGATGTAATTTCAATTTTATCTTTTTCATATTTATTTAGTGATATTAGGGCATGAAACCAACAATAACATTCAATGAAGCTTCTTAAAGATACCAACTATGAAAATGAAATTAAAAATAATGGAGGTTTTTTTATTAAAAAACCCATTATCCGTGATACCACCCCATAAAGATATAATATTTTATCCAATTTATTCCAAATATGGCTTTATTAGTGTGATCCATTTTACATGCCATTATTATTCATTACTACCCTACTCTTAGTATTTTTTATTATACTTAAAAGGAAAAGTGTGGGGGTTAGGGAAGTCATGGTAAATGTGATGAAATAAATCATATATAAAAATTTTGGGTGTGAAAATTATGGGAGGTGAGAATGGTTTTTTATTATTTCATATTACATTATTGTTTAATCTTTTTGAAAAAATTAAAAAAAATATTACTATGTTTAGACATAAAAGAATTAATAAAACACCATTACTAGACTAATTAGTTTTACCATATGCGATATGGTGGTTGATATAAGGTTCTCTCGAAGCATTTATTTCAAAATAGTAATGAAAAAAACTGGGAATTTAATTTTTAAAAAAGTGTAAAAGTAGATTAAAAATCAAGAAAAATAACATCATTACTTTTGATTTAATTATTTATATCATTAATTATATCTTGGTATGTGGGATTTATCAATGTTTTAAGGGTATATTTTTATTATTCCTTGTCTAATTATATCATGAATTGTAAATTAGAGATAAACATCCACCTTAAGTATAAATTTATAAACATTAATTCTTTATGATATTATGATTTAGATTTTCTTGAACCTTTTTTGGAAAGCACATATGATTTTATGTTCCTTTTAACATTACAGAGTAGAGATCATTGTTACATTAAAATTCCACGGATAAGGATTATGTTTCCATGATATGAGTTAAATTTTACTTGAATAAATATCATCATTTATGAGTTAAAACATTCAAATGTGTGAAATAATGACATTTAATTTTTAAAAAGAATGAATAAAGGAGATTGAATGCCTTAGAGTAAAACGTACTATCATTTTCATTTGTCAAAAATTAATAACATGGGTAAACTATTTTATTGAAAATTGAGAAGTTAAATTGATATATTATTTAGATTTTTGAATATTTTATTCAACATTGATAATTGTTTTATTTTCTTTCATGGGATTTAAAAATTGGTAAAATTGGTGACCTCGTAAATATTTTGTTAATATTTAGTGCTTGATGAGAATCAAGGATTACATGTGTGTGTATTATATACATTCATATTTTATGCATATTTTTAAAAGATAATTTAACATTTCTTGAATGAAATTAATGAATAATTCTCATATATTTCAATGAATTACTAAAATGTGAGAAATTATATACAAGGAAATAAAATCATTCAAAATAAACAATTTTTTAATGAATTAATGGGATTTTATTTTAATATTTTCGTAATGTTGTATTAACATTGTCTATAATTTTTTATTGATTCTTAGTTCATTAAAAAAACTAAACATGCATTTGGCTATCCTTGAACCATGGTATATTTCTATATCTTCTACCTATAATGCGATGAATGACCAAAAAAACACAATAAATGCCTATTTTATATGATGTCCACCCTAAATCCCACATATTCCTAAAATTATCTTATATATGTGAAACAAAAACTGGGATTTATTTTAAGATAAAGAGACACCATTCATTAATAACTAATATTCTTCTATCCATAACAATTGCTAAAAAAATTGTTATGAACCACTACTATCATGGCCTCAAACTCCCATGAAAGATTATGATTCACAATTCACTGATGAATACTAAATGGCCATGTAATGATCTTTGATTACAACCATGCTATGAATACTGAACTCATAGAGGAATGATTGCTACAGTCACTGATGAAGAGAGACAACACCATTTTCCGAAAAACAAATAGTTGGAAGGAGTGATCTTATTGTGAAAATGGTTGATGTGATTTACCATTTAAATAATATATGATACAATATATTTTGGATACAATGGATGATGAGAGTTACAATTAATAAAATGGTAGATTTTATCTACCATTTCTATAATGGTAGATGTGTTCTAACACTGAAAAAATAGTAGACGTGGTTATTTAATAAGGAAATGGTTGATATGGGGGTACCTTCACTCAATATATCACTCTCTAATGCCCGATGTTTCGCATCACTAACTATTTTCATTGGTATCCACCGCATGATATTTCATGGAATAACTAGATGATTTTTTTGCACTTTAGTAGGAAACTTTTTAAGTGGGCTCACCACTTACTTCACTAAATTCCTTTCCAAACCTATTTAATTCATGTCCCCAACACCTTAACAACCATGAAACAAGGAACATGTAATGGTTTTGGATACTACCACTATCATACTAGATGAAGAATAATGATAATATGGGGTTAGATAAGGATATTTTATATGTTGGTTACTGAAATCGGTAGATATGATCTCCCGTTGAAGAAATGTTATATATCGACGAAACATTCCCAAAAATGACCCAAAATAACATTATATGAATAAAGATTCCAAGACCGTGGATTTATTAAAGGTTTATACATGAATAATTCTGATTTTTGGGTAGTTATAGATGACACAGTGAACTCTAATGGTTGATAGTGAAACCATTGATGAGAAATCCCCCATTTAGTGGAATAATATCATTGTATTTATAGAAGGTGGAAGCCAATTTCTCCCACCCGTTGTATCTTCCTATATCTTCATATATGTTGTATATATATATTTATAAAATATTCATTGTGGAATCTACTAAATTATCATTCTCAGAATATCGGTCTACAATTATATTTTACTTTTTAATAGAGGGGTAGAAAATGATGTTGTTTGGTAAAGGGGAGGTGATCCTATATGATGCTTGAATCATTGAATTTATCAAATAATTTTATCTATTTCTTATTTTTAACTAGTTTTTAATTGATAATTTAATAATTTAAATGGGATGAATTTTTTTTATTTCAAATATGTATATTTTAAATTTCCTAGATTATGATGGTTGTCCTCCTGATACGTGGTTTTGGATGACACTAATCTAGTGATCTAGGGTTATTAGGGGAATTGTTTACTCTATACTAAATATGTTTGTAATAAATATTTTACTGATTTTGAGTCATGGGAAACTCAGTACTAGATTTCATATTTCCTAGGTGATCACATATTGGCCAATTGTTTTATTTTTTCATTTGAAGGATAATTGTCCATTAAAGAAAATTTAATTTGTAATTTTCATTTTTTATCCATATTAATAATGGATAAAAAGGATAAATGCTTGATAATACATTCATAAATCCAATAAAAAAATAAAAAATATTTAATTCTACAGTAAGAACATTATAACTTGAAATATAATGTTTAATTCAAACAATTTTCCCCAATTTGAACTTTAGAAACCATGTTTCTTCTCTTGTTGTCCATTAAAATCCAATTATTTAATGAAACTTCTTACCCATGAAAATAGGAGTAGGAAACTACTCTTAATAGATTAATTTATTTACTACTACTACAACACCATATTGGTATAATAACATATATTTTTCCCCACGCTGATGATTTGATCATGTCAGAGGCATAAAATATTAACATATCCTTTCTCATTTCCACTCATTTTTGTGCAGTTATTATTCTTAAATTAAATTAAATCATAATAAAATTAGTTTTTTAATTAGTATATTGGAATTTCATATTAAATAGTATATAATAATAAAATAACTTTCCCTTTTTCATTATAAAAAATGAATAGGTGAATCATGATTATGTACAATCTACTACCTCCGTGAAGAAATGTTTTTTGTTTTCAATAATAAACTATCATAGATAATAAAAAATGATATTCAACTTAATATATATGATATATATATATATATATAATTTAATTTTTTTTAAATTGATAATTAAATCTATTAATTATTCATCCCATAAAAAATGAAATTATCTTTCTAGTATACATGAAAATTGTTTCCTCAATGGAAAGTTGCATTCTATTTTTCACAACAACCTTCATTGATGGATTTAGCTTATAATTTATTATCATATATAATATAAATTAATAAATTATTTTATTAATGTGGTTCTTCATGGATAACATAAATTTTAATGATCTATATAATGAAATCCATCGATGTCGGTTAGTTACCTAAAACCAGTTCATCTCAATTTTTTTATTAACAAAACATGACTGAACTCACCTCCAATGAAAATATAATATTTTATATCAACATAAAATAGAAATTATATATCATTAGTATGGTTAAGAATGATTTAATTTTGGAGAATAAATATGTTCAACTGCACTTTTACAAACCTTGTTCAAAATGATCTATATTATTAATACACAAGTTGTATAAGATAGGAGAGATATATAATATATGAATATAATTGTTATTATTGAAAAAAGAAAAAATGTAATTTATAGTAATTATTTTTTAAAATAGGTAAGTAATATGTTTATCTTCATGAAACTAGTGGTTAATGAACTATTATTTAAATTATGTTTAAATTTAGTGACACAATACCTCAAACTTATTTCATTGATTCATACAATTTAATAATATACATAATTTATTCAATGAATTAAAATTTTAAATATTATATGTCTTCAATTTATATAACAAATGTTTTTTTCAATCTATGTCTATTTTTATGAATGGTTTTTTTTTAATTTTTTAAAAAATCATAGGTTTCTCTTTGAAAATAGTCTAATAACACGGAATTTTGAAATAATGGATAGAAAATGTTTTGTGAAAAGAAATTCTTTTCATTAATGTGGTTTCATTATCACAAAATAATCAATCTAGAATATATAAATGTTTCATGATTCAGAAATGATTTTTTATTTGAATATTTGAGTTAATATTTTTTTTTGTATTAATTGATTTAATTCACCATGATTTATTAAACTATTTGAATGTTTTATGAAATCCATTATTATTTCAATGGTTTATATATGAATATTAAATGATATTCATTTGAATGATTTATGAAACCCAATTTTTCACAATTTAATTATGACTTAAATATGTAATGACTTTTTTTTGGCACAGATGACTGTGGATGAAAGATGAGTGCAGTCTTAAAATAAGAACATATATATTGGTCAAGATTTTAAATATAATGATGTTGTTAATCATAAAAATGTTTAGTTTTTTTGTATGAATTGGGATTGATTGTGTGGGTCATGAGGGTAATTTTTACATATATTAATATTACTGTCATAGTAAAATGATGTTTTTAATCATGAACTTAGGCTATCCTGATTCATGTTTTATAAAAATGATTCAATTCCATATTATATTTATCATACAACCTTGTTGATAATTAACGGGTTTTAGATTATATACCATTTCCATTGATACTCACCTATAACTTATGATCATCACACATGATGTGATGATATTTTCCTTAATAATGTTTTTTATACATATTCAAATGAACTCATCAACAATATTTATTTTCATCATCACTTACTTGCCATTTTAGCTCACCAATTTCTTATGTTTTTATTAAACATGTTTTTAGTAATAATTTCACTAATAAAATTCCAAAAGGATTGTATGTGATAATTCATTTATAGAGAACTATTATGATGTTTTAAAAAAAATATTATAACGATTGTATCAAAATACGTAGAACCATTTTACTTCTTTGGATATATATATGATGATTGGGATGTTTAATTCATGTATAATATATAAAATGACAACATATATATATTGGGTCTCGGATGTAGTTATTAGGTAAACATTTCTAGTTTTTATAGATTTTTCATGTTACCTTTGTTCTTAGGTTTATAATACCTTTAAATAGACCTTATATACGTGTCTATATGTATATGCTGATATGCTTAAATTTTGGTAAAGGTTTTTCATATGGTATTCCTATTTATTATATACATTATTAAATATTAAAATAGGAAATAGGATTTTGTATAAATATACCTTCGGATAGTAACCCTAAAATAGACTATTGGTTATTAACTAAATCGATACAGAGTGGAAAAAAAGAATCTGTACAACTGGTTTGTCAATATCATGTAATATTCTTTAGTTTTTCATATGCTCTTTATGATCCATTATGAAGGAAATATTTCCTTATTTATTTGATGTATTATGTTATTAAGTATTATAATATTCAACATAATTTTTATCATTTAAATATATAGCATGAATTACAAGAATTTCAATGTAACATTATTACATCCATGATTATGTCATTTCATGGTTTTATTCATTCTAATTTATTATTGACGTATTTTTTTAATTAATCTATAGCTCTGTAAAAATAATTATTTTATGTAATGGATATAACTAAAAAGATCTCGGATAACCATCTTTGTTATAGGAATTGTGATTTTTCCCATATGAACAAACCAATGGAATGGGATATAGAGAACATGATCTCATTGTAAAATTCAATCACGTATCAAAAGATAGGAATTATAACACACAACTTGTTGTGATCATTAAATAACTATTGAATTGGAATAATTATATTGTCTATTTCAAGTGTTATATCTCACCATTGTATGGTGGTTCTTTGAATCCACATATCACAAATCAATGTATAATTGTGTTCAAAAATATGTCTTCTATTATCTAATGATAATAAAATGGTTATGTTATTTTAGATATCTATCATTTAAAAGGTGAGAACAACCACTGGTGGAATCCCATTAAGAATACAAAAAAGTTAGAGGAATTATTCTCTATATAATTTCAATAGTTTAATAAATATTTCATTTATATGTTTTTCCCAAAATTATTTGTCTAAATATGGAGTGGAAATTCATGGAATTAAAAAAAAGGAGAAGAAATCAATTAAAAATATGAAAAAGGAACTGTGATGATTAAAATATATATATCTGGTTTTACAAATAAAGTAGAAAGTAAAATTAGTCATTTTTTTAATAGACTAATACATGTTATTTGAAATGCATTTCGAATAAAAGACATTGCAATATAAATAGATTTTTCATTGTGTGAGGAATATATGAGTTGATTATAAGGACTCTTAGTACTATAATGTTGGGAAAAATAATGAATACAATTGGAAACCCTATATTATGATACATGGGGATGAAGAAATATCTACCCCTTAATTCCAAAAATATGTCAACAAGCACCTGAGTAATGTACTTAAATGAGAATGGAATAATTTTTATGATTGTTATAATAGGACATCACGAATATAGTTGTCGATGTAAGTATAATATGCCATTTAAAATAATTCTGGAGGTGATGTTACCAACTAATGATCTACCCACGCAATAATTCTTCATGTGTAAGTATTTTTGAAACTATGTGATAAAAATTATGAGACCCTCAATCCAATTAAGATATTAGTCCCCAACAACCTTCCAATCCATGGAAACAAGTAAAGAAAATTTGCAGTAACTTTTATTTTTGTATATCTTGATAATGATGTGATGTGATGTGTAATTAATATACATTATATATCTTAATGAACTTAATTATATCATTTTATTCATTTCACACTTGTTTTCTATGGATGTGGAATCAACTTCTCTTGTGATGAATATCAAATTATCTACAAAATCACCTAATGGAGAAATGGCCATAAATAATATATATAAATTCTCGATAATTTATATTTATAATAGGATACATCGTAGAGATCATATTCGTCATACCTTAGATGATTTTTAAATAATAATGGGAATGGTTTGGATTACATAAAAAAGGCATATCAATTGAAATGTAAATGATATATAATATTTTATAAAAATTCATCATGTTATAATGAATCAATATAATAATAATCATGAACATACCACATATGAAAATTATATAATCAGGGGTTTCAAATCATGTAATGATGGAAATATTTTTCAAGTAATAAATATTGAAGTCATTTTTAATTACCTTCATATTTTATTTTAATAGACTAATTTATTTTTAAAGGAATATCATGTTATCCCCCAAAATTGATAGGTTTAGTTCTCAATAAAACCCGTACCTAGATATATGCCTATCCCATGGACTCCATGTAAAATGGATCCTATGGAATTTTAGGAATTATAGAATTAATCAAATTAAAATCTGATAAATTTTTTTATTCACCAGAGTTTTTGACCATGTGTTGAACAAGCTTTTTTTGTCAAAAAGAAGTATAGACCAATCTGATATTATATTAGCGATCATGAAATTAACAAGATAATGATTAATAAAAAATTCATTATTCCCGATGTCAACGAATTATTCTATTTACATATAAGGGATAATTTTTTTATGAATCTCATAAAATCGTTATATCATCGATTTAGGGATAAATTAGAGGATATTTAAATGACCAATTTCAAATGAGGAATGAAAACAATGAATTTGTATTTTTTCCATTCTGATTAACTAATTCCTCTACCATAATTACTTATCTAATGAATTTTTTATTTTGAGACTACCATGGTTATTTTGTGGGTAGATTTATAGAAGACACACTTATGTACTCGTAGAGAAAGGAATACAATGAAGATCTTTTAAAAATTTTGTTAAATACATCGAGAATGGAGATATTGTATTCCAAATTATGAATGATTGATTTCTAGATGTAAAAATATTAATTATTCTATCACAAAATAAATAGTATGGAAGTAACTACTGATTCTCTAAATATGTAATTTATTGGTTAAATGCCCAGAAAAAACCTAGTATATTAGATCCATAATATTATAACACTAGTTAAAAAATATTTATTATTTATGTGAATTTTCATAGTGTTATGTAATACACTAACCAAGTAAACAAGAGAGGTTTAGAAGTTTATTTTGATTGAGTAATTTAATGAACATTTCCTACAACTAAATTAGAAAGTACTGAAAAATTCTATCCCGATATTACCTTATAGTGTGTAATTTTTTATAATATATAGACAAATCCCAACGATAGTATTTTGAAATGTATCAATGAAAAATGAAAATGGAATTTCATATGAATCATGAAAAATAAAATATCATGAGTAAAATGACACGGTTCATGATTTGGATCTAGTGGGGTGATCATTGCATTAAATTTTTTTTCATATAATCTATGTGCTGAGAAGTGAGATATTTTTTTGAAATAAATTTTTATAATATATATCACATAAGAAGAGTTAAATATGAAATAAATTTTATGGTTAGAAATGATTTATGTCAATTATTTCTCTATACATTATAAACATAAAAATGAAATAAGGTGGGTAATGTGTGGAATATTAAATATCAAGATACCTCAAATGTGGGAGGGTCATAAATATAATTAATACTAATGGATTCGAAAAGTATGAATCTATAATTAATATAGGATAGTGCTAATTACAATATTTCTAAACTGACTACTCAACCAACAATTCTATTTAATATAAAATAATTCCAAATATATGATATATATATATAGATAATGATAGAAAATTTTCAAATGTTCAACATTGATAAAGAATGAGTATTACGGTTAATAACCCATGTAAAAATTTCATAGAAGAAAAAAATGAAGTGAAATTTTTTAATTATTCCTAAAGATCATCTTTCTATATTTATCCAAGAAGTATATAAAATTATAATGATATAAAAGAAATATATTTGTTAGTTAACATGAAGAGGGTGATTTTGGCATACATATATTGATGAATTGTATTGTAACAATTTGAGGATGAATGAAAAAGTATATGGAGATGATGTAACCATCACCCATACCAGTATTGAATTAGAAAAACGTCACTACGGATTACATCATAGGACTCCCTAATACTTCTAGAGAATAATTCTGCATGGGTTGTATTCAATATTATTACTAGATCATCACATTTTATTTCCATTATAGAGAATTAATATATATCCAAACTCATTAATATATTCAAAAGGGATGTTGTAATGAAATATTGAGTAAATATATCAATAACATAAAATAGATATCCATGTTTTATCTTTTTTGTTCGTACTAATTATTTATAAATTGTTAGATATAACATTTTTAGTAAAACATATCACCATAAAACTGATGGTTATTCTAAGAGGTATATCCAAATATTTGTGGATATTCTTAGATCATGATCAAGGGATATTCGAGGATTGTTGGTTAAACACATGCCCAATTAGTGTTATCATATAATTTTTTTTTCAATTTATGTATTTCTCTAGAACAATATGAGCCCAATATGGGAAGCTATTAAGGTAAATAATCTATTAGGAAGATGTTGTAGAAATGAATATAATATGACTTGATTTTGTCCAAGAAATAACTAAGAATTTTAAATCAATTTTGAAATACATAAATGTGGAATAATTTGATAACAATGGTTATGTTAATAACTATTTATTAGATTTAGAGTTTTATGATTTTAATGAGGTTTTCAATTATATATGTCGATTGATGTGAATTATGGTATTTTGGTAGAAATTGAAAATAAAAACACGGTAAATCGTTTACCATGAGATCCATTATCTTATATGGGATTAAACTGATCACTTATTAGTTCCTCTATATATCTCTTTATGTTATGAGGTTTTCCACAAATATCTTTTTAGAAATAATATCCCATAACCTTCACATGTTCTAATCTCATATTCTATGCAATTTGAGCATCATCAATAATACAAAGTAAAAAAGTGTGTATCCTATATCTGAGAGATATGGAACTACGAGACAAGGAAATTAATATTGGTTATGTCCATTAGAGGAGTGATATTTTTAGGTAGATTCATGGGAAATTTATGATCTAATTTGGAAACATTTCTCTCAATTGATTTCATCTATGAAATAAAATAGATATTTTTTTTGATATATTTAGGATTCAAATTTTTTTTTAAAAAAAGTATATATTCCCAAAAAATGAATTCCAATAAAATATTGTTTTCCAAAATATTTTATTAATTTATTTTCAAGTTAAATAAATAAATTCTATAAATTGAATAAAAAAATTCATTTTTAATTAATTATTATAATAAAAATTTAATATTATTTTGTAAAATGTTTCTAAAATGTTTAATTTTTTTGAGATTTATGTAAAATATTATTTTTTACAAATAACATGACTTTTAAGACATTATTATTATTATTATTATATAATTATGATTTGGAAGTTAATGAATCAATTTTCATTGATTAAATATGTATTTTATATGTTTTCATAAAAAATTAATAATTTTTTCCCTAATTTAAAACAATATATTCTTAATTTTTGTACCAATGTTGTATTATAAGGATAATTGATTTTAATACATTATATATTTAATATTATTATATTATTTTTCTCTCTTTTAATAAAATTAATTTAATAGAATGTATTTATAATATTTAAACATTATGATAATATTATATAATGTGGGTAAATTTTTAATCAACAATATTGGATAAGTTTCTTTTTATGAAAAGGATCATCCTCATCAATAATTAAAAGAAGTAAAAAGGTATTAACCTAGATGTAAATATGATAAACATACATTTAACATGTTTTGGAATGGGTGGTTGACTTTTCTATCATTGTTAATCCTACCCAATTATATTAGTTTATAATTTTGGGGATTCCTTATATTATATTTTCTTCTAATTATTTCACTGTTTTACGTATCTTTGAAAATTCCATCTCTTTTAAATTTTAGTAGGGGAATTCCTCTTATCACTTCCCCTCTATATGAAACCAATGTAGTTTGGACCATACATCGGAGAATATGATTTGTTTAATAGTTATGGTACAAAAATAACTATTTAATAGTGATTTATTTTTCATTCAAAATTTTAATCAATTATAAATTTTGAGCATTACTTTTAATGTTTCCATATAGAAATGTTCAAGGTAATTATATATGAGTCTAATTAAAAGAGGTAATTAAAATGAGATTAGGAGATGGAGGTACTAGAAAATTGGTATCAAAGTCTTTTTCCAAAAGGATTATGACAAAAAAAGATATTATTTAATTAAAAGAAAATTATGTTTTTATTTTTTGTCCGTATAATTACTAACTATTTTGTATATACTATGATATTCGTGTTTCTAGTATAATTTATTCAAACATAAATGTACGTAAGACTTAGTGGAACTATTTTCTGTAGATGGGGGTTTCATAACCATGTTTTATGAATCTAGAAATTTTTGTGAGTTCAACTGATATAGGCATCTAAAAAAATTCCCCAAAATTAATAATATGTTCGGAGTAACCAGTAATTGGATTCCAAGAGGAGTCATTATATAAATTTATTTTAATAATGTAATTAGCTATGGAAACATTTAGCGGTTTTTAAATAATTTATATAAAATTAATAGATAGGCACAACTATAAAAATATGTACCATATAATTAAAGACCTTGTGGGGGTTCAATTGAAAAATTATTAATTGATAGAGAATAACCTATGAGTTTGTATTTGATGAAGTATTGAAAGTCATTATAATGTATTTTGAAAATTCAAACATTGTTATATGATAAGTAGAATGTTCAATGATTCAATAATAATGAAGGTAATATCATCAGTCTCTATGGTATTTAAGAATGTTTGATAATCATTGATATATTGGGTTTTTGGAATGTTCCTATGATGTTTTTTGGATTCCATCATTTTGGGAGATTCTATCGGGACTGATAGAAAAAAATCAACAATGCGAAATAAAAATGTAAATTGGGAAATTTTTATTTAAATATAACACTTCACCCTAGTTTTTCATAATATATATATATATAAGATATGTCTCATTTTTATGAAG
Source organism: Viscum album (assembly GCA_963277665.1). NCBI lineage: Eukaryota > Viridiplantae > Streptophyta > Magnoliopsida > Santalales > Viscaceae > Viscum > Viscum album. The sequence continues at coordinate 1,295,326,523 of OY728128.1, read as the reverse complement.
TTGTTAGAAAATACGATTTATGTTAAATAAGTGAGGTGTTGACCTTAAAGCACAATATTATTATCCTTTTTTATGTATTAAACAATGATGAATTAATGTGAGTGGTACAATAATGAGGATACCAGATAGGGTATAATCATACCAATTATATACCCAAAAGAGGGTACATGACATAAGGTTAATGGAAAACAACTACATGGAGAAGAAGTTATTTGATTGATAGGATCAACATATGGAGGTAATTTTCTACATACTTTCATGAAATTGAATTCAATGAATAAGACCTCATAGTAAAGAATGTTTATTGAATGTTCCATTATAAAAATTTTAAAAAATTGAATTATGTTGGTGAATGATTAACTAATTATTATTTAAAAAAATTATCCTACTATATATCCAAAGATCGCATAAACTGTCAAATGTGTATAATGTTATGAATTTTATAGATATGTTGCACTTTCCGTAACCATATAGGATCTCATTCTAGACACTGTGTGGTTGTGTAATTTCTCTAAATTATAGTAAGTAATATTTAATCTTCTTCAGTTGTTAACCTTGTAAATTATTGTGTTGATATAGGTGTGTGTGTTTATCATATTTTAGTTGAGTAAATTCTCTCTAGTTAGTGGTTTTAATGAAGAAAACATAAAAAGTGTTGATAATTATTTATGACACCAATTAATTAACACATATACCTTCTCTATTACTCATAATTGGTTTTATTCATTGGTTACATTTATGAACCTTGGATGGGTAGTGTATAAGTATTAATAAGGTTTCAGTGGAATTTAAAATCATTTTTTTGATAATGAAAATTAATGTCCTCGTTGTGAAATGATACTATATATAGAAGTTTTAAATGATTTCAATTATATTGTCCATTGTATATAATGAAATGTATGTTTCAATAGTTGTATCCACTCTTTTTTCTATGGGTTATCCCTATACCAATTCCGATGAGAAGAATATAAATAATTATTGGTGATCCAAATATGTAATACATTCCCCTCACTCTCATAGAATATGAATATATGAGGGTTTAATGAATTGGAATAAAAAAAGTTATCTATAAAGATTCCAAAATCTTTTATAATGGAAATAAAAATATGATGTCATCCATGTTACATATATGTTGATTTATGTATGAATATATTATGTAGGGGGACAATGAATATATTGGCGAGTAAATTACAAGAGATAGTTATATTATAAAAACAATAAGTTGTTTTGTTGAGAATTTAGAAGAATATACTATTGAGGAAAAGATTCTAATTATTACCTATAACATATTTAATGTTAACGTATCAACCATAGATGATAGAGATACTTAATCTATATCAATGGGTTAATTTTTTGTGTAATCATCACATATAAAATTAAAAGGAAATACTAAATCAAGAAAGATACAAAATATGATTTTGATATATATTTCAATATCTCCAAGAAAAGAATTTCTAAAAAAATTTCAATGAGGTAAAAGTTAGTTAATCTGATACTGAAGTTGAATTGATTAAAAAATCTAATGAACTCTTGTATTTATTTTTAATAAAAAATAAAATATGTGCATGGAATTATAATGGAACGTTACCATTCTAGTTATTCAACTGTAGAGGCTTTAGATATATCACATAAAATTGTTCATTTCTATGAAAATAGTAAGATAGCCTATAAAAGGATGAACTATCAAGAAAACCATTAAAGAATAATATAATAAGATCATGGTTTATTTTATATGGAATGGTAAACAATATATCTACAATTTTAATGAAAATGTTATTGTCCCATTATTAATAATATGATGACAGTGAAGTGGACTCTAATGGTTCTAATGATAATGGTGTTTAAAATTTTAATATTGATAAATTAAATAATTAGAAATTTTTCAGTATAAAAAATATAAAATCTAAAAGATTAAAAGAAAAAAACACATATGAATTTAATTTATATGTTATTATTCATCTAATATATGCAAATAAAATCTAATATTGATTTAGTGAACATGATTTTGAATGAATAAGATATATCATAAAAAACCCAAACAATGCTTGAAGAAGAATCTAGGTTATTAAAAGTGATTTTTGTTCTAATGATGTCAATTGATTAATAAAAAAACAATCTTAGCATAAACATGAATGTGAAGGATAAATAATTTTAACTTGTTCAAAGGAAACAATTTAAATCCTTGTCTGGAATAAAAATATTCACAAAATAGATTTATGTGTTGTTGAAGGTTTAAAATATTATAAAAATTAGAAGGAAAAATTGATTTCATCCTTATAAAATAAAAATAGTTCTAAAAATTATTAGATGTAAAAGTTGGATTATAGGACAATATTTTTAGCCAAAACAAGTAGAATAGAAAAAACCTGAAACATATATCAAATAAAAATTGGGCCAAAAATATATAAACGTAGAGAATGTATTATTACTGAGAATAAGTATATGTTTAATAAGAATATATTAGAAATCCTATATAATTTTTTTTCAATATAGAAATCTAAGTATGATGGTCATAATGTTGAGAGAAAAAGTATACATAGTTTTACAAAAAATGCACATTATAAAGGAAAGAATCATTTAAGTTATTTTATGAAATTTTGGAGGCATTTGGAAGAGAAGAAATATATTTTTTATATTCATAATAACAAAAATTAATTCAATTATAAAATAGGGAACGTTCTAATGTAAAGTTAAAATATACAGAGAAGGAAATGTAAAGAAATTAGTTTAAGAAATGTAATGGATTTCAAAAACAAGAAAGATATTATTGAATGTTACAGCTAGATTTGATAGAGGTAATTCTCTATGAATGACCATTTATTAAAAATAATTAAAAAATGAGGAAAACATTAATGATTATAAAATGAATTCTTTAAATTTTGAGTAAAAAATTTATTTCCATTGGATATTATATCATTGGAAATAAAACAAATATTCTGAACTGACTGATTTGTTTGTGGATAGAAATAAAATCTAACAAGTGTCTCCATAATTTGTGATGAGTGAATATTTCTATGTGACATTGTTTTTTGTTAGAAGAAATGAAGATAAAAAAGATGTCATAAAAGTAAAATAATGTAAGGGAATTAATTTTTAGGTTTCATTTTCACATTGATTGTGATATCTTAACATGATAGAAAAGAATCAGTAATGAAATAAAAAGAACAGATATATTTCATAGATAAATATAATGAATTTGAAAATTTTAAAGTATTATATATATTATGTACATGAAAAGAATATGATATAAGTTCTATTCTATTTTCCAATAAAGAAATATCCCCAACTAAATGCATGAAAATGATAAGATAAAAATGAATCCTCCTTTAGAGATTATTTATTATGAAATATGTGGTATCTAGGGAAAGGAATAAATTTATTAAGATTAATATTTTATAACATTTTTGGATAATTTGTTATATATTTCATGTATTATGTTTTTAAAATAACAATGAGTATTAAAAATTCAATATACTTTTTTTATATACTGTGTTTTTAACTTATAATACATTGACATATTTATAAATATTTTTTCAAAGTGAGGCACTGAGATGACATGTGATTTTGAAGCCGGGTGAGCCCGTAATTAAATTTTAAATATATTAAAAATACTTTATATTAAACAATCACTGTTTATTAATGAAAATGGGATAACTCATACATTGTTAATGAAATCATAAATATGAGACCATGGTTGAGTCTAAAAAGCGGTGTTTTCCAATAGTGCGACAAAAAATGAGTCTGTGGGGGTTGTGTCGACCCCTCGCTTGTTGGCATGTTGTTTAAGTGAATATAAATTTAAATTGATTTCATTAAATAAAATACCATAAACCTAATTAAGGGATATAAATTTTTTATTATGAGAATCTAACCATATAATCCAATTTTTTAATGATATCTATTCCTCACTTATGTTTCCCAGTGTCCAATTATGAATGAATAATGACAACAAAAATCAAATTCTAGACGGATTATGATGTGATGAAAACAAAAAATCAACTTCTTCTTCCAGTGAACACATTCCTTATTAACTGCGGTCAATCCAATCCAGGTAAGACTCCCCTTTGGTAATTATTCAACTTTTATCAAATTCCTGAGTGGTTTGATAGTAAGGCTTTGATCCATGCATTTGATTTTAAACACACATGAACTAAAATTTATTATTTAATTCATCAATCAATTCTCTCCATCCTCAATTTTCCAATTACTATTTGTTTTTATATTAAGTTGGTTAGGGGATACAAACCATGGTTTTCGGTGTCGTCCAACTATTTTTATTTACATTTTTCTTTGAAGAAATCCATTGAAATACAATTGAAGAATTGTCTGGTTACCCAAGCTCGATCAGGCATCTGGATTCAAAGAAAAATTGTGGAATGATGACAGAATATCAAGATACGAAAAAATATAGATATTACATGACACATAAATCAACAATTTCTAGGTTTCAAACCAATCAAATGAATATTGAATGTGTATCCGCATGTGGAATGATGAATGAAACCATCATCCATTCGGTTGAACGATTCTCGGCGAACTATGCCCTAAAAACAATAATCACATATAGATTTGATGATTTTGGAAGAAAATGTGGAGGGATATGAATCAGTTTATCCATATTTGGAGCACATATTATAATTTAGGATAAACTAGAGAATACAGAAAAATTGAGTCAACACACCATGTTTTCCGAATAACATATGGTGTGTATCCTCCCTCACCGACGACAGTAGGGTATGGAAAAATATACTGATGACACATTATGTATTCCCCTTGACATGCCATGTACTACCATTCTATGTGAGGTGAGTTGTTTGAAGTATCAAATAGCTATGTACACTCTATTTTCAGAGGACACAGACATGTGTCGGAAACACGAGCAACATCCCGTGTAGTCCAACACGCTATGTACCAGAGTACACATACCAAGACAAAGTACAAGACATTGGTCCTCGAATAAACTAAATACACCATATAGTCCTCCAAGATGGGGTGAACTACTAAATGGAATGAGAAACATGTCCGGACAAAGACATGACCATGCAGTGAAGAGGGCCCATATGTCATACGATCTCCCTCACATTTCGTGTACTGGTTGAGCTCATATGAAATATCATCATTCATCTCTATCTCCATCATTTGAACATGAATTTCGGCTCTTGAGATGCATATCATGAGTTTTTTTTCACATAGAATGTTATAGTTCCATATGTAGTTGATTTTGAGATATGATGGAGATGTTCCGAATCTGGAATTTGTAGAGATGACATACTGGGATGACCCTATAGTAGGGATGGGTAGTGTAGTCCCTAATGACAGTCTAGGTTAACCCTATAATAGGGGCATGTAATGTATTCCCCGACGATGTTCCGAGAAGACCCTCTAACTGGGCCATGAATTATAGTCTGCAACGATCGTTCGGGCTGACCCAAAAGATGGGGCAAGTAGTGTAGTCCATTGTATTGTTCTTGGTAGAACATATAGCTAGGATTTGTAGTGTAGTCCCCAAATATTTTCCATCATTTCCCTCTATATGGGCTGGGTAGTAATTCCCCCAACATCCTTCTGAGTTGACCCCCTAGCTGAGCTCGGTAGTGAAGTCCCCAATGACCTTTCTAGTTGACCCCCCAGTTGGGCTGAGTAGTGTAGTCCCGAAAGACCTTTCACAGCATAACCTTGACAATGGAGCTCAATGGTGATGCTTGATTCGACTTACCAATGGATTCATGAAAAAGATGGATTGTTACCAATCTGATAAATATTATTTTTATATAACATATAACTTGGTGGGTGAAATAGTGTTTCCCAAAGAGGATAGTATTGAGGTGTGGGTATTTGATCCCCATTGACATGTAGCTACTGGGTAGATTCTTGAGGTGTTGGAAAGTGTAGATTACTCTACCGTGGAAATATTAGCTACACATATTTTTGTGTTATATTTTGAGATGGATATCCCCTTAATGTATCATTTGGGATTCCTCGACTAATCATATATATATATATATATATATTTATGCCTAACTATAGTACCCACTGCTTCGGTCTTGGTTTCATTCCTTATAAGAGCGAGGAAGATGTGTTAGGTATGCCACATTAATTCATTGTCTATATTCTCATGTTTGGGTGTGTATACTCTCTAGAAATAGTTTGTGATGACTCGACGGGGCTTCACCAATTCACCATTTCGAGATCCTTGTGTTTGGATGTGTCTACTTTAATACCATTGTTGGGTTAATCTACATCCATTTCTTTCTATTTTATTATTTCATTTACAAGTTCATTTTGGTTTTATCTTTTATTAATCCCCCTACATCTTGTCGGAATTTTCTATTAGGTATGTATATACTCACCACTACAAGGGATTCTCCAAACACATGACATTTCTTTGCCACACGGTGGCCATATCGATCATGATTATATAGGATCATAGGGATATAAGTTGTTTGGACCGTGTATGGTGGTCATAGTTGGGATACAATATTTGGGATATCTCAAATGTTACACATATCGAATTTTCATCAGTTTAAGACTTTATTATTGTTTTGTAATGTGTTTTCCCAATTTATATTTCATCATTCACTACCATACCATTATTTTTTCTACACGTTCATGCATGTTTACATTACATTACAGCAACTGGAAAATTTTCTACATTCCATGTCCAATTTGGCATCAATTTTTATATGTATGTGTGTATGGGTTAATAAGAAAACCCCTCCTAATGTTTTTTGTGCATTCAATTATTGTCTCTATCCCCTGGCCTATGAAGGATGGATGGGGGTAGTTTCGTCTCAAGCACCTTGTTGGGTTCAATTTTGGTAGAGTGGTATCAGAGGTGGTTCATTCCTTGGGACATTATTCATAAATTCCATAAAAAGTTATTGGTTTGGATATTGAGTGATAGTGTTGTAATTATTCTCACTGCTACTCCCAGGCTAGGGAGTCCATTGATGGTATAGGCTGCTAATATATCCATTCACTATAAAATTGATTAATGGATTGTCAACTCGGCACCCTGAGACATTTTTAAATGCAATATTTGTATATGCATCATATAGGATTCAGTTTAGGATTTTCTTTCTTGAGTAAGCACCACATTACATTGTTGATATATATATATATTATCATATGACTTCAGTAAAACGTGAAAATTTTAATGATGACTACACAACAACATCCATCCAGGACATTAGCTCTAGATCATGATGATAACCATATGTGCAATATGGACTTAGTTCAGTTTCAACCATGTGATCCCCTTAATCTAGGTGGACCAGTAGCAATGCCTCCACCTACTGAGAAGTAGATAGTCCCTTCTGGGTAAGATGTGGATGTGCAAAGGCTAAGCACACTCCATGATTTCTAGTGATAATGACTATTGAGGTTCCATGATGATTCATATCCTTAGGTAGCTGAGGATTATCTGGGGTCAGTGGTATATATATTTGGACAAGTTCGGACCTTGAAAAATCTGATGGAGGATTGAGTATCCTGTTATTTGCATTGAGCAGTTTGGCATTAGTTGAGCATAGTTACCCAGAAGCATGATAAGTCAACGCTCTTATGGGAAAAAAATTAGTATCTATCTTGCAATAAGTACTACCATTCCTGATAGCAATATTCTCATATACGAAATCATACATAACTACATTAGGGAGGGAGGATAGTGGAAGAGTACATAACGAGGATCAAAAACCATACACATTACTCGATTGACATGATAAGACATGGGTACTTCGTAGAATGGATGTTCAAATAGGGACTATATAGAGATATCTTAGCCAACATTGTTCCCTTGTGCATCCATAAATATATAGGGCTGCTGGAGGAGAATCTTGTGATGGAGAGAATCCTGGAAAAGGGGTTCCATATTGATATATTTTGTGGTATGAGCGACCTAGATTAGTCATATTTAAGAGCATTTAGTTGTGATAGGTATCAAAACTAGATAAAATTTCCCTAAAAAGACTCATGGGCATGGTCACCTTATTTAGGGGTAGTGCAGAGCACCAGGTAATCCTAAAGAGGGAAGATGCTACCCTTATGATGGGTGAGGTCACATGTCCTGGGATTAATCGACCAGGTGTCTGAACATCCTAGTAAAGTAGGATCTAGACCACCACGAAAGAAGAATCCTCGTACATGGGATCTCCTAGGTTGGGAAAGGGTGGTCCTCAAGTAGTTGGAGATTGAAGAAGAGATATAGGAGATGCATGTGGGGTACAATGGTATGAGTTTCTCCAATAACCACTTCTAGGAATCCCACACCAAAAACATGGGGCTGGCATTAATGGTAGTAGATAGATGCTTTCTATGGAAATCTATGACCAGGTGACACATGAGAGGATTCAAGGTACTATTATTGTTTACTCTACTATTTTCCTCAGTAATAGTAGAAACATTTTCTATCATTTATTTTATCTCTCAACTCTTGTTGAGGGGGATAGAGCTCCAAGTACAGATGCTAGAACAACAAAAATTCCTACCTGTTCCTACAATGAACTCTCCCTCTATATCATTCATATGTCGGTAGAGTGAGATATCTCTTGGGGGTGAGAGGTTCACGTGGGACCAACAGGTATTCATGATGGAAACATATGAAATAATATTGGGAATGGATTGGATTTCAATGCTATGATCCCATATTTCCTATCACTACATATTAGTCATATTCATATGTGATGATGGTATATGGTTCTCATTTATTATTGATTGATATCTTGTTAATGTAAAAGCAGGCGGTGTTAACAGCATGTCACATCCAATTAAAAATCAGCTAGCAAGTATGATTCTTAGTGAAACAAACTTTTCAAGTAAATGGATCCCTTCAGTTATGGAGGATTATTTGGACGTCTTCTTCTGAGTAGTTCTAGGACCACCTACGGGGCGAGAGTTGGAGTTTCACATTGGCTTATACTTAGGGTCTTCCCTGATATCTTCTTTAGTACATCGAATGGATCCCACTGAGGTCTGATAGCTAAGGTTGAATTTATAAGACCTTTGTGGGGAAGGTATCAACAGACATAGTGTATCACCCATGATTGATCAAGATTTGTTTGTGAAAAAGGACACAAGGTTTAAATTTTAATAGATTATCATCTTTTGAATCATCCCAGGAAAATGTACACGTACCCCATTCATAGGATTGATGACCTCTTTGATCAGTTGTGAGGCATGAGACGGTTCTCCATGGTCGATCTTACGTCCAAATATCACAAGCTGCTGGTTCTAGAGGCTGATTTTCCAATTATGGATTTTTTATGTGTCTATAGACACTAAGAGTTCCTAGGGATGCCTTTTTCTATGACAAATTCCCTATTCATTTTTTTGGCTTTAACGAACTAGATTTTTATCCAAACATGTACCTTATATTCAAATTATTCATCGATGACATACACATGTACATGGTGACATAGTAGGATCATGCACAAAACTCAAGGAGGGATCTTGATCTACATGGAGAGCACCATAATTATGTGAAACTCTCAGAATTATAGTTCATGATATAAATGGTTCACTTTCTAGGGAATTTCATTTTTGAGTAGGGTATAGTCATTGATCCAATGATCATTAAAGTAGTGCTTTAATGGGATCCCCCCAAGAAGGTGTTAGAGATGAGAATCATTCTTGGTTTGGCAAGGTACTGTAAGAGATTATTGATAGATTTATCTTAGATCATAGGCCCATTGACCACTTTTACATGGAACATATGGTTGTTTACCTAGTCATAGAATTCCCATTTTTCCATTGAGGAGTTGCAACAGAGGCTGATGGTCACTCCAGTTTTGAGGCAACCAGAGGAATGAGTTGAGTTCATGGTGTAATATGATGCCTCAATAGATTGGTTTGGTTGTGTGATGATGAAATGACAAGATCTCATCAGATATGGGTTTAGAAAATTGGTGCACATTGATAATAAATATGTGAATCATGATTTAGGGTGATCATAGACAGTATTTTCATTGAGTACGTGGAGGCACTAAAATATAGGAGAGCACATTATAGTTTACTCAGAAAACCAAAATATTATGTAAGTCTTCTTATAGAGAGACCAAAACATGAGGCATCAATGCTAGTTGGAGTTCCCACTGGACTACAAATTTGTTAAAGTCTATACTCTATTGAAGGTAATATTTGCCGATGATTCCATTATTAGTAATTCTAGGGCTCTCCAAGTGTTGGAAGCTTTAGAGAAATAATATTACATGAAGATGACACTGATGGAGTAGAATGGTTTTGTTTTCTTACATTCGATGGTGTTGAATCCTAAACTCCTTGAGCGAGTGATTATTTTTCAGCTGGGAGTAATTGACTCTGGGGTTTTTCTTGATCTGATATCCAAAGTTTACACACTAGTTATATATTTTGTAAGAGGGATTAATAAGATCTTGTACCAGGGGTGAGCAATGGTTCCAATTTCGATGTGGGAGTATGTGATGAGAGTGTTCCTCACTTCTCCAGTAGATGTATGGATTAGTGTTGGGAAGCTGTAAATGAATCATTAGTGGCATGATTGGTGGTCTAGAAAGAGATGAAATTGTATGTGAGTATGTAACATGATGCCATAAATTTCTGCAGGTAAAGGTTCATCATAAGGTCCCTACAATATTTATGAAGCCGCATAATATCTGAGAGTGGTAATGGAAATACATATCCATTGACTTTTTCACAGGGCTGACATTCATATAGAAGGGCCATGGCACTATCTAGTTGATAGAATACCAACTCATGAAGTTGGAACATTTTCTTTCTACCATGAAAAGAGTTAATTGGAGAGTTTGAGGTAGCTATACAGATGATAGATTTTAAATCTTGTGGGTGTACCCGCGACAATTTTCTCTAATCATGATGCTCATTTTACATCACGAGTAGGGAGAGGTATACATGAGGCATTTAGATGGAATATGTGGATGATTACATCCTTTAACCCAAATATTAATGGGTAGGCCAAGCTCTCTGTCTAGGAGAATTAGTATATCTTGACAGCATGCATATTGGATTTTGGCGGAAGCTAGGTGGACACCATTTCCTTGGTGGATTTTGCATACAAAAACTCATATAACTCTAGAATCACCATGGAACTTTTTGAGGTCCTAAAAGAGAGACCCTTCAGGTCTACCATGTGTTAGACAGAGGTAGGAGAGTCAAATATTATGGTCTTATAGTTGATTCATGTGACCATAGAGAACATTCATGAAATCTGTGAATGGATGAAGATATCCTATAGTAGGCTTAATTCCTACATATATAAATACCATAGGCCCTTGTAGTTCAAGAGGGAGACCACGTATTCTTGAGATTCTATCCCCTACATTTAGTGAGGAAATTTGGTGGAGAAACACGCTATCCCCAATGTTATATTAGACTATTCTAGAGTGTACAGACGATTGGAAATGATGCCAACTATCTCGCCTTACCCCCATAGCTGTAGAGGGTGTGGGATGTTTCCATTATCTCATAGATGGGTCGATATGTTCATGTCCCTATGAAATTCATTGAAAGGTGTTATATGTACGTTGAGTATTAAGTCAAATTTATAGAGAACAAGATAGAGATTAAGGACATGTTGGAGCAGAATCTATGAGGACGATCCATCAAAATGGTTTGACGTTTGTGGTGGAATAGAAATGTGAATGAGAGTTCATGAGAGCGTGAGATCGGGATGTTATCACAATATCCTATGTTGTTTTCATTGTTTTTAATATTGTGGAAGAATCGTAATGGAGGGAATGATGTATAGACCCAATTTCTCACTTATTAGACATTGAATTATTTATAAATATTTTTTCAGAGAGAGATGTTGAGAAGACCTATGATTCTGAGTCCTGGTGTGCCCAACAATAATTTTATATAAATATTAAATAAATTTTATATTGTGAATTAATGGTTAATTAAATAAAACTAGATAAACATTAAAGGATTGATTGGATCAGAAATCTGGGAACATGGTTGGTCCCAAAATTCTATGATATCTCTAGGAGTGACGGAAAATGAGAGGGTGCAGGACATCTAGATCCATCTCTTGTTAGCAGGATGATTTAGTTTTTAAATAAAAAATTTATTTAATAATATAAAATAAAAATACCAAAAATTATAGGAAATAACTTGTTGATTATGAGGATTTTTCCTCATAATTGTGTTTATTCGAATGACAACTCTTCCTCTCCTCTACTTCCCATTGGTGAATGATGATAAAATAACAATGATGAACCAATGATTCTAAATAGATCAAGATAGGACAACCATTAAGGATCCACCTCCATGGTCAACATACACGTTCTTGATCAATATTGAATGATTGAATCAAATTAAGACCCATCATTGGTGATTCAATGCCTTTTATTAAATGTTCGAGTCAATATAAAGTCACCTTTTGATTTGATCAATTGATTTCAACCTTGCATGAGAAAAATTAATGTTTTTAATTAATTAATTGGTTTTTAATAAAATGTATTTCCCAATAATAATCGGTTTTATAGGAATTCTTATCTTGAATTCCAAACAATGCTTATTTATTCTTTTCTCCCAGAATTATTTTTGTTTTCCATAGAGATTTTCTTTTGAATCTTGGTCAACATTGGATGGGAGACCAAATCTAAATCATGTACATAGATTTTGAGTGAAATTATTGACAAATAAAAGAATCCTGATTGAGAAATGGATCTGGAAATGACACCGAGAAAGGATCAACAATACATTTGTTATATGCCCATCTGACGAAGATCAAGGGTACATTAGGGTGAATAATAATGAAAGAAACACTCAGTTGTTTTTAAAACCATTTCCCAATGAACAATGGCTAGTGAGTATGATTCGTAGATAGATCCAAAAATTTCATATGGAATCATGATGTGATCTGAGGTGGATTAACCATATTTAGAGTGTAGATGATGATTAAAGATAAACACTAGTTCTTGAAAAAATTGTGACTACACATCGTGTTCGACGGAGAACACATGTAATGAAACCTCCCTCAATGGTAGAGTTATGGTTTTGGAAAATACAAGGATGAAATGGCTTGTCCTATCATTGACATGTTTTTATTATCATTCATTTTGAGGTGATCAATGTAAAGGAAAACAAAACCAGGTAACCACCATGTTTTGAGTACATAGATATGTGTTGGACACATGGACATCATCCCTTGTGGGCCAACACATTGTGTACCAGAGTACACAGACATGTCCACGAGACACTACCATATTCTGTAGATAAACCAAACATGGAGGGTAATCCACCTACATAGAGTGCACTAGTCCATGGGATGAGACCCATGTCCGGCCAGTGACAAGTCCAGGAAGTGAAGAGGGGTCACATACCGTATGGTCCCCTCACATGCCTTTTTCTATTTGAGCTCCCATAATCAATCAATCATTCATATTTCGTTCTTTTTATGTTGGATTTCAGACCGTGAGATGCATATACCGATTGTTTTTTTTTCAAATAAAATGTGATGTTGTCTTCAAAAGATAATTTTGAGATATGATGGTCATTTTTCATATTTTTTATGCTCATAAACAACATAATGGGAAAATCCACCTATAGGGATTGGTAGTGTAGTCTCCAACTAAATTCTAAGATGGACCTACAGTAGGGATTGGTAGTGTATTCCTCAATGACATTTTGGGATTCCCCTCTAATTGGGCTTGGTAGTGTAGTCCTGACGATCTTTCATGCTGACCCTATAATAGTGATGAGTACTGTTGTCCTCAACTTCGTTCCAGGATGACCCACTAGCTTGGATGAGTAGTGTTGTCCCCAATGACATTTCATTCTGACCCTCCAGTTGGGATAGGTTGTGTAGTGCCAATACCCTTTCGTTTTGAACCTCTAGCAAGGCTCAGTAGTTTTATCCCTTATGAACTATAGGGGAAGACGCTCGATGTTGAGACATAGTGGTGTGGTGTGATTAGGATTACGAAAGGACTCACAACAAAGGTGAGCGCTTTCCCAACTAAATGTGTTCTCATGACGTGACCAAAAACCATGAGGGTGATTCTGTACCAGCTAATGTAGATACCATCGATGTTTTGTGATTTTCTCCCCTTTGACATGGGACACCTAGGAAGATGCATGAGGTGGTGGGAATCATATATAAGTCTACCATGGATGAATTTTCTACTCATATTCTTAGGACGAGTTGTGAGATGGATATCCCCTTACTCTCTAGTTTGGGATTATTTTTATATGTATATATATATATATATCTATCCTATTATTGTATCCAATCCATCTATCTTTATTACCCCTATTCAATGAGAGGAGAAGACGCTAATGGTATTCCATGTAATTTCAGTGTCCAGCTTCTCATTGTTGGGTGGGTGAACACTCTAGGTATATGTAGAGAAGACTCGTGATTCAGTTTACCTCCACGGTCATTTAGGAACCTTTGGATTAGATGAACCTATTTTCACACTCTTGTTCTAATGAGACAAGCTATTTTTGTTCTCTTTTACTACACAATGTTCCATTTTCTACTTGTCTTCAGTTGTATCTCTTACTGTTGAACCTTTACAATTTGGGTTGTTCTATTAGGTAATTATATACACAACCTAACATTGGCTTTGCAAAAAATGTGTCATGTATATTTTAGATGACGGGTAGGTCGATCATGAAAGCAGAAATACAAAGGTATATAGGATGTGTGGACCTCTTACGATGGTCATAGTGGGGATACATGAGTTGGGTTCTCTCAATAGATAATATTTCCTAGTTTTCTTTTGGTTTAGACTAGATTCTTGATTGAGACTTTATTTTTACTCTTTTTCATTTATTCATTCACTATTATAAATTTGTATAATATAAAGGCTCATGCATTTTTACATTATTTTTTTGTCTTTGCCCTAATTTCTACATTCCCTCTATTCATTTTCATCATATTGGCTCTGTGAATCCATACCTTATCTTAGGAAAAGGCCAAAAAGGTTACATTATGCCTTTAGTGGATATCACCAGCCTCGATCCTATGGATGTAGGATTAAAGAAGTTGCAGCTCAGTATAAGGCATGGTACAATTCATGACAGTTTCAAGGGAAGTGTTGAAAAAGAATAATTATTTACTATAGAGAAACCTCGAACTAATAATGATTTTGAATATAAAAATGAGAATTTCTATGAATATATTTAAAATCAAGGAATTCTTAATGAGTATTGAGAACTATAAAAAATGAATAATTATTGTTACTAAACGAAATAATATATTTTTGGTAGAAATAGATTAACCCATAATGATTTAACATAGAACATCTCGTTTCTTTTGGATACAATAATATGGAATACAAATTCACATTCAAAATTACTATTTATATCAGATGAACATTTATATGAATACTTACAAGTTATATTTAAAATATTCCCCATTTATCATAAATATAATTTGCTTCACATCCCATGTACAATCTATGTTAAATTGGAGAAAATGGGATGTTTGACCAAAGATGTGTCAATGGTTTCTTTCTAAGGTGCAAACCTAATAGTAAAGTATAAATGAGTTGTAACATTGAAATTAAAAAAATTTCTGTTTTGAATATATAATATTTGTCTAAACAATTATAAAGGATAATTTCATAGTTATATACATATACTATAGGAATTGAAAAAAAAATTGTGCAGTTAAACTATAGTGATGGCTCTTTAATATTAGTGATTATATTGAGGTAATATAAAATGAATATATTGATGCATCCGTTTAATATAATAATGTAATATAAAATATATCTCATACATGGATGAGGATGAAATCGTATGTCCAAAATATCATTAATTATCAAGGAAAATAAGTTCAAATGGAAATTATTTCTTCTAAATTTTCAAGAAAATATATTTTTCATAGGTTGAGTAGAGAGTCAATGTCGAATATCTAAATAAACAAGACTGAAATAATCCCATGAAAGAAGAATTAGATCTAATTGATATAAAATATTTTTTATTAGTCATACCCAAACAAGATTATAAATATGTAACAAATAAAGAGTGGGGTTTTGGGAATAAGTTATAAGAAAGAAGTGGTGTTATAAGAAACAAGGAAATATTGTTTTTAATGTCTCTCATAACATGATGTTATTGATTTTTATGAGACCCTTTCCCTAGTGGAAATAATTGAATCAATCATTATTTTTATTTTTACATATAAACAGTGGAGATATATGATACTATAAATGTATTCTAGTTACACATATGCATAATATGAAGGTTATGTTGATTTCAAAAGATCCACATATAATTGTTTTTCTTGTAGAATGATGTATGAGTTTGAATACAATGAAACCAATTTTAGTGTCTCTAAACCCTATACAAACATAATATAGAGTATCTAATCATAGTGAATCATAAATTATATGAATGAAGATGGATTTTGAGGGTATTTGGTTAATGTTAAGTGACACCTTTAATTTGGTTTTGATAATCACTTTTCCACCACCATTACCGAGAATCTATAAAAACATTCCATATCCAAGATAATTGAAATTAAAAAAATTATCAAATAATATATGAAAATCAATGAAAAAACATATAGATTTTATATATAAATAAAAAATTATATGATATCATCACTAAGACAATGTCTAATGAAACATTTCAATCCCATTAGTTGATTATGGGCATTCAATCTCACTCTTTTCAAGTCTATGGTATATGATCAATCTCCCTTACATAATCTGGATTATGGATATTTTTTAAATAGTGGATAAATAATAAAGATCCATTGATATGTGAGTTACCATTTGAGGGATAAGGATATATTTAGTGAGATTTTTTAAAATATGAATGATATGATGTCATCATGTGTGAACTGTTTTAATATATTAACGAATTATATTTGAGAAATTTCCTCTTTGTGGTTGAATTCTATTTTTAGGTCATGATTATTATGTTTTGAGATAATAGTGAAGTTAATAGTGATTTAAAATCATTAATTTATGGGTATCGTGGTATTTTGTTTTAGTATTTATAAAATCCTACAACGAGTTTAATCAGATAGGATTATAGTAATTGGATACACATTTATTACAAGAGTTTTGAAATTTAGTGATTGTTTAACCTAAGATGAAGATAGTATAAAAAATTGAATAATGTCGATACAAAGAGGTCTTGAAGGGTATTCCAACAGAAATAAATTTTTCATGGTGTTTCCTTTACTATATGTATAAAAATCGACTGAAAACATTTAGCATTCTATTTAATATTTTAAGAGGTAATATTCATGATACAAATTTTTGAGTCTAATAAAAATATGTGATTCAACTGCATCATTGAATGGGGATGATCAGAATGACTATTAAATAAATGTTCTTCCTATATATATCATATCTTTATCATAATGACCTTTCTAGATAAAAAATATTGCAATGATTTCTTATTCATTGAAATAATAAAATCTTGTCTTTTATTTTATATTACTAATTATAGATTATTTTGTTTTATGAAAGATGTAATAAATTTGTAAAGGATTTATGAAATCTAGATAATGTTATTTATAAAAACATTATTGGATAGATAATATTTCATCTGTTCATCAGTTGTAGCATTTTTTAAAGATTCCACTAAATGAATAATGTTTGTTGATGTATCAAAAATTTGTTTCTGAGTAGTGTCCACAAAAAATTGTCTTAAATAATTAATCGGATGTAAAAAAATGAGAGTTTGAAATATAGTTATTCAAAAATATCAAGATATAAGAGTCATGTAAGTATATACTAGATAATGAAGAACTATATAAATGTTTATGAGATACAGTACTAACATATAAAGATGTATACCAGAATTTTTTTTGGATAAGGTATAAGATCTAGACAATGTCTTTCACAAAGGTAAACCTTTTTTTTAGAAAATAAAAATTAAAAAGGAATTTGGTAAATATCCAACATTTTTTTCATAATCCACTTTTTTCAATGTTTTTTATATAGTCAGTTGATGATATCCTCGGGCTTGAAATTTAAATCCGAGGTAAAAAATTATTAATTGGACGATCACATTTCGGTATTCATTAATGAAAATTAAACTATATATATATAGTGTTGATATGCATTTAAATATTAATTAATGAATTAATTATTTTCAATTAATTGATGTTCCAGGCGTGATGATATATAGTATTTTACATTGTTAGTTGAAGAAGTAGATTGAGCTTCATCATATATAGTGTTATAAAATTGAGTATCATATATAGAATGGTTGCATACAAACAACATACCATACCAATGGTACCATATTGAAGGTACTAGTTGAGAATCTTCTAGATGATGGATTTATCAGAAAGTTATGTATCCTTTGAATTTCTTATTTCTCACATTTATATTAGAATTCCTTGTGAATGAAAAATATTTTCAATGATGGAATGTGTGAAGAAATTTTAAGCATTAAATTAGAACAATTATGATTCCTATTGGTGAAGATTAATTTCTTAGTTTAAATTTTTTATATCTTACAACATAATCATGGAGAAAAGTATATGTCAAAATAGTATAGTGTTATCGAGGTTATTGATATTCCTTAAATGTTATATCTATAAATGATTTAATTCCAGTGGATGTGGGGTCTTGGAATCATTGTAGAACTTACGAGGGACAAGATACTCTTATTGAGTAGAGAAAATTGATAAATCATGTCTTACAGTGGGGTTTCCATTGTTTTTTATCTAATTAAATTATCTCTAAACATAGCGAAGAGTTGTTTTAATATAGAATAAAATGGTTTGATCTGTGTTTCACCACCTATTAATCTCATTGATCAGATATTTCTTGTTTGTTCCATTAAAAATTTCTTCCCAACCCTATCCTAAGTACTAATGGAACCATTTATATGATTTTTCACTTTTCAAAATTCTATCCCACAATGTATAAATCTCCTTTATAAAAGATATAATCAACAAATTAAGGATTGATTTTCTAACCACTACTTTCTCATTTCTATTTTTTTTCTGGAACATCTTCTAACTCATATTACATTATACCATATTAATATGATAAAATAAAAAAAATTAGTTTAATTTTATTTTATTATAATAGTTTTACAAGTATTAACAACATGTTTATTTTCCATTAGGAAAAATGTGAAATGTGCATAAATTCAGACTACCCCATCCAAAAATAAACATGTTTTTTTTATAACTACCAAACCTATAATTTCCCAATGGTTAATTATAAATATATATATAATTAATTTCATGTTTATGTTCCTTAAATATTATAATTTTTACTTCTTTTATATTCCCTTACAAAAATTAAATAATTATCAATTCATACATGTAGACTAGAACCATCATGGAATAATTCATTCCATTTTTTACAACTACCTTTATTGTCATTATATGTTTATATTTACAAATTATATTTGAAATTTATATCTAATATATGTCATTAAAATATTTAGTAATATAAGGCATAAAATATGATGATCCTTATAATTTAATATATCAATTTTAGTGAAAAACCTTATAATACATCATTAAAAAAATTTCATTATTGGAAGATGACTAAAATTTTAATGTAATGGAGTTATCACATTATATGTCTTTATAGAACATCATTTCCATTTAATTTAATTCTTTCTCAGCAGTAAAAAGTAAGGTAATTTGGATTACTAACATCACTTTTACGAACCTATATAAAAATTTTCATTATTATTAATACATGATATTGAAATATTGATAAAATTACAATAAATGAAGAGAATAATTATAAAAAATTGTATAATTGAAATTATAGAGAAAAATGTTTTAAAATATGTAATTAATATGTTTACCATTATTATATATGTTGTTATATATAATTTGTGGAACTATAGGTCAGATGTAAGGGACATGGCATCATAAACACATTTCTTTGAGTTATACAATGACTTTTACAATATATTTCTTCAAAGACAATAAATTATGAATGATGTTATAAATTTTATTTTTGGGGGAAAGGTGTTTTCATTTAAAATCCATTTCCATAAATTTTATTATTATAATTATTTGAAAAAATATTTAATTTTTGAATTAAGACTCATATCAATGACTTTTATAATAATCAATACAAAATATTTACACCAAAAATTACTATTTATGATTGTTTTTATTTTTCTATATATGAAATATCTTAATAACATTATTTATTTAATTTTCAATATATATATTTCATTTATTATTTAATTAATTTGGGAGATAATGGTTCACATTCCCATTTCTAAAATTCATTCTATTATTACACAATTTTAATGTTTAATTAATCCCATTTTCATTATGATTGGTTATTTATGAAATGTGTACGGTTATAATATAGATGTTTTTTATTATATTTCAGTGGGTATTTATCATAAAAAGTGATTTTTTTATGTTGAACATATATGTATAAGTGAATGAATGTATGGGTACTATATAAACCTAAGATACATTGGTTTGTAGTATATATTTCATTAGATAGGCCTTGAAGAGTTTATTTTATTTTCTTGTAGGAAAGGGTATTAATGGTGTGGATCACGAAAATAATGTATCCATTTGAGAATATTTTTTTCAAAGTTAAATTATGTTATTCATTAGGATCATATGATATCATGATTAAAGGTTTATATTAAATCATTTAAAGAATATTTATATCCTTTAAACTTCTGGTTTTATAAAATATATCTTTCAGTTTTTATTATACGCACAACAAATCTCCCTTTTTTCTTCTGATTATCCCTCACACTGTTATGACATTTCTTTTATTCATATGATTTATACGTATTATTAATAACTCATCCATGATGAAATTGTATTTTATCCCTTAGTAGTTGATATCACCCCTTTCTTTTATTTTCATTCGCTATTTTTGGAGGATCATTCTTTCAAATTATATGTATATAAGTGTTATTTTATGGTATTATTATAGAAAAAATGTTCAAATAATTTGTAAAACAATAAGTTTAAATAAATAGTATCATGTAAAACTAAACATATAAATCATTGTGATATTATTTTTTATATAACATAATATTTAAATTAAATAAATAATCTAAAAATAATCCTTTTTATCTTGGGTCTCAATATATAATATACCACTAAAATCATATTCATAGATAATAACCCTAAGATCATTATATCCAGTGCTAGTATGAATCTATTTATATCTATAAAAGGATATTATTTATAAGAAACCATACATGGTTTACAAAAATTTTAGGGTTTTTATGGTTAAGTGGGTGTATGAGAATTATAACACCAAGTGAAGCTAGTATATTGAGAGGGAATAATGATATATCATTGAAAATATAATAATATATTAATAAAAATAATAAATAAAAATACTTCTCATTGAAAAGAAAAATAAATTGAAATATTGAAAAAATGATGGTGGAAAGAGGTAAAAAAATATTGACATTGTAATATAGCATCTTAGTTCTTGAGAGTAACGTCATATAAATATATAATATACATGGAGAGTCTCATCAGAGGGGTTATAAGAGGAAATTCAAACAACAAAACCATTCATTGAAGAGTACTGATTGAATAAGTTGCTATTTATTCATGTTGTGGGGTATTTTGGGTTAAATAACATTTACATTATAATTTAAAACAAATAATTTTGTATGGATTTTAGAACAAAAAAATATTTGTTTTTAATATTAATAAAACTATGTCTATTTAAAATTTAAATAATTCCAAAAACAAAATCTAACTATTAACCTTTCCATAAAAATAAACCATTCATAAAAATAGAATTTTTCAGGATAAAATTTAATTTAGGATTCAAATGTAAAATATAAATATATAAATTCTATAAAAAATTGGAATTCATTGTTTTACTCGTTAAATACATTTTTTATGTTTTAAAAAATGTTAGAAAATATTTTAATTCACGTTTATTTAAAATGATATCATAAAAATAATGTTGTATGTATGAACATATATTTTTAACAACTCACTAAAAATAAAGGTCTTTATAAAAGTATAAAAAAATCTTCCATAGATATGTTAGGTGTGTTGATTCGGAAAATTATATAATTTTATAGAAAATAATTTTTCATCTTTGGAAATTATTATTATTTAGAACATTGGTATATAAAAATTAGGAATTGAATGAGTAAAAATTAAGAAATAAATATTTTTTATAGATTTAAATAATTACCTTCTACACAATGATATTTTATTGTATTTCTATTTTTAAATAAATTTAATCATATAAATAGATTGTGACTTATGCAACAATGTGTTTAAACTTTTCACAATCTATTATTATTTTACTATTATAACCTAGTTGTTAAATTGGATGGAATAAATAGGACCAATTTTTTTTTAAAATCATAGTGTACTTACATTTATAGAAAAATTTATTCTTTTATAAATTGATTAAAAAAAATTCACATTAATAATAATAATAGAATTATTTTATGTGAAACTAAATTTTTATGTAAAAAATATTATTTTCATAGTAAATATTATTCAACACATTTGTTGAATGATTTTAATAAAATTTATAAATTTAATATTTGATATAATATTTTTACATTCATGTAATATTTTTACAAATCATTAAATAAAATGAAATCAATTTTTTTCATAAAATGAAATTTTAAAAATATAATTTTATTGAAATTATTGAAAAAAAAATTGAGAATAACTTCTAAAAATCATTATTTTGTATTTTTATAAATATAATTAAATATTTATTATTAGGAGGTTCAAATATGGTAATTCGGAACATTATATTTTTCATCAAATTTAATAGTAAGTCATGGAAAATTTTGCATATCGATAATTGGTTAGTAATGTTAATTGATGTTAAAACTAATTGATAGAAAAATAATTATTAATCATAATTATTATTAGATAAAGAGGATTTGAGTCTTATTAGTTCAGGCTTAGATATTTGTTTTTTAACAGAGACATTTACCCAAAAATGTCTTATATATTATTTAAATAAAAGTAAGTTACAAAATGTCACTCTATTGGTTTTTAATTTCTTTTATATGTATATATTGGAAAAAAAATATAATAATGAAAATAAATATCTATTTTTGTATTAATGAAATTATTTTCATTATTTATGTTTATTTAAAATTTTTATAAATTATAAAATTTCCTTAAATACAGGTGAAATCTAATACCGTATATTTTTAATTTGTAGGAAAGTAAATTTAATGATTTTAAAAATAATAATTTTCATGTAATTAAAAAAATTTAATGTGTGATAGGAATGTTTTATATCTATATAGAATATTTAGTTGGTATTAAAGAATAATCTTGTCAATATAACAATTTCTTGATGTATTTGAAGTCTAATTAAATAAATACATTCAAAATTGACATTGATAATAATTTATCAGAAAAATAATTTATTATATTGTTTAAAATTTATAAAAATAAAAACATCATTCATGTTAATAGAATATGTTTTATCATATCCTAAATAATCCAATAATTAGAAACTTTTCCATTTTTATTAACATTATCAACCCTTTATTATTAAAATATTAATGAACATGGTTAAGATCTAAAATAACATACGAAGGGGAATAATAAAGTTAAAATGACACCAAAATTTATATAAATTCAATTTATTGATGTGATTTAACCCCTATTACCATTTATCATATAATAAATTTCCTTTTTTGAATTTATGTGATAAATATTTTTTATAATTTAATCTTTTAGGAAATAGGAAAACTACCCATCACCACAATTATAAAAAGTATCCTCCTCTCTAGCATATTCTCGCCACTCTAAGCCATATAGCCCAACCCATACTTTCCCATTTAACTTTAAAATATCTTTAGATTTGTTTTATTGGTCATTTGTTTCCTAAATTACCATAAATAATCCATATAATAATGGATCTAAATATCGTCTCCCATAGAAGTTGTAATTGTATTACCCGATCTCTTTGAATATTTTCCATATTCTACCTATTAAAAATATATAAAAAATTAAAATAATTGAAAAAATTAAATATTATTAATATTCATAAATTATATTTTGATTATAAAAATATTATTCACCACCCTCTTTCGACTAAAATTTGATGTGAATGTATCACTTGTGTGTACATTTGTCATACAATCTCTACGTTAAAAAACAATTAATTTTTTTATCCAAAAACATTGAATGAAAAATATTATATGATTAATATATATATATGATGTTTATAACATAATTAAACCTCTTAGATAATAATATCATATCAATCTTATAATCTTACAATTCATTGGTAAATGATAACTTTCTCTTGCTAACGTATGGACTACCACCTATACGATGTAATGTGATTTGTTTTTCATTTTTATACAAATTAGATGTTAAAAGGATGGATTTTATGAATATATAGTATTTATATATTATAATTTTTCTATAAATGATATTTTTTTTACCATTATTTCATCCTATTGATTGAATAACGAGATCAGTTTTCATGAATAAGTGTGGTGTACCATCTCCATGAATGGTGGGATTAAATTTTCAATCCACTATTTGAATGGATTACCTTAAACACATATATAATGAATATATATGATATTAATATAATTATTAACATCGTGTAGATGATATAACATTGATAAAATTATAATGACCAAAACTACTAAACCAAAAAACAAATGAAAAACTAAGCACTTATTACTCGAAATAATGACTTTTACAATGAATTGTTACGAAATAAGTGATAATATATTATAAGTATTTCAAAACCTGTATGATATATATGAGTATGTTTATGAAATATATTTATAGTAAATCTATATTTATTATACCAGAGGACTGATCATGTACAAGTTAGTTAAACAAGAGTTATGAGTTTATTTCAAAATCATATTATTATACTTGAATGGTTACATTGGATAATCCACTATGAATTATTTCACATATATATGAATTATTTTTAGTAATATTTAATTTTTTTTAATAATATCATGTTATT
This sequence comes from Viscum album, assembly GCA_963277665.1. Lineage (NCBI taxonomy): Eukaryota > Viridiplantae > Streptophyta > Magnoliopsida > Santalales > Viscaceae > Viscum > Viscum album. The sequence continues at coordinate 1,295,301,651 of OY728128.1, read as the reverse complement.
TTTTAAATTAATTTAATCCATGATTTATCAGAAGGCTTGGGGTCAAGCCTCTTTATTAAAAATTTAAAAGATAACGTAAAATCCCAATAACATTGGGTAAGTGAAAACCTATTACCCACATGTGGGGCCAGTGGGATCATCCAACAACAACTGAGTACATAACCCATTACAGAATCCCAAAATCCCAAAAATAGACAACCCATTACATTCTCGAAGTCTTGAGATTAGTCAATGGTCTGAAAGCCAATAGAGAAAAAACCCAACACAAATAATTGAGCTATAAGGCACATGTGAAACCCCTGTATAACCCTAAAAACACTTTCATAAATTCATTCCCGTCAGTTCAGTCTATCGTCACCACTAACCCACACCACTAAGGCTGTCACCACAGCCCTCCATCCTCACCTTCGTAGCGTCAACCGGATCTCAGGCACCTAAAAAGGCCACCAACAGACCCACATGACCTTCGTAGTCCACCATTTCCCACACACACCATCCACCCATGTTCCCTTTCCTGTCATCCACCAATAGATCCTCCTGATCTGTGATCCACCAACCCTCACTGAAGAACGACGCTACCACCACAGGAGGGAGCTATGTCAAAAACTGCAGCCCAAGCACATCCACACCACGTTTTCCAAAATTCCTGATGAATTAATGATTTTAATCATCATTTAAAAGTAAGAATGTATATTTTCAAATTAAATATATTCTTTTATACATGATAAAATATACAAAAAAAATATTTCAATGTAAATAGGGAATTTTCATCAATTTTTTCCACTTATATATTTAAATTATTTTTATATATGTTGAAATCCACTATAAAAAAATTTTCGTTACTAATTATTTTCTATTATGGTACAATCTCCCTTATTTATTAGACGGTCTATAATTATTTTTATTAGATATGTAATATTTTAATATCAGTCAACATATATATTAAATGGTTTATGAATGGGGTTATTTTTTGAATAAATTTTTGATATTACAAGGATAGTTTCAATATGGATGTTTTTGATGATTATGTTTTCCGTTTTTATATAAATAATGCATTTGACTTATTAATTAATGTGTATGGATTTAGGAATTCATAGAACATTCATTGATATGGGTGTTCCCACTATAGCCCCTCAGTATTTCAATAGGAATCAGGACATGATCTTTTTTGGGTATTATATTATCCCTTATCCATTTAAAAGTGATTTCTTGTCAATATGGATCAATAGTATTGTGAATTAATGGTTAATTAAATATATCAAGATAAATATTAAATGATTGATCATATCAGAAATACATGAACATGTTTGGTCCCAGAATGTGGTTATTTCTCTAAGAGTGACATAAATTGAGAGGACACATGAGGTCTAGATCTATTTCATGATGGCATAATGACTAGAGTTTTAAATGAATAATTTATTTACTTACATAAAATACATTAACTCTAATTAAAGGATATAAATTAACGATTATGTAGAGTTGACCTCATAATAGTGTTTTTTCCAATGATCACTCTTCTTCTCCATTCCATCCAATTGGAGAATGATGATCGAATAACTATGATGAACCACTGATTCTAAATGGATCAACACATAACAACCATAGTGGGTCCACCTCCTCTGTCAACAGACACGTTATTGATCAATAGTGAATGATCCAATCCAATTAGGACACATCTTTGGTAATTCAATGTCATTTATTAAATGTTTGAGTCGATCTACAGTCACCCATTGATCGTACTATTAATTTCAACCATGCATGATCCCAAGTACTAGTTTGCATTAATTAATTGGTTTTTAATAAACCATATTTCTCAATAATGATGGGGTTTCCATGAATTCTTATCTTCAAATACATACCTTGGTTATTTATTCCTTTATCACACTTTTATTATCATATCTCATAGATTTATTCTTTTGAATCTCAGTTAAACAATTGATGGTCAACCTGAGCTGGATCGGGTACATAGATTTGTAGTCAAATTATGGACCAAAAATATTGGGTTGGAGAAATGGATCTAGAAATGATGAAGGTATAGGATCAACAATACATATGTTTCATACCCATCGGAAGAAGATCAAAGGTACATTAATGTGCATAAAAAATAAAGAAACTCTCCTTTTTTCCTGTGACCATTTCCCAGTGAACAACAGTGAGCCATCATGATTCCTAGCAAGATCCATAAATTTCATAAGGATACATGATGTGATTTGAAGTGGATTGAACAGATTTTGAGTGTGGAGGAAGGTTAAGGATAAATATTAGTTTTTGAAATGATTGTGACTATAGGTAGTGTTCAACAAAGAACACATGTAATGCAACCTCTCTCAATGACAGAGTTATAGTTTGGGAAAATATAATGATTACATAGAATGTAATCTCATTAACATGTCATGATTTATCGTTCATTGTGAGGTGATCCATGCAAAGTAAAACACAAAAGGTAAACACCACATGTTGATAACATAGATATTGGTTAGACACACGGACAACATCCCATGTGGGAAAATACGTTGTGTACCAGAGTACATGGACACATCCACAAGACATAGGCCTATTGCTAAGATAAACAAGATTCACAGTGTAATTCACCTACATGGAGGCACTTGTACATGGAATGAGACCCATGTCCATCCAGTGACTTGTCTAAGAAGTAAAGAGGGTCCACACACCTTAAGGGTCCCTCACACGCAATATACTATTTGAGCTCCCATAATCAATTATTAATTAATATTTTCACTGTTTAAACTATGATTTCAGCCTACGAGATTCATATCCAGATTGTTTTTCCAACATAAAAAGTGATGTTGTATTCATAAGATAATTTTGGGTTAGGATTGGTATTTTTTTGGTTTGGTATGCACATAAACAACATTCCGGACAGACTATCCTATTGTGATGGGTAGTATAGTCCCCAAGGACATTCTAAATTACACTTTAGCAGGGATGGGAAGTCTGGTCCTTGGTGACATTTTTCCATGCCCCTCCAACCAGGATGGGTAGTGTTTTCCAAATGAAATTTTGAACTGACCCTCCAGAAGGGCTGAGTAATTTTGTCCTCAACTACAATCCGGGATGAACCACCAGTTAGGATGGGTAGTGTTTCCCCTAACAACCTTTGTAGATAACCATCCAATTTGGTTGGGTAGTGTAGTAACAATACCCTTCCGAGTAGACCCTCCAAAGGGTCTCGGTAGTGATGTCCCTGATGAACTTCTAGGGAAGATGCTCAACAGTGCGGCATAATGTTGTGGTGTGATTCGACTTACCTAAGGACTCACGGGAAAGATGAGTGCTTTCCCCACGAAGATGCATTCTTATGATGCGACATAAAACCATGTAGGTTATTTAATGCCTTCTAAAGAAGATCCTATTGAGGTTTTTTTGTTTGATCCCCATTGACCTGGGACTCCTAGGATAATGCATAAGGTGGTGGGATTCATAGATAAGTATACAATGGAACAATTCGACACTCAACTTTTTAGGATTAGTTGTGAGATGTATATCCCCTTACGTTGTCGTTTGGGATTATTTCCCTATGAATATATATATATATATATATCATTCCTATTATATTATCCACTCCATGGGTCTGTTGAGTCAAAAGTTCTCTTTTGACTTCTATATCTTGTTTTGGAAATCACAAATTTCTTTTTAATCGTACTCACTTTATCAACAGTATCATATTGACCTTGTCAATCGTATCGTACTGACCTTGTCAATCATATAGTACTGACTCTTTCAATCATATCATACAGACTTGGTCAATCGTATCGTACTGACTCTGTCAAACGCATCATACTGACTCTGTCAATCGTATCATACTGACTCTGTCTATTGCATCATATTGACCCTGCTATTCATACTTTCATTACTTGTTTTGGTACTTAGTCAAAACACTTGTTTCATATTAATCATAATATTGTTTATCATCTTCATATATCATGTTTTAACCAATATGATGTCGTTGAGTTAGTTACAAAATAATCAAAACGATGTCTTACTTTCTATTTTAATATGACCATTATGATGCCAGGTGTCCAAGTCCCTCCGAGTTTTTCGGATAAATATGACCGTTGGAGGAGATGTGACCGTTGGAACCTGAGGCCTATAAATAGGAGGTCATTTGAAGCTGAGAAAAGAATAGAAAACTGAGAACAAGCATGAATGTGTTTGTACAATTGAGATAATTTGTTTCTGTCATGTTCTAGAGAGAGACGCTGTGACTTCTATTATGCTTTGTGCTTTGTGCATCCGATCATCATATCGAGGGCCTTCAAGTAATTGAAAGATAGAGGTGTTGATTACCTACAAAATCGAGGGCTGCCATGGATAGGCAGACAGACATACAGATCATCGTATCGATGGATGTCGGGGATAGGCAGACGGACGAACCGATCATCGTAATGCGGAATTACCAAGGTGGAGGTAAGATAGACCTCTTATCCTAGGTGAAAGGATAAACCATATCTTTAGGTAAAAATAATTGTAATACTTTTACATTTCTGCTACTGTTTGTATTAGAAAGGAATTTTCATTGTTTCCTTTCTTCATTACACTTTCAATTGTAATTGTCTCAATTACAATTATTCTATTACATTATGAATTAATAGATTCTATACTCTTTATAGTTGAATCTCTCACTTGTTTTACTCTGATTATTGAATTCATCTTGAATACAATTACTTCACTTTTCTAATAGTATTACATTACATCATACCTTTATATTCAATAAAATTGTGGTTGTTTGAATTGTATTAATTTAAGATATTTTAAACTAATCTCTTTATAGTGTTTAAAATTAATGTTTTTAAACAGAAAATTCACACCCCTCTTGTATTGTTCTATCTAATATACATATACATCTACATATTCGATCCAAAAGTTGGTATCAGAGGAGGTTTTCCACTGATTTTTATTACCTGTTCTATTTCCTTCATATTTTTTTAACTACTTAATACACTAACGTGTGGAGTGGAGAAGAATTTTTTTCTTTAGATGGCAGGAATGAATAATGGGTCAATAGAAAATATAAATCCTTCTAGTACACCTATCTTTGATGGGAATGATTATGAGTACTGGAGAGATCGTATGAAGACTTTTGTGATCAAAACTGGTGTAGAAAATTTTATAATGCTTACTGGAGGTTACAAAATTCCTGACAAAGAAGTCAGTACATTCACTATCCAAGAGAAGCATGAATATCAACGGAATTACAAGGTACGCAATACTTTATTATGCTCTATGACGAAGAATATATACTATCAGATATCATCATGTGAAGCATCCAACATTATTTGTAAGAAATTAGAAGTCACTAATTTTGGTACATCCAAGGTTATAGAAACAAGAAGAGCAATGCTTTGAGTAAAGTATCATGGATTTTTTTCCTTAGGGAGAGCCATTAAGTAAAGTGCAACAAAGGGTTTTGACAGTTGTCAACAGTTTACAATATATGGGTGAAAAAATACTTAATGATGAAGCTCTAGTAGATATGATTATAGATATAATGCCAAATGAATGGGAGTCAAAAATGACAGTTATTGATGAAAACAGAAAAGTTTTCCACATTACTCTTGATGAACTCATTGGAAATCTTCTACAGAACAAGACAAGATTGAAGAGAGATGTTGATTTCAACAAGAAGAAGAATGTTAATGGAAGTGAAACATTTACATCTAAAGCTAAAACATCTGAAAGGCTTACAAGATCCAAATCCATGAAAGTTGTTTTATCAGAATCAAGTGATAGTGATCACTCAGATAATGAGCTAGCCAATCTCGCTCGAAGGATGAACATGATTGTGAGAAACAAAGACATCCAATATAGATTCAAAAAGAAAGATATGAAGGATAAGAAAGATTTCGAGGTAACTTGTGATGAATGTAAGAAAGTAGGACATATAAGGCCATATTTTCCTTTACTAAAGAGGAATGAAATAAAGGAGACACACTCTGAACAAAACAAGAAAAGGTTTTAGAAGACAAAGAATGTTGTGAAGGAAAATGATACATTGAGTTCAAGTGGTGGTGATTCTTCAGATAATTTTTCAGAATATGAGTCCTCAGGACAAAGGAATATTAGACTTATAGCCAAATTACCAATTGAAGATCATTGTCTCATGGCTAAGATACAAAATGATAAAGCTATTACAAATGTCTCATTAAATACAAATTATATTGATGATAAATATTAAGAATCATAAAATGATGATTCTTCATCATCAGAAGATGATACATTACATTATTTTTAGGAAGTATCTAGATTTTATAAATTACATGAAAATGAAAATTCTAAACACATGAAGAAGCTTGAGAACGAAAACTCTAGAATTTCAGTTTTAACTAAAGAAGTATCAAATCTTTCTAATGATCTTGATGTGAAAACATCTGATTTTGAAAGTATTTTAAAAACCCTTGAGAAAGTCAACTCTGATAACGATAATGATTCTAAGGACCTATAAACTGTGATTTCTAAGAAAAATATTATAGATCCTAACTCTAGTATAAAATTAGATGTTTTTTAAGATAAAAACATAGTTTTAAAACTAATGTCAGAAATTTTTTCCTCAAAGAAATGTTTGTCAATATTTACTCATGGAAAGGAAAACATTGAGAAGATGTATTCTCAAATTAGACCTTTGAGAAATCATTCTGGTCTTTGTTATACTCATTCCAAACCTGTTTTTAGTAAAAACTATATTGTTCCACAAAAAACCTCTTTTTGTTCTATGTGCCAATGTGGTGGACACTGGAGAAGAGAGTGTTCTCTCAATAAAACTCAATCTTTTTGATTTCATAAAGTTCATTTTGTAAAACAAATGTGGATTCCTAAAATTTTGTTATCTAACCATTCTAGATCCAAACAAGTTTGGATTCTGAAAAGCTAATTATTTCTATTTTAGGAAAATGAGAAGTGTACCAACAAAGAATATTTGGTATAGGGATAGTGGTTGTTCTCCACATCCTTTTTTACTTTTCTCTTTACAGTAAACATCTCCCTTAGAAAGGGGGAGATCATTTCTTACTATGTTTTTTTTCTTACTATGTTTCTTTTTATCTTATGATCTTTAATTATTTACTCTCCTGGTATGTGTTTTTGTTTTTCTGTTTATCGTATTGATAGTTTTATTGTATCATTTAATTTTCTGTTTATCGTACTGACAATTTTATTGTATTGTTTACCTCATCATATCATCCGATCATGGCAATGAATTTATTTTCCATCGTATTGACCGATCATGGTAATAAATTTCGTTTCCATCGTTTCGACCGATCATGGTAATGAATTTCTTTTCCATCGTATCGACTGATCATGGTAATGAATTTCTTTTCCATCGTATCGACCGATCATGGTAAAAAATTTCTTTTCCATCATATTTTTAGTTCATGGTTACAAGATTGTTTTCCATCGGCTTGTAAGTTCATGGTAAAGAGATGTGTTTCCATCGTATTGTCAGTTCATGGAAACGAGATTGTTTTCCATCAGCTTGTCAGTTCATGGTAACGAGATTGTCTTCCATTATCTTGTCAGTTCATGGAAACGAGATTGTTTTCCATTGGCTTGTCAGTTTATGGTAACGAGATTGTTTTCTGTCGGCTTGTCAGTTCATGGTAACAATATTGTATTCCATCGGCTTTTCAGTTCATGGTAACAAGATTTTTTTCCATCGGCTTGTCAGTTCATGGTAACAAGATTGTTTTCCATCGGCTTGTCAGTTAATGGAAATGACTTTTTTTCTATTAGTATGACGATTGATAGTTTTTTTCTTTGTACGATTGTGTTTTCTTTTTAAATCTACTAAAACCAACAACTACCTTATGTTCTCCGAAAGGTACTTTCCATTTTTTTAAAATTTCTTTTCTTTCTTTTTTATCCTAACCAGTGATCTTTTTTCTTCTAATATTGACCATAGAAGATCAATGGTGACCCCTATATCGCCTATAAATATCCCCCCTCCTCCCCAAACCCAGATTGGTTTTTTAGGTTTGGAGGCGAAACTATAATCCACTGTCTTTAAGTCATTGTATGATCTTTCATCGGCAGCACCTATATGTCTCAGTCCTCTGCTAATACTCTCGCTGAAATGTCTTCAAAGACTTTTACAGAGAAAGAATTTTTCAGAGAAAGGTTAGTTTCTTGGGACTTTTTTGATTCCTATGATTCCACAATTAGAAGAATCATTTTGTTTCAAGGATGGGAGAATTTATGTGTTGAAAGACCTATTTCTCAATATCCGGTTCTCCTTGATGAAGTTATCCAGTTCTATAAAATCGTATCTTTCGACAAAGAAATGACTATCGATTTTGTTGTGTACGATAGAATGTTGTCTATGTCTATGAAACAAGCGACTCTTTTTCTTAATGTCCCAATAGAAGGGTATTCTTTCTTTCCATCTCATAAACTACCATAGTAGGTCGGTACGTTTAATATATAAGGTGATGAGATGTATTTGTTTGTTATAAATGAAGAGAAGAGAAATGTGGATCATCTTTATCTGGACAATCGGTTTCTGACTTTATGGATGCAAGGTTTTCTTATCCCAAAGAAAGGGGATAGAAAAACTATAAAAGTTTCTTATAATTTCGTAGCCATAAACCTTACTTAATATTGAATTATTACAATATTACACATTGAGGATATTTTCAGGTTTAGAGTTTTAGAGAATTAGATCATAAAACATGCATTACATTCCACATTTAAACAAAGTGGTTACATAATCGATAGTATTCATTTTTTCCATCAACAGAAACATCTTTAAAATAAAACATTGATTCATTATTGACACTTCCATGACACTATCATCATATCATGTACCTTTCCCTTGACCTGTGGAAAATATTTCAAAAACATGGGATTAGCATAAGAAGCCCAGTAAGGGATATAAAAATATGGAAAGGAAACATGAGTACATGTATACACAAGAATTAATGAAATCATACTCTACTCATTAAACATAATAAATCTAACATACCTCATCAAATCATGAATAAATCATAGCAATCATAGAACATAAAGGTAACTTGAGGCATTCATAACATTCTTACGTAGGGAGTAACCCTCTTGGTTACGTTTGGAATACCCATCATAGTATATTCCCTAAATCTCTTCGTAGAAACCTTAATGTTTCACTCCTTCACATTACCCAATGTATTGGAGAGCTATATCGGGCTCACCTGCCATTAGTTTATCACGGAACCACTTGTCTTCATAATAATGCCCAAGAACCATAACATAATCATATCACATAAAACATGCATAAGATAAACATAACATTTCCATATTTCAATCACAAGATATCATTACAACATATTGATATAATAAAAATATTATAAAAACCATTTTCAATACCAAAATAAATGAAAAGTAAAACATGGTATTTATTTTTCTTTTAAAAAGAAGGTATGGCTTGTAGAGGAAGCTGAAACTCAAATAATGGTCATGGCGGCAGAAAAGTCATTGTCGCTGCATACATATGACAAAAATATTCCCTTTTTTCGTTTAGTAAACTCTTCATATGAAAAAATATTCCTTTTTAATAAACATAAATGTCAAAGGGGTTTATACACCGTATAAAATAATGTTGTGTATAAAACAAAATATGCCTCAATGAAATGAGATTGAGACGAAGTCCCATACCTCGGGTCTGACTTGACTCGGTCATTTTTTAATCTCCTAAATAATAAAATTGACTGAATTTCTACTTTTTTAAGAACATTTTTCATGTTCATTATTCCTTTTATATCACTTATTGCCATGTCATGAACACTATGTAAATATTTAAGTTAATAACGGTCATTTTAACCATCATTGGTACTTAAGTCAAAATAAACCCTTTATAATTACAAGTTGTTCATGTATCCATTATATCCAGAATTATAATCATGATGTATATATCATATATATCATATATATCCAGTATATACATGCATATATAATATTACATAATCATTTATAGATAAGAAATGAAATGCAACGTTCATGTAGAGGGTAAGCCGTACGTACGCATGAAAGCTACTTTCATTTATATTTAGTATGTTATAGAATGTAATCGTAATGATATAAAGGTATATTATAATTCCAATGTAATATCATATATAATATCATAATTCCATCCTTTATAAATCCCACATATGGTATTAACGAATCAAATCACTTTGAGGGGGCGGTAGTCCGCACCTCCTTAAATGAAGATATCACGTTTACCCATAATGAAAACCATAAATGTATGACCAAAATGAAAAATACAGAATCTTAAGGAAACATAAACATATTATATATAATATATAAATATATTTTTATCATAATGTCCACCTTGGAAGGTGTTAAAAGAATTTTGATCAATCATCGTTTCGGGAGGCAGAAATTCACCATCCACCAAAACAGTATGTTATTTAACCATTAGATGTAGGTGTGTGTAAGTGTAGCTCGAATACTTATTATAACAAAATCCTAGTATATTTAATATACTTTAGTTGTTACAAAATAAATTAATAAAAAGATTTTAGGGATTGGAGAAGCAAAATAAAACAAAAGGACTCAAGTGAAGACATTACCTTAAAATCGGGTAACTCCCTTTGGATTGAGCTCAAAAGTTTCCTTGGGAAGACATCTGCCCCAAGTGAGGCTTCAAAGAGTAAAATAAGGATGTTTGGAGACAAAAAGGTCAGGGGTTGGCCGATCCAATGGCTTTGGAAGTGTGGGTAAGGAGGTAGAGGTGGGGGCCTTTTATAAGAGGAGAGGAGGGGCACTCTTGGAATGTAAAGAAATGTTACTTTATTTTAAAATGAGTTTCGGATTCAAAAGGTCCCACATTGATATAATTCGAGGGTAAGGTGATAAGGGTTCTAAATATACCCATCCAATAGGTTTTGGACATGTGTAGGTTATATATTTTACATTCTCTTTTCATATTATTTAAATCCTTTATTAATGAGGTAATCACTGCATCGTCATGATGTCATAAATAATTTAATATATTTAATGTCTAAAAATTATAAAAAAATATCATGATGTAGGAAATATTTTTAGATTTCTAATGAATATTTATAGTCAAAAATATGACTTGTATAACCCCATGTAAATATTGTTTTAGTAAAACATCTCATGTTTGTGTCATTTTTAATTTAACATTAAATAAAAAGTTATTTATGTCATTTCCCAACCAAAGTAGCTCCATGGGGTCCCCAAGCTGACCTATGGATTGTCTTGGTCGTCCATGACACATAAAATAAGGTTAGGACATGTGTCTAGGTATTTTCATATTATTATAATATAATGTTTGCCTTAAATTGCACTAATTACCTCTAATCGCGATAAAAAACATAAAAGTTACTATTCACCAAAAAATTATTTTAATCCCATTGAACAACATTTTACTTCTTAATGAAAACCATGTATGTCATATTTTTGAAAATCAAACCACAAAAGTGGCAATGTTTCATTTAAATGAAAAATCGGTTTCTTTAACTACCACTTAGTGGTTTCACTATTCATCAAAAATTGAAGTTTTTCTGAAAAATACCAAAACTTCCCCCTAAGCTATATATGATATTATGAATTCAAATGTGATGTATATTTTACAAAATTCAAATCATAAACATTACATTAATTAATTTAATAATTAATTCCCACTGTCATGACAAATAGTGTGTTTTTGTGAAACAATAAGTATCAAAAGATTGACACAAGTTTAAGTCCAATTTCAAAGTGAAATTGATTCCAATGACCACCATTGGATTCAATGGTAAAAATATATTATAATTTCCCTTCAATTTCAATTCAAAATATAATCTAATCATATAAGTAGATGAGACTAAAAAGAGGTTGTGAATTAAAATACAACATTTTCACTATTCATTAAAAACAATGAACTTTATCGGAAAAATACCAAAAATTCACACAAAGTAAATTTTGATGTCCCAATAATAAATAATAAGTTTATTTTGACAAACATAGCTTATAAAATTGTCAAAAGTTAGATTTAAAAATGTTTTTCCATCAAAAGGCAGTAAAACAATCTTTTAAAAATATTAGTGTATTCCATGCTTAAGATTGGATTTATTTTCATTTTAAGCCTATAAAACACTATATAATTCATTAATAGACATAGATAATAATATCTATTATTAATTACTTAATTGGGAGGTTACATCCTTCCCTGCTTTTGAAAATTTCGTACCCACAATTTATTTACTTATCAAATAAATGGGGGTATTTAGCCCTCATTGCATTTTCAGATTCCCATGTTGCCTCTTCCATCATGTGGGTTTTCCACAAAACCTTTACCTGACTAATCACCTTTTTCTGTAACACTTTCTCCCTGTGGTCAAGAATCTAGACCGGTTGTTCCTCATATGACAGGTTCTCTTCCAACTGAACTACCTCTAGACTCAAAAGATGAGATGGATCTAGCATGTACATTCTCAGCATCGAAACATGAAAAACATTGTGTACCTGAGATAAACTCAGAGGTAAAGCCACCCGGTATGCAACTGATCCAACTCTCTCCATAATATCATATGGTCCAATGAACCTTAGATTCAGATTTCCTTTCATACCAAATCTCATCACACTTTTCCATGGTGAGATTTTGAGAAAAACATGATCACCTACCTCAAAAGATAGATCCTTTCTCCTGTTGTCCGCATAACTCTTCTGCCTGCTCTGAGCTATTCTCATGTGTTTCTGTATCATCTGAACTTTTTCTGCAAACTCTTCTACCAATTCGGGTCCCATCAACTTCATTTCACCCACTTCATCCTAGAAATCCGGAGTTTGACACCGCTTCCCATATAATGCCTGAAATAGTGTCATCTGTATACTGGAATGAAAACTGTTATTATATGAAAATTCAACCAATGATAGATGTTGGTCGAAAATTCCCTAATAATCCATCGAACAAGCTTGTAGCATATCCTCCAAGGTCCGAATTGTTCGTTATGACTGCCCATCTGTGTAATGCCCCGACCCTAGTTGCCTAGAGTCGGTGCATTATTGCGTAACATTGGCATGATCACAAAAGATCAAGTCTCTAAAAACCGATTAGTTTAGTATCTTTGGAAACACTAGACACATTCATAAATGTTACATTACATCATAAAGTGAAAAACTAAAATAACATAGTATCCATTTTCCACACTCATATCCTCTTCTGACTATCCCAACAGGTCATTCATAAAATACTTCTTCACATCTTGGAAAATATTAAAACATTTAAAGGGGTTAGCTCAGATGCTCAGTAAGGAAAACAATATTGTGGAAGCTTTCATAAATAAACATTAACTTTTAAGGCAATGTATATCTAAAACAAAATCCTTTTATACATGATCTTCAACATAATATTGAAAAAATAAATGAGATAATGTCATTTACTTATTCACATGGATATTCTACTAGTCGAATAATCACATGAAATATTAATAACCACTTTCATAATGATGGAATGCATAATGCCAGACTATCATAACCACGTAGCCAAGGCCTCGTTCCAAGACCACAATTAAGATTTTGTCAAGGCCTCGTGCCAAGACACTAGTTTTTCTCATGAGACCTTCCGATGCATCGAGGAGCTATAACGGGATCCACCCGTCACTTATTAAGTCCAATGCATTCCTCATCTGAACAGGTTTAAACATATTATAAACCATAACATAATGGTATCAAATAAAACATGAATAAAGTAAACCTAAAATTTCCACATTTCAATCACAAGATATCAATACAACACTTGGATATAATAAAAACACTTTCAAACCCATATTCAATACCAAAATAATAGAAAAGTTAAACATGGTATTTATTTTTCTTTAAAAAAAGTTATGGCTTGTAGAGGAAGCTAAAACTCAAATAGTGCTCACGGAGGTGGAGAATTCAATGTCGCCACATACGAATGACAAGAAAAACATTCCTTTTTGTCGTTTAGTAAAATGCTTTGTATAAAAAAGATTTCTTTTGAATAAACGTAAAATTCAAAGGGGTTTATACACCGTATAAAAGAAAGTTGTGTATAAAACAAAATATGCCTCAATGAAAGGAGATTGAGACGAAGTCCTTACCAAGATCATTTTTTAAATAAAATAGATCTATTATGTGTATTCAATATAATTACACATAAATAAAGTAAAAATACATGATAGGACATAATAATATCATAACATAATTTGAAAGTAGGAGATTAACCCAAAGAATGGAAATTGGGTTAACAAATTCCCTTACCCCGTGTCCGACTTGACTCGACCTCTCTTTATCCTCCTTAATAATAAACTATAGTTAATCTATGACTTCATAAGAACCTTTTTCAAGTTCATTATTCATTTTATAACACTTATTACCATGTCATGAACATTACATAATTATTTAAGTTTATAACGGTCGTTTTGTCGATCTTAGGTACGTGAGTCAAAAATAAAATTCTTATAATTACACATTGCTCATGTGGTAATATATCCATTATATCCATAATTATATTCATGATTTATATATCATATACATCACATATATCCAGTATATACATTCATTTATAATATTACATAACATTTAGAGGTAAGAAATGAAATGCACTGTTCATGGAGACAGTAAGCCGTACGTACGCATGAACGCTACTTTCATTTCTCTTTAGAATATAATGGAATAAAGTTATAATTATATAAAGGTATAATATAATTCCAGTATAATATAATGTATAATACCATTTACACCATCCTTTATACATCCCACATATGGCATTAACGATTCAAATCACATTGAGGGGGCGGTAGTCCGCACTTCCTAAAATGAAATTATCGCGTTTACCCATAATGGAAATCATAAAGTATGCCATAAATGAGAAATAAATAAGCATAAGGAAAACATAAATATAATAAATATATCATATATGAAAATTGTGTCATCAAAATGGCCACCATGAGAGGTGTTAAAAGATGTTTGAACAATTATCGTTTCCTGAGGCAGTAATTCACCACCCATAGAAACAGTATGTAATTTAACCATTAAACAAAGGTGTGTGTAAGTTTAAATCAAATCCTTCTCATAAAAACATCCTAGTATATTTAATATACTGTTTTTGTTACAAAATAAAAGAATAAAAAGAGTTTAAGGGGTTGGAGAAGCAAAATAAAACAAAACAACATTAGAGAAGACGTTACCTTAAATTTGGGTAACTCATTTTGATTTGAGCCAAAGGCTTCCTTGGGAAGACTTATGCAAAAACTGAGGCTTCTAGGAGTAAGGGAGGGATGTTGGGAGAGTATTTGGGCAGAGTTTGTCCGAGCCAAATGGCTTGAAGGTGTGAATAAGGTGGCAGTGGTGGGGGCCTTTTATTAGAGGAGAGAAGGGAACTCTTGGAAAGATTGAAATGTTACATTATTATGAAATGCATTTTCGGATTCTAAAGGTCCCAAAAATATATATTTCTAGGATACGGTGATAAAGGTTCTAAATATACTCATTCAATAGGTTTTTTACAAGTTTATGTCTTATAGTTTACGTTATCTTTTCATTTTAAATCGTTAATTAATGAGATAATCGCTGCATCATCATGGTGTCATAAATAATTTATTTAATTAATGTCTAAAAATTATCAAAAAACATAATGATGTAGGAAATCATTTTATCTTTCTAATGAATATTTATAGTCAAAACTATGACTTGTATAACCCCATATAAAAAATTTTTCCGTAAAACAACTCTTGTTTGTGACATTTTTATTTTAACATTAAATAAAAAGTTATTTATGTCCTTTTCCTACCAATGTGGCTCCATGGGGTCCCCAAGTTAACCCATGGATTTTATTGGTCGGCCATGACACATCCAATAGTGTTAGGACAAGTGTAAAGGTCATTCCATATTTTTATAATACTATTTTTACCTTAAATTTCACTAATTACCTTTAATCGTGATTAATTAAACATAAAAGTTACTTTTCACCAAAAAATTATTTTAATCCCATTGAACCACATTTTACTTCCTAATTACAGCCATGTATGTTGGATTTTTGAAAATCAAATCACAGAAGTGGTAATATTTCATTTAAACGAAAAATCTGTTTTTTAACTACCACTTAGTGGTTTCACTATTCATCAAAAATTGATGTTTTTCAGGACAATGCCAAAATTTCACACTAAGCTATAATTGATATTCCAAATTCAAAAATGATGTCTATTTCACAAAATTCCAAACATATAATTTTCATTAATTAATATCTTAATTAATTCCTGCTATCACAATAAATAGCATGTTTTTGATAAACAGTATATATCAAAAGATTGACATTTGTTTATGTCCTATTTCAAAGTGAAATTAATTATATTGACCACCATTGGATAAAATGGTAAAAATATATTATAATTATACATTAAAACCACTCAATAGTATAATTTATCACTATTAATTATTTTGATTAAAAAAGTAGTTTTTAAGTAATTTTCACTATTCAAAACAAATTAGAAGTTCTCAGAAAAATACCAAAAATTCAACATAGGCTAATTTCGATATTCCGAATCCAAAAACGAAGTCCATTTGGAAAGATAAAATTTATAAAATTTCAAAATTTAGGTATTACTATTCATAACGACTACTTTTATTGGTTGTGGTGTGTGTTAGAACTCAATGTTGCGTACAACACACGCTACTGTATTATTCAAAGAGAAGTGTACCGTGGAAGCATGGGGTGTTACATTCTCCCCTCTTTCAAATACATTCGTCCTCGAAATTTCAAATAATATCACTGTGTAAAAAGACTCGGGTGATTCTTCATCATAAGTTCTTTGGTTTCCCACATTGTGTCCTCCATCTTATGGTTTCTCCATAGAACTTTTACCAGATGAGTCGTCCGGTTTCTCAACACTTGTTCTATTGTATCAAAAATCCTGACGGGATCTTCGCAATAAGACAGATCGGGTTCCAGTTCTAATTCCTCATAGGTGAGTACATGCGTTGGGTCAGGCATGTATTTTCTCAGTAGTGATATGTGGAATACATCATGAACTTTGGAGAGACTTGGCGGCATTGCCAAACGGTAAGCTACAACCCCAATTCGTTCTAGAATTTCGAAGGGTCTGATGTACCTGCGACTCAATTTAACCTTCTTACCGAAATGTATAACTCCCTTCCATGGAGATACTTTCAAGAAAACATGATCTCCTACCGGAAATTCCAAATCCTTCCTTCAGTTGTCGGTATAGCTCTTTTGCCTACATTGAGCTGCTTTGATGTGATTTTGGATTACTTTCACCTTTTCCATCCTTTCCTCCACCAGTTTTGGGCCTATAAGTTTTCTATCACCAACGTCATCCCAACAGGTTGGTGTGCGACATCTCTTTCCGTATAACGCTTCATATGGTTCCATCTGAATATTTGAATGGAAGCTATTGTTATAGGAAAATTCTACCAGAGGAAAATATTGATCCCACATTCCTTTAAAGTCAAGTGAGAATGATCTCAACATGTCTTCTACGGTTTGAATAGTTCTTTATGATTGTCCATCTGTTTGAGGGTGGTAAGAAGTGCTCAAACAAAGTTCAGTATCGAAGGCCTTCTGAAGAATTTTCCAGAATCTTTATGTAAAATGAGGATCATGATCTGAGACAATCGACATGGGTACTCCATGAAGTCTCACAACTTCATTAATATACAGTCTTTCTAGACGTTCAAGTGGTAGATCATCCCTTATAGCATGAATATGTGCTGACTTTGTGAGACGATCAATAATGACCCATATTGCGTCATTTCTTCTAGGACTCTTTGGTAGTCCCATGACAAAATCCATCGTAATATTATCCCATTTCCACTCAGGTATGGGAATAGGTTGCAATACTCCACCAGGCAGTTGCCTTCCAGCTTTCACTTGCTGACAAACCATATATCTGGACACAAAATCAGCAATCTCCCTCTTCATGTTATCCCACAAAAAATGTCCCTTTAAATCTCTATACATTTTGGTTCTCCCAGGGTGTATAGAGAAATTGGATCTATGAGAATCATCCAACAATTCCCTCTTTAAATCAGATATATTGGGAACACAAAGACTCCTCCCAAATTTCAAAATTCCATCTTCATACACAAAGTTACTCAATCACCCATCATTCACAGCTTTAATCTTCTTTTTCAACTCTACATCATTGGCCTGAGAACACATTATCCTATCTAGTAAAGATGGTATGGAAACCATTTGAAATTTTTTTGATGTTTCACCCTCCATGGTGATTCCCATATCCACCTTTACTAGATCCATGAAAATAGGATCCCTTTCTACTCTCATCATGTTCAAAACTCAAAGAATCTACAACCTTATTTGCCTTCTCTGGGTGGTAGTGTATCGTGCAATCATAATCCTTGATTAGTTCAAGCCATATCCTTTGCCTCATGTTGAGTTCTTTTTGTGAGAAAATATATTTCAAACTCTTGAGATCGGTATATATCTCATATTTTTCACCATAGAGATAATGTCTCCATATCATCAAGGAAAAGATTACAGTAGCTAACTCGATATCATGAGTAGGATAGTACTGCTCATGAATTTTTAGCTGTCGTGATGCATAAGCAATAACCCTATCATTCTTCATAAGGACACAACCAATTCCTTTCATTGATGCATCACTATAAATAACGATCCCATCAGTCCCTAATGGTAGGGTAAATATAGGAGCGTTGACTAATCTTTTCTTTAGTTCTTCAAAAAATTCTTCACACTCTTTTGTACAGAAAAATTTAACCTCTTTACGTGTGAGTTTTGTTAATGGGTTAGCCAATCAGGAAAAATGATGGAAAAACGTTGATAATAACCTTCCAAAACAATAAAGTTGTGTACCTCAGTTATACTCGTCGGTGCTTCCCATTCTTGGATTTCCTTAGTCATCGAAGGATCAACATAAATTCCAACCATAGAGACAATGTGGCCAAGAAAGGAATTCTCCTAAATCCAGAATTCACACTTTCTAAACTACCCATATAATTCATTCCTTCTAAGAGTCTTCATGATAATGCGCAAGTGATTTTCATGATCTTCATAGATTTTGGAGTACACCAAGATGTCATCAATAAATACCACCACAAAATCATCTAGATATTCCTTGAAAACATTATTCATTAGATCCATGAATATAGAAGGTACATTAGTCAATCCAAAAGGAATTACTGTAAACTCATAATGCCCGTACCTTGTTCGAAATGTTGTCTTCAGAATGTCTTACTTCTTCACACACAACTGATGGTATCCAGATCGATGGTCAATCATTGAAAATTATTGAGCTCCAAGCAATTGGTCAAATAAATCATCAATGTGAGGTAAGGGATACTTGTTCTTTATTGTTATAGCATTGATCTCCCTGTTGTCAACGTACAACCCCATAGATCCAAATTTCTTCTTAACAAAAAGGATAGGGGCTCCCCATGGAGAAACACTGGGGCGAATAAAACTTTTATTACTCAATTCCCCTAGTTTTTTCTTTAGTTCAACTAATTCCATAGTGGCCATCATATAAGGGGTCTTCGATATAGGCCTTGATCCAGGAATTAAATCAATGGAAAACTCAACTTCTCGTTCTGGAGGATTTCCAGGTAAATCTTCTGGAAACACATCTTCATATTCTTTCACAATAGGTACATCTTCTACTTGAACATTCATTTCCTCGACCTTAGTCATTTCATTCTCTTCCTCCCCAATAATTGAATTTAGTTGAGCTATTGGTGGTCGGTCTAAATCAGAATTAGGTGGGGACGATTCTGCTCTAAAAATAAGGTGTTCCATATTATCATCATCAAAAATCATAACCTCCTACTTCTTACAATAAATATATGCATGATAGTCCGAAATCCAATCCATAAAAAGGATTATATCAAACTCAATCATAGGTATGACAATGAGATCAGCGGATAAAGAACAGTTATGTTCTCTAATGGGGACTGATTCACAAAACTTTGTTTCAATAATACTTCCCTTAGGAGTTTTGACTGACAAGTCTCTTGTTAAATCAAATTGGAAATATCTAATTTTCTTAGAAAACTGGGAAGATATGAAACAATGTGATGATCCATAAAAAAATAATGCATTTTCTAAACTTGAGGAAAACCATTAAATTACCTGCCACCCCATCTTTCAGAGCATCATCCTCAGCAGTAGTGATAGCATAAGCTTGGCCTTGATCCCTTGGCCTCTTCTGAGGTAAGTTCCCCTGACACTTAGGACATTCATTTGCATAATGTCCCATCGCTCTACAATTATAGCAATCCACATTGACAGCAAATTTCATTCCCTTGCAATCATGAGCTTGGTGTCTTTTTTCACTACACTTGTAACATACTCCTATTCCCTTCAAGAAAGTACCGGGGTGTTTCTTTCAAAATTTACTGCATGACTGATATTAAAATCTTCCCTTCTTCCCCTTATTTCCATTTCTAGATTGATTACAAGATCTCTTCTTTTCTTGCTTTGCTTTAAAGTCATAAGACTTAGATATTTTCTTTTCCGTCTTGATAGCACACGAGACGATATCTTTCTATGACGAGAAGGTTTGTGAGACTAATTCTCGATAGAGAAATGGTTTTAACCCATCAAAGAAACGATCAATCTGACTTCTTGGGTTACGTATATAATATGCAACATACCTCGCTAACCTTGTAAAGTTAGCCTCATACTTTGCGACATTCTCATCCTCCTTCTGCCTCAGACTCAGAAATTGTCTTTCCATATCATCTCGATGGTCATGTGGAAAGTATTTTTCTAAGAAAAGATTTCTGAACCCTCTCCATTCCATATTTGATACTTCTTCATCTTCCTTTGTGTTTTGAATCAGCGACCACCATTGATCGGCATCTCTAGTGAGGTGGTAGACTGCCATGAAAACCTTCTCCCATTCGCTACTCCCCAAGCATGGAATATTTTTTCTAAGGAGTTTATCCATTTCTCAGCTACTAATGGATTTGTACCCCCGTTAAATGTTGGTGGTTGTTGCCTCATGAAGCGGCCTAACATTGATCCTCCTCATTGTGGATCAGGGTGCTCTATACGAGTAAGGTTATTATTCATAACCTGAGTGAGTTGTCCCAGTATGGTAATAAGTTGAATAGCACCAGTTGTATCTCCAGATACACAATTATTATCTTGAGCAGGAGGGCAATCCCTACACGGAGTGCGTGCATTGATACAGTTTCCATTCCTTCCACTAGGCGCCATTTCTAAACAATGACATAAACTAGATTTGTTTATGAATCAAAATATATAATTCCATACATGTAAAATACTTAATATAAATTGAACTATTTATGGATATAATCCATGAAAATGTTTTCTTTGAGGAAGTATATACTCATAACCCTTCATAGTGGTCTGTAAAGAAAATGATAATTATCTTAATCATATCCCCTGGGAGTGTCGTAACCAAGAGTGTAGGAAGGCCCGTTATCGTGCACCAGTTCCATTCGACTCTAGCTCAAAGCGGTGTTTTCGGGTTTTACCCCTAGGTACATCTGTGCCAGAGCCGCCTCTACCTTCTCGTATCCAGACAGGGATGTATTGCTCGGAAAACTCACAAAATCTCTACAACAACAAAAACATAGGAATTTCTTCTATACTAATCCTCAAAGTCTATCTTTGGGAAATCTGATCTAATCAAAGTTTATCTATATCTAGCTTCCAAGGTTAGTACTAAACTGCCTCTGATACCAACTGTAACACCCCGACCCTAGTTTCCCATAGTCGGTGCATTATTGCATAACATTGGAATGATCATAAAAGATCTAGTCTCTAAAGACCGATTATTTTAGTATCCTTGGAAACACTAGATACATTCACAAATGTTACATTACATCATAAAGTGAAAACTACAATAACATAGTATCCATTTTCCACACTCATATCCTCTTTTGAATATCCCTGCAGGTCATTCATAAAATACTTCTTCACATCCTGGAAAATATTAAAACATTGAAAGGGGTGAGCTCAGATGCTCAGTAAGGATAACAATATTGCAGAAGCTTTCATAAATAAAAATTAACATTTAAGGCAATGTATAAATAAAACAAAAGCCTTTTAAACATGAAATTCAACATAATATGGAAAAAGTAAAATGAGATAATGCTATTTACTTATTCACATGGATATTCTACTGGTCGAATAATCACATGAAATATCAATAACCACTTTCATAATGATGGAATGCATAATGCCAGACTATCATAACCACGTAGCCCAGGCCTCGTGCCAAGACCACAATTTAGATTTTGGCAAGGCCTCATGCCAAGACACTAGTTTGTCTTATGAGACCTACCGATGCATCGTGGAGTTATAACAGGCTCCACCCGTCACTTATTTAGTCCAATGCATTCCTCATGTGAATAGGATTAAACATATCATAAACCATAACATAATCATATCAAATAAAAAATGCATAAAGGAAACATAAAATGTCCACATTTCAATCACAATATATCAATACAACACATTGATATTATAAAAACTCTTTCGAAACCATTTTCAATACCAAAATAAAAGAAAAGTAAAACATGGTATTTATTTTTCTTTTAAAAAAACGTTATGGCTTGTAGAGGAATCCGAAACTCAAATAGTGCTCACAGAGGTGGAGAAGTCGTTGTCGCCGCATACGTACGACATGAAAAACATTCCTTTTTGTCGTTTAGTAAAAGTATTCATATAAAAAATATTCCTTTTGAATAAACGGAAAAGTCAAAGGGGTTTATACACCGTATAAAAGAAACTTGTGTATAAAACAAAATATGCATCAATGAAAGGAGATTGAGAAAAAATCCATACCAAGATCATTTTTTTAAATAAAATAGATCTATTATGTGAATTCAATATAAGTACACATAATGAAAGTAAAAATAAAATATAGTACATAATAATATCATAACATAATTTGAATGTAGGAGATTAACCCAAAGAATGGAAATTGTGTTAAGAAATTCCCTTACCCCGTGTCCGACCTGACTAGACAGATCTTTAACCTCCTGAATAATAAACTAGAGTTAATATATAACTTCTTAAGAACCTTTTTCAAGTTCATTATTCCTTTTATATCACTTATTACCATGTCATGAACATTATGTAATTATTTATGTTTATAACAGTCGTTTTGTCGATCTTAGGTACTTGAGTCAAAAATAAACTTCTTGTAATTACACACTGTTCATGTGGTAATATATCCATTATATCCAAAATTATTTTCATGATGTATATATCATATAAATCATATATATCCAGTATATACATTCAATTATAATATTACATAACATTTAGAGGTAAGAAATGAAAAGAACAGTTCATGGAGACGGTAAACCATACATATGCATGAACGCTACTTTCATTTCTATTTCATATTTAATGGAATGAAGTTATAATTATATAACGGTATAATATAATTCCAGTATAATATAATGTATAATACCATTACTCCATCCTTTATACATCCCACATATGGCATTAACGATTCAAATCACTTTGAGGGGGCGGTAGTCCGCACTTCCTAAAATGAAATTATCATGTTTACCCATAATGGAAATCATAAAGTATGCCATAAATGAGAAATAAAGAAGCATAAGGAAAAAATAAACATAATATATATATATCATATATGAAAATAGTGTCATCAAAATGGCCACCATGAGAGGTGTTAAAAGAAGTTTGAACAATCATCGTTTCGTGAGGCAGTAATTCGCCACCCACAGAAACAGTATGTTCTTTAACCATTAGACGAAGGTGTGTGTAAGTGTAAATCAAATCCTTCTCATAAAAAAATCCTAGTATATTGAATATAATAGTTTTTTTACAAAATAAAATAATAAAAAGAGTTTATGGGGTTGGAGAAGAAAAATAAAACAAAACAACATTAGAGAAGACATTACCTTAAAATTGAGTAACTCTTTTTGATTTGAGCCAAAGGCTTCCTCGGGAAGACTTCTGCAAAATGTGAGGCTTCTAGGAGTAAGGGAAGGAAGTTTTCAGAGTATTTGGGCAGAGGTTGGCTGAGAAAAATGGCTTGAAGGTGTGGATAAGGTGGGAGTGGTGGGGGCCTTTTATTAGAGAAGAAAAGGGGCACTCTTGGAATGATTGAAATGTTACCTTATTATGAAATGATTTTTCGGATTCTAAAGGTCCCAAAATTATATATTTCGAGGAAAAGGTGATAAGGGTTCGAAATCTACTCATCCAATAGGTTTTTGAAAAGTGTATGTCTTATATTTTACATTATCATTTCATTTGTTTAAATAGATAATTAATGAGGTAATCGCTACATCATCATGGTGTCATAAATAATTTAATTTATACAATATCTAAAAATTATAATAAAAATATCTTGATGTACGAAATATTTTTAGATTTCTAATGAATAATTATTGTCAAAAATATGACTTGTATAAACCCATATAAAAATTGATTTAGTAAAACAACTCTTCTTTGTGACATTTTTATTTTAACATTAAATAAAAAGTTATTTATGTCATTTTCCTACCAAAGTTGCTCAATGGGGTCCCCAAGTTGACCCATGGATTTTCTTGGTCGGCCATGACACATCCAATAGTGGTAGTACAAGTGGAAATGTCATTACATATTTTTATAATACTATTTTTACCTTAAATATCACTAATTACCTTTAATCACGATTAATAAAACTTAAAAGTTACTATTCACCAATAAATTATTTTAATCCCATTGAACCACATTATACTTCCTAATGACAACCATGTATGTCAGATTTTTGAAAATCAAATCACAGAAGTGGTAATATTTCATTTAAGCAAAAAATCAGTTTTTTAACTACCACTTAGTGCTTACACTATTCATCAAAAATTGAAGTTTTTCAGGACAATGCCAAAATTTCACCCTAAGCTATAATTGATATAATGAATTCAAAAATGATGTCTATTTTAAAAAATTCCAAACATATATGTTTCATTAATTAATTTCATAATTAATTCCCGCTGTCACAACAAATAGCGTATTTTTAAGAAACAATGTATATCAAAAGATTGACATTTGTTTATGTCCAATTTCAAAGTGAAATTAATTCTAATGACCACCATTGGATAAAATGGTATAAATATATTCTAATTATAATTTAAAACCACTCAATAATATAATTTTTCACTGTTAATTATTTTGATTAAAAAAGTTGTTTTTAAGTAATTTTCACTATTCATAACAAATTGGAAGTTCCCAGAAAAATACCAAAAATTCAACATAGGATAATTTCGGTATTCCGAATCCAAAAACGAAGTCCATTTGGCAAGATAAATTTTATAAAATTTCAAAAATTAGGTATTATTATTCATAACGGCTACATTGATTAGTTGTGGTGTGTGTTAGAACTCGAAGATGCATACAAAACACGCTACTGTATTATTCAAAGAGAAGTGTATCGTGGAAGCTTGTGGTGTTACAATCTGATTGAGGATGAAAAGTTGTACTAAAATTTAATTCAGTACCCAACGACTTCTGAAGGCCTTTCAAAAAGATAGAAGTGAACCTGGGATCCCGGTCAGATACAATGGAGATGGGAACTCCATGTTACCTGACTATCTCTTTAAGATACAAACAGGAAAGTTGATATTGGGAAAAAGTATCTTGTATAGCAATGAAATTAGCAGATTTAGTCAAGAGATCAACAATAACCGAGATTGCATTATTACCTAGAGGGGTCTTCAGTAATCCAACAACGAAGTCCATGGATATATTCACCCATTTCCACTCTGGCATTGGTAATGGCTGAAGCATCCATTTTGGTAACTGCCGCTCTGCTTTAACCTGTTGATAAGTCAAACACTTCACAGTAAAATCAGCAATGTCTCTTTTCATTCCATCCCACCAGTAATACTCCCGCAGATCTCTGTACATCTTAGTACTGCTAGGATGAACTGAATACGGAGAACTATGAGCTTCACATAACAACTCTCTATTCAACTGTGAATCACAAGGCACACACAATCTCTTCCCAAATCTCAAAACAGAATCATTATCAATGTTAAATTCAGGAAACATACCCTTCTAAAGCAGATCTACCTTTTTCTGCAACTCACTGTCTTGCTTCTATGCTGGCTTGATTCTGTCTAATAGAGAAGATTTCACTGATACCTGAAACAAAATAGAAGAACATACTGCACCAAAAACATCTATGCCAATGTTCATCAAATCCTTAAACAAAGGATCACGTTCCAAACGCAACGTTTCTAATGAAGCATTACATTGTCGACTCAAAGAATCAGCCACTTTATTTGCTTTTCCTGGATGGTAATGAATTGTAGAATCGTAATCCTTGATTAATTCTAGCCATCTTCTCTGTCTCATGTTTAACTATTTCTGAGTGAATATATACTTTAAACTTTTTTGATCGGTATATATTTCACACTTTACTCCATACAAATGATGCCTCCAAATTTTTAAAGCAAAAACAACAGCAGCTAATTCCAAATCATGTGTAGGGTAATTTACCTCATGAGTTTTCAACAGTCGTGAAGCATAAGCAATTACCTGATCATTCTGCATTAAGACACAACCAAGTCTTTTCAATGAAGTATCACTGTAGATAACAAACTCACCATTCCTAGAAAGTAGTGCCAAAACTGGAGCATTCACCAATCTTCTTTTCAACGCCTAAAAACAATCATCACATTATTTTGTCCAGATAAACATAACACCCTTCCGAGTTAGCTTAGTCATTGGAATAGATAACCGTGAAAAATTTCTAAAAAATATTCGGTAATAGCCTGACAATCCATGGAAGCTACGAATCTCAGCTACATTTATGGGTTTTGGCCAATATTCCACAACTTTTGTTTTTGCAGGATAAATAGTTATCCCATCTTTTGAAACAATGTGACCAAGAAAAAAATTTGTTGCAACCAAGACCCACACTTTCTGAATTTTGCATACAATTTCTTTTATTTCAAGGATTGAAAAATAACCCTTAAATGTCTTTCATGAT
This sequence comes from Viscum album, assembly GCA_963277665.1. Lineage (NCBI taxonomy): Eukaryota > Viridiplantae > Streptophyta > Magnoliopsida > Santalales > Viscaceae > Viscum > Viscum album. Next base: position 1,295,274,715 of record OY728128.1, on the reverse strand, counting down.
CCTCTTTACTTTTATAAAACACCAAAATATCATCAATAAAAGCAACCAAAATTTTTCACTAGAGACATCACTGTAAAAAACTATTTAGTTCTGATTCTGACCATCTCAGGATACTGATATGAAAGGTCATTCTACTCTGTATGGATTCCTAGAAAAGTTTCTCTATTTCTTTTATGAAAAATAATTTTAACACAGATATATCTTAGATGAAGAAACACGGTAATCCTCAAATGATATATCATTTCAATTTGACCATAAAAAAATATTTTTGGATAATCATTTAATAGAATTCTAACTCCTAAAGTTATCTAAACCAACTTCTGATACCAACTATAAGGCCCCTACCTTACTCCTTACTTAATCTTGAGTTATTATAAGATTACACATTGAGGATATTTTCAGGTTTAGAGTTTTAGAGAATTAAGTCATAAAACGTGCATTACATTCCACATTTAAACAATATGGTTACATAAAGGATAGTATTCATTTTTACCATCAATGGAAACATATTTAAAATAAAAAATGGATTCTTTCTTGACACTTCCTTGACACTATCATCATATCATGTACCATTCCCTTGACCGGTGAAAAACATTTCAAAAACTTGGGATGAGAATAAAAAGCTCAGTAAGGGATATAAAAATATGGATAGGAAACATGAGTACATGTATACACAAGAATCAATGAAATCATACTGGACTCATTAAACATAGGCACTTTAACATACCTCATCAAATCATGAATAAATCATAGAAATCATAGGATATAAAGGTAACTTGAGGAATTCATAACATTCTTACATAGGGAGTAACCCTCTTGGTTACGTTTGGAATACCCATCATAGTATATTCCCAAAATATCATCGGAGAAACATTAATGTTTCACTCCTTCGTGTTAACCAATGAATTGGAGAGCTATATCGGGCTCACCCATCCTTAGTTTATCATGGAACCACCCGTCTTCATAATAATGCCCATGAACCATAACACAATCGTATCACATAAAACATGCATATTGGAAACATAACATTTCCATATTTCAATCACAAGATATCAATAAAACACATTGATATAATAAAAATATTATGAAAACCATTTTCAATTCCAAAATAAATGAAAATTAAAACATGGTATTTATTTTTCTTTTAAAAACAAGGTATGGCTTGTAGAGGAAGCCGAAACTCAAATAATGGTCATGGCGGTGGAAAAGACGTTGTCGCCGCATACGTATGACAAAAACATTCCCTATTGCCTTTTATTAAATGCTTCATATAAAAAATGATTCCTTTTGAATAAACGTAAAAGTCAAAGGGGTTTATACGCCGTATAAAATAAGGTTGTGTATAAAACAAAATATGCCTCAATGAAAGGAGATTGGGACGAAGTCCCATACCTCGGGTCCGACTTGACTCGGCCGTTCTTTAATCTCCTGAATAACAAACTTGAGTTAATTTCAACTTGTTTAAGAACCTTTTTCAAGTTCATTATTCCTTTTATATCACTTATTTCCATGTCATTAACACTAAGTAATTATTTATGTTAATAACGGTCGTTTTAATGATCATTGGTACTTGAGTAAAAAATAAACGGTTTACAATTAAAAGTTGTTCATGTATCCATTATATCTAGAATTATAATCATGATGTATATATCATATATATCATATATATCTAGTATACACATGCATTTATAATATTACATAATCATTTAGAGATAAGAAATGAAATGCACTGTTCATGGAGACGGTTAGCCGTACGTACGCATGAACGCTAATTTCATTTCTATTTCATATTTTATTGGATGGAATCATAATTATATAAAGTTATATTATAATTCCAGTGTAATATCATATATAATATCATAACTCCATCCTTTATACATCCTACATATGGTATTAATGAATCAAATCACTTTGAGGGGGCGGTAGTCCGCACTTCCTTAAATGAAGATATCGTGTTTACCCATAATGGAAACCATAAAGGTATGCCCAAAATGAAAAATAAATAAGCTTAAGGAAAACATAAACATATTATATATCATATATAAATATAATTTCATCATAATGGCCACCGTTGAAGGTGTTAAAAGAATGTTGAATAATCATCATTTCGGGAGGCAGAAATTCGCCATCCACGGAAACAGTATGTTCTTTACCCATTAGATGTAGGTGTGTGTAAGTGTAGCTCGAATCCTTATTATAAAAGATCCTAGTATATTGAATATACTTTAGTTATTACAAAATAAATTAATAAAAAGGGTTTAGGGGGATGGAGAAGCAAAATAAAACAAAATGACTCAAGTGAAGAAATTACCTTAAAATCGGGTAACTAACTTTAGTTTGAGCTCAAAGGCTACCATGGGAAGACTTATTCCCACAGTGAGGATTCAAGGAGTAATAGAGGGATGTGTAGAGACAAAAAGTGCAGGGTTTGGGCGATCCAAAGGCTTTGGAAGTGTTGGTAAGGAGGTAGAGGTGGGGGCCTTTTATAAGAGGAGAGGAGGGGCACTCTTGGATTGTAAAGAAATGTTACATTATTTTAAAATGCGTTTCGGATTCAAAAGGTCCCACATTGATATAATTTGAGGGTAAGGTGATAAGGGTTTGAAATATACCCATCCAATAGGTTTTGGACATGTGTAGGTCATAGATTTTACATTATCTTTTCATTTTATTTAAATCCATTATTAATGAGGTAATCACTAATCAGCATGATGTCATATATAATTTAATATATTTTATGTCTAAAAATTATAAAAAAAATATCATGATGTAGTAAATCGTTTTATCTTTCTGATGAATATTTATAGTCAAAAATCTGACTTGTATAACCCCATGTAAATATGGTTTTAGTAAAACAACTCATGTTTGTGTCATTTTTACTTTAACATTAAATAAAATGTTATTTATGTCATTTCCCATACAAAGTTGATCCATGGGGTCCCCAAGTTGACCCATGGATTTTCTTGGTTGGAGATGACACATAAAATAATGGTAGGACATGTGTCTAGGTATTTTCATTTTATTATAATGTCATTTTTGCCTTAAATTCCACTAATTACCTTTAATCGCGATTAAAAACATAAAAGTTACTATTCACCAAAAAATTATTTTAATCTCATTGAACCAAATTTTACTTCTTAATGACAACCATGTATGTAGGATTTTTGAAAATAAAACCACAGAAGTGGCAAAGTTTCATTTAAACAAAAAATCAGTTTCTTTAACTACCACTTAGTGGTTTCACTATTCATAAAAATTGAGGTTTTTCAGAAAAATACCAAAACATTACCCTAAGCTATATTTGATAATCTGAATTCAAAAATGATGTCTATTTTACAAAATTCTAATCATATAAGTTACATTAATTAATTTAATAATTAATTCTCGCTGTCATGACAAATAGCGTGTTTTTATGAAACAATAAGTATCAAAAGATTGACACCAGTTTAAGTCCAATTAAAAAGTGAAATTGATTCCAATGAACACCATTGGATTTAATGGTAAAAATATATTCTAATTTAAATTAATAAAAAATTCAAATGATAATATAATCATATAAATAAATTATATTAAAAAGAGGTTTTGAATTAAAATACAACAGTTTCACTATTCATTAAAAAATGAACTTTATCAGAAAAATACCGAAAATTCACACAAAGTAAATTTTGATGTCCCAATCAGAAAGAATAAGTTTATTTTGACAAACATAGCTTATAAAATTTTCAAAATATAGATTTAAAAATGGTTTTCCATCAAAAGGTAGTAAACCTATCATTTAAAAATATTATTTTATTCCATGCTTATGATTCGATTTATTTTCATTTTAAGCCTCTAAAACACTATCTAATTCGTTAATAGACATAGATAAAAATATCTATTATTCATTACTTACTTGGGATGTTAAATTTCTGATATTTTTATTCTTGACTATATTGTAAACATGAGAAAAGTAAATCTCATGGGGTATGTTTTTGAAACCATCAAGAAAGTCAAGATATGAGAAATTAAGTCCCACGTGATTATGTATCTATCTATCCTTACAAATTTTATTCTTGAGAGCATGAAGTTTTGCAACATTCCTTTGAAACGAAACCTGATAGATCTGATGCCATCCTGGATTAGTAAGAGTACGATGAAAAACCTGAATGTTTGTTTTGATCCAAATTCAAAACTATTTATAAGAGATGTAGAAGCTGAATCGGCTCAAAATAAATCAACACATATGCCAGCCAAAGGCTTTCCTTCTATTGGTGTTACTCAAAAGACTGATCCGTAAACTAGCTCAAAGCCAAAGAAGAAGCCTATGTACAGTAAGGAGGTTATAGCCAAATGGAGAAAGGATAAGGAACAGATAAATGAAGGTGATCCAAAGATTGGACTTGATCCATCCGAAGCCTTTGCTGAGAGATTAAGGGTTGATGATACCTTTCAGGCTGAAAAGAAGAAGAAGGTTCTTTTGAAAAGTAAAGCACAGGAATTTGATGCTTCAACTCTGTTGAAATTTGTTGAGGAAGCTAGTGCTCAAATTACCACAGAAGTGCATCAAGATCCCATCATAAAGAGCCTTCCAGAGAAAGAAAAGGGAAAACAAATGATGGAAGAGATAGAAGAAGTGGAACAGGAGGAAGAAGATTTTCTTTTAGAATTCCTTCAGAGTTCGAAGAAGAGTAGCAAGGAATCGGTTCAAAAGCAGAGTGAAGCTATTAAACAAACCCCTCATGCCGATCATGCACCTTTTGTAACTTCTAAAAATCTGGATATAACACGCCCTCAACCAAATAAAGATGATCAATCTTCTCATACTAAAAAATTTATTATCATCAGTGAAAAAGTAGAAGAAGAAAGAAAAGAGAAAGAAAAAGAAAAAGGAAAATATCCAGTTTTTGACTCAAGCCGACCAAATGAATTGCCTTCGTATGATGAGGATACTGATTCAGAACATACAATCTCTCTCAAGAAGAGTGATTTTATTGTTCATGTATTAAGAAGGGTTGAAAAGACCATTACTTACTTTCCCATGATGGAAGGGAAAATTGATTTCATTACTGACAATCAGAAAATGAAGTTTGGTTCTGTAAGAGAGTTGAGAAAGAAATTATTGTCAGTTGAAGCTGATTTTAAATTTCTTTCTGAAACCTCGATTGCTCATAATAATGCTTGCAACAGGATGACCAAGTGGTCATATAAAACCGAAATCTCGTTGAATGACCATGAGATAGCAATTTATGATATAAGGAGGTTTTCAAATGATCTTGTGATTGCTTTAATAAGATTGACAAAGAAACTATTGAATGGCTGAATCAGATAACCCATGGAGCCTATATTCCTTTAGTAAAAGAATTTCAAGAGAGAATGAATGCCTTTCAGTCTAAATTCTTGAAGGTTTCATCTTTCAAGGTTGAAATGGTTTTGTTGAAGAAAAAAAATTCTATGTTATCCAAAGATAACAAGAATCTGCAAGATAGAATTGAAAACCTTGAGGAAGTAATCAGAGCCCGGGAGGAGACTATCGAGAATCAAGATCAGATTTTTGCGGACCAACAAGAGATTCTCAAAACTCAGGGTGATTCAATTTTTGAAGACAAGAAATAAATCAAGAAGATGAAATCTATTCTTCATGATCTCATAAAGAAGAAAAGGGAAAGAGAAAACAAATGGCTGTTGTTTTTGTTTTTCTTTACTTTTGGAATGTGTCTTTGTTTTTTAATAACTTTTATGATTCTTTTCTTTTGTCATGTAAATTATTTTCTCTAACCCTTTCAGGAAACTCTATGTGACTCCATTATTTTTGTAAACAACAATGGGGGAGTATGCTTTATAAAGGGGGATAATGTTTTACAAAGGGAGATTGATTTAATCGAATACTTAGAAACCAAGTAAAATATATGAATATAATCTTTAGGAAAGTATACACCTAAGTGGGAGTTAGTTGTATTCAAATTCATATTCAGAAGAGTTTCCAATATATCAGGGGGAGATAAGCATTTCTTGTTATATTTACTTTGTGTGTTGTGCTTTCCAGAATGGGGGAGATTATTGAGTCAAAAGTTCTCTTTTGAATTCTATATCTTGTTTTGGAAATCACAAATGTATTTTTAATCATAGTGACTTTATCAACAGTATCGTACCGACCTTTTCAATCGTATCATACGTACTCTGTCAATCGTATCATACTGACTCTATCACTTGTATCGTACTGACTCTGTCAAATGCATCATACTGACTCTGTCAATCATATCGTACTGACCTTGTCAATCGTATCGTACTGACTCTGCCAATCGTATCGTACTGACTCTGTCAATTGTGTCGTACTGACTCTAATATTCATACATTCATTACGGGTTTTGGTACATAGTCAATAACACTTGTTCAATATTAATAGTACTATTGTTTATCATCTTCATATATCTTGTTTTAACCAATATGATGTCATTGAGTTAGTTACAAACTAATCAAAACGATGTCGTGCTTTCTATTTCAATATGACCGTTATGATGCCAGGTGTCCATGTCCCTATGAGTTTTGCGGTGAAATATGACCGTTGGAGGAGATGTGACCGTTGGAACCCAAGGCCTATAAATAGGAGGTCATTTGAAGCTGATAAAAAAATATACAACTGAGAACAAGAGTGAACGTGTGTGTATAATTGAGATACTTTGTTTCTGTCAAGTTCTAGAGAGAGACGCTGTGACTTCTCTTATGATTTTTGCTTTGTGCGTCAGATCATCGTATCGAGGGATTTCAAGTAATTGAAAGACAGAGGTGCTGATTACCTACAAAATCAAGGGTTTCCAGGGATAGGTAGACAGACATACCGATCATTGTATCGAGGGCTACTGGGGATAGGCAGACTGACGAACCGATCATCGTATCGAAGGCTTACCAAGGTGGTGGTAAGACATACCTCATATCCTAGGTGAAAGGATAACAATTCTCTTTGGGTCAAAATAATTACAATACTTTTACATTTCCACTTTTTTTTGTATTAGAAAATAATTTCCATTGTTTCCTTTCATCATTACTCTTTCAATTGTAATTGTCTCAATTACAATTATTCTATTACATTTTGTATTAATAGATTCTATACGCTTTATGGTAGAATCTCTCACTTCTTTTACTCTGATTATAATATTCAGCTTGAATACAATTACATCACTTTTCTAATAGTATCACATTACTTCATACCTTTATATTCAATACAATTGTGGTTTTTTGAATTGTATTAGATTATGATCTTTTAAACTAACCTCTTTAATGTGTTTAAACTCAATGATTTTAAACATACAATTCACCCCCCTCTTGTATTGTTCCATCAAATATACATATACATCTACATATTCGATCCAAAAGGGTCTTGGTTACCCCTATTCAATTATTTTAGAAGACAATATTGTTATTCCATGTGACATCAACGTCCATATTTTCATTTTTGGGTGGGTCATCTCTCAAGGTATATGTATAGAATACTCAAGAGTCAGTTCACCTACTTGATGTTTCCAGATCCTTTGGATTGGATGAGCCTATTTTCACACTCTTATTGGGTTGAACTGAACTATTTCTGTTATCTTTTAATAAACCTTATTCCATTTACTTCATGTATTTTGTTGTATCTCCTAATGCATCCCCTTCAAATTTTGTGGTGTTCAACTGGGTATGTATATACTCACCCTAGCACGAGATTTGCAAAAAACATGTCATGTCTTTTGTAGAAGGTGGATTGGTCGATTGTGAAAATAGATAATCATAGGTACACATGTTGTGTGGACCTCATATGATGGTCATACTTGGGATACAAAAGATGTATTCTCTCAATATATACTATATTCTAGTTCTATTTAGGTTCGGACTAGATTATTGTTTGGGAATGTATTTTTACCCTTTTTCATTTCTTCATTCACTATCGTACCATTCTATAATATAGAGGGTCATGCATGTTTACATAATTTTACAGACATTGCAAAATTTTCTACATTCCCCATGGACTTTTTCATTATGTTGGATGTGTGAATTCATACAAGTTATTAGGAATATGACACCGTGATTTTTTCTGCCTTCCGTGTTTATCGCCTACCCCTGGCCAAAGGACGCTGTCTTAGGGTAGTTGCAGCTCATGCTATGTCTTGGGTCAGTTCGTTATAGTTTATAGTGAAGTGCTGAAAAATAATATTGATGTTCTATATAGAAACATAAAACATATAATAGTGATGAATATAAAAAATGATAATTTCTATGAATATATTTAAAATAATATAATTTTTAATGAGCTGAGTGAACTATAATAAATTAAAAAATGTTGTTATTGAAATAATTAATATATTTTAGGTTAAAATGTATTATCCCATAATGATTTAACACAATACTTCTCGATTGTTTTGGTTACATGATTTTTGAATAGAAAATCACATTCAAAATCACTATTTATATCAAATGAAATATTATATGAATACTTCCATGTTATATTAATATTATTCCCAATGTATAAAATAATTATTTTTTCCACATCCCATGTGTTATCTATGATAAATAGGAGAATAATGGGATGATTGACCAATGATGTTTCAATGGTATCTTTCTAAGATGCAATCCTAATGGTAAAGGATATATGTGTTGTAACATAAAAATTAAATTAATTTTCTATTTTGAGTATACAAAATTTGTTTGAACATTTAAATAGTTTAATTTCATAGTTACATTCATATATTATATGAAATGGATAAAAAAAATTGTATTTAAACAATAGTTATGAGTTTCTAATAGATGTGATTATATTGAAGTTTTATAGAGTGAACATATTGACGAATCTGTTTAATGTAATGAAGGAATATAAAATATATTTCATCCATGGATGATGAATAAATTTTAGGTCCAAAATATAATTACATATCATGAAAAATATGTTAAAATTAAATGTATAACTTTTACATTTTCACAAAAATATTTTTTTCATAGGTTGATCAGAGAGATATTGTCAAATATTTTAAGAAACAAGACTAGAATGATTCCATGAATGAAGAATTAGTTCTAATTGAGGTAAATTATATTTTATTCCTCATACCTAAACTAGTTGATAAATATTGAACTATAAAAAATTTAATTTTTTGTAATAAGTTTGAGGAAATAAGTGATGTGATACGAAATAAGGAAATATTGTTTTTAATGTCTCTCAATGGTTCATGTTATTGATTTTTATGTGACCCTTTCCCCAGTAGAAATACATGAAACCATAATTATATTTTTTGTTAGTTATAAACAATGGAGATATAAGATACTAAAAATGGATAATAGTTACACATATAAATAAAGTTAATGTTGTGTTGATGTCAGAAGATCAACATATAATTGTTCCTTTTTATAGAATGATGTTTGAGGTAGAATACAGAGAAACAAACTTTAGAGTCCCTAAGCACTTTAAAATTATAATATGTAGTAGCTACTCCTAGTGAATCATAATTAATATAAATGAAGATATAATTATAGGATTTACTAGTTGATGTGAAGTGACACCTTCATTTGGGTTTTGATAATCAATGTTCCAGCACCATTATCAAAAATCTATAAAAACATTCCATATCCAATATTATTGACATAAACAATTATCAAATAATATATCGAAACAAATGAAAAAAGTTATTGATCTATTTATAATGGAAAAAGTATATGATATCATCACTATAAAAATATCTTTGGAAACATTTCAATACCATTAGTGGATTATGGTCATTCAATCTCACTCTTTTCATGTTTATGGAAAATAATCTATATCCCCTATATCATCTGGATTAAAAATAATTTTTAAATTGTAGAGAAAAAAGAAAACTCTATTGGTATGTGGTTTACCATTCATGGGATAAGCATATATTTCATGATATTTTTTAAAAGATGAATGATATGATGTCATCATGTGAGAACTGTTTCAATAGATTAACCAAGTAGATGAGTGAAATTGCACCATATATGTTGAAGTTTTTTTTGAGGCCATGATTATTAAGTTTTGAGTTAATATAGAAGTTAATAGTGATTGAAAATAATTAATTTTTTGGAATCATGGTATTTTATATTAATATTTATTATTTCATATGTCGAGGTTATTCTGAGAGGATTATAATTATTAGATACATATTCATTACATGAGTTTGTAAATTTAGTGATTATTTTCACTCGGATGAAGATAAAATAAAAAATATATTAATATTGATAACAATAGGTCTTGAAAATTATTTCAACAGTAATAAATGTTTCCTAGTGTTGCCATTTACTACCAGTACAAAAATCAACTAACAATATTTAGCATTCTATTTAAAATTTCAAGAATGAATATTCAAGATATAGATTTATGAGTATAATAAAAAATAAAATTCAACTATATTTAATGTATGGGGATGATCAGAATGAATATTAAATAAATAGTCTTACTATATATTTCATATCAATATCAGAATGAATTTTCTAGAAAAAAATAGCACAATGATTTCTTATTCACTGAAATACAAAAAATCATGTTTTTTATATTATATTACTGAATATAGATTATTTTATTTTATGAAAGATGTAATAAATTCATTATGGAACTATGTAATCTAGATAATTTTGTCTATAATAACTTTATTGGATAGATAATATTTCATAAGTTCATCATATGTATAATTGTGGACAGAATCCACTAAATGAAGAATTTGTGTAGAGGTATCACAATGTTATTTCTGAGTAGTGTCCTAAAACAAAATATTCTTAAATAATTCATTGGATATAGAAACATTGAGAGTTTAAAATAGAGTTATTAAAAAATATTTTTAATTAATACAAATGTAAATATATACTAGATAATGATTTAATATATAAAGGATCACTAGATATAGTACTACCATTTGAAGAATCTTATAATAAGATATATTGAAGAAGGTATAAGAATCCAGACAATGTCTTTCGTAAAGGTGTAAATTTTTTTGTTAGAAATGAACAATGAAAAAGATATTAGATAAAATATCATATATTTCTTTTTGTAATCCATTTTTTTCTCTGATTTGGATGTAGTCAGTTAATGATATACTTGACCCAGAAATTCAAATGTGATGTAAAAAATCATAATTAGAAGATCAAATTTTTCTATTATTTAATGAAAAGGAATCTATATAAATGGCAGTATATATGAATTGATATATTTATTACTACATTAATTATATTCAATGTATTGTGGTTCTATATATGAATATCATTAGATTTATACTTCATTGTTGGAAGAAGTAGATTGAGCTTCATCAGATATAGTTGTATCAAATTGGGTATACTATATAAAGTTATAGCATACAAACTATATACCATATAAAGTGTACCCAATTTAAGGAACAAGTTTAAGATCATCTAGATGATGGATTTATTAGAAATATAGGTATCTATTGAATATATTATTTCTCACATTTATATTGGAATTCTATGTGAATGAATAATAATTTCTATGAAGGAAAGTCCAATGAACGTTCAAACGTAAAATTAGAAAATTAGAATGTCTATTGTTGAAGATTAATTTCATTATTTAATTTTTTTATTCTACAGTATATTCATGTAGAACATTATATGTCAAAATATTATAGTGTTATCTTAGTTATGTATATTCCTTACATGCTATGACTATAAATGATTTAATTCAAGTGGATGTGTGGTCATTGATTTTTTCTTGAACATACAAGGGACAAGATACACTTATTGAGTATAGAAAATTGAATAATCATGTCTTAATATGGGTTTTACAGGGTTTTTTATCCAATTCAGTTTCCTCTAAACATATGGAAGAGTTGTTTGAATATAGATAAAATATTGTTGATTTGTGATTCGCCACAAACTAATCACATTGATTAAATATATCTTTTGTGTTCCGTTAGAAAATTCTTCCCAAACCTATCCTATGTACTGATGGAACAGTTTAGATGATTTTAGAGTTATCAAAATTATATCACTTAATGTATTAAGAAAATTTATAATGGATATAATCAACAAATTGTGGAATGATTTTCTAAACACTACATTCTTATTTATAATTTTTGAATGAACATATTCTTACTCATATTACATTGTACCATATTAAACTGATAACAGAATAATGATTAGCATAATTTATATTATTATATCATTTTACAATTATTAACCACCTGTTTATTTTCCTTTATAAAATATTTTAAATGAGCATATATATAGACTACCCCATCCGCAAATAAACGTGTTTTATATTCCATTACTACACAACCTATCTAGTAAAAATGGTTAATTATATGTATATATATACATGAACAAGTAGTTTCATATTTATGTTCATTACAGAAAATAATTTTTATTCCTTTCTTATTCACTTAAAAAAAGAAATCATTATAAATTTGTACGTACATACTACAATCTTCATGGAATAATGCATTCTATTTTTTACTACCAGCTTCACAGTCATTATAGATTTATATTTACAAATTTTATATTATATGTATATCAAATATATTTCATTAATATATTTATTTATATAAGGTACAAAATAGGATGATCCTTATAATGTAATATATCAATTTCAGAGAAAACCCATAAAATACATCATTTAAATATTTTTCTAATTGAACGATGACTAAAATTTTAATGTAATGAATTCATACATTATATGACTTTCTATAAAATCATTTCCATTTAATAAAATTATTTCTCAGTGGTAAAATGTAATAAAATTGGGAATATTGACATCTCTTTTACAAACGTATATGAAAATGGTTCTTATAATTAAATCATGATATTGAAAAAATGATAAAATTCCAATTAAAGAAGAGAAAATTATTATTAAAAAATTATATAATTGAAAATATAGAGAACAATGTTTTTATATATGTAATTAATATGTTTACCATTATGATATATGAGGTTAAAGATCATTTGTGGAACTCTAGTTTTAATTTAAGAGACTTGGAGGCTCAAAAAAGTTCTTTGAGTCATACAGTGACTTATAGATTATATTTTTTCCTTGAAACTTCTTTATTAAAGATGATAAATTTTTTATTATTGGGGAAATTTTTTTTCATTGAAATTTTATTTCCATTAACTATATTATTATAATTATTTTTAAAAATAATTAGTTTTTTAATCTAGATTTATATCTATGACTTTTATAATAATCAATATAATATATTGTAACCAAAAATAACTTCTAATGATTTTGTTTTCATTTTCTTAATATGAAATATCTTAATATAGTTATTCAATAATATTCAAAATATTTCTTTCAATTATTATTTGAATAATTTTGCATATAATATTTCAAGTTCCAATTTATTTAATTGATTCTGTTTTTATACCATTTGAATGTCTCAAGAAATCCATTTTCTTTTTGATTGGTTATTTATGAAATGTGAATTGTTTTAATATAGATGTTTTATGAATGCATTTTAGGTGATATTAATCTTCAAAAAAGAGAGTGTTTTTATGTGGAACATGAATGTATAAGTAAATGAATGGTGGGGCTCTATATAAACCTCTGATACATTGGTTAGTAGTATATATTTATTGAGATATACCTTGAAGAGTAGATTTTTTTTTCTTGTAGGAAAAGGTATTAATTGTGTGGATCATAAAATTAATGTTTCCATATGAGAATGTTTTTTCCACACTTATTGTATGTTATTCCTTATGATCATATAATATCATGAATCAAGAATAATATTAAATTTTTTTAGTAATATTTAGTTCTTCTATACTTCTGGTATTATCTTATATATATTTACATTTGTATTATATGCATATTAAATCTCCCTTTTGACTTCTAATTATCACTCATGATGTTATGATATTTATCTTATTCTTATGTTTTACATATATTATTATAAACACATTGATTATGAAATTGTATTTTATCCCTTACTGAGTATACGATATCACCCCTTTCTTTTATTTTCATTCCATTTGTATTGAGGATGATTCGTACTAATTATATGTATATAAGTGTTATTTTAAGTTGATGTTATTGAAAAATGATGAAATGTTTTGTAAAAAGATACTGTTATTCAAATATTATCTAATAAAACTAAACTTATAAATCATTGTGATATTATTATTTTTATAAGATAATATTTAAATTAATTAAATGATGTAAAAAGAATCCATTTTTATTTCACGACTCAAAATATAATATACCCATAGAAACCTATTCATAGTCAATACACATAAGAGCATTAGATCAAGTTCCATTATACATCTATTTATATCTATATAAGGATATTATTTATAAAAAACCATAAACTATTTACCAAACATTTAGTGTTTTTTATGTTTAAGTGGTGTTTGAGAAATATAACTCCTTGTAAAGCTAGTATATTGGTAGGGAATAATGATACATCATGTATAATATAATTAGAAATTAATAATAATTAAGAATAAAAATAGTTCTTATTGAAATGGAAAATAAATTGAAATATTGAAAAAACAATGGTGGTAAGAGGTAAAAAAATATTAACATTTTAATATAGCATCTTAGATCAGGAGAGTAACACCGTATAAGTATATAATATACATAGGGAGACACTTGGAAGCGGTTATAAGAGTAAATACATACTAAACATCTTTTTACTAAAGAGTAGTGAAAGAATGAGTTGGTATTCAAACAAGTGGAAGGGTATTTTGGGTCAAATATTATTTTTTTGGTCATTTATTGCAACAAAATTTGTGTGGATTTTAGTGCCAAAAAAATTTGTTTTTATTATTAAATAATTTATGTCTATTTGAAATTTTAATATATATAAAAACAAATTTTACCAATTAACCACTCCATAAAATTAAACCATTCATTAAAATATAATTTCTATTAATAAAATTTAATTTAGGATTCAAATGTAAAATAAAAATGTATAAATTCAAAAAAAAAATTGTTATTACATTATTTTACACATTAAATAAATATTTTTGGTTTGGAAAAAGGTTTGACAATTTATTAATTCACATTTAATTAAAAATGATTTTTTTTAAATAATGTTGTATGTATAAACATAAATTTTTAACAACTCACTAAAAATGAAGTTCATCATTAAAGATTAAAAAAATTTCCCTTAGAATATTCAGGTGTGTTGATTCTGAATTTTTTTTTCATTTTTTTAAAATAATTTTTAATCTATGGATAATATTATTAATTAAAAGAACTTTGGAATATAAATTTTTTAAATTTAATGACTAAAAATTATGAATGAAATATTTTAGATAGATTTAAATAATTTCCTGCAACACAATGATATTTTATTGCATATCTATTTTTAAATAAATTTAATCTTGAAAATAGATTGTGTTGTATGCAACATTGTGAACAAACATACCAGAATCTATAATTATGTGACTATTATAACCTAGTTGTTAAATTTGAGGGAATAAATAAGACCAAATAAATTTTAATAATATAATGTTCTTACAATAATAGAATAATCAATTCAGTATCAACTGATTAGAAACAAATCAATATTAATAATAATAAAAGAAGTTTTTTTTTGGGAAAAAACTATTGCATAAAAATATATTATTTTCATAATAAATATTATTCAAAACATCTGGTGAATGATTTTAATTAAATTTATATATTTAATTTTTGATATAATATTTTTACATTAATGTAATATTTTTACAATGCATGATATAAAAATAAATCCATTTTTAATCTTAAAAATAACCTTTAAAAAAATACTATTTTATAGCATTTAGTAAAAAAATTAAAATTAATTTCTGGAAATAATAATTATATATTCTAATAAATAAAAATAAATACTTATTATCTCGAGGATCAATTTTGGTAAATTGAAACTTTTTTTCATCAAAACTAATAGTTACTGTGGTAAAATTTAGCACAACAATAATGGGATAATAATGTTAATTTATTTTAAAACTAATTAATATATACATAATTATTAATCAATATTATTATTAGATGAAGATGACTCTACTCTTATGAGTTCAGGATCATATATGTGTTGTTTAACAGACACATGTACTCTAAAATGCCTTATATATTATTTAAATAGAAGTTTGTTACAAAATGTCACATTATTTGTTTTCAATTTCATTTATATATACAAATTGGGAAAAAATAATTATAATAATTGAAGTACATATATATTTTTTTCTTAATGAAATTATTTCCATTATATGGGTTTATTAATATTTTTTATAAAGTACAAAATTTCATTAAATGTGTGTGGAAATCTAATACCATATATTTTTAATTTATGGACAAGTAAATTAAATGATTTAAAAATAATAATTTTGAATTAATTAGAAAATTTTAATCACTGAATTTAATTATATATATATATGGAATATTTAATTTGTATTAATAAATTATCTTATTATTATAATGATTACTTGATGTATTTGATTTCAAATTAAATGAATAAATTCAAAATTTACATTGACAATAATTTATTAGAATGCTATTTAATTAACATTATAAAATTTATAAAATTATAATTGTCATTCAGGTTAATGTAATATATTCTGTCACATCATAAATAATACAATAATGAGCCAATTTCTGATTTTCATTAAAATTATGAATTCTTTATCATTAAAATATTATTTAATGTGGTTAAAATCAAAAATAACATACATAGGGAAATAAAAAAGATTAAAATGACACCAAAATTTCTATAAATTATGTTTATTAATGAGTTTTATCCCTTATTAACAAGTATCTTCTAATAAATTTCCATTTTTTGGAAGTAATGGGATAATAAATTTATTATAATTACATCCTTTTGGAAATATGAAAACGGCCCATCACCTCAATTATAAAAGGGAACCTCTTCTCTAACATATTACCACCACTCTGAGCCATGTATCCCAACCAATAATTTTCCATTTATCATTTAAATATAATTAGATATTTTTTATATGTTAGTTTTCTTTAAAATACCAATAGTAATCTCTATAATAAATGATCGAAAGATTATCTCCCAAAGAAGGGGTAATTGTATTACCCGGTCTCTTTGAATTTTTTCCTTATTCTATATATTAAAAATATATAGAAAATTTTAATAAAAGAAGAAATTAAATATTAATAATATTTATAAATTATATTATGATTATTAAAACTAAATTTACCACCCTATTTCTATGAAAATGTTATATGAATTTATCACTTGTGTTTACATATGGCCTACCATCTCCATGTTACAAAACAATTAATTTTTTATTACCAAAACACTTGGATAAGAAATATGATATGTTTAATTTTTATATATGATTTTTATAACATAATTAAACTTCTTAGATAATATTATCATATCAATATTATTATCAAACAAATTATTGGTAAGTGATAACTTCATCATGCTTATGTATGGACTACCATCTATATGTTGTGATATGATTTCTTGTTCATTTTTATAGTATGAGGATGTAAAAAAGGATAGATTTTATGAATATATACGACTTATATATTATAATTTTTCTATAAATGATATATATTATTTTACCATTATTTCATCTTCCACATAGTATAACATGATCATTGTTCATAAATGTAAGTGGCCTACAGTCTCCTTGAATGGTGGTATAAAACTTTCAATCACCTATTTCAACGAATTACATTAAATACATATATAATGAACATATATGATATGAATATCATTAATTAGATTCTAGAGATTATATAACATCAATACAATCATTATGACCAAAAATACTAAAATAAAACACACATGTAAAACATAGCACTTATTACTCGAAAACAAGATTTTGACAATGAATTGGTACAAAATATGTGATAATATATTATATGTATTTCAAAACCTATATGATATATATGAGTGTGCTTTGGAAATATATTTATAGTTAATTTATGGTTTTTTTATACAGGAGGCTCGCACATGCATAAAGGAACTCAAATAAGTGTTTTGAGTTTAGTTTAAAATCATATTATTATAGTGGAATTGTTATGTTGTATTCTCCACTAGGTATTATTTCACATATATATGAATGTTTTTTATTTATATTTTAATTTTTTTAATATTATATTAATTTTTTAAAATTATTATTATTCCATGATTTATTCATTTCGAAATGTTTTGGAAATATATTTTTTTGTCACTTTCCAAACAAGTTACAAACTAATTTTTATGAAAAAAAAAATACAAATGGATTTGGTTTTCAACTAATATGGCATGTCCATGTTTTCGCAAATTCATGATGAATTAATGATTTTAATCTTCATTTATACGAGTGCAATCATCTTTTCAAATAAAATATTTTCATTTCCATGTGCTAAAATAAACCAAAAAAAATTATTTCAACGTTAATAAATTATTTTCGTCAATTGTTTTCCACTTATATATTTAAATTTCCATTATATATGATGGAATCCAATGAAAAATTTTATTCATTAATAATTTATTTCTATTATGGTAAAATCTCCAATTTTTTATTGGACGTTTTACAATTAGTTTTATTTGATATATTCTATTTTAATAACATTCAACATATAACTTAAAATGGTTAAAGAATGTGATTTTTGATTGACTAAATAATT
This sequence comes from Viscum album, assembly GCA_963277665.1. Taxonomy (NCBI): domain Eukaryota; kingdom Viridiplantae; phylum Streptophyta; class Magnoliopsida; order Santalales; family Viscaceae; genus Viscum; species Viscum album. The sequence continues at coordinate 1,295,256,192 of OY728128.1, read as the reverse complement.
GAAATAATAATGATAGTTTTAATAAGAATTTTTTTGTTGATTATGTTAACCGTTATTATATAAGTAATGAATTTACTTATTAATGATGTGTTGGAAATGAGGAATTCATCCAAAATTTCATGGAGATTGGTGGGGGCCACTATAGCCCCACTGTATGTCGATAGGTATAGTGACATGAACTTTTTTGGGTATTCTATTAGCCCTTATCCATTTAAGTGAGATGTCTGGTCACTATTCCCCAATATTATCTTTATGTTGTATCGAATTATGCATTTACCTCATTTTGATATTTATTATTGATTTCAATTTGATTATTTAATTTGTTATGATATACATGGATATTATTTTATCTCATGTGATTATATCATCATATTATTTCCAATCATTTTATCCATATTATTCAACAATTATTTAGATTCCACTATATTCATACCATAACTGAGCATTTCAGATCACATGGTTTATTATGTTCATTCCCCCTAGATACTAAGATATATATCCTTGTTGATATGTTAGGATAATCATTGAGTATGATAGTGTTTTGAAAAGAAATATTATGTTATAATTTATGATTTCAATTATAATATATGATTTATAAATGTGTCTAGTTTTCTAAGACACCTAAAATAGTTTATCATTTGGTATGCGATAATTTATCTTATAATAATTTAATATTGTAACCATCAAATCTTGGATACTAGGGTAAGGTTCATTACAAATGGTATTATAGGTTGTTTAATATAAAACATTATAAATCGATAGGAAAACATATATTATAAATATTCAACTAAACATCAGACATTGAAAATATATCGATAGAAAAAAATATTATTCTTTTGAGACTATTTAAACATAAATCTTCAATTATAGTAATATGGATCACTGTATTTGAAATTACGCAATATGATTTATAACACAATCCAATTTATTCCATTTTTAAAAATATCCACCAATAATAATAAATATAAACCATATCAACACACACAATCAATTTAGGGATTTCCCTCTTAGTATATATATTGATGTTGGATATAGAGATGTTTTTGGAGATGAAACAATTATTACTGTATTTGTACCACTAACTCATGTTATAAAAATATAATTTTTAATATAGAGTTTAATTCTCTTCATAAATGTAGTGTAATAATGTTCAAAAATTTCGTGTTAAAACAAGATCTCCCATTTAATGGGAATATAAATCCATTTATATATGGGGAATATATAGGTTAAAAAAGGATGATGTTTCACTCTATGGGATTTAATGAAATTTATAATTTTTTCAAACATGTTTATGGTCTCTTAAGAGATTCATATAATGGTTGTCATTAGTTCCAAACACTAATGACATTGAGGAAATAGAAAACATGTAATTTAATGATTTTGTATAAAATTTCATGGAAAACTATTTTACTTAGTATAGTTGAGTGGATATAATATGTAAATTCTTCAACATGTGAAACAATTAGGATAAATGTGATTCTACGTATGAAGCCAACATTACAGGGTTCCCATGGAATTCCAAGAACTATACATTCAATACAGAGAGACATATTTATCATTTACCTAATGGGACTAATGTAATATTTCATAGGGAAATAGTATCCCATACATTTTTATTACATAAGGATAATTTTTTTTTCAATCATGATATAGAAATAATTCACCATAGATTATAGATTTTAAAGGATGAATGAAAAGAATCAAATGACTGGGTACACTTGAAATGGAAATATGGAAAAGCGGAAGAAGGTAATGGTTAAATTTCAAACATACAATAATTGAGGGAAAAATTGTGGAACATGCCTTTTGGGAATGATATTTTTATACATGTATAGAGAAAATTTCCATCATAACTATGATTTTATAGGAATGAAACAAGTCAAAAATGTGAAACACATCAACAATAATGATATGTTGAAATATGAAATCCATTATCATAGGAATCAAGAGAACTCTCAAATGAAAATTTAAATAGATCATGTCAAATATTATCTGATCAATAAAGATGATATTTATGTTTCAAATGATGTGGATAGAGGTACATTAATTATATCATCAATCTTGTAAAAGGATTTATAAGATTCAATATCATTGAATTATAATATATATTATTTTTTTTAAAAACAATTCATAATTTTCCATTCACCTAAAAAAGGGAATATTCTCCCAAAACACCTAGTGGAATCCTCACTACAATAATAACGTTTCAATAATTTTGTACTATAAAATATAGACATGCTCTATTTTATGATTTTATTATTCTACATATGGTTTACATTGATGTAATTTTTTATTTGTGTTGGATTTAAATATATAACTACTAATTTTTTTGAAAATAGAATTAAATTGTTATTCTTGATGTTGATATGTAATTCCATATATTTATACAATATATTTTATCATATGAGTCATGTATGGATCCACCACTTGTAGCTCTAATAAAGAATTTTCTTGGAGAAAAAGAAAAGAAAAATCTACCTTTGAAAAAGGTAATATTTAATGTTAGGATGTAACTATTATACAATAATAAAGTGATTTTTTTTCCTTTGAACTAGTTATATATATCCAGAATATAGGTATGTAGAGTATTCCATTGATTTAATCCCTGATGTAGGATATATATCATTGACACCCAATAGAAGGGCCAATGTGATGTTAGTAGAGTTGATGAATAAACTAGTGGTTTTTAGTTGTACGATATTTTTATTCCCTAGTGTATCATCAAGGTGAGATCCTATACATTTCATTAATAAGAGATATGGATCTATAAAGCTTTAAATTGATTATATGGAAATAAATTATACTATAATAAAGAACAAGTATCATCTACATTGAATTGATGGATAATTTGACCAAATTCAAAGAACTCAGTATATTTAAATGATTAAACATTATTCTAGTTATCATTAATTATGATTAGTGATGAATGATTTCCTAAAGAAAACATTTCAGACATTCTATAAAAATTATGATTTTATATTAATGACATTTTGATTTACTAATTCATCCTTTGTTGTACTGATATAATCTATATAGTATTCATTGAATATCATGGAAATTTACATGGTGTTATTTACTGTGGATATAGTGGTGAACACGACGAAATAATTGGATCATGATAACCAAATGAAGATTATTCATAATAATCATAGTTGGAAATATCTATATGGGATATTTAGTAAGTGTTATTAAGGATTAAAATATATTTTTTCAATGTTTTATATTCTCCAAAGATGGAATCAATATTGATCCAATGATGAAAAAAGTGGTCAATGAATTTCCTTTAACAACAAACATATCTGATGTAGGTCAATTTTTGGGTTCGATAGATTATTCTTGGTGATTATTTTATAATTATATTTATTTTATAACCCATTAAAACACAATACTCATAAAAGGGTTTAAATTATTTGAAAAAATGAATATGAAATTTTTTATGGAGAATTGAATATGAGGATTTTAATTCATGGATATTTACTATACTGCTAAGAAAAGATTGATTTGAGATTATAGTGATTCCTCAATAAGGGACATGGTTGTGTCATTAAGAATAATAGTACAGTTTTATCACATTCAATAAGGATGTTAGAAACTACCGAATAGAACCATCCAACTCGTGATCTTCAACTACCAGATTTTATGTTTTCAGTGGATATTTAGAGAAAATAATCCTTTCGGGAGTGATTTGATAGATATACAAACAAAAATTATTTGAAATATTTTAAATAATATAACTAACTCACCATTAAGCGAGGTCTATGTGTTTCATCACTAACGTATTATTATTTTCTCAATACACTACCACACAAGGAAGGGAAATAGGGTAGAATATGTATTGCAAAAGAAAGATCGTGATGTTTTAAACATATGGGTGAATCATAGGGATCTTTCGTTCATTGATTTAGTAAATATGGATATGTGTTTTATTAAGGTATGGGAGGCATCACTTCTATTTCAAATGATTTCAAAATAATTATAATTGTTATATATAAAATGTTTTTAATCTGAGGATGAGAATTTTTAAAAGAAAAACAAATCAATGAATAACGGGAAATCTGTAGGGTTCATAAATAAATACTGATTTATGAAATTTGGAATTTGGATTTTTGTTCCTCTTATTCCCATGTAAAAATAATTTTGTAGGATTATTCTCATTGCTCGAAGTTCCTATACACCAAGGTTCAACCTATACATATAGGTATTTCAAGGAACATTTCTGGTGGGTTAATATGAAGCTGAAAATTTGTAATTTTGTGCCTAGATGTTTGGATTGTCAGAACGTGAAGGCTGAGAGACACCATCCAAGAGTATTTACACAAAATCTTATTATTCATACATGGAAATGTAATGTAATCACTATGTAATTTACCACTATATTAGAAAATTAACTAATGATGAATGATTGAATAAGCGTTAGTTTTAACTGAATTACCAAATCATCACGTTTACTCACAATAATGGATTATTTTTAACTTGATCCACATTCACAACTCAATATCATTGAATTTTGAATAATTCATGGTATAAGTCTTTAAAATCTGTCTGATCGTGTTAACCAATTTATATATAAATTCTATAGATATATTCATCCAACCCTTGATATAGAGAATCCATTAAGAACCTCTGATATCCATTACACTAATGGACATTCTAAATGGAGTATCCAAGCATTATGAGACATTTTTATGTTTATCTAAATCTAATTTAGAGTAATGTGGGATCTACACTAATCTTGGGTATATATTTCATATTTAAATTTATTATTTTAAAGTATTAAAATGGCACCGTATGAATCATCATTTGGAAAAAAATGTTATACACCATCCTATTTGGATGAAGTTGGTGAAGTGAATCTTAAGGGATAGAACATGTTAAATAAGCAATAGAAAATGTATTTATAATCCAAACCCATTATAAGGTAGTTCAATGTATAAAAAATTACTATTCCAATAAATGGTGGAATTATTTTTATTTTGAAGTGGGAGAAAACATTTTATTGAATATGACTCTATAGAATGGTTTTATAAGATTCCATAAAAAAAGGAAAAATAATACCCAGGTATCTCAAATAATTTTAAATAACATAATGAATTAGAGATCTATCTTAAATTTATGTAATTCCATATATAATTTCAAATGTACATGATGTGATCAACATTTATTTGTTAAGGAATTACATGCCAGACCAAGCACATGTTCTGACATTGGATGAAATCGAATTGGAATCTGCTTTATCTTATAGTTAATATAATTTATAGAATGTAGACACTAGAGAATATGGATTGATGAATTAGATTACTAAATTAGTAATGGTACATTAGAAAACTAATAAAATAGAAAAGGTTACATATCAACCATTAGATTTTAAGATGAATAACCACCCAAATCTATTTAGGAGGTGACATCATATATATTTCTAGGATGAAATTTCTTGATAGAGGGAAGTGTGTAACAGACCAATATTTTATGATATATATTTTTTAAAATAATTTAATATCATTAAGGGATTGTTCTTGATTAAATGTCATGTTCAAATAGACCACTATCTATTAGTATGTGATGTAATAACCTAGCCATTAAATTGGTTGTAATAAATAGGAGTAACTAAATTTTGAAAAATATACGGTTTTTATTTTTATTTAATTAATTCATCAGTTAGAAATTATTATAAATAAAAAAAATCTTATAAATGAATTTTTTTCATTAATATATTTGTGTTCATGAAAAGCAACACCCTGGTATTTTAATAAATATTTCTATCTTAATTTTTTTAATTTGATAATATATTTTGTTGAATGCTACCCTGAGTTAAAAAAAATTGTGGGAAACTATAAGTATAAATGGAATATTATAACATAGAAAATAAATTTTAAGGAATAAAGATGAATAAATTATTCATAAAATAAAAAACATTTCTAATTAAATATGAATGTATTGATAAGTGCTTATAAAAATTAACACATTTTTCAGAAAACTAAATTTATTCTTCAAAAAAAATTCTTAAAAAATGAGTTAATATTGTTTTTATGAATAAATATTAATTTTTAGATCTTCTTGAATATGTTTTTGAAAAAATTAATTTTAGAATATTCAAATTATATTAAAATTAAAATTATTTATTTTATAAAGAGTTTTAATGAAACTAATTTTTATTAAAAACAATAATTTTTTTAAAATTAACTTCAAGGTTAAATTTTATTATGTATTTATTATATTATTAATTAATTTTATTAATTTAAAATAAATTATAAATAGTTTATCAAAAAGATTTTATATGACAATATATTATAAAACATTTTATATATGAAAAGTAATTTTTTTCCAAAAAACTATATTCATAGAATTTTACTCATTTTATTTCAAATTACATTCTAAATCGTCATTGTATTTAATTTTGATAAATGGTAACAATATTTAGACTTTTAAGGTTCTAATATAGTAAATTTTTTCATTTATTTAATTATTAATTTTGGTCTGATAAAATTCATTACCATGGTAAAGTATAAATTTTGTAATTTTGGTTAACAAATGATAATGACTATAAAATAACTATTAGACAAGAAAAAAATATATTGGATGAATAAAATTATAGCCTTAGAGCATAAATATTGAAATTACATTTTATAATAAATATTTTTCCATGAAAATGACTTATATAATATACCAATCAAAGAAAGACACATAGTCTAACTCTGTCTGTCTTATGTATCCATTATGTGTCCACACGGGGATAAAGGAATTTTATGAATGAATATAAATGTATGTTTTTAAAATAATTACAATATTTTAATTATATATATTATTTTTTTCCCATTTATATGAGATTGTGATATTTATAGTATTTTAATAAAAAAAAATAATGATGTCCCATTCATTGTTTAAATAATATTTTATTTTTATTATAAGATTACTAATAATATATATATGACTAAAATATTCTATTAAAATCTAGAATATTTATCTTCAACATGGAATTTTATTTAATTTCAAATAGGTATATTGTATAATTACATAATGATGATATAGTAATTATTTATTTAATAGAGATATCAAATAAATGTGTTTAAAAATGTAAAAATAAATTTAAATGAGCTAATTAATGTTATTAAATTTTTCTTAGATTTACATGGACTCTTAGGGATTTAATGAATAATTTTTTTCTTACAAATTCAACAAGTTAATATTATATTTTAAATGTCCAAAAATAACATTGTGTCATAATTGACTGTAATGCAATTTCAAAGAAATAAAATTTGATTAAAATATTAAAAACCAAAAAAAAAATTATCTAAAAATATAAAAATATTATAATGTGTTCGAAATTATTTTAAATAAAAATGTATTTATTATTTTAATGGAATCAAATAAGTAAAAATTACAACCATTAAATATTATAAAAAATATTTCCTTAGATAAAATTAAAATAAGTGATCTAAACTTCAACGAAAATGATAAGTTTTAAATTTATACCACAAAAATACATAAATATATTTATGGATGAGATTAAAAATATATTTAATCATATATTCTAATACATGTACAATAAGTGGTATTATGATCGATATTGAATTTATTATATTAAATATTTGTATATAATTCCAAAAATACCCCTCACATTAATTATAAAAGTGAAGCAAATCCCTCAATTATTTACATTAAATTGAGCCTTATATATTGACCATTCCATGAAAATATATATTCTAAACATCCCAATAATGATTCTATAGGATTTAGTATTTTTAATGGACCAACCCTAGTGTCTCTAAAAAGAGATACACAGGATGTTCCTTAAAGAGGAGTTAATCGTTTCTACCTACACATTAAGGATTTCACTTATTGTACATACTTATATTGTTTTTATTAAATTATAAATTAATAACTAATGTATAAAATATAGTTTTTGATGGTATTATTATTATAGAACAACAATATTATACATTTTGTGTATCTTATGAAATATAAAATCACATTGCTTGTGTACGTATGAAAAATGGTCTATACGTCTTGGTGTAATATATTTTTTAATGAAATCATTATTTGGATTGGTATAATAATAGTAATAATATATATATGATAAATATATAATTATATTGACTTTTTAAATTAAATACATCTGAATTTACATAGTTTCACAATTTAGGGAATGATGGCATCACTCGTTTATGCATATGGCATACCATCTTCATGACATGATGATATTAATTATCCATGTTCAACCTTAAAATATAATTTTATAAAAGAATATAATTAATAAATATGATATATATTATAATAATTTTATTTTGGAGTCAGTGGAACTAAATATTAGGCTCATGTATGGGGATATATATGAAATAACAAGAATAGGAAAACGAACTAGTAAACACCATAGAGAAGTGTAATAATTGAATATTATTAAAAAATTGGTGATACATTGATATAAGAGGATATGATATGATATAATAAATATGAATATGGTTTTGGAATAAATTAATAAACTGATTTAATTTATTATAAAATAGTTTTAGATTCATAAGAGGGTAATCATGCCAAAAATAATGGATAATTTCACAATCTCAATATTTTCTAGGATTGATTATGTAATTGTACCTACATGGGAATATTTATCTTCTATGTCAATATTTTATTAATAGGTTTACAAAATTATTTTTAATATTCCTTATTATTAGATTAAATTAATTTTTTTTCAATATGAAAATGTTTATTAAAAGGAATGAAATGATTCAATTTTTCATTTTACAAAAGAGATACTTTGTGATATTTCTAGAGAAAATAAAAAATTAATTTTTTAACTAATAAGAAATGAATTGTTTTTATAAAATTCCTTACAACATAATGAGTTGAGGATTCCATCACAATATTAAAATATCACTTGCAAAAAAAAATCCATTAAAATTTCATTGAATTCTAATGAATGAAAAAAAATTCAAATCATAATGAATATTATCCTATATAATTCTGTTATGGTAATCTCTCAAAATTATTTTCCATTTAAAATAACATTATTTGATTGAAGTTATGATTTATTAGTGATTTATTCCCCAATATACTATCCATGTTCTTTCTATATATTTTTTCAATTGAAGATGAGATGATATTGATGAAACCTATTAATTCCCTATATGTTATGTTTTGATTTAATGATGTTTATGAACACAATTACTTTTAATGTGTCCTAATATGTTGAATGAATTATATTATTTTATAATACATTTTTTTGGTCTTAAGTATGTGATGGGTGGTTCATATATCTCCCTCACATGCAACTGGAAAATATTTCTGTCTCCATCGATAGATAGGAATGGAAAGATTAGTGAACTCAGTTCAGTAATATATGGCTGAAAAGGGGAGCGAAACCCGTTTGTTAATGAAACTATTCCAATATGAGGGTTGTGGAAATGAGCCTCAAATATTTTGGAATTCATTTTCATTTTTTTTCAAAATTCAATGTATCATATAATTATAAAAATCAATATTATATTTGATTCTTTATAAACATATATAATTTATCACATAACATTATATCATAACATTTTGTGTGAAAGATATAATTTTGAAATGTTTTTGTTAATGTTTGTATGTCATGTGATAATGATATTACTGATAACTCCCATATTTACTCTTACTGATTATCTGATCTAACAATTTCTTATGTTTCTTTTCTCCATGATATGATGAATGTTATTAAGTAAGATATGTCGAATAGTGTTGAACAAATGATAAAAAAACTAGATATAATATAGAAGTATTATAAATCCATAATATTTGTTTCTTAATTTTCAAAGACACTAAAACAAATATTATTTTAGAGTTTTATAATGCTGTTTAATGAATATTATTTTTAATTATATTTAATATATTGTTATTTAATAAAGGACCATTGTAGTTGGTGTTATAGAATTTTTTAACTAACCATTTGAAACGTGGATGAGAAAACCATAGTAATAATCCTAATGAAAAGTTTAAGTATATGATATAATATTAGAGTTTATTTTACTATAATGAATATACTAGGATAGAACATAAGGGTTTTGAATTGAAAATATTAATGTAATTTATAATGATTGTGTGGTTTTCCCAATATGTTTAATTTTTCTCAAACTATGGTTTTTGGATTTAGTTAATTGATAAAACCCAAGAGAACTGTATTAATGTTAAATGAGGGAGAAAATGAAAATTTTCCCCTCCCACGAAAATAAATTTTATGGGTGTTGGACTGAAAAATCATGATTATAAACATAAAAAAATATCAATCTAGAAATCATGACATACGTCTGAATGAGAAAATGATAGAACAACATTCGCATCAGTCCTTCATGAGGTAGCTCCAACCTTATTTCAATTAACCTTCTGATACAATAGTGGATGAACAATAGATGAGTACAATAATAAATATATTTTGGGTTCCCCAATATTCATCACATGAGAATGTAATTTTGGAATCCTATTAATTTGTAGGTGGAGCATATCAATGGGTTAGCCTCATTAGGAATTCACAAAAAAATGTTGAAATTGACTCTATGGAATGAGATGAGTCCAAGAACATGTTTTTGAAAATGTAATATTAGAGACCCGAATCTTGACATACATGGACATTACATTACTTTTGCGGAATACTTAGTACATAACAAAAACAAACACACAAGGACCGTAATAGTTTAGTGTCTTTGAAAACTCGGAATATAATCTTCTAATCGTGGTCAAAGATCATCAAAATATCCCATAAATATCTTCCCTTTTTTACCTAAAACCTTTCTTTATATCCTGGGGAAAAGAAAACAAAAAAGTGTGAGCTCAAATGCTCAGTAAGGGTAAACAAAAGAAATATAAATCACATCATATACATAAGAACATAACTTTTGGAAATCTTAACCTGCAAAAGAGATCATAATATCATAACATGGGATAATTCATAGTAGTGAAATGTAATACCAATAATCATAATGTAAAACATGAAACTTTGTGGCATACACACATAATCATAGAGAATCATTTCTTACTAGTCAAGACTCATTGCCAATATTATCTTACTGGACAAAGTCCATTTCTGAACCGAGTTCACTCCCCGTTTCAGTCATGTTTCACTGAACCATTATAACCTACCCTTCCATCCATGTCTATATCATGAGATATAAAATCATTACCCAATGCATTGGAGGGAGATATAGGTCCCACCCATTTCTTAATGATACCATTTTATGTGTGCGACAAAATCATAAACCATACATCATAGCCTAACCCATGTAATAAAAATGGGAATATAAAACATCGTGACATCATAAAACAATTCATATAAGATAAAGGAATTCATAAATATAATTACATCACAGCATAATCAAATCAACATAATAATAGGGATAGAAACAGATCCCTTTATTATCTTATATGGAAAATAATTTTGATAAAACACTTGAACTCCATTCTTGAGGAAAATAACCTCTCTGCTTAAGAAACACTTTTCCTTTCTTAACATGTCATACAAATCTAAACTAAAAGAAGTTGATTAAAAATAAACTTGAAATTTTTTAAAGAAATCTTCTTGGAAATAATTTTTTAAAAATCCATTTATACCGTATGTGTTAAAAAAACATTCTTCTTACTTTTGTCAGAAAACTCAAAAAGTACCTCGTACGAAAAACGATAAAAGATTCATTTCATATCCTTTAATAAAAACTCACCGAAGGGTAAAATTGGAATTAAAAAATTGTAGGTGGGTGGAAATAATATTACATATTGAGGAAACATGGATGTGGATGATAAAATACACCCCAGTAAATGCCAAAGTATAAAAAATCTCGAATAAAAAATGATATTGTGATATTTCCCTTACCTTAGGTCCGATTTTCATCATAAGTGTCTGAACCTCATGTATAATGATTTAAATAATGTCATTGAATTTTTTACAAAATCATATTCATTGTTATGATATCATATATGGTTCACTTATGGCTTTATATTACCCGTTCTTTTGTAAATTCCATGTTAAAGAGGGTTTTGGGTAAAATCGTTTCATTTTTCATCCGTGTTTTGACATGTAATTATTCATATGATTACTTAGATCGTGTTTACTTAATTCTAGAATATAAAACATGATTTATATTTAATATATATTCATAATATATATATATATATAATAGATCAGTAAATGGAAAGAAATACACCGTTCATGGAGACGGTAGACCGTACGTACGCATGAACGCTGTTTTCTTTTCCTTATTGAGTTGAATGGAATTAAGTAGATGACATACATATATATACACATAAATCAAGAATCATTATTATGTCTAATATTTCATTATTACTTATTTTATATACTTTATAATCATTCATGAATGGTTAATGTGGAGAATGAATCTCATCGTGTTGTGGAGACGGTAGTCCGTACATACGCATGAGCGATGATATCGTTCTCATGATCGTGGAATTGTATTATATTGTATGTATACTATTTTAGAATCAATATAACTTTAAAATAATCATATATAGTTATTATTTACACCATTATACCCCTCCAAGTAAGGTGGTGGTGGAAAATAGATTACACCACGACATAGAGACAATATTCCGTACGTACGCACGCGCGTTGATTTCGTTTTCCGTAGGACGGATAGATGCTGAAATAAGGTTGTTTAATAATTATAATTACATATCAGTATATAATTGATACTGATGTTATTACTTCATAATGAAACAACCTAAGAAAAAGAAGTGGAAGAAGAAATAAATATTAAAGAATCAGTAACGGGCATTACCTATTCTTTGAAGCGCCTCTTTGAGACCTCCTTTTAGGGCACTAAAATTGGTCTTTGTGGAAGACCAGAACCTCTAGGATGTTTATAGGGAAGTGGATAAGGGAATTTGGCATGGGTTGGCCGAGCTTCATGGTTCAATGTGGTGTGAGGAAGAGAGGGACGAGGTGCCCTTTTATAAGGGAGGAGAGGGGCACCTTTGGAAAAGCAAAAAATATTATTTTATTATAAAGTCAAATTAGGGTTTTAATACCTCAAAATTGATATATTTCTAAGATAAGGTGGGTAGGGGTCTAAATACTCTCATCCAATAGAATTTAGACAAGTTTAGGTATCAATTTTAACCTTATCATTTAGATTTAACATTAAGTAAAAGAATTTTACTTTTACTGTGTCTTCATGTGTTCTTATACTACAAGGTTTATAAACATACTATATCAAGCCCAAATAACCCCAAGTTGATTATTATTATAACCTTATATAAGTCATTTGGCCGAAACATAGATTTTTAGTACTAAAATAATAATAAATAATATAATATTTGTTTTAAAAACTATTTTATGTCAATTTTGACACTATTTAGTAATTGATTTTTGTGAAAATAATAACAGAATGATTAGTTCGAACCATGTTAATTAAATCAATACTAACATTTCATATTAACCTATAAAATTAGTGTTATTTATAAAAAGTCTCAAATTACATTTATTTGGGTATTTATAACATCAATTATGTCAATATTTCATTAATAAGATAATTACTGTTTCATCGTTGTGTCAGAAATAAATTAAATTATTTAATGTCTAAAAATTAAAAATTAAATACCATTATGTATGAAATATTTATAGCTTTCTAATGAATATTTATAGTCGAATTTGTCTTATGTATAACACTATATTAAAAATGATTTACTTATTAAACATTGATTTTAACTATTTTAACCCTTCTTTAAATAAATTAATAATAAATGTCTTAATCTATTCCAAGTGGGCCTAAATGGTCATATTTTATTCCTAACATAGTTTTTGTTCAAATTAAACTTGTCCAATAGAATTAGGACATGTGTTAGGGTAATAATAATATCATTTTTACCCTTAATTACCCTATTTACTTTTAACCGTGGTAAAAGTAAAAAGATACTATTCACCAAAAATTATTTTCATCTCATTGAACCACATTTTACTTACTGATATCAACCGTGTCTCTAGGATTTTTGAAATTCCACTCACAGAAGCGGTAAAATTAGGTTTTATGAAAAAATCATTTTTCTTAACTACCACTTAGTGGTTTCACTATTCATCAAAAAATGAATGTTTCCAGAAAAATACAAAAAATTAGGCCTAAGCTATATTTGATTTTATGAATTCAAAAATGATGTATATTTTACCAAATTCATAACATATCAGTTTCATTAATTAATTTAAAAATTTATTCCCGTCATCAAAACAAATAGCGTTCTCTAAAGAGATAACAACTATAAAAAGATAGACAGTTGTTTATGTCTGGTTTAAATGTAAAATTACATCCAATAACCAACATTGTATTAAATTGTAAAAATATATTCTAAATATACTTTAAAACCAATCAAATTAATAATTTATCACTATTAATTATTTCTATTAAAAAGGTTGTTTTTAATTAAAATTTAGTAATTTTCACTATTCATCAGAAAATGAAAGTTATCCGAAAATTACCAAAATTTTACCCTAAGCTAATTTCGATATTCTGAATCAAGAAATGAAGTCCATTTTGAAAAAGAAAAATTAAAAAATTTCAAAATGTGGTTATTACTATTCATAACGGCTAGTTTTAATAATATTTTAATAGCATGTCATTGTTTAGTGAAACTTGGTATTGCGTACTACACACACTATCGAGGAAGGTCGTGATTGCGTGTAATGCTAGGCAAGTCAAGGATGCATGTTGTGAAAGATCCATTTGGTTTAGTTTACAACACAAGACATTAATGAAATTGAAAATAATATTTTTCACAAAATCTCGGGGTGTTACATTCAACCCCCCCTTAAAATGAATTTCGCCCTCGAAATTCGTCGGGGTTATAAATTGTTTACTATTCGAAAGTTTCATTAATAGAAACACACATCGTAAAAAAGAATACCAAAACCAATCATTAAAAACAAAAGTATGAAACGTAACTCTTACCCAAATAACCTAATCACTGGTTTTCCACATTGGCGAAAATATGGATATAGAAGAGAAATCTAACCATCATGTTTTTATGGAGAGTGGTAGAGAAGATGGCTATGGAAAAGCCAGCAATAACAAAGCCATAAATTTGTGACAATCTAAGGTACCATCTGATTCATCAGATATAAGAGCGCTAGGACAACATTTTTGGTTTTCAATATTATTTCCATAAAGTTGATGAAATTGGAATTAGAAAAATACTTTCATGATTTTGGTATAGTCTCACCTTTGGTCGTTCTTTGGACAATTTCCACTTCATCTCTTAAGGAAATGAAGTTGAATTTGTCATTCGTAATGTGTTAACAGATCGTGTGATAGAATGATGGGTCATTCCATCTGTCTCAAACAAAAGGTTAGAAAAGTTATCAAAAAATACATAAGTCCATCTATTGTGAGATTAATCATATATGGTTCCTAAAATGGACTTATACTTAATATATCATACTGCTAAATATAATAAAACTAGTTTCTACTAAACAGGGACTTCATGTAGGCCAGTGGTAGGCGATAAAGGCCAGTCGCATTTCGGTTGTGGGTTCGATTCCCTCAGCCTTGTCCGACGAGATGGGTTGTCGCCCGTCCTGCAGGTTGTCCTTTTTCTAAAGCTATATTTCTATAACATCTCATCAATAATATCAAAAAAGTTTTATCCTTAAACAATACTATCTTATGTCCAACATAATCCAATCCAATCTTTAGGCTTATCTAAAATACTTCGGTCCAAGATCATAGTATAAAGAAAATGATTACTTGAAATTTCATCAACCAAGCATGTGAATACCATCATGTATCCCCCATATATCTTGTTGGTCACATTCCAATAATTTGAATACCTTAATCATGTATTATCTTGAAAAATGAATACCCATTAAACCTTAGTGAAAACATTAATGTTGTCAAAAGTTAACTCTTTCCACATACCAAAATCCAAAAATTCTATATACTCAATCCATTAAATAACATTCTCCTTACGTAAGTCATGAGCTCATGAATACTATCAAACATTTAATTTTATCCTTATCCCTTCATTATGCACATATCATCTACATTCCAACAATATCTGAATAACCTTTCATGGGTACTGGTAACATTAATCATACACTTTCAAAAATCAAGGAAAGACAACAGTGTAATAATCCTTAGATGTCTCTTTATTTCATAGTACCATGAGATTACTTATACAACATTACATATGATAAACATGTAGTCATTCGACTAAATTCTTAAACCAATGACCGAGCTTCAACAATTCTTTCATCTCACATATCATTTGTAGTCTCTTCATCATCATCAACATAAATACGATCCATACGACCATACTGATTCTCTTCATGAGACTTTCCCTTAGGGCATTGGTTTGCATAATGCCCGAACATTCCACATTTAAAAAATCTAACCATTGTTGATGTCGTAGCCATACCATTATCCTCATCCCTGGTGTTAACTGAACCTTTTCCTTTGCACTTACTGGCTTTGTGTCCTTCTTTTCCACACCCAAAGAATCTTCCAGTTCCTTTGAAACATTCTCCTTGATGCCTCTTCCCACATGATTTACATAGGGGAAATTGAACATTCTTTCCTCTATGATCATCATGAAAGTCTATATTTCTCTTATTAGTCGAGTCATGAATCTTAACAAATTTTAATTTATTGATCATATAATGAGATTACTGATTCGGCATAATAATTATGTTTGGACTTCCAAATCCCATTTCATTTGGTTTCTCATGAAGAATATCATACCATTGTCCATCATACCCTCCATTATCATGAATCATATTGTTTCTATCCATTTTCAAAAACCCAAAAAGAATAGTGTGAGAGGAAAAAATCATAATAAAGGGAGAGTAACATCAATATCTAACATCTTCGGTTTAATCTAATATCGTTACCATAGTTCTAGGACTATATTCTATACATATACTTATCCTTAGGGACATCCCTAGACATACCTTAGAAATATTTCTAGGGATCTCACTAACGTTTTCGCATCCTAGTTTCCAAAGGTTAACTAAACCTTTACTCTGGTACCAACTGTAGAGACCCGAAGCTTGACGTACATGGACATTACATTACTTTTGCAGAATACTTAGTACATAACAAAAACACACACACAAGGACCGTAATAGTTTAGTGTCTTTGGAAACTCGGAATATAATCTTCTAATCGTGGTGAAAGATCGTCAACATATACCATAAATATCATCCCTTTTTTTACCTAAAACCATTCTTTATATCCTGGGGAAAAGAAAAAAAGGGTGGGCTCAAATGATCAGTACGGGTAAACAAAAGAAATATAAATCACATCATATACACAAGAACATAACTTTTGGAAATCCAAACCTGTAAAAGAGTTCATCATATCATAACATGGGATAAATCATAGTATTGAAATGTAATCCCAATAATCATAAATTAAAAATGAAACTTTGTGGCATACACACATAATCATATGGAATCATTTCTTATTAATCAAGACTCATTTCCAAGACTGTCTTAGTGGAGAAAGTCCATTTCGGAACCGAGTTCACTCCCCATTTCAGTCCTGTTTCACAGAACCGGTATAACCTACCGTTCCACCCATGTCTATCTCAGGAGATATAAAATCTTTACCCAATGCATTGGAGGGAGATATAGGTCCCACCCATCTCTTAATGATACCATTCTTATGTGTTCCAAAAAATCATAAACCATACATCATAGCATAACCCATGTAATAAAAATGGGAATCTTAAATATTGTGACATCATAAACCAATTCATATAGGATAAAGGAATTCATAAATATAATTCCATCACAACATAATCAAATCAGTGTAATAATAGGGATAGAAATAGAACCCTTTATTATCTTAGATGGAAAACAATTTTGATAAAACACTTGAATTCCATTCTTGAGGAAAATATCATTTCTGCTTCAAAAAGACTTTTCCTTTATTAACATGTCATAAAATTATAAACTAAAAGAAGTTGATTAAAAATAAACATGAAAACTTGTAAAGGATGATTCTTGGAAATAATGTTTTAAAAATCCATTCATGCCGTATAAGTTTAAAAAAAACATTCTTCGTACTTTTTTCGGAAAAGTCAAAAATTACCTCGTATGAAAAATGACAAAATATTCCTTTCATATCCTTTACTAAAAACTCAACGAACGGTAAAATTGGATATAAACAATTGTAGGTGGATGGATATAATATTACATATTGAGGAAACATAGATGTGGATGATAAAATACACCCTAGTAAATGCCAAAGTATAAACAATCTCGGATAAAAAATGAGATTGTGATATTTCCCTTACCTTAGGTCCGATTTTCTTCATAAGTGTCTGAACCTCCTGTATAATGATTTATATAATTTCAATGACTTATTCCAGAATCATACTCATTGTTATGATATCAAATATGGTTCAATTATGTCTTTATATTACCCGTTCTTTTGTAAATTCCATGTTAAAGAGCGTTTTGGGTAAAATCGTTTCATTTGTCGTCCAGGTTTTAACATGTAATTATTCATATGATTACTTAGATCATGATTACTTAATTCTAGAATATAAAACATGATTTATATATAATATATATTAATAATATATATATATATATAATAGATCAGTAAATGGAATGAAATACACCGTTCATGGAGACGGTAGACCGTACGTACGCATGAACGCTGTTTTTTTTCCTTATTGAGTTGAATGGAATTAAGTAGATGAAATACATATATATACACATAAATCCAGAATCATTATGATGTCATATATTTAATTATTAATTATTATATATAATTTATAATCATTCATGAATGGTTAACGTGGAGAATGAATCGCATCGCGTCGTGGAGACGGTAGTCCGTACATGCGCACGAGCGATGATATCGTTCTCATGATCGTGGAATTGTATTAGAGTGTATGTATACTATTTTAGAATCAATATCACTTTACATAATCATATATTGTTATTATTTACACCATTATACCCATCCATGTAATGTGGTGGTGGAAAATAGATTACACCAAGGTGTGGAAACGGTATTCCGTACATACGCACGCGCGGTGATTTCGTTTTCCGTAGGATGGATAGATGGTAAAATAAGGTTGTTTCATAATTATAATAACATATCAGTATATAAGTGATACTGATGTTATTACTTCATAATTAAACAACCTAAGATGAATAATTGGAAGAAGACATAAAGATGAAAGAATCGGTAACGAGCATTACCTCTTCTTTGAAGCGACTCTTTGAGACCTCCTTTTAGAGCACTAAAATTGGTCTTTGAGGAAGACCAGAACCTCTAGGATGTTGCTAGAAAAGTGGAGAAGGTAATTTTTCAGGGGTTTTACGAGATTTAAGGCTCAATGTGGTGTGAGGAAGAGAGGGAGGAGGTGCCATTTTAAAAGGGAGGAGAGGAGCACCATTGGAAAAACAAAAAATTTTATTTTATTATAAAGTCAAATTCGGTTTTTAATAGCTCCAAATTGATATATTTAGAAGATAAGGTGGGTAGGGGTCCAAATCCACTCATCCAATAGAATTTAGACAAGTTTAGGTATCAATTTTAACCTTATCATTTAGATTTAACATTAAGTAAATGAATTTTACTTTTATCGTGTCTTCTTGTGTTCTTATACTATAAGGTTAATAGACTTACTATATCAAGAAAAAAGAACCCCAAGCTGTTTATTATTATAACCTTA
Source organism: Viscum album (assembly GCA_963277665.1). Classification (NCBI taxonomy): domain Eukaryota; kingdom Viridiplantae; phylum Streptophyta; class Magnoliopsida; order Santalales; family Viscaceae; genus Viscum; species Viscum album. The sequence goes on along the minus strand of OY728128.1, from coordinate 1,295,236,539 downwards.
TATATGTAATTTGGCAGAACCTTAGATTTTTAGGAATAAAATAACAATTAATAATATAATATTTGTTTTAAAAACTATTTTATGTCAATTTTGACACTATTTAGTAATTGATTTTTTTTGAAAATCATAACAGAATTATTAGTCGAACTAGGTTAATTAAATCAATACTAACATTTCTTATTAACCAATAAAATTAGTGTAATTCATAAAAAGTCTCAAATTACATTTATTTGGGTATTTATAACATCAATTATGTCAATATTTCATTAATAAGAAAATTATTGTATCATCGTTGTGTCATAAATAAATTAAATTATTCAATGTCTAAAAATTACAAATAAAATACCATTATGTAGGAAATCATTTTATCTTTCTAATAACTATTTATAGTCGATTTTAGCTTATGTATAACCATATATTAAAAATGATTTACTTATTAAACATTGATTTTAACTATTTTAACCCTTTTTTAAATAAATTAATAATAAATGTCCTAATCTAATCCAAGTGGGCCTAAATGGTCATATTTTATTCCTATGGTTGTTTTTATTCGAATTACACTTGTCCAATAGAATTAGGACTTGTGTTAGGGTAATAATAACATCATTTTTACCCTTAATTACCCTATTTACTTTTAACCGTGGTAAAAGTAAAAAGTTACTATTCACCAAAAAATATTTTCATCTCATTGAACCACATTTTACTTACTGACATCAACCATGTCTCTTGGTTTTTTTAAATTCCACTCACAGAAGTGGTAAAATTATGTTTTATGAAAAATTAATTTTTTAACTACCACTTAGTGGTTTCACTATTCATCAAAAAATGAAAGTTTCCAGAAAAATACCAAACATTAGGCCTAAGCTATATTTGAAATTATGAATTCAAAAATGATGTATATTTTACCAAATTCAAAACATATCAGTTGCATTAATTAATTTAAAAATTAATTCTCATCGTCAAAACAAATAGCGTGTTCTTAAGAGATAATAACTATAAAAAGATTGACAGTTGTTTATGTCTGGTTTAAATGTGAAATTACATCCAATAACCAACATTGTATTAAATTGTAAAAATATATTCTAAATATATTTTAAAACCAATAAAATTAATAATTTATCACTATTAATTATTTCTATTAAAAAGGTTGTTTTTTATTAAAATTTAGTTATTTTCACTATTATTCAGAAAATTAAAGTTATCCGAAAAGTACCAAAATTTCACCCTAAGATAATTTAGATATTCCGAATTTAGAAATTAAGTCCATTTTGAAAAATAAAAATTTCAAAATTTCAAAAAGTGGTTATTACTATTCATAACGGCTAGTTTTAATAATATTTTAATAGAATATCGTTGTTTAGTGAAACTTGATATTGCATACTACACACGCTATCGAGGAAGGTCGTGATTGCGTGTAATGCAAGGAAAGTCAAGGATGCGTGTTGTGCAAGCTCATTTTTGTGTAGTGTACAACACAAGACATTAATGAAATTAAAAAGAATATTTTTCACAAAATCTCGGGGTGTTACAAATATCCTATTATTTTTTGAAATAATATGGATATCAAGTTTTATAAGTTTAGGAATGATTATGATGAATCATTTAGTATATACATGGAAATTGTTTCATGAAATTCAAGGTATGATTCTGGAATTTTCATTCAACCTAAATGTATGGTTGATGAGTTCAGGAGTTTCATAAAATAATGTCCTTGAAAAGAATTGGACATATGGTACATATGTGATATGATAAAATAGTTCTATGTGGTCTCAATGTTGATATAGATAATAAAGTGAACCTTTAATCTTAAGGGATTATTAATTAGTGAAAAATTGAATTCAAGGGAAAATATAAAAACCGTAATGAAATGAATATGAGAGTTTCTTTATAATGAAAGTGTAAAAAAGGCATGGAGGAAACTACCTTAAAGGGAATAACAAATGTTTTATGTGTGTGATGATCTCTATTGGGAAATTTACTACTGAATTCATGGGAAAAAAGATACCTAATTATAAATATAGAGAAAAGGATACACAAACTGAAACTCCAACACTTCAATGCTTCAAGTGAAAAAAATATGGTCATTATACAAACATATATGGTACCTCTATTTTTATAAATTAATATTACATCGCATTCAATTGGAACATTTAATACATACACAAAATGATTTCCAAAGACAATATTATTATAGTATATTTGGGAACATGGTAACATAAACATTAGTACATATGGGATCAATATTATCTCAAAACATCATTATAATAACTCTTATTAGACACATCAGACATAATACATATAATCAAATCATGGGGAAGGAATCATAAAAATTGATGAGCTTTGATGCTTATTAATTTTAAAAAAGTGATATATATAAGCATAAACATTAGAATATGGGTATAAAAATGTGATCTTGACATTATTTTACCATACCCTACATATCATAGATCATAAAAATGAATCATTTCATAATGATTGGCAGTTCACATGTCATGAGTCAAAAGGGAAATAAGATAATATACCATTAAATCAAAACATAATAATAAGACATTAAATTGAATTATACACATAAATATTTAATATAATTCCCTAAAATTAAATACATTTTGCAAGAAATTATCATTTCACGTACTGTTGACTACAATTAATGGATGCGACACACCACCATCCCTTCTCAAAGTTAATTCCTTGTAATGGAATGGGTTTGGCCATATTAAAATAGTGGATTGGGATTCCCAATCTCACCATAGGGGATTGGGTGTCCCTATCTTCTATCTTTATGGTGACATTACATATTGGATTGGACACACTACCAACTATAGTTTAATACCATTTCTTCTAATACATCAATTTTACATATTTTCTTATAGTAGTTAATTCATGTTGAATTTATTCCCACCATTATCTCACAAGATATAAATCAGTGGAAAAATTTATTGGAGGGAGATATATGTTACTCCCATCTCTTAACACATTCATTCTTACAATTTCATCTAGATAATTTATCATTCATAAAATAATGTACGCATATATTGGGATGGGTCTCATAAAAATCCAATGAAAACCCATGAAATGATATAAGTCTCAAAAAAATGTAATCAAATTTAAACATGTAGAAAAAGATTATTATCCAAATCATTTCATTATAGAAATATGGGTGAAAGGAATAATCTTTCATAGTCATGTCACCCATGAAAGTGAAACGGTATTCATATGTATTAACTAGTAAATAGAAATAGGTTTCATATAATCCAGTAAAATGAAATGAGTATCATAATAATCATTCCATAAAAGACATAAACTATTCATAGAATTAATATGAGTGTAACATTAAATCATTTATTGCGAATACATGAGTGACTATATTTTTGTCATATTATATATTAAATGATTTGGAATGATCTTTTTTAAATAATGTCTTCAAGGAAAATATATTTTTCCTTATAAAAATTCATTTAAAACATAAACATTTTTGAAAAATGTTTTCTCAAAAAACAATGAATGTTGACTTCAATTTTTTTAAATTTTTGTTCTTGAAAAAGGTAAATGAAAATTTAAATCATTTTGATTATGGTTTCATTGAAATGGATGAATAAAAAATATTTTAAAACCTTTTATTTTAAAATAATTTTAGAACATATAAAGTTATATTAGAAACCATTAAAAATAAACTATTTTTCATTGAAACTGAAATTAAAATATCATATTTTAAAACTTTTATAAATCATGGTTATTGATGTTCATGACGTGTGTATCAATGAATTTAAATTGAGACAAAAATAATTTATTGATTTACTGCCTCTAGAAATATAATCCCCATGAAAGAGAGACCATTAAATTGATATGACTACTCCCATAAACATAAAGTAAAAAATAATAGAAAATTTTAATATATATTATAATCACACACAAAATATATGAGTGGTAAATAAGTTATAAATATCATAAAAATAAGTGTGAGAATAAAAATCATCTTTTCTTATGTCTTGACTCTGTACTCATACAAACCTGCTCTTCGTAGGGTAACTCCATCTGGTTTGAACCAATGGGATCCCTCGGTTTGATTTATTAAGAAAGAGTTGGATTCAATGAGGATTTTTGGGATGTTTGCAAGTGAATTTGAAATAATTTGTTCAATATTCTGTGTTTTGAGAGGTGTGACGATGTGGGATATGTTGTAGACATTTGTAAGGAGGAAGTGGAAACTATTTGGATTATTAAAAACATGGTAGAAATAAGGAAATATTCACCTAAAAAAATTTTAGAAAACAAACAAAATTTAATAATCTAATTTGGATGGACCATATATGTATATTGAATTGGTTTTGGAAAGGTGGATAGGTTATTATGGACCTTATTATTTTGGTATAGTCACTTGTTATGATTAATTTTTCCCTAATAAATGTAATTTATCGTAATCACATTCATAAATATTTTAGGTCATTTTTTATGAAATGATTATAAAATAAATATTAACCTATGTTCCATCATTAATGACAAATTTTTCAAAATTCAAATCATAGAGGCGGAAAATTTAATTTAAATGTTAATCCTGGAGATGTGGTGAGAAATTGGGGTTTTTAATGTGAGACCGTTGAAATGTTAATTATGTTTTCATATCAAATTTCACTATAAATATGTTTCCAAAGAAAAAAAAATTGATTAATATATGTATTATATATCTATTTTGACATTAAAAAATACTGAAACTATAAATTAACTATATGAATATATTAGGGGAATTTTTTAAATTAATATTTTTAAAGTTCCACTAATTATCAAAAAAATAATGGTTCTCATAATGAACACCAAAATTAATTATAAGATAGTTTTAAAATTTGGACATAAAAAAGTTATTATTTTATGAAATTGAATTTAAAAAGGGACTAATATTAATTTTAATAATTTTCAAAGCATAGAAAAGTAAGTTCTTCTAATAAAATAGAATTTTAAAACTATTAATGACAATGATTGCAAATTATAAGACTTATTATCAGAATGTTTATATATATAAAACCATTATTAATAATAATTTGAAAGTATATATTAATACTAATATTACATTGTTTAACGGTTATGTTATATCAATATCACTTACATAATTATAATTAAAAAATGTTGTTTTATAGAAACTCATTGTTGTGTGAAATGTAATCCAACTAGATATTGTGTGGAATGCAATATTATCTTAGATTAATTTATAAATAATATTCTAAATCATATATAATTAGGGACATTATATAAAAGAAAATTAATTTATTTTAAAAAAGAATAAAAAAACTGTGGGTGATAAATTCTACCTCCCTATAGAAGAATTTCTTCCTCAAAATTCATCAATTTTATACAATGAAATAACAATAAATATACCAAATCATATTTTAATGTTCCCACATATATTTTTCAATGTGGTGGTTTCTTAAAAATTATTAAATAGGTGAGTGTTAATGTTTCATATAAAATTCCCTATATGATAATAAATTTAAACATGTATTCTCTTATATGAAAGATATTGATCTAGTGGTATGACCTCAGAATTCAGTACATTTTAAAGGTGAAGCATTTACATACTCAAGTTAGATATATGTATGAAATCATATACTTGAGAAAATATTTTGAGGAAGTATCATGTTATGGGATACCATTCAAATTTGATCAAAAAGCTATATGTTGATGATATTATTGGGGATTAATTTCCCATTATTCTCAAACCTCATAACCTGTTACATGGGAAAAATTAATAGAAACACATTCTCCCTGACTAGAAAAATATTATTTACCATGAAAATTATCAATATAACATTTTTATGTATTTTATTTGTCTTCATATGCTTTATAATAGATGTAGCCTTCACTTTCATTTCATCAGCTATCTCAGATCCCAATAGCTTTATTTCTCCAACATCATTACAATAAGTTGGAGTTCAAGATTTCATTAAACAGGTGATTCTTAAGGTGTCATCTAAATTCATGAATGAAATGTATTGATATAAGAATTCATAACTAGATAAATCTATTGATCCCAAAATAATTTTAAATCCAATAAACATGATCTCAATTTATCCTCTGGGGTTTGAACTAGTATTTCATCCTAACCATCAATCTGAGTTTGAGAAATATTTCAAAAAAAAATCTATATCACGTTCTCATTGAAGTATTTGTCCTCTAGGGTTTGAACTGGTATTTCATACTAACCATCCATCTGAGGTTTAGAAGTATTTCAAAAAAAACTTCTATATCAAGTTCTCATTGAAGTATTATCTAAATCATTACGGTTGTAACACCCCAGGTAAATAAAGATTATGACATTCTTATAATTATCCATATTTGTGAATAAAAGATTAATATTACTTTAATGGGGATGCTATGCACGATGGCATACCCAATACACAACAATGACTTTCTTGGGAATCTTGTGTTGCACTCTGATAATAAAATAATATTATTTTAAATGTTAGTTAACTCCTAGCCGTTGTAATGGAGGTAATGAATAGAACTAACTAATAAATGATTATATATGTTTGTCAAATATATTTACTCTTTACAATAAATATTATAGGAATAAAAATGCGAATGAATACAATTTTATGTGTAAATATTCCAATATTCCTTAAAAGGTCGATTAACTACCTTTTGATGGAGAACCTCTTTTAAATCCACTTTTCTACAATTTTATGTGTTATATTTGACAAAATAAAATTCTACTTTATAATAGGGACATCAAAATTTACATTGTGTAAATTTTTGGTATTTTTCCAAAAAAGTTCAATTTTTAATGAATAGTGAAATATGTTGTATTTTAATTCAAAACCTTTTTTAATATAATTTATTTATATGATTATATTATCTTTTTAATTGGTTTTAAAGTGAAATTAGAATATATTTTTACTATTTAATCCAATAGTGGTTGTTGTAATTAATTTCACTTTGAAATTGGACTACAAGTAGTGTCAATCTTTTAATATATATTGTTTCATAAAAACACACTATTTGTTATGACAGATGGAATTAATTATTAAATTAATTAATGCAACTTATTTGTTTTGAATTTTTTAAAATAGAAATCATTTTTGAGTTCGGAATATCAAATATAGCTTAGGGTGGATTTTTTGTATTTTTCTGAAAAACTTCAATTTTTGATGAATAGTGAAACCACTAAGTGGTAGTTAAAGAAACTGTTTTTTTAAATGAAACTTTGCCACCTCTTTGTTTTGAATTAAAAAAATACGACATACATGGTTGTCATTAGGTAGTAAAATGTGGTTCAATGAGATTAAAATAATTTTTTGGTGAATAGTAACTTTTATGTTTTTAATCGCGATTAGAGGTAATTAGTGTAGTTTAAGGTAAAAATAATGTTTTAATAATATGAGATGAGATTGACACTTGTACTACCCTTATTGTATTTGTCATGGCCGACCAAGACAATCCATGGGTCAACTTGGGGACACCATGGAGCTACATTGGTTGGGAAATGACATAAATAACTTTTTATTTAATGTAAAAGTAAAAATGACACAAACATGAGTTGTTTTACTAAAAAAAATTAAATGGGGTTATACAAGTCATATTTTTTACTATGAATATTAAATATAAAGATAATAATATTTCCTAAATCATGATATTTTTATTATTATTTTTAGACATTAAATAAATAAAATTATTTATGACATAATAATGATGCAGCGATTACATCATTAATAAAGGATATAAATAAAATAAAAAGATAATGTAACATCTATGACCTACACATGTACAAAACCTATTGTATTGGTGGATTTAAAAACCTTATCACCTTATCCTCGAATTATATCAATGTGGGACCTTTAAAATCAGAAACTCATTTGAAACTAAAGTAGCATTTTGTAATGTTACAAGAGTGCCCCTCCTCTCCTCTTATAAAAGCACCCAAATCTACCTCCTTAACCACACTTCCAAAACATTTGGCTCAGCCAAAACCTGCCCATTTTGTCTCTCCACATCCCTATATAAATCTTAAAAGCTTTAATTTGGTCATAAGTCTTCCCAAGGAAGCATTTGTGCTCAAACCAAAGGAAGTTACCCGATTTTAAGGTAATGTCTTCACTTGTGTTCTTTTGTTTAATTTTGCTTCTCCAACCCCATAAAATATTTTTATTAATTTAATTGGTATCAACTCCAGTATCTCCAATATACTAGGATGTTGTTATAAGAATCATTTGAGCTACACTTACACACACCTACATCAAATGGTTAAAGAACATACTGTTTCTGTGGATGGCGAATTTCTGCCTCACGAAACGATGATTGTTCAACACTCATATAACACCTAAAAAGGTGGCCATTAATATGTCACTATATTTATATATGATATATAATTTGTTTATGTTTTACCTAAGCTTATGTATTTTTCTTTTTTGGAATACCTTTACGGTTTACATTGTGGGTAAACACGATAATTTCATTTTAGGAAGTGCGGACTACCGCCCCTTCAATGTGATTTGATTCGTTAATGCCATATGTGGGATGTATAAAGAATGTATTTAAATTTATTATATATGATTTATGTTACCTATAAATTATGAATAAAATTATGGAATAAAAATATACATACCTCTCATTTAGTTTTAATTCCATTAATATGACATAGAAATGGAAGTAGCGTTCATGCGTACGTACGGCTTACCGTCTCCATGAACGGTGCATTTTATTTCTTACCTCTAAATGATTATGTAATATTATAAATACATGTATATTATGGATATATATGATATATATGATATCCAAATCATGAATATCATTCTGTGTATAATGAAACATTGACCACACGAACAACATGTAATTGTAAGAAGTCCACCTTCGACTTAAGAACCAAATATCGACAAAACAAACATTATTATCTTAAATGATTACATAATTTTTATAACATATAAATAAGTGATATAGAATGAATAATGGACTTTAAAAATGTTCTTAAGCAAGTATAAATTCACTCAAGTTTATTATTCAGGATGTTAAAGAACGATCGCGTCAAGTCGGACCTGAGGTAAGGGATCCTACTCCTCTCTTTCTTTTTAAGTACACACTTTTATGTCATTACATTTAAGCTCATATTTCATGTTATTGGGATGTTATTTTATATTAGTATTAATATAATTTTTATGTTCATATGATGAGAGACCCTATTCTCTCTCATCAATCCACTTTGGATGTTTTGAGTGGCGCCGTTAGGCTGGAGAATTTTCGTAAGAGATCTCACCTCTCTCTTTCTTTTTAAGTACACTCCTTTATGTCACTTATTTTAAGCTCCTCTTTTTTATGATGGGGGATGTTCTTTTATATTCCTATTTATGTAATTTTTATTGTAATATGATGAGAGACCCTATTTGATCTAATCAATCCATTTTTGAAAGTTTTATATGGCGCTATTAGGCTGTCGAGTTTTCGTTAGGGATTTTTCATCTCACTTTTATTCCAGTGAGATTTATGCTACATTTGCCACAATTTCCATTGAGTGGTGTACGTACTTCCCATTATTTTACTCATTGTGTAATATAATTTCATTTATTAGTATTTATATCAAAGTTGTATTGTCCTTCTTTCATGGGGTGCATGTCTTGAAAGGTTCCCATGTTAGTAAGGGAACCTTTCACCCTCCTCTTTTTAAAAGACTTCTTTTGTTATGTCTTTTAATTCACATACTATTATGTTGGGATATGTTATTCTATATCCTTATTGATTTAATTTTTATTTCCATGTGATGAGATACCCTTTTTATCTCTCATCAACTCTTTTTCTGAATTTTGAAGTGACGTCGTCAGGCTGTCAAATTTTTTCAAGGGAACTTCTTAACCCAAAATTGTTTCTTTGGGATAAACATGTACTCCGTGAATATGTTGTTCTATGATTATGTGTGAATTTCCTCTGATTGTATTACACTTAATACCCACTTATATTTCGTGTATTCATTTGTCACACATAATTATGTAATTGATTTATCCTTAATCCAAGGATACCGTCTTTGTATGGGACTTCGTCTCAATATCCTTTCATTGAGGAATATTTTGTTTTATAAACAACCTTATTTTATACGGTGTATAACCCCTTTAACTTTTATGTTTTTTTAAAAGGAAAATATTTTTATATGAAGCGTTTACTAAACGACAAAAGGGAATGTTTTTTTCGTATGTATGTGGCGACAGTGACTTCTCCGCCGCTGTGACCATTATTAGAGTTTCAGCTTCCTCTACAAGCCATACCTTTTTTTAAATAAAAATTAATACCATCTTTTACTTTTCTTTTATTTTGGTATTGAAAATGGTTTTCATAATTTTTTTATGTCAATATGTTGTATTGATATCTTGTGATTGAAAGGTGGAAATGTTATGTTTCGTTTATGTATGTTTTATGTGATATGATTATGTTGAGGTTCTTGGGAATTATTATGAAGACGGGTGGTTCCGTGATAATCTAAGGTTAGGTGAGCCCGATATAGCTCTCCAATGCATTGGGTAACGCGAAGGAGTGAAACATTAAGGTTTCTCCGAAGAGATTTAGGGAATATAATGTGGTGGGTATTCCAAACGTAACCAAGAGGGTTACTCTCTACGTAATAATGTTATGAATGCCTCAAGTTACCTTTTATGTCTTATGATTTTGTTGATTTATTAATGATTTGATGTGGTATGATAAAGTACCTATGTTTTATGGGTAATGTATGATTTCATTCTTATGTATATATGAACTCATGTTTCCCTTCCATATTTTTTATAACCCTTAATGAGCTTTTTATGTTCATCCCGGGTTTTTTTGAAATGTTTTTCACAGTTCAAGGGAAAGGTACATGATATGATGATAGTGTCAGGGAATTGTCAAGAAATAATCCATGCTTTATTTTCAAATATGTTTCTGTTGATGTGAAAAATTAATACTGTATTTTATGTAACCACTTTGTTTAAATGTGGAATGTAATGAAGGTTTCATGATCTAATTCTCTAAAACTATAAACCTAAAATGATCCTCAATGTGTAATCTTGTATTAACTCAAGATTAAGTAAGGTTTAAGGCTGGGGCCTTATAGTTGGTATCAGAGGTCGGTTTAGATAAACTTAGAGGTTAGGTTATTCTTTAAGAATAAGTGGTAGTGCCATAATGGATAGGATTTCAGAAAGATTCTTAGTTTTAGATAAAGTGAATGAGTAAGTATATCATAGTGTTTACCTTCCACATTAGTATATGATGGTTTTGTGATATACTCACACTGACTTTTCTGTTTTTAGTGAATGGATGGATCTAGCAGGCACTAAAGAGACAACAGGTTTGAAGGAAACTATGGTGGTTCTCTAATTAGGATACTAGATAAAATTGGGGATTCAATAAGGAAACTCGTGGTTGTTCTAAAACAACTATCAAGGAGTCATGATCAACCACTTCAACCTTGGTGAGTTCTCTAACGCATCATGTACGAGATGGCCACCTCGATGTGGAAGTTCAGTTAATAATTATAAAGGTAACCATTAGGGTTTCTATGATCCTTACTTTTGAGGTAATTATGGGTTATTATATGATATGATAGAAAATGAATGGAATGAGATAATCTTGAGGTTAAAATATGTTATGATCATTTTTAAAGATTTTATCGCATCTTGGGGAATATTTTAAGAATTATGTAGTTTTGGAAAAAGTACAACACGCAGACCATGTGACAACCCATCGCGTCAGACAGAGCTACGAGAATCGAACCCACAACCAAAGTGCAACTGGTATTTATCGCCTACCACTGGACTACATGAAGTCTCTGGTTAGTTTGACTGATTCTATTTAGTTAGATGATTTTATTAATTAATATTAAGTTTATTTTGGGTTATCTATGGAAATTTATTAACCTATCATGGAATATATGTGATTAGGTTAATTACTTTTCAATGCGAGGCATTAAGATCAACTGCTGTTGTTTGGAGATAAATGTTATGATTTAACTTGGAAGACTACGTGACTAAATCCTTCAAATATTTGGGTTTCAATCTTAATTTGGTTTACATTGAATTATTTTATGGGCAAATTGTTTATCAAATGGTCCTCATTGAACTTTGGGTTTTGTAGGACAAATTTTGTAGCTTAAGAAGAGATTTTCTTATTATAAAGGGTTATCCTTTTCTGTATTATCTGATATTGTACTAACCTTTTTTGTTTTGGTTTTGGTTAAGGTCTAAAGATATGGTAAGTATATAGTTCCCTTTTGTGGATTAGTTGATACTATAGAAGTTGATTATTGTACTCTTAATGCGAACAAGCCTTCCTAAATACTCATCTTTTGGAGAAAATATGAGTTTGATTAAAGAATCTAGTAAAAGGTGAATGTCTACATAACAAGTAAGTATGTTTCATTATGAATTAGTTTAGCTCAAAAATAAATTCCTCAATGAAAAGTAACTTAAAACAAAAATGTTGTTGGTTAACTTTTCCTACTGGGGAATCGAATACCATTTAACCCATCACAAGTTTGTGATTTTATTACGGTTAACTTTCTCCTAGACATGTTTACTATCACTCTCCATCAGAACATGACCCTTTTTTCCTCCATGTCCATATTTTTATACTTGGAATCCTAGTATGGGTTAACTTGGGTGGCCTTTGTACTTATCTTTCTTTATTTTAAAGTGACTGGTTTTACCGACTCTTGTTCCGATATGGGACTTTCAAGGATGTTTCCGAGCCTGATTTTAAAATTGCGAGGACGCAATTCCTAAAAGGGGGAAGGATGTAACACCCCAGGTAAATAAAGAATATGACATTCTTATATTTATCCACATTTGTGAATAAAATATTAATATTAATTTAAAGGGGACTCTATGAACGATGGTGTACCCAATTCGCAACAATGAGTTTCTTGGGAATCTTGTGTTGCACTCTAATAATAAAATAATATTATTTTAAATGGGAGTTAACGTCTAGCCATTCTAATGGCGGGAATGAACAGATTTAACTAAAAAATGATTATATATGTTTGTCAAATATTTTTACTCTTTAAAATAAATGTTATAGGATAAAAAATGCGAATGAATCCAATTTTAACTGTAAAAATTCCAATATTTTTTAAATGGTCGATTAACCACCTTTTGATGGATAACCACTTTTAAATGCACTTTTTGACACTTTTATGTGTTATATTTGACAAAATAAAATTCTTCTTTAGAATAGAGACATCAAAATTTACTTTGTGTAAATTTTTGGTATTTTTACGAAAAAGTTCAATTTTTAATGAATAGTGAAAAATGTTGTATTTTAATTCAAAACGTTTTTTTATATAATTTATTTATATGATTATATTATCATTTGAACTGGTTTTAAATTGAAATTAGAATATATTTTTACCATTTAATCCAATAGTGGTTGTTGGAATTAATTTCACTTTGAAATTGGACTTAAACTAGTGTCAATCTTTTAATAGATATTGTTTCATAAAAACACGCTATTTGTTTTGACAGCGGGAATTAATTATTAAATTAATTAGTGCAACTTATATGTTTTTAATTTTTTAAAATAGAAATCATTTTTGACTTCGGAATATCAAATATAGCTTAGGGTGGATTTTTGGTATTTTTCTGAAAAACATCAATTTTTGATGAATAGTGAAACCACTAAGTGGTAGTTAAAGAAACTGAATTTTTTGTTTAAATGAATCTTTTCCACCTCTGTGTTTTGAATTTCAAAAATCTGACATACATGGTTTTAATTAGGAAGTAAAAATGTGGTTCAATGGGATTAAAATAATTTTTTGGTGAATAGTATCTTTTAAGTTTTTAATCGCGATTAGAGGTAATTATTGTAGTTTAAGGTAAAGATAATGTTTTAATAATATGAGATGAGCTTGACACATATCCTACGCTTATTGGATGTGTCATGGCCGACCAAGACAATCCATGGGTCATCTTGGGGACCCCATGGAGCCACATTGGTTGGGAAATGACATAAATAACTTTTTATTTAATGTAAAAGTAAAAATGACACAAACATGAGTTGTTTTACTAAAACAATTTTTAAATGGGGTTATACAAGTAATATTTATGACTATAAATATTAATTAGAAATCTAAAAAGATTTCCTACACCATGATATTTTTTTTATAATTTTTAGACATTAAATAAATAAAATTATTTATGACATAATAATGATGGAGAAATTACCTCATTAATAAAGGATTTAAATAAAATTAAAAGATAATGTAAAATATATGACCAAAAAATGTCCAAAACCTATTGTATTAGTGTATTTAGAAACCTTACCACCTTATCCTGAAATTATATCAATGTGGGACCTTTAAAATCTGAAACTCATTTGAAAATAAAGTAACATTTTGTAACATTACAAGTGTGCCCCTCCTCTCCTCTTATAAAAGGACCCCACCTCTACCTCTTTACCCACACTTCCAAAGCCTTTTTCTCAGCCAACCCCTGCCCATTTTGTCTCTACCCATCCCTCTCTAACTCTTAGAAGCCTCACATTGGTCATAAGTCTTCCCAAGGAAGCCTTTGAGCTCAAACCAAAGAAAGTTACCCGATTTTAAGGTAATGTCTTCATTTGTGTTCTTTTGTTTTATTTTGCTTCTCCTACCCCCTAAACGCTTTTTATTCATTTAATTGGTAAAAAATCAAATATCTTAAATATACTAGATGTTTTTATAAGAATCATTCGAGCTACAATTACACACAACTACATCAAATGGTTAAAGAACATACAGTTTCTGTGGATGGCGATTTTCTGCCTCACGAAACGATGATTGTTCAACACTCATATAACACCTAAAACGGTGGCCATTAAGATGTCACTGTATTTATATATGATATATAATATGTTTATGTTTTAAGTAAGCTTCTGTATTTTTCTTTTGTGTCATACCTTTATGGTTTCCATTGTGCGTAAAAATGATAATTTCATTTTAGGAAGTGCGGACTACCGCCCCGTCAAAGTGATTTGATTCGTTAATGCCATATGTGGTATGTATAAAGAATGTATTTAAAGTTATTATATATGATATATGTTACCTATAAATTATTAATACAGTTCTGGAATTAAAATATACATACCTATCATTTAGTTTTAATTCCATTAATATGACATACAAATGAAAGTAGTGTTCATGCGTACGTACGGCTTACCGTCTCCATGAACGGTGCATTTAATTTCTTACCTCTAAATGATTATGTAATATTATAAATACATGTATATTATGTATATATATGATATATATTATATCCAAATCATGAATATTATTCTGGATATAATGAACCTTTGACCACACGAACAACATGTAATTGTAAGAAGTCCATTTTCGACTTAAGAACCATATATCGACAAAAAAAACATTATTAACTAAAATGATTAAATAATGTTTATAACATGGAAATAAGTGATATAAAAGGAATAATGAACTTGAAAAAGGTTCTTAAGAATGTATAAATTAACTCATGTTTATTATTCAGAACGTTAAAGAACGATCGAGTCAAGTCGGACCCGAGGTAAGGGGTCTTACTCCTCTCTTTCTTTTTAAGTACACTCTTTTATGTCATTACTTTTAAGATCATATTTATTGTGATTGGAATGTTCTTATATATTAATCTTACTATAATTTTTATGTTCATATGATGAGAGACCCTATTCTATCTCATCAATCCACTTTTGATGTTTTGAGTGGCGCCGTTCGGCTGCCGAATTTTCGTAAGAGATCTAACCTCTCTCTTTCTTTTTAAGTACACTCCTCTATGTCACTTCTTTTAAGCTCCTATTTTTTATGATGGGGGATGTTATTTTATATTACTATTTCTATAAATTTTATTTTAATATGATGATAGACCCTATTTGATCTCATCAATCCATTTTTGGAAGTTTTAAGTGGCATCGTTAGGCTGCCGAGTTTTCGTAAGGGATTTTTCATCTCACTTTTATTCCTGGGGGATTTATGCTAAATTTGCCAAAATTTCCTTTGAGTGGTGTATTTACTGTCCATTATTTTACTCATTTTGTAATATACTTTCATTTATGAGTATTTACATCAATTTTGTATTGTCCTTCTTTCACGGGGAACATGTCTTGAAAGCTACCCATGTCGGTAAGTGAACCATTCACCCTCCACTTTTTAAAAGACTTATTTTGTTATGTCTTTTAATTCACATACTATTATGTTGGTATATTTTCCTCTATATATTTATTGATTTAAATTTTATGTCCATGTGATGAGATACCCTTTTTATTTCTCGTCAACTCGTGTTCTGAATTTTGAAGTGATGCCGTTAGGCAGTCAAATTTTTTCAAGGGAACTTCTTAACCCAAAATTAATTCTTTGGGATAAACTTGTACTCCTTGAATATGTCGTTCTATGATTATGTGTGAATATCCTCTGATTGTATTACACTTAATACCCACTTATATTTTGTGTATTCGTTTGTCACACATAATTATGTAATTGATTTATCCTTAATCCAAGGATATCGTCTTTGTATGGGACTTCGTCTCAATATCCTTTCAATGAGCCATATTTTGTTTTATACACAACCTTCTTTTATACGGTGTATAAACCCCTTTTACTTTTACATTTATTCAAAAAGAATATTTTTTATATGAAACGTTAACTAGATGACAAAATGGAATGTTTTTTTCGTATGTATGTGGCGATAATGACTTCTCTGCCGCCGTGATGATTATTTGAGTTTCAGCTTCCTCTACAAGCCATACCATTTTCAATGAAAAATAAATACCATGTTTTACTTTTCTTTTATTTTGGTATTGAAAATTGTTTTCATAATGTTTTTATATCAATGTTTTGTATTGATATCTTATGATTGAACGGATGAAATGTTATGTTTCATTTATGTATGTTTTATGTGATATGATTATGTTGATGTTCTTGGAAATTATTATGAAGGCGGGTGGTTCTGTGATAAACTAAGGGTGGGTGAGCCCAATATAGCTCTCCAATGCATTGGGAAACGCGAAGGAGTGAAATGTTAAGGTTTCTCTGAAGAGATTTAGGGAATATACTGTGGTGGGTATTCCAAATGTAACCAAGAGGGTTACTCCCTACTTAAGAATGTTATGAATGCCTCAAGTTACCTTTTATGTCTTATGATTTCTATGATTTATTAATGATTTGATGAGGTATGTTAAAGTACCTATGTTTTATGGGCAAAGTATGATTTCATTCTTATGTATATATGAACTCATGTTTCCTTTCAATATTTTTTATAACCCTTACTTAGCTTTTTATGATCATCCCAAGTTTTTTTGAAATGTTTTTCACATGTCAAGGGAAAGGTACATGATATGATGATAGTGTCAAGGAAGTTTTAAGAAATAATCCATGCTTTATTTTTAAATATGCTTCCGTTGAAGTGAAAAATGAATACTGTAATTTATGTAACCACTTTGTTTAAATGTGGAATGTAATGAAAGTTTCATGATGTAATTCTCTAAAACTCTAATCCTGAAAAGATCCTCAATGTATAATCTTGTATTAACTCAAGATTAAGTAAGGTTTAATGCTGGGGACTTATAGAGGTAATCCTCATATAGTAATCAAATACAATGGAATATGGTACTATGTGCATCCTTGCATCATATTTAATGTATATCTCCACAATATAGTCCATGGAGAACTATTCTATGATAACAATGGTTTTTTTGACTGATTATGGAATTCAACTAACACCCATATAACATTAAATACTCTAGGGTCTTTGGGGTTCCAATTAATAAATCTATAGTGTTGTTCATCCATTTCCATTTTAGTATGGGTAGTAGATGCAATATACCCTTTTATTGTTTCCATTCTTCCTTAACATGCTGGTATAGAGAGCATCATGATACAAACTCTGTGATATAACTCTCCATTCCATGCCACCAAATTTTTTATTTCAAATCTATATATATTATAATACATCTAGAAGGAATAAATAATGATGTACTATTATCTTCCTCTAATAAATCCTTCTTAAGAATGTGTATAAAATAATAAAATACATGTTTCCCGGACCATATCATTTCATCCTGATTATTTTTAAAATCAAGAACATCTCTAAAATTATTTTGTAGGACTATATACTCCTTCTATGCCTCCTTGATCATAACATGGTAAGAGGATTGAACATTATGTTGAGAAAGTTAATATTTCCCCCTTCCTTAATGATTTCTATATCTGACCTTTAAAAATCCAAAAACATTGGATCTTTTCCAATAATCATCATGTATTGTCTAACCTGATCCATTATACTCAAATCATTGGCCAACTTGTTCACATTCCCATGGTGGTTACGCATTGAGAAATAATAATCATTTATAAGTTCTAATAATATTTTCTAGTTCATATTCTACTACTTCTGGGTATATATATATATATGAAATTTAATGTTAATAAATATCACGATTTTTTCATTATGATAATTCATATATATATATAATTAAATTCCCACTGATAACATTGATTCATGATTTGGGTATCTTTTTTCAAACATAAATTGTCAAAAGGAATATGTTACTACCATGTTATTATGAATAGTAAAAAATCCAAACCACTTATTGGTGCATCAATATAGCTGGGAAACCCATATGAAATATAGATTATTGTTACAATAGGTTCTCTAACTATGCTTATTTTTAGTTCGTTGAAACATTCCTCACAATCATTTATCATGATAAACATGGAACCTTATTGAGTTAACTTGGTTAGAGGATTAGATAGACATGATATATTTAAAAAAACATTGAAATATCTCGCTAAACATAGAAAATTATGCATATTAGACACCATGATTAGTTTGGGCCAACATTCAATATCCTCCATCATTTATGTATCTATTTCAATACCATATCTTGATATTATTTGACCCAAAAATGAATCCTTTTACACCATAAATTCACACATTGTAAAATTTTCATAAATTGTTTCCATCCTTCGGGGATTTACTACAATTCTCAAGTTATTTTAATGATCTTAAATTCTATTCAAATACATAACAATATAATCTATAATTTCCCCCAATAAATGACCAAGGGATTATCTAAAGGCTTTATTTTTCAAACACAATAAGATATAATGGGAATTAGTATGACCAAAATGAATAACTATATACTTATTGTTTCCATAACTTGTACAGAATGTGGTCTTGGGTATATCATCTTTGTTGACCCTCAATTGGTGACATAGAGAATTATGGTCAATCATTGGGAAAGTGTTTTGGTATCTGTAGTTTATCAAACAAGTCATCAATATGGGGAATCAGATACTTGTTCTTGATCATGATCTGGTTCAACTAAAGATAATCAATGCATAGTTTCATTTATACATATTTTTATTTAATAGAGAGGAATGGTTCACCCCCAATGTGACACAATTAGATGAATAAATCATTTATTAATCTTTTATTTTACTTTCTTCTTCAATTACTATAAGTTAATTTAATCCATTATATAGGGAGGTTTTAAAGATGGCGTGTAAAAAGGTATTAATTCTACTAAAATTTGATCTCCATGTTTTGGTGGGATTCTAGGAAACTATTTCAGCAACACTTACAAACATTTCCAATCAATTGAAATATTATCGATGTTGAGTTTCTCCCAATGCATTTTTGAATAATTCACCATATTAATAGTAATTAAGACCCATACATTAGATGTTATTTCTATATGAATTTTATAATTATCATCATATTGATAGACAATCATTGGTTGGTTTAATATATTAAACATAACATCACTTCCTCAACAATGGATGTTGGATTTATACAAGAAAATCATATCCATTCCTATGATGACATGAAATTTTTTCTATGAAAAAATGAAAAAACAACCATGAAGCACATTCCCACAAATTTCATCAAGAGTGGAATCATAGACATCTGATGAAATTATTTTACTATTACGGGTTTTGATTACTAATTCCATATCCAATAATTTTGGCGGAATTATAATACCAATATAAAACACATTAAATATGAAATAGTTGATAAATCCAAAATAAAAAAATACATTATTAGCTCTAGAGTGAATGAAATTTTTACATTTTAACTAATATGTTATCACACTCTTTATCTAAAATTGGGATCACATGAGGTTTCCTCTTCCCCTGGTTAAGGGGTTACAAACAATGATTAAAATCAATGATCCCTAGGTTTTATAACTAGTAATCATAATTACCATCATCCTTAAACATAATGTAGTGATATGTGGGAAGTTCATTTTGTGTATCTTTTACTAAATTTTCATCAGTGGGGAAGTCAATAACCCGATGGAATTCCCTTACACACTTAATGCACATATAAGACCCACAATACAATTACATCCCTGATTCTTTACACACCTAGATCATAATGGAAGTATCATTTTCTTCACTTTATGGTATTTATACATTTATTTGAACACAATCTTCCTTTTCGTGTAAAATCCATGAAATTTATATTTAACAACAACATCCATTTTAAAATTTATTGCACAAAAAAAATATCATCACAGCTACTAATTTCTCATGTGGCCAACAACATTTTCATAATTTTTATTAATCCACTTAATAAACTATCAAATTTGGTATCATGTTTAATTAGAATGCCCTACATCACCAAGTTATCATCAGAATCCCCAGCAAAGATGTCTCCAGAGCATCATAGTACACTAAATAATTATTTTTCGTGGCTTTCCCCCATGTCCAAATATGTGGATGGGGGTAGTATGATACCCTTAATTTTTTTCATATCTAACACCAACCCGACTTGCAAGGTGATATTGAGAATATGAATCCAGGAAAATTATCAATTAACCAGGATGAAATCAAAGATAAGCCTGCTGAGATAGGAGTCATTGATGAGAACATACCTCATAGTACAACCCTACTTCTATAGGATCTTCTGGGCATGGTTACTCCCCATAAAAGACAGTTTCTTTTCCTCCCTGGACATTATGAGTCATTACCTATTGGTTGGGACCCCAATAATGGTAATGATCACAATGTGGAAATAAAACCCTCTGACCAATCTGACTTTGTGGAAAAGAATTATGATGGTCTAGAAAACAATATGATTCATCAACAAATCAAAAATCAAAAAAGTATTATTTATGAGCTCTTTGTAGAACGCATTACGGAACGATGACCGGATTATAGTAATCCTCGACATAGGTCGCTAAGGAAAGTACAACATCCCCATGCTGAATATCCCTAGGTGATTTATACAGACCATTACTCTTAGACATGGTAGATATTATATTTTATTGAAAGTTAGCACAACATGCATCACTAAATCCAATGAGCTACTTGAGAATCTACTTTAGGACATGGCTCAAGTTCCTCTAGACAGACCACATATCGCCCCAAGCTTCTCAACAATAAAATCATCCAGTATCCCCTCGGGTCATTCCACCAACTACTCCATGATCTTTTAAGTAATATTTCCATGTTTAGGATCCTTCCATTGCACTAGTCGTCCAGAATCCTTTCCATGATGGAAATCCCAACTACGATGCTATAAAGGTCACTCTCATTTCTCGTCTTATGGTCTGTGAGACCTGATATGTGGAGATCCCACCTAATGGAAACACATATATAGAATGGGTGTATGATATGATAACACCCTTGGGATTTAGTTATCCTACTTTATCCCCGTTAAAAAGGATAGAAAAAATGATGCAACATCTGACACAATACATTTCATGACATGGAACAATGTTCGGAACTCCAGTGCAGTAGGAGGCTGCTAAAATTTGTTCCTTCACACCTGAATTTTTAGGTCCCACATTTGTCTAGTGCAGTCAGTTACCCATTTGTTACAAAGCCAGTTGGGAACATCTTCATAGGAATATGGATTACATGTTCAGTTCCAACACCCTTAAGATAAGAATGGTTGAATATTAGATAGAATGAAAAGGTAGGATGAGCATGTCATAGACATTTTCCCAAGGTGGGGAGGCCTCACCTATTCACTCGATATACAGGTAACTCAGGAGAAGCTTCTTATAATGTGTGTGGGAAATGTATTGGCATAATTAGTCCCTTATACCATCACTAAAAAGTTCCTATGTGGATATCTCAATATCTATAACAATGATCAATGACTATAATAATCCCTACAACAATCCAAGTAGAAGAAACAATTTTTAGTTGTAGCTCATGAAATAATGACATCAGAAAGTAATACCATGGATTTTAAACATGTAGAGGCTCCTAGAAAACAAGAATTGTTACCAGAAGAAACACCTCCACAAACTCATCGAAGGCCTTTTCCTCATGCTCACCCTCATGCTCTAATATTCCCACCTCATAATCGATAGGCGTTGCTATTTAATTCAGCAGAACTATCAAGGTTGACAAACTAGGTTCAACCTCTATTATTAGATTTATCCCAAATTTGGGTTAGTATCTCAAGGTCCAACTCCCAAATCAGATAAATGAGACATACTCATTCAACAAACCTAAGATCTCTAGATAATTCATGAGTTATTTGGGTCTGGGAATCAGGTTGTATCCATAATAGATGTGGTCCGAAGAGGTAGATCTCATTGATCACCCCAACTATATCAGAAATCACTATTCCATTGGACACAGCATCAATCAGTGCAAGGCCTTCAATGAATTGATTCAGAAAAATGTCGATAAATACATATTAATATTGGGTATTAACTCATCATAAGTGTCATCTGTGTCATCAATGTTTTACAACATCAATGATGGTGAATGGAAGTATACCTCTAGTCATGGATCAAATAAGTATGATGATCCGGTGTCTTGAAAGGCAGTCAATCGCACACATGGTGTTATCTGTTTTCATTTGATTCCACTTGAGCCTTACAAATACTACATACTACTTCTAGACCCTAAACTTTCAGTGTGATATAATCCTTCTACCTCTAGAAAATTCATGTTCCAACAACAGCAGTGAAAAAAAATGCATCCATGTGTGTCAAAGCTAAGTCATAATCTCGGAGATATCATTTCCCCATTGATGTTGATAG
This sequence comes from Viscum album, assembly GCA_963277665.1. Lineage (NCBI taxonomy): Eukaryota > Viridiplantae > Streptophyta > Magnoliopsida > Santalales > Viscaceae > Viscum > Viscum album. Next base: position 1,295,213,574 of record OY728128.1, on the reverse strand, counting down.
CCCCTAGAATCTGTCCAATGAAATAGAATTCCTCATGTTATGATCAAGAGTACAACTTAGTGAACACCAATGAACTGGTTGAAAAGTACATGGTTCCTGGTGATGAGTAATGTTAGATTTATTCTCCTATTGACACTAGTTAATGTCTGCATCTTAGGAACTGTGTAATTGTGAATTGCTAGAATAAATCAGGTAGTGCCTCCATCCATTTTGTGAATTCCACTAAGACACCAATGTAGGGTCATCTCAATGTTCAACATGTGTATTCTTCTCAACCTGTATCCGTATATTTATTTCCACCATTTTTGGTGGTACTCGAACAAGAAGGGCCAACACATCCGCATAATGATCATCCACATCGATCCTTGGAAGACCGCAATCAACCCAAAATAATCCAATAGTCATTTAATATTGTTTGACTGGTGGGTAGAAAAATATTCTCACCACCAATAAGAATCAACTTGATTTACCTTCAAAGAGTGGCATACCTCTTGCCGCCGAGTAACCTCCTATCAGAAGAAGTGTACACCTCACAAAGAAGTATAATGTTCTCATGTACCTCAATACTGTTCTAGAAAATATCTTGATTCTTGTGGAACTCAACATATCTGAAGATATGATTTAATCCATTATAGAGGCTTTGAAAAAGTCCCCTTTGTTTTGTAATAGAGATAACAACTGGAAATTCCTTCATGGAAAAGAAGTTGAGCATGAATAATTTCAGGATATCATCTCATTATACTGAGAATCCAAAGTGTCACTTGTGTTGGGGAATAGTCTCTTATTTTATGTCACTATCTAGTTCAATGGTGTTGAAGTCCCCCTATTTATTATTAACATAGGTTCTGGGATAAATCTCCTCCCAACCCCGAAACTCTGCAAGCTGGGGATTTATAATGTTTATTTGAATCCCTCTGATATATGGATTCATGGTTATGACAAGAAAGAATTTTTCATGGTTGGTTAGATCTACCTAAAATCTTTGTCTGGTGGTTTAGTTTCAAGCACTGAGTTCATGGTCATCTTGTAGGGAACATCATTCAATTCACTGATGGGTAGACCCTGGCTCCGTCGGCACGAAACAATTCCCTCTACATATCACCAATGCCACATGTATTTCCTTAATTGTAATTTGGGTTTTCTCAAAGGTTATGATTATCCATTTTACTCCTTTAAAGACCACTATCTGAATTCTAACTACATATGGAGCAAGGATAAATAGGTTTATGCCAATGTGGTGAAGAATGCTACTAATTTCATCGATCCATGTGTATATTTAGATGACAGAATTTTCGTCCAAATTAAACAGCTAGATTCCACAACCCAATAAATGGGAAATTTATTTATAATCTATGGAAGGTGTGGGAAATGTGTCCCCAGACATAAGGAATGTTGAAATATCACATCGTAATCCGTCATTAATTATGAATAGGTACTACCTAGTCCCCATACCCTGGTAAGGTATCATGATGTTTTTCAATTTGGAATAGCAGTACTCCATACCTGTTTGTTTCATTAAGCTCAGACGAAACTACTTAAGGAAATGACCCACTACTGATTTGATATTATCTAGTGTGGACTCTTGGGTTGGTGGATAATGGTATTGGATCAGTATTCCTCATAACCTTCATTTCAGTAGTGTATGAGTTTGTAAATTATGATTCCACAACCGCTCGGGCAACAAAAAACATTCCATCAGGATCATCCAATTCATAAGATATTCCTCCTACCGATGGTCTTGTCATCATGGATGACAAATTAAAAATTTTAGGATACTCCTCCTGCATTTGAGGAAGGTCTCTCCCCTATAATCAACATGTGGATTTCATGAAGTATCATAAATAATAGTTTTCCTAGTGTTATGATTGGAAACTAGAACTAGATCCTCATATCACCATCCACCATATTGGCCTTTTGGTATGTAATTGTTGTTTGAAACATCCTATTATAATGATGAACCCCTCTCAAAATGCAATGTTCGAGGGAAATTTGATAATCTAATTAAATCTAACTTCATCAAGGAAGACTGGTAACCTATATGGTTAGAAAATATTGATCCTTTATTGAATAGGTTCAAATACTTCATATTCTACATCAACTTTTGCGACCCCTTCTGTCACTTTTCGATAGAAGAATTTCATCTTCCCACGATAGAACTATTAATTGATTCCACCAATAGATTAAAATCTCCCTCATTTGTGGATGGATATTCTAGATAAAATCATGTAATGATGGGCCCTGAAGATGAATAATCAACTGCCTTCAGATCACCACAACATACAATTTCTTATCACAGGATGAATTTCTATATTATGAATGTATGTGCCACATATCAGTGTGCCATGATCCTCATATTTTAGATGATCCATGATTCATTAGTGCAATGATACAAGGATGAATTGGTAGTCAAACCCATTTAGTGTCAAAAACTTATCAGAGTTCTTTAGAAAATGTCTGGATTCCTCTACTTCATCAATCTAAATATGTACCCCTTGAAGTGTGTCTTTGGGGACACCTATGGAATGATCCTTAGCTTCACCATTAGATATATATTAATTGATATATTACCATAGAAGAGTAAGGATATCATTCAGATGCCTCCTCCCACAATTCTCTTGGAATATCATGGGTTTCAAGACCACTTAGACTATATGTGACGGTTCATTTCTAATATATTTGACATATGTAAACCCTTTTTGTAGATCATGATGAAATGTTATGTTTATCTTTAGAATGATGTTTTTAATACTGACTTCAATGAGATCAAACAATATTTTCTAGAAAATACAGTTCTGATGTCACCCATCTTTAGAAAACCATGGGTCCTTTATGTGGAAACTTTGGAAACATACCTCAACACCCTTCTCACCCAGAAGAATAATGAATGAACAAAAAACAATTTATGCTATGTCAACTACAAGATCCTCAATAAAAATACTAGATAATACAATATGAATAATATTTTCCCCACAATGGTCTTTGTAGGGAAGAAGTGGTGGAATTATCTATAGCACCATGAGGTATAGCTCATATCCCTTTTGGATCTACTAAATTATATTCTGAACCACACCACATTGACATGTCATCTAGCTTGGTGGGGAGTGATTCATCCACATTATGACAATAGGTTATTCCCACATTAATAATTCATGGGTTTGGAACAATCAGATTTTCATTCTTCACAACCTACCATCTCAGAGAAGTCTATCAATATTTACATCCAAGATGAGGCTATCCTCTCATTGAAAGAAGCAATTATTTTTAGAAAATTAGTGACATGAATTGTTTTCCCAATTCATGACCCCTATGGAATATATTAAAGTCAAAAAAGGACAATACAACCTCAAGGTGTAAAGAACATACACCAGTAGTGAATTAAAGGGGTTACAAATAATATTCAATAAAAAAACCGGATCTTGAAGACAGCCTAGAAAAATCACCATTCAGTTGCTTCAAAGCTGGACAATCCGAAATAATGTCCATCCATAAATGCAGCGAGCTCCCCTATTAGATAGACCAAACCTTCCTCCCCTATAAATCATGAACTGGAACCATCTGGAGCAGAGGGAAAGAGATGGAGGATGCCATCTTGCTGCCAAAGAATCCTTGATGTACCTCTAGAGGATTCCATCTTGCTTCCATCATTGGAATACGCTATTCTATGTTGGTAAATTCACATTTATGGAACCTCATGGAAACTGACCGAAAGAATCCCATGGATCCTAGAATCAACATAGTAGGTATGGGTATTGTCTTTGTCATTTCTACACAAGTTTTCCCCCTTTATTCATACTTATTGTTAAAAAGTTTCACAAACAATGAGGTTGAGTGTTAGTATCTCATCATTGATCTCATGTTATCCCGTGAGATTTATGTTCCCCACCTACAAGAGAAATGAGACTCAAATATAGTCATCAAACAGATCAATTTTAACTACATCATTTGGATGTTGGAGCTTGTACCCTTGTTAGAGTTCACACTCCAACTAAATGCCCAGTTCCATTACCGGCCTGATGTCATTCATGCTCCTTGATCACAGAATGCACCTGGTGATCCCTTATCTAGTCTTCTCACTTCTCTTTGAGAGGCTGACCAGAACAATTTTATCATTCTTGTGGAACATAAAATAGCCATATCTTCTGTCAATGATGAAAATAATAATAGCTAATAGGTAAAAAATTCTTCCACTAGTGCATTAACATCAGACCCTTTAGGTTCCCCTACCATAGCAGAATATGCACCTTATTTGAAAAATCATTTTATTGCATACCTAGAACATGGTAATCTCCCAGTTTAAAGAGCCAAACATGAGTGATTCGACTGATTCACAATACAGTTTACCCATCAATGTATTCCTAGAATTGAGTAGAACCTCTAAAAATGTGGATTCGATGAATTTATCCAATTTGAATTCATGAAGATGATATTCCTTAGGTTATGCAGGATTGTTGATGCCTTTTCTTGTCGAGCTCTTCAGGCAAGGGCCATGCAGTCCCATTAAATCTGAAGGTTGGTCTGCATTTATCCCACAAAAGTTCCAGACTCCATTGAGTTCATTAAGAAATTACACTCATGTCATATCAATTCCATTTTTTGGAATCAACCACCAAAGGGCCTCTATAATACAAATTACTCTTGGCCATTTGTAGTATGGGGACTTGATGTCTTGAGACCATATCCTCTGGAAATAGCTCACCAGTTTCGGTTCGTATTGACTTCCATAGACATTGTTTCCATGTGGGTGAGGCAATATCTATCAAATAAGTCAATTCTCATTATATTTTGTATTTAATGACCTTCAAAATCATCTATAGATTTAGAGACCCTCAATCATTCCTCATTGATGAATATACCAAATTTCGGGCTGCTGGGATCATGAAATTGTATTCCATGTTTAGAATGTGTTCTAACCACACATCTCATTACCAAACATAAGGAAATGGGATGAATGATGTGTTTTACAAAACCATCTCAAACATCTTGCAAATGATGGTTGGTCAAAACCTGAAAATTTGGTTCAAGAAGCTATCCAAATCTCTCTTAGCTTAGTAAATGAAAACTCATAATTCCTATTATGAAAACCCATATTCTCTGGTGTATGAAACATATGTAGTCTTATCCATAGAAATATTGTTTTTGTCACATGATACAACTATATACGATCAAGAGACGTCATAGAAAATAGTAGAAGTCTAACTAGATGAATCAAAATCCCTAGATAAGAACCATCTATGGACCATGAATAGCCTAGAGAGGAACTATAACATGTTTTCTAGAGCTTTCAAAAATAATCAGTGTCTTCATTCCATCTTTCTAGGTGACACGTTATTGGATTTGGGGATGTAGATGATACCCGGTTGGAAGCCACCCAAGCTGGATCCCAAATGGTATAGTACATTACATTATCTATAATGATTACTATAATGGTGAATAATATGATGTTACAATGGATATTGAGCATATTACTCCTCCCACAAATTCCATATTCGTTATGAATTACTTGGCATGATAATCTTCTCCCTCGCCACATGACATTAAAGAGTGCAATCTAGCTGGGTTGCAAAACGAAAAACATCCCAAGAGTGTTGTCCTTTATGAATTTAGACAACAAAACATTAGGCATCCAACTTAAGGATAATCTACATGATCCATTTTACCTCTTCCTTAATGATGTTAAAATTTTCTTACGTCCTTAGCACATGGTGTTAAAATTCATTGTAGTTTGATATCTATGTATGAAAGTATTCAAATCCTTGTGTGATAAGTTAAAACACCATGATACTATTCTTTTAGGTCCATCCCCAAGATTCTTTGTTTTCAGTCTTACGACTTTTTCCTACTTTTGGAATCATGTGGTGTAGTGTGGGCACATTTGGTCCTCATTCACTTCGAGTTTACAATAGATGGACTATTAGGATCCAGCCTTAATAAGTTACTTAATCATGAATATTAGTCAATAACATACATTATCACACATTGAGGATCTATTTAGGTTTAGTGTTTAAAATCGAGGAAAATATACATAAATAACATACCATAATCACGCAATAGGATACTTCTAAAAAAAGATCCCACTTTTTTCAATATATAAAACATTAAAAAATAAAGAAGGATTTATTTGTCTACACTGTATATCAAACATCATGAATCCATTATTTATCTTACACATCCTTATATCCTATGATTTTTTTTAAAAAAACTTTGTATTAGTATGAAACATAGTAAGGGATATATCGATAATGATCATTAGTCAAGTGATAACATAAAAACCAATAAAACCCGTAATGATAAAATCTCATAGGCCTAAAAACATCATGTAGTTTCCTTAGTACATATTTACAATATCATTCTTACATTCTCCGTTAATTATGGTATAAACCTTTGATAAAAATCCATCTCGGTAGTACCCAATTAATTGGAGGGCTATAATGGTGCTCACCCGTAATATGTTGATATATTATCAGCTCAACCCATCATATCTTGGCATATAAAGGGGCTCAACCACACATATCTGGAGCTATAAAGGGGATCAACCCAACATATATTGATCTATAACTGGATCAAACCAACATAAATAATGTCAAAGGAACACATCACGGTAATAAAATTTCTTGAAATTAGGAGAAACTACTCATTCCAAACACATAAGAAAAAATAATACTTTTTAAATTTTTAAAGGGTGTTTTAAAATAATTTTAAAAATAAAATACTTTAAAAGATAATGTGAGTGGGAATTAATATAATTTATAGGATATTTGTAAACACAATAAATACACATAATACAAAATTATTTATACAAATATTCATCACACCAATAATATTAATACCACTTAATGATGAAAGAATAAGGTTAACCAAAAGAATGAAAATTGGGTTAAGAATTCCCATACATTGGGTTCTCCTAACATCAAATGTGTTTAAACCTCCTGTATAATGGATCAAAAAGTTTTATTAGTATATTAATGAAACTTATCTATCTTTATAATAGCATATAAGATAATTTCATTAGGTCATTTCACCCTTTATTTTTTAGTATTTTGTTCTTTGCATTGATTTAGGGTGTTTTCAGGACATGTTTTCCATGATTGCTTAATGATGGATATTATTGTCGATTTGAATGGAAACTCAATAATTGGAATGAGAATGTATATAAATATTTCATGTATCATAATTTATACCATTTATAATTTTGATGTATGATATGCGGATAATTCGTATGTTAAAATATTATTGATGTTCATTTAGACCATTTTAGTGATTCTTTGATAAAAACAACATCATTTTGTATTATAAATAAAAATGAGTAACAATGAATTCCAAAACAATGAATGAGACATAATACATATAATATAAGATGGTTCAACCACAAAAATTGTATTATGACCCGAATTGAATGAATTAATGAAAATTGAAATCACATCGTCCATGATGTCGGTAATTCAACACATCACGGACAATGTTTTTATTCCTTGAATAAGTGGAGTGGAGAAGAAAAATGATGTTGAATTTTGCATGAACATGAGAAAAATATGAATATAAATTTTTTATGTATCTTTCATTCTTATTGGGCAAGATGATATTAGGATATAATACGAAATGAAAAGAAATGAATTCAAAATAAATGAATAATTGGGAAGTCCCTTACAAAAATTCGACAGCCTAACGACTATGCAACATGGTATTAGAAAATATTAAAAAGACCATGGATAGAGTTCCACCACACAGAAATGAATCATAATATATAATAGATCACGAATAAGAAGGAAATAATAACACGGTACAGAAACATGAATGTTATAACATATAATAGAGAACATGAATGGAAAAAAGATTGAAATTGTGAATTTTATATCTTTGTATAGTAACTATTAAAACATAATGGATGGGACCATGGTTGCTTAAGGAAATAATGGGAGGAATAATAGGTAGGTACGTAGTCCAGATCATTGTTTTTGACGAAATTGGAATGATTTTAATGAATTAATGGGTTGGTATTTATAGAAAAAGTGAGGAAATAATTTATTAAATTCCAAAGGACACCTCAGTAGTGGTATTTGAAAAACCATGGACATGCCAATTGTATGTGACCAATGTATTAGCCATGTGGGACACCTAACATATTATTTTACTGTACACAATTCGACTAGATTTATTACATAATTATTACATTATTAATGATTTAATTAACACACTGAAACTCAAAACTATAGTTTTATTATTCACCGAAAAATCAACTATTTCAGAAAAATCCAAAATATTTACCCAAAACATTTTTCAGTGTGTATAATTAAAAAATGATTTCCATTTTATGAAAATAATTTTGAATATATCATTAATTTATTTTTAAAATAAAATCATACATAAATCAAAATTAATCAATTTTAAAACTATAACTGCTTTTAGATCACATTGAAAAATTAACCAAGATGTTATTATCTTAAAGCATTATGAAAATAAAACAAAAACACTATTATCAATTGTTATATACATATCTTATTTTAAATTTAAATTTATTTTTATTTCCATTAATTTTTTTTTTCAAGGTTTTCCAAATGGTTTTATGTAGAATAAGTGAGTTTTCATGAATTAGGCCAAACTATGAGCCCATTTCTATATTTAAAAATATATTTTGTTTCTTTTATAACTTTTTCATTTTTTAATATTTTTCACTCATTACAACTCCTAAATGTCCTCCCCTGATATAATAACACGACAATTAAATTTTGGAGCTTTTAGAAATCCATAACCAATGTATTGTTTGGTTTTTATTTAAGGGATTGGGCCTTCCCGGAGTCCCATATCCAGTTTTAAAAATTAATATTATTTATTTAATAAAATATTCAATATTTGGTATTTTTTGGATGATTTCAAGTCTCCCACAATAACATTACATCCATTCGTTCCCCCAGCATCTTTCCCACCACTTTGGAGCTTATATGAATCGGGATTTAGGGACGAATTTCTTAGGGTTCATCAAATCGTCTAGATTTGAGAAGTAAGTTTATTATTTCATAAGTATTTTAATTTTCATCCTTTTTCCCCATTTAGGTCCCCAAATGACCTAATGTAAATCCTTAAATCCTCCATACTAGTTTTGGATACTTCAAGATTCATATATTTGTGGATTGGGGCCGATTTCCTCATGATTTGTCAAGTAAGGGAATTCCTTCTTGGTTCTTTCCATCCTTTTTTTGTTTTATTTCCACCTTCTTGAAGTTCCTAATATCCAAAAGCTGAGGTTCAATCCTATGGACTGATATTTTGTCTTTTGGGTAATTATTTGTGGTTTAGGTCTGGATTTATATTTCTTGTGGTGAAGCGGTGGTGCACTTAAGATTTCGCACCATGTTTTGAGGGTTTCGACTCAAAAGGTTAGGTGATTCCATGTGTAACATTTTATGATGAGTTATCATGATTTTTTTTTTAATTTAGCATGTTTAAAATCTATTTTTTGTGGTTTGAAAAATGTTTTTGATGTATTTGGTTAAACATTTAATTTTTAGTAGCATTTTATCTTGAAATTGGGTACTTTTCATGTGTGACTCTAGGGGAAATGTTTGGGATTAGTTTATAACATGTAAAAGTGATTTATTAGTCTTTAAAGTGGATTCCAATTCTGGTTTGTTAATTTCTTATTGTCATGTGGGCCTTTAAAAAAGGTTTTTGAATGAGTTTAATGTGTAAAACTGTGTCGTACTTCTGGAAGGTGATTTATGAAAACGTGTTTTTTCATGTTTATCTTTTTGGTATAATTTGATGTATTTTAATAACACTTGGGAGTGGTTTAATAATTTTTTTAGGGCTGAAAATTATGTTTTGGATTGGTATTGGTATGATTGTGGTCTTGAATGAGGGTTTTGAAATGTGTTTAGTGTGCAAACAATGGTTATACCTCTCGGGTCTGTTTTATAAAAATTTCAATTGTTTTATTTGGTTAAACAATGTTTGAAGAAATTGTATATATACTATTTTGGTCAGTGTGGTCACCTAATGTGGGTTTTTGAATGGTAAAGTGGTGATTTGAGATGTCAAACATTTTTAGAATTTTTTAAAAATTGCCGAAATGTTTTACTAAATTTTGTTTTGTGTGCGAAACAATAGTGTGGGATGTTTCGTGTGAGTTTATTCATAAAATGAATTGTTAAGGTGAGAAAGGTATTATGTGACATGTGTGTAGGATGTTATGTGAGTTTAATATCGATTAATGGTTTTATAAAATTGTTTAAAGGATTTTTGGAAGTGTTAAAGAAATGTGAAAAGTGTTGTAGGAAATTTTGGTGTGAGTTTGATTTCAAAATGCTTTTGAATGAAAAGTGTAATTTGTTACTTGTGTGGTGTAAATGGGGTTGTTTGGTTAATGTGTGATGTGGAAGTGATATTTCCTTGTGAAAAATATATTTCTTGGATTGTTGAACTTGATTGAGTACAAAGGGAAAACACAGGTATCTAGGTGGGTGTACGTGTACTAGTATGCTAGTGGATCCGTGGGGTTTGGCCTCAGTTTCACATAGCAACATTCATGCTTACATCTATAACTAAACTATGATGATCTTGATTGGGGACCACTAGGTTATGGGTATGATCCCTACTAGTGGCCTGTGCATGAGAACAGATATTTTTTTGTGGTTACTCTCACCGAGATATGAGGTACCTGTGACCCACAGCTAGCCAGTGCCTAGGGGTTATTTCCTATTACCTGTGCTCATTAGATCCTTTGTACTTAGCGTCCGTATACGGTATTGTTGGATGGAAAATTTAGAAGCATTGTTATTTATTTTAAAAATGTTGGTCCTTTAAAATTGGACGACATGAAAACTATTTTCATTTATTACGACATCCTTTAGAAAGTTGTAACATGCATTTATTATATACAAAACTTGCAATGCTTTTTGTCATGAAATGTTTTATCACATGGAATCTCTTAGCGGTGGTATCCAACTGGGCTTTCATTCACACCCTACTTACACCTTTGGGTGTAAGTAGACTTTCTAATTTTGTGTCACGGGTTTGGGTACATGTTTTATGCCATTAGTTCATGGTTTTAGTGGGCCATAATGATGCAGTGTCGTGGAGAAGGCTTGAGGGTGGTTCCTCTTTCCATGTGGAGGTTCTTGGGATATCATTTAATGAGTTTTTACCTTTTTAATGATATTTATACATTGTTTAAAATTATGTACTTAATTTCTGAATTTTAGCAAATGATGTTTTGGTTTGAAAAATACATATTTTATTTGTTGGATTCATTTGTTGTTGTATGTATGCAAACTCTGGTAAATCATTCCCAATTTTTAGTTTTTGATACCCAGGAACATGTGCCAGCCAGTGGGGATTAGGAATGCCCTTCAGGACTTTCCACGGGTCGGGTCAGGTGCCAGTTTTGGCAGCGGCCATATTCGGTTTGTGACATCTATTCATTAGGGTCATATTACAATTAATATTACTATTAATTGGTGTATATTTATATTAACCACAAATCATGTTTCTTCCATCAGGCTCCAAATAACTTATTGAACACAATTTTAGATGGTTGTTTTTAGAAATTCAAAACATAGAGGGTGAAAAATTATGTTTAATGGATTGTTATAAATATCTACTTAAAACAATGTTTCATGCAGTTCATTTATCTATTTTAAATCATTGGGGTGTTTCATTATCCCCTCCGTCTAGAAATTTTGTCCTCACAATTTTATTTACTTATTAAACAAATGAGGGTAACATTCCGTCATAGAATTTTTAGTCTCCCATGTTTCTTCTTCAACCATGTGGATTATCCATAAAACCTTGTCTTAGTGGATTTCCTTATTCCAAATTATATGTTCTAATTGATCAAGAATATGAACAAGTTTCTCCCCATTAGAATGGTTTTTTAAGCTGAACTGTAATTGGGCTCAGGACTTGTGATAAATTTGGCATATACATCCTCAACATTGAAACATGAAAAACATTGTGTACCTGAGGGAACGTTAGAGGAAAAGCTACTAAAAATGAAATTGTTCCATTATTTTCCAGTCATTCTAATGGACTACTGAAATGCAGGCTTAGCAATGCTTTCTTATTGAAATGCATCACACTTTTATATGGAGTTTTTTTATGAAAAATATTGTCACCTACCTCAAAATAGAAGTCTTTCATTGTATTATCTTCATTACATTTCTACCTAAACTAAGCTGTACTCATGTGTTTCCAGATCATCTTCACCTTATTAGCCACTTTTTCAACAAATTTTGTCCCCATCAACTTTCTTGCATTGAGTTCATCTCATAAAAATTGAGTCTGACACTACTTCCCATACAAATCATTAAAAGGTGGCATCAGGATACTAGAATGAAAAATATTATTATAAGATAACTAATCTAAAAAATTATATTGATCCCAAATTCATTGAGATTACATTGAACTTGCTCGAAACATATCCTCCATAGTCTGAATCATTCGTTATGACTGCCTAACTGATAGAGGATGAAAAGTTGTACTAAAATTTAATTCTGTTCTCAATGCCTTATGAAGCCCCTTCTAAAAGTTATAAGTAAACCTGGGATTCCGATTAGATACATTAGATAGTGGAACACCATGTATCCAGACAATATCAATAAGTAACAATCGAGAAACCTGATCAAAATAGATTATATCACAAATTGAAAGAAAATATGCAGATTTTTTCAGCCGGCCGACAATAACCCAACCCACATTGTTAATTAGAGAATTCATTGGTAGTCCCACCACAAAGGCCATGGATACATTCCACAACTTCTGCTCTAGCACTAGAAAAGGCTGAATTATCCCCTTCAAAATCATCCACTCTACTTTAACCTGTTGATATGTCAAACATTTCATGGTAAATTCTTCAATATCCCATTTCATTCCAACCCACCTATAATAATCAAAAAGGTCTCTCTAAATCATAGTATGGCTAGAATGAATTTAAAATAGGGAACAATGGCCATCAAAAAACAGATATTTCTTCAACTTGGATTCACAAGGCACACACAAAATTTTTCCAAATCTTAAAACACAAGATTAATCAAGGATAAATTTTGATACAAGCATTATCAAGGATAAATTCCGATAGATTTCCCATTTTATCAAATTCTAGCTTTTTCTATAGCTCATGGTCTTCCTTCTAGGCCCACATAATTCTATCTGATAATGATGACTACGATGATACTTGAAGAAAAATTGATGCATCCCCTGCAACAACAACTTATATGCCAAAATTTACCAAATCATTAATCAATGGATCATGTTCCAAGCATAACACAGTTAATGATGCATGATGTTTTTGAGTCAAGGAATTTCCCAAATTGTTTTCTTTTCTTGGATAGTAATTGATCATGAATTCATAATATTTTATCTGTTTAATTCATTTCTCTACCTCATGATTAATTCCCTTGGAGTGAATATAAAATTCACACTTTTATGGGTAATATATATTTGACATTTGGCTTGTATAGATGGTGCCTCCAAATTTTAAATAAAAAAACACAGCTTCCAATTCCAAATCATGTGTGGGATAATTCAAATCATGATGTAATAATTTTCTTGAAGCATATGCAATTACTTAATCATATTTCATTGAAAGAGAACCATGTCCCTTCAATGAAGCATAACTGTAGATGGCAATCTCACCACTTTGGGAAAGAAATGTCAAAACTGGAGAATTCACTAATCACTTCTTCAGTTCCTGAAAACAATGATCACATTACTCTGCCCCAAAAAAAATAACCCATTTTCATGTTAACATAGTTAGAGGGATAGATGACCTGCAATGTTTTTATCAAACGGTCAGTAATAACCTTCTAATCCTAGAAAAAATTGAATATCTGTTACATATGTAGGTCTTGTCCATTTATCATCCACATGTGTTTTGGAATGATAAATTGTTATTCCATCTATTGTTACATTGTCCCCATGAAAAAAATCCGTTGCTACAAAAAAAATCACACTTACTTAATTTTCTATACATTTTCTTTTCATTTATGTTTTTAAAACAGCAGTTAGATGTTTTTCATAATCCTATTTACTTATGAATATACAAGAATGTCATCAATAAATACAGCCACAGTCTTATCCCTAAACTAATGAAATATTATATTCATAAAATCCATGAACATAGAAGGTGAATTAGTTAACACAAAATCCATAACTATAAATTCATAATGACTATATCTAGTACGAAAGGTAGTCTTTAGGATGTCTTCATCCTTTACATTCAACTGATGGTACCTCAAACATATGGTAACCATAAAAAAATATTGTGCTCGTTGTAGTTTATCAAACAAATAATCAATATGTGGAGAAGGATAATTGTTCTTAACAATAATGTAATTCAAGGCTCTATAATCGATGAAAATTCATATTGAACTATATTTTCTCATAACAAACAAAATAGGAGCGCCCCTTGATGAAGTGCTAGGATAGATGAATCCTTTAACTAATAATCCCTGCAACTACTTTATTAATTCCTGATGTTCTATTTTCTACATTAAATTATGGGTTTTAGAAATTGTCTTTGCATGATGAACAGTGTAAATAGTAAACTCGTCCTCTCAATTAAAAATAAAACCAAGAAAATCAAAGTGAAAAAAACCAATGTATTCTTTTACCACTAGTACATCATTAATCTGTATAGTTCCGTAATCATAAAAAATATGTGCAAGATAACTTTCATTTTCATCCTTAATTAGTTTCATAGATTCATGATGTGTTATTAATGGTATGGGTTCATTCATGTATACAAACAGAAATTCAATCTAAAAAACAACTTCTTTTTCTCTACAATCTCTCTTAGCATGAAAAAAAGAAATCCAGCCTATACCTAGAATAACTTTGAACTCTAATACAGGAAAAATAGTAGGGATTACTCGTAATCTCTTTCCATAGATAAGGATAGGCAGATTCATATAGTTTCTTTTTTCCACAATATTTCATCTTGGTGTTTTTACCATGAGATCTGGTTTCATTTCAGGAGGTTGAATTCCCATTTTTTCTGAAAAGTTCTAAGATGTGAAGAAATGTGTTGATCCTGAATTATAAAATACATTTGAAAATTCTATAAAAACCAGAAGTGTACCTAATACCACCTCAATTGATAGCTTAACATCTGCTGAATTGGTTGCAAAAGATTCTACCAAACCCTTCTGATTCCAATCTTGTTAATTCCCATCTTGAGTAACTAGCTTCAGACAAACAATAGAGAAATGACCCAATTCCTTATAGTTAAAGAATCATGCCATCTAATTCTCATTTGTTTTTGAAACATTTTATTTTCACTAACGATACATGTGTCCAAAATTCCCACATTTGTAGAAAATCCATGAATTTACAAGATATTCATTAGGATTCCTTTTACCACACTTGTTAGAATAAGGGAAATACCTTTTCTTACCTCCAGATTTTATTGAAGAGTTTTTCGCCATTCCCTTTCAACCAGATCTCTTCTTGTTCTTGTCATTACAACGCACGTATTTATCTAAAAACTCCATATAAAATTTCTCAACACAACTAACAAGCATGTCATAGCTTTTAAACTCTCATGAGTCCAATGATCTTCACAAAAATGGTTTCAAACCTATGTAAAATCTATTAATATTACTTTCAATGCCTCGTGTAAAATATGGTACATATCAAGACTATCATGTAACATTGGCTTCATATGCTTTCCTATAATCATCATTTTTTGGATCAATTACTTGGATTGATTCTCCATTCTATGTCAATCAGTTTTGGTAAAATATTTTCCCGGAAAAGACTCTTCAAATCACCCCCTTCCAAATTTTCATGATCATCTCATTCCCTAATATTTGAAACCATAGACCACCATTGATCGAATTAAACGTTCAAATGATAAATATCTAGAATTAAATTTTGATGTTCTAATCATTCCATGACATCATATATCTTTTTTATATAATTGAACCAATCTTCAACATTCACTATATCTGCAGTTCCACTGAAAGCTAGAGGATGTTGCCTAATAAAATGCTCAACCTAATACATGTTTCGATGTGGTTGATAATTTTCTTCTCTAGTGTTGATAAAACCCTCATTTATTTCTGTTTTCAACTGAGCCATTAATATCACAATCTATTCGGATTCGATTCTTACAATTTTTGGCTACAGATTCGGACAAACCTCCGCCTCTTACGGGCTTCTGACTTTAACTTCCCAATTTCTTCTACAGAAAACTATTCTGTACAAACATAACATAGATGAAGCAACATGGTAGTATTTAAACGATATAACATTTCAAATTAATCATACATTAAAAATCAAGTATTTTATTATTTAATCATCATCATATCCCCTATTCCTATATAAACCATCCTCTGATACCAACTATAAGGAATCATCCCTAAAACATTACATAATCTTGAGTTTTTGTCAAGGACATACATTATTACACATTGAGGATCTCTTAAGGTATAGAGTTTTAAATAATTATGATAACATACACACAAAACATACCACAATCATACAAGAGGACACTACTAAAAAATGATTCCATTTTTTTCAAAATATAAAACATTAAAATATAAATAAATATTTCATTGACAACACTCTGTATCAAACAACATGAATCCCTTATTTCTCTTCCCAATCCCTATATTTTTTGGATAATCATTAAAAAAATGGTATGAGTATAAAAATAACAAAGGGATATAAATATAGAATGTATTAGTCAATGGATAACATAAAAACCACTAAAACCTATAATGATAAAAACTCATATGCCTAAATACATCCTGTAGTTTAGTTTGGACATATTTTCCATATAACTCTTAAATTCACCCATATATATGGAATAATCCTTTTTTCGACATCCATCTCTAATTAACCAATTCATTTGAGGGCTACAATGGGGCTGAAACGTCATATCATGACCTATAATGTCCCAACTAAACATATCTTTATCTATTAAGGGGCTCAACTAAAAATATCTAGAGCTATCAAGGGGATCAACCAAACATATCATGACCTATAATGGGCTCAACAAAACATTAACAATTTTCAAGGAACATATAATGCTAGAAATGTGTCTTGAAATAAAATGAAACTAATCATTCAATACACATAAGAAAAAACAATCCTTTTGAAGTTTATTAAAGAGATTTTTAAATGGAATTTCAAAGAAAAGTACATTAAAATATAATTGGATTAAGAATTAATAAAACTGAAAGGTTTTTTGTATACATTGTAAATACACATAATAAAACACTATATAAATAAAAATTCATCACACCAATAATCATAATACCACCTAATGAATAAAGAAGAAGGTCAACCCAAAGAATTGAAATTGGGTTAAGAATTCCCTTACATTGGGTTCATTATACTTCTAATGTGTTAAAACTACATATGAAATGGTAAATTAGTGATATTAATATCTGAAAAAAATATTACCATCCTTATAATATAATATATTATCATTTCATTAGATCATTTAACCCTTTATTTGTCAATATCTCATTCTATGCATTGTTTTGGGGTGTTTTATTTACATGTTTTCATTTGATTGGATCAAGATGGATATTATTATCGATTGGAAGTTAAAATCCAAAAATGGAATGGGAATGAATTAACATATTTCCATTATAATAATTTATACCTTCAAACAATGTTATGATTTATATGACGATGTTTTAAATGTTAAAATAGTATTGATATTCGTTTAGATCATTTTGTGGTTCTTTTTATATATGACATCATTTTGTCCTATAAATTATAAACATGAGTTCAAATAATTCCACACCGTTTATGAGACATAATACATATATTATAAAATTTTTAAACCGTAACGATTGTTTCATGGCCAGACATGAACGAATTAATTCAAATTGAAATCACATCGTCAATGACATGGTAATTCGACACATCACAGACAATGTTTAATTCCTTGAATAACTACTAGATGAAGAGAATAATGATGATTGATTTTCCATGAACGTGAGAAAATCCATACTATACATGATTTATGGACAATCATACCTCTTGGGTAAGAAGAGATGAGTCAATTATAATAAAATAATAGAAACAAACTCAAAATAAAAGAATAACTATCAAATCCCTTATAAAAATTAGGCAGCCTAATGACTATGAAACATGGTTTTAGAAAATATTAAAAAGAGTGGGGATATAGGTCATCTAACTAGAAATGAATCATAAAACTGAATAGATCATGAAAAAGAAGGAAATAAGAAAATGGTTTGGAAACATGAAAGCTATACCATATAAAAGAGAACCTGAATGGAAAAAAGAATGAAATTGAGTATATTCTTACCTTTTAGAGTAACTCATAGAACATGAATGTTGTGACCCTGGGGGCTTGAGCAAACCTTGAGAAGACTATTAGGGAGGTAAAGAGGCTATATATTCGTTGAGGAATAAATATGAATGAATTTAAAGATAGAATAGGTTAATATTTATAGCAAAAGTGATGGAATATTTTAATAATTTCCAAGGGACACCTCACTATTGGTATTTGAAAAACCATGGGCTACCCAATGATATTTTCCAAAGGTATTATCCAATTAAGAAACCTCGCACATTAGTTTACGATAAACAGGTGACCAGATTTATTAAATCATCATTACATCATTAATGATATCATTAACACACAGAAACTCAAAACTATATGTTTACTATTCACAGAAAAAACCAATTTTCCAGAAAAAAACCCAAAAATTTACCCTAACCATTTTTTGACAAGAAAAATTAAAAAATTAATTCCATTTTATGGAAATAATTTTCCAAGTCCCTTTAATTTAATATTTAGATAAATTCATTCTTATTTAAAAATTACCCAATCTAAAAACTAAAGCAACTTTTATATGACATTGAAATAATAACCAAGACATCGTTATATTAAATCCTTAAGAAAATAAATAAATAATGCAATTTACTATTCATTATGGTCATACTACTATTTATATTTCTAATAATAAGGGTATGTTACTAATAACCAAAATACATGTTGGATCTATCAGATCCAAATAACTTATTGACCACTATTGTAGATGGCTAATTTTAAAAATTCAAAATAAAGAAGATGAAAAATTAGGTTTAATGGATAGTTATAAATTTATACATAAAACAATGTTTCGATAATTTCATTTATTTTTTAAACCTTTGGGTATTACATGCACCATATACCTCCCTTAGGAATATATCATTTCCCTATGTCTTCATTGTATAATGTTAAATTTCATGGAATTTCAAGAAATATATATGGATTGATACCCATCCTTATGTTATATGTATGAATTCCTCAGAATATCTCCTCAGATCTAGCCCCAAGTTTTCTTAACGTTTTCAGCTCGTTATCCATATCATATGGAATGTGTTCTATTACCATAAACTGTGATATCCCTATTCCTACATGACATTATAAAATTAAATACTTCATAGAATAAATTAGACTACAATGTATTCATGGTCCCATTGGCATGGCCATAGAATGTAAGTACCCCTTCATCCTTTTTGACATTAAAATATACATAAGATTACCAAAATACCCTTCTTCCAGACCCTTAGCCTTAATCTATTGTTAGGAGGTTGTGGTGTGGTGTTGACTCTATTTGTCATAATTTTTATCTAGTTTGTTTTACAACACCATGAACATCCCCTTTCAGACATTATTCCCCAACATTCCTAGCCCCACAATAATAAACTATGTCAGCACCCTATGACCTTACCACATGACGTTAATCTTCACAACATTTCATGAACTATGTATTGATTGATTCTAATAATAATGAGATAAAAATGAATTCCATGAAATTTCACCTCTAGTCCTACCCTAGGTTATTCCATTACTTTTCCCAACCACATATCCCGAGATCTTTATTTGTATTTTTTAGTCTGGTGTGGTGATTCATTTTTCACATTCATATCAGGATATATTTTCACAACACACACATTCCCATTTTGAGACATTCCTTTCAACTTCATATATAACAAATGATGTCAATATTCACAAAATTCATAAAACTACATATGGTGTGATTTTCATTCTCATGGGATACATAAGAAGGAAAAAGAATTTGGCCTAAATTATAGCCCTATGATTATCAAAACATTCTACATATTTCTCATACTTGTCTTCTTGAGTCATCAGACCCTTGTTGAGTCCCTTTACCATTATGCCACCTCAACAACTTTCTTAGATGCACAACGGTTTTGGGAATGTATTAGTGGGTTTTTCATGATAATGTGTCCATGCATCACATATCCCTTTATATGTTTCCCTATCCACATTCATGTCTAAAGGAACCCCAAAATGGTTTGGATGCTCAGCCATTTAGACCACCTATTTCTTTGGGCCAAAATGTTAGAGTATCTCGAATGAAAATTTGAAACAAGTTCATTTTTAATAATATTGTCAACTATTGATCCTCAATAATTTGTTCTCATTCAAGGTCACATGATGTGGATACTGTGTCTAGAATGTGGGCAGAAGTTGGTATTCATCATTACAACCAACCCCTATTGTGCCCCAAATATTATCTCATGATTTACATCAATTTCCATTTACTTATGTGCAGGAATAATTTCAACAATTTTATTGTAATCTATCTATTCAACTGTGCATGTCGAGATAACAGACCGACATTGTCTATTTATCCTTGTCTACAAAACTATGTTACCCTATCTTGTTGTTCCATGTGTTGAAATAATCTTATTTTCCCCATGTTTCCTTAAACGATCATGGCCCACATGGTCTTGGGGGGGGGTTATAAATTTTATATCCATGTGGATGAATTGTGCATCTATGATCAAATATCCATGACCTTAAACTAAAATCTATATCATCCTTACTGGATGATGTTAAAACTTATGGTAGAATATTGTTATGTGACAACAAACTGTGACATTATAATCCTGGACACATTGCAAAAAACAACACATCATTATGGTGTTATCATTTGACAGGGTGCTAGCATGGTCACATGTTATCCAATGAATATATTTTCAAGGCCTAGATATGACATTTTTCATAATGTGGCCCCGTACAATTCGTTGTGGGATTGTCACTCCAAAAAAGGGTTATCGAACAAAAGGAGAAACCATACCTATACAATTCCTAATTTTTCTATGAATGGGTCAGTCCAACATGACCAAACCTATGAAGAACTACGTATAACATGATTCACATCCTTATAGAATATATTGTGATAGCCAACTATTTTTTCAATGGGCCCAATGCCAGGTTTATTATCCCCATCTGTCTCTAATCATGGTAAAAAATCTATGACCATAAACTATGAGCCCCAATTCTATGTGACATTTCATTAAATTTTAATCCAATGTCTTAATAGTATGACCTTAAACTATATACAACGTCTAAATTATATGATGTTAAACAACATCATGCATCATCCTCTCTATATGATGGTAAACTACATGTCAATCATCATCATTTTCATTATGATATACTGAAATCCATCCCATGTACATTCTAGAGAGGTCTATTATGGAATTATGTATGATCATGATTCAGACCGATAAGCTTGCAGAATGCACTTCTACCATAGTGGCATATTTTCAAACGTGTTAGACTACATTCGATCATCCCATCACTCTACCATCATGCAATGATTGACCTATATTTTTGATCCCCATCATCTTTCACATCTCATGGAACCCCATAACATTTATGATGCCCAACCTGAAGGATTTCCTACCATCTTGTTAATCATTCCAATGGACATTTCATGAAACATTTAGTTTTGAAATATATTATCAAATTGTTCAGTTGTCAGCCCTCGTTTTTTTCTTCCATTTCATCATAATCTGAAATGAAACATGTTTTTTCGAATTCTATCAATAATTATCCTCTATCTTAATCCCACCCAAACTACATTTCGAATTTTGTGTATCATGATGCCAAATTTTCATTCCCTTTATTCATATTTATTACAATGGCCTTCTAAATATCCCTATCATGCACTATAGAACATTGGTAATGGTAATTTGGATATATTAAGAACCCTAATTTCCAGCCACAACCTCACTTTCCCAACTCATATACTCCTAACCGTCAGTTAACAATACCAGAACCCTAATATTAGATAGTTAGTTTATAATACCATACATGAAGTGGATATTTATGTGGTCATCCCTTGATTCTCAAACTGGGTATGTCACATGTGTGATTACGGATTGATCACTAGTTGATTCAAATCTATGATAGAGAATAGTAAAAAAATCTATAAATCTAGGCATGCATTACATGATAAACAAACAAGGAAAAAAATATGTTTCCTGAGTTCAGCTAAAACATAACCCATGTGTATCATCCCCTTCAAATGACTACTTATTTACAACAACATTATAGAATATAGTCTCCAAAAATCTCTCTCTCTCCCAATTATCCTTTTTGTCTTCATCAGCTATGGAGAGGTGATCATTAGATATGATATTCATCAGTTCCAATTTTTCTTGGAGCCTAGCCATTAGATGGATTTCCTAGACATCCTACTCCATGGATTCTTCTTTCTGGGCATTCAATCATTTGACATGATTGGTTTGTCTTGTGGAAAAGGAATATCACTCATTTGTCTTATCTTTAAGACGTTAGTCTTACTGCTCAGCCTCAATGGACATTTCGATATTATCGTATTTCTTCTAGAACTAGGTGACATTGGTGGATTGGTAGCTCTTCCTCATCTTCTCAGCCAAATAATCACATATCATCATGTTAAGATGAAAGTAGTTCACCCCTACAATGTAGATAAACCCATCCACACTATTAGTGACCCCATTTTAAATATCCATTAATCTAGTAGATGATCAATGAAATTTTTAATTCACATCCATTCCTTGTTCTGTGTCTTGTGACTCTCCTCAGCAGCATTATGGTAAAAATCATCCTTATCATTAGGATCATCAATCCAACATTTAGTGAAATCATCTAATAGATAAATGGTTGTGTCCTCATTCATCATTATTCCTTCGAAGACATCTGCTCTTATAGAATCAATCTAATCCTTGTTAGGGTCATAACTTGTGACTGCAACTACATAATCATTCGGTGCCCGAGCATGACAACCTTGAATGGACAGTTCTTCACAGACAAGAATAATCATTGGTGGATCACCCATAGTTGTCTTGGACTCAATATTTTTCTATTCCTATAATCTTGCGATCACTGTATAGGTATTGAAATCATTTATTAGCTGATTTCTCTACTAACATATTAGGACTGATAATGGTAGAGAACTACAAGAGCTATGCATAGCTGGTTCTAGTGCATAAGTCATTGTTGGAGCCACCGCCACATTGGATCCCATAGTGCTTTATAATTAAATTATAGGAACATCTTATATATTGACAGTGGAAATAGACTGAGGTTTAGAGATATCCAATTAATAACCTCATTTTGGCTCATCGCTGACCAATACATCCTTGGTAAGACCCCTCCATTCTTAGTTCCAGTTACAGTTCCAAGGATATTCCCTTCAACGTCGAGTGGTAAATTTTCACCCCCAAAAGAAGAACATCATGATCATCACCACTAATGTGTTCCTAAAAATGGTATGAATTTATTTAGTGATTTTAAATTTTGAAATTAATATGTCGAATCTATAGATAATTGTTGAGACCAACATTGAATTGTTCGGCTAGTTCCGCATCTGAGGATGAAATTTCACCACTCTAACATGGGATTTTCTGGTGGGATGTTTTCATTAGTGGAACCTTTCCTTTAGGATATTCTTCTTCGACCGCCTCTTATTCCTCTTCTTCCCCATATTTTTTTTCATCACCATCTTTTTCTTCTTATTCATCTGCAACTTCATCATCGTTTTTACCCTCATATGTATTTTTCATAGGGTATTTCTCATGGCCCAGGGTTACATTGACTATGATAGAAGGTTTTTCATTCCACCATAAAATTATTGAAGAGATATCCATGGTAGTCAAATAAGAATGTTGGAAATGAATTCCAACCCTTCACACCACTTGAATGCTCACCACTTCTGGTATGTCATGTCCATTACACACCAGTTTTTTCCATAGGGCTTTATTATCACAACATCATCCACACTGACCATAATGATGGGAAATTGGAATTTATAGTATACTATAATGTGTATCTCAATTTCATCCCAAGGAGTTTTGTATCTAGTCATAAAGGTCTCCTACAGGACCCCACCTCTTCTAAAGGAAGAGGAGAAGATGTACAATGCAATGCTCTAGTTTCCAACGTTCCAACTCATGTTGTCCCAAAAGCTTGGATTGTTCCTAGTCTCACATTCCTAGAAAAACCTCTATTATACCCTCTTCAACCCGATTTTACACTCTCTTCCTTGATTTCCCCAATATATCTCCATAGAATTTCTTCTAGATACGCCACCAGAAGATGGTTTGAATACACTATTTATTAGCTGGAGGTGATGATAGTAGATGTAGAAGGAAATTACCTCCCCAGATCCAGATGTCATTAACATGAGTCACAATTGATGAAGGTTGCAGAGATTCCAGTCTTACTTAATCTCTTTATACACCTTATTCAACCACTACAGTGCACCAAAACTACATTTCAAAACATGATGGCCTATAGGGTTCACAAGAAATCATCCTGTCTATCTGTGATATTAGAATGCTTCCCCGAATACTCTGAAAATACTACCTCTTAAAAATTTACCTCTCTATTCATACAATATTGGTAATATAGGGGTTCAAAATGGGTTAAATTTAATGTTTTCAGGGTAACTAATCTTGCATTTGATGCCCCCCTAATTATCCATAAATGGCCAAATTCCAGCAATATTCAGTTGAGACTATCGCATGACATCACCTGGAGTGCTAATGGAGTTTGGAAAATCATAGCCACCATAATGAGTTGCAAAACAACCATGAATGATATAAAAGTTCCGAATATTATCATAGACGTACACCATCTTGAGATGCCCGCCCAAAAATTTTTAAATCCTAGCCAACAAAAACACCCCCATGTTTACCAAGTGCATGGATGCCATAATCATGGCCATCACTAATGTCCATGGGTAGACCCCCATCATCGAATCCCTAACTAGATGAAGATACCCACATATTAACGATTAATGTAAACCAACATATCGGACATTCAGGTCTCATATTTTGTTCACACCGAAGCCCCATTATTGGTATTCACTTACTTCTTGGACCATCCAGTATGATCATCTCTTTCCCCTCTATGATGCATTGAGACACTCATTCCATCAGCATTGAATCCTCTCATTCTGGTACATGCTATGAAATATAATGATCCATGATTGAAAGTATATATACATTATAATGTCATAGATATGTAGCCTTGCCTTCACCGTGTCTAAAAAAATCCTTGTCATGTTGGGGGTTTGTGTTCTGTCTCCCCAGACATTCTCCATCGGTAATAACTCATCATATCGGTACCCTTCTGGGATAATTACACCAATAGAGTGGATTTTCAAAAGGAATATGCTGAAATCCCCATGGTGTAGGTGTAATGTTTTTGTGTCAGGGGGACACTGACTTAATAGATCTAGAACAAGGAGTTCATGATGGATAAAATGGACTTATGATGTTCACGTTGCCTTAAAAATTCTGATGTATCAAAGCTCTACCTTGATATTCTTACATGTATGAGAAAACCAATTTGCACATTCACAGTCACTAGTATTGTTTCTACTAGACCTCCTGTCCTAGTCTTTAAACCATCCCTTTGTTTCAACTGAAATACTACTCTGGAATGTGCTTACATAATGAAAAAGAGATTCCTCACAAACTAGCTCACTTGCTGTGATTGTCCTGGTCTTTGTGTTTAGGATATAAATATCAATATCTAATTATCCTGGGTTGGTTGAACATTGTTTGTGATGTTAAATCATTAGAGGACATCATCATGATCCACCCACGATCATTGTGTGTCAGTAATAAAACTGTACATTAACACATCTCATAGAATGTCAAATTTCTATAATAGGAGACTATCACTCAAAACAAAATCATTATGAGCCTATTTAATCATACAAAATAGAATATAATTATTAGATACCACCCTAATTTCATGGTGAATCAAAGATTTTGTGATCATCTCACCCTCCATTTAGTATAGGAAACTTTTACAGCTTCCCAATCAAAATTAGTATGTGTACTATCCCTATCATTTGGGTCTCAGAAAACAAGAAGAGACTCATGTGAATTAATTTAGTATTGGAATGATATATATGAGGTTTCATGTAAGATATTCGTCAGATGCACATTAAATTTCATATACCTCATAAGTGAAAAAGATGCAGCAGTTTTATGTAAGGCATTGAACGAATTCAAGATTATTCACACTGAATGGGGAGTAATTTTTTTAAATGAGAAAAATAACCTATCACACATGAATTTCATGAGAGAGAGCCTCCCCAGCATATATATAGGTGTGGACCAACACTTCAGCACACAAAAAAATGATTTTGTGTGCAGAAATAGGAATTTCGTACTCCCTCCAAAAAATGAATTGATTAATTATCATTTCACTCATAACCAAAACATATGGTCCCCTTCCAACTTAGTATAAGAGGGGGAACTTGTTGGTCCCTAATTTCAGGTTGTCCCATGAAATGAAATACATGTTAAAAATAAAATCATATATTGAATCATTAGACTATCTCTATGTCCCCAAAGTAGTTTGTGTGCATGTTTTAAAGTGTGATCGCCAGAAATAAATACAAGAACAAGGAACATTTTCACATAATGAGATGTAAAATTAATTACTTCACACATAGGTCCTAACAAATGGTCAACTATGATAAAATAATGAACAATTAGGGTGCTCAACAAACAATTGAAACATGAAATATACTTACACGCCAAATGATATGTCAATTTCCAAAATCCGTGCAAGCCTCCATGAGCACCACTACCAACATTTTAATCTATATATAAAATGGTGACCACATATTTAAGAATATTCTTGAGAATGTGAATACACCCATATTCTCACAAGGTGAATCTTCTGCAACTGCGAGAAAGAAATAACTTCATGGTACTGAATCTTTCATGACATTTCTCCCAAGGGTCCTCTTTTGGTGGGCCCACCGAGACTTGACCCTCACGAATTTAAATTTATTATAATTAAATTTCATTAAAAATATTCTTCTTGTTCACAATATTACCTTTGTGTAGTACCTCTTTCTACCATACAACTCATATTGGTGATGGCCTTTAATCATACATGAACCCTTTCCTTGGAACACAATGTGTTTCCATCACCCTAAGGTACTATATTCTATATCATCTTTCAAACAACATCCCTATCATCTAAACATCTCCTCTATGAGTCCCTATAAGATTTTGTGTTAGGATTTAGTAGTCCCTCAAATGGTGCTTCATTTTGTATTTCCATACCTAATAATTCATCGCAAATGTTTACAATCCAATAATTATTCATTGTATAAATACACAAACATAGACCCTCAACATTTATTGTTTGGGCCTTACTCTCCCCATGTGTGGAATAGTTGAAGTAATGTAATCCCATGGGATGAGGAGTGAGTCCCCAACATCTGAGCTGTAGGATGTTAAACTGCCAAGCACCCATGTCATCAACCTATGACATTATACTCTGATTTCAAAGTGTGCAGATATATAAATAGGATAAGAGGGGGGATATCCTTCAATGCACTCCTGCTCTCTCTTTCCCTTTGAGCATTTTCACCACCCATGCCTCAGGAAGTTTCCACCTTGGCCACGATAAACACTGATATAGTTTTTCTCCTTTGATGATTGTATCCTCCTCAAACATTATGTCACCCTCCTCAGGCTTTCCTCTTATAGAATGTTCCAATCTTCACCTTTCATTGTTGTTACATTTTTTTGTGACACAGTCTTTAGATCTGTAACTACTTATTGTTGCTCATACTGAGTGTGACTCTAATTTTTTTAGAAATTAGAGACCATTACATCCTATTAAGGATGTTTACCGTATGTAAGTCCCACGAACCACTTTCACACACAAGGTGGAATTTGATACCTAACTTCCAAGAAGAATACAGTGGATGACTCCGCAAGGATCCATCCCATCATTCCTCCATATTCACCACTTAATGTTAGTTCATCTTCATACTGCATGATGTTAAACAATAGGCACCATTATGTTGTGATATATGTTGGTTATGATATTGGTATTCTATTTAGGGTACGTATGATTACTCTATGAGGTTTGAACCGAATTAACTATAATAATTGGTACTCTATTTTAGGTACGTATGATCCTGATGTGATATCATCCCTCATTAGGAAACAACTCATGGATCTGCCTCCATGACGAGTTCTGATCCACCCATGAAGCTAACCATGCATAAGTCCCACACATCCCATAATCATCCAACAAAGAGTGTCCCTCATGCAATGGTCAGCTAACAACGCATAGGCCCCATCATGTATTTTGGTCGTTGTCCTTTATCTAAACCCTTATTATATGCACCCTCCTAAACTATTTGAATCTTTGATATTTACCCATTTTGATAAAGGTATGTACGAAGCCTCCATAATTCTCAAAACTATCACTAATGTCTCATTCTTGTCTCTTCCTATAGACATTGTGCTTCGGGAGTGATCATTCTTAACCAAGGGGGTTCAACTTCACTCAGGTGACCATCCATGCAATACATCATCAAAGGCCACCTCCTTAGTTGTCCCATATACCTAATGAACCACATGAACATCGATTTCCATCCATAAGGACATGTAGAAATCCACTTGGAGGATCAAACCCTACAAAAATATCATTTTCACTTCGGTTACACCACTATCATCTTCACATGGGTTCCATCTCATTCAACATATTATTTATAAAATTATCCAGCATTCCCCATGATTATTACGCAGGAAAATACATCACGGAGATTTCATGCCATTCATATGGTCATCTAACATTTCATAAGTTCCCCACATCATATCTATCCAACTAAGAGTGCCCCTCTTGTAATTGGAATATATCCATGTTTTATCCCAAAGTCACTTTTTTGAAACTATATGGGTTTTGATCCTAGTCTTCATAATAGTGTACATAGAATGTCTCTATGAGGTTTAATCCAAAAAAGATGGTGAACCCAGTTTTCCCTCGTTGGGGGACCCCTAATTCCCTTATCCACCCTCAGTGGTGTCCATATCATCCTTCGTGGTGGGAAGCCATCGCTTTTTGGGACACGACATCTCAAATCCATTCTTAAGGGGAGTTTTGATTCATCCATATATAAATCCATATAGGTGATCTCTACTAGGGATGTTCCTATCTAATCCAATCTCAAAACTGTTCTAATCAATCTGATCTATCCTCACAAGACATTAAACTAGTGGCATATCCCATGTTAAAAAATTGAATGAGAGAAAAACCATGGAGAAATGCATCCAAAATATGATTCCACGAATTTAATGTGGGATGGCGTTTGCATTCTCACAATTGAGAAAAACAATTATGGATTACCCCTAGTTCAGTGTCCATATTTTCTAGTGATTCCCAACACAACTACTCTAATGATCGAAGGTTACTTCCTTCTGTTCACAGTTTGTAGTGTCTCGATAGAATCAGTGTAATAAACCAGCACACACAATGAGATGAAATCAGGAGGATTTTTATGATCATTGACTTAATCATTGTGGGAGATCCAGATTATGAGAAGATTTTTCGAGAGGAATACACAGAATAATTCCCTGACATCCCATCATCCTCTTTTGATGATGGATAAAAAAATACATAAGAGGTGATAAATGTCTATTGACATTAGAAAGTGGGAATGTGGGATAAAATAAAAACTATCAGTGAACATTGACCACAATGTGTGACACATAACAACCGACAAAAAGCGTCAGAAAAAGTAACCTATGAAGACTAAGATGAGAAATTTTTTTTCTAACCAGAGGGAAAATATTGAATAAAAGATTACAGCCTATTGTTTTAGTAAGAAATTTTTTATGTGGTTTTACTCTATGATTTCTAATTATCACACTATACTATTTTGTTATATTAATAAGAAATAAAACATTTCAACTGTGTCAATACTGAATGTGGAAAAAAAATAAATGATTTTATTCCAACAAAAACAATTTATTTGAGTCAAAATAAAAAAACAAATCTGATTTTTTAAATTTATCAACATATTATTCATACAGATTTTTTAATGTTGAAATAAGATGGAACAACGTGAACTTTAATAATTAATGATAAACAATACAACATATTTTAGTGGGTTTTTTCCATTATAATCATAAATATTGATTAGTACTACTAAACTTTTATATTTCATTATCCAGTTTTCAAAACTAGAAAATTTAAATTTTTTTCATTTTTTCATTTAAAATGGAAAAATTGATCAATGGTGGAATCCTAGGAAAAACAGAATATAATGGGATGAAATTGACTCTATGGAGTGGTATGAGATTAAAAGAATATATTTCAATAATTATTTCCCACTTCTTTATCCAAATCTAATTGTTCATAACTTCTATGAGATCATGTATAATTCTAATGTATCCATCAGCACCAATGAGGAATATTTTACATGAACTATGAGGTATATTATTGGTGTTACCATCAAACATTAATGCGTTGTTGATAGATTAATTCATGACATAAAACCATGTTTTCATTTTGTGATATGTATATGGGACTTCAGTGCCTATGAAAAAATCATTTGTTGTGCTATCATAGTGGAGAGGGAGACTATAGTTACCCATAAATCATGCAGTCTTGTTAAGAAAATACATATAGAATTAAATGGAAATTATAAAATCCATGGAGAGAAGAAGGAAAGATTTTATTTATGATCTAATTTCTGAAGGAAACATAAATGAGTATTATTAATGTGATTGGTAAATATTGTTACTCTATAAGTGAAGGTCATTTAGAAGTCTAATTATGATGTTACCTGAAGTAGATGGTAGTTAATAATATGGAAAAAATAACCACAAAATAAACTTCCCAATAATTACTATTGGAAAATAAGGTGTTATTTGAGACTTTATGTCATATGATAAAATATGTTGGTTAAATATGATGATCAATGGAATGTACCATTTTACTCTAGAGATGTAGATAAATCTAATAAAATAACTATTTTCTATATAGAGTAAGAAAATGAAGATGAAAATGGTTGACATAATATCCACGGAAGAACTACTAATGTATTATTTGATTATGGATCTACCCATTCATTTGTAACAGAAATATCTTCTAGTTGTATCAGAACAACAACAAAATTATTATAGGATGAATTAGCAGTGAAATTCTATTATGATATGATTATCAGCCTCATGTCTTTGATGCTAACTCTATTTATGTTTGTTGAAATGTTCTTCCATTAAATCTCATTATTATCAATGTAGTGAATGTTTATGATATATTTGGTATATATCGACATTTTTACATAAATACCACAAGGATTTCAGTGATTGCGATGAATCATTTGATATTTATTACCAATCTACGATTTTCCAAATAATCAATAAAAAATATAATACTAATGGAAATTGAATTCATTATATGGTTCATGGTCCCTATAAAAAATGGGTTTTTATCTTAGAAGGATTGAGGGAAACTAAAAATAAAATATATGTTTATTATATTATTTTTTCTGATATAATTATGGAATAGTTTCATTGTATTAATTAGAATCAAGAATACTATTTTCCAATTAATAAAATACATGGGTGTAGAGTTGTTTAAAATACTTCAAATAAAACAATCCGTATTGATTTATTGGATATGAACATGAAAGTATAGTATAACCCTGATAAGGGAATCATTCATCTGTGTTCCTCACCATGGGGTGTTCTTGTTTTTTTTATAACAGTGGTGGAAAAATGTTTAAATGGTTTTATTATTAGTAATTGAAAAAATATATCAAAATCTATAATTAATATTCTCTTCCTTATATTAATGAGTTTAGAAAAAAATATGAGGAGTTAGATATTCTAACATGATGAATTCATGATTAGGATACTATTAGTTTATGGTCAGAGATAACACACACCTAGTGTATCATTTTTTATGAGGAATGAACATAATTAATTTTTAGTTATAGAATTTTTCCTTATTAATTGCTTTGTTATCTTCATGTATTAAACAAATAAATTAATTAGAAATTACCATTATTAATTTGTGGTGGAATTAAAATAAGATTTTCATAATTATTCTAAGAAGAATAAAAAAATTATGATCAATTTATGATAATACAAATATTTATATGAATGATTTGTTGTGTGAAATTCTGATCAATTTTATGTTTTAGTGAGAGAAGGTTTCATCTTTGGAACATATAAACACCAAAAGCGAATATTGGTGGATCCATAAAATATTGATGTTTTTAAACATTGTCCTAGATCAAAAATTTTACTGAGATCGATATTATTCATGGTTATTCTAGATATTATCATTTGTATAATGCTAATTTATCATATTTGTGTAATCAACTCATTATGCTAACTCATAAGCGGGGCATGTTTTATTAGAGAGATGATGGCGAGTATGATTTCATGAAACTAAAGAGAAGGATAGTCATCACAAAAATTCATACATTACTATAATGATAATAAGTGTCTGTGATAGTTAGTGACACATCAATAAATGAATTTTGATATTTCCTCATGCAGACTTATATGATTATTTCTTATACCTCATGAAATTTGATGGTTCGTGAGAAAAATAATCCAACTGATAATTTTTATATAGTTATGAAAAAAATTCATTAAATATATGGAATCAGCACATTTTTTGTAGATTGGTGTGAAATTTATTTTAATTATAAAAGTTTATGTTAGATATTGATTATAAATTTTTAACATGTCCAAGATAAGATGGTTTATGTTGATTTAATTTTATAAATTTCTAATACATTACCTATCATATAAGGGAAAAAAGGTTGAAGATGAACTGAGTCAAAAAAATGATTCTATTTTATCTATGATGAGGATAAAAATGAACAATTTCAAAACATTATGATGTTAGTTTTGTAGGATGTTAATAGTCCATCGTTCACTATTCATCTAAAAAGTATGATAATTTATAGAGATATAATAGTGAATTTATTGTGGGAAAACTTCATTATGGATATTAAAAAGTATATATTTCGAATATTGGTTTGAAAAAAATGTTATGTATTAGTACTGTAATGAAAAAATATATTAATGAGTGATATAAATGTAAGGGTCATTTTATATAATTACTCAAACTTGAATATAAATGGGATAAAAATTTCATGGGATTCATCATCAAACACCCAAAAATATCTAATGGGAAAAATGTTATTTCAGTTATAGTCAATCACATTAGGAATTCAATAGTCTTATTTAACATAAATGGAGATTTATCTCTTTATATAAACCTAAAATTATACATTAAGTGTGTGGGAGTGTATCATGAAGTACCACATTATATTATATTTAATCCATATCCAAGGGAAAAGTTGATGATATATAGAAGTCTTCTGTAGGATATGGATAAAGAGTAGTTTATCAGTACTACTTATCATAAAAAAAAGATAATAAATATAAGATATACATTGTGGTCCATTATGACATTCCAAAATCATGTTTTTGGATTTCAAGGGAAATTGGGATCAACCCCTACATCTAATTGAGTTTTCATATGACAACTAAATTCACTCAAGTATTCAAATTGCTCCTTCAGAATCACTTTATGGAATTCAATATAGATCTCTAATTTTCTGGATTGTAGTTCAAGAATAAATATATTGAGACCCGAGCTATATGAGTATATAGTATATAAATCAAGATACATCAATCATAAAATTAAGGTAGTTCATAGTCACCATAAAAGGCATAATGAAAATTAGCAGGTAATTCCAGAATTTAAAACCGATGGGAAGGTATTGGTATGTATTTCTCTATAGAGGATAATTATTGGATTCATAAATAACATAATGTTCTTACAATGTTATTTTGTCACCTTCTATATTCTTGAGTGATTAGGGATAGTATATTATTAAATAAAAATTCCACAAAACCATACTCTAGTTCATAATTAATTTCATGTGGCTCTATTGAGAAAATAAAAACATGATACTTCACATATATAGATCTCAAAGGTTTGACATATATGTCATGATATTTTTTGAAGAAAAAAATGTAGTAATCATGGATCATGGAGATCAATTTATATGGAATATTACTACTCTCCATGTTAATGTTAACTGTTGGAATCAAAATTTTGAAGAATATACATGATAACTTCTGGACATGATGAAGTATATATATTCATTTGGTTGCATTTGATTAACTAAAATTTTATTTATGATATTTATTTTAATAAGGTCATAATGAAATACCCCAGGTGTTTATGATTTATATTTCCATTTATATATTATTTATATACTTGAAATATTTCTCTATATGAAACTATGAGTTAAACATTTCCAATTTATTCTATAGATATATTATTATTAATTTTGTGATATTTATTTCCATTCCATTGGATTGGTGGGTTTGAATAGATATAATTATGTAATGGAAAAAATATATTTTACATACCTAGAATATTAATTCATTGGTTATCAATAGTTTATATATGGAAATAGAATTTTATAAGGTAAATATATATATTTTTAGATTATTTTATAGAGAAATTTATTTTTTATTAAATAAATATCCATTGATGAATAATTTTATTGAAATGAAATGATAAACCATTCATTAATTTTTTTAATTTCCATTTCACTCTCTTCTAAGGAATGAGAAAATAATAAATATATATTATATATACAAGATTTTTCCTCTAAGAAACTATTTTCATTTCATTTTTCATACATATATTAAAATGGATTTCTACAAAAAAAAAGAAATAGAATATTAGAAAATGGATTCCATGTCAGTATTAACTAGGTTGGAATTTTTTAAATATTTTCATTTTATGTTTGTCATTTTAAATTGTAAACGATGAAAATATGTTTCACATCATCAATGGAAAAATGAGGTCAATAAATCTAATATTTTTGGAGAAGGATTTAAAATATATATAAAAAATTCAATTTCCAATTTTATTATTATAGTTTGTCCACCTTCATACAAGTCTCAAATATATGACAAAAGTATTCCATTTTTCATTGATTATGAAGGTTATATTAATCTAAGATGAGAATAAATATAAAATTTAATTCTGCTAAATTTAGCATCTCTATTTATTTTTAATAAGTAGTTGTTAATACATGGATTATAACATATTATAAGTGAATTATATATGGTATGAAATATATTTGTGGTTATGGAATTGAAATATATTAATTATATATTTATAATAGTGGTGGGTTGAATTCATTTAGAGCAACATGAGAATTGATATGTGGGTTTTACATTTCACTATCATTGTTTATCTGGATTGTTATTGAATGAGTTTCTAATGTCGAATTTTCTAACCAAAATCTCATGAATACCATGAATTCTATTATTCTATTATATTTAATATAGACTACATGTTTTTCTTTCTGATTTCTATTTTTATGAACATAAGAGATAAATTGATTTTTTCTATGTATTTCAAACATTATTTTTCCCTTAATTTAACAAACATATTTATTTCCAAGCCATGGTTTTAAAAAATTTGTATTTATTACCCATTTTTTATTTTTTAAATAATATTTTCTCCCTGTTGTATTTTTTATAGAATTGGCTAAAATTAATCATCCTGATGTTTTTCAAAATGATTTTTTTATTAAAATTTTGAAATAAATCATCTTTTTAACATTCACAAGATTAACTTAATTTCCCACTATCCTGAATTTTCAAGGATTTAAATATTCCTTAAAAATATTTATGCTTTATGTCAATGAAAAATATCCCTTCATTTTGGGTATCTTTTATATTTTAAACTTTTTATTTCAATGTGAAATTGGTATTTTTCTTTTAATATAATATATTGATATTTTAATGTGAATTTTCATTTATGAAAACACCCTTTGAGGTTACATATAATTTAAATGTGTTATGATAGAATGATCTATACAATTTCAATCATAAGATGGCTTATTATGATTATTATTTTATTATGTTTCATTGAAAACCATTTTATTATGGGTTAGTTGAGTTATTATAATATCCTTATGAATCCAATTTCACTTTCATTGCATAGGATATATCGAAATGATTAAATTTATATTCACCCTATTACTTTTATAAGTTTTTTTATTAATTAAATTATAAAATGTTTATGAAAATATTTTTCATTATAAGAAATATTATCTAGTGAATGTTTTATGATCTTATAGAACAGATTTTTATAACTTTAATTATGTGATGGGTGATCCTAGAATTATATACCTATCCTGTTAATTAGTTAATGATAGATATATCATGTTCAAATCAATACTATGTTGGTGGGTGAACATTTTCTTAGTAAGGTACTTATTCCCCAATGATTTTATCAGAAGTGACACATGAATAGAGATAAGGTAGAATGGGGTGTTAACCCATTTTATTATAATATTATGAGAATTTCCCTTGTGTGAAGAAATTGTTTTCTATGATTATGTGTGTGACATAAAATTCATTACCATACAATTTTTTTTATCTTTTGCGACATGTTCTTTTATTTAATTATGATTAATGCCTTATGATATAGAAACATTTATTTGAAGATTTTAGTTAATGATTCATTGATTTGTTGGGGCTGAATTTCAAATGTTGAGATTTCTTTTGAAAACATTTTTACCAAGTTATAATTTGGTTATAATTTATATTTTCAGTGATGAACCATACACTTCATAAATGAAAACCATTTCATATTTTTCCTTCCGCTTGATATGAATGAATATTTTATATATGATATGACTAATATGTATTTTAGTTATGATGTACTATTTTAGAGATGATGTAGACAAATTATGAATATGTAATTTATGTATCCACGTTTCTAATGACCCAAAAAATAAATAATTATCGAATGAACCATTATATTATATATTAAAATTTTATATTATAAGATGCAATATATATATATATATGAAAACTATGGTTCTTTATAAACATTACCCTAAATAGAAGATTCACTATGTTTCCTTCTACTCAGTGAGTAGAAATGAATGGTCACTTTCTTCTCTCTATAGTTTTTAATATTATAATTCAATTTGAATTATATTTTACTTTTTTTTGAAAACTATGAGAATGATGGGTAACATTAATCTATGTATCCATATTGATAGAATATATAATGTTTTTTTTTCATTTCCACTAATATGTATTATGGATAAATCTAATCGCATGGTTTTTAAGCCACTAATGTATCAATAAATATTACTTGTAAATTGGGTGATAAAAATATAATCAAACCTCATATGTTTTTAATGTTATCATCATATGTATAAATGGATACAAAATCAATCTATTTTAGATCAATGAATTATGTAAACATTTTCATATTATGAATACGAGGGAATTTCTTATTTAAAATTAATCTCCTGAACTCATATCACTATATAGTGTAATGTTCTTAATTTTTCCTCATATTTATGAATAGTGTCCACTAGTGATATGTTTCACCTTCAAAATGATAAATATATAAAATAAAATTAATATTTTCCAAAAAATAGAGAAAAAAAATGTTATCAGTGGTATTAATCCATTTCCCAAAACTATTGGTTTAGTGGAGCCACTAATAGAATGTTGATCTAGCCTTATAAATAACTCAAATTAATGTTGTTCCTAAATGGTCTAGTTTAGAAGACTATCTAATTAAATTGATAAGAATGTTATTTTAGAAAGGTGATAATATAATTCAGTCCAAACCCTATAAAAGTTGAATTCTCAAGTGGAAAATCATTATTATTTAAATTACAGTCATCATTAACTTGATTCATTTAGGTGAAAATAATTTTCTAAAATGAAAAATCATAGAATGGGAAATGATAATCAATGTGGGAAACTACTTGGCCTTGGAAAATAAATTATTTTATTTCTATATAATTACACAATATCTTCATTGTATGAAACATAATTTTAAACCAACACCATCCATGATAATATTCGATTTGAATACATTATAGTACGTTATAAAAAAATTGAATTAAACCAAATAATTATGAAGGATTGTGAAACTATATAATCAGTATGGTAAATCCCACATTTCCTTATAATAATTGCTAAAATATACTCAACAGACATATCTTGTAGTTATTACCCACTAGGTTCATTTTTTTCAAAAGCATATCCACTTATATATCCATAATACAGTGTTCATATAGAAAAAGGAGAATATTTTATTTACTATATCATAAGATGTTCTCTAGTAAATATTATTATCTTAAGGGTTCGTACTAATGTTTTATAATCCTTGTTTCCAACTATAACAAAAATGCTCTCTGATACTAACTATAGAAGCGTAAACCTTTCATACATGAATATTATATCTTATTATTTTAATATTCAATAAAAATTCTTACAATACATTCTAGAATCATATTGGTTTATTTTAATTCAAAACATTGGAAAATATAATCTTATCCATAATTGATATACATAATCTAACCCTATTAACTCAGTAAGTAGTGTAATTTATAAACATATAATAAAAAATCATTTCATTATAACATGTTGAAAGTAAACAGAAGGAATGGCGAGCTGAAATTCTTAGTAATGGTAAAAATAGATATATCTATGATCACATAATATTACCATGAGAATAATTTTATAATAAAATGATATTAGTAACCTGTAGCCATACCTCGAAAATCATAGATCATAATCACATGTTAGGGAATAAATATTGGTAGTTTATAAGATAAGAATCATAAAAAAAATCCTTGAATATGATCTATGAGAGCATAACACTGACTTATAACATAAGACTATGTTGTAGATATATACATTTAAAATCAATTATCTACTCAATAATAACAAGATATACAGTCATATTAGAATATGATTACTATTAATGTCAACATATCGACAATATGCTTATACTCTGATGACTATAGAAGTGGGAAAATTCCCCTACTAAAGTAGGATCACCACCATTTCAATACTTATTATTTATAGTGATTTTAATCATTACACATTGTATTAGAGAATTATATATTTCCCAGTCCATAAAACACATAATCATAACCCATTAATATGTGTGAATTATGATCATAAATCATTCATCATATATCAAAACCTATGGTATGGAATTTTTATAATAGAATTTAATTTTTTTCATGTATCTCACTTTGGTATAGAGAATATAAATGGAGGGGGTTCCTTTTATAATTGGGGGAGTCAAAAATCCTAAAATTTCATACAAGATTACGATTTAATATTTTTACACTCAAGAAAATGATTCCAAATGGATAGATATTTGTATTTGGGATGTTATTATCATTAAATAGTACAATTAAATATGATTTAGGAACATTTAACTAAATAAATTACCCTTATCTCATCATTTAATCTCCCTAGTAATCCTATTTTGTCCTTAACTATAGGGAATTTTTTTATTTAAATATTATTTAAACAAAATCTAGTATCATTAAAAATTTATAATTTTTTATTAAAAATGTGAAATCAATATTATCAAATTTAATTTACTAACACTGAAGAATTTAATTAAAAATTAATCCCACTCAACAGGGGAGGAAAATATATCTTTCAAATAATGTTCCTTAAGTATATTTTTTTATAAACAACCATCTCAAATTTTATTCCAATTACATTAATTTGATCAATAATATTATAAATTTATTATTTTTATGTACATTTTCGTAAAAAAATTTAATTTTTAATTTATATTAATGAGAAGATAATTTTCAAAAAAACCTAACATTTTTCACTTTTCATTGATAAATAAATCATTTTGAAAAATTTTATAAAAAAGTTATTAGATATTTTTTTATAGTATCATTTCAAATCTAATTATCATTTAAAAATATAGAATTTGTATGAATTATTTAAATTTGTACAAAAAAATTAATAAAATCAATTTTTTAAAAAATATATCTTTGAAAAATATAATCCATTTAATAAAAAAAATTGAGTATTTGTCAATATATTTTATATATATAACACATTTATGAATATTCTTTATATATTTGTTCATTTTTATAGTAAAATTAATTTTAATGACTGTTTTATAAGATAATACTATACTATATTGATTTTAGATTTGTGGATTCATGTATCCTATGATTTAGAAGAAATTATATTTATTTAAATATAAATATGTCATAATGTGTCATGGTTATACAGTAGGATTATATCTTATATAGACATTAGGCCATATAATACGAAAATAGGACAACCAAAGGAACAAATATCATCAATCTGCGTTCCTCAGAAGCATTCATCCATCATTAAGTCCATAATATTAATAGGTATCACTATTACATGAATATGGTTGTACAAGATATTGGGATACCTAAATCTTATAGCTCAAATAATATTGAATGATTTTTTCTTTTTCCTAGTGCTTTAGACATCGAAATTTTTGTGTATTCATGTACTCTACCTATTTCCTCTAATTCAAATTTAGGTCTCATTGTGTGATGATATAACATGTGTCATTATAGTTAGTGATGATAATAAAATTTTCACTAAATATGTTGGGTCACCAACACAAAAATTCATATAACAAGACTGATTCATCAAGTTCGTGAATATTATAGTTCTAATAATGGGGATCTATTTGAGGTGACCCACAAGATATTATCTAGTCCCTCTGTATAATAAATCATCCCAAACTAAAGTCTGATTAATCATAGTATATAACATAAATGTTCCATATCTCAAGAAGTATTAATACTATGTCATATATCAATCTTGTATTCAGATAAAGAGATGCCACAACACACAATCCTAACCCCTTGAAATCCACTCCTTCATCAGTGTAGTCATGTTTGCTGAAAAATGAAATATGTTTTGAAAAAAACATCGATAGTATCCTGAAAAATTAAAATATATTCTGATCTCGAACACATTATGATGATATATTGTGGAATCCATAACATTTAATTTCATTGTTTATATTGAAATACACAAATGAGAAGCTATATTCTTAAATAATATCACCTCTAGAGGGAACAAAT
The DNA here is from genome assembly GCA_963277665.1 of Viscum album. Classification (NCBI taxonomy): domain Eukaryota; kingdom Viridiplantae; phylum Streptophyta; class Magnoliopsida; order Santalales; family Viscaceae; genus Viscum; species Viscum album. Next base: position 1,295,172,559 of record OY728128.1, on the reverse strand, counting down.
AAAGACAAACTATACTCAACATTCATATTACTACACTAACAGATGTCTTTGTTCAACATCTTCCCACTACCCAGAAAATAAATCTTCTTATAAGTATGAGGCCCACTAACTTATAAATTGATGTTTAGAAGAATAAAAAACTCATGATCTTACTCCAGTATATTCGTAAGGGACAAGGACATTCAATGAACCTCTATGTCGGTCGATAGGTTTAATCTCTATACATTCAATTTGTTATCACAATGAAGAATGATCTCAAAATTTATTGTCTTTTATATCATATATATATATATGATGAGGAAATTTGAGAAGTTATTTTAAATTAGTGTAGTTTTGAGATTACATCATTTTACCCTACTATATAAGTTGAACTATTACACACATTCACTAATATTTATATAATGAAATAATTTCTTATATAATTTTTATGTGAATGTATCCAAGGTAAAACCCGCAAATCATCAAACATAACCCTTCACACAACACCACCACTATGTTGGTCCGTATATATTAAATAACACTAGCTTCAACTTTTAATCCAAATTTATCTCAATCATATTAAATAAACCCCTGATGATGACTATTTAGTACCCTATATACTGTGATTCACAGGTGCCATGAAAGGATGGTGAATGATATGACTAAAAGCCAATGGAATAATGGACATTGGACCTTGACACCAATTCTCTATATATATGAATTAGAACAAGGCCTCCAATTTTGAGTGGGAATACAACATATTCTGCTTATGTAGGTTAGTTAGTGTTCTCTATATCACACTCCTACATTGTTGGTAGTGAAACAAGGGAATCCTCCCAACAGAGAGTACTAATACCCACATTAGCTTGTAGTTGATTGGTTTTTAGTGATGAGAAATAATTTTTATAATAATGGGATAAATTTAAAACTTTTAATATAGGTCTTAAATATTTTAAGGAGTTATACAAAATTTTTCCTAGGTCTTTACTCATAAGAAATGAATAACCATTCGACAACTAAACATGGCCTCAATTTGTGCATGTTAGAGATATCCCTATATATAAAAACACAATAACAATATAAGGTTATTCAAATTAATACCATCATTGGTATATCAAAAAATTTAGAATGATAGATATATCACATTACATAGTACATATTTATCCCAAATAGATTGAAATGATCATGTAAATACATTTGAGAACTCTATGTAGAACACCAACATGTATACATGACATCTGATAATATGTTCCAAGTCATATTGCATAGACACACTATAATTAGCGTAAAATATTAACATCAATCACATCAATAGTATGTCAAACATATATAACACATGTGCTAAATAGGCACATAGAAATTATCATAACTAAAATCCATGAATCATCACATTTCCTTCCATATCCTAGGTTAATCCAAAAGGAAATGAAGATATATGCACTACAGAACTTGATTATATTGCCTCAACCATAATGAAAAGGTACATTCTGGATATCCACAATACCTCATGTTGGCATCCTCATATGCAAGAGAATACTGAATAATAGGGAGGGTTTAAAGTATCTTAGTGGTGAGATTAAACCCTCTATATCAAATCCTTTCACAAATAATAATCAAATATAATACCATAGATAATCAATATTTTATGAGAACAATATAACAAGGAATACATTTTATATAAATAAAGAAAAATATGGATTCATTCATGTATTGAAAACCCAGAGTAATTTGAATGTATAAAAATAAATAATAAATAGTTGTATAATCTATCATATTTCATTACCAAGAAGAACCATGATCATAGCATTTCACTTCTATGATGGACCCCTTATTCTTCCATTGATCCTTATTTTTTGTTTTTTTAGAAAATCGTGATATGTGTGAATGGTATTTGTAATTTTTTAGTAGGAATCCAATTATTCACCATTGATAAGTCTTCAAGTGTATAATAGGTTTATAATTTGTTAAAAATAAATGAGAAACTTCATAAAAATTATACAATTATTTAAGGAGTGATATTGTACTAACTATGTAGCTAATGAATTATATCCATTCATTAATCAATTTTTATGAAAAAAGGATAGTTGGTCAGTGTTCTACATGAACAATAAAAATCCAAAATGCATATAATCATGTCTCTCTATGGTCTCAATGAATCAAGATGGGTCTAGCCTCTAGAATTTTATATCCATATTACATAATGGGTCAAGTGTCTTATTTTTCATAACCCATATCCCTTGAGTTTTCCTATATCCCATCATTCTCGTAACAATACTTCCTTTGGATAAGCCTCTAGTATAACTGTCCCCTACCCAAAACTAATGAAAAAGAACAATATAATTTCAATCCATATGAATACACCCAATAATTAAAAAACAACACATTATGGTACATCTATTATCATTACAAATAATATCATAAAAGGAACAAAAACAAACAAAATAGGGTAGAGGGTCTAAAGAAAATCATCAAAAAAATATTATCAGCATAAAATGAATCAGATAAAAATTAAACATGTTCTCATAAGATAAATTCATACTCACTATAGAAAGTAACATAAAAAGCCTCACATGTTACACAAATAGTCACATGATATGATAGTTATGAAAAATTAAACGAGTTGTGTCAAGAAGTTAATCATTCCAGGGAAAATATTGTATTCGATTGACCAAAATTTTATGAAAGATCCTAACAAATGGGTTTTGATGAAGAACCCCATGTTATTCAAGGATTGTTGAAAAAACATATCATACACTCATAGATAATTGATCATGAATCATGGATTTCTATTTTATTTTTGATATATCAGGAATGAATATTTTAACATATCCAAAAATAAATTCCATGTAGATTAGGTTTTAGTGAATTACATACCAGAGGAATCTTCCAATAATACCCATTTTGAGGTATTATAAATGGTAAGTCTGAATATAAATTTATTCTTTATCAATTCATGAATGAATCATGAATTATTTAATAATTCTACAATAGGGCCATGGGACATTCCATTGATCATTGATACATCATAAATTCATCAATGAAAATAGTATTAAATAAGTGATTGATGATGTGGAAGGTCTCATGGTCATAATTATTTAGAAATTTACCTATAATTTTACACTATTATTAAAAATGATAAATTTGTTAAAAGTGTCTAATATTTGATATATCAAATCATTGAACAATAAATAATAAGCTAGATGATGATTCACAATCACATACTTGTTAAATTTTTATTATAATTGGGAGATATTTATTCAAACAATAAAAAATTTCAACATTCAAGATTTGCCAGATTGATAAGAATTTGGAATATATTTAATGAAAACTCATCCTTCATGGATTATATATATTATCCAATTATTGAAAAGAAATTGTAGAATAATTTTTGTTTCATGATTATGTATATAGGGTTTAAAATAAAAAAATCATCCATGAGATTTGTATGATGAAGTAATTGGGTGTAAAGATAATTATATATTAAATTCCCATATGGTTTATTAAATATAGCCTCAAATTGTTTTACCAACTGGGCAGTGTACAATGAAGAATGGTGGATATTCTTTCTTAGATATTGGTGAGTCTATGGGGTCTCGTGTAGCCAAATGTCTTTCGGGAACACCCCCATCCATGATTCTTGCTCTACTTGCATGCCGATGGCTATGTGTTTACGAAAATAAAGTTGAGATCAACTTAAAATCATCGAATTCAAAACCTTGAATATTAGCCTCCAATAACTATTGTCTAACACACTGGAATTAGAGATGAAATATTATAGAAAAGATAATTTCATTAATCCTAATGTCTCATTTACAAAAAACAATACATGATGTTGCAGGAAGGTTGGTTATCTATCATAGGATATATAGGAAAAAAGAAGGGATTCCCTATTATATAGTCAATAGGTTGAACCATCAATTTTATCTTATAAATGAGTAACATATTTACTACATGTTTTTTCAAACCATGTGCCAATGATGATTTTTAATTGAACTAAATCCACCACAACTCACACACATTACAAAACGAATCTTAAACTCTTTGAATCTTTTCTAAACATAATTTTCAGGTTAGTCATTATTTCTGTATAACTGTGCACCAACCATGAACCAGACCATTTTACAAGAAAACATCAAATAATTGTCACTAAATTTCAAATTGTTAACCCCCAAATAGGTTAAAAATAAGAATAGAAATTTTTTATTAGAAAAATAATATGGAAACACCCACACACTCATGGTACTGTATTGTTTGTGCCACACCATAAATATGAAACTTTGTACTTGGGTGAAAACCCGTACATGTACTCTAAATCGATAATAATTATTCCAAGATTCATTTGTGAACCATAAAAACATCTCATTACATGATATATATCCATGAAATTATTATTAAATCATTAAAATATTATACGACCAATCTAACCCCAAGAAACTCAATATAACTCATTCTCTAGAAACCAATAATTCATATTATCATTGAAAATTATCTCTCAATATAGAGACGTGTTTGAATATATATATATATATATATATACAATGGTAATTTATGTATATGATAGACTAACCATAATTATTGGGAGTCATAATTCATATTAATTATCTTGAATCTATCAATGATTGTTGGGTAATTAATCATGACTAATGGACTCAATAACAAAGGATAGATGATTGTGAGTTAATTTTCACTTGAAATATGAATGTGAATATATCATCAGTGATATTAAGTAATATTTTATCACTATACCTATACTCAAATATACCATCATTGAAGAAGGGTTCATAATATAATTCGATGAATAGTCTATTTTTTTATTACATATACTATAGCTCCTTGAGAAAAAATACATGGTGCATGATTTAGGGATAGTACTAATAAAATTTTATTTTTTTTGTTTAGAGGAATTATCTATGTAGGAAAATTTTTAATATATACACTGACAAAAATTGATCAATAATATTATCACAAAGAAGGATATTATCAAGTTCCAATGTTGATGGTTATAATTGATCAAATATTATTAATTCTCAATACATTACCATCCTAGGAGGAAAAATAGGTGATTGATTCATGTATAAGGAAATAACATGCTACCTTAATCATGATAAGGATATAATAAGAACCAATACATAATGAATTTTAGATTATGGGCGTAGGAACAAAATGGGAATTAATGAAATCATATATATATCCAAATGTAATTTTTAGCGATCCATTAAGAATGAATTCATGTTGGACCAAATGTATCATATAGATCCATTGAAAAAATGTGAAATATTTTATATTTCTTAATTAAAAATTATTATTATCAATATATTCAGAAAATTAATTAGAATCTCCTATATAAAAAAAATCAGGAAGGATCTATTACATGATGCCAGAAGCACCTTATTCTATATTAACCCATGAATAATAAATATGTATAGTGATCTCATGGATTTCATCTAGTGTGAAAATGTAAATATGAATATTGTGAACCATACTTCATGATTATTGTTTTGATGGAAATTTAATGTTGAATATTTAAATCCATATGAAAAAATAAACTCATTATCATAACTATATGGAAATAGGATAATATTTCTACGAATTTTAATATAGTCCATTATTTGTACTCTAAAAGAAAAAATATCATAATTTATGTGGTTGATCAACTTAAAAATTTATCACATTATATTAATAATAGAAATTATTTTTCACTTTTTTTATTTACAATGATATAATACAAGGAGTCATAAGGAAACCTGTAGTATATATTTCAATTGATTCTGATCAATATCTGATGTTCATAAAAAATTTTGGGAATATTTTTGATATGAACTAAATATTTTTATGAGATTAAGCACAATTTATTATTAAAATACTATATTTTAATCTATAAATGACATTAAAAATATTTAAGATATATTGAGATCCAAATAGATATAATTAAATAGGTATTACGATTAACATATTCCTATCATATTGTTCGGATAAAATAATAGTTTTTACTCTAGAATTCAAATTATAAATTATGATACTCTATATAGGATGTTGTGAAAAGAACGGACATGTTGGGATGATGTCACATATCAAAAGCTATAGAGAACCAATCATTTTGAATATTTTTTATAAAAGATTCAAATGAATTAAAAAATATTAAATCTTAAAAAATATGATAAATGTCTCATGTTAATAATCATTGATGAGATTTTTATTTTTATGTTTAGGATATGGAAATATTTCAAATATCACTATAGAAGTGTGTTATGATATTTGAGAATAAGTAAAAGTCAATATGTAGAAAAAAAATTTATTTTACTATAATTTATATTATATATATTACAGATAATCAAATAACGAGAACATTAAACCTATCACAAATTCTTGATGTGATATATGTATCACTTTTCAAGAATTACACATTAATACCATCATATGTAAGGAAATAATTTTTTATAAAAAAATAACATGGACTCACTTATGTCGAATAACAAGTTATATCTTTGATAGTATAAAAAAATTATTATGAATCTGGAACACTCACATCATTAATGTTTTCTAATGAAATCATATTGTTTGGGAAGAACCATTTCAACCTGATTATTAATTGAATAAAATTAATCATCATATATTTTCACATGGATGTTAATATTTGGAGGGAATTTTTTTGAATGGGTTTGAATGTAAGCCCTATATAAATATTCCATAATAATTTTGAATAATTTATTTGATATATAATAGCTAACTAGAATGAATAAATTATATATATTGTTAAGGTATATTATTAATATACAATATAAAAAATTATATGTTATAGGGAATAAATATGAAACCATATTATTAAAATTACAAGAGTATTAACACCCTAATTAAATGAAATGACTATGAAAATTAAATCGTCATCCTCATTGTTACCTTAAACAAAAATAACCAAATTTTAACTGTGGAAATAAGAAAAAATATGATATAATTTTTATGAATGAAATGATAAAGTATGATAAATTAATGTTATTTATATATATAATGTTATGTATATAATTGAAAATTATTAATATGATCTTTATATTTCATATGAAAATATATATATGACCATTTTGAATACAAATTACTAATTAGTACATTGAAACTATTATAAAAGAAATATATATCATTTTATAGATTTAATGGACTAATATAAATTATATATTGAACTTGTATTATAAGAATTTAGTATATGTCTAATATTTATGAATGATAATAATTTAAATAATATATATCATTACAAAAGAAATTTGTTTTTAAAATATTTTTTAAGAAGAATTATGTTTCTATATTAAATATAAAAAAAAATATTAATATAATTAATATGAAAAAAAATTTAACGTTTTTAATCAGGGTATCAAAATTATATATTAGGGGAATTTTCATTTTTTTGAGTGGAAAAAAAATTGTTTGGGGGTGAATGTGAAATTATATCAACAAATTGTAAAAAAGAATAAAATTGGGTATGTGATTAGAAGGATTTATGAAATTTGAAAATTAATACATAATGGTAATTGATCGAATCTTAACCTCACTTTTGGATTCTATATATGGGTTATTTTTCATATTAAAATGATCATTCATAACCATAATGAAATTGAATATTGAAAATATACCACCTGATTATTCTATAAATAGACCCTTCCACCACCGATAAAAAAATTATCCACATGTTTCCTATTAAGTACCTGCCCATATTTCTACACATATAATATACTATTACTTTGGTTAGACTCCAGTCATATGAAGGAAACAGAAAGCATTAATTTTAAATGTTATTGTTACGAGAAGTGATTTCATTAATGTATGGAGAGTGCCTTCTTGTGTTTTTTTAATATTATATTATAAAATCATCTAAAACCCCAGTAACAAATTTAATGATGTTGAATTTTTGTCATTATTCTTGTAGTAAATTTATAATATTATAATATAACTTTATACTCTCGCTTGTTTATTAGTATAACATCTTCTTTTTTGGTTTTGATCAAACACTTATATGAAGGATGTTATAACAACATTACAATGTTCATCATTGATGATAATGAAGAAATTAATATTTTTAATATATGATATTATTGAGATTAATTATATTATTATTTTATAATTATGGTGGATCCCAAATAAATTAACATTGTAAATTATCCTCATTTTTCTGACAATGTTTCCCAAAAACATGTGTCTTGTAAATTCAATTATTATATACTATACTCGAATCAACCATAAAAATAATATCGGAATTTATAAATAATTAAAATATTATTTTTATAATAAATTAACTAATCTTGTTATTATAATAATAATATTATTAAATTATTATTTAAACAGCCTTTCCAAAATTAGCATAATATGATCATAAATACTAATATTTGGTGATGAAAATAATTTATAACTATCTAAAGTATATGTTATAAATGAGTTTAATTTATTTTAAAAAAATTTATTAAATAAAATAATATCTAAAATATAATATTATGATAACTATAGAATATATAGGAGGTTATATTTTATTCATTAAAACCATGGGTGATGGTAATGGTTCCTCTCACAATATATTCAATTAATTAAAATTATCAATAAATAATTGTATGTTGGAGATGTTCCACACATTTTAATTAGAAATCCACAATTATTTTTTTTATCCTCACATTATTTTAGGGATTTACATAACATTTCTCAATTCCCACACCCATTGCTATATAATGCACTCAAATAGTGTTTCTTTAATATAAGGATTTTTATCTCATCATTTTTATTGAAATCATTTTATTAATTATTTGGGCACTATATTTTATGTCAAAATTAAAAAATGTATCCTCTACTCTAATTTTATGACTCATTACTATATTTTTATAGTGCATTTATCTATATTTTAAGGTTTGAATAGATATTTCCATCTCTCACATGTCCCTCTTCAAATAATTTCCCCCTATAGTTTTCTATTTTACGATTCTTCAATTTAAATTTATACTATTTCATAATACATTAATAAAACCATCAATGATTATATATTAATTGAAATACTTATTTTATTTTCCATGGTATTTAAAATAATGTTTTCAATAGATTTTTTCATAATATTATAAAATTTATATCACCATATGAAGAGTATATAATCAATGTAAATAATATTTTATGTTATAAAAATAAACATTTAACATGTAATATAAGGGATATTTTCTAATTAAATCATCCAACTAATTTCCATGGATGATTTATTATTATTTTCTGAGATAATTATTCATAAATTTAATTAATATTATTGGGTTGATAATGTAATTATGAAATTAAAAATGTTTTCATGTTTATGTGTCATTGATATTTATTGTTTTATATTATATGATGGTTGGGACTGAAATTATATAACCCTCAAATACATTTGATTAGGTTTATTACTTAAAATATGAAATTTAATTTGATATGTTTGTTTATCCTATTCCAAAATGTTATTAGTCAATTTTTTCCACTATGTGATGTTTTTAATGGAATTGAGACTCAATATTAAATATAATTTAAATGTTTATATTAGTGATGAGTTAATTTTTTCATAATATGGATTATTGTGAGGGTCATTCTGAATTTGACTAAATGATGTATGCTTCATTTGTGGATATCATAAGGTACATATATAAACTTGTAATTGATAATTCCATTAAAAAAATTGGTCTTTAAGAAGTATAATTGGAAAAAATTATCTGTTTTATTCTCGGACTATATTTCAAAGAAAAATTATCTATTTCATATTACAAAAAAAATTTTAATCATATAATGTGAAAAATCAGTCAATATTTAATGGAGAAAATTATCCTTATATTGATGGTATTTTATTCTATGAAATTTATATAGATTTATATAAACAATTTATGTATATTTTGTATAATTTAAAACTTGATAAAATTGAGGATATTTCAGTATTAATATCAAAATTATTGGGAAGTTAATTAATCATGTATTAAATTTAATTACTCATTCTTGTACGAAGAAAAAAGATTTTCATTTTTTGAGAATGATAGATCAAAATCATTGGTAGCTTCATTGGAAAATTTAAAACAATTATTTTAATGATTTTTTATAATATTAAATTATTGGATGATATTTAATATCAATAATTAATGGAATCAAAAAAAGGAAAAAAGTAATAAATAATATTAGAAAAAGGGAAATAGAGATAGATAGAGAGATGGAATTACATAACTTGAATTGAAATCAAAATCATATATCAAAAATCAAACTTGACGGTAAGATATGAAGATGATGGTGTTTTAAGATACCTATCAAATGATTCTATGCGAATTTCAACAGGAATAATATGGTTAAAAATTGGATACATCAACATCAGTAGAACATCACATTATATTTTAAATGTTTGAAGAAAATAATTCATTGATGTGAAATGCATCCCTTATATGTTTGAAGGTGATGATATTTTTTTATTGTTGTAAACTCAGGGGACAATGTGGAAACTCCAAATATTGCATCCAATGTTGTGGGGATAGTGTTTAAGAACATTTTGATATTTTATCTTTGGAATAGTTTTCTTGAGATAACCATGTAAAAACAATCATGCCACTCATTATTTCATATTTCATTAATATCTATAGCTAGGGAATAATAGTGAATAAACCCAATAAAATGGGACGTATAAATTTGAAACTTGTTATTTAAAAATGTTATACCGTTATTCACCCTTCTCAATGTATGAATCAATTTTGGGGAAAATTGTTTTATCTAAAAAAATTATTTGTGGATAAATATCATTTAGTTAAAATATAAAATTTTTTCAAACATAAATAGATTCTAATTCTTGATTAAAATTCCCAAGTATAGAAATACAATGAAAGAAATACCTCGAATCATTGAGAGTATATGTGTATATTAATTTTAAATGTGGTATCATAGACAATATGTGATGTGGATCCCTCTCATAGAGGGAATACAATGTGTTATATATTGCTAATATGTTTATTAATATGTTTGGGGGATACATGAAAAAACATGTCTAAATAGTTTTTTTTATGAACAACTTCTCATACCATGATCACAAAACGTTTTAACATTTATGATGCAGATTTAAATGTTTTTGAGAAAATGTTTCCTGTTATGTCGAATATGAATGTATAAATGATAATAATCCTATATAAAATTAATGATGCATTCATCAATAAGGATGATTTTTTTTGTATGATATACATAGACATTTATATATTCATTACGATTTAAAATCTTGAAAATAATCAGGAGAGAATTTACAATTTTGTAACGAAAATGTGTCAGTGATTGAAGAAAAATATAAAAATGAAGTGAAACTATACTTCAATCATAGTACTTTCATTACATAATAATTTTTTTAAAATTATAATGAGACTATACCAAGAGAAAATTTTCATGAGATATCATTGAAAGATATCAAAAATTATTCATTAATAGAAAATCACGATGATTAAAAATTTATAAAGTTGTATATTTTCATTATTATAATAATAAAAAGAGAAAAATGAAATTTAAAGGAATGATATCACATTCCTATTTGTAGTTGGGAATAGTCATAAATCTTATTGCAATGTGAACAAATATGTTCAAAGTGGATTATATGGTATATGTACAATATATAAGTATTCTAAAGTTATAAATAAACAAATAACATGAGAAATTAATAAATTTGTTAAATTATTATCACATTAATATCATAGATTTACGGAGATATAAGTGGAATTAATTAAGGACTATAGATACCATGATTAATAATTTCATTCCAAAATTTTATAAGAGATACCGATAATAGAAAATAAAAAATAATGGTTTTAAATTTGTAGAATATTATAAATAAATGATGAACATAATGATTCCATCGAAAAAATGACATTTCAAAATTAATATTATTAAAGGAAAATTTAGTGATACATAATTAATACCCATCTATGCTGAAATGGAAAGAGGGAAAGATTGAGTTAAAACATGTAGTTCACTATCTCAACCCCATAAATTATTAATTTTTAGAATAATATGTTAAATTAAATTTTAAAATTAAATAATAATATTTAATCAATAAAGAATCGAATAACACAGTGTAGTATTGTGATAAAGAACATATAAACATGATGTATAAGTAAATATGTGGTGATGAATCTTTGATAATAAAGTGACACATCACAACCCATCAAGAAAATGTGGAGTTTTTGTGTGAAACCTTTAAAAAATTATTTAAAAAGGTGGGGAATAAGATAAAATAATATTTCATTTCAAAAAAGTGAAATGTATAAAGGAAAAATGAAAAGACATTTAAATACGTATCCAAAATAAAAAATTGTTTTGTGAAATGAAAAATCGTGGGCACGAACCCCCATGAGGATGGTTCTGTTTCAAATGAAAAAATAGTATTAGAAATCAGTTATGGAGATATAATGTAGGATTATAATACACCACTTATATGGAATTATTATTAAAGAAATATAAGACACACAAAATACACTAACTCTATAGAATAAATTAATTTAAAATTTCAAAATAATCAAATATAAAATAATATAATTTCATAAACTAAATTTTTTTTAATGGATATTTATTTTCTTGTGAATGTTACGTGAAGACATAGATGAATTATTTTCATTGGTTCAATTGAACATATTTAAGGAGACTAAATTAAAGATATAAAAATATACAGAACCATTATCAAGTAGATAATTAAATCTATATAAACTTCAATCATTCAATATGTAGCCATGTTTACGAAGTTATAGGTGGAAAAAGTTTATTTACCATTACAAGAATAGAAATGTTGATTTGTATCAAGAAATGAAAACATGACAAGGATAATTTCACTAAAATTTCATGGAGTGAAATTGATATAGCAGGAACATGGAATCTAGATAGTGGATGCATTCACCATAGTATGGTAAAAATATCTTTTTATCTGGATAAGGTATTAAATAGAATATATATTTTTTGAAAATGACAAGGGACTCAATATCATTATCTCTAGTATAAAAAGGGTAGAAGGATTAGACTTTAGAAAAATTGATATTTTATTGTTTCAATGGAATATTCATTAAATACTATGTGTATATCAGTATTGTGCAAAAAGAATTTGCTGATGTTCAGTGAGAACAATTGTAGTATTAACTGAAATGATGGAACCAAATCATTTCATGGAAGGTTCCACAAAAGAAATAAATATATCTCTAATAAATAATAGGATGAATAATATTTTATTGAGGGATAATAATTTATTTTATATTAATTTTTATATAATTAAGGTGATTAATAAATTTCTAAATCCAGACACGATCATATTATCACATGTAACACTTTTCAAATAGTGATTATTTTTTAGAAGAGATACATGAAAAGGAGAAAAATAAAAAATAGTGCTCCTGTTGGTACATGTGGATCTGTGTAGGATGATGATATTGAAATACATAGATCTTAATATGCACTATGTAATTTATTTAATATTATAGGATGATGTCTTGGAGAAAGGTCATGACTCACCAATGTGATATGTTAAAATACATTAAAATCAATATGAGATTAGCATGTAAAACATTATACTCTAAATTTATATGATTTTGGATAATAATTACACAAAATTAATACAAAAATAAGTAGAATAATATAATTAGAAAAATGGGATAATGCATTTAGTATTATTAGTGAGGACTCATCGAAAAAATTGAATCACTGGGATGAGTATTCATATTGTCCAAAATATGGCTCAAACAATTCTCACTAAAAATAACTTCAAAGATGTATTGGATCATTTCAATTATTATATTAATATATCTTTGTAAAATATTTTTATTTCTGAATGAATAGTATGCACAAAATAATTTGAGGCACGGGAAGAATCTCAAAAGTCAATTACTTTTATCATTTCAATGGTAATTTTTATATTTTAAAAAATATAAACAACAAAAATATTGATGTTCATAGTGATGATGTCACTTTACATAAGTATTTAATCAAAATAAATAATCATTAGTAATAAAATATATTTGTATTTTTTAATCGACAATGTAACTAGTATGTAGAATTAGTATAAATTGAAAACCAGTGACTATATTTCAAAATAAAATTTTAAGGTCATTGATGAATAATGGGATTCAAATTTAAGTGTATCTGGGGGATTATAGGGCTATATATGTCTATTATTTAGTCACTAATATTGAATAAAATACAGCAAAATCTTCATTATAAAATAAGAGATCTATTAAAACTAAAATCAGTTATGATAATATAGTTGGTGACCAAAAAAATAGTATACTCAAAGGGTGAAGGTGGAACAAAATAATTTATAATCAATCTGAATTTAATAATCATGTATTTAACTAGGCTTCTAAATATCACATTTAATTCAATGATATGCATGAAAACCATTACCAAAATGTCATGAAAAAGGGTTCAGAAGTTTTTACAATGTTGGGGGATAACATTTCCATTAAAATAAATATGGCGGTCCTAAATATGCATAATATTTATTACATGGTGACATAAAATGATAGATTTTGTGAAAAGGCTACTCCCAAATATAATATATATATGAAAATGAGGCATTTTCACCTATGGGTTGGTTGGAATGTATGTTTTCTATTTGGGATATGTCTATACATATGTGATTCAAGGTGTATAAAATTGAATAAAAATCAACATTCATGATTAGAGTCATTATAGGAAATGTTTATATTGTGTAATAATATGAATTTATTATAGATTCATATGATAATAATGATTCTGGATTGAAGAAGTTGGCGCAGGGATAGAAGCAACCATAATGGTATTGCTACTGTTGTCTTGAAAATAATTTTTAAATCATTTGGATTTAAAGATGATATTAGTTGACAACATCTATATGAAGAAGAAATATTATACAAGGATATTGCCTCTTATATATCTATATGATATAATATAAGGAGTATAAAATGATGCATATTTCATGTTGTTATCAAAATAATTGTTGTGATATTTTTTTATGTCCATGATTAGAATGCTAATATTATATATTGAAAAACTGGTGGCATATGAAAACAAATATCATATATTTCACTTAAATTCAATATCAATAGGTTCAACTATGAGTATTAATGTAAAATAATATCTATTTCGTCTATCAAGATGATATTTTATAGAGATGATTATTGATAAGAGGTCAATAAAATATATTATAGGAATATTACTGGAATTCTATTATAATTGATAGACATATGTCTTTTCATAATGTTCTATACATTCCATGATTCACGGTGACAAAGAAATCTAAAGGCTATCAAAATTCAATTCTTAAACCGGATACATCAAAATATATAAAATATAGTAGAGTTTGGCTTCTTTTATTAGTTGACATCAGATAAGGAGTTGATTGTGATCAACAGAGTATATTGGTTTAGTTTATTAGATAATTTAAAGTCAATATATTTTTGTTATTTTTATAATTTAATTTAATTCATTTGTTTGAATGCATATGTGAAATACTATATCTCTTTGGGAACTATGAAGTACAACTATTCTGTATCTAGTGAATATTTTACTCAAATTGTATGGTTAACAAATTTCTTGAGGATAATTTAGATGAGGTGAAAAATAATTTTTTTATCTTGTGTGAAAACCGAAACTATATTTATAAAAAAATCCACAATTCATGTAAAAGTAACTTTAGATGAAATATCACTTCATTGATGTGAATTTTTAACAATTACTATAGGATTTTGTGTATTTTTTCAAAAAAATAATGTTGTGTATGTTATAAAAAGGCACAACCCAATGAAGATTTTGAAAATAAACGGTTGTCTAATTAATCCCAATCAACTCCCTCCATCTAGATATATTGGTTATCGATCCCCACTTCCTGATAGGATATTTATACATGTATCAATATATGATAATCCTATTGAATTTATTGTTTGAATTCACAATTCTAATCTTTCAACATTCTAATAAGTTATGTTTAGTATTGTTGAGAATGATTTGAAAAAAAATCATATTTCACTAATTTAGATAGGTATATATGTTCTGAGATGCAGAGGGTTGTAATTTTATATGTATTTAACAATTTAGAATTATTATAGAGATGTTATTTGGAAAAAGGTAGATCATTTAAATTTTTACATAGTGGTATAACTATGAAAATTATTAGGAGAATAATGACCAAAGAAGTGTTTTCATGGTGATCTTTTTATTCAAATATTTGTTGACATATTGTGAACGTATCAACATAGAATATATTTTATTTTTTGTAAATCATTGATATAATATATTATGTAAATGTACCTGGTTTGATGTATTGAAAAAATCTAGTTATTTATAAATATTTTGAGTAAAAGGACGGTCAATATATTTTCTGTTTTTCTACAATATCAAATGGGAGATTATTAAAAAAATACTATTGTGATTATTTAGAATTTCTTTTTAGAATATTATATTTATGGAATTTTATAAATAATTCTACAATAATTTATGATACTCATATCATTATTATTTGATGTATTTTGGAGGAAATGTTGAGCTTTCCAATTAAATCCTTCATTAAGGAATACGTCACGATTTTGGTTATTTCATAATTTAATGGTTCATAAATATTTATGTATATTTTCCTTGTGATCATAATATTTATTTAATAAAAAATTATAATATAAATCCATTTATTAAAAGTCTCATATTTTTTTCAAATTTAGTATTTATAAGGTTGTTTTCCATAATATTGTGTTGTTAGCGGATCAATAAAACTTTTCCCCAAATTTTTATGGTTAATAGATGATCAATTTTTTATTTCCATGTTATCATTAGATTGATAAATTTTATTTATAATGATTACATAATATAAAACATATACCACCACGTTATTCACTGTATGGTTCTACATAATGTTCGCTCAACATGAAAATATTGGTCTGGGTAAATCGCAATGATCATATATAAGCAATGTATGGTTTGGTCCTTTGAAAATATCATTATTCTATATAAATTCAATGTAAAAATTATAATTTTCAATAATTTTATATATTTTAGTATAAAACACACCAATATAGATGAAAACAACATTACTAATCATAAAATTTGATTAATGACTATGCAGACTTATCATAGTGAAAATCAAGTTGATATTGGAGGGGGAATTCCTGAAAATATATTGGAAAAAAACAATTTGAATGTGATGATATTATGAAACCAATTTTATTATAAATTGGAATATTATTATTTTTTATGAAAAATAATAAAGTGGTGATTTTTGATGAAATGAGCTATTGATTCTGTGGAAAATTGAATGCCAATACCCGTGCCGGCTTGAATGGAATATCTCATATCCATAATCTATGGAGGATTCAATATTCAAAAAATTTAATTATATTTAATGATAATGTCTCTTGTAAATATAAAAAATTGTAACATGAATGATAAATGGAAATATAATAAAAATAGTAAAGAGATATTTAATTTAAAATCATTGTTGGGAAAAGAAAAAATATTTTTTATTTTACAGTGGAAGGTCTGACATGAATATAAAGGACTTCATGTAGGTGTCTCATATTAATTTTTGTTAATATATATATGAATATTAAGGTGAATAAAATTGATACACCACTATTGGTTTCAAATCATCACCCATTTTCAGTGGTTGGGGAAAAATTTAAATGATGGATTAGTTCTATCAACGAGTGGTTGAAGGTAGCATGAATTACTTTAAAAAAGCTTTTAATAACTAGGAGGGTTAGTGTAGATGCTATAAAAATTATAAAAAAATTAATAAGTTCATTGTTTTCTGGTTCAATAGCATATTACCTCATATTCTTCTTGGATTAGATAATTTTAGTGCACCCTGAATTTTTTTTCACACTGCCTATTTATTTTTTAGATTATATTTATTATTTGATAAAGAGTGTTATGTGTTACAAAAAAGGGTTATAAGATCATTGGTATGGGTTATTTAAAATTTAAATTCACATATTCAATTCCCCTATCAATATATTAACCTTTTTTGGGATAATAATTTATTTTTTGGTTCATGTTTTTTTTCATTGTTATAATTTTGGTGTGTATTATTTTATAATTATGATGTCATATTTATATTAATATAATATACTTTCTATATTATTATATTATGTTTTCAAAACTATATTTATTCAATCTTTGTCACTAATATTTTAGCAATAATAATTCTTTTAGATAAATATTTTCTTACGTTTCCATTACATAATTTATTAAGGCTAATATAACATATATCATGTATATAAGTTAGTCAAGTGTATTGAATTTATTAATGGAATTAACTATGAGTTGTAAAAGAATATATTTATCTTTCAGAACTATAATGACACTAAACATTCTGATTCTAGGGTTGTGATATATTAGTATTTGTAATAGGTAATCATTGATAACATTTAATTATATATGAATGTTGCATTTGGGTCATCTCACATTCAGTCCATTATCACAATTCATATCTTCTTTATAGTCTTACTTACATGATCAAATTATCATATTATATTCACAACAGAGAAATAAGAATTTCAATTTTCTCATGAAATAATAATTTTATTGATTAACTATAACTTATTTTCTTAAGATCTCATTTAATAAGACTAATGAGGGAAAATATGATGTAAAACTCATTTAATAAACAAAATAATGTATAGTAGATGATGTATCTCTTATTTTTTAATGATAAATTTCATTTCAAATAAGAATAAAGTGGATTATTTTTAAAACACTTAATCAATAATCTTTTCATCATTTACCCAATTTTAATAATCATTTACCCATTTTCTACATATTTTCTTTTATTCATGCAATTACATAAACATTTTATCAATTTATTACTACTAATATACTACATTACCATTATTTTCGACACATTTTGTGGGGTTTTTATAAAAAATAGACATAATATAATAGAAATACCATTTATTCATTATGTATTTGAACATTCATATGATTTTATAATTGTGAAATCTATATAAAAATTAAGATATAAATTTAATTTTCAAAATTTGGCATTGAATTTTTGTGTGGTGGAATTCGTGTAATGGAACAAAATAATATATTAGAATTCTACAATAATTAAAAAAATAAATAATAAAACAATGGGATTTTAATTAGATTTTCCTTGAAAAAATGCACTGTAAACTTTTGAAAACCCCATGAAATCATTTCTTATATTAGGATTAATGAAGATAAAACCTGAGAATGTGTTTATAATATCTAAAACATACTATTCATAAGGAATATAAATATTAAATCATTTTTTATAATCCATCATGTATTAAAAATTATCCACTTTATGAAAATTACAAGATCAACCAAACCATTATTTCACTATTTCAATCATTTAATTTTATTTCGAATAGAGATTATTTGAGTTACATCATCATTTTTTATGGAGGGGTTCAATAATTAAATTTTTAGGGATTTTGTAAGGATGAATTAAAGTATGATATTTTCACTATTTTTTATGGAATTAAATTTAATTAATTATTTTATTTAGCTTGAGTAGAACATTTATTCCAATCATAATTATTATTAATAATGTAATTTTTTCCAAAAATATTTTAGGAGAGGGATTATGAGAATGATAAATGGGTTTATACCAATGGGGTGAGTTATTATATAATTTTTTAGTTTGGATTATAAGTTATCAATGTGAATATCCACACCTCTAAATTCCTTTACATTTACTCATGGATTCAATTTATAAGTGAATCATTACATTATGTTATAAAATAGTTGAATAGAAAATAATTAGAAAAATTGATGATACAATGAATGAGGAAAATAGCGAAATCTACTACAAATGTTATTAAATTTCTCAATAATAGTCATATAGGAAGGTAATGGACAAATAGAGTGACAATAACCTTTATTATATGCAAGAAATAAATTCCCATTAAATGAATACACAGAAAACATCGTAAATTCATATTTTCAATTGTCCAAAATTATTCTATTTTAAAAATCAGAAGAGACAACTTATTGATATATAAAAACACTAAAACATTTTTCCAAAATTATACATTTCTTTACAACCCAATATAATTTTTTTGTTTTGGGATATGAAGTTAATTATAATTCCTTTTCAAAAAACTACCAAGATAGTGATAAAACAATATAATTTTATCATTTAGAGACCAAGGGGGTGATGAAAAACTATTTGAATTAGTAAAATAATTGATGAAAATTTGTATGTGGGGGTTGTGGGGGAGGGATAATCACCATTGAGAAAATTTATTCTTTAAATAAATTTTCTCTCACTATAGTTACCAAATCATCTTTCAAAATCATTATATATAGAATTTGATGATGCATGTGATTATTTTTAAGGTTCTCCCTCAATAAGGGTGACTATGTGCCAATTATATGGTATTTATTATCCACCTCACACAATGATTATCACCTACTTTCAAGAATATAAATGTGTCTATGAATGACCATAGACCATTAACAATATCGTTATTGAATAGTTATTACAACCAATAACATGCTACAATCATTGAAAATTGTTTTTTTATGAATTGTCACCATGAAAATATTGTGTCTCTATTACATTTCATGGGTTATAATGACTTCACCATTTGGAAATAATCAACCTTTACCTTATCAACATAATAAAAAATTCACTCATATAAAATAGTAACCAATGTTTTTTTATTTTATATAGAATAACCACTTACCCTTTTCTCATTAATAATATATAGAAATGTTTATATATATATAAAGATCTCTACAAAAATAAAGTTTTTATTTTTCACCCGCTGATTATGTTTCAATAAAAACCCCAATAGGTTTTGAAAATATCACTCCAAATAATAGTAAACCATCTAGTATGAAATTTATTTTCATATGGAAAAAATTTCTGGAATCTTCTTCCGCGTGGAATGATTGCCATGATATTATCATGACACAAGTCAACTAATATATCCTTCAAGGAATTAATAATAATTATAAATTTATAGAATACATGAATTTAATTTGACACTGCTAAATCACTGATTACCTCATAAATACAAAACAAAATATATTTATCATCTTCGGTGACATATTTATGCCACATTTATTTTTCCACCACATGATCAAAAAATAATAATTATAACTCCATTATAGTTTGGTTTTAAAAAAATATAACATGATTAATGAAATGAACAGTGTCATTACCACATCAACACTAAAACATGGATCAATAGATACTTTTTATTAGGAATTCATTATACTGTTATTAGTTAATATATGATATATTTGAAACAAACCTCATACCCTTTCATTATTTTCATGATATATAATATGTATCACATTAACATTCACTAAAAAATAAATATTACATATTAAAATCATGGCATGGTTTTACCTATATATATATATTGTATTTAAAATATTATTCTTACATGTCTTGTCCCAAAATCATTTTGGGAATGAAACATTACATATAGTAATAGTTTTGTTCATTTTTTGGAATATATAGAATGAAATCCATCATTCTTTATCAATATCTTCCAAGAACCATGTTGAACAATAATACCGTTAAATTATTACAATAGTTCATATTCAAAAACTTGTTTTTGGACCTCCTAACATGTATTACTGATACATTCAACATAATAATAATACAAGGTACTATATACATCCACATTAATTTTTTTATACCAATGAATATTTCAATTAAAATATCACCACAATAGTTATCCCCATGATTTAAAACATCTTAATAGCATTTATAATTATTATAATAGTTAACCATCACAAATAATCAACCCACATAACAATGATAAAAAACAAATAAATATATAATTGAATAATTTATGATAAAAAATATATTTTCACCCCCTTTTTAATAATAAAGACATGTGTTATTTAAATTTGGGTGGTTTAATACACACCATTATATATAATTTTATATTATTGAATACTAAGTGTATATGTGTTATATGATTTTATAAATAAATATATATGAACTCATACAACCAAATATTAATGAATAAATTATATATATTAAAAAAATTATGAAATAAAAAATTTCAAATACATAAAATATTATAATCATTTGGATTCTTATATTCATTTTAGTAAATAGATTTGAAAATTAATTCATTAGAATATTTACCTCTACCTTCAAATTATAATGATCTAATTAGAAAAAATGAAACTTATTAGAATTTTTATGAATGAAATATAAATATACCTTAGTGATGTCGGGGATGGTAATTTGAAACATTTGAATTCTAAAATGCTCAGAAGTATTTTTTTTGTTGTGTTTTTTTTGTATATTTTAATAGTTATCCATATATGGATTAAATTATATTTCAAAAATTGCATTATCACTCCACCAAAATCTTGAATTGATATATTTTTTTCAATTTTCAATGATCATGTATGCTAATCTAGTTCTTGGATAAATGAATCATATATATTTTCACGATCAATTGCCAATAAATAATTATAAAAAACAGACATATCTTATAGTTGAGTCTTAATAAAAATAATTTTTTCATCTCATGTGGATAAGATGTATACCCATCCATAGTGGTGATCAATTTGATAGATGATTTATATATGTGATTTTATTTAGAACATATTCCAAAAATGATGAATGATCCTCTTGATTCAGACTTACAATCATCAACATGATTAACCTAATTGAAAAATATATATCCTTATAATTATATATTTTGTTTATTCACTATTTATATGCCATAATTGGTTTTTTTTCATGACATAAATATAAATCCTTTTTAACTTCTATAAGGTGAATCACCATAGGATTTTATTGTAACCATGAAATAAGTGTAATAACATTGGAAATAACAATTTTTGTGCTTGTAAAATAAAAAAATTGTTAAATTCAATATCATTGATTAATATTATGTTTTCATCTTCATACAATATAAATCCCTCTAAAATTATTTTAGACAGGATATTGGATTTTTCTATACCAAATAATATATATATATACATAGAATACTTTATTTAGGAAACCAATTTTACATGTCACTTGACTAATTTTTAAACAATAGACAAAATATATCTCATTATGAAAGTAAATACCAAATATATTATTAGTTGTTTGGGAAATGTAATTATATAATACTAATTTATCACCTAAAAATATAATATGATCAATATGTAATCATAATGAGCATTGTTGTGTTTGTAATCCTCATATAAAAGTTGTTGTCCAATTCACCATTGTTGGACTTAAAGATACACAAATACTATTCTAACTTGAAATTCTATGATATTTTAGTCATGTTTCAATTTAATGAGAAATCTTATCAAATATAATAATGTTATTTTATATTTATCATGAAAAAAAGCATCATTGTGTTTTGATGTACACTTATTCATTCAACTCATGATTGAATAATCAATTCATTACATCCATTTGATGGATTTTAAAATTTCATTATTATAAAAATGAATAAATTTCTATTCTAATCAATGGGTTGTAATTAAGTGAATTGATTTATCCAAATTTATTTAATCAAACAGGAAATAGAACCTAAAATAAAAATGAGATTTATTTCCTACAAAATCATCTATTTAATTGATCGTATACTTGAAATTACTTTTTATTCCAAGGATATTATTCCATTTTTAATTGTTATTTGATATCGTATGTAAATATTTTCATACTAATGTATAACATAATTCATGGTTTTACTCCATTCAATGAATTCCAAATATTTGTCAATATTTTTTTATTAGATCATTTATATAAGAATAGTGAGGTTGCATATATTGATATTCTTCCTAATTTGTACCCTTCAATTTTGATCGCCAATGATGTTTCCATAAAAAACATGATTTCTGATACTAAATTTTTTATGTAGTATGCGTATCAAATATTTTTTATATGATGGATATACAATACCTACTTTTAATGCCAAATTCTTTTAGGTTTTCATGACATGTTTAGTTGTAACTTCATTAGTCTCATCATCATTTATTATTTATTATTTATATAATTTTCATTATAAATGATTAACACATAATCATAGTCAATATTATACTTTACCATGATTCTATCCATGTGGAGATAAACTTATATTTAGTGTATAAAAATGAACTAAGTGAAGAACCCAAACTAATTGGCTTAGAGACATTGAGAAACTTTTCCACATTGGCATTTATATAATGGGTTAAATACCAAATGATATATTCATTTGGTTGTTTCTAGATGAGACACATCAATGAATCCAATTTTACATTGGGGAAAGAAAATAAAACAAAATAAATAACAACCAAAAATAAACCACATCAATGAAAACTCATTCAATTAAGTCTTCTTCATATATTCAAATAAGGAAATAAAATTAGAGTGAGTTCAATTTCTCAATAAGGATTATTTAAATTGGAACCATTTTTTAACCATTAAATATAATCAAAATTTAAATTTAAATAAAATAACTTTAGTTTCATTTAAATAAAATTATTGTACTAATTTATAAGGCTCAATCAACCTGACAAGATAAATAACTAAATCTCAAGCTATTTAATTAATAAAATAAGCATAAAATTAATCCATATATTATATCATTATTAAAATTCCATGGATAATTATAACCAAAATAATAATGTTGGAAATTATTAATTATTGTATTTTTTAATCATAATGATCATGACACCTCTATTGTCATTACTTTTTAGAATATATTTTATAAAACTTATTATTTTAAATTTTTCCACATAATTTTTTATAGGATACATACCGATGAATCGAGGGGCTATATTATTTTAAACACCACACATAATTATAGGTCTAAATCATTCCTTAGATATCTAATAATAAATTTAGTTAATGAATCAATGTACTATATCATTAAATATCTTTAGGAAGGGATAAAGTTTTATCTAAATTTCCAGGTATTATAAAATGACATTAAATGTAAAAACCATATGTTAAATCAGAAAAATATTTAGGAAATAATAATATAAACCAAAAAATTATATTCATATTTATGATAGGAGTTATTTACAATTATGAATGTCTATAAAAACATGGTATATTAAGATAATGTTAACAATCAGAAAAGAAAGTGTGATTTTAAAATAACATTCACCACTTGGTTATTTTTATATAAAATACATATTGATTTACTAATTCAAGATAAAACCTATAAACCATGAAGTATGATTTATTCATGATATTACAATAAATATGGAAGTATATACACCTTATGAAATTAATTATGTAAAAAAATTACAATATTCATTTATGAACTGAAATTGGGATGATGTACCTTAACTCACGCTTCCTTTTCTTGACCATTATTTAAAATCATTTATATTTTTTTACCTATAATATTAATAAATACCAAAAAATATATATAACAATAATTCATTAATAATATTATTAACCATTAATTAATAATATTTCATTAATTTTCATAACTGTTATAAAGAAATATAACATTTTTATAATGAAAAATATAATTCATGGTAAAGTACGAATATATTTAAAAATACTATTTACTCTACTTCACGTATTTTTATAAAAAACAATAAAAATTTTTAGCACATCTAAAACTTAAATTTTCTAAACTGAAATTAATATTTGAATATATAATTACAAAATTAACATAAGGTGAATGTTTTTTATTTTCTGAAAAACTTAGAATTTTTATAAACATAGTTGAGTGCTATTTCTTTTAATATTTCATTTTTGTTTAAAAATGATTTAATGATTAATTATATTGTTAAATTATTTTGAGGCCAAATTTGATAAATTATGCATCTATTATTAATAATTAGGTCCTTATAATAAATTTCAATTTTATATTGAATATAAAAATTCAATAAACATTTTATCTTCTTCCTACCATAAAACCTGAAATTTTATCTTGTTTGTATGATTATTATTAATATTAATTTTCTTACATCGATTATATGAATTCCACAAAATAGAAATATTTCATTTTATTTATTATAATTTATAGATTCAAATAATATGAAAAAAAATTTAAATTATTCATTAGTAAAATTGATTAATATCATTCATAGTGAATAAGGTCAAATTAAGAATTAATATGGAATAAACCAAATTTTTGGGGACTAAATGATATATCTCGTTGTCAAAACCCCATTTTCTTGAAATTTTTTATACACAAAACTTCTAATATTTATTAATTTTGGTTTGTTATTAATTTTTTTGTACGAACATGTGTAGACCTAACTACCATTAAAAAATTCTATGGGATTCATTTTCTGTCCAAAAAAATTCCAACCACATTTCCCTATTCATCACCCCTCTCAAACAACATTTTTTTTCCATAATATAAAAAATATAATTCCCAAATTCTTTTATTATTACTAGTTTATGTTTCTTTTGAATAATGAAATCCAAGTAATCCACTTGGAATAGACAAAAAAGAGTTACATAATTAAAAGGTAATGCCTTTTATAAAGATCCTTTTTTATCATTCCCCTCCCTCACAATAATTATTTCCTGATTTAAAAAATGGTATCATAAATATAAAAGGGGTTTTTTTGTAATGTTTCAAAAAAAAAATTCACAAAGCTTCTTCTAATGGGTGGAAACCATACTATTTATGTGTATGATGAACATCCACGTCTCAAAATAATGATTGATAAATTTTCCATACTACCATGGTGTATGATATGAGGAACCCTATATTTATATATAATATTATATTACATTAATTATTTGTTTAAGAATCTGAATTCCGTTTATAACAGAAGCCTTTTTTATTTTTATTTGGTGTAAATATGATAATATTTTGGAGGAAATGTGGACTATCTCCCCATCAAAGTGATGTGATTCATTCACACACTACATGGAATATAATAAGGATGGTTTTAGTGAAATTCTAATACATATATATAATTAAATTTATAATTTAATGATTCTATACACATATAAACATATATATGTTTTTCTTCCTTTCATCGAATATGACTAAAAAATGGAAACAATGTTCATGCATACATATGACATATAGTCTCTATGAATAGTGTATTACATATCATTCTTATACAGTCAATAGATAATAATAATAAAAATACATTGTTCATACCGGATTTACATATAATTCTTTACATTCATCAATCATGATATATTTACATGTTCTAAAAATATTACAAATTAAGGCCCCTGAGAAGAGAAAAGAAATGTGTATCTGAAATAAAAACACACTAATATTAATTAACAAGTAGGTAACAAAAGGACATAATCAAACCCTATATAGTATTATATATACAGAATATATTTCTGTAAAATATTTATAATAATAATTATTTTTATTGTACATGTGGTTTGAAAATTACTAAGAGATTCAAGACACAAGGTAAAGAGATTGCATTTCAATTTTTAGTTCTCTATGATATATGCTCTGTGTACTAATCCTTCATTTTGTCTAGTGTATGTGCTAAATAGTTTTTTATTCTATTTTTATTGTAACTAAATTTATGATATTCATAAATTTATTCTATGATCATTCTCTCATGGAATTTAGGATTTGCAATGTTACCAAATCATTTTAATGGAAATATCTCAATTTTCCTTCATTGAGGTACATGTTATTTATGCTCATAAATTCCCTCTATAAAGTTTATATACATTCTTTTGGAATTTTTTAGTGAATCTAATTATTTAATAACATAATAATTATCAAGTATTTTCTTTTTTCATACAATGATATTATGATCCCATGTTTCCCAACTTGAAATAATTTATTAAAATAATTTCATCAATTTTCTAGATTATTAATTGTTTTGCTTCATTGATGATATTTTATAACCCACATATCTACATAAATAATAAATTTTATTCAATAAAAAATATTGAAGAGATATTAATTTATTGGTACCATTTTTATACACTTTCATGATTATTACTATTAATAATGTTTTTTATGAAATCCTGACATTTCCCTCTCTTCAGTCGGAAATCTATGTTCCATCAAAACCATGTTTTCCAAAATGTCTTCCAGAGAATATTATACAAATATCCTATAAAATTAAAATAAAATTTTACTCTCTTTTACATTTACTGATATATTCAAAGGAATCTTCTTGTCTCTTTTTAACTGAGGAATTTTATAAACTTTTTACTGTATAAGAGGAATGGATTTTTTACCTCACAAAACATGTATTGATTTATCCATCATCAATACTTTGAATATTTCTTTTTTTTTCATGTATTGAAGAATTTTTTTATGAAAATATTTTTAAAATTATTTTTTTACCAAATTGTTTTGAAAATCATTTTAGGCTTATTTTATATATATTCACTGAAAATTGAATACAAGATGTTTCCATGATTATTTTATAAGTTTTCTAGTAATTTGGATTGACAAAATGTTTTCAAGGATCATTTACATGATTAAAATAGATTTTTAGTGAAATTATTTTCAAATCATTCTCATGTTTGTTTTATATTTTTTTAAGAAAAATAATTTTCAATCATTATTAAGACTCTATTATAATTTTTAATGGAAAGATAATTTCAAAATTTTTACATGATTATTTTCAGTGTTTTCAAGGAACTAGGTTTTCAAAATGTTTAAAGATTTCATTCTAGTATTTAAAATTAATTTCATGGAAAATAATTATAAAATGTTTATTTTATTATGAATAATTTTCAAATAAGAATGGATATTTTCCTTGAGATATTATATTAAAATATCCTTCTTAGTTATTTTTTTTCTTAGATTTCTTCTGTTGATATTACTCATTACCGTCATGAAAATAACCCAATTGATTCATTCATACTTCATCTATAAATTTTTATATTTTCATGTAATGATTATTATGACACTCATTTATCATTCAATATTTATATTCTTTTGAATCCCATTTCATTTCATTGGTTATTCTTATGATTAAATGGAAAACATGCCTCGTTTTTTATAGGTTTTGATATGATTACATGTTTATGATACCCATTTCATTTTATGTGTTCTAATATGACTGGTTGGGTTTTGTGGCACATGAAAATATGTTTTCACTATGATATGGGTGGGACATATATATACCGCCAATGCATTGGGTTAAGAGGCATATATCATTATATAAACATTAATTTAATAATAAATGAACATGGTTCGGTAATTAGGGTCCAGAATAGGCAAAAAAACATGGTTTAGTAACATAGGGATGGAATGGGGTGTGATCCCAGTTCTACAATGGACTTTTACACTAAGATGGTCTCTGAATCAATGACTTGACTATAATAAAAATAATTATATATTGTTATCTATTTTTCAAAATTTAATGTTTTATAATTATGTTATCCATTAATGTATTATGTTAATAATTTAAATATGATTCATGTCTTATGAGTTTACAACCTTTATTATGTTCTCTAATATGTAGGGTATAATCTTCAAATCTTATTCTCAATTTTTATACTATTTTTTCATGTTATTATTATGCTTTTCCATCATTTACCATTACAACGATTCCCAGATCAACACTTTGTTATGTCTCTTTCTCCATGTTATGAAAAATTGTTTTTAGTAGCATTAATAATGGTTGAGATCATTATGGGATATTCATAATATCATTCATTGGGATAAAATATTTTTTTCTCTGGTTCCAAATACAATATACAAATACATACTTGAGACAAGTATTTTTGTAATGTAATAAATATTCATCTAAAATTATATAATATCAATGTATGTCAATCTTAGGTAATTATTGATGTTATCAAAAGAGGGGTTTAGTTAAAATTTGTAAAAATATATGATAAATCATTAGTGATAACTCTAGGTGTATTTACAAGGATATATTTAGGTATGCCTTTCAGGATTTTTACACGAAAGAGATAAAATTTTTGGAAATTGACCTAGAATTTTTTCAAAGAATTGAGTGAGTGGTTTCCTAGAAATATATCACTTAATGGATAATACACGTGGAATTGAATGTGTAATAGATGTACCTAGGTGTAAAATCTCTAACAAGATGTTCCATGCCTAACTCATGGAAATATGGAACATTACAATGGGTTTTCTCATACACCTTTTTTGACACTTTTGGGGAATAATATTTGGAAATGAAAAAAAACATCATAAAACATCATGAATGACTAAAATATATGTTGTCTATGAAAAACATTGGTTGAACATAGGAATTTTTATATTAAGGGTGTTTTCATGATTGATACATCCTATAAGGAAACCATTTCATGACGTTGTGGTTTTATTATATGACAAGTAATGCTCTTATTATTCCTCTTGTTTTAGTAGGTTTTGTGAATAATAATGAACTTGATTAATAATTAATGTGATGGATGATTTTCAAATGAAATTTCATGTGGAATGATCACTGGAGTGATGGATGTTTTGATAATACCCAATCTGTTTTCACAAAACACAATTACCAAAGTGTACCGTAACCAACACTTAGACTCACCAATGAAGAGAGATAAGGATTTCAATGAGAGATTGGTTAATGGAGACAAGGGACAAAATATGGTTTAGATTCCTTAGTGCCATGAATGTGGAAGTAATTACATAAATTAATATAATAGATAAACCAAGAGATGTTATTTACTGTTGAAAGGAAGGTCATTAAGAAAGTGAATTCATGGGAAAATTTATTTCACAGTGTTTGTGTTTCAATAGATACCAAATCTATAAAATAGTTTTTCCTCAATTTTCATTCTTTGAGACTCATGTTTTGATATTTAACTAAATAATCTTCTGTGTTATAGATACATACATTTAATATGTTATATCTATAATTTAATTTCATTAATGATTTTTTTGTGCTACATGACATATAATAATCTTACATTTATATTATGATCACAATTACCTTATGGTATATGTTTATTGAAACAATACCATATAATTTTTTGATTTTTAATGATTATCGTTTATTGATGAAATAGTATGATCCATATCCCAATGAAATTCATTAATTTTATTGTCATGTTGTCATTATAGATATATTCATGTATTTGTACAATTTTTTCTAATTATTGTTACTTACTGTATTTAAGAATTTGTTTTTATGAGATCCTGACCTTACCCTCTCTTCTAATGGAAAATTTTTGTTCCACCAAAACAATGTTTTCTGAAAAGGGTTTCAATGAAAATTTTACCATGATCTTAAATAATTAAAGTAATGTTTTTTACACTTTTTCATTTACAAATCTCTTCAATGTAATCTCCTTGTCTCTTTTTGAGTGACAAAATTTATAAAAATTTTACCATGTAAAATGAATAATATTTTTTCTTGAAAGACATATAAATCATTAACAATCATTAATCCTTTAAAGATTTATTTTCATGTTTAATGATTAATTTTAATGAAAATTTAATTAAATGTGATTTTAAAATAAATTGGTGTTAAATAGTTTTCATTCATATTTTATATATTTTCATGAAATTTTTTTTCCAAATGTTTTTGGAGATTCAATAATAAATATTCTAGGGAAATTCATTCAAAATGATTTGAATCCCAATTTATAGGATTGAATACTATTTTCAAATAAATGGTTCTCAAACCATGTTGAAGATCCTTTTATAATTTTTTTATGGAATATTTATTTTTGAAATGTTTATAATATTATTTATACATTTTCAAGGAAAATTGTTTTAAAAAAGTTTTCAAGAATATTTTATATTTTTTTAAATGAAAATTGTTTTGAATATTGTTTAAATACTTTTTTATAAGTTGCAAAAATATTTACAATGGAAATGGTTTTAAAATGGGTTTATGATTTAATAAATTTCTTTTAACGATGAATGAATATTTTCCTCAACAAATATTTCCAAAATTCCCTTCCATGTATTTTTCCTTCTATAATAACATATCTTAATGGTACATATTCCATTATCATAAATAATCCATTGGTTATGTTCATAATAATTCTTGAATGTTTTATTTTTTCCTATAATGTTTTTATAACACCCATTTCACATTCACATGTTATATTATTTTGAAACCAACTTCTTATCATGGGTTATTATTTTAAAGAAATGATTGTAAAACCAAAATAATATTCCACAATTTATGATAAGATTATATGTTAGTGATAACCATTACATTTTATGGGTTATGAAATGTCTATTTATGATTTTGTGGCAAATTTATATATGATTTTACTATGATATGGGTCTAACTTTTATCTCTCTCCCATTAATTGGGTAAGGATTTATATATCTCATGAAATATAAATGAATGGAATGATAAATAAACTCGTTTCATTGTTACAGGGATGGAATGGGAAATGAACATTGATAATTAATACATGGATAAAACACGAAGAGAACTTGGTTTAGTAATATAGGGAAGGAATGAGGTGTGGACCCGATTTAGTAACAAACATTTTCCACTGATATGGTCTCGGTAGTAATGCCTTGACTACTATGGAAATTATTATATATGCTTATGAATATTCCAAAATTCCATGTTTTATTCATATGTTATTATTTCATGGTCTATGTTCTTTATTTTATTATTATTCAAGTCTTTTGAACTAAAAATATTTATTATAATCTCTAATATGTATGGTATGATCCTAAGATGTTATGGTCATGTTCCATACCCTTTTAGTCATGCCATGCTTAGACTTTTCCTTTATTTACCCTTAATGAGAATCTGATCACAACAATTCCTTATTATTCATTTCCATATCTTATAAATAAATGTGTTAGGTTGATGTAATAAAGGTACATATCTTTATGGGTTATATTTATAATCATTCCTTAGGATAAAATATTTTGTTTATATGATTCCAAATAAACTAATCTATTTCAACCCTCATACAAGTATTTTTGTAATGTACTGAATATTCATATAAAATGATGTTATATCAATTTATGTAATACGAGAGTCTATATATATATATATCATACATAATGATATATACATATCGATGATGAAAACCCTTTTTAAGAAACATTGATATAGATAATGTTCATGAATTAATTAGGGTTGAAGAAAATTAAATCCTATAGAAGTTATGGATTCAATGATTTGGGCGATAAAATTTTTAACAATTAATAGGATTAAGAATATAAATATCAATGTATTATATTATGTTATTTATTTATATGTAATTATTATATTCTAATATTTATTAGCTTTTTAATGTTTGTATTTGTATTAATAATTTATTACGTGAAAGAATGATATATTATAGTATTTATTCGATATTTTTATTTATATTTTATTTAATATTCATTACTTTTAATAATTATTTTCTTTATATGGATAGAGACGATTTTGATGATATAGGTCATTTTATCCCAAATGAAATACTTTTTTTAACTACCCATAATCTGCTAATACTTTAGATTGTGCACCTTTATTTGGGGTTCGGTCTTGCTTCATAGATGAATAAAGACCCTCTTTGAGATAGATATGTATCTGTCGATTTTGGCCCTTGTTGAAATATGTATGTTTAATAGTTTATGATATTTATTTTACATTAACTTTTTGAATAATTGTGGTAATAATTGTATTATTATTTGTTTTTCTAATTTCACAATTCTTTACATTTTGATTTTGGGAATATTTTTGTAATTGTATGAAATTATATTTCGGGGACATGGGAATCATGGGACCATGTTCCCATCACTGTGCATCACCAAATTTTCTACAAATGTATTATGTGATATTAAATAATATGTAATTGTTTAAAATTTATTTCATTTCTATCATTTTTTATTTATTGTCTTTTAGAATTTATTTAATTTTTTATTTCATAACGCATTTGAGAACTTGTCTCATGGGAATGAGGGATTTCTATACATTATCATTTTTTTAGTTTCTACATAACCTCATAAGGCAGGAAATTGATAAATATTCTACAACTATTTTTTACCAGTCATGGGTATCCCATGGACATGACTATACCTAAGCTTAGGCATGGGATGCAATTTTATTGTACTAGCTATGATAGAGATTTAGCATGAGGTCATTACTTAGACATCCATGTCAGGGGAGGATAGATGTGTAATGACCATATTGGTGATAAATAAAATTTAAATTATGTTTTTATTAGATGTATTATTATGTAATATGGTTATAGAAAACACATGAACATGTTCTGTTTTATTATATCCAATAATATTTAAATCACTATTTAGATTTCGTGCCATTGATTAAAGAGTCATTGAACAATGATGACATGAGTATTATAAATACCTGGTTCTAATAATTCAATTGACATATAAAAATTATGTGATGGCGTAAACATGTAGGATCATAACCTATAAATACCATTTATCATTGGTTTCAATTGAAATAGATTTTCAGGGACTTTCCCTTGTAAAATATCAAAGTGAGATCAAATAACATAAGCATTATATAAATAATTTACAAGATAAGATCAAGATTATCAAGATAATGACACAAACCATATATTCCAAAACCACCCCATGGCTGTCTCCTTATCACAAACCTTTCTCTTAGGATGTTAACTATTGTATTAAGGTTATATGTAGAATTTACTTATAAATTTGAATATATGAATTATATTTTATAGAATATTGATTATATTTTCATCTTAATATTGTTATTTTGTAAATTATTTTTATATGGACACAAAACAACCCAATTAGTATTTTGGGTAATAATCACAGTCAATTAATGAATTTATATTTTGATATTCATGTATTTTTAAATTAAATAATATTTTATGAAAATATTAATATTAAATAATATTTATCAAACAAAAATACAAATATTAATTTTATGTAGTGAATTTTAGTTTTTATAAGGGTTCAAGTAGTGTTAACTTCAAAAAAACCAATAATTTTAAATAAATATGAGCTATTTTTATATGAGTAAAAATTCACATATTTATAAAATTAGTTATTTAAAATTAATATAGATTTTTTGGAATCAGAACAGTGAAATTATACAATAATTAATTCTTTATACTTTTCTAAGACAATTGAATTTTTTTGTAAAAATTAAATACCATATAAATATAATTTGTTTATGATGACATAACAATAAACCAAAATTGATGTAATAAATACAAGAATTTCATCCAAGTAAAAATATATGTTTCCTTTTAAAATAATATTGTTTTTTATTTTAATAATTTTTATAAAGTATTTTTGAATCCTCCAAAACAATTAATATATTTTAAGGTTATTAATTAATTTACTTATGAGTATGACTCACTTAAATATAAATCATCTGTATTATATTAATATGTTTACAAAATGTAATTATAAAATAACAAAATGCACACATATTTTATAGAAAAAATGGGGAAAACCATGGTATGCTTTTTGGTTTTAGTTATTTTATTTTAGAGTCGAAAATATATGATTTTGAAATAATAATGTTATCCCCAAAAATTTCCTATATAAAATCATCCAAGATTACATTTTTCATTTCTAATAAATTTTTTCATTTACATACTCTTTCCTAATATCTCTATATTTATCACAATGTGCATCCAATCACTGAAGAAGTTAATCTCAAGCATATGGAATCATACACTAATGTAATGGTCATCACATCCTTTTCATTAATCAATTTTTTTATGTTATTCCTTATATTTACATCTCCTAATGTTAAGACATGGACTTATATGTCCATATTATAATCCATTTTATATCCATCATTTGGTAGAAACATTTTTCTATAATCATCCATCTTTATTAATTTTATTGTGATGCAGTTATTCTATCAAAATTTCACCGTGATTATATTTGACCAAAAAATTGATTAGTGAATACCGTACCCTTTTCCAATCAAATGTTTTTAATTTTATAGTCTTACAATTATTTTAAATGGTAGCTGAATTTATATATTAAAAAACACTAGGATTTAAAATAAGTTATGATGATGAATGAATCTATATAGTATGAGCAATGTGGAAAACTAATGAATCATAATGAAATGAAATTGATGGGCGTGTCCAGAATTATGTAGCACAAAAATACAATAATAAATGATTAGTCTCATAAGATATCATATTGGTATCATGAGTGACCCAAATTACTCTATGATAATTATTAAATACTGATTTCTTCGAATTTAGTCTTTACCAGTGTTTCTGATGCAATCTTTTAAGTTGTTTATAAATTTCCCATTTTATGATTAGCATGATATATCATGTCTCATTGTTCATGTGTGTGATTCCGACTATTTTTATTCCCCATTTATTTTCCTATTTTTAATTATGTATTAACTTATGTAATTTTTATTCCTTTAATTGGATTTATTGCTCACCCATCTTCATAGTTATATCTCTAAGTTATGTGGTTCTATTTTAAATGGAATGGCTCTTTAGAAGCATTTTAACGATGTTTTCAATAATGTTGTTGAATCCCATATTCAAGTGGATATTATACATAACTAATTACCATATAAATTATAATTATATATCTTTAACATTGTATTATGTTTGATTTTATTTAATAAATAATTAATTAAAGTGTAACAAATAGAATGGTTTTCATAGTTGTTATATGAGAAAAGGTATAGTTATTTTTGGAAATATGATTATAATAATATATAGAAATTCATAGGGATAAAACTATGTATATGAAAACAACCATATATTTTATTTGGTATAGTGTAGGTGTTTTATCAACAAGACACATCCCTTCAAGGATACTAAAAGTGGATATGGTTTTGGAATAAATGTATATATTGTTAAAAACTATAAAATGGAACATCTGGCCGAACTCAGTGTATCCCGGTACATAACAACATTCGTTACTACGATCCTAGTTTTACCCTCATAGGAGATAAATTTTTTAAAATTCATAATATCAATAAAAATAATTTATTAGGGAAAAATACCATTTAGAATATAAGTTAGGAAATAGATTATAGATAACATTGAATGATTCCTTGAAATTCATATGTAATTGAAATAAATATATGATATTTGAAATTTGATTAATTTCATTAGATTTTAATGTAAGTGTTTAATTGTTTAAAAATATTCATCCGTTTCTTTCCTTTATTCTTGAAAATGACTGAATATATGAAGAATCATATAAACAATCAATGACATAAGCAACATAATGAATGCCCCAATGAGTTTTCGACCCTGATTGTAGAAGGCTTTACTAAATTTGCAAGGGTTCTCTCTCAGCTGACTCGTGTTCTGAACATAAATAGGGATTTGGTGTAGAACCCAAATCATCCAGATAAAATCAAATATGTAATTGAGATCGTTATGCGACAAAGGAATCATTATTTCAATAGATAATCTTATCCATTAATCACAAAACAATATATTAAACCAAATGTGATGATATTTAACTCATTCGGTGTTCAATACACGAGTATGTTCTACTATATTTTTATCATATACAGTATAATATGATCATTAAGGGAAATGTCTTCGAAATTATGTATCCGGAATAAGATTTTGATGTTATTCCGAGGAAGGATCTCTATAAAATTCCTTTCAATAAATATTTCCCCACACTCTCTGATATAAAATAGAAATAAATTTATATTCCATAAAGAAAAATGATGTTGAATCTATTGATGCATATGTGAAAAATGATAAAATAATTTTGTGATATTCCTCAAGATTTTTTATACACCTGAAAAAATGTTTAATACTTAATTGGTTAAAGAAAACCGACTCTACCAAATACCTTAAAGATTCATGAATTTGATATTTATGATAAAATTTTTAGATGTTCCCTCGATGTTGAAATGGAGATTGATGAGACTCATGGGTATCATTGGTATAATAAGAGGAATGTAATGATTAGTCATTATGGTTTGATGAATAAATATAATGGTTCCATAAAATTTTAACACTACAAATTTCCAATGTATAGAAGTAAGAACCCTGAAAAGTATTTGAAGGTGGTGTGGAAGTTCTTTATGTTTTGGAAGGAAGGGAAACTGAGTAGCGATTTACCGGAAGAAAAATACAAAAATGTGATTGAGGAAACAAATGATAATGTTACCCATCAGTGAATTGTTGATTACATCAACATAAAGGATCTATAAAACGTTTTAAATTAGTTCACCAGTAGAAGGGTTTTGAGAGAAAACCAACAACCTGTAAGGATGTAACAGTGAGTGGTTTCCATCACAACTACTGAGGTGGATCCCAAAAATAGTTTGGTGATTTATACAACTATTATTCAATCAGGAAGAGATAATTTACTTTTTTATACAATTTATACAAATTTTTTAATGTCATGAAAGTAGTGTAGAACTATTCGAGCACCGTCTTAATGAATATATGTAGAGTTGTTGGGGAAATGGGAAAGAGTGATATTATTGTGTCCCGATTTTATAAATCATCTTGTAGGACAATTTATCGGATGAAAATCCCATAGAAAAATGTTGTACTCTCTTTTGAATAGTCCTATGGAACTATTGGTGTGGGTAGAATTTCCCAATATATAGAATACATAAATTTCTACGATAAGGAAGTAACATTCATTATCCAAAATCATGCTCTGATTTTTTACAATTTCAAGGAGTACGATGGATTTTCTTTTGCACCAACATCTATGTCATGGATATGATTTCTCTGCGATAATGAATTTATACATCAAATGACATAGTCAATGGATGTAATCATCCATGAAGACATTCCAATTATGAAGGAATACGTTGATCTGTTCCTAGAGAAATTGAATTTGTTCTCCCAATTTAGAAGTTGAACATTAAATCATTCTTATATATGGGGAATTTCTACTATGCATAAATCCATATTGAATTTATATTATCGAAGTTGAAGAGGTTACAAATCGACTCAATGAAATTTTTTATAGGGGTTTCAATCCATTATTATATCCCCATTAACTGCACCGGTCATCTTCCGTAAGATGATAGATGGTTAAATGTGTCATTTCATTTATTATCATGACAAAAAATGATCATGATTAAAGAAAGTATCCCCAACCTAATAATGATGACTTATTATATCATTTATTAGTAAAAAAGTATTTTTCTAAGGTTATTTTATTGTGAGGATATTACTAAGATATGGTTAAGAATGAGGATATCAGTGGGATTTCTTTTTGGACAAGGTTAATTCACTAAGTGATCATATTAATTCGATTCAGACAATATTATTCTCCCAAAATATTCCTGTATTTAATTTATACAATCATTATATATTACCTAGAAAAATATGTGGTAGTATTTATAGATGATATTCTATCATTCGTCAAAACCATGTGGACCATGAGGAGAATCTTTGCACTTTTCTAAAGGCATTGTAAAAGAAGAATCATTTTGAAATGAACATAAAATGTGAGTCGTGGTTTAAGGAAGTAGCATTAATTATAAATATAATCATGTGAAATGACAAATATATTTACCCTTAAAAGAAATATGACATTTAATTATGGGTGAGTCCTACATGTGTGACTGATATCCGTAGATTCGATAGATTAGATAGGTATTATCAGTGATTTTTGAGAAATTTATTGTCATTGTAAAACCATATATCAAATATAACTCTGAATGAATGAATGTTTTTGCGAAATGGAAATATGAAATTTCATAGCTGAAACATCTTTAGGGGATAATATTGTAATGACCAGAATGGATATAAATAAAATTACCCCTCTAATTTGATTAAATAACACATTATGTAATATTGTTAGATAAAAACACGCACTTCTTTGGTTTTATAATATTTTATTGGATTTAAATGTCCGATATGAATCTTTATCATAGATAAATAGTCACTGAATGTTGATCACATGATTTTTATAAAAATACAGTTTTAACAAATCCAAATAAAAAATAATAAGTAAGGATCCTAACATATATGATCAAACCCTATGAAGAAAATTTATCACATCTAATGAGGTAGATAACCTCCTTGGGATTTTCCCATGACTAATATCAAGAAGATTTTCAATCATATAATCATGACTGGAATCTTTTATCGATAACGTTCAAGCTTATTGAGATCATAACCCAGTCCATGTATGCCAAACAACCCCATGGATGGCTCTCTTTGACACAAATTAATCTTTGGGAGTGTACTAGTTTTATTAAAGAAATGTGTTTCAATAACATATAAATATGATTATATAAATTATTATATATATAATAATTAATATATTTTAATACTATTATTGTTATTTTGTTAATGATTTTTATTTCGATATAATAAAACCAAAATAGAATTTTTGTTTAATATTCATATTCAATTAAAGAATTTATAATTGTGAATAAAAATATTTGTGAAAAAAAATTTATTAATTTAGTGATAAATTATTATAAAATAATTTTTATTATATATAAATGATCATATAATATTTATAAATTCATAATTTATTTTTATAAGGGTTCGGAAGCTGTTATTGTAAAAAATGGTATTTTCAATAAATATATGTTGTTACTTTAAAATAGAATATTCAGATAATCATTATTTTATTTAGATAAAACGAATATTATTTTTGCAATCATAATTCTAAAATTATCCAATGGTGAATTTATCATCATTTTTAGATATAGTCGAATTTTGAAGTAAATATTAATTACCGTGTAAATATAATTTATATAATATAACATGATAATGAAGAAAATATAATGTAATATATACTATAAATGTGATATGTGACCAATTCTATGTTATCCATTTAAAATAAATAAATAATTTTATTTTTTATCTTTTATAAATTCATTAGGAATCTTACAAAACTGTTAATATAGTTTAAGGTTTTAAATTTTTTCATTAAGATTAGCACTCACTTCCACATAATAAATGGTATTATATTACTAATTTCATCATTTCGATGAATAAAAAATATAAAGACACTTCTAATAGGTAGAAAGTATGGGATTAAAAAATTTTATGTTTTTTGGTATTGACATATGAAATACATTTATGTATTCCACAATCCATTATCATGTAATAAGATATTATGAAGATTTGATCAATTTTGTATGATCTATATGGAACAGTTAATAATTAGAATGAAATGATAGGAATGGGTGTGCTATGAATTGTATAGAGTCCAATGCATTGGGTAATGTTCATTCCCATGAGACATAATTTTCATATATGGTGTGAACCTAATTCCATTACCCGAGTTTTACCATATTAATATCGTAGCATATTTCATTGTCATATATTTATGATGAAATGTT
Organism: Viscum album; assembly: GCA_963277665.1. Classification (NCBI taxonomy): domain Eukaryota; kingdom Viridiplantae; phylum Streptophyta; class Magnoliopsida; order Santalales; family Viscaceae; genus Viscum; species Viscum album. The sequence goes on along the minus strand of OY728128.1, from coordinate 1,295,131,573 downwards.
ATTCGTTTTTTCCTCATTTCTCATGTTATGATTATCATGTTATATCATGTCTCATTGTGCATGTTTTTGATTCCAACTATTTTTATTCGCCATTGATATTATAATTCTATAACATGAATAACTTTATTCAAATATTTTTCCCTTAATTTCATTTATATCTCATCTATTTCATATGTATATCCTCAGGTTATCTCATTTAGTTTAAAAAGCTGTGGAATTTTTGAAAAATGTTAAGGATATTTTCAATTTTGTTGCTTTATCCCGTGTTCAAGATGTTATTAAATTTACCAAATTTCCAAAAAAAGAACTATTATTATCTTTATTTTAGGTTGTATTATGTGATATTTTACATAATAGGTCATGAATTAATGTGTAATAAATTGAATGTGTGTTATAAGATGTCAGAGATGTGGAAGAATTCCTTATATTTGTCACAAATCGACCACATATGGTGAGTGATATTATTTATTAGTTTATATATATTTTAAATGTATCATCTTTTTAAAATATACAGGCTTCTACTGACACGTCTAATATGATGTTTTAATTTTATAAGATTTTTTTAATAATTCCTATATAAGAGAAGTTGTAGTGAGTGATACTATTATATTGAGGTTTGTAAGTGTTTTCTAATTCCATGAATAAAAAAATTTATTTTTATAATAATTTTCCTTATATTTAAATGAAATATATGAGGAACTGACTTATTATTCAGGAGAGAGTCATGCTGAGATAGAACATGATTCCATTAGTGACATAGCCTTGGATGAGGGGGTCTAGATAAATGAGCATGACCAACAATGTGTGACTGATGAGATGTTGTTGGAGTATATGTGATAAATTGAGGAAGCATATTATTAAATAATTTTATAATTATAAATATAATTATAAATATATTTTATTTTTTAATTTTGTCTTCTTATTTTTAATTTGTGTATGTTGGATTTCTAAAAAAATATCAATTGTGACAAATAACGAACTGTCAAAAATTATGAATTGGGATGGAACATTGAAATTTTTTATTTAAAAATGTTTTGAATCATATTTGTTATGGATAGTTCATCCATCATAATTATTCTTCACTTGCAATAGATCTTCGCAAATAACTAAAATTATGACATTTTTTCCATATTGTATTAGCGAACTACTCTAATCACAAATGTTTTCTTTCAATGACATTTCATCACTAATGAAAAATCCTAATAAATGGAATATTTTTATTGTATATCAACATTTTGAATACATATATCCATGTAATCATAGTATAAGCACACAATCTCTAACATTCTAAAACAACATAAATTGATCACATATTTATATTTTTCGTAATTAGCAGACATAGGTTTAAATTTCCAAATCTATCATTTCCTAATTAATGTTCCCTAATTTTTTACTATAACGAGATCTAATAATAACTAAAAATTACATTTAATCTAGAATCCTATATTTAGTGCTTCTGTTATTACATTTATACTTGATACAAGAGTCAACATCCCAAAGTACTGAATAGTATAGTAGTTCTTCCAATATAGATAAATACATGGATGTCAAATTACATTTAAAAACATAATATACTAACATGAATTTTATTTTAGAACACAATTATTCCATTTGGAATATCCTTATTTATCTTTCATAACACATTTCCTTGTATCAAAATGTATAAAAAATAATATGGGGATATATGATGATTAGTAAGCAATGAGTTCAATAGAATCTAATAGGGCATGGATAATATGGATGGAATATAAAATGATTATATATTTACTTATAAATAAAAATAATATTGATACTTATACATGATACTATAACTAACCAACTATATAATTGATGTCAATAACTAATTTCATAATTCTGATATGGAAAATTTCTGAAATCTGAAACATATTATCATGGAATTATGCCAAGATATATTACCTAAATTGGTAAGGGCTTGTCTAAATAACCAATATAGTTTATTTCACGAGGTATATTGATTCATTTTGGGTCTATTTAATTCTACATTCCATTGAATATATAATAATTACACTGAATTAATCATATGAATATGTAGTTCAACAAAAAAAACTATTGCCTTAAAAATCAAAAACAGTTTGTATTGAGAGAAATGAAATATTGAATATCAATAAATTCTGGAGTAAATTTTTTTTGTTAACATTCCCAACAATATTTTTTATGGTGTTATTAGATTATATTCTTATCATAAAATTTAACAAATTATGTTCACATAAATGTAAATAAAATAAATTTAACAGTATAAATTTTCTTGTGTAAAATAACATTGAAAATTTAAAATCGGGTAATTAAAGACTTAAATATTTCCTGAATATTAAGTAAATTTTAAAATATATAGTTCTCTTTTAAAAATGTAATAGAAACACCAAAAAAATTAGTGTTTTATAATAGTTTTATGTTCGGTTCATGTATCATATGTTTAAAAATCAACATTCATTCCACACTTCTATAAGGCATTTACAAAATCACCTCATTTGGAAAATGAAAAAAAGATTCTATTTAATCCAATTATAAAAAATATGATACTAATTTATTAACTAACATAATTTATAATTGTAAAAATATTATTTAAAACTTTTTAAGGATAAAATTTTCATGGAACAAAAATATTCTGGACTGAGTTGAAAAGCATGAAACATTTTCGGTCAAAACATTATTTTTGTGTCTTGATTACACAATGAGATGAAATTGAAATAAAAACATTTAATTTATTTTAATAAATATAGGTGACAAAATATTACTCTTTAGAAATAGTAATATCAAATAATTCATTTAGATGAGAGTTAAATATATAAATCCCATATATTGACGATATTGAAAAAGTAATCCAAACCTCAGGTCTCACATTCGTTGTATGTGTGAGAACATCCTACATAATAAATTTATAATTTTTATCAATATATTCATAATCCATATTCACATATATAATACACTATATTATTTATTTATTATTGTAGACATCATGAAAATATTCTAGGAATATTTCTGAAAAACTGATATGTGATCCTCACTTAGACAACATATGATAAGTTTCTATAGAAATACATATTTATTATGGCTATAGGTGTAGGTTGGATTACCATTTATCATGATTAAAAATACCTTGATTAGATATGAATTTTTTTCTCAAGTACTATGAAACCATATAGGATGTTTTATAACACTTAAAAAAGAGGTGATAAGAGAGGGATATTAGAATCCTCTTCTAGCCCTTTTTTCATATGGCAATGGTATGCAAGAAACCCTCAATTTAAAAATAACAGTCATCCTATGCATATTTTTTCCATTTCATATATGCCAACCTAAAAGCCTCTATGGCTGTGTTTTACCTTTTATCTCATCATATGTTCAAAACATATAGAAATAATCTTGGGGCATTTTACCACATACCTTCCATTATTTCCATAATCATGGGTTCCTAGTCATATGACCTAACACTATAATCACCATACATCCTGTATTTGGGCCAGACGTGTGTAGAAATATAAATACAATGATTCAATGAATATAATGACATGAAATAACATTTTTTGCTTCAGGTAATTTATCAAAAAATAAAAAAAATATTATTAGGAAGATTCGAATCTGTATAAGAATCCATCAACATTTACCGATATAATGCCAGAATTTTTAGAAGCTCCATTGACTGACCGTGCAGTACACACCCCAGTTGGAATTGCATAAAATATCCATCATAATGGGGTTTTCAACCCAAGGATGTTATTATTGAATATGAAATACATTCATGGTGGCACTACATTAAAAAATCTTCTTAACTGGTTTGTCTGTTAGTTAAAACACTATTTTAAGGATAATCACCCTATATTATCATAGACCCTTTTCCCCCAATACCAATCTCTATATATGGTATTACCCAAATCATATCCTACATTTATTTCCTTTTATACATAAAAATGGTAGCACATATCGAAATAAATTACCATGAATCAGGGACTCATCAAACCTTTTCAATCAATGATAAATGACTTTAAATTAATGAAACCCATAATATTCTTATTGAAAAATATTACACTACACAAAATAATGTCATTACTGCATGACTTTAAACTACAAGACATAATTTCCTTATTATATGACATTATACTACATTGAAAAATGTCATTAATTTATTAAATTAAATAGTACAGCCTAATGTATTAGTCACATGAAATAAAATAAATAATAAAACCTTACATTGTCAGAAAAGAAGACTTCTCCAACTAAAATTGGTCAGCATTGAAAATGTACCCATCCTCACCCATCAAATTAATGTAATATAGGTTTCACATTAATAACTTTTGCTGACATAGATATTATTCTCATGTTCATAGACCATACCATGGAAGAACCACCCGTAGGGGTCTTGAGAAATTAAAATCTCCATAAATGTTCATCACCAATTATATATAGAATGCAACAATTCATGGGAACACATTTACTTGACTATCCTATACATTACCCCATTGCCATTGCACAATTCACCCCCATATCAGGTCATTCATCCTAAAGATACAAATACATGACCGTGAATTACATTACCTATTTGTACTTGCATAAAAAAATCCTCTTAATGGGTTTATCCACCATTGGTATCTTCTTTCTTCAGTGATACATGATGTACTATAAAATGTCCAATTTTAGTTCTGAGAACCATATAATCGTGCCTCAAGATTCCCCTTTGATGTGCTTAAAGAATATTGTGGATTTAATTGTCACTATTACTTTTTTGGGATATCATCTCCAAATACATGGTCAATGATGTTCGTCCTAAAACACTAGAAAATTTAGACTCTCATGCATGACATTAACCTACCCCAAAAAGTATACAAAATACTCATGTGGTTGAAAACCAGAAAAGGGAAGCTTACAAAAAGTATATTCTTTTCCCATTAGACCAACACTGTGTATGATTTAAGCAATATCAAGATATTATAATTTAAAAGGCACAAATCATGTTAGGATTACAACCTAAAAAGGGGGGCCTAAAAACATTAAATTCTCTCCTATATGTATCTTTTATATTCATATTATTAAAAAAAGTAGGGTGATTACACAAAATTCACATTGTTTATAAGGTTTTCCATATGACCCTAGCAACATTCAATCTACACTCTATAGATCGCTTGGTTTAGGTATAAGTTATTTATACTCTATCCCTTAAATTGTAATTTCTCTAACCATATATGAATATTTAATTCTATGGAAATTGATTTAATCATTATGATTATAAGTGTAAATTAGTTATGCATATGTATATGATCGATAACTAGATTATTTTAATTTTTACTGAAAAATAAGAGAAACATCCATATAATGTAGTCTCTCGATAATATATAACAAGAGGGATTCAAAAGAAGTCTTTTTGTAGTGATTATCTTCTCGATCCCCTTTAGTTTCTTGTTGAAGCTATATCAGTCAAAGAACCTCATTTTCTCTAGCATAACAACGTGCTTTCATGGTAGCTGCAAGGATAGCTACCCCATCTATTTTGACTTATCCAAATGAACAGTGGAGTTATATATGATTCATTGAGCAGTATCCCATTCTTGATAGAGAGATGAAACTTCACTGTAAATTTCATTGATTTGAAATTTAATTATCTCAAACTTTTAGTTTTGGTGAATATGTTTTTTAGATAGTACAAAAAGAAAATAATCAACATTTGTGAGTTTTTTGGTAACTGTATGGACTTGTCAATGATTTTTCAATTGATCGTGCTGATGAATAGCCTCATTCAACGTAACCTGGATTAGACAATAATAAACCCACTGAATCCCCGTGTGAAGAACAAGTACTAATTCTATTGGATTCATGATGGAAAAACCTCAAGGTGTGTCTCTGAGATTTTCTTCAATAGGTCAGAGCAGGACTTGAGACATGAAATGCAGAGAGTGTTCTGGAGTATCAGATCTAATTCAGAGTCACTATCACAAGAGGATATGTAATTTAGAATTAATATACTAATATAAGGTCCATGTTTACCTCCTTAATGAATAGTTACAACCTTTCATTTTGATTCTAATTGAGTTGGTGTTATTGGTCGTGTGAATCATATATCCATTTCATCCCAATTCATCATGATTCGACCGTTTTTATTCGATAATATGCTAGCATAAACGAGGGTTTTTTTGAAAATCAACATCCTAAACTATTTGAAAATTAAAAAAATGGAAAGGATATATAAAAATATGATAAAATTGATGAAGAAATCCAAAAAAACCCCCAAGAGATGATCGACCAAACTACCCCTGTGCACCATTGGCGTGGAAACTCCCTATGCGCCATCCACTAACAAAAATTGACACATTAGACCTAGGTCCAAATATTTTCCAACAAATATACCTTTGGGGAATTCATTTGGATAGATGGATATTCTCAAAGGATGATTGATCCTATAATATTCCTACTTCTTCACACAAATCTCCCAAAAACCTCCATGTAGTTATCTAGAAACATGGGTCAATAGAAATGTGAGGATAATAGATCATAAAAACACCAAATTATTAATATAAACAGAACCTACATGAGGAATTCGTGGAACCCCAATTCAATTGATCCTATGATTAGGATCCCTTCCAAAACTAGACACATACAAGACATACCTCTAAGAACACATAAGGAAACCATTAGAGTCTGGAGAAAATATCACCCATGTATAGTATCCATTGTAGTCCATCACCAAAAATGATTCAATTCCCCCAATCCAAATTGTGAAGAGACTACTTTTGTGATGCTTCTTGGTTCAACCTACCTTGCAACCTACATGATCATATAATTTTGCCATTTTTCAAAGTCCCTCGTGGAATGGACTTTCATTATGCGGCTCCTTTCTCTGGGATGGGTCATTTTGAATCCTACTACAAAACCATGGGGAAAAGAACATAATTGTGTCACCCATATTGATTTGTATATATAATATTTGAGTTATCCCACAAATTTCTTATTGGATGCTCAATATATTTTGATTTCATTATATTTTTTTATCTATGATCACATGTACACTTACCCGAGGGAAATTATTGAGGGCTTTACAATAATTGAATAACCGGATATGATTTTTTCATACCATACTATCCTTAAGACCTAGATCTGATAATTACAAACTAACGAGTATGGATCACACATTATTTTCCCTTAAAAATTGATTTAGATCCTACTCATACTAAAAAACCAATTTTAGGGAACCCAGCCTAGTGTAAGCCGATATCATTTCTTATGAGAGGTTGTAGTTTTTCTCCATATCAATGTCCACATCCTCCACCTCCATTACATACCTTGGAATCTTGTCCAATGTAATGTGAATAGATGGATGTGCTATATCCTTGACCTCCTCCGTCATAGATCTGGCCTCTTCTCCCATAGTCATGGCCTCTCCACTGTAGCTCCAACCTCTTCAAGTAGTGAAGGAGGAAATGTCTGTGTTCTTTCAAATCGGATTCTTCGTAGGGATTTTGACATCTAGTATGACTCATGTGGGGTTAGAGGTTATTAATGATCATGAAAATATAAAAATTTACCTAAATGATGGTACTTTGAGAAAACTATCTTCGATTAACATTGTTATATAAGAAACCCACTTTGGGTCTAGGATTAATATGAATCCTCTTTAGGACAATGGTACCATCATAATTCCATTAATTCGAGTATCCTCCACATTATTTAACACAATGTTAATCCCCAAAATTATTATGAGTTAAAAATTCATTCATTGTCCCTTAATTGGGGATATTATTTTCTACATTAATCCTAAACTAATAACCTTAGAGGGCCATTCTCCCTTGGGAGACATACACTTGAGGGCCTCCATAGGCTTGGGTCCTAAATAATGAACTATGTGGGATTTGATTTCCATCAAAATGAGATATGTAAGATGACATATAGAGGATCAAATCCCACGTCCTAAACCAAAATTATTTTTTGGCCATATCCTTAGTAGGGTCTAATTCAACATGTAAACTCGTATATATTCCATGTTCCATGGGATATTTTTTGGATGATGACCCACACTAAACATTAACTATTATTCTTCCACATAGATATCCATGCAACATTATATTAAAATATATGTTTGGTTCTTAATCACAATTCCCAAAAAGTTATGAAATTCCACATAAAGTGGAACCAAACTATATGGGTTCTTATTCATTTCACATGGATATGTAGGAATCTCATCTATGGGATCAATCCTAACCTCAAAAAATTCCTATATCCTTGTGTGATGATAAATTCCATAGAGATGTTCATCTAAAAAGATGAAAATAAACTCAGGAGTTCCCCATTTTGTTTCTAGAAATCCAATAACCTCATAATAATGAAAAAAGAATCTTTATGTATTATATTAGAGGATACCATTGATGTATAACTTATACACATATAGATATATACATCAATGATGAACCTAAAATAAATATAAATGAATATAAATTACACACATTCTAATAATTGATTACTAATATTTGGATAAATGACATCATATATGTGAAATAATGAAGGATTTATGAACATATCTAATATTTGTAAGAGATTCCCAGAGTAGGAATTAATTTCTCCCCACAAGGTGTGATGATAACTACTCCCATACTCTCAACCAATGTGAGTTCTTAAGAATCGTGGATCAAAATCACTACTGATCACCTAAATTTGGAAAGATGGTCCTTTTGAATACAGAACCAATGGGTGCATCTAGACCTACATATTAACCCTTAAGAAACTGTTCTAAAAATGGAACCAAAATGGGGTGACATATCAATGGAAAAAATAGTAAACATGAGGAGAATCCTTAATCCATATGGTAGTGTAGTGTACATGTTAAGCCCCTCCCATTAAATATTTAAATGTGGGTTAGAGAGCTCAATCAATAATGCATTTTTTCAGTCATGTGAGATGTGTATTTTCCATATTTCATTGTTTGTTATTGTCGAAAATTCATGCACTTCCATCCTTGAACACCCTTCAATCGAATGTATTCTTTAATGTTTTCAGCAATGATGTCACCAAATTCTATTCAAGATAGATCATCGTCTATGTGAAGGATATCATCAGTAAATCATCATATTCATCTTCAGGTCACTAGTATACATGTATAAGAGTACAATAAAAGTGATATGATCTCAACCTTAGTGGCCACCCGACTTGCCCTCCAACTAAACTGACAACACTAGTAATCCCACCATCGATGAATCGTTGTCTTGAAGTAGATGACATTGAGAACCATCATCAGTTGTTTCAGGAGAATATACTATTAATAAAATTACTTATCCCACCCATATTCTAAGGTGGTGGATCAAGATACCACCAATAGCATCATCCCGAAAATAGAAGGTTCATACTCATGGGATCATGACACCAGTCTCTATTGCGAAAACTATGTAGAAGTGAACCCCTAACATGATGATGGTGTCACCTTTGAATATGTTCCCCATGTCTCTCTATTCAAGGTAGATGTGATATCCCACCAGGGATGACAACTAATCAATATAGAAAAAATTCATACCATTTATTCCTTCAGATAACCCCACCAACCAAGTTTCGTGGAAAATAGAGAGTGAGAACACACACATATTCCCCATCATTTAGCCAACCACCAGACTCTCCTAGTAGCATTCAGGGAATCCCACCAACCAAATTTGGTGGAAACCAACAAGAAGGAACATACACATTCTTACACTCGCTGAGCCTACCATAAGACTCATCTTGTAGCACTAAAAGAAGTACTCTGACCATGATTGAATGAAAATATCATCTATGTACACATAAATTTCAAAATATCTGAAGACTAACCACAGTTTCATCTGGAATCATAGAGATAAGTCAGTTGGAATGTCCAGACAACAAGTAGATTGAATAACCAACTATCATCCAACAGACATGAGTACTATTAGAATCAAATTGTTGGAATGGTAGGACATGAGACGACATATACACATACTAAATATAAAAAAGTTATTTATATCCTTGTAATAGTCTCTAAAGTCACCAATCATATTTTGGAAATGGTAATAGGGTTGACACAAATATGTTCCCATATCCTATAAAATTTCCAGGATATCATCACAATTATGAAAGTTGTAACGCCCTGACCCTAGCTACCTAGAGTCGGTGCATTACTTCGTAACATTGGCATATTCACAAAAGGTCAAGACTCGAATGACTGATTAGTTTAGTATCCTTGGAAACACTAGATACATTCATAAGTCTTTCATTACATCATAAAGTGAAAAACTACAATAACAAAGTCTCCATAGTCCACACTCATATCCTCTAATGACTATCCCTGCAGGTCATTCATACAATACTTCTTCACATCCTGGAAAATATTAAAACATTGAAAGTGGTGAGCTCAGATGCTCAGTAAGGATAACAATACTGCAGAAGCTTTAGTAAATAAACATTAACATTTAAGGCAATGTATAACTAAAACAAAAGCCTCTTTAAACTTTAACTTCAGCATAATATGGAACAAAATAAATTAAATAATGTCGTTTACTTCCTGATATGGATATTCTACTAGTCAAATAATCACATGCAATATCAAATAACACTTTCATAATGATGTAATACATAATTCCAAACTATCAAAACCATGTAGCCAATCCCTTGTTCCAAGACCACAAATAAGACTTTGTCAAGGCCTCGTGCCATGACACTAGTTTGTCTAATGAGACCTGACGATGCAATTTTTTTAGAAGATACTTATGTTTAAAATTGCTCAAATATACTCCAGTGTTTTTCTGAAAACATTATGCAAGCTTTTTAAAACAATATAACTAATTATGTGACTACTCGACTAATTACAGGCCATGATGGGTCTACGCCCAATCCCTTCCGGTCTACCACACTCGAGAGTCGGGTTTTATGAAAACATTTTTAAGCTTGTGTTAAATACGTATACATTTGCACTATATTTTCATATATTAGAGAGAAATATCTCTTTTTTGAAATCATTTAAAAATCACATAATTATAAAAGAAAAACTTTTTAATAAACGTAAAATTCAAAAGGGTTTATACACCGTATAAAAGAAAGTTGTTTATAAAACATAATATGCCTCAATGAAAAGAGATTGAGACAATGTACTTTACAAATATCATTTTTTAAATAAATTAGATCTATTATGTGTATTCAATATAAGTACACATAAATATAGTACAAATACTAGATAGGACATAATAATATCATTACATAATTTTAAAGTCGGAGATTAACCCAAAGAATTGAAATTGGGGTAAGAAGTTCCCTGACAAAGATAATTTTTTAAATAAAATAGATCTATTATTTGTATTCACTATAATTAAACATAAAAAATTACAAATACAAGATATCACATAATAATATCATGACATAATTTGAATGTAGGAGATTAACCCAAAGAATGGAAATTGGGTTAAGAAGTTCCCTTACCTTGTGTCCGACTTGACTCGATCGTTCTATAATCTCCTGAATAATAAATTATAGTTAATTTCTATTTGCTTAAGAACCTTTTTCATGTTCATTATTCCTATTATATCACTTATTACCATTTAATGAACATTATGTAATTATTTATGTTAATAACAGTCGTTTGGTTGATATTTGGTACTTGAGTCAAAAATATACTTCTTATAATTACAAGTTGTTCATGTGGTGAAATATCCATTATATCCAGAATTATATTCATGATGTAGATATCATATATAACATTTATATCCAGTATATACATGAATTTATAATATTACATAACATTTGGAGGTAAGAAATTAAATGCACCGTTCATGGAGACGGTAAGCCGTACGTACGCATGAACGCTACTTTCATTTCGATTTCATATTTTAATGAAATGAAAAATAATGATATGAAGGTATAATATAATTCCAGTATAATATAATTTATAATACTATTTACTCCATCCTTTATACATCCCACAGATGGTATTAACGATTCAAATCACTTTGAGGGGGAGGTAGTCCGCACTTCCAAAAATAAAATTATATCGTGTTTACCCATAATAGAAACTATACAGGTATGCCATAAATGAAAAATAAAGAAGGTTAAGTAAATCATAAAAATATTATATATCATATATAAATATAGTGACATCATAATGTCCACCTTTTAATGTGTTATATGAGTGTTGACCAATCATCGTTTCGTGAGGCAGAAATTCGCCATCCACAGAAACAGAATGTTCTTTAACCATTCGATATAGGTGTGTGTAAGTGTAGCACAAATCCTTAATATAACAACATCATAGTATATTTAAGATACTTATGTTTTTACAAATTAAAAGAATAAAAATATTTTAGGGGGTTGGAGAATCAAAATAAAACAAAACAACATTAGAGAAGACATTACCTTAAAATCGGGTAACTCTTTTTCATTTGAGCCAAAGGCTTCCTTGGGTAGACTTCTGCCCAAAGTGAGGATTCTAGGAGTAAGGTAGGGACGTTGGGAGAGTATTTGGGCAGAGGTTGGCTGAGACAAATATATTGAAGGTGTGAATAAGGTGGTAGTTGTGGGGGCCTTTTATAAGAGGAGAGAAGGGGCACTCTTGGAAAGTAATGAAATGTTACTTTATTATGAAATGCTTTTTCGTATTCTAATGGTCCAAAACTTATATATTTCAAGGATAATGTTATAAGGGTTCGAAATATACTCATCCAATATGTTTTTGACATGTGTAAGTCTTATATTTTACATTATCTTTTCATTTTATTTAAATCGTTAATTAATGAGGTAATCGCTGCATCATCATGGTGTCATAAATAATTTAATTTATTTAATGTCTAAAAATTATAAAAAAATATCATGATGTATGAAATCTTTAAAGATTTTTAATGAATATTTATAGTTAAAAATATGACTTGTATAACCCCATTTAATTTTTTTTAGTAAAACAACTCTTGTTTGTGACACTTTTATTTTAACATTAATTAAAAAGTTATTTATGTCATTTTCCTACCAAAGTGGCTCCATGGGGTCCCCAAGTTGACACATGGATTGTATTGGTCGGCCATGACACATTCAATAGGGGTAGGACAAGTTTAAAGGTATTTTCATATTTTTATAATATCATTTTTACCTTAAATTTCACTAATTACCTTTAATCGCGATTAATTAAACTTAAAAGTTACTATTCAACAAAAAATTATTTTAATCCCATTGAACCACATTTTACTTCCTAATTACAACCATTTATGTCGGATTTTTGGAAACCAAATCACAGAAGTGGTAATGTTTCATTTAAACGAAAAATCAGATTTTTAACTACCACTTAGTGGTTTCACTATTCATCAAGAATTGATGTTTTTCAGAACAATGCTAAAATATCACCCTAAGCTATAATTGATATTCTGAATTCAAAAATGATGTATATTTTACAAAATTCCAAACATATAAGTTGTATTAATTAATTTTATAATTAATTACCGCTTTTACAACAAATAGCGTGTTTTTAAGAAACAATATATATCAAAATATTGACAATTGTTTTTGTCCCATTTGAAAGTGAAATTAATTCTAATGACCGCCATTGAATAAAATGGTAAAAATATATTATAATTATACTCTAAAACCACTATATATTAAAATTTATCACTATAAATTATTTTTATTAAAATAGTTGTTTTAAGTATTTTTCACTATTCATAAAAAATTGAATGTTATCAGAAAATTAAAAAAATTTCACCTTAGGATAATTTTGATATTACAAATAAAAAAATGAAGCCGATTTTGAAATATAAAATTTCTATAATTTTAAAAAGTGGGTATTACTTTTCATAATTGCTACATTGATTAGTTGTGGTGTGTTTTTAGAACTCGAAGTTGCGTACAACACACGCTGTTGTATTATTCAATGAGAAGTGTATTGTGAATGCTTGGGGCGTTACATTCACCCCTCCTTCAATAAATTGCATCCTCGCAAATTTTAAAATGTTCATCAAAAATTAATGTTTGAAAATAGAAAATACCTTTGTGAAAACCCACATCGAAAATAGGGTTAATAAAAATATAACATTAAAATAAAGAAAGAGAAGTACAAAGGTCACCCGAGATAGCCCATACTAGTATTATATTAAAATATTGATATAGAGGAGAAACAAACAATAAAGTTCTGATGGAGAGTTGTAGAAAAAAGGATTAGGAGAATGTTAACTATAAGAAAATCACAAACTTGTGATTGGTTAAAAGATCATTGATTCCCCAGAGGGAAAAGTTAACGAAAAAATTTTTTGTTTTAAGTTACCTTTTATAAAGTTGAGGAATTTATTTAAGAGATTTAATAAGAATGTAAGGAAATATACTTACTTGTCGTGTAGACTTTCATTCTTTAATAAATTTTTACCATAAACCCATCTTTCACTCCAAATGGTAACATAACTCAAAAATATTCTATTTATCCTAATTGTATAAGGTTATAAATATTACCACATACCATTTATATTAGGAAAACTATTTTGTAATAACTAGGGACTTCCTGTAGGCTAGTGGTAGGTAATAAAGTCCTGTCGCACTATGGTTGTGGGTTCGATTCCTGCAGCTTTGTCCGACGCAACGGGTTATGCCCCACCCTGCAGGTTGTCCTTCTCCTAAAACTATAGTATTATAATATTCCAAAAATAATCTTTAGAAATGTTTTAACCTTAAAAAATACTATCCAAATATCAACTTAATCCATTCCAACCTTTATAGTTATCCAAAATACCTCTGTCCAGACTTTCTCTAAAAGGTCTCTAAATTCCAAAATCAGTTGTAACATCAGATTCCCCAAACAAATTAAAGTTTATCTTATTGTCACATACTAAAAATATGATTACTTCATCATATTAAATCCTTAATGAAAACAAAAAGTACTGCAGTACAATCACATTATCCTTATAACCAGAATATAATCCTTGAGTCCAAAAGCACCAATACATTAATTATTCGACATCAGCTTTAGTAATTGCATAAGATTGGCCTTGATCCCTTGACCATTTCTAATGTAAGTTTCCCTGACACATAGGACATTCATTTTCATAATGCCCCATTTCCCTACAATTATAGCATTCATCATTGATAGCCTCTTTCTTTCTCTTACAATCACGAGCCTGGTGACCTTTTTATCCACATTTGTAACAAACTCTCATTCCCTTTAGGCAAGTACCTGGGTGATTCTTCCCATAATTATCACATAATGGCAAATCCTTCTTTCCCTTTTTCCCTTTATCTATCTCTTGTTCCATCGTTTTCTTCTTTTCTTGCTTTACTTTGTCGTAATAAGACTTATAGAATTACTTTTCTGTCTTGATAGAACACGAGACTATTTCTTCATACGTTGAGAAAGGTTGTGATACTAATGCACGACGGAGAAACTGTTTTAAACAATCAAAGAAACGAATGATCTTACTTCTTGGGTTACGTATATAATCTGCAGCATGCCTCGTTAACCTAGTAAAGTTGGCCTCATAGTTTGCGACATTCTCATCCTCCTTTTGTCTCAGACTCAAAAATTGTCTTTCCATATCTTCTCGATGGTCATGTGGAATGTATTTTTCTAAGAAAAGATATTTGAACTCTCTCCATTCCATATTTGATACTTCTTAATCTTTCTTTGAGTTTTGAATCAGCGACCACTGTTGATCGGCATCTCCAGTGAGGCGGTAGACTGCCATGGAAAACTTCTCCCTTTCGCTACTCCCCAAGGCATGGAATATTTTTTCTAAGGAGTTTATCAATTTCTTAACTACTAATGGATTTGTACCCCCATAAAAAGTTGGAGTTTATTTCCTCATGAAGTGGTCTAACATTGATCCTCCACATTGCAGATCAGGGTGCTCCATACGAGTAAGGTAATTATTTATAACCTGAGTGAGTTTTCCCAGTATGGTAATAAGTTGATCAGTACCAGTTGTATCTCCAGATCCACAATAATTATCTTGAGCAGGAGGGCAATCCCTACACGGAGTGCGTGCATTGATATGGTTTCCATTCCTCCCACTAGGCGCCATTTCTAAACAATGGCATAAACTAGTTTAGTTTATGAATTAAAATATATAATTCCATACTTGTAAAACACTTAACATAAATTAAACTATTTATGGTTATAATCCATAATCATAAAAATGTTTTCTCTGAGGAAGTATATACTCATAACCCTTAATAGTGGTTTGTAATGAAAATGTGAATTATCCTAAGCATGTCCCTCGGGAGTGTCATAACCAAGAGTGAAACAAGGCCCATTGTCGTGCACCAGTTCCCGTTCGAGTCTAGCTCAAAGTGGTGTTTTCAGGTTTTACCCCTAGGTACATCTGTTCCAGAGTCGCCTCTACCTACTCGTATCCAGATTGGGATGTATTTCTCGGAAAACTCACACAATCTCTACAAAAAAAAAATTTTAGGAAGTTATTCTATACTAATCCTCAAAGTCTATCTTTGGGCTATGTGCTATAATCAGAGTTTATCTAAATCTAGTGTTCAAGGTTAGTTCTAAACTGCCTCTGATACCAACTGTAACGCCCCAACCCCAGCTACCTATAGTCGGTGCATTACTTCGTAACATTGGCATGATCACAAAAGATCATGTCTCGAACGACCGATTAGTTTAGTAGCCTTGGAAACAGTAGATACATTCACAAGTCGTTCATTACATCATAATGTGAAAAACTACAATAACAATGTCTCCATAGTCCACACTCATATCCTCTTATGACTATCCCAGTAGGTCATTCATACAATACTTCTTCACATAATGGAAAATATTAAAACATTGAAAGGGGTGAGCTTATATGCTCAGTAAGGATAACAATATTGCGGAAGATTTCGTAAATAAACATTAGCATTTAAGGCAATATATAAATAAAACAAAATCCTTTTTAAACTTTAACATCAGCATAATATGGGAAAAATAAATTAAATAATGCCATTTACTTACTCACATGTATATTCTACTAGTAGAATAATTACATGCAATATCAATAACCATTTTCATAAGGATGGAATGCATAATGCCAGACTATCATAACCACATAGCCAAGGACTCGTGCCAAGACCACAAATAAGATTTTGTCAAGGCCTCGTGCCAAGACAGTAGTTTGTCTCATTAGACCTGATGATGCAATTTTTTTAGAAGATACTTAAATTTAAAATTTCTCAAATATACTCCAGTGTTTTTATGAAAACCTTATGAAAGCTTCTGAAAACAAAATAACTAATTTTGAGACTGCTCGACTAATTACAGGCCATGATGGGTCCACACCCAATCCCTTCCTGTCTACCACACTCGAGAGTCGGGTTTTCTGAAAATATTTTTATGCTTGCATTAAATACATATACATTTTCACTGGATTTTCATATATTAGAGAGAAATATCTCTTTTTTGAAATCATTTAAAATCACATAATTATAAACGAAAAGGTTTTGAATAAACGTAAAATTCAAAGGGGTTTATACACCGTATAAAAGAAAGTTGTGTATAAAACATAATATGCCTCAATGAAAGGAGATTGAGAGAAAGTCCTTTACCAAGATCATTTTTTAAATAAAATAGATCTATTATGTGTATTCACTATAAGTACACATAAATATAGTACAAATACAAGATAAGACATAATAATATCATGACATAATTTTAAAGTAGGAGATTAACCCAAAGAATGGAAATTGGGTTAAGATGTTTCCTTAAAAATATCATTTTTAAATAAAATAGATCTATTATGTGTATTCACTATAATTAGACATAAATAAATTACTAATTCAAGATATTAAATAATAATATCATGTCATAATTTGAATGTAGGAGATTAACCCAAAGAATGGAAATTGGGTTAAGAAGTTCCCTTACCTCAAGTCTGACTTGACTCGATCGTTCTTTAATCTCCTGAATAATAAACTTGAGTTAATTTCTATTTTATTAAGAACCTTTATCATGTTCATTATTCCTTTTATATCACTTATTACCATGTAATGAACATTATGTAATTATTTATGTTAATAATAGTCGTTTTGCGATCATTGGTACTTGAGTCAAAAATATACTTCTTATAATTACAAGTTGTTAATGTGGTAAAATATCCATTATATCCCGAATTATATTCATGATTTAGATATCATTTATAACATATATATCCAATATATACATTCATTTATAATATTACATAACATTTAGAGGTAAGAAATGAAATGCACCGTTCATGGAGACGGTAAGTCATACGTACGCATGAACGCTACTTTCATTTCTATTTCATATTTTAATGGAATGAAACATAATTATATAAAGGTATAATATAATTCCAGTATAATATAATGTATAATACCATTTACTACATCCTTTATACATCCCACATATGGTATTAACGATTCAAATCACTTTCAGGGGGCGGTAGTCCGCACTTCCTAAAATGAAAATATCGTGTTTACGTATAATGGAAACCATACAGGTATGCCATAAATGAAAAATACAGAAGCTTAAGTAAAACATAAACATATTATATATCATAGATAAATTTAGGTACATCTTAATGGCCACCTTTGAAGGTGTTATATGAGTGTTGAACAATCATCGTTTCATGAGGCAGAAATTCTCCATCCACAGAAACAGTATGTTCTTTAACCATTAGATGTAGGTGTGTGTAAGTGTAGCTTGAATCCGTATTATAACATTATCCTAGTATATTGAAGATACTGGTGTTGTTACAGAATAAAATAATAAAAAGAGTTTAGGGGGTTGGAGAAGCAAAATAAAACAAAACAACATTAGGGAAGACATTACCTTAAAATCGGGTAACTCTTTTTGATTTGAGCCAAAGGAATCCTTGGGAAGTCTTTTGCCCAAATTGATTCTTCTATAAGTAAGGAAGGGAAGTTGGGAGAGTATTTGGGACGAGGTTGGCCGAGACAAATGGCTTGATGTGTGAATAAGGTGGTAGTGGTGGGGGCCTTTTATAAGAGGGGAGGAGGGGAACTCTTGGAAAGTAATGAAATGTTACTTTATTATGAAATGATTTTTCGGATTTTAAAGGTCCCAAAATTATATATTTCGATGATAATGTGATAAGGGTTAGAAATATTCTAATACAATAGGTTTTTGAGAAGTTTATGTCTTAGATTTTACATTATCTTTTCATTTTATTTAAACCTTTAATTAATGAGGTAATCGCAGCAGCATCATGGTGTCATAAATAATTTAATTTATTTAATGTCTAAAAATTATAAAAAAAATATCATGATGTAGGATATCTTTTTGTCTTTATAATTAAAATTTATAGTCAATAATATGACTTGTATAACCCCATTTAAAATTTGTTTTAGTAAAACAACTCTTTTTTGTGACATTTTTATTTTAACATTAAATAAAAAGTTATTTATGTCATTTTCCTACCAAAGTGGCTCCATGGGGTCCCCAAGTTGACCCATGTATTGTATTGGTCGTCCATGACACATCCAATAGGGTTAGGACAATTGTAAAGGTATTTTCATATATTTATAATATCATTTTTACCTTAAATTTTACTAATTACATTTAATAGTGATTAATTAAACTTAAATGTTACTATTCACCAAAAAATTATTTTAATCCCATTGAACCACATTTTACTTCCTAATGACAACCATGTATGTCGGATTTTTGAAAATCATATCACAGAAGTGGTAATATTTCATTTAAACAAAAAATCAGCTTTTTAACTACCACTTAGTGGTTTCACTATTCATCAAGAATTGAAGTTTTTCAGAACAATGCCAAAATTTCACCCTAAGCTATAATTGATATTCCGAATTCAAAAATGAGGTTTATTTTAAAAAATTCAAAACATATAAGTTTTATTAATTAATTTTATAATTAATTCCCGATGTCACAACAAATATCGTGTTTTTAAGAAACAATATATATCAAAAGATTGACAATTGTTTTTGTCCAATTAAAAGTGAAATTAATTCTAATTACCAACATTGAATAAAATTGTAAAAATATATTATATTTATACTTTTGAACCACTATATAGTAAAATTGATCACTATAAATTATTTTTATTAAAAAAGTTGTTTTAAGAATTTTTCACTATTCATAAAAAATTGAAAGTTCTCAGAAAATTACAAAAAATTCAACTTTGGATAATTTTGATATTAGAAATACAAAAATGAAGTCCATTTTGAAATATAAAATTTCTATAATTTTAAAAAGTGGGTATTACTATTCATAATGGCTATATTGATTAGTTTTGGTGTGTGTTTAGAACTCGAAGTTGCGTACAACACACGCTGCTGTATTATTCAAAGAGAAGTGTATTGTGAAAGATTGGGGCATTACAAAAGTTCTTCCCAAGGGCTGGAATCATAAATCTCTCCCCATAAGTGATGTGGATCATATGTATAAAATCCTAGATAATACACATATCTATAAACTCATATACGATGTTCATGTGGAAAAGTCACCAATATTATAAAAATAAGAGGATTATGAACATAAACCATCTCCAATAAGAGATAATCATCGCATTCCATTGTCCACTCCAAGGAATGCATAAGTATCTGACCATGATAAACACTTATCTCATCAAGTGTCATCAATCACTCAAGAGAAGGCATCTCAGGAGAATTATCATCCAGTATGATTGGAAAATCAGAGCCGAACTATTACCAGGAATCAATTAATGCTAGTGTTTCTAATATCCCATACATGTATATAATGCATCTAGAGGACATGCCCAAATCTTAATAAATAACATACACAATAGTTGTAATTCAATAGTTAGTCCTAAAAAACACAACCATAAAGTCATACATCATGGAAATAGTTAGTTTGATATCAGGAGCCTATCGTAGGATTAGATCCACGAGAACCCACCACGTGGGTAGAAGACTTAAGAGAAAGTTTGTATTCCCCTTTTGATAATACACCATGATGGTCCTCCCCATGATAGTGATCAATAAGATATTTTCCACTATATTAATGATCCATATTATCAAAATAATTCTCTAACTCTTAATGTAATGAAGAGAAACACCTCTGATTGTGTGGTGCTTGTAAATTCATGGTCAGACATTTCAAATGCCTTTTTACTGGTTGGTGATGTCATTTCATATCCAAAACACACCCCAAGGTTTTTAACCTTCTTTGAATCACCATTGGGTCATTTTCTTTCCATCATTATTGAGTGAATTCCATCTGATACCATTGCTGTTTATAAAATAATCAGGAAGTGTGACACCCTTATATGTTGGGAATTTTAATTTTTGGATTAATGTTTATTTTTAATATTTTTCATTACACATGTCATTGGAAATAAATATATATATAATTATATCACTTAAAAAACTACGTAAAAAATCATTCCAAATCTATTACCAACATGTCTTGTGCTACACACAAATCAATCATGGCATCAACTATAAGAAACATTGACCCGGCGTATGATGCACATGGCACTAAGATTCCTACATATAATTATATATATAGATATATAATTAATTATATGATATAATTATAACTTAACTATTAAATATAATTATAGTAATAGTATCAACTACTTTCCAAATATTGGTTATAGTTTTTTATATAAATAAAACATATTGATAGTAAAAGATAAGATTTTTGGAAAAGACCGCTAATTATAAAAATAATATTCTCTTGAATGAACAAATTATAATAATAAAAGAAATTCTAGACAAATTTAATAAATTATTATTCTAAAATAATATAATTTTTTTTTATTTTTTATCATTGAAATTATCCGGGTCTGAATTTTCAAGATTTAGCTTAGAAACATCATTTTTTGGAATAGTGAAAAATACTTCATTTTAGTTAGAATCTTCCTATCTTCTAATTATTTATTATTTATAAATAATATTTTAAATATGTTTTAATGTCACATTATACAAGTATTAAATCTATTAATACAATTTATGTAGTTAGAATCCTTTTCCTTTTGAAGCTGAATATACAATTGTAACAATATTTTGAACTATTTCCAACCACTAAACCCTATTATTTATCTTGTTTACGGGATTAGTAGTCATATTAATCTTGCCACATATTTGATTTAAATATAAAAATCCAACATAAACCATTGAATTCAGTATAAATTTTTTTTCTGTGATGAAAATGTTATTTTTTGACCAAAATGTTTAGTAAAACTGATCAAATTTGATCCAAGTAGTTAAGGAAAAATTAAGTTTAATTATAGACTCTACCAAATTATTAAGGGCCCAAATGACCTTGAATATTTCTCAAAAACCTTTTATGTCAATATTTATTCAATAAAACATCTATTATTGTTTATTTTGGTTTGTTATGAATTGTTTTAGGTATGAACATGTTCACACATAATGGGATTCAATAATTTACATATGAATCATTTTTGTTCCCTATAAAAGGCCACCAGCTCTACCAATTACACACTCCTATCAAACCTTTTATGTTCAACTACTATTTGAAAAAGTATAATCCCTAAAATAATACCATATACGTTTTATCCTTTATTTGAGAATAATTCTTCTCAAGGAAGAATTTTTGGTATAAACCAAAAAGAATTTACCCAATTTAGATGTATTGTCTTCTCTCAATCTCATTCAATTTATTTTCATTATCCACCACATAAAATATAATTATTCCATTATTTTGTGAAAAAAATAGTATCCTCCATATACTATGATATATTTATGTTATGTATAGGACCTATATAGAAACATAACTTTGTCTAATTGATGTTGAACATACTGTTTCTATAAAGGGTGAAATACTACCTCATGACACGATGATGTATCATTTCTCCATTACTGCCAATCATGATGGACACTATTTTAGAAAATCTATTCATATATTCCATTTATTTTATTTAATATTTATTTAATATTCTATAAAAATTTTATAATAATTATCTGTTTACATTCCATCTGGTCTAAATACGATCATTTCGTTTGAGGAAGTGTGGGTGACCACCCCCTCAAAGCGATGTGTTTCGTTCACACACCACTTCGAATTTATTATGGATAGGTTTAATGTAATTATATGGAATTATATGATATATTAATGATACTTGAATAATTATACAAACACAAAAACAAAATTATATATATATATATATATATCATTTACATTCTTTCCTTCAATACGATAATAAAGATGTAAACAACATTCATGCCTATGTACAATTAATTGTCTCCATGAACTATTTATTCCACTAAATAATCCTATATTACAAGGATTATTATAATACATATATATTTTATATACTTATTATTTATATCATGCTTTAGATTTTTTAACCACGATATTTGTATAATGACCAAAGTTGTAACACATTAAAACATATGTTAGGAACATAGTAAATTTTACCCGAAGTGAAACATTATCATATGATCGTTAACACGAAGGTAACCCAAGGTAATAATAATACCACATATGTATAATTTAAATTATTATTATTATATAATAGATTTTTAATATACATATATTTTTTATACCAGAATCATAACATGTAGGTAGAGATTCATGACATAAGGTAAGGGGATATTCATCTCACTGCTAATTTCTTTGATATAAATGATGTGTTCACAATACAATACATTTTTGTTGATTATGTAATTACCTATAGTTAATTATATGGATATTATAATTTAATTTATTTAAATTCACATTTCAATTTTTGAACATTATTTCATGGGTTTTAACATTAAAAAGTTACCAAAATGATAAAATATTTTTGACTCAATTTGACTTATTTTAGACTCAAGATTTATAATGAACATGAACTCTTCCTAGAGGAGTATATACATACATTTTACATGTTATATAATTAATATCTTTATTTAAATAAAATATTACGATAAATTGACATTCCCTTTCCTTCATGGAGAGTATCATCCCAAGTTACCAAGTTATAGGAGTTTATTCAGACAATCTCATTACATTATGTGATTGTTTATGTTTATGCTTCCTATGATGAAGTATAATGTTCCATATCTCATAAATATTATTGATATTCTTTGATGTATGTTATTTCATTATATACTCATGTACTGGTGCATTTTTCTACTAATTGGTACATAATATTGTTTAGAAAATATTTTCAGCAAAGCATGACATTAACCTATTTTCAGTAAAAAATCTATGTTTCTAAAATGATTTTCTAAGAATATTATAGAAATCACCTATAATTATAGAATAAATTTTTACCCTCTTTGTCTTTTACCAATCACTTTAATGAAAACATCTCTTCATTTTCCATGCAGATCACTTTTCAATCTTTTTTACCATATAAAAGGAATGTTTTTTAACCGTAAAACAAATGTAAAAAATTTCTTGCTATCATTTCATAAAAGATTTGTTATTAATGATTAAAAGGATAATATTTAAGGAAATTATTTTGAGATTAATTTTCAAGGGAAGTTGTATTAAAAATGGCTTCAAAATTATTTTATATGTTTATGTGAGAAAATATTTTCAAAATGTTTTCATGGTATATTTATATGATTTCAAATTATTTTCAATGAAATGGTTCCCATAACGTTTTTATGATTTATTTATTTGTTTTAAATTTATTTATATGAAATTTTCTTCAATGAATTTTAATGATTCGTTTATATTTTTTTATGAAAAATTCTTTTTGAAATGTGTTCAATATTATTTTATTTTTTTTCTTGTATTATGGTTTTCAAAATGTTTCATTGTTCTATGTAAAAGTAATTAATATGTTTTCAATGAAAAATTTTTTTTAAATGTTTTCATGATTATTTAATAAAATTCCAATAAAAAATGTTTTGAAAATTATTTCATTATATTGAATGAAATTTTATAGAAAATGATTCTATGATGGTTTCATACATTTAAAATACTTATTCAAACAGTATTGTATATTCTATTCTAGAGGTCATTTTAAAAGTTACTTAAAAAAATTTCCATCCAAGATAAAAAATTTTGTGTTAATCATACCTTTATTATAAATAAATAATTTCTTCATTCATATGCATTCCCTTAATGGATTATTTATTAATGAATAATTTTATGAACCTCATTTCACATTCATGGTTTATATGCATTTGACACTCGCTTCTTTTCATGGGTTATGATTTTGATAAAATGATTATCTATCCTTCATATTTCTATAGGATATAAGATGTTTACAAGTTTATGATAGCCATTTCATTTCATGGGTCGTTATATGTTTATGTATAATCATTGATAAAATTTACAGGTGATTTAAGTATGTGATATGTGAGACCTATATCTCCATCCAATTAATTGGTTAATGATTTATATCTCATGAGATAGACATAGATATAACAAGGGTTTACTAATTTTAGTATCATAGGGTCAGAATGAGGGTTGATTCAGTTCATTAATAAAGGGATGGAATCTGGGTTTCCTTAGTACATTAATATAGGGTGGGAACAAGGGTTTACTTGATTAAGTAAGATAGGGCAGGAACAATGGATCACTCTGTTCAATAATACAGGGCTAGAATTAGGGTTTACACAGTTCAATAATATAAGGTTGGAATGATGGTTTACAAGATTCACTAATACATGGTTTTAATGAGGGTTTACACAGTTCAGTATCATAGGTATGTAACAAGGGTTTACTTAGTTCAATAATATTGGGATTGAATGAAGTTTTACTGGGTTCAGTAATACGGGGATCGAACACAAGTTTACATGGTTCTGTAATACATGGATGGAATGAGGGTATAGACAGTTCCGTAATACATGGATGGAATGAGGGATTACATAGTTTATTAATGTAGGGTGGAATAAGGGGAAAATAAGTTTTGTATTTTATGGATGGAATGATGGTTTAATCAGGCCAATACTACCGGGATTGAATGATGGTTCACTCAGTTCAGTAATATTGGGACTGAATGGGGGTTCACCTAGTTCATTAAAGGACTCTGTCCACTAAGATGGTCATGGAAGTGATTCCATGTAAACTATGGAAATCATATTATCTGTATATATGTTTTCCTCAATTCTGTGTTTTATCATTACATTATGATTTCATTGTTTAAGCTCTCTATTTCATAGGATTCATATCTTATGAAATACAAATTTTTGTTCCATGATTTTGGTTATGATCATTGATATACATGGTGTGATCTCTATTTACAGGATCAGATTCTCATACACTTATACACATTTTTATGTGTATGTCTCTCCCTTGTTAAACGTTACTAAGCATTTGATATCGCCAAATTTATGGTTTCTTTCCACTAGGTTATGATTATATGTACTATGTTTGATATGTTTAATCTGGGTTCTAATCAGGAAGAACCTAATGGGAGATGATGTATGTCACATATTTACATGTGCTTATGTTCCCTTTTTCCTAAATGCTATATACAAAATTTAGGCTTTGGACGTCTGTTTTTATAATTTTTAATTCTTCGAAAAATGATAAGTAATGTTTATGTTTTGAAAATAAAGCGTTACTATAGTTGGTATTAGAGAAATGTTATAGTCAACCATTGCAGAATAAGATGAAAAATCTTATTTAGATCCATAAGGTTATTTGAAAGGATATTCTAATGGTTTTCACTAAAGATATGAATAACTATGAGTTAAAATTTATGAAAATGTATGGGAAATTTTATAAAGTATATAGAAAGTGGTTTAAAAAAAATACATACCAATAGGGATACTACAAGTCGATGTGGGCCTGGTAGAGATATACATAATGGTAACAACATTGAAAAGATATTCTAGGCTTGACTCGGGGTCATCTCGTACACTACAATGAGCCTTAAGGCACACCTAGTTTGAAACTCTTAGGGATCATGATATGTGAATACAAAAACACTTTATGATCCATTGTGACAGAATTAGATATATGTTAGATATGAATAACCTTGGATAAAATTGAGGTTTCATAGATTATTGAACAATTCATGATTTAGAAATCCTCTATGTAATTATTTTCAATACTATGTGGTTTTATGCTGTGAAATGTAATGCTCAAATTATGCTTCTAGTATTACACAATTGACGGTAGCAGAAGGAACTGGATTAATGTTGAATGTGATGGAAGATTTTATGATGTTTAGTTAAGTTGGATGATCTATGTAATTAAAGATGTTGTGATCATTCTTAATAAGTTTTAATGGAACATGATTTAAAATGCTTACCTTAACAAACTCTCAGACTCACCAAAAAAGAGAAGGAATTAGTTCACTAAGATTTCATGTAATAAATACTGTCAAGTATTGACAATTAGGTTTCTTTTATGTAAATAATGTGAAAAGAATCACCTATGTGAATGTCATAGAGGAATGAAAAGGTGTTTTGAATAAGGAAAATAAGGACACAAAAAAGTGACTGCAATGAGAAATGAAATGTTTTGTTAGAAAAATGGATGGGAATTTTGGATTCCCTTTGTTATTATTGGAGGATAACTATTTGAAGTGTAGAGAAACTAGTCATTATGAAACTCAATGTCCCAAGATGAATTTTTCTGAAAGGAACCAGCAAGTTGGTACATGTAACATTTACAATTATGATGATAATGAAACTATAAATGCAATGTGAAACTAAAAGGGTACTATGTAATAGGTTGAAGTAGAATTGTTAATGGATGAAGGATAAAGTAATTATGTTTTTGTGTATTTGGATTATAAAATTAAGAATGGGGAATTGTGTATGGATTGTTCAGTTTATGTTTTTTCTATTGATTGACAAGAATATATTGAATTTTCATGATGGACATGAATTTTTATCTCATGAATATTAAAATTTTTACAATGGGAAAGTAACCCTAAAAGTGTTCTATATGAAAATATATTGTTGTATAGACAAAGATACGTGGGGTATGAATAAGTAAATCGAACAATACTTATTACCTTGAAACTATGTAAGGACATGGTTATCTGTTATTTATCATATCCATAATGATGTTTACAACATTTCTAGATTGAATGAGTGAATCCAACATATATTTTAATGATGAATCATGCTTGTTTTACGTAAGAATATGTGGAAATTTAGGTTGTTACATTGTTTAAAGAGAATATATAAATATTTTAATAAATTTTTTGGATGGTTACAGCCAAGAGATACATTTTGAATTACATGTGAATTCACGTTATGTTGATCTTGTGACTCTATTACTTTTGATTTTAGTATCACCATTGAGAAGGGTTATAATGTTAACCATTCCTAAAAAGTTTAAGTTAGGTTTTATTGGATGTATTTTTGCACTAGGTTTGTGTTGTATACCATGGTAAAAATGTTAAACGGTGGTTAACTTTGTATCAAGGATGTCCCTATTTGATATTTTTTTAAAGGACGTCATGTATATTGATTGACAATCAATCATGTCTGGAAATTCTAAAGTTCTTGAACCCCTAACAAAATGATTGTAATGGTTTCATGCCTAACACTGGCTTGCACGATGTCCAGGTAATGTATATTTATTTTTAATAGATAATAATTTATGAAGGACTTTTAATGTTAATTTTTTATAGATTAATTCATGTTTTTAGAGAAAATTGTTATAATATTTGTTTATTATGGTCCTTAATATCTTTTAAAATAGTATTTTGGGGCCTTATTCATAAATGTTAATTTTTTGAAATTTATGCCATGAGGAATGTGATGTATTATAAAATTTTCAATCAACAACCCAATATTTAAATTTTGTATATTGAAATTTATAATGAATTACCCAACATTCTGATTGTGATTAATACATTATATCCTAATATCTTAATTTTCATTGAACTCGTGTCATTTTAAATAGTTAAAAATTTATGACTTTGAGGCCCTCAAAAATTTGTTTGATCGTCCACTTTTTTTTTTGATCGATGACATTAATAACTCTCTATAAATATTTACACTATAGATCAATGTCCAATCATCCCATACAAGTCATGTTCTCCTACGTAGAATCCAACTTATACATTACATTGGGTAACCATTATGGTTGAAAATATTACTTTTACGGGATGTTTTAGTATCCATTATTAAAAAGATGTTTTTATGAATGATTCTTTCAATTATTAATCCTTTAATAACACAGAATAATATTGAGGGAAAAAATCATTTAAAGGGGGGTAAAACGTAACAACAAGAAAAATTTAGACATAATATTTCCAATTAAATTATCATTAAAATATAGTTCATTGAATATGGAACTGAAATTAATACTATATATATATATATATATATTAAAACACTAAGTAAGATATTCATTTCACATGCCATACCAACATGTCCTGCAGCATACATAATACCAACCTTGATTGCACTACATGAAACACTGACTTTTCATATGATGTACACACCACTATGTTTCTAGGAAACATATTTATAAAAATATAAATAATTAAATGAGATAATATTAACCTAACAATAAAAAAGATTTTTCATAGTAGTAATAACTTCTTTAAAAATATTTTTTATTATTTCTTTTTTAAATAAAACATATTGTTTATAACAACACAAACACTGTGTCGTATGTTTCCCATAAAAACATTAAATTAATTAGATATCATATATTGCATAAAGCACTAAGTCTCTTTGAAACAACACATGATTATTTAAGAGGTAGTCATAACCTAACCATTGAACATATATATTCCACTTTTATGTCTGGCATTTCGAAAAACCACATAGGTAGTTGCGATCAGGGTGATATTTGGAGTCTGATAGAATACATATAATTTTCACGGAATAGTAACCTAAACTTATTAATAGTAACATACCCTTATGAAAAGTATTTAAACATTATTATTGGTAATATGACACTTATGAATGGTATCCATACCCCATGAATTTGTAAATAAAATTTAGGATCCTTAAAAACAAAGATGAATATTTTAAGTGTTGTTATTCTTTTATTAAATGATTATTTTAATTAAAAATTAAATTTATCATATATAGATACATATATTTGAAAATTTGAGGTTATTTTTTATTCTACATGTTGAATAACAGTGAGGGTGAATTGTTTTCTGAATTTTCTAAAATACATGAATTATTGGAAAGTAGAAAAATAAGATAAATTATGATAAATGCTAATTACATTATTTATTGAGTCATTGATGACATTAATCTGATATAAACACACATGGTTCAATATCACAGGTAATTATTACTATTTTGGGTCATGTAATCCTCATTTTTCTTTTCATAGGGAAAAATAATGTTCTAATGATTAAAATAATAATAAATCCATCCTCCCCTCAACTATATAAACCACCCTCAACCCCTCTACCGACCGAAACACTGAATATTTGAGAATTACCTATGTTCTACCAAATTAAAACCTCAAGAACACCCCTATGTCCAGGGACTTCTTGTCTCACCAAAAAACCAAAAACAAAGGCCTTAAGAAGATTCTCAAGGTGGATTAATCTATAGGTGAACCTCTCATCCTTTTACATTCATACTCTTTTACTTGTTTCATTATTTAGTCACTCTCCACCCAAATAACCTCATAAAAAGGATAATATAATTATTGTAACATACTTTACTTTTAATTTTATTATATTAATAGAATATTTTACCATCATCAGTCCTTCCCCCTCCTATTATACTAAAAATAAAAAACACCATCTGAGATGTCTAAATTTTTCATATTCAAGGATGATGAGTTTACAATTACTATTACAATATTCAAGACGGTTCATCAAACCCTTGTAATATTTGAAATAGATCATAATATGTGTAATTTATAGTATTTATTGTTCTTTAATCCTAAGTAACTCATAATAAAAAATAATAAGCAAAAACAAGTTCATTGGGCACAAAAATGCCATGTTTATCTAAGCGTTTACATTAACTAATGAGTTATACTCATGGTATATAACAAATATCATTATAATAAAATTTATATCTATGAAATTTCACTTATAATATCTGTTATCAATTATATATACTTACCCACATCTCAAACAAACACCCATTCATGAATACAAGTAAACTGATCAGGAAACCCATGGAAGAAAATGATTTCAAAACAATAATACTGAACCCCTAAAACCCATCAAATATGCCATGAAAAATACTAATATGGTTACACTAAATCAATTACATATATATTCTGTTTTTTAGTAAGTAATTAATCAATGTAAATTTTATTATTCATTTTATTATGAACAATAATATAAATTATTTGTGCTTAAGGTAAGGGGTTATTCATCTCACATTAATTCCATGAGATTTCCATTATTTGCTACTAATTTATTATATGTGGTTTATTTATAATTACATTTGATATATAATATCATGATTGTCTTTATATTTAGGGTATTAATTTTTTCACAAGATGATTATTAACCCAATTGACTAAGATTTCATAATATAAACTATTTCAATTTCTATTTTATTTTGATTTACTTGGTTTTGTGAACCTCATCATCCTTATTTGGAGTTCCAAAAAACCCATTGAGATGATATTTAATTTTAAAATTTAAATATATTATATATCTAAATTTTGTATTATTGGATATGATTCTTTTCTTAATCTGTATAACTTTTACTTACAATGTTTATTTGTAATTTTGTTTTACGTATATCAATATTGATGAATCTGTATCATCTAATATATATGGATAATGAGAAAGAAATATTCTTATATTAAATCAATGTATAAAGAATTATTTGGACTTTCAGTGAAGTGTGGGGAATAATATGTCCCCTTGATGAATTTACCTTT
The DNA here is from genome assembly GCA_963277665.1 of Viscum album. Classification (NCBI taxonomy): domain Eukaryota; kingdom Viridiplantae; phylum Streptophyta; class Magnoliopsida; order Santalales; family Viscaceae; genus Viscum; species Viscum album. The sequence goes on along the minus strand of OY728128.1, from coordinate 1,295,099,961 downwards.
CTCATGATACAAATCTGATTATGGAAAACACTTAAAGATTGTATCCAAAGATCATACCAGTTTCTACACATAGAATTAAACTGTCTCGAAGGAATAATTATATCATGTGATAGATACATGGAATTGATTTAATAAGTAGTAAATTTATACTTTTTCAGTCATTACTGTCAATTAGACATTGACTATGAAAAAATATGTGGATATAGTTTCCCTATCTGTTTAATAATGGCTTGTGTTTTTCATTTATTCCACATGACATTCTGACTATGGAATTTAATTATGATTCAATTAATTTTGATTCATGATTACACTATGTGTAACATTTTCTGACAATGTGATCGGACCCCTTTCATTTTTTTCCTACAACATTTTATGAAGAGGATTCCATTTATTGAGTTCTCATGGATGCAATTTTTTAGTTTATGGTATGTACTGTATTTTGTTACCATTATTAATGTTATATGAGTTACATATATATATCTAGTTTCTTCAAGACTACTACAATGATCATTATTTTGTGATTTTATTAAATTGAATAATGATACTGGTTAATGTAATGCACCATATAAGGGCTTTTGTGGTTAGGGAATTATAGTTGGTGTCGGTGGACGTTTTGTAGAAACCGTGGAAACAAAAGATTGGAGACTTATTTTAGTCTAAATACTCATAAGTTAGACATTTAATCTAATCATAGAAGAAAATCTTAGTGTTTTAGTAATGATTGGATTGTTTGGGTCTTTCATGAAAATACATAATTGTCTAGATTCTACAAGTCAATGTGGTTCTGTCACAAATGTTCCTAGGATTAACAACTCCGACAAGGAGTTTCAGGCAAGGCCTTTGGTATCTTACTATGTGCCTAGTTTGACACTACCGAGGGATACACATAGGATAATTCCAATTTTCATTATATATAATTTTAAACATAAGCAATGTTTATGTTTGTGATATTGGATTTTCAAAAAAAAAATTAATTAGGTAATGGGGTTTATTTATAGAAATTATTAATTATGTCCTAATTTAGTGCATTCCATTGTTTAGTAACGACGCCTAATGGAAGAAGGGGAATCAATACCCATGGGTAATTTAAGGATTTCCCCATTAACAAGTCAAGATAATCTGTGTTGTAGCAAATCAGATCATGTCCATACTGGGAAAACATACTCAGTCTCTGTCGAAAAACCATATTATACATGTATTTAATCATTTTATGTTGTAGAAGACCCTATATTTTAGTGGGACTACTAATACAATTGTATCAATGCAGTCGATCAAGTCCCTTGAAATTATATTTATGGGATTAAGATTTAATGAATATGAAAAGATAGTAACAGGATTTTATTGCATCATGGGTGATTATGGTCAATGAAGGTCCTTGATCCAAAATACCACGAAGGAAGAATTAATAAAAGAAATGAAATAGATAACATTTAAAGAAATATTCACTGAAAAATATTTTTCACTTTAACAATGAAATGAAATGAAGAATAAATTACTTATCCTAAAGAAAAGGGATGAAAAAATTGTTGAGGAGTATGAGTATACCTTCACCTGATTAGCTAGGTATTCTATTAATTACATACGTGATTCATAAGAAAATATTGATCATTTAATTAATGGTCTTAAGCCATGTCTGTGAAGGGAAATGGCTTCTCAATAAAATTCATCAAATTATTAAATTATATTAAATTCCATTAAAATGTAGATGTATTTTTTAGATCCAAATTGATCTAGGGAAATCAAGATAAAAAATTGACTTTTAATAACCATGGAAAAGATGAATCAATGAAGAAGGTAATGAATCAATTTCTATTATAAAAGAAATTTGGAAATAATCATCTGGGGAAATTTGTGAAAGACGTGAGAGTTTGTTATAATTGAAGAAAAAGGGGTCATCTATCTTTTAAATTTAAGGGGAAGAGACAATAAATATTTTTCAATGCTACCATTATAGATAGATGGGGAACAATTCAAATAAGTTTCCTGAACACCAAGAAAACATGCCCCAAAAATGACCATGATAGAAAGGGAATGATAATGCAATTAGAACTGTGGAATTTGATTTTTTAATGATGTGGTGGAAGGAACATTAATTATTTCCTAAAATGTCCTAAATGATTTATTGGATTCTGGATCATCAAATTCTTCTTTATCTTCCCATTTTCCATGAAAATTAGACATGTACAAATTGATTTAATAAAAGAGTTGGTATTCAGTAGTCCTATGGTATATATCATTACAACAATGATGTTTTGATCAGTCTCCCATGACACATAAACTTCTTTTATTGGCTAAATTTATCATCACATGCATGATCGATTTGATATTATTCTTATAATGAATTGGCTATAACTTTATGATAAGATGATATATTTCTAGATAAAGGACTATAAAATTTTTGGGAATGGTTTAGAATGACTTTTCATTAGATAAGAATCCTATCCATCTAGTTCTAATCTAGATCTACACACGTTATCTCCACAAAAATAAATAATTATGGAGGAAGAGATCCAAATATATATGGCTGAGGAAAGAAATATTCAAATTGAAGGGTAACTAAGCCCCATCTACATCCGCCCCTTTGAAATTATATAAAGAATTGGATTTTTATATTACCATTTAGAAATTCCACCAAGTCCCTCCAATTTTTATTTTGGGTTCCACATGTAATTGTTAAATAAATACATGAAAGACCCAATGTATATACTAAACTATTAATAAATTGAGATTGAACCTGATTTTTCACACTATAAAGATCCAATCAAGATTCTTAACCCAAGGGATCATGTATTGAAATATCGAACAACTCGTCTAGTAATGGTTCTTGAAGAAACCATAAAATTTATGAAGAAATGTGGGAACCTAAGGATGTTATGAAGAAGTGAACCCCACATAATTTTAAAGGGATATATAAATGAAAAACATTGTGGACAAAAATTATGTATGTGGGAAAAATATTACACCCCAAACATTTTATGTTATGTTTCTCCTGAATATATTCAAAAAATTAGATAGCCTATATTTCATATATAATTGCATCTATTTGAAAAAATGCGTTATTATTTAGGAGGTAGTGATAACCTAGTTATAAATATAAATTTCCAACTTCTCTATTTTAATTTTCAAAAAATAGATATACACGGTTGTGATTAGGTTGATGTTTGTTGTCTGATAGAATAAACATAATTTTTGGTGAATAGTATCATGCACTAATGAATTGTAACATAACCTTATTTATAATTACATACCATTTCGAATAGTAATATGACTCTTATGAATGTTGACCATAACAATGAATGTGTAAATAAAATATAGGGACTTAATAAAAAATGATTTATCTTTTAAGTGTTGGTACATTTTGATTCAATGATGAATTTAATTTAAAACTAAATTTCTAATATTCAGATAAATATTTTTAAAAATAGAGTTTATTTAATTTATTATAAAAATATCAAGATTTTTTGTGTGAATTTTTGGTATTATTCTGAAATAACTGAATTTATAATGAATTATATAACCTGATAAATTATGATAAATGAAAAAATCATGTTTTATAAAGACATGGATGATTTTAAACTGAGTTTAACATACATGGTTTGTTCTAAGATTCACTTATTACTATTTTTGGTTATTAAAGATTAACTATTCGTTTAAATAAATAAAAATAATACTCTATTTTTTAAAATATTAAGAAAACCATCCTCTCCTCCACTATATAAACCACCCCTCACCCCATCTTCCTCCCACAAAACCCAAGATTTACCCCTCTCTTATTTTCTTGAAAATACAATTCTCAATCCCCCATCACATAAAAGACATTTTGGTCTCACCGAAAGGCCAAAAATAAAGTCATTAATGACATTTCAAGGAGGAGTACTCTGGAGTTGAACCTCTATTAATGTTTCGTTCAACTTCTTTTACATGTTTCATTCTTCTATTACTCTCTCCTACCCTCCACTCATCCAAATGATGTGATAATTATAGTAATATATAATAACATTAATATTATTATGCTTATGTAATATTTTAGAATCAACTCTCTTTTCCCCTCCCCTAATACATAAAAATACAATTCCTGAGATTCGGTAATTTGTCCCATTAAGGGCGAAGAGTTTTCAATTTATTTTAATTTCATCAATACTTATCTTAAAATCATTTTAACTGTTGAACCAAAAAATAATATTTTAATTTTATCTTATGTAATTTTATTGAATACTTACACAATCATAATATAATATAATAATTAAAATAATGTTTATTATTAAAAAAATCTCCATGTTAATCCATGTGTTTAACATTAAGTAATGATTCATCCTCATGGTATATAACCATTATAATTATAATAAAATTTATATCTATTAAATGTGACTAATAATATATATTAACTATACTAGTTGTTGAAAAACATTTCAAATGAATATCCATACAGGAATATGAGTAAATTGATCATGAAATCCAAAGAAAAAATGCTTCCAAACAATAATAGTGAACATAATAAACACATCAAAAATGTCATGAATGAAACTAATAACGTTAAATATAAATCAATTTATGAATAATAGGTTATTAATTTATTAATTAATAAATATATAATCTATTATTCATGTCATTAAGAACAATTGAAGAACACATTCGGGCATAATGTAAGGGGTTTCTAATCTCACATTAATTTCTTTGATATTTCAATTTTTCTCCACTTATTTAATGTATGATGTGTATTTTTAGTAAAATTTGATATGTAATATCATTATTTTCTTCATATAAATGTTATTTCATAATTCACTTGATAATTATTAACTCAATTGATTATAATGCTGTAATAGACATTGTATCTGTTTCCATTTTGTTGTGACTTACAAGGAATTGTGCATGTAATCATCCTAATGTGGTTTACCTAGATCCCCTTTGAGATCAATTCTCATTTGAAATTTTTTGATATATTATTTATCCATATTCTAGTATATTGGATATTATTATTTTCTTATTTTATATAACATTTTATATATGTTGTCTATTATGAATGTTATTTTAACTATGAAAATATTGATTCAATAGTATCCTCTACTCTATATAAATATTGAAAAGAATATTATAATTTTATTAAATATATGAATAAAAAATTAATTTGAGATAAAGTGATAGTAGAGGCCCAAAATAAATCCTTGCTGCATTAAATGATCTCATGTAATAAATCAGTTGGTGACAAACCCATTGAGTTTGATTCAAAAAAATCAGACAGGTTTCTACCCAACAGACTTATACCACCTCAATAGTATAGTGGTTTCATGTTCCAGATACATGAAATCCAATTAATAATCATTATATTAATTATTTTACATATATTAATATCTATGATGTTTTCATTATGACAAAATCATTAGATGTATATTCATTCTCAATTTCTTAATGGCATGTGTTTTACATTTATTCACCATGCCATATTAAATATGCCAATTTGATTAGGAATAAAAAAAATTATTCAAGATTCCATTATTTTTTACAAATAATAAAATTTTCATCTCTCCCATTTAATTTTTTTAAAATCAATGGGTTATGAATATGACACCATTTATTGAGTTCTCCTAGATTGTTTTTATCAGTTTTTCTTATGTATTGCATATTGGTACAATTCCCAATGATATATGAGTTACATGTATGTATCTAGTATTATAATGACTAAAAAACTTACCATTCCATCATGTTTTTATTAATTTTAATCATGATAATGAAATATTTCATTCTCATGCTTTGGGAATCAGTGGTCGGGGCATTAAATTGATAATGAAAGATTCGAAATTTTTGTATTGAACTTTTATGTTGAAAATATAATTATCTCAATTGAAATTATTCTAAAAATGAATGTTATTTTAGATACTTTTAGGTATTTAATTTAACAAAATAAAATTAATTTATGAATGCAGATAATCGATATAATCCAATAGTGATTTTTTGGAAATTTTATGTCAAACATCATTTTATGATGAATAATGTAAATGATATCTTTTTAGATTGAAACTGTATTTTCTTTATATTACATATTATTGATAAATGATATTGAAAATATTTCTTATGGTCACATTTAAAAATGTTACATATATTAATACAATTGAATTCATTTGAATCAATTTACCTTTGAAACTGAATATATAATCATAACAAACTATTTATCTATTTTCAACATTAAAAATCCATTATTTCATCATGTCTATTGAATTGGAATTTATCATAATTTTTCTACATATGTGATTTTATTTAAAAATATCCAAAATAAATCATTTTATTAAGACTAATATTTATATTCCACTAAGTCCATGTTAATTTTGGAACAGATTTATTATTAAAAGTAATTAAATTTAATCGTTGAAGATAAGGCCAAATTAAGATTAATTATGGACTAATCCTTACAATTATGGGCCCAAATGACTTATAAACATTTCTAACCCCCATTGAATGTTCATATATTGAACATAGAACAAACAGTAATTATTATGTTTCTGTTTTTTATGACTTTTTTTAGTTAAAAACATGGTCACACTTAATTTGATTCAAAAAAATCAATGTTAATCAACTTCATTTCCTATAAAATGTCCACCACACCTACCAATTACTCACACATATAAATGAAATTTGGTTCTTCCATAATTTTACAATGTATCAACCCAAAAATAATCAATTATAAATTGAATCAACCCTTTTATAACAGTTCCATTCACGTAATACTGATGACGTAAGCAAAAATGAGTTACCTAATTTAGAGGTAACATCTTCTCTCATGATCTGTCAATTTATTTTCAACATATTCCCATCCAAAAAATTTATTCCATTCTTGGGTTATAAAACTTGTATAATACATATTATAGTATCAATAATGAAACAGGTATAACCTTCACTTAAACACGCTGTTATATAATATATGTTGAATATATTGTTTCTGTATATGGTGAAAACTGCATCACGAAACAATTATTTTTTATTTCTCCATTACCAAATATCATTGTGGAAATTATCATGGAAAATAAATTTATAAATGTCATATATTATATTTAATAGGTATTTATACATATGCATTCTTTGTTCAATAAATATTTATTTACCGTCTATTTGGTGTTAATAAGATAATATTGTTCGATGATCTGTAGACTACTGTCCCTCAAAGAGATGTGATCCATTCACACACCACAAGGAATGTATTAAAGATTTTTTAATAAAAATAGGTGATATATATGATATAGTAATATTTTTGGAATAATTATATATATATATAGAAACACACACACAAAAACACACAGATATATATATATAATTTACAAAAATTATTTCAATAATATAATAATGAAGGAAACATTGTTCCTGCATATGTATGGATTTTTGTCTTAATGAACGGTGTATTATATTTCATACTCATAAATAATATAGGTAATTATAACACACATGTGATGTGTATAGGTGAAATTTATATCATGGTTTACAATTTTACATCATGATATATGTATAAGAACCAACGATGCAACAAATTAAGACACATGTGAATATCAATGTGAATTTTACCCGAAGTGAAACATTAACAATGGATAGTAAACAAGAATGTAATATATATAGTAATAATAAAAACACATTTGGTAAAAATTATATGAATAAGATTCAGTGAATTTTTTCTAATATACATATATTTATTATATATGAATATTGTACATGTACAAAAGAGTCTAGACAGAAGGTAAGTGAATTTTCATCCCACTTTTAATTTATGTGAAATACTAATAATGTTCACTATTATAAAATATTTTGTGGTGTATTCACTTCACATGAATGAGTTCTATGAATCCAATTATTTCATATAAAGGAATTAAAATTTCTTTTTTATGATCCTTATCTTCTGGGTTTTAACATTCTATAGTTAACAAATCAATAATGCAGTTTTGTCGCAATCTTCTTTCTTGGATACTCATGTTTTTTTGTGCACTGGAACTTATATTCGAGGAGAATAAAAATCCATATTACATGTTATATAATGATTATAATTTTTTGGTACATATTATGCTTCATGTAATTTCTTTTTCTTTTGTGGAGAGTATAATCCATTTTTTTAGTTATGAGAGCTTATTAAGACAATCTCATCACTTACCATGATTTTTTTATTCTTATACATTCTATATTGAAATATTATGATTCATCTCCCTAGAATAATAATGATTTTTTTCTCCACTATTATATATAATATATTCATGTATTGTTTTTCTTTTATACTCATTTTTACAATAGAATGATAATAAATGTTTTTCGGAAATCATTACTTTACCCTATCATTGGTAGAAAATCCTTTTTTTCTAAAAATATTATCTAATAAAATTATATATTACTCCTATTATAAGTAAAACACATTTTACCCATTTTTATTTTACTAATCTCTCCAAGGAAACTACTTTTCATTTTCCAATCAAGACACTTTTCTATCCATTTTAGCATTCCAAATGAATGTTTTTTGAACTCATAAGATTTTTACATTTTTTCCCTTCGTCATTTCATCAAATCTGAATTCTCAATGTTAAAATAATTAATCTATAAAAAAATGTTTGTAATTTAGTTTTCAATGAAAATGGATTTAATAATGGTTTCAAACATATTTTTAATTTTTTCAAGGAAAAATATTTTCAAAATATAATAAATAATTATTTATATGTTTAAAATTTGTTTTCAAATAAATGGTTTCCAGATCCTTTTCAAGATTTATTTATATTTTTTAAAATTATTTTAAAGGAAATGGATTTTAAATCTTTTTGAAGCTTCTTTTATTTTATTTCAATTGAATTGGTTATGAATATATTTTAAAGAAACTTTTATATGTTTTAAAGTACAATTTATTTAATTCAAAAGTATAGATGAGTTTATAGTTTATCAATATGATTTAAATTTCATAGGTATTTTATATTTTTTGAAATTTATTTAATATGTTTTCAAGAAAAATTTTTTCAAAAAATATTTAATAAGTTTCATGGGAATTATATATGATAATTATATTCCAATGTTTTTGTGTATTAAAAATTATCCTTCAAACAAAAAAATAAATTTTCCTCTAGTAGTGTTTTTAAATGATCGTTCAAAAGAAATTCATATCTGAGAAAAAATTTATGATTCTTAATCCGGACCTTATGGTTCATTATTATAAATTTCCATTAAAATTAAATTATTGAATGTATTTTTTTCCATGATGTCCCGAAACTCATTTCCCTTTCATGTGTATTATGCTTTTGACACCCACTTCTTGTCACAGGTTATGTTCAAGATTAAATGACTATGAAACATGCCACTTTCTATAAAATATGATAAGTTTATAAGGTTATGATAACCATTTAATTTCATGGGTTATGATACATTAATTTATGATCATGCAGAACATGTATGTATGATTTCATTTTTTGAAGAGTATTACCTATATCTCCCTCTAATTCATTGGGAATGAGATAGATTCTACAGTAATGGGAGTTTTCATATTTTAGTAAGACATGGCTAGAATAAGTGTTTGTATAGTTCCTTATTAAATGGATGTAATGAAGGTTTACTCGATTATGTGATAGTGGGATAGAATGAGGGTTTTCTTGGATAATTAATTCATGATTAGAATGAGGGTTTTCTCAGTTCAATAGTATAGTGCTAAAACAAGTGTTTACTTTGTTATGTAATACATGGATAAAATGAGGGTTTTCTCATTTCTGTAATACAAGGATAGAAAGATGGTTTACTCAGTTCAATAATACGATTCTAGAAAAAGGGTTTACATAGTTGAATAATAATGGGAGGGAAAAAGGGTTTACTTGGTTTAGTAATAAAAGGATAGAGTAAATATTTAATCAATATAGCAATACTGGGATGGAATGAGAGTTTAATAGGTTCAGTAACACAGGTCTCTAATGAGTTTTTACTTAGTTAAGTAATCTAGTCCTGGAATGATGGTTTACATGGTTAAATAATAAATTGCTTGATTAATGGTTTACTAAATTCTATAATAGAGGAATGGAATGAGGGTTTACTCTGTTCAGTAACACTGGGATGGAATGGGGGATCCCTCTATTCAGTAATGGAATTTTTCTACTAATATTATATTGGATGTGATGCCTTTCTTACTACGGAAATCATATTATATGCATATGTTTTTTACCACAATTAGTTATTTTAATCATATGTTTTTTATTAATTTCTTATGAACTATTTTTTTTATTCTTGTTTTATAAACTACTAATCATTATTCAATAATTTGTATTATTATCTTCGATATGTAGGGTATGATCTTCTCTTAAAAGGATCACGTAATCACACCCTTATAATTTTGTTTATTCTTACATGTGTCCTTTTTTTATCCTTAATGATCATTTGATATCACCACATTAATATTTCATTTTCCCTCGGTTATGATGGTATGTACTATGTATGACATGTATAAGTAGGTTTCTAGTCAATACGAAAAAATTTGGAGATGATGTAGCTCACATATGTACCATTGTTTATATTTCCATGTATCAAAAGGCGCCATACCAATGACAATCTTTTGGTGTCTGTTTGTATAATGTTTAAGTATTCTGAAAAATACAAATAATCTTAATGTTTTGAATAGAGTGGTTCCCAATATTTGGTATCCAAGAAAATATATAGTTAAACATTGGATAATATGATGGGAAAAATTAGTTATATCCATAGGTTTATTTATAATGATGCGTTTAAGGATGTCTCTAAGGGGAAGTATAAGGTAGAGTTAATTTTTAGGAAAATGACTTGTAATTTTACAAAGGACAGTGTGAGTGGTTTCCATGAAATACATCCATATCTGGATAATAAAAGTGGATGTCACTATTGCACAAATGTTACTAGGGGTAACAACTCAGAATAGATGTTTTGGGCTTGACTCGGGGTAATCTGGTACACTACAATGGACCTTATTTAATAGGAGGATTAAAACTCATGAGGGATATGATTTTAGAGTTCACAAACTCTTCCTAAACCATAATGAGGAATTTAGATATATGATAGCTATTAATACCAAAGGATAAACCTAAGGATTCATTTATTTTTTATGGATTTATTAATTAGGAAACCTATAAGTAATTCATTACATGGATATGTGGTTTAATGAAATGAATATTAATTCTAAATGTATTCTTATAGTTTTAATAATTGTTTGAAACTACAAGGAACATGAATAATTTTGAATGTGAAGGAGTATTTTATGATGACCAGTCAAATGGGATGATCGTTTCAGTGAAAGAGGATGTGATCATTAATATTTTTTTTTCATATATCATGATTGAAAATGTTAAACTAAACCAACTGTCTAAATCACCACCGAAGAGAAAGAAAGAGTTCACTAATAATTTGAGTAACAGATACAATAAAGTAAAGAAGATTTGGTTTCCATTATGTCAATAATTTAGAAATATTCACCTATGGAACTGTCATAGAATAATAATAAGGTTTTTGGATTTGGAAAATATGGACACAAAGAAAGTGATTGAAATTGAAAATAAAGAGTTCAGTGAATGAAATGGATGGTAATTTGGGTATCCCTAAGTTATTATCAAATGTTAAGTGTTTTATGTCTGAAAAAGTGGTCATTTGGAAACTAAATTTCTTATGATGAAAAATCCTAATGGGAACCAGCATGCTGTTATAATTAAATGTTTCATTGTTGATGAGGATGGGACTACAGAGACAATGTTAATGTAAAGATGTATTATATAAAATGATTATGTATTATTATTAATTGACTAAGCATGAAGTAATATAAGTATTAATTTATTTAGATTGTAGAATTAAGAATTTTGAATTATGTATGGATTTTTCAGATTATGTTTTTTATAAGGATTTACAATAATATATTGAATGGTCATGATGGACTAGAATTTTTATCTCATGAATGTTAACATTTTTACTAAGTGAAAGAGACAATAGTCATGATCGTTATGTCTATATAATGTGGTATGGTTAAAGAAATGTGGGATATGAATATGAAATTCAGACAATACCAATTAGCTTGGAACTATGTAAGGACTTGTTTATAGGTTGTTTTTGTTACCAATAATTAATTCTACAACATTTTTGGATTTAAGGAGTAAATCAAGTATATGATGTAATGGGGAAGCATGCATGTTTTGCAAAATGATTTATGGTGTTTCATGTTCTTATAATTTCTCAAAATATTATATGATGAAAGTATTCCAATATATAGAATATTACATCCAAGAGATACATTAGGATATACATGTGAATTATCATTAATATGATGTTGTGACTCTCTTACTTATGTTTTGGATTTTAAAATTTGAGTAGATTTATAAGGTTAACCGTTCATGAATAGTTTAATTTCTGCTTTAGAGGATGTATTTCGGAACCGAGTTTGTGTTGAAATCCATAGTTTAGTTTCTAATCAGTTATTTAAACTATTTCAAGAATTTACATATTTTATATTTTTCCAAAATGGAAATCATTTATGTCAGGTGATATCCAATCATGTATGACAAGGGCATTGTAATAGAACCCATTATTAAAGGACAACATGGGATACACACCTACTACTACACTACTCGATGTCATGGTTATTGTATATTTATTTATAAGGTGTAAATATTTTTTAAGAGACATATATTTAGAATTTTTTTCATTATAGGCCTTATGATATATTAAATGATAATTTTTTGTGCTTTTTTCGTCCATTTTAATTTCAAGACATTCATTTCATGAGGTAACAAATGTATTAAATTTTTGTCCATGAACAACCCAACAGTCAAATTATTTTAAAAGTATTTATCATGAATTAAACAATTTTCGGAAATATTTCAAAAATATGTTATCCTACAACCATTATTTTCATCTAACTTTTGCCCTTTTAAATCATCACATATTTATGACTTTCAGGCTCTGAAATTTCATTTAATAATTCATTAGTTTTTAATATATTACATCAATCACTCTATAAAAGTTTTTACGTGTTTCCTCTATGTAACACCTCATGATTCCGCATTACATTTCCATTTTAATAATACAATAGCGTGTCATGTACACACCACCGAGTTCAAGCACACCGGAACCAATCAAATTATCCATTTTAAAAGATGTTATAAATAGTAATACACACTTTTCGAAAGAATAAAAATTTTCTATTTCAAATTTGAAATCAATTTTGGATATGTAAATTCATGATTAGCTATGATTAAATTTTTGGTATTTTTTTTGATAACATTCATATTTAGAGGAAATGTAAAAAATAATAAATTTTAATTAAAACAACTTTTTTAAATCGAAATTATTTATAGTGTAAAATTATAAATTTTTGTGGTTTAAAATTATCATTACATTTTATTTTTATTTGTTAACATAATTTATGTCATTGGATGTAATTTCACATTTAAATATTACATAACGACATGTCAATTTGTTGATAGAATTTACTTCTTAAAAACCAACATTGTGGTTTTCACACAACAATTTCATTTTAAATTAATTTTTGAATCATCTGTGTTTTCAATTTGGAAAATGTTAATCCATATTTTGAATTATATGGTCCAAATTTTGTAAATACTTATCATTTATTTTTACACATTATGAATAGTAACCTTATTAAATATTTTATTTACCATCGTTAGAGGAAAAATCCAATAAATACGGGTAAAAATAATTATAAATTACCCTAACACGAGTCTTAAACCTATTGGTAGATGCATGTCCAACCATGGTCATCCTTGGGATAATTTTTGGATCCCATGGAAACACATGTATAAGAAAATGACACTATAAAAATTGATTTAATGTTTAGGAAAATGTAACATAAACATCTTTCTTTTAGGGAAACAATTTTATAAGGGTTTATATAATCAATATTTTACACTATAAATATTTTTTATCAATCTAAATATATTTCCTACATCATGGTATTTTATTTATAAATTTAAGATATAATAAATATATATTTACGTATTACCCAATAATGATTATGTATTTTCTGTATTAATTAATGAATCAAATAAATGATATTATAAATATTTAAACAAATATAATTCGAATGTTTTGATTCCATCCAAGAATTTTATTGGAAAATTTAAATGGTAAGGGTTGAATCAATATATTTTTTCTAAATAATAATTTTTTTAGGACATTCACAATAACAAAATTCATAATAGTGTCAAAATTGACATACATGAGTTTTAAAAAAAATACTATTTTATTAAATTATAAATTAGTCTTAGATATCTAAGGATCATCCAAAGAACATATATTGTTATAGATAGGTAATTTATGAACTATTTAAGGTTTTCTTGTCATTTTATTGTTATTTATTAACAATTTATTATAATATTAAAAGAATACATGGTAAACGATAAACTATTTGACTATGAGTTAAATCTAAAAGATAACGTTAATATGGTGACGTAAACTTTTCTAAAACCTTTTTTATAGTTTGGAGAACCATACCCACATTATCTTCAAAATATATTCATTTCAAGCTATTATAAACAGAATCATATTTTATAATAAAAAAAATTCTAGAATTTTTACAAGTGCCCCTCACCTCTCTTATAAAAGTGTACTTATCCTTCTATTAATTTCACACATACAATTCCATTTTTCTCAGCCAAGACCTACTCAAATATCCTCTAAACTACCCTCACATAACCCTAGACATCTTAATTTTGTCATAAAGCCATCATATGGAGCCCTTTTGTTCAAATCAAATAGAAGAACCTGTAGAAGAGGTAATTACTTCATCACCTCTTTCAATGATATTTTCATCTTCCCCATCCTCTTTCAATGTTGATTCCAAACTGTCAGAATAAATCAAATACCCTATTCATACTATGATTTATTATAAATATGGAACAATTATATTAATTATTATATCCACCATATGAATGATAAAGTCAACATATGTGTGTACATATGGCTTACCGTCTCTATGTTGTGGTGTAGTATGTTATTCAACACCTCATTATATGGATGGGTATAATAACAAATATAATTGATTTAAATAATAAATATTACCTGTTAATGAATATTTATATATAATATATCATCCAATTACAAATTATTTCACAACTAATAGAATGATATTGCCACTCGTGCGTACGTACGACTTTCTGTTCCACTACACAATGAGATTTTGATCCCCATCATAACAATTCATAAATAATTTTCATTTTATGATTAAAAATAATGATTAAGAAAGTTATATAATTTTTTATATGAATCAAATACATCCTATTCATAAAAATCATTACTTATAGAAAAAAACATAAAAAAAGAAAATGAACATGTTAGCACCCAAAACAATGATACTACTAAAATATTCTTAAAAAAGAAATATTAATTAATTATATATGATATCATATTTATTTATGTGGTTATTTATAAATTAATAAAAATTATTTACCAATTATATAAGTTCTTATTTACCTTTATATATGTAAAAGGACAAGGTAAGGATTAATTTTACAATCCCATTTTTATCAGTGTTTTTTTAATACACCTAATGAGGTATTTTTTCCATCCACATCTATGTTTCTTGAATAGATATTTCAAAACATGTTTCAATTTCCTAGTCTTTGTGTTAAATTCATGTATAGACTTGATTGAATTTTTATAAAATTCTTTAAAATTATTCCTTCTATCATTTCCTAGTCAAGGTACATTACAACCATTTGGAAAAATTACGGAAAGAGCGTTATTTTTAATTTATACGATGGGTGTGACTATTTCATGTCATTATAACACCTTTGAATCTTCACTTATAAGTTATAAGAATATTTTAAAAATAAATTTCTTATTTACTTTTAAATTATTTCAATGTGGAAATAGATATTTTTCTCAAATATATTTTGGATTGATTTTATCCTTTTCAACATATTTTATTACATTCTATGCTAGTTTGAACATGATTAGTTTTGATTTTTACTTCCTTCTTTTATAGAATCTTTTGTGATATGTTTGACTGTGGATATTATATTTGTGTTCCATTTATGATGTATGGTTAAAGTATTAACATTTCCTGTGATAGTTTAAACATGACAGCATAATTTATGGGTTAACCTTTTCATATGTGAAATGCATTAGATGTAGTAAGAGACTGGTGGGGCCCCCTATTGTCCCTCGATGCATCGGTAGGTATCATGAGAAAAACTAGTGTCTTTGTCCAAGGTCTTTACAAAATCTTATTTGTAGTCTTCGAATGAGGCCTTCACTATGTTGATATGATATCCGACATTATGCATTCCATCTTTATGAAATTAGATATTAATTTTACATGTGGTTATTCTACTAGTAAAAGTATCCATGTGAATAACTAAATGGGATTACTTCATTTATATTTTCCATATTATAATGATGATAAAGTTCCAAAGGATTGTGTTTTAGTCTTATACATTTCTTTAATTGTTTATGATTATTTATAAATGTTTCTTCTATATTGTTATCCTTATTGAGAATCCGAGCTCACCCCTTTCTATGTTTTATTTATCCCAGGATATGAATAAGTATACAATGACGTGATAAGATAAACTATGGGATATGAGTGTGTTTAAAGGAGAAATAATGTTTTTGTTTTTCACTTCATAATGTAATTTGAAACATATATATATCTATGACATCCAAGGATACTAAACTGATTGGCCTTTCGGGATTTGATCCCTTTTGGTTAGGCCAATGTAATATAATAATGAACCACCTCTGGGTAACTAGGTTTGGTGTGTTGCATTTGGAATCACAAGAAGAATAGTACATACCTTGGAAACTAGATTTAGAAAAACTCTGATTATGGAACATAACCCTAAGATATACATTAAGTATTAATAGTGAATAAAATCAAAGAATTTTGGTAATGTGGAGATTTTGATATATTTACAAGCAATAAATCCTTGTCTTGATATGACCAGGTGCATGAGGCTCTAGTAAAGTTGTAACTAGTGGTAAATGATGAAAACACATCATTGAGCTAGACTCGAACGGGTACTGGTGCACGATAAGGGAAATTTCTACACTCTTGGTTATTAAACTCTTAGGGGATATGTTTTGGAATATTCTAATATTAATTAAAAACCATTATGAAGGATTTATGAGTAGTTACTTCCTCAATGGAAACATTTTTTATGATTATGTATCATAGGCACTAACTGGTCACTTTATTATAGGAATTTTACTAGTTTATAATTATGTATTGCGATTCATAAATTAATAATGTGTATGACATTGTTTAGTAATGGTGCCTACTAGAAGGAATGTAAACCTTATCGACACATGTAATCCATGCAAGTATTTCTCTCCAACTCATGATAATTATAGTGGAGCTGGTGATGTTACTGGTCTTGAACAACTTATAACTATATTGGGACAACTCACTCAGGTTATGAATAATAACCTTACACGTATGAAGCACCCTGATCCATAATGCAGAGTATTAATGTTTTTCTGCTTCATGATGAATTGTCCACCAAAATTCAATGGGAATATAAATAAATTTGTATCTAAGCATTGGATAATTTATTTAGAAAAAATATTTAATTCTTTTGGGAGTTGAGAAAAGGAAAAAGTTTTCATGGATGTTTATCACCTAATAAAAGATACCGATCAATGGTGGTCATTAATTAAAAATAAGATGGGGTGAAGAAGTTTTCAATATAGAATGGAGGGAGTTTAAATATCCTTTCATATAAAAATAATTACTTCAAGAACATCGAGAAGATATATAATGTCAATTACAATGTCTGATGAAAAAGGATGATGAGAATTTCTCAAAGTATGAGGCTAACTTTACTCAGTTAGCAAGGGATACTGAAAATTATATACATAACCCATGGAGTAAGATTGATTGATTATTTGATGGGTTAAAACCATTTCTCCATTGATCATTAGTCTCACAATACTTCTTATCATAGGATGATATTGTCTAATTTGCTATCAATGTAGAAAAGGAATTCTCTAAACCATACGACTTTAAAGAAAAGTAAGTGAAGAAAGAGATCTGCTGAATACATTTAAAATGGAAACAAGGGGAATAAGGGAAAAGTTGAATTTCTATCTTGTAGTAAATATGTGAAGAAATAACCCAGTACATTCCTAATGGGAATGTAAGTTTGTTCCAAGTGTGGAGAAAAATGCACAAATCTTATTATTTAAAGAGAAAGAATGATGATGTCAATAATGAATGCTACAGTTTTAATGAAATAGTCCATTATGAAAATGAATGTCCAAACCATCATGGAAACTTACCATAGAAAAGGGAAAGAAATTAAGACCAATCTTATGCCACCAGAACAATAGAGGATGATGTTTTGAGTGTTGTGGGGGTAGGTACATTAATCATATCCTCAAATTTAACCAATTATATATTTTATTCTTGATCATCACATTCATTCATAACATCCTGGTTTCCTATAAAAATTAGATATTTCTAATTTTATTTGACAAGGTATTTTTTAGTCAAATATCGTAAGAAGAGTATCATTAAAAAAATGTTTTGTGAACCAATTACAATTATGTTATATTAATGTGATTTATCTACGGATATCATTGTCACCCCCATGATTGAATTTGATATAATCTCGGTAATTGATTAGATTTCACACCATGATGTGAAAATTTATTGTATGAAGAAGGATGTTACAATTTTTAATGATGATATAGAATCCATTATCTTTAGTTAAGAATCACCACCATCAGATTCTCATCTAGATCTACCCCCAGTAGCTCTACTAAATTAAATTATTAAGGAGGAATATAGTGAAATAATTATGGGAGAGGAATGTTATGATCAAATAGAGGATGTACCTATTGTGAATGAATATGTTGATGTTTTTTCAGAGGATTTACCTATACATCCTCTAAAATGAGAAATCAGGTTTTCCATTGACTTAATTCCTAGTTCAAGGCCCATATCAAAGACAAATAATAGATTGGTCAATGAGGAACTAGTGTAACTAAAGAAACATCGAGAGGAATTCTGTAATAAGAGAATTTATTCACCATAGTTTTTCTCCATAGGGAGCCCCTATTCTTCTTGTTATAAAGAAAGAATAATCAATGATGTTGTGAATTGACTGTAGGGAGATCAATGCTATAAATTAATAGAACAAGTATACCCTACCTTAGATTGTTGATTTATTTGGTCAACTTTTGGAGCTCAATATTTTTCAAATATTGACCTTCGATCAGGATATCATAATTTTTAAGTAAAGAAGAAAGACATTTTGAAGAAAACATTTCTTACCAGGTATGGGCATTACGAGTTTATAGTAATGCCTTTTGGACTAACTAATGCACCATCTATTTTCATAGATTTAATAAATATGGTTTTCAAGGAATATCTTGATGATTTTTAGTGGTATTTATTGATGATATATCGGTATATTAACAAAGATATGAATATCATGAAAATCACATGAACACTATTCTGAAAACTCTAAGAACAAATGTATTATATTGGAAGCTTACCAAGGGTGAAATCTGGCTTCATGAGATTTCGTTTCTTGGCCATAATTTTTCTATAGATATAATCTCAATAAAACCTTCTAAGATAAGAGAAATACATTAATGGCCATCACTGATGTGAATACATGAGTTATGAAATTTTATTTTTTTAGTAGGTTATTATTGTAATTTTATCCAGAATTTTGTCCAATTAGCTTAACCATTAACTAAGATCACACGTAAAGGGCTTAATTTCTTTTGGAAAAAATATTGATAAAAATGTTTTGAAGAACTAATGTTATCATTAGTAAATTCTTCTATAAGGACTATACCATCAGGGAATGATGGGTTTGTTATTTATAATAATGCTTCAAAGAAAAGACATGTTTGTGTCATTATAAAGAATGATGGAGATATTGCCTATGCATCACAACATCTAACAATTCATGATCAAAACTATCCTACCCATGATCTTATTTTAGTATCTATAATATTTGCATTGAAGATATGAAGATACATTTTCTATGGTGAAAAATGTGAGATATATAACAATAACAAGAGTTTGAAGTATATTTACTCAAAGAAATAACTCAACAAGAGGCAATGATGATGGATTGAACTACTCAAGGGTTATGAATTCAATATACACTACCACCCAGGGAAGGAAAATAAGGTGGAAGATGCTTTGAGTAGAACTGATCGATGTGTTCTGAACAATATGAGAGTTTAAATGGATCCTATGTTCATTGATCTAGTATATGTGGAAATGAGAATAATCCTGGAATGTGAAACATCATACTTTTTCAAATGGTTTCCAAACCATCATTACTATAAAGGACAATATTTTATCATACTAATGATGATGAGTTTCCAATTAAAACTAATTTTGTGATTGTTGGGAGATTTATTGAATTCCTATATGAAGATAGAATTTTGAAATTTGGGAGGAGGCTTTTTGATCCTGATATACATGATCTAAAAACGGAATTGTTGGATTATTTTCATAGCTTCAATTTCTCTATAACCCGTAATAACACAGAGATGTATAGTTATTTAAAAGAACATTTATGGTGAGACAACATGAATGGGGAGATTGCTAATTATGTGCTATGATGTATGGTTTTTAAATAGGTGAAGGATGGAAGACAATGTCCTTGAGGAGTATTGATACCTCTTATCATACTTGAGTGGAAATGAGATGATGTTTCAATGGACTTGGTCATGGGGATACCAATGACTCTTAGAAGTATTGATGCAATATGGGTCATTGTTGATTTTCTTATCTAGTCAGAAAATTTTTTCTATAAGGGTAGATTTACCACATGAAGGTTTAGTGTGGATATATATTAATAAATTTGTAAGACTTCACGGTGTACCCTTATTGATTGTTTCATATTGTGATCTCAGTTTAACATCATGATTTTGGAGAAGTATTCAGAAATTCATAGATAATGAACATTTCTTATGCACTGCCTACTACCCTCAAACAGATGGAAAATAAGAGCAGACTATCGATACCGTAGAAGACATGTTGATTACATTTTCACAAGAACTTCATGTTATGTGAGATCAATATTTACCTCTAGTAGAATTTTCCTATAACAATAACATCCATTCAAGTATTCAGATGGTGCTATAAGAAGCATTTTATGGAATGTGATGTCGGACAACAAAATTTTGGGATTCTGTTGGTGAAAGAAAACTCATAGTCTTAGAAATTATTGAGGAAAAAATTGAAAAGGTGAAGATTATCCAAACGAACATCAATGAAGCACAATGTAGGAATACAATCTATGCCAATTACTAAGTAACAATATGGAATTTCAAGTATGAGATCATGTTTTCTTGAAGGTATCTCCATTGAAGGGTGTTTTACTATTAAGTAGTAAGTGTAAATTGAGTCCCAAGTACATCGTACCTTTAAACATAATAGAACGAATTTGAATTTTAGTTTATCATCTGGCTATTACGTCAAGTCTCCCCAATGTGCGTGATGTGTTCCACATATCACTGTTTAGAAAGTACATGCATGAACCAATGCATGAACTCACCTATGATGAAATAGAATAAGAATCTGATATATATTTTTATGAATAGGAAATTAGTATTCTTGATACGAGAGAAAAAGTGTTGATAAATCCAACGACTTGTCTGGTAAAAGTTATCTTGAGAAACCATAAAATGGATGATGCAACCTGGGATCTGGAAGAACATATGATGAAGATACAACAGAATTTTTTTATGCATTAGTATTGTAGAAATATATTGAAAAAATTATTTTTAGGAGGAAATAATGTAACACCAAAATGATCTAAGATATATTTCTCTTTGAATAATATTATTCGCAAAACTAAGTTCAAGCACACAATGACCTATCAAACAAGTCATTTAAAAAGATGTTATAAATAATAATACACATTTTCTTAAATTTTATAAATTTTATTTTCTAAATTGGACATCATTTTGTAATTTGGAATATTAAAATTATCTTAGAGTAAATTTTTGATATTTTTTTATAACATTCATATTTTTATGAATATTAAAAATTACAAAATGTTAGTAAAAATTCATTTTTAATCCAAATAATTTAGGTTTCTAAATTATAAATTTGAGTTATTTTAAAGTATCATTATTTGAATTTTTATTAATTAATATAATTTAGGTAATTTTATGAAATTTCAAATTTAAATTGTACATTAAAACATGTCTATCTATTGATATTTTTTATTTCATAAAAACCGACTTTTTGGTTTTAACAATGTGAATTAATATTGAATTAATTTTTTTATCTTCTTTGTGTGAATTTGGAAAAATGGATTCTATATTTGGAATCATATGGTCCAGATTTTGTAACTAGGTAACTTTTATTTTTAGAAATTATGATTAGCAACTTCAGTAACTATTTTATTTTCCAAGGTTAAAAGAAATATAAGGTAAACAAGTGTAAAAAATAATATTATAGTAATATTATACTACCCTAAAACGTTTTCTATCCCTATTGGATGATACATGTCCGACCATGGTCATCCTTGGGTCGATTTATGGACCCCATGGAGCCACTTGTATGTGAAAATGACACTTTATAAAATTTTATTTAAAGATAAGGAAAATGAAACATAGACATATACATTTTAGTAAAAAAATATTTGCAAGGAATTATATACGTGATATTTTATAATATAAAAATTCAATAGAAAGTGAAATTTTTTTCCTACATCATGGTATTTTATTTATAATTTTTATACATAACATAAATATAATGAATTATGACATAATAATGAAGCAGTATTACCTTTATTAATGATGGAATCTAATAAATCATATTATAAATATTAAAATAAATATAATTCAAATGTTTTGATGACATCGACGAATTTTCAATGTAGATATGAAATTTTAGGGTTGATTTAATGTATTTTGTTCAATGTAATCAAGTTATTATGAATTTCAAAAAATCCATGTACAAAATACTGTCTAAATTGGAAAATATGTATTTTTAAAACAAATATTATTTCATTAAATCAAATATTAGTGGTAAAAATATATGGTTCCACCAAGGGACTTATATAATTATAGATATTTCATTAATGAACCACTTTTAGTTCTATTGGAATTTATTTTATGTTTATTAACCATGAATTATAATAGTATAAGAAGACGTGGTAAAAGTTAACCTTTTTAACTAAGAGTTAAATCTAAAAGATAAGGTTATCATGTTGACCTAAACTTGTCTATAACCATTTAGTTGACGGTTTTTCGACCCATCCCTACCATTTCCTAAAAAAAATCTATTTGGTTCCATTAGAAACTGAAAAAATTTTAAAATAAAAAAATAAATCACGATATTCCAAAAGTGAACCTCATCACTCTAATAAAAGGGTACTTTACCTTCTCTTAATTTGACAGGACCAATACCTTTTGGCTCCTCCACCCCCTGCTAATAATATCCACCAAACTACCCTTGTTTCATCCTAGAGGCCTCACATTGATAAACAATCCAACATTAGGAGATCTTTTGTTCAAATGAAAATGAAGAATGTGAAGAAGTGGAAATTACACCATCACCACTTTCAACAATTTTTTATTACATTTCCACTTTCTTCATTGTTTCCATACCAAACAAATAACTCCAGTAACTTCTCCACATCATGGTATAGTATTTCAGTGAACACATCATTATTTTGATGTGTATAATAATGAGTATAAATAATGTAAATAATAAATATAACAATTAATTATAATGTATATATGCTATATCATCCAATTACTAACAATTTCACCACTAATAGAAATATTGTGTCCCTCATTAGTATGTACGGCTTACTTTCTACATGATGTGATGAGATTTTGTTCCCCATCATAACCATTCAAGAATAATTTTCATTTGATGCTTAAAAATAATATTTAATTACATAAATATTATTATGTATATGAATCAAATACATATGATACATAACAAACATGACATACATAACCAAACATATATAGGGAAAATAATCAGTTAATAGCCAAAACAATGACACTATTTAAATAATTTTAATAAACCAACAATAAAGAATAATATATGATAACATATTTTTGTTCGTTGTTATTGTAAAATTTAATTACAATTATTTAACAATTTTATTGGAGTTTAATGTACCCTAGACTAAGGAAAAGTACAAGGTAAGGATAAATTTTACAATCACGTTATTATCTGAGATATTTTTTTTGAATGTATGTACATGGAATTCATTATCTTTCACATTCATGTTTCTTAAAAATGCATTTCAAAACATTTTTACAATTTTATAGACTACGTGTTAAAGTCATTCTTTATATTGTTTGATTTTTTATAAAATTCCTTAAATGGAATCCTTCTGTCGTTTACCAAACTATGAACATTATGACCTTTTTCACATATTATAGAAAGAATGTTTTTTAATCTTATACTATTGGTGTGGCTATTTTCCCCCATTATAACTCCTTTGAATCATCCCTTACACGATTATAATGATATTTTCAAAATAAATGTTTTCATTCATTGTAAATTATTTCAATGCGGAAATAGATATTTCTCTCGAATAGTTTTTGGATTGATTTAATCTATGTCATCATCCTTTATTGAAGATTATGCTTGTATGAAAACAATTTGTTATGATAAAATCATCCTTATTGTATTGAAGGTTTTGTGATATGTTTGATTGTGGATGTTCTATTTTATACCATTCATGGTTTATGATTAAAGTATTAACATTTCATATTCTAGTTTTAATATGAATGTTTATTTAATTTTTAAGCCTTTTCATATGTGGAATACATTGGACATAGTAAGTGACATTGGGCCCACTATAGCCTCTCGATCACTCTGTAGGTATCATGAGAGAAGCTACTGTCTTGTTTGATGGAATTGAAAAAACCATATTTGTATTCTTATTATAAAGCCTTGACAATGTTTTTTTGATACCTGGAATTATGTATTCCATTATAATAAAATTACCTATTCAAATTACATATGATTATTAGACTATTGGAATATCCATGTGAATAAGAAAATGGAAATATTTGATTTATATTTTCTATATTATAATGAAATTTTTGATTAAAATTCATGTTTTTTAGTCTTATACATTTCCTTAAATGTTTATGCTTATTTATGATAGTTTTTTCAATATTTTTATCCTTACTGATCATCTGAGCTGACCCCTTTCTAGGATTTACTTTTCCCAGGATGTGAAGAAGTATATAATGACTAAATTTAAGTGATAATATAGAGGATATGACTTTTTTCAATGGAGACAAAATATTTTTTTCTATCACAACATAATGTAAGTTAAATCTTATATATGTATCGGGTACATCCAAGGATACTAAACTAGTCAGTTTTCCGGATACAATCCCTTGATATCATGCAAATTATTTGTAATAATGCACGGAATTTTGGTAACTAGGGTCTAGTCATTACAACTTGTATCCAATATTCACTCCCATCCTTTGTTCTCATATGTAGAAACCCAGTTATATGTAACTTTTGTAAAACATTATGTTTCCAAATTTCACTTTTAAGTGACGTTTTAGTATCAATTTTTATAATGTTGGTTTCAAAGAATTAAACATTCAAGTATTATTAAAATGACTACCCATAATAATATGGAGGTAAAATTCATTTTAACTATGGTATAATGAAACACGCTTATATTTTGAGAATTACTTTTTGTAAATTAATTTCTATTTTCCATATTTTTCATTTCACATGGAAATATAAATAGTTATATATATATATATATATAAATATTAAATCACCAAGTCCAAAATTACATTCACATTCAATACCAACATATATTTCACAACACACAGTACGAACATAGATTACTCTACAAGACAAACTGACTTGACGTACGATGCACGTAACACAGAGTATCTATGAAAACACACACACACACACATATATATATATAAATAATTAAATTAGATAAGAATAAAAAAACCAATGATCATAGATATAATAATATTCATATATATTATCAAAATATTGTATATAATTGTTTTGTGTAAATGAAACATATTGATAATGAATGATTAGATTTTTGGTAATGTCATTTTATGATAAAAATATCACTTTCTCAAATGAACGACATCTAATAATGATTTTTTTTAGAAACATATAGAAAATTAATTTGATAAAATAAAATTATTTTCTTAAATACTAACATCAAAATTATCCTAGGGTTATTTTTTTGGTTTTTACTAAGAAACATCATTTTTATAAATAGTGAAAAATACTGCTTTTTTATTTAGAAACTACCTTTTTGTCTAATTAATTATTATAAATAAATGATATTTTAAAATTATTTAAGGTTACAATAGATTAATATTACATATATTTATACATTTTAGTTCATTATAATCAATATCCATTTGAAATGGAACATTCAATCATAAAAATATTTATAACTATTTGACACATTAAAACACTGTTATTTCGTCCCCTCTAATAGATAATCACTAATAATAATATATCCTATTTTAAAAAATGAATAAAAAATAAAAAATAAACTACTTTATTCAGTATAATAATTATATTCTAATAATACTATGTTGTGTTTTGATGAAAATTATTAGTAAAAGTGAATAATTTTACTCCCAACAGTTAATGCCAAATAAGATTATTTATGGAACAAACCTTAAAATTATGTCCTCAATTGACCATGAAACAATACCAAACTTCATTTTTTGTCAATGTTTTTTCCATAAAACTTTTATTTGAGAGGTTTTTTGGTTTGGTATTATTTTGTTTAGGTTATATCATGTGCACACCAAATTTGTTTCAAAAACATCCATATGATTCCTTTTCCTTCCGTTTAAATAGGCCACCATCTCTACCAATAACTGAAACTAGTAAAACCGTTTAATTTAGTAAAAAACCATCCATAGTATCCCACAAAATGTATTTTATTCTACCTTTAATACACCCTTTGAGAATAATTCATCTCATGGAATCCTTTTGGCATTAACTAAAAGGGGTTACCTGATTTAGAGTTAACGTATTCTCTAAACCTATATCAATTTAGTTTTTTTCTACACCCCTCACATATATTTATTATATTTATGTGTGAAAAAAAATATTTATTCCATATAATATGATGTAGTTATTAAATGGGTCATACCCACACTTAATCAAACATCTATCTAATAGATGTTTAATATAATAATTCTCTGTGTGGTGAAATACTTCCTCACAAAACGATGATTGTTCATTTCTTCTTTACCACAAATAATATCCTCCATTATGATGGAAAAAATATTTATATATTTAATATAATATATTTAATATTTATTTTATCTTATTAATTATTTTTAAAACAAAAATATATTTACTTTCCTTTTGGTGTAAGTATGTTAATCTTGTTTCAGGATGTGTGGACTACTGCCAACTCAATGCTATGTGATTTGTTAACAGATCACATAGATTAAATTAAGGAAGGATTTAATTAACATATATATTATACATGATATATCTATTATACATTAATAAATATATATACATACATACGTACATACATATATATATATATATCATTTACATACATTCTTTCAGTATGATAGTAATGGCTGAAACAATGTTCATTCATACAAACGACTTAATGTCTCCCAGAACGGTGTATTCTATTTAATAGTCCATATTATATAGATTATTATAGTTAACATATAAAGTCTAAAACTGATATTTATATAATGGTTTACATTTTTTAATCATGATATATTTATAAGGGCAAAAGATATAAAAAATTAAGACACATGCAAAGAACAAAGTGAAATTTAACCGAATTGAAACATTAACATATGATTGTTAACAAGTTGGTAATATAAGGTAATAAAAAATCCAAAATTCTTATAATTTATAATATTATGATTTTTTAATATAATTTAAAATATAATTATACTGATTATAAATTATTCTTGTAAATGTATGAAGAGATTCCTGACACAATGTAAGAGGATTTTTATATCAGTTTTAATTAATGTGAGATACAAGTCATGTTAACCAATCATTACTTTTGTGTGGTGTATTCAGATTCCATGATTTTATTTAATGTAAAATATAATTTATTTTATTGGTATTAAAAACTCTATTTTCATTGTTAAAATATATATTCATTAATAAAATGTTTTTAAATGAAATATTCATGGAAAATGTTTTTAAAAATTTTTCAAACTTTTTTTATGTTCTCATTTAAAGCTATTATCAAAATATATTCATGAATTGTTTATAATTATTAAAAAAAATTATGGAAATGGTTTTCAAAACATTTTCATGATTTATTTATAATTTTTTATTTACATTAAACAAAATTGGTCTCAAAAAAAATTCAGGATAATTTTATATATTTTCATTAAAAAGGGATTTCAAATTTTATTCATCCTTTTTTATATGTTTTAATATACAATGGTTTTCAAAATGTTTTCAAGCTCTTTGTATATCTTTTAAATGTTTTATCAAAGAAAAATGTTTTAAAAATGTTTTGATCTATATTTCGTATGTTATAATGAATAATGTTTTGAAATTTATTTCATATGATTTAGGTTATTTTATCTGAAAATGACTTTCAAATGGTTTTTTATCTAAAATATTTTTTCAATAAATAAACAATATTTCCTCCAGGAGTTTTTTGAAAAGATCATTAAATATTTTCCCTATATAATATAGCATCATTTGGTGTTAATAATTCATTTATTGATAATTATTTAATGTATCCATACATATAATATCTATAAATGTAATATTATTTGATGTAATGATGTTAGTAAACCCATTTCTCTTTCATGGGTTTATAATTTTAACACACATTTCATATCCCAGGTTTTGTTTATGATTAAATGATTATGAAACCTTCCACTTTCCAAAGGATATGATATATTTACATTATTATGTTACCCATTTCATATGATGGGAATGATATATTCAGTTATTTTCTTTTGGAACATGTATGTATGATTTAATTATGTGATGGGTGAGACCTATATATCCGTCCATAAAATTGGGTAATTATTTATATCTCATGAGATAGGTAGGGAATTAATGAGGGTTTAATTGGTTAAGTAAGATATATCAAGAATGATTGTTTATTTGGTTTAGTAATAATGTGATTGAATAAGTGTTTACATGTTTGTTTAATATTGGGTTGTAGTGAGGGTTTACTCTATTTAGTAAGAAAAGTATGGAATGAGGGTTTACTTGATAATGTAATACAGGGAATGAATGATGGTTTACATGGTTCAGCAATACTGGGATAAAACTAGGGGTTACTCAGATCCATAATACAGGGAAACAAAGAGGGTTTACTCGATTCCATAATATAGGGCTAGAAAGAGGGTTTACTCTATTTAGTAATACACAAATGTAACAAGAGACATCTCAGTTTAGTAATTCAGGTCTCGAATAAGGGTTTAGTAAGTTCAGTAATATAGGGATGGAACATGGATTTATTCAGTTTATTAATATAGGGCTATAATGAGGGTTTACTCAGTTATGTAATATTGGGATGGAATGATGGTTTACATAGTTTACAAATAAAAGACTGGAGTAAGGGTTTACTCTGTTCAGAAATACAAGGATGGAATGAGGGTTACCTCTGTTAAGTAATACATGGCTAGAATTGGGGTTCTCCTAGTTAATTAAAAAAATTTGTCCACTAATATGGTCGTGGATGTGATTAATTATATAATAAGAAAATCATATTATTTGTGTGTGAGTTTTCTACAATTATATGTTTTATTAATGCATTGTTCTTTCATGGTTTATGATCTATATTTTATATTCCTCATGTCTTATGAACTACCATTATAAATTCCAGGCATTCAGTTATGATCATTAATATTATAATTATGATTTTATTTTTACATGATTACATTATAATAACTATATACTCATGTTTATGCTCACTTGTATCCTTTTTTTAATCATAATGAGCATTTGAGATCACAAATTTTATGATTCCATTCCACCAGGTTGTGATGATATGTACTATGTTTGATATATCTAAATAGGGTTATAGTAAAGAAGAACCTGGTGGGAGATGTATTAGCACACATATGTACCAATGTTTATTATTCTATGTTTCAAAATGAACTAAAAAACTACAATATTTGGGTGTCCATTTGTATAATGTTTATATATTCCACAAATGTTAACTAATGTTAATGTTTTGAAAAGTGAGGGATGATATAGTTGGTATCATAGAAAATGTAAAGATATCCATTGGATATTGGGATGAGAAAATCTTACATATATCCCATGTTTAATATTTAAGGATATGTCTAGGGATGTCCTTATGGATATAAAGATGGATGAGTTAACGTTGAGGTAAATTTCTTATAATTTTGGTAAAGGATAGATTGAGTGGTTTACAAGATGTAAATACTTATTTTGATACTACAAAATAATTCGGATCTAGCACACTTGTACCTAGTTGTAACAATTCTTACTAGATGTTTCAGGAATTACTCCGGGTAATCTGGTTCCCTACAATGGGCCTTCCTGTACACATGGTTTTAAACTCCCAAGAGATGTGATTTGGGAATTCAAAAACTCCCCATGAATCATCATGAAGGATTTAGATTTATGTTTCCTATTAATAACCACTGATAAACCTATGGTGTCATATATTATATTAGAATTCATGATTTAGACATCCTATAGGTAATTATTTTATAGATTATGTGGTTTTATGCGATGAAATGTAATACTAACACTAATCTTATGGTTTTCGTCAATGCATGGAACCAGAATAAAATGGATTAACGATGAATGTGATGAAATAAATATTCATGTGAAGTTAGGTTGGATGATCACTGGAGTGAAGTATTTCATGATCAGTCCTAATCATTTTAATGAAACATGAATAAAAATATTTAACTTAACAAACTCTCGAACTCA
Organism: Viscum album; assembly: GCA_963277665.1. Taxonomy (NCBI): domain Eukaryota; kingdom Viridiplantae; phylum Streptophyta; class Magnoliopsida; order Santalales; family Viscaceae; genus Viscum; species Viscum album. Next base: position 1,295,069,105 of record OY728128.1, on the reverse strand, counting down.
CCAAGGAAGTGAAATAAAGAGTTCACTGATAGATCAGGTAATATAGACCATGAAAGAAATAATATTCATTTCATTATGCAAATAATGTTGAAATAATAACCTCTATGAATGTACTGGAGGAATAAGTTGAAGTTTTGACTATGGAAAAAAAGGACACAAAGCAAGTGACTGCAAGTTAAAAATAATGAGTTTTGTTAACAAAATGGATGAGAATTTTGGCCACCCTAACATGCCATCAAAGGTATAGTTTTTTATTTGGGGAGTAATGAGTCATTATCGAACTCAATGTCTCATGTTGAAATCTCTTGACTAGATCCATCAATTTGGTCAATGTAATGGTTACATTGGTGATGATGATGAGATAACAGATACAATGGGAAAGTAAATAGGTATTATTTAATACGATGATGTGGCATTGTTAGTGGATAATAGATGAAGTAATAAATGTATTTATGTATTTTGATTTTCGAATTAATAATGTTGAATTATCTATGGATTTTTTGAGTTTATGTTATTGCTAAGGATTTATAAGAATATGATTAATGGCCTGGATGGACTAGAATGTTTACTTCATGAAATTTATCATTTTAACTAAGGGAAGGTAACCCATAACATGTTCTATTTTTAAAGATAATGTTGTATGGATAATGATATATGGGATATGAATAACGAAATTGGATAGTACTAATTATCATGGAACTAATTAATGACTTTTTATATGTTTTTATGCTACCAATAATGATATTTACACAATTTCTCGATTTAAAGAAAAAATAGAACATTCTTTTTAACAAAGAAGCATGCATGTTTTCCAAAATGATTTATGGTAATTAAGCTTGTTAGAATATTACAAGAGAATATAAAAAGAGAATATTCCCATTTTTTGAATGTTACAAACTCGATCTATATTTTGGTATACATTGCAATCTATGTTAAGCTGATTTCATGACTCTCTTACTTTTGTTTTTGAATTTCACAGTTGAGATGGATTATAAGGTTAATTGTTCATGAACAGATTATGTTATGCATTAAAGGTTGTATTTTTCCACTAAGCATGTGTTTTAAACCTTGTTTAAAAGTATAATTATGGATTAAAAATAAATCAAAGGTTCCCATATTTTATATTTTTTTGAATAGTGCATCATTTGTGTTGGGTGACTACCAATCACGTTTGGAAAGGACATGGTTCTTGAAGACATGAATGAAGAATGATAAGTTTTTCATGTCTACCAACAGACTATGTGATGTCCTCATAAATATATATTTATTTTTGATGAATAATATATTTATGATGATATATTACTATTTCATTTTATCATTTTTTATTAATGAATGTTGTTTTTTAAGAAGAAAATTGTTAGTATGTTTGTTCGTTATGGGCCTAAAGTTCCATTAAAATAGTATTTTTTTGTACTGTATTTTTCATTATAAATTTATATAAAATAATTAAATGATGTAATGGATGAATAACAATTTTTCTAATGCCTAACCTAATAATGAAATTTTGTTTATATATATTTATCATCAATTACAGAACATTATGAAAGAGAGAAAAAATTGTCGTCCTAATACCTTGATTTTAGGTGAGTTTATTTCATTTTAAATCATCAATCATTTATGAAATTGAGGCCATGGTAATTCGGTTTATAATTATATTGTTTCATTTTCACTCCATAAAAATATTTATTTTTTTCCTCCAAGTCAAATCACCACTTCCAACCTATGTATTATTATGTGGAAACCAAGTTATACATTACATTGGGTGACCATATGGTTAAAAATATCACTTTTATGGGACGTTTTAGTATCCATTATTACAATGATGGTTTTTATAAATGAAAATTTCAAGCATTAAACCATTGGTAACTCATAAACATTTCATGGGAGACATTGATTTTTATGGGGGTAGAATGTAACCCACCGATATTTCAATAATTATTTCTTAGGTTTAATATCTATTGAAAAAAAAAATTCATTTCACATGGCACTCGAAATAGTTATATATAAATATATTATAAAAATAACTCATTCAATAATTTCACATTAAATACCAGCATCTCATGGACTACATGAAATACCAACATTGATTGAACTACAAGAAACACTATCATGGTGTATGATGCATGCAACAATGAGTATCTATGAAACACACACACATGTGTATATAATTAAATGATATAATTATAACCTAACCTTTAAAAATATTTATATTAATAATAATAACTACTTTCATAATATTGTATATGATCTTTTAGTATAAATAAATCATATGGATATTGATATATAAGATTTCTGTTAAAGTCTTTTTATGTTACAAATAGCGTTTTCTCTAGAGAACCGCTTCTAATAATGAAAAAGGTTTTTGAATAATTTAAAATTTTAATTTTATAAAATATAATAAATTTATAAATTAATAAAATCAAAATTATACTATGGTGATTTTTTGATATTTTTTGAGAAACATCGGGTTTTGATGAATACTGAAAATACAACATTATATTAAAAAACTAATGTTTTTTAATTATTTATTAATGATAAATGATATTTTAAATATTTATTACGGTCAAATAAGATAAATATTACATCTTATAACACAAGTTAATTCATTAAAATCAATTTTACTTTGAAAGTGGACATTAAATCCTAACAAACATTTGATTAGTCTCATACTTTAAAACTCTATTATTTTGTCCAATATACAGGATTAGAACTACTCTTCATTTTTCAGTTCCTGTGATATTAATTTCGCACATCAAATATAATTCCTGTTATTCATCCTCGTATTTATACTCTAATAATTTCATGTTATATTTTACCAAAATAATAAGAAAATGTGATTAAAATTGATCACATAAATTATGGACAAATTACGATTAAATATGGTCTAATCCATAAAATTATGGTACAATTGACATAAAAACATGTCCAAAACCCATTGGATGTAGATATTTTATCCCTAAAACTTCTATTATTGATATTTCTTTCATTAAATCATTTTATATGTAAGAACATGTTAACACATAATTTGTTTCTAAAAATTCAATGTGAGTCATTTTTCATCACCATAAAAGGCCACCACCTCTAACCATTACTCAAACCTCTAAAAAAATTTATGTTATTCAATTATTACACTATATAATCTCCTAAAAACCTCCCTTATATATTAAATCTATTATTTGGAAAAAAATACACTGAATGAATCCTTTTGATATTAACCAAAAAGAGTTACTTCATTTAGAGGTATCGTCTTACCTCAATCTTCAGCAATTTATTTTTTTCTCCTCCCCTACCCTCTTGTTATTCTATTATTTTGTTGAAAATATTACCCTCTATATAATAAGGTTTTTTATTCAATTTATCTGACATAAACATACATACACCTCCAATTAATGGATGTTGAACATAAATTTCTTTGTACGGAGAACTATTGCACTACTGGAAATGGAGGATATACCAAAGGTTCTAAACTGTTGGTATAGGCTGGAAAACCGGTGCTATAGTCTATACCAATGGTTGTCCAAACCGTAGGGAAGTAAGGTGTGGGGAAATATCTATACCAACGGTTTGAACTAAACCGTTGGAACAGCCTACTCTATGTATTTATTTGCCAACGGTTCTTGTTGAACCGTTTGTATAGGTTTTCCCAATGGTTTAGAACCATTGGGAATTCTATGATTTTGATATTATACCCACGGTTTACAACCGTTGGTATAGTTTTTTTCCCAATGGTTTAAATGAAACCATTGGCATATGTTCAATAAAAAATACTATACCAACGGTTTTTAATCGTTGGGATAGTTTTTTTACCAATGGTTTATTGAACCGTTGGTATAATTATTTCTCAAAGTATACCAATGGTTGTAAACCGTTGGTATTGTGTACATCCAGAATTGCTACACAGCAGCACCTCCAGTGCATACACCAGCATAAAAACAACACTTAAAACAGTGACAATGTTAAAACAACAAGAAAAAGCACCACCTCATTGATTAGATACATGGTGAATGATTCCCCATTTGAATCTTCATATGAAAAAAATCGTCCAGTATAGTTGAATAAGAGTTTCAATAACTCAAATATTATTTACACCCATTTCAATCATCATATGACAACCACATTTCGAATATATGGTGAAAAGGTATTTTCATAGGAGTATCATCACTTGTGACTCCTTAAGTGCCACATCGGGCCTTGTATTGAGGCGGGGTTGACTATTACACGTCACATATGATCCATGAATCATTTTACTAATGATTCAACACAATCAGAATCAGTTTTATCGGTTTGGCATATGTACATAAAATATTGTCCATTTTGAATAAAAGAGAGGTAGTTTGGGTGGTCCCGACCCCATGGTTACTCTAATTAAGGTGGGGTTGACTCTTGCACGTCACATAAGACCCATGGATCGTTTTCCTAATGTTTCAATAGAATCCAAAGGCATTTGGTAAGTATCATGTATGTCAGTTGTTGATATCACTTACAATTTAGTCCATTTTAACAAAAGAGAGACAGTTTGAGTGGTCCTGGCCACACCATGGGTCGATTTGAGGCGGAGTTGACTCTTACAAGTCAAATATTACCCGTGGATCGTTTTCCTAAAGTTTCAATAGAATCCGATGGCGTTTGGTTGGTTTGGTGTATGTCAGTTGTTGTTTTCACTTAAAATTAATTCCATTTTAAACAAAAGAGAGACACTTTGAGTGGTGACGGCCACACCGGGCCTTGTATTGAAGAAGGGTTGACTCGTACATGTCACATATGATACATGGATCGTTTTCCTAATGTTTCAACACAATCAGAATCCGTTTGATCAGTTTGGTGTATGTACATAAAATATTGTCCATTTTTAACATAAGAGAGATAGTTTGGGTGGTTTCGGCCACACCGCACCTTTTATTGAGGCAGGATTGACTCGTACAGATCACATATGACCCATGGATTGTTTTCGTAAAGTGTCAATAGAATCTGAAGGAATTTTGTTGATTTCATGTATGACAGTTGTCGATTTCATTTACAATTTAGTCCATTTTCAACAAAAGAGAGACAGTTTGAGTGGTCCCGGCCACACCGCGGCTCGAATTGAGGCGGAGTTGACTCGTAAATGTCACATATGACCCATGGATCGTTTTCCTAATGTTTCAATAGAATACGAAGGTGTTTGGTCAGTTTGGCATATGTCAGCTATTGTTTTCACTAAAAATTTAGTTCATTTTAAACAAAAGAGTGGCACTTTGAGTGGTGTCGGCGACACCAGGCCTCAGATTGAGCCATGGTTGACACATACACATCACATATGAGGCATGGATCATTTTTCTAAAGTATAAACATAATTAGAATTCGTTTGATCGGTCTGGCATATGTACGTAAAATATTGTCCATTTTGAACAAAACAGAGGCAATTTGGGTGGTCCCGGCCACACGACGCCTTGGATTAAGGCGGGGTTGACTCTTACACATCAAATATTACCCATGGATCTTTTTTATAAAGTTTCAATTCAATCCAATGGTGTTTGGTTGGTTTCTCGTATGTCATTTGTTGATATGACTTACAATTTAGTCCATTTTGAACAAAATAGAGACAGTTTGAGTGGTCCCGGCCACACTACAGCTCAGATTGAGGTAGGGTTGACTCTTACAAATAAAATATGACCCATGGATCGTTTTAAAAATGTTTCAACAGAATACTAAGTTGTTTTGTTGGTTTGTCGTATGTCAGTTGTTGTTTTCACTTAAAATTAAGTCCATTTTAAACAAACAGAGGCACATTGAGTGGTGTCGGCCACACCGGGCCTCCAATTGAGGCGGGGTTGACTCGTAGACATCACATATGACCTAGGGATCGTTTTGATAAAGTTTCAACAGAATCCGTAGGCATTTGGTTGGTTTTCCATATGTCAGTTGTTGTTTTCACTTTAAATTAAGTACATTTTCAAAAAAAAAAGAGGAACATTGAGTGGTTTAGGCCACAATGGGGCTTTTATTGAGGTTGGGTTAACTCTTACACGTCACATATGAGCCATGGATCATTGTCCTATTGTTTGAACACAATCACAATCCGTTTGATCGGTTTGGCCTATGTACGTAAAATATTGTCCATTTGGAACAAAAGAGAGGCAATTTGGGTGGTCCCGACCCCACGGTGCCTCGGATTGAGGTGCGGTTGACTTTTACACATCACATATGACTCATGTATCATTTTCCTAAAGTTTAAACAAAATCCGAAGGCCTTTGGTCAGTTTCCCGTATGTCAGTTGTTGATTTCTCTTACAATTTAGTCCATTTTGAACAAAAGAGAGACAATTTGAGTGGCCTCGGTCACACCGCAACTCAGATTGAGGAGGGGTTGTCCTATAAACGTCACAAATGACCCATGGATCGTTTTCTTATTGTTTAAATAGAATCAGAAGTAGTTTGGTTGGTTTGGTGTATGTCAGTTGTTGTTTTGACTTAAAATTATGTCCATTTTAAATAAATGAGAGACATTTTTAGTGGTCCCGGCCACACTGCGGCTTGGATTGAGGTGAGGTTGACTTGTACACGTCACATCTGACCCATGGATCATTTTCCTAAAGTTTCAACAGAATCTGAAGGCGGTTGGTTGGTTTGACGTATGTCAGTTGTTGTTTTAACTTAAAATTAAGTCCATTTTAAACAAAAGAGATCCACTTTGAGTGGTGTCGGACACACCAGGCCTCATATTGAGGCGGGGATAACTCATACACATCATATATGAGAAATGGATCATTTTACTAATGTTTCAACACAATCAGAATCCGTTTGATGAGTTTGGCGTATGTACGTAAAATATTGTCCATTTTGATCAAAAGAGAGGCATTTTGTGTGGTCCCATCCACAAGGAGCCTCATATTGAGGCGAGGATGGCTCTCACACATCACATATGACCAATGAATCATTGTCATAATGTTTCAATAGAATGTGATGGCGTTTGGTAGGTTTCTCTTATGTCAGTTGTTGATTTCACTTACAATTTAGACCATTTTGAACAAAAGAGAGATAGTTTGAGTGGTCCCAGCCACACCGCGGCTCAGATTGAAGAAGGGTTGACTCGTACAGGTTCCATTTGACTCATGTTTCATTTTCCTTATGTTTCGATATAATCCGAATGCATTTGGTCAGTTTGGCGTATGTCAGTTGTTGTTTTCACATAAAATTAAGTCCATTTTTAACAAATCAGAGGCACTTTGAGTGGTGTTGGCCACACCAGGCCTCGGATTGAGGCGGGGTTGACTCTTACACGTCACATATGAGTCATTGATCGTTGTTAAAAAGTATCAACACAATCAGAATCCGTTTGATCGGTTTGACGTATGTACGTAAAATATTTTCCATTTTAATCATAAGAGTGACAGTTTCGGTGGTGTCAGCCACACCGCACATCAGATTGAGGCAGGATTGACTCTTACACATCACATATGACCCATGGATCGTTGTCCTAATGTTTCAATAGATTTGAAACGCATTTGATCAGTTTCCCGTATGACAGTTTTTGTTTTCACTTAAAATTTAGTCCATTTTCAACAAAAGAGATGTAATTTGCATGGTCCCGGCCCCACGGTTGCTTAGATTGAGGTGGGATTGACTGGTACACATGACATATGACCCATGGATCCTTGTCCTAATGTTTGAAAAGAATCCGTAGGCATTTGGTCAGTTTTCTGTTTGACAGTTGTGGTTTTCACTTAAAATTAAGTACATTTAAAAAAAAGAGGCACTTTGAGTTGTGTCGGCCACACCGAGCCTCATATTGAGGCGAGGTTTACTCTAACACATCACATTTGACTCATGGATTGTTTTCCTTATGTTTCAATATAATACAAATGTGTTTGGTCAGTTTGTTGTTTGTTAGTTGTTGATTTCACTTAAAATTAAATCCATTTTTAACAAAACAGAGGCACTTTGAGTGGTGTCATCCACACCAGGCCTTGAATTCAGGTGGGGTTGGCTCGTACCCATCACATATGAGTCATGGATCGTTTTTCAAATGTATCAACACAATCAGAATCCATTTGATCTGTTTGGAATATGTACGTTAAATATTGTCCATTTTAAACAAAAGAGGGACAACTTGGGTGGTTCCAGCCACACCGTGCCTTGGATTGAGGCAGGGTTGACTCGTACACGTCACATATGACCCATGTATCATTTTCCTAAAGTTTTAACAGATTTGGAACGTATTTGGCCAGCTTTCCGTATGTCAGTTGTTGTTTTCACAAAAAATTAAAGTCATTTTGAACAAAAAAGATACATTTTGAATGGTACCATCCACACCGTGCCTTGGATTGAGGCGGAGTTTACTCGTACATGTCACATATGACCCATGGATCGTTTTACTATAGTATCAATAGAATCCGGATGCGTTTGGTTTGTTTATCGTATGTCAGTTGTTGATTTCACTTAAAATTAAGTTCATTTTTAACAAAACAGTGGCATTTTGAGTGGTGTCGGCCACACCGAGACTTGGATTGAGGCGGAGTTGACTCATACATGTCACATTTACTCATTGGTCGTTTTCCTTATGTTTCAACAGAATACGAATGCGTTTTCTTGGTTTTCCGTATGCCAGTTATTGATTTCACTTTAAATTAAGTCTATTTTTAACAAAATAAAGGCAATTTGAGTGGTATCGGCCACACCGAGCCTCGAATTTAGGCGGGGTTGACTCATACACGTCACATATGAGTCATGGATCATTGTGAAAAGGTATCAACACAGACAATAGTTGTTTTATTGGATTGGTGTATGTACGTAATATATTGTCCATTTTAAACAAAATACATACACTTGGAGTGATACCGACCACACCGCACATCAGATTGAGGCGAATTTGACTTTTAAATGTCAAATATGACCCATGGATCATTTTTCTAATGTGTAAACACAATTCTAAGGCGTTTGGTAGGTTTCCCATATGTCAGTTGTTGATTTCACTTAAAAATAAGTCAATTTTGAACAAAAGAGAGGCAGTTTGAGTGATCCTGGCCACACCGTGCCTTTTATTGAGGTGGGGTTGACTTATACACGTCACATTTGACCCATGGATCGTTTATCTTAAGTTTCAGCAGAATATGAATGTGATTGGTCAGAGGGGAAGGGTCTAGTCAGGTACGCGGTGATGCTCATCTACCTCTGGTATGAACCTCCCTCGTACCATCAGCCTAAGCAATAAAAGAATGGAATAATGAAAAGAGCACATACTTATGTACCTATAAAATCTACACATAGACAGAACATAGCCGCATCATGTCATAAAAAATAACACCAAGGATCAAACAAAATAGAAGCAGTCATGCAGAGTAATTACAAGTGCACATACAGATCAAAAGCATCTATAAAATTGTCGCATACATTCCATGTTTATTTCTTAAAACAATTTAAAAAAAGAAAAATGATGAAACTCTAGAATATGGGTTGCCTCCCTGTAAGTGCTAAGTTTAACGTCTTAAGCCAGATGGATGGACACTGTTCAATCGTCTTGGTCCATCAGCTCAGAACTCATCTGCCTCTTACAAGAACTGGTGGCCATGTCATCAAGTTCACAGGGACGCTTAGCGGGATTGATCACTTCAGGAGCATAGCGGGCATGATTCTGGTGTGTATGTAAGAGAATCTGGAGTTCATCATCAGCCAGACGTGGAGTCACCCATCGTGTGAGGTCATATGGAGACGGGACGTGCACTTCGATGATCATGGAAGAGGCAGACAAGATAGACATTGTTGGTTAAGCTGCATCCACAAATTGATTCATTTTTTTTATATTAGAACCATTATAAATGTTTGTCCCATTTTTACAAATAATTAATGTGTGAAAATTTTGAAAAATAACTTATCAGATATATAAAAATGGATTTACTCATGAACATGATGCATAATATCTCAAATATTCCTCATTGGATACCAATTTGAAATTTTAATCCATTATCAAATGTCATATATCAATTTATTTTTATTTGGATCTTTAGGGTTGAACGCTTTTTGTAAAATCTAGCTAAGAGAGGATAGACTAGTTACTTGGAATAAAATTGGATGTTATGTGGTGAAAACCACATTATAAGAATTGTTTAGGATGTTATTGAGGTGGTTTGAGGATAAATCTATCTTTTTAGAGAAAATCCAACATGTCCTAGTTTGGTGGTCAAAGTTTTGAAGTGGGGGGGTATTTTGTGGTTGAGGAGGGGGCTGAGGGGGATGTCCAAGGTCTATGAGGAGGGGTGCGGGGCTGTCCAGGGTCCAGGAAGGGGGGTGGGGGCTGTCCAGGGTCAAGGAGAAGGGGAGAAGGGGATGTCCATGGTCTATGAAGGAGGGGCGTTGTCCAGGGTCCATCAAGGAGGGGGGCTATCCAGGGTCCAAGATGGAGGGTGGGGGGATTCCTAGGGTCCAGGAAGGAGGGGGACTATACAAGGTCCTAGGAGGAGGGTGGAGGGGGGTTGTCCAGGGTCCAGGATGGGGGATGTCGAAGTTTCATGAATGAGGGGGGCCAGGTGGTCCAAGTTCCAGGAGGGGGGGACTGTCCATGGTCCAAGAGGGGGGGTGTCCAGGGTACATGAGGAGTGGGGGCTCTATTAAAGGGTGGAAATCCCTAAATAATTTATTTAAAATTAACTAAACTTAATCAAAAAAACATCACAATTCCAATCCATCACCCAACCAACATCCATTTAATCCTCAATATCACTAACCTTCGCATGCCATAAACAACACAACCTAGTTTATAACAAATTAAAATAGAAAAAAAAATATTAGATGCAAAACATTAAAGCTAAGGTAGTACTTACATATTTAGAGTGTAGAACTACTACTATTTTTAATTTAAGATGGATATATGAGTGGAAAAAGTTTCTATGTCCTTTTATAGATAGATCCGAGACGTTTAGGTCAAATAAAAATAGAAAATAAAAAAAAGATGAAGAAAATTAGAACTTAAAGATTTGAAGTGTAGAACAGAAAAATTGTTTGATTGAAGAGGATGGATGTAGTTTCAGTGACTAGGTAACGAGAGTGCATCAGGAGAGCTTCAATTTAGGGTGGTAGTCGAGAGGAGGGGCTACTGGATTTATGGGAAAACGCTCACAATGGTTTTTAAAAACCGTTGGGAATGTATGTTTACCTAAGGCCTATACCAACGGTTTATGTAAACCGTTGGTGTAGATTCCAACATATACCAACGGTTAGTGTATAACTATTGGTAAAAGTGTCATAGTTGAGGCCTATACCAACGGTTTTATAAAACGTTGGTAAAATTCTTCATATAAGCCACTATACCAACGGTTTTTTTAAAACCATTGGTATACAAAACCATTACCAACGGTTTATCAAACCGTTGGGATATAAGCGTAGGTAAAAATTGGATTTTTAGTAGTGTTACCTCACAATATGATTTTGTTCGTTTATCCTTTACAAAAATCATAGTGTCCATTTTGAGGGAAACTATACTTATATATTTAATATATTATATTTAATATTTATTTAATCATATTTATTCTTTTTAGAAAAAACGTATCTCTATATTCAATTTGTTGTTACTACAATAATCTCATGCGTGGAAGTGTCGACTACCACCACCTCAATGCGATGGGATTCATTCTCACACAACAAAGAATGTATTAAAGATGGGTTTAGTAAAATTATATAATTTATATGATATAGTAATTATACTAAAAAAGATATATATATGTGTGTGTGTGTATATAAAAATGCACATATGAATATATATATATTAATATTTTTTGTGTTTTATTTACATACTTTTTATCAATATGATTAAAAATATAGAAACAACATTTATGCGTATGTACAACTTATAGTCTCCATGAAAAATGTATTAAATTTTATAATACTATATTTTATAGAATATTATAATACCAATATACTATATATTCATGATATTTATATAATTTTTAAAATAATAGAATCAAGCTAAAATTATAAGGACAATTGATGTATCAAATTATGAAACATGCAGAGAACATAGTAAATTTTACCCGAACTAAAACATTATCAATGAATCATTAAAAAAAGGGTAATCTATGAACATAATAAAACCATATAAGGTAAAATTTATAATAATATTCACATGTAAAAGATTTATAATAAACATATATTTTTTATACATGATTCTCATACAAGTATGGAAAGTGTCAAGACAAAAAATATAGGGGATTTTCATCTCACTTCTAATTTTTGTGTGGTACAATTTATGTTCACCACACATTCATTTTTATATGTATGTACTACCCATTGTTATATTATATTTATATAATACTTAAATTTATGGGATTTCACATGTCCATTTTATTATCCTTATTTTATGGGTTTATGTATTCAAAAGATATAAAATTGATAAAACAATTTAATTTCAATTTTCTATCATTGAGACTAATGATTTGTTATGAACCTAAAATCTTATTAAAGGTGTATATAATTTAATTTTACATTTTATATCATGAATATAATTATTTTAATGATGTATTTATCTTCATATAATTTCCATTTCATTTAATTGTTATATGATCTCAGGATTCCGAGTTATTAGAGTTTATTAAGACAATCACTTTTCTTTTGAGGTTATTTAAATTTATGCTTCTTATGATGAAATATTATGATGAAAATATCAATAATATTCAAAATTTCCCATTTCCTATTTTATTTCATGATATAATATGGTATTTGTACCATTTTTTACTATTTGGTAGATAATAATATTAAGAAATTATTTATATGAAAACCCATTTATACTCTCTCTTCAGTAAAAAATATGTGGTTTCTAAAATGCATATAAATTATTATTATACCTCTCTATAATAATATATAAAATATATTTTTACGTTTTTTTATTTTACTAATATATTCATGGGAATTTCATGTCTCTTTCCAAATAAGTAAATTTCCAATTCTTTTAACTCTGAAAATGGAAATTTCTCTTGACCACATATGACATATATAGATTTACCTATTATTATTTGTTTGGTGTCCCCATTTCATTGTTAATATGGTTAATATTTATGATTTTTTTAAAATTTATTTTAAAATGATTTTTTTTAAAAAATTTATTCAAACTCGTTTTATATGTTTTCATGGATAACTATTTTCAATTTTTTTCAAGATTTACATTTATGATTTCAAATTATTTAACATGAAATTTCTTCCAAAATTATTTAAAACATTAATTAAATATTTTGAAATTATTTTTGAAGAATTTATTTTAGAAATGTTTTCATGAATCTTTTATAAGATTTCAAGAAAAATAGTTTTCATAATTATTTCAATCTTCATTATTTGTTTTATAGTACATGTGTTTTCAAAATATTTTAATGCTCCTTGTGTAATTTTTCCATTTTTTCAATAAAAAATGTTTTTAAAATGAATTGAATCATATTTTATAAGTATTCAAGGAAAATATATTTCCAAATGATTTCATAATTTTCATTTTATTTTAAATGAAACTTATTTTCAAATAGTTTTATGTATTATAATAAGTTTTTCAAACAATAATAGATATTTTCTGAAAGAACATTTTTTATAATATATTATGAAATTATTTCCATATAAGATAACATCTTTTGGATTTAATTAGAACTTTTTGGGGTATTTTTAAATGTCTCAATTCATTCTCAATCTAAAAATGCATTATGTTTTTATGGAATGATGTTATAAAACATGCTACACCCTTACAGTTTAATTTCTTTTGACACCTGCTTTATTTAATGTGTTATTCTTATGATGAAATGATTATGAAACCTGTATATTTACACAAGTGATTATATTATTACATTTATGATACTCGTTTCATTTCAATGTATATTATATTTTAATTTATGATCGTGTTGAACATGTATGTATGAGTTCATTAAGTTATCAGTGGTACCTATATCTCCCACATATGCATTGGGTAATGATTTATATATCATGAGATAAATAGGTCTTGAATGATGTTTTACTCGATTTAGTAATATAGGGATGGAATGAGATTTTACTTGGTTCATTAATATATGGATGGAATAAGGGGTTACATAGTTATGTAAAATATGAATGGAATGAGAAATTACTCAAATCAGTAATACATAGATGGATAGAGAGTTTTCTAAGTTTAGTAATACTGGGATTGAATTAGGGATTACTCAGTTTAGTAATACTGAGTGGGAACAAGGTTTTACTTGGATCAATAATACAGGTCTACAATAAGGGTTTACATGATTCAACAGTTTAGGGTTTGAATGAGGGTTTACATGGTTCAATAATATTAGACTGAAATATCTTTTTACTAGAATTAGTAATATAGGGATGGAACTTGAGTTTACAAGGATCAGTAATAAAAGGATAGAATGAGGGTTTACTCGGTTTAGTAATACAATGATATAATGAGGGTCAAATATATTAAGTAATACATGGCTGGAATGAGGGTTCACACAGTTTAGTAATACATGGTTATAAAAGGGGTTCACCATGTTCTGTAAATAACTTTATCAACTATGAGTGTATTGGAAGTGATTCCTTGGATACTATGGAAATCATGTTATATGCTTATTTTTTTGCCCCAATTCCATGTTTTATTCCAATGTTAAGATTTCATGTCTCACTCTTTGTATTTCATTTGATTCTTGTCTTAGGAAATTCCTATCTTTATTACATAATTTCTATAATGAACATTGATATGTAGGGTATGATCTTCTATATAAAGGTTCACGTTCTCATACCCTTATTCTCATGTTTATTATTACATGTCTCTCTTGTTAACACTTAATGAGCATTTTATCTCACCACATTTATGTTTCATTTCCTCCTATTTATGATGATATGTACAATGAATGATATTTCTAAGAAGGGTTCTAGTCAAGAAGAGCCTATAGGGAGTTGTTGTCGATCACATATATACAAATGTTTATGATTCCACGTTTCCAAGGAAACTATACCAACTATGTTTCTTGCGAATCTATTTGTATAATGTTTTAGCAATCTACAAATGTAATATAATTTTAATGTTTTGTAAATAGATGGTCTCTTTAGGAAGAGTCCACTCTGGTTAGACCATGTTGAAGAAACTCTTGTGAATTTTGAATAAAATCTTCAAAACTTGCGGAAAGAACTGGATAATTTGACATACAAGTATTGTATTTTAATTTTCCACTAATCATTATTGAATTCTAGAGGTGTTGGTGAAATATTGTATGAATTATATCCACATCTACATATGGAAAACTATTTGACAGTTAAAATGATGTTCATTACCATATGATGAGTATCAAACTCATGTCATGGTAATAAATGTGTTACAATGCCAAATTGAAATGTCATCTCTCATGGCTTCCTGACATCCAAAGTTCAAGAACCAAAAAGGAACTCTTCAATTTGAAATTCTCGATGCATTAATGAGGTTGTGTAAGATGATCGTAGATACCTCATATGGGGTTCATATCAAATGGTGTACTGTACATGGAGAATTTCAATTCACTATGCTCCCAAGGCAAAAAATCCCACAAGAGGTGGCATAAAGCAATGTCATAACACCAGGTCAGCTGTAACAAACAAAATCAATTCCTAACTATAGATATTCTCCATAACAATAGTCATAATCCAACTGTCACTAATGTCAGTCTAGTATAGATAATGATATTTATATACTATTGCATCTAGATTATGATGAAATATAGTAGGTGTCCCACATATAAGACTTCATCCCTTGGGTCGGGAAAATGTAAAAATTAGCTCATCTGTCTCCCAAAATGGAATATATATATTAGTGGTGAATAATGAACCCATCCAATGTTAGAACCATAATCCATAAAATCATAATATTAGATGTTGTAATATAATGCATTGAATTTTGGTAAAAACCCCACCCTAAATATTAAGGCTAATTTTTAACCCAAAACCCAATTGTATGCATCCAAACCCAAAGGGTTTTGAAAGAAGAACATGAATTGAACCTACCCTCAGAGGTGGGGGATTCCAGATCAACAATACCCTCCATGGTGGGAAATTATCTTCCCATAATTATATAAGATTCTATGTGGGTAATCCTCTGAATTTATATTGTACCATTATCTCGAAAAATCACTTGGAATGCACATAACTAATCAATTTGTGTATTCCCTTCAAGTCACTAATCTAATAAAAATCCCCCAAGGAATCGACACGGAATAGGACAAGGAATCATAGAGGATGTATAATAATGATATCTAAAAACTATATCAACATGATATCTTCAATAAACCACATATCAAAAACTTCCATTAACACCATTGTTGAATAAACCCCCGAATGTATGACCGCTTTAGAAGATTCTGAGGAAGAATTTTGTGTTCACGATAATTTCCACACAAAAATGAACGGAGGATCCAAAATTCGATTCTCACCAAAAAAATTTGGAATCTCATTTAATAATCAACCCAAACCAATCCAAAAGGATCCTCATAATTGAAAATTAAAGGGTAATACTTTGTCTCACCTTCCCAACAGAGAAGGTCAATATCCTTCTCTTGTTGATGGATTTTCTCAGTAAGAGGAAGAAATGAGAGAGTTGAGAAGAATCAATACAGATTTACTCTAAGGAATATTTCCTTATATATATTCTCCATAATTAGACCATCAATTCACACATACAATTTCCAGACCTCAGCAAAGTGGGTTTTCCCCAACAACTCATGTAGTTTTGGAATATCCTCTCAATGTGGGACAATAACAACCAATATATTTTAATCCTGAAACAGTATATCAATAACTCCCTCCATTGGGTACACAACCAGTATATTTTATTTAACATTCATATAGAACTACCCATATTGGTTACGCATGAAAAATGACAGTGGTGTTGACCCTAGTGGTCCTGACTGTCGATTGATATCTTCAGACTCTATCTCCCATACCTTCTCATGTCCTGACTCAGTCAGACACTCCTTGAATTCTGATGAAAACTGAAGAGTCATTAAGGACTATATTCACAGGTATGGATGGAATGGAGGTTCCAGTACAAATAGAAAACAAGGCTTACCCCCAATGGGTAGAGCTTACTCCAAGTCATTAAAACATGGGATTCCTACGCTTCCAATTTTCAATGACATGAGAGATCCATAGAATCACATAACACATTTCTTGTGTCACTGTGATCCCCTGATGGAGATCCTTGAGCATCCAAATGTAGTGAAACTCTGATAATTTAATATATCATTAAAGGGTCCAACCATTTTAGGGTACATGGTTTGTTTTCTGATAGATCATTAGATGAGATGATCTCTATTAGTTTTTCATTTTTTATTTTATCTCAATATTGTTGAAGACGTCATTATTTTATCTTGTAAACTAGAAATAAAAATAGAATGAAGTATTTTCATATTTCAATTCTCAGTGGAAAGGATTTACATAATCCCTAAACCTACTTATACCTCAATATGAGTTACAAACATCTGTGCAGATAATCTCTATGATGAGTTGTGGCCACTGTTAATCCCTTTTAAAAACACAACAGGGTTTCAGTATCTGACTTCCTATTCAACAAAATTGAAAAACATCATTATATATACCAAATCCATGTCTCGGGTAACCCAATAAGCTCAGGGATGGAGAAAATGAGTGGCATAGGGCACTATAGCTACACATAAGAAGGACCATGTATTTACTCCTGCCTCAATGTTAGCATCATAACGTAGGGATCCACCTCTAGAGTGTCAAAAAAGATTATGGGCTCATAAAGATGATCAATGTGCTCAAAGTAAAAACTATTTAGTGGAGTTGAATGAAACAAGGTCTATTGTTTTCAGAATGTCATAGTCTTCTACTACATCATCTCATATTTGTAAAACAAAATTTCCTAATTTAAAAATCCCATGATGAACGAAAATGATGTTAACAAGGATAGACCAAAATTTTATCCCTTCCATAAAATGTTGGGGCATACCATCTGGGATTCAATTGTTTTCAAGGACACCAAACACAATATGGTGGTTTCTGGGTATGTGTAAATACAAAATTCACCATCAAAGGAAACATATATTTAAAATACTAATCCTAAGGTTGAAGGAGAGTAAAAAAAGATAAAAACATAATGTGCAGATGATCAGTGACTGAATGTTCAGAATGATAATCAAATAAACTAATGAAGGACCCTATGACACCCTAATAGGGGAGGGTTGAGTTAGGGTGTCATCTTTTTCTTTTAAACTGACGGATCTTGTTCCCACATTCGTGGAAAATAGTTTAACATTTATGATGCATATGAGAATAAATAAAACATTCACATGTAAATAAATTACACATCACTTTTTTCTTGGTTCACCACTAAGGGATACTTTCATGGAGTGTATGCTGATAGGTTGTCGTTCATACCAAATTCCACTATCATTCAATAGTTGTGGATTAAAAAGGTTTGGGAACAATCACTCTGTCCCAGGCTCACTGCCATTACAACTATTTAGGGATAGCCTACTGCATCCCTTGGGTCACTCCCGTTGACTCCCCTGGCTCACTGCCTTTGGTAAAGTCCCATGCAGTTTATAGACGTGAAGGTCTCTTCATCATCACTAATGAATATATCCTCTATTGTATGTAGCTGATCTATTGATGTACAATATCCACCCATAGACAAAACTAACTTTGAACCAAATATATCGGGAAAACATCTAGCTTTCGTGCAGTCCCAAAAATATTATCGAGTTTCAATCCAAAAATGGTGCGCTTCTGCAAGCTGATGTGAATGTTTTAAAGATGGCTTGCAATTTGACCTCTACTACTTGCACAACAATTTCTTTTTCAACCTCAAACGTGTGAGAGTCACAATCATTTCCACCCAAAATGATTTTGGTGTGAAATTTTCAACTGTCATGCTTCATCAAAGCCTGGCACACAAGTTTCACCATAAAACCTAAGCTACACCTCTGTCGACAACTCTAAACATGGATGACTCACCCCCTTTCTCACCCAATCCACCTTGGACACCCAGCAAACAACTGTCGGGAAACTTATACGTGTATGACCAACAACCACTTGCATGACCACTACACCTGCATGATGGGAGTTATGACTTTTTCTAAGTCTAAATATCATACTGAATGAGGAGGGGTAGACCTCTATTTATAGGAATTTATATACACTGTGTGACGGTGCGCAAGTATTGCCTGATCAAGCAGGTTTCGGCGCACAAGTCTCTACTGCGCATGTCACTTGTGTGGCCAACCCCAAAACATTGTCACCCCTTATTCCATTGCAATATTATGATGATATGATCTTGAAAAACATATGGCACGCAAATTTCCTAGCATCTATGTATTTTTCGTACAAGTTCCTTTTCCAAAAGTGCTTTTCTTCATTTGTCAATTTTGAGGTCTAGAAATTAAGAAAATACTGGAAAACAATGCCACCTTCAATAATGTTATCTGCTTGTTCTGTATAATCACATTTCTGGAAGACATTCTAAACTTCCTATGAGGATTGACAATAAACTGAAACCATCCTCCAATTAATGCTTAGAACGACCATGGTTCCAAAAACGAATTCCATTCTACAGATATTGTTGAAATATAAAACCATGCCTCCAACCACATCCACTACAGAAAGCTACCGTAATCAAATTCTTTTTTCATTAAAGGCTAAAATTCATATAAGAAACGAGAAGTAAGGATAGAGGAAAAAAATTAAAAGAAGATAATCTAGTTTCAAGGAAAATTATTTCCATGAACATAGAATATTTCATACCTACCATCTCAAAATCATGACCACAGTCCTTCCAAATGTTACAACAACAGTCGACCCCAAGGAAAAATCATCCCAACATGAAGAGTTGATCTATGGTTATGTTAATTTTATTCACTTACAATATCCATACTCAAATGATGAATTATATTATTAATATTATTTCCTTTCACATTATTGGGTAATTGGGGGGAAGTGGTTGACATGTTACATGATATAGGGGGAGATCTGGATGTGCTTGAATTTACCACTTCAACCAAACCCAAGATCAAATAGTTTATTCATCTCAAACACATTGATAATATCTTAAGTGAGCTCAATAGGAAAGAGTGAATTATTCATCCATACATGATTGGGTGTTCCCTGACACAATTTTATTGGATGATCTATTAAATGATACGCTACCTCCTCCTTGGTATATTGGCAGGCATAGCTAGCCAAATCCTCCCAAAATTAGAAAACATCATACTCATTCCCTAAAAGGGGGTACATCATACTAAAGAACATCTGCACCTAATGTTCCTGCAAAATATAATATTCATCCTAGAAAACAAATTCTTTTGTGCCAAATGTATGACATTTTCAAGCACCTAGCCCAATTTTCGGGTATGTTATCAATCCTGAATGATCTAGGTCTATAAAAAGTCATATGGAAAGATCTCATTGAGGTATTCATAAGCCATAAATAATTTATAGTTCAACTCATTGTTGTAGAATTATTTACTGGGGAGAATGATCATGTGGAATTCCATTCACTCATCTCCTTCACCAAGAATGATGAGTTTACTATCATCGAATTACAGGTCAGGACCAATAATATATCTAAAAAACTAAATAGAATTTATATCTGATGATACATCCTGACAATGTCTCATGAGTCAACTTCCTCATATTATGGAAAGTTCATGAACTTGGTATATATTAATCCCACTTTCCCCCACTCACTATGATCCTATTGGTTTATGAAAAAAGTGATAAATAGACACTCAGTGAAATGACAATTGGATCAGAGTTTGGATATCTTGTATTCGAAATAGGGTTTATGATAGTCTGGTAAGACACTACTTCATGTGTTCTAATGGGAAGAACTTTTCTACAAAAACATGCATCTATTCTTTCTTTAGACCACCAATATGTAAAAATATCCAAACTATGGTCAAATTTTAATATTATATGGTATAAATCCCTATTCAAATCCATCGAGACAGAATACATTGAGTCAAGGTTTTGTAATGATGAAGGGCACCAATCCATGGATAATTATGCCACATGAATAATTTCCCCAAATTTCATGGAAAAGATTCCATCTAACCCTTTCAACCATCTTATTAGATATTACATACATCATATTAATTGAATTGAAAGGGTGGGATATAATTTACATTATCATTTTGAAACATCCATAATGTCAATAACAATAGTTGATCTAAATTGTGTTAAAAAATTATCAATTCTACATATTATAACATAATATTAAAGGAAAATGTTTATATTATGTCCCCTAAGTGTCATCAAAGGCCGATTTTTCCATCATGTCATGAAGAAGGAATCATGAAAATATGAGAAAATAAAGACACTCATTCTCATTCTGACATTTCCCCTTAAATAAATCATGAATTATGTATTCTAGTATGTAATAAAAAATTCATTTCATTATATTGAATATGTATATGTGATGGATACCTTATTCCCTCTAAGGAACTTGTTTTATCATCTCCTCCATAGGAAGAAACACAACTCTTGTATCCTGAGGAAAGGAAATATCAAAAAGATCTATGGGATTCCTAATGATTATTTGAGGAGGTAGTGTCCACCAATGTGGACAAACTAAGAGAAATAAATGTGGTAATAGAACTAGATCAAAACCCAAATCTAATAATTGTATTTATTATTTCAAAATATCAAGAGGTATACATATCCTTCTTAATGTACCATCATGATGTGTTTTCATATAATTAAACAGTGATTCCAAGACATGACCTTGAGGTGGCCACCCTTCTCATGGGTTTTTCAAAAATAATAGGTGTTATAATTTGGTTTCCAAGAGGGAGTTCTAGACCCACACCTCCATGATTGAGGATGAAGTAGGAAAAATACTCAATGTATAATTCAACTGATTAGTGTATTAACTGAAATGGGTAGCCATCATTTTCCTCATGACAAAGTAGAATGGATAAATAAATGTTTTCATATATTTGTGAAATATAAAGCAATATTGTCCAAAGATGACATCCTTCTTCCAATAACATGATTCCTGATTTATGAATCAACTAGTAACCAATATTTCTCCTTCATGGATTCCTATTCAATGTACAAAAAAATTCTAATGTCTATAAATGATGAATAATCAACAAACTTCATAGAACCTCAATGCTTATTTTGAAATCGGGTAATTTCCATTTTCTTGAAGAAAGATGGTTCCAAGTAATAAATTTTAATCCATAACATATTCAATATATTATTTGGAATGTTTTTTGAATGATACATTGATGATATAGTGGTCAAATCCTGGCACATTTCTCATCTCGTAGCTAACTTACAGACCATCTTCTCCAATAATTGTTAGAATAGTGAAAAGATAAACCCTAGGAAGTGTGGTTTTGGGGTAACCTCGTGAATATTTCACGGGTTTGTTGTATGTCATCATTGATTTGATGATGATACTAAATACAATAATTTAAAATATGGATTTTCAACTCCAAAAAACATGAAATATTGGAGAGGAAATTAATGATAACTTGTCCGAAATTCATTGCTTCATAGACAACATCACATGCATGTGTTTACCCATCGCCAAATTTATGATGAAGAGGGTAATATATCATTGGTAAAATAACTGTCAGGAATAATTTTATTCCCTTAATAAATACATTTTGATCCAATCAATATTGATGATAGCCATTGATGAGTATTCACTCATTCAATACATGATACCCTTAGTGAGATCACTGTGTGGTTTACAGACACAAAAGATTGCTGATTGAGATGAAAAAATAATTTATTATCTCATTCAAACATTCCATGACGCAGAGACTCGATATAAATATATTGAGAAGTGATTTATGGTCTTAATATTTTCTGTTTATAAGTTGAAGAACTACCTATAGAACCATGAGATCCGCTGGGTTTCCCATGATGACCTACTCAAATTTATCCTCAATTGTCCAATACTAACATGACATTCGGCATGGTGGGAATTTATTCTAGAGTAGTTTTATATACAATTTTTCCCTAAAAATAGGAAAAAGGTATGGCTTTGGTTGACTTATTTATAGAGAACCCATCTATCAAATTTATGTCATTAAATACTGAACGTCCTTATGAAGTAATATTCTCAATCAAGTACAACACCCGAACATGGGAAATTTATTTTTGAAGGTGCTTCTCATATCCCAATAATGAAGAGAATCTAAGACCCTAAGATTAAAAATATTATGTTAAAGATTGTGTATATTTCCTCAGAGACGGAAAATTTTCCATACTCTATACTATTATCAGAAGGTGGTACCAACAATAAGGCTGAATATTAGCCTCTCATTGTAGGACTAGAATAGGAACTCAATTTACTGCTGAACCACCTAAAGGTTATGGTTGATTCATAATTTATAATCAATAAAATAAACATTTATTAATCCATCAGAAAAGAGTATCTAATTCCCCATTGTTATTTTATATGAGGTTTTATGGAATAATTACCATAATATCAAAAATTTATTCATATTCTACAATCATAGAATGCTCAAGCAGATGAATTGGAAATTTTAGCTACAACATTGCGTATACATATCAGGATGAAACAATCATAAACTTTAACAATCGTCAAATAGATGGATGATTTTTCTAGATCAACACAAAAGAAATCAATGAAATATTTCACTTTTGTTCTCCATATATTCATACCATGTGATTGATAACACCCACCATGGAACATATCCATGAAAAAATATTTCCACCAAATAGGGATGCAAGAGAGAATACATGACGATGAACATCTAATTTCATGTAATAGGATAGACCAAATCCCCAGAATTTCCTCTAAAAGAAATTATTTGGTGTTGTCCATCTCACATATGATGATGGATAATGGAGTGAGGATATTATTGAAGATGTACATTCATGAACCTTTGGTGCCTTCTAATCATGGTAGAGGATGTCTGATCAAGTCAGATGTCTTGGATACTTCTGGCCTTCAGTGATGAAGGATAGTGAGTAATTCTCAATGATGTTTCATCCATGCCAGGCGCATCAAAATTTAATTCATCAACCCCCAGAGATAATACACATAGCTAAATAATCCTATCAATTTTACTCAAGGGTAATGGATGTTATTGGACCACATCCTCCAGCTATGACTAGGAAGTTCAAGTACATCCTTATGAAAACTAATTTCATTTACAAATGTACTGCGAAAATAAATCTCGATGAATTCAGTGTAAATTTTTTTTGTCCAAGATATGATCATTACATTTTTTGTTTTTTTGGCATACATTTATGGGGGATAATTGTACCAATTTATTCTCTACTGAGTTAGATAAGAAATATCATCAATACAATATCAAATCCTACCATTCATCCTGATATCCAAGAGTGACCAATGTATAGACATAAGATTTTAACAAGACCATATATAAAATATTCCTAAATATGATGGATAAAGATAAGAAATCATTACCTTAAAAATTATTCATTCTTTATGGGATTATTGATCTATAACACATAAACCCACATGGGAAATCCCATACTTATTGGTGTAAAAAATAGTTATAGTCTTTCTACATAAGGTTCAGATAACAGCGCTCTATATTTACAACTTGACCATTTATCCATATATGAGAAATCTAAAAAATGATTTGATAAATTGGATCCACTAGTTGAAAAGTGACAGAACAACATGCATAACATGGATGTAAATCAAAATCATATAGCACAATTTTTCAACAAGAATGTCTTCATTGAATCATTCCTCCATTGAGAATTTTTCGTGGTCCTTAGGACTCCGATGATTCCATGAAAGATATCTCTGAAGATTGATCCAATTTGGGAGGGACCACACTCAATAGATAAGGTCAACTATAATGGAAATTTTTACTAAATATCAATGGATTGATAATTCACTACAACTCCAACAAAAGCAACATTCATAGAGAATAAAATTAGGTAATCACAGAATTTTAATCGTAACTCTATGATGTTAAATTTCATAGAACCTTCATCATATTAGATAAAGGATGTTAAACTACATATCATAATTTGTGACCAAGTTTTATGATGTTATACAATGTATCATCATTATCCTTGTCAAAGGATGATAAAATTCATGACACATGGTCATAGTTTTCATATGTTAAACTAAATAGCACCATTTTTCCACCACGTGACATTAAATGGATTGGTTAACATCAACCTTGTTTTAAGATAGTAAATCCCTGAAATACCACAAGTAGACATTCCTTGTGGTCCCTAAAATGATGTGTATCTTCCTTGCACGAGGTTCACTCCCATAATTTCCTCTACCAAATGTCACATGAGCCTAACTTGTACCTATTTTTAGGTCAAACCTGCATGGGGAACCACCAGCAAGAATAAAATAAGGATCCATTCACTTTCTAATTAGATATTTATTGATTCAAAAATACGTAACATCAAGTCTGTCCATGATTATATAGATACATTTTACATTTTACATATGTATGATCCAAATCCATACTAGGAACTCTAAAATAATTTTATAATTTATTCTCATACCATTCTCCATTTTGATCCCATAAATTATTATGAGAGATATCTGAAAAATATGAAATTCCCCATCCTAAAATCAAGCCTCAAATGGTGTGTGCATCTTTTTCATGAACATCGTGTGTCCTTATTCTCATTTGTATAAGATATGTAGTAATGTATATATCTCTTATATCTAGTCCATCTACAAATTTATTAAAAAAATATACATTCCTTATGTAGGGATCAGACATACCCATGGATCCTTTTCAAAGACAATGTGTGGGATGATTCCTTCCACAAAATGATATGTTTTGATTCACAAATACCCTATATTGGGTCCAAAAACAATGTTATAAATGCACATTTACCACAAATGTACATGAATCAAACCTGCACAGGACGTAATTCCAAGAACTACATTTGGCCTGATTCTCATCCATGTCAGATGTGTAGCGACACCCTAATCTCTAATATTGTGTCCTTATTTTATTAAATAATAAATCCCCTATAAATCTTAATCATAGATAAGATCTTCAAAGGGATCCCATTAAGCTCCATGTGAGGAACGATTCTCATCCAATGATATACATAGCCACACCTGGGTACACCACCTTTATTCAACCTCCAAGTTCTCATCCTTTCACATTGGCTCATTTTATCATTACTTCTTGATGTTAAACTATAGGTAATAAAATGAATAATTTATGGCTGGATTCTCATCGAAATGAGATATGTAGCGATGCCCAAATCCTATTTCCTAGCTTATCCACCAATTAATTAAAATTCCATGATCCTTTACTTATGTTACCATTATGTTGTAGAAGAAAATTTTACCACTCCTTATTTCTCACACTGTGTAAAGCTCATGTTTGATTAAGTTTTTGGTAATGAATTTCATTTCATAGGTATTGTGTATCTATTGACATTTATTCTATTAGGGTTCTACTGATAAAACCATAAATGAAACACCATATGTCCTAATTTCAATATGGTAAACTTCACAATCCATCAAGAACTAAATGTGGCATGATTCTCACTAATATGAGATATATAGTGACACATGTATCAACCATCATGGGCCCAACCAGAACACGACATAGAAAATGTACAACTCTCCCATGAATTAGCTAGATCTACACAGGGAGATCCAATATGAGATTCTACTTTTCTCATGAACCCACATTCCTTAAAACTATGCATGGGTTGATTGTTGATCCAACAAGATACATATTGAAACTTGGGATAGTCACCCTTTCCCACCAATAATATTAAATTTCATATCAACATAACCCATGTCCTTTATGTAATACATTAAAAATCACAATCGATATCCTCAATAGATATCATGAAACAGCTTGGTACCTCTTGAACTAAATTTGGATTGATTGTCATCCCCTTGAGATACATAGTGAAGCCTAGGCCTTAATCACTATACCAAGCCATGGGGTGAAAGAATATCTCTGTCCCCTAAAAATATTAAAAAATCTATGAATGAGATTTAATTTTTGGTCCACTCCTTAGATAACCCGCCAATGAAACATGAAATTTCCCATATCGATGTATGGGTCAAATCTATGCAAGGGATTCCAAAATAATTTCTAGTATCGGTCAAATGATTCTATTATATGTTCAAAAATTCCCCTTTTTCTTGTTAGACTCTTAATCATGAATACTACCAAAACCTCATAACCATTTCTCAGATGTTAGTGACATATTTTTTATTATGTGAGAGCGCATTTTCCGGACCAAGCAGTACACTCCCTATTTGGGCATGCATAAATTTCCAACATAATAGGTTTTTTATCCAAAGGATTCCATTGTTTGTTTATGTAGTACAGTCCCTAGTTGTCTATTTATATAATATCCATCATTATGAGTTTTTCATGTAGTGGTAAATACATTTTTAGAAGAAACCAATTTTGACCCTTTAATATATTGACAATGTTATGCTAGAAGATGCAATTTAAAATCAGTACTCATCCACTAAATATTTGTCCCATTTTATTTTCTCATGACCTCAACGTCTCAAAGAAAGTGATGTACATTTTCCCGCATCATGTTCTAAAAAATACTAAAATAATAATTTGATTTTTGACCACATACCATCCACCATTTCCATAATCTTTTTATACTAGTCATATAGACAAAAAATATTTGCACCATACTTTCTACGATGAGGCTATACGTGGGTAGAGAATCAATCTACATGATTATTTGGAAATTACGACTACAAATACCGCTTCTGTGTTCATGTACATTATATTAAAACTAAACGATTTTCTCAGGTAAATCATAATATGCATGAACATTTATGCTATTTTAATGACTGAATGTCATAATTATTGAAGGATCCTATACATATACATTCATAACATTTCCTATTTGGCCTTGCATAAGATTCATACATAGCTGCCATGTCAGTCAAACGATGTCACTACTAATTATGCAGTATGTCCCACAGTTGGAATTTAATAAAACAACCCTTATATTGGTATTTCAACTAGCTGTAACACCATTCTTAGGAGATACCTCCTCTAACATCAGAAGTCCTTTTCCCATACCATTATTCAAGTCAAGGAAACTTCAAACCACAACATGGAATTTTTACCTTCCATACCTGAAATGGGTTGTACATATAACCAAGAATCATAGGATCCTAAAAATATTTTAGACATAAATTAATGACCTTAAATTATTACCCCGAAATTTTTTTTACTGCATGAAATTACTTTTTATAGAATAATGTCTTTGCTTCATGAAATAAAATTGCAGGACATATTGTCCTTAATTCAAGACATTATGCTGAATGACATAACATTTTTTATGCATGAGGTTAAATTGAATGATATACTATTTTTTCTACAGGACTTTCAACTACACAACATAATGTTCTTGTCGTACAACAAAAAACTGAACAACAATATTTCTTAGTCACATTCCATTAAATTTCACAATAACTTAATACATTGACCCTAAGGATCCTTATCAACCTGGCATTGGTTATCTAAAAAAATGAACCATTTATATCCCATAATTTTTTTTAGGAGTGGTTTCCCATTCATGGAATATGTTAGTATAGATGATTCCATTTTTATCAGTCATTTTACATTAGTAAATCCACCAACATTGGTCTTGAGAAATAAATATATTAATGTACTAGTGTTAATTAATAATAGAATGTTTTAATTTTTGGGCACTTCTTTATGTGACTATGTAGTATGTTTCCTAGGTGACCTTACATAGGTCACACACATAATGGGAATGTCATCCTAATGATACCATTACTTGACTATGTAGTATGGGCCCAATTTATCCTTTTATAAAGAAACCCCCATAATGAGTTTGTTAGTTAGATGTAGGTTATTCCTTATGAGAGACCCCTTTTTAACCCATATTTCTATTTTTATATTTGGAAGACATAAAATAATATTCTCTCAAGATCTTTATTGGAAGTATATGATGAATATCAAAATATTCCTAACCATCAAGCCTTGTGTACATCATCAACTCAAAATTCATCGTCAAACAACATCGACATAAAAACTAGCTCTTTTATGAATGGAATTCTTGATTTTAAACTACCCTAAAAGGAGGAATATTTCTCACATGGTTAAAAACACATAAAGGCAACTCAAAACAGTATTTGAGTCTTTGCTCACTAGACCTAAACACTGTATGGCTCATGAGAAATCATGAAAAAAATTAAAAACACATTGTTTATAAGGTTTCCTATATGACCCTACAGAGGATGGTGAGACGGGAGGCGAACCGAGCGATGGCGTAGAGCGATAGTTCCTGCTATAGGTTTCTACCGAAATGGCAATTCCACACTTCCTTGGTTTCAATCATCTCGAAGCGTGACAGAGGGGAAAGGATCCGGTTCTGAGCGTCGCGCCGAGTTCTGTTCTCAAATATCCGGTGATTTATGCTGCTTTGCTCGAGTCGGCTGGTGGTGGCGTCTCCTCCAGTGAGCGACGATATACTGATGAGATTCTGAGCATCTTGAAAAACCTGGAGGCATCTGCTGATGTTGCATCGTCTTATGGCGTGATGGTCTTCTCCAGTGGGACTGTTCTGATGCGATCAGTGGATAGTGCGGCGAGGGGTTGAATCGCGCTGCTGCAAATCCTCCGAACTGCTGTGAAGGTGCCTACTGGTGTTGCATCATGTGGTCAGCGCTCCATTGTTGATGTGATGAAGTATTATTTATCGGATCCAAAAAAGAATGAAGATTCCTGCCATAGAAGGATTCTCCGAAAGTGATCTTTGGATCACATCGAGGTGAACCCTGGTGTGATTGCTGAATTGTTGGCATTGGGTGAGAACTCATTGATTGCTAGAATTGTTATTGATAAAGGTGCGCAACCCTAGAAATGTGAAGATTTAATCCTTAGAATTTCAATGTTGTGGGGCATTGCTACCTGGAAATGTGTATCCCTTGGGCGGGGTTTCTTTCACTGTTTGTTTCCATCAGCGGATCTCAAGCTTAGGGCATGGAGTTCTGGTTCTATGATTCTAAAACCAGGATGGATTCATATGCATGAATGGTCACTTGAATTTAATGTCTCGAATGCAAAAAAAATTCTTCACTCAGGTATGGGTGCATCTTCATGGGCTTAATTGGGTTCTTTGGCATCCAGAGATCCTGCATGATATTGGAAAGGAAATTGGAACTCCCATCCACCTTGGTAAGGAAACGACAGATGTCATATTTGGGCACTTTGCTAGAATGCTGGTTGATGTTGATCTTAGATCCACTCACATTGATATGGTAACACTTTCTATTCTGTTAGATCAAATTCTGATTGATGTGGAATTTGAAAAGAAACCTCTCTTCGGCTCGAAATGCATGTCTGTGGGGAACTCTTTGGAGTTGTGTTTTAAAAATATCACTTGTAAAGAGTGTGGAATGCGTGGAAACCCCACCAATCTCCTTCGAAAAAATGATACTTTGAAGGAATATCCCTCACCAAAGCATGCCATCAAGGACAATGACCCTCCTATGATGGCAGCCCCTGATGTGTTGCCTCCTTCGAAGGGAAAAGAGTTGATTATTGATTCTACTCCGACAAGATATTATAGTGGCCCTTCTAGAGCTCATGAGGTTATCAATTCTGATAATCTGTGTCCTGCGTCAGCACTGGAGGTGAATGACTCTCCACAGATGAATATTCAGAGCAATATTCTGCGGAACGGAGGAACAACTCTGATGATGGGAAGGAAGGGGCCGAGGTCTCCACTCTGGGAAAGGGAGTGTCCATGCCATTCAAGTGGGGGGACACTCATGAGGACGATGAGGAAAGTGATAGAAATATGATTAAAACCTCTTACAATGACATTGTTCGAGGAGAAAAGATCAGAATCTCTGACAGTGAGGGTGTATTTCCTACCCCAGTTAAAAGGAAACCAAGGAAAGATTACTCTGCAGTTCCGAGGATAGTGACCACCAGGTCATCTTCCATGAAGGCCATGGAAAATCTATCTATGGAGAAATTTGAGTGAAGGAAGGATAGTATAAAATTGCTCAAACAATATGAGCCCCAATCAGAATGGGAGTTAGCCGATGCGGATGATATGACCATGTATGAATGTGATACTTATGACTTTTCTAACATGTAATCTCGTTCTCTTTCACTTGTTTCTCTCTACACCATTATTTTCATTAATAAATTTGAGGTCCAAGCGTGCTTGGAACTGACTTCTGGGTATATGACCCTATGAAATGTTAAGCTAGTCCCATTAGTCCCATTGTCATAGGTATAAATTAGTCCTCATCGTAGATATCATTAAAATTATGATTATAAGATATAAATAAGTACCACTATGAAAATAATCATTGAAATTATGGTTACAAAAAAATATAATGATGATGAAATGGTTGATTACACAAAATTGTATTTTCCTTTATAAGAAAAAAGTCCCCCATAGGAATATTAGGAAAATGATAATATCTTCCATAAATTATAGGAGTCCTTCAGGACAACCCATTAGATATTAAACAACCTCTTGGGCCCCTTCCACAACTTATTGATGCTCTTTCAGCTGAACCATATTTTTTGGGCCCCATGGATAAGACCAAAAATAAAGAATCCTTCCAAAATTTATGTAATTCCAATCCCACTAAATATTGTTCTAATGTGTCAATGTGTCAAAATGTAACGTTAGAAGTAGATTCATTTTCATTCATAGATAGTCCAATTCTAGGGGTTTTTAGATTCAATGAAATGTATTCCATTCACTATTATGGAAAATTGATGATATGAACTTCACATACACAATAAATGATCAATTTTTGTAGAAATACAAATTTCTAACCGAAGTAGGAGATGATTGGATTTCCATGAGCCATGAAGTACATATTAAATAGTATAAAGGAATTTTATGAATGATGGTTGTTTCTAAAATCTCACAGGTGCTTTGTGCATGTCCTATGAAACCATCTAGGTTGTGTTCTAAACTCTAAAGAAGAGGGATAAAAGAACATAATTCAACCTAGTGTTTAAAATAAACAACACCCACATTAGGAATCATCCTTCCCATAATCAACGAAGACAAGCACAAGATCCCTTACATAACTAAGGACAAACTTGACTTACCTCCGGGAACACATGTCGAAACCCTTGAAGGCTTAAATGAATTATCAACCTTGTATTATTTCCCATGTATCCCATTGATCAATATGATCCAATTATTCCAAGCCTACTTGTACAGATAACACCTTAAATGATCCTATTTGTTTTGACATATAATCCAACCTATGCATGCTAATAATTATACCTTTTTTAAAACCCAATCATGATTGGTTCATTCCATCCATGGCCCATTGTCTATGAGGGGTCATTTTGAATCATCAATTAAGAACTCATGATCTACAAAACATTGGAGAAAGTAACATCATCATGTCTACCATTTGGATTTTTATTTCGACATTCAGAGGTGTCTTACACTTTTCCTACCAATGGATCAGAATCTTAGGGACATATATTGATTTTTATTGATATTTTCATGAGTAGTATTACTCAAGGGACATCGTTCATGTGTTTTCAAAATGAGATTTTGGGGATAAGACAATCTATCCATTATCATCTATGAGACTCAAAGTATCTAGTTCCCTGTAGAGATGCTAAGGATCAGACTTTATTTTCAATTAAACCATTAATGAGATACTCCTCCAATTTTAGAACAAATTTAGGGTTAGAATCCTTGTATATTCCCTTATACATTCATATTGAAGGATTTAGTCATGTTCCTATACACCTCCACGTCCTTTAGTTTATTTTATTCCATACCATGGAATCACATCTATTTTAATTTCAATAGAGGTAAGCTTCATAGATCTGGAATATTTCCCCATATCCCAAGGCTCTTCTAACAGTAAATTAAAATAATCATGTGGTAGGAAAAATCTTTTTTTCCTCTTTTTTCAAACATTAAGGATGACTCGCGTGGGTTAGAGGTTTTTGATGATTACAACATCCACACATACTGCATAATTTATTGAACAATGTGAACTCTAAATCCTTCTAGCTTGGATATATACAAATCTCACATAGGGCCTGAGGATAATGGGAATACTAAATTGGAATAATCCATAATAATTATTTCATTAATATATGTATCATCCTTAGGAGTAAATCTCGAGTCATGTTCACAAACCAACCTGAGATAAAATATCAGTCATGTTCTTTCTTAATGAGAACTATCCCCATGAATGAAGGTCAATTTAATCCTCAAAATTTTTTGTACTCCCTAGCATGACCTAATAATCATTATGGGGTTAGTTTCCCATAAAAATTGGATATATAGCAAGAAACCCTGAGGTTCAATCCAAACTCATAATTCAACCATGTTATTTTTGGGCCATATATATAGCAGTTTCTATTTAAACATCAAATTTTATGTCCATTCCATGTTCATTTGGTTGTTTAAGCATAATTCCCACACAAAACATAGAATAGGAACCTTCATCCTATATTTCCTATGATAATGATTGAAAACTATATGATTAGATCCTTATAACATGACCTAAAAATATATAATGTTCACAATAATGCCTCACCGAACTATTTGGGGTCTTATTAATTTTACAAGGATACATAGGAATCCCTATTATGGGTTTGATCCCAATATCATACAATTACAATATCTTTGGATGACAATAAATTCTACAGTGACATTTTTTTACCAGGATGAAAATAAATCTCAGATTGAAATTCATCTACCATGATGATGATAAACTCACTTGGGCCATACAGCGTGGATGGAAAATCAACGCCGTAATAATAAAGAACATAGATTCTCAATGTAATATATTATAAGACATAATCAATAGAGAACGTTAGATACAAATTTACATCTCAGTCAATGAAAATATTCTAACACATATAGATGATTTTGAATTACCTTCATGGTAAAAAATAAATTTTTAATTTTCTATAAATGAAAACATATTTGTAATTAATGATGGAACTATGAAAATATATTAAATATATTAGATATTACTAGAGTATTCAGTAATTCCTCCCATATGGGTTTGAGGATCCTAAAATCGAATTTGTTCGAATTATGAGAGTTCTTTATGTATCGATAGAGAAAAAACATAACAAGTGAATACCATTGGAATGAATATCACTATGGATATAGAACCATTGGGTTATTATTGTTTTATGAACAAAACCATGGAAACCCATATGGAAATAGAATAACATTATGGGTGTGAAGCTGATGTGAATGACATGATCTACGACATATAATTTACAAAAAAAAATTACTCTGACGTATCCTTCAAACAATAATGTCTCCCTAAATTATTGTTCCCATTTTTTATGAAACAATTATGAATTATCAATAATTTATTAATATTAATTTTTAATGAACTATTGTGGGTAATAACTACTTTTTAATTTAGTTATGTATTAGTTCTATAGTTTTCTTATTTATACTCTAGTAAATTTTCCATCATTTCTATAATTATATTAATGATATAAATATCATATATATTCATTAAATATATATTTTTTGTTACATCTATAATTGTTTCAGATAATAAAAATAAATTACATTGTTCCTGGAGATGGTAGGCCACACATACGCATAAACGTTATTTTAATTATATGATTTGATAAAAAATGTTAAATATTAATTAACATATCTAGAATAAATTTTATAAATTTAATATCAATTATATATTAATTAAATGTATCCTTATTAAAATCCATTTCAAAATAAAATAAAAAACAAAGCATATAACTTTTATGAGGTGGTAGTCCACACATATCCTTGAGCAACATTATCAATTTCAAAAAAAAATAATGTACTAATTTTGATGTGTGAAAAAAAATTATGTATAATGATTTAATATGTATTATATATATATATATATTGAATTAATATTTATTACTAGTAGTTAGAGACTGTTATGAAAAATGAGTTTTATTGGATAGTGAGGAGGATGTTTGTCATACTAAAGATTGACTGTTTCATTTATAATTTCATGTAATAGGAGATGGATTTAGGATATTTCAATAACATATTTTCATCTTAGTATTTTTATATTTTTGTGTTATTATTTAAACATAGTTTAGGATGATTTTATGGATCTATAAGTATAAATTAAACAAAAATAAAGGTCTAATAACATTCTCTCTCCTTCATAATACTGATTTAGGGTTATATGTGATGACATTATAGGATGGTTTTTTGATCAGAAATTGGACAATAGGAATTTAATAGAGATTTAAAGATGGTATTTGGGGAGTTTTTGGTCCATCTAAAAACTTATTTAATTATATATATAAGAGGATACAGGGTTCCCTTTTATAAGTTGGGGAGAGGACACACTTTGTTTCTTTGAAAATAATAATATAATGTAATTTTTTATTCTCATAACATTAATGAAAAACAGATAATTTCAAAACACTATATAATATGGGGTAAAAATGTATACATGAAAAATAAATCTGAATAGTTTCTAGGCCACATTAATCTGTATTATTTTAGTTGAACCCTCGATAATCCTATTTTTACCCTAACCACAGAAACACCTTCTTCAGTATTAAGGGGATATAATTTTTCATATAAATTAACTATTAACTAATAACTGGAGAAGGGATATTACTTACCATAAATTTTCTAACATTCTTATTTATATATTTATATTATTTTAAAATAATTTAATAAAATTATATTTTCATAAAATTTCAATATTTTCTTATGACACTATTTAGTAACATTAATTTTGATGTCAAAAATTTAAATATGGAATTTGAGTATAATAATTTAATACAATAATAACATGTAATATATATCTATAAAATATTTGGAACATAATAATTTACTACATCTATAGTGCTTTTATAATATTAAATATCATTTACTTTTTTTGGTTATTGGAATATATACAATGATAATTATATATATGTATTTTAATTAATTATTAAATCACTAATTTTTTTAAATAATATATCATATTTAAAATAAACTCGTTATTATAAATATAATAAATTATATTCATTCGAAACATGATTTTCTACCTATGTGTGGAAATAATAAAAACTTAAAAGCTAGAGAGTGATATTTTTTATGTTTTTTTATATAAAACATCATATGTATAATTTTCATAAAACATTTCCAAAAACCCTTAAATATAGACATTAATATAATAAATTTATAAATAAATTAATTCGAAAAAAATTAACATAAAAAATGTGACCTTATAACTTAGTTTCAACAATGTTTAACATGATTTACAATTTCATTTATCCGACAAATTATTAATTTTTTAACTATTGATTTTAACCAAATATTATGTTGCCATAGTTACCTAATATTCATTTTTCTTGATTTATAATATGGAGTTGATTTTATTATAATAAATTAATATATTTTAAATTTTTACATTTAATTTAATCCAAAAAAATTATTGGAAGATAGTTTTTCTAATGAAAATAGATTCTTACTTATTAAATGTTTTCATATAAAGACACAAATAAAATTTATAACAATTATCAAAATTAGATAAATAATAATTTTTTTGAATTAATTTTATTTTATAAACATATATTTTTATCAAAATTGACCATTTTTTATTAAATTATTTTCTTTTTTAATTTAAAAATGTATCTTTTACTATTAATTAAAAAATTAATATATTTGTATAATTATTACACATTAAATGTAAGATATTTTCTACATAGTGGATTAAAAAAGATAAAATTCATTTTATCAGATAAAATTCCTAAAATTTTAATGCAAATAATATTATTATATTTTGAAAAAATCAATATAGACCATTTTATGAAAAATTCTACTTTTCTAAAACATATTAGGATTTATCTTACAATATAAATGATTTATAAAAACCCATTATAATTTTTTAAAATGTTTTTATTATCATTCATACAATTTTTTTTTACAAAATTTTAATATTATTCTATATTTTTGTTCATTTATACATGGGGTTGTTCCATTCACAATCTATCAAAGTGAATAAAATTAGTTGAAAGAAATTTTTTATATAATCTCATGGTGTTATAGTTTCCAAATGTTTCCTTTGGAATCCCTATAAAGGTACAGTTTGTGCCACTTGATGTTAGTTTTTTTGATCAATCCCTAACAAAATCCATAAAACCCCATGAATGAACATGTGAAAAAAACATATTTATTTATACTGCCTAACTCAACGAGATTTCCACTGTTCACTTAAGTTGGAACTCAGTTTAGTAGGTATTATGTAATTTTTATTACATATACCCAAAATGATAAATAAATGATTGAGACAAAAATCACATACCTTAAAATGTCTAAAAAATTATTATTCCTTCCTTAATTAATATCATTCTTCTGTAATGTATAATATATAGTGTATTCAGGTAAAATAACACACTACCAATGAACGTTGATAATGTCTTTGTCAGGTAATTCACCATATCAATCTGATCTAATTTTCATTAATTTCATAATAAGATAATTCACAAACTCATTCATGAATGATTTTAATTTCTCAATGACTGTATACTTATACAAAATCATGTGTATATTAAAATACATGATCGAGTCATTGATAAAAGTACAACCTTTTTAGATTTAAACAATAAATTATATATAAATGGGTATTCACCAATAATAATTTACCAAATATAGATTATTTTTGGTACATTCACATTAACAACAGATTGGTGGTTTGGAAACATTACCTTGTAATCTATAGTGACATCTTTTATGTGGATTAATCTCAAAAAAATTACTATCTTGATAATTTATTGTAATATTCTTTTCTTTTATGTGACCAAGAAAAGGATTCTCTTAATTATTATTATATTAAATCCATGTATTTGTTTCATTATAAATGATAAAATTAGGTTTTGAAAATTTAATAAATAAATTCCATTATTCCATTTTTACAAAATGCTATATATGAAAATTTATAAATTTAACATCTCTTAATTTTAATCCTTAAAAAAATATATTAATATATAAAATATAAATTGAATCGATGTTCATAGTAAAAATATTACCACAATTAAAATTCCTTAAAACAAATATTAATAATTTCATAAATGTAAGATGGTAGATGCCAATTCCTATATTATCAAACCTCGATCTATTTTTATAATGTGGATCCACCTCATATTATCTCATATTTTTAAATATACATGGTTCATTTATTTTTATATAAATTTGAGTAGCATAAGAGGTTTGTAATACCAACTATGTAGATATATAATGACTAAAATAAATAATGATTGCACCTGAAATATTCCAATACATTTTTTCATGAATGTAATTACTCTTCCTGTGTCACTTAATATAATCAAAATAAAATAAAAAATCTTTTATATCTCATGGATACTAGATATTCTTTTTCTAGGATAGATTTTGATCCAAATTCATAGAATTGTAATGACTCTTTTTCTGCTTTTCCATTTTATTCCTCTTCTTTTTCACCAAAATTATAAAATTTACTCTATACTGTATGTATTTGTCATTTAGTAAAATAAGTTTAACATATTTAAAATGTGCATTATTACTATTTATCATTTTATAATTCCCAATAAAAATAGAAATAAATTTAGGTAGTCTTGAAAGAAGTAGATATATTCATAGATCATAAGGATATTAAAACCCACGATGTGTATATGCTCAATGAATCTAATCATATTTATTACAAGAAATTATCATTTATCCATATCTCTTTGAATTCACATCAACACATAATTATATATATAATATCTCTTTGATATGCCTATCTCTTGATATATTTCATTATAGTGATAAATAATATTATATTCATCCATATCCCTATATTGGTTTAGAAACACATTATACAAATGGGAAAACGTTTAACATTTTACATTCATTGATTGTACCATTTTATTAAAATATATAGAGAAGTATTTTATATTATACTCATTATAAATTCACACAAAAAGATGGATTTCCAATATGTAAAATTTCTATTCGAGGATTATAATTATGAACATGTCCCTAAATTTTTTTTGTAGTGATTCATGTTTGGGAGATTGTGTTTTTATGTAGTATGTATCATAGTGATATTAATAATGTCATATGATATTCCATTTTTATTAATTATAAATATATTATCAGAATTTTTTTATTATAAAAAACTCAATAAATATAAATTTAATTAAATTCATATATTTTTATCTATTGTAAGAAATCCAATATCTCTCACAAAAGATATCAAAATATCTCATCTCATAGATATTCTAGTGGGAAAATTCTCTATTCTCTTTCTTTTGACCCATCCATGAGTCTGACTATCCAATTAGGCGGTTTTTTGTAGCTATATATTTCTTATTAAATTTACTCCTATTTACTTGATCCCTTGAGTGGAATCCCAATCCCTCAATCATGTTTCAATGGTTTTATACATAGATGAATATAAGTTACATAGATTCCTTTTGTTAGTTACCATCCATTGTTTTATACCATGTTTTTTCTACCAATAAATTAAGATATAATATCAATAATAACAGAAATAACCA
Organism: Viscum album; assembly: GCA_963277665.1. NCBI lineage: Eukaryota > Viridiplantae > Streptophyta > Magnoliopsida > Santalales > Viscaceae > Viscum > Viscum album. Next base: position 1,295,029,680 of record OY728128.1, on the reverse strand, counting down.
CATCCTAGGTTTTTCAAGCACTTTGACACTATGTTGATGTTTATAATAGAAGAAGTGGAAAGTAATACTGAACTATCATTTCATTTGATGAATTTTAGTCCTTATTCATAAATCCCTTTTATCTTTTCACATTTTTTTGTTATATTATTTATAATATTACAAAAGAAATTAACCATGATTAATTATATGAGTGCACATATTACAATTATATTTTATTTCATATTTCATTCTTTGAAATTCATTTATCAGGTGATTTATATAATTCCCTATGATAATCAATTTAAAATTAGTATGAGACAATTAAAAGAAAATTTCATGAGCATGATAATATTTAACTGTTAGTTTATATTATGGGTGATTAAATAACAATATAACTTATGGATAAACACACTTCGAACCGTAAGATGGTTTATGTAATAGTGGTCCACCATAGTTTCTAGTATATTTCATTATTGATTACACCTTGACATGCTTAATTGGATTACATCCAATCAACCGGGTTCTCCATCCATACATAATAATTTACAGACTTGCAGTTGGGTGGATCCAATGGATTATATATATGTGGTTTTTTTAAAAGAAACCACAAGCCCATATGAACTTACATAAAAAGTGTGATTAGATGGCTCTTAGGATATCATTTTAATTTATTAATAAATAAATAAAATTAAACAAATAAAAAAGAAACCGACAGTTTTGACTCACATTCAACCACACATCTAAAAACTATAATTAATTTGTAATAATATTATAAATTTACTTTAATTAACTCGTTAATAATGATATTGTTCTTTATAATTATTAAAATTAATTAAATTTACCTTAATATCATCCAATTAACCTTAACATACCATCATCTATAGTTTTCAAAAACATTTTCATCATTTAAAATTAATGATGTACCATAGTGTACATGGAGTAAACTACAAGTTATTAACATTATTTTTAAAACATAAGTTTACTGAATATATAATTAACAATCATATAATACAGAATGTACTTGATAAATTAAAGACAAATAGTTAACAAGAGAATAATATTAATTATATTTTTAATTTTACCCTATGAAAATAATGTTTGACTATCAGAAATTGACTATATTGTGTGAATTAAAGTACAATGTGTATTATGACTTATTACATTATCCACAGAACACATGTTGGGTTTATCCACGTTTCATTCTATTTATGAGTTCAATGAACATGGTTTGTAGTCCAAATTACAAATTGTGTGATGTTGATGTTTTATAAATCACATTTACCCATCACATGTAACCAATACATGGCATGCTAGGACAACCCATGTTCTCATCCACCAGAAGTATAGAAATAGGAACGTATAATTCTTTAATACATGATTCGATTTTTGTTGATCTACATGCCAATCCATTTTTGGTCGAATCTCATATATGATTTGATCATATCTACCCCTATTAATAATTAAATACATAAGTGAAAAAATAGACATGGGGTGTATGCAATATGTACACACCATGTACTCTCGTATTATCTTTGTAGAGACTTTATCACCTTCATATTGGTTGAAATAATAAATTATTAAGTTTAAATGACTATGCAATTATAGTTTTTGTTATAAGAAACAATAAATGTGAGAGAAAATTAATATTATATATTAAAATAAATATTTTATGTAAAGGAAAATATAATAAAATAAAACCATTTAAATATTAATAAATAATTTTAAATTAATCATGTGATCTATCTGATACCAGTTTTAGGTTATGAGTGTTGGGAAGGCATATTTTGATGGTATTATTAAATAAGAATTTATTTTATATTTTATAATAATAGTTTTTACACATGATATAAGTAATTGTACCAATGAAAAACATATAATACTTGAGTAGAATAAAAAATAGAAACCAGAAGTGTAATATTATATTTTTTAATTTGTAAATAATTTATTAGATGATATATAACTAACCGAACTCCTAATTCATATTTCATTAACGATCGACTGTAACAGATCTCATCGCACCATCATTGTACTACATGAACTAAGTGAACAATCTCTAAAGAAGTGTTCCAATCATGAAAAACTATACCATAATGTTGTCATAGAATAGATGGGTTCTATAATGGAGAAACATAATTTCTTATTTTTTTTGTGGTTGATCACTATAATATTATTCACAAATTTGGATAAACTATTAGTGATATCTTGAAGGATTTAGAGAGAAAGAAGATATTTCTCATTCTCAATGTCTCTGAATCTATCTATCCATTTTTAAAACACCAATGGACTTTGGAAAGTGTTAAAAGTAGATACTTTTTAATGAATATTTATGGTTATAAAATTAAATATAAGCCTCTTACCATATATAATATTATCTGTTGATCCCATTTTATTTAATAATTATAATTTAACAATTTGTATATAAACATTTGAAATGAATTAATTATATAAATAATTATCATTTATACCATTTATAATCCGACCATTTAGCTCTATCCTTATTTCCTCATCGAGTTTTATCGATCATCAACAAAATTATATTTAATAAAATAATTTGACAAAAATGTAATATGAGAAATATAATCAACATTATAAATCAGAAACATGAAAAAATATAAATATTTTTATTATTTAACTTAATTATTCTTATGAATATCCTATAATTCAATTAAAATGATCAGTTAAACCGAATAAATTTACATTATTCTAACAATTTAAATTAATTACTGAATTAAATGATGATTTTAGATAGCCTAGGTGTGTGAATATCTAGAACACTTTCATAGTGGAATTAAGAATAACCACCTAAAGTACAAATATATCGTCTACCAATATTATAAGTCTTCCATTGGAAATAATATAATGTCATAATAAAATCTAACCTTCTATATATTCTTACCGTGTAATATAATCCCTTTATCATGATATATCAAATAATGTTGGTTGCACTCCGGTTCCATCATCCTATATTAAAGATGTCTCTTTCTTTGAATTTCCAAAAATGAACATTCCCACTGAATACATTGGCCATGTTTTTATGATGGATTTTTTTCTTCCAATCAACGTTCCTAAGATATCAATAACCATCAAGGGATAGAAGTAAATATTTATTTCTTTCATTATTGTTTATTGTAATAGAACATTCATTGCTCCAAACAAATCATATACCTCAACCAGCATAGGTTATTATTTTTTTCATCAATATATAAATGTATATGAGGCATGATATCCAATATGTATGATATTAAATTCTATAAATCAACACACACATACACATATAATAATATCAATAAAAACATTGAAATATTGATTTCCCATTGAGAATAATTTTCTCATAACCTCCTCTCTTAGAGATTACTACGGGAGAACACCCTGAGAAGGTGTCTCAATATCGTTCAAGGTACCGACACATGATATCATGTATCATATATTTTTCAACAAAAAATAACATTTGATCGTTGAATAATGGTCATGAAAAATTTCAGGGCACCTATTGATTCTCATAATAGTTTGCAAATACTATGAACCTTCAAAGAGACTTACATATTCATAAGAGATTTCAACAAAATAATTTATTCATAGGAACTATAATAATATGAGAAAAAAATAAATTTTTAATGAAAATTTATAACCTTGTACAGAAACATTAGTTTTAGGTAATCGACTCCAACACAAATAATAAAAATAAAACAAACTATTCTAGTTCATTGTGAACACATATAATAATATCAGACAAAAATATCACTGTAGAAATAAAAATCAATTATAAATGGAGTTGTTATTATAAATAAATTTGAAAAAAAATAAATGAATAAATATACAATGAGATGTCACTTATTTAAATTTTTTAGTGATGTTATAATTGATAAAGAAATACACAGTTATTGGGGAATGTAACTGATAGATGAACTAACAATTGGACCACTGTGTATAGAAAATTGATTAATTTTTTCTATTTAAAATGATTATAAATATGTAATATAAAAATCCATTAATTCTAAATAATATTCTCAAAAATTATAAAAATAATATAAAATCACATTTAAATTTGAATGTAAATTTTAACATGTTTATTAAAATTTTATTTTATGAAAACATTTTATTTTATATAAGTGATTTACATTTTCAGTTAATATATGTAATAATTACAATTTATATAAATAATAATTATGTTACAATACAAAATAAACTTATAGATAATAATTGTAAAAGAAATCGATTTTACTTGTAATAAAGTTATTTATACTGGTGTTTTATGATTTTTTATAAAAGTGAACGTTATATTATATATAATTTGAAATATGAAAAATAGAATAATATTTTTTAAACATCATTTTAAAATTATCATAATATTAATTTCTTGATTTTTGATGAGAATGTAAGTTTTCACTAAGTATTAAAAATATTTAGAAGATATAACATAAGATTTATGACATTAATGTGATATAAATATGGAAAAAAATATAAACAAACATTTTTAATGAAATATAATTTATTATATGTGTAAAATAATGTTCTGGGAAATAATAATTTTATAATGTAAATATATATTATAATGAATAATTTTTTGTAATATTTTATTTTTATATAATTTTTTACATTACATACCATTAAATATGTTTCATCAATATTCCATTCAATTATAAATTGGTTTGAATGTAAAACATATTTTTAGTCATATAACTATAAAATTACTTGTAATAAACAGAAATCATATTCTTTTTCCAAAATGATATAGTAGACGACACGTTATTCTAAAATACCCCACCCCCTTGGAAAAATTTACATTCTCCTCCACCTCATTCAAACCCCTTGAAGAGATTTTTCATATACCAAATATCTATGTAAAACCTTCTATAAATTTCATTTATAATGTTCTTATTCCACTAAAAAAGAGAATATATTCTTATTTGAAGGACATAAGATCAATCCATTGGAGGTGACTCAAAAAAATGAGTTGTTTGGAAACATGTTTCCACCTAATTTTTTGATTTTATTTTTTGAAAATAATATTCAAAACCACATATTATTGTTATATAATGATTATATTTTCACAGTATTGGCATTATTTTTTTCAATTGATGATAATTTATAACCAATTACAATATATCTACCTTATTATCATATGTTTTCAAAATATAAAAAATGCAAGATTTAAAATTAATGTTTTCCTTTTTGATTCTACTCAAATCCTTCCTATGAATATAATTAATACAGAAAAGTAAATCGAAAATATATCTTTTAATATTATATCATGATATCATAGAATCCCATGTTAAACTAGTTTTCTTTACTTATTAACGTAATATAAAGAATATTATTTCACCTATGATAGTTTTATTCTACATATTTGAATGATAATATTTTATTATTTGATTTTTTCCATTAATAAAATGTCATAGAAATTAAATTCTTTGTTGAATATTACATTAGACTCATTTTATATTATTTTATAAATCTTTATTGATAAAATACCCATGATAAATATTTAATCATTCCATTCCCATTCTTTTATACTCATTCTTATTTTTGATGAAATGTTCTCCATTACTCTCTATCTGTATTTCTATCATCATATTTATATATTTAAAATATTTGTACTATATTTTCTATTATTAGTTACATTTAATCTATTTATATAGGATATACATTCCATTATATTCCCATTTTTTATGATTAATAATTTATACTATTTAATATTTATATGAGATGATATTCATGTTTCTATATTTTTTTCTCAAATACATATTATGTAATTATGATATTAAAATATTTACTTTATCTCTATGATTTCAAAATAAAAATCATTATATTTAAAAAAAAAATATTGTATATTATTATTTTTAATAATAATATATCTTTTAATCTTTTATAATGATATTTTTTCCATTTTCATGGATATTAAATAAAAATATTTTATTTCATGACTACTTTAGTAACATTTATAATTTATTTATTTCAATTTTTGATCTATTTTACAAATGAATTTTTATGTTTTTTCTACTAATTATGAAATAATATTTTACACAGTATTTGTCATAGAATCAAAAAATATTCTTGTAGGATTCATGACACTGAATAATTATTTTTGTATATTTTTTCATGGTTTTGTTTCACGTTTGTGGTTTATATGTGATTTCAAAATCTTTTGAACAAATATTTATGTTGAATTATGATTATGGTCTTTCCTATAATTATATATCACCAAATTAAATAGGTAATGAGTCATATATCATGACATCGTTATGCATATTATAGGGTTAGTAATCTTCATCCATTATATTATGTATCTGGTTTAATGATTTATCCGCACAAATATTATTATCTATTGGATATGTATAAATATCCCTTTCCAAAATTTTATGATGTATTATATGTGATCCATGATTTGTTTTGTAATAATATTCCATTTTTTGTTCCATGTTATGGAATACACATATTTACAATTCTACTATGATATTTGATTCATAGGAAATTGTTTATGTGATTGTTAATGTGTTTGCCGAAGATAGTGTGATGATAAATAAATAAGGGGTAACTTTTATTACAATAATATTAAAAGTAATTAAAATTATAATGTACAATATGGTGGAATAAAAAAATTAAATATTTATACACAACCAAATGGGTTTTCGCGGAATTGTTTAGTATGCATTACAAAGATCAATAGAACATCATGATTAAATAATAGATTGAATATAAATTACAATATATCCACTCACCATACTCACAACTAATGAGAATGGATATCCACAATATGTTTATATCTTTTGAATGAGATATAATACTTTTAATAAATGAACCATATCCGACATATCTGATCAAACAGAATTCTGATTCCTTTTATAAGTAATGAAAAAAACCCAACCATTTTATGTTAGGGAACCTAACCTAGTTATTAAAGGTGTAATAAAAACATTAATTTATTACTTATTAAATGAATTAATTGTATGATTTTTTTTATTTTTACGTTCATGTAGAGCTTCTATGATTATTTTTTATCATGTTAGAATAATGAATGCATATACCATTTGAGGGATATAAAACCAATGCAAACATGACACAAAAAATGATATATATTGTGAAAAATAATACATTTAAATAATTAATAATGTAATAAAGGAAATATATTAAAGGTGCACTATATTGTAGAAATTTTAAATATTTAACCATTCTGGATGTTGAATAAATATTTATGAGATATCTGAAAAGCATTGTGTTAAACCATGAAGCACCTCATTGTTGTAAAAGATTATTATAAAGGTTTGTCTCTTCTACCAGAAAATTAAAATATCATTGATAGAATAATCCATCAAAAACAATAATCAACACTTTAATCACCATTATTATAATTTATAATTTTCGATAATAATATTAACAATAGAGTACTAAATTTACAAAAAAAATACAATGAAAATATATATAATAATAATCTTTTAATGACAATTTATTATTACCTTAATAACTCAAAGGAACCAAATAATTCTACAATTAATTAATCATTAATAATAATCATTTAATAATTTTGTTAATCCAGATATTTATGTGAATTACACTATTTGATATTCCTGGTATATGTATTAAAAATGAAATTCTTAGACATAAATATTGTCCCTTGTAAACATAGAAAATTTTTCATTGAATGTGAGTTATATTCCAAAAGTAACATTTTTTTAATTTATAATTTAGAAAATACGATCATGATGTGTTGAAATTCATTACCAGAAATTAATAATAAAACCATTGTAATTATGTATGTCTCAATACATGGCGTAATTAATTAAAAGGAAGACAAGTCCATTATTCAAAAGTCATAACATTCAAAACTCTATCTTTTGGTCAAAAATTCTTCTCATATATAAATATTTACATTAGGATACACATATAATACTTTCCTCAAAACAAAAAATATATTCCATTTCAATAAAATAAAAAATTAATTCATTGGAACTTGTACTATGTATGTAATATATTTTCATTACAATGAATCTCATTTATGCTAATACATAAAATATTTTCTTAATCATATAAATATCTATAATAAAATATTATGACACCACTTGGGATTAATAAGATATTTGATTTTTTTTATAGAAGAATTATACATAATATCCTAATGTAAGATTACATCATCATTTACTTTTTTGTAATATTTATCCATTATAGAGAAATCCAATATATAATATCATGTTAAAAAAATTATGGAATCTGAAATAATAAAATTTCTACTCGTCTAAATTATAATTGGTTTCATTCCAATTTTTATTTATTATTTTTGTAGTTGAATATATTTTTACAATGTATTATTTTAAAAATTTTCAAATATCAATTAATGTAATTTTGAACCATGTATATATATTTATTTATTATATACAATAATGTATAAAATATAAAATTTCCATTTTGGTATTTAATTTTATATTATTCATTAAAATAAATATGATATATTAATTATCCATATATTTCATTTTGTTTTTAAATAATTTTTTCGTCCAATTATGTTATATTATATATTTAAAAATGAATTTCATCCCTTATGTGGTAAAATATAATATTATTGGAATTAAAAAAAGGTAAAACATTAAAAAATAAACAATGTTAATAAATAACATTCATTTCATTGATAATTGTTACATTTCTTACAAATAAAAATGGTAGGAATAAAATAATCAAATAATAATTTAAATTAAACAATATATGAACATTAATAAATAAAAATATTGGTATATGAAATAATAAATTAGGGGACATTTTAATTATAATTTCATTTGGAATTTGGAAAGTAGCCAATGAATATTCTCCACATTTCTGATAATTTTTGCATGAACATATTTTTTTTAAAGAATAATTTTTTTAACATATAAATGTATAAAAAAGATTAAATAATAAAGAACATAACTTAGAATGAAAAACAACAACTCTCCATTAAAATCCCCACACACCCTCCTAAAAATTGATGAATCTATTTTTAAAATCAGCAATAAGCATATAAAATTTCTCATCAACTAATAATATAATAAATTCACAAAATTCTAAATAAGTAGTAAATAAATTATAAATAGCTTCCCAAAAAACATAAGAAATAAATGACATAGAATAAAGATAATTTAAAAAAACAAATAAATATATATATGAATAAAATATTCAATATGGTCTAGAATATTTCATCAAATCGAGATTGAAAATATAATGATTTGAAAAGATTATATGAAATGATGTTTAAAAAAATATACAAAATACCAAAGGAATAAATGAAACAAAAAATTATCTCCACATAATAAAAAACATCTCAATGTTGAAAAATAAATGATTTAAAGCATTGTAAATGTTTTTTTATAAAATTTTGGGAATTCATCTTAAATTAAATCATATTAAATAAGTATCTACGTGAAATGTGTTTCTGTCTTATATAAAATTATAACTAGATCTAAAATGAATTAAAAACCACAAAAAATTAAATTACATTCACATATTCCATAAAATAATGGTTAAACATACTCTAACCAATGATAATAAAAAATATTCATTTTAAAACATCATTCCAAAGTACTAAATTATAAAACTAAAGAAACGTAAGCACAATAGAAATGAAGAAATAATAAATATATTCATATAAACTTATGTTCTTCAAGTAGGATTCTAATAAGAATAATTACAAATGGATTCTATTGAATGGATGAAAAATATAACTATGAACAAAAATTTATATAATATATACTTCTCATGAATTTTTTTTTGAGAAAATATTAAATAATAATCAGATTTATTATGATCAAAATATCATCATTTAAAATAATTAGTTGATGAAATGCCAATCTTTTTATGTTTTGAAATATAGTTACTATGTATATGAAGATAAAAACTATCATAACCAAGTGTTTTATCATTTTGAATAATTACCATATCATCATGATAGTTTTTAAAAGTAAATAAGGTAGTATTCTTTAGTTTCATTTTCTCTTTAATTTCCTACATTATTTACTATGTTTTAAAACAACAAAATCAATATTTGTGTACTCTTTTAATATTTTTTTATGATACATTGGGAATTTCATGTAGTCTTTTCTAATAATAATAAAAATAAATTGAAACTCATCAATCATATTTACTTGATATTTAATTGTATAATTAGTATATATTTATTTATAGATAGAATCAAAAGCATAATTATAAAATTATTACTTTATACATGACACCAATAAAAATTCTTTTCTATATTTCCATTCTAATTCAATAAAATCAGTTGAAGAAAAGGGGTCAGATGATGAGGTCGGAAATTTATTTTTATTTATCAATAAAATATTGTTACTAGTTCGATTCACACAACAATCTTGATCTTTCAAATTTGAAATTTCTAAACATCTTCATGGGCCCAAAAACTTCTTCTCATTCAAAATTTTTTATCTAACTTTTTTTCAAAATAACATAGTAATGGTTTATTTTTCGTTTTATGTCGCACTAAAAAATGTGTTGTCGATTTATTTTAATTATTATCATTGAACCAATCTCAAACAACATAATTTTTAGACTATAAAATTTATTCGTTTTCTCATCACTAAAACCATTCAAAACCTCACTTATCCTTTCTCTACCATCACTATAAGAACATGAAAAATCATTATATGAACATGTAAAAACAATAATGATGTTAAATACTATATCAATATTTTCACTTAATTTAAATTGTTAATGTTTATCAACTCAATCTCATATTGATGTAGTTAACTAATGAGTTCATCCTATTTTTACTCATTAATGTTCATTCGATCATTATGGTTTACATTCGTAGTGTGAATATTCATGAGTAATGATTTGAAAAATATTTCTTTTATATCTATGATGTATCATTTTTATCAATGATAACTTATTCCATTATCAATTCATTATTACAAATTCAACTTTTGGTTAATAATTAAATTCTATACCATCATCAAATATTGATAAATGGCATATATTATTCCTTGATTTATTTTTAAAAACTTTTCAATAATATAGTGGTTAATGTAAAAAATTATTCATATATCATAATCTATCATTGATATATATATGAAAAATTTTAAAGTAATACCATAATTAATAATTTTCCTCGTCATTAAATTTAGAACATACATTGATGAATCATTACCTACGTGAGAATTAAGATTGGTCTCAGGAAATTTATAATGATTTACTATTGTTATATAATGAATAATTCATACCTAATACTATCTTATTTCCATTCATTCATTCAGATATCCATAATCATTTCCACAAAATAAGGGAGGTATCTATGGAATACTTTTATCATTATAACCATTTTCTATAATCAAAATTAATATTTAAATATTAATGTTTTTTTAAATAGATATGTTACTACTTAATAGATAAGTATCTCAAAGAGCCAATTTTATAATAAAAATCCTAGAGGTATTTGGTTTTAATAAATAAAATATAAAAATTAATTTATATATATATATAAGACAACATATATTATAAAAAATAATATAATAGAGAAAAACAATAATTATAAGGGGAGGAAATGTATCATATTTTTAGTCAGAAATGGTAAAGTGCAAATGCAATAGGGAGTGAATCTTATATAGAAAATAATTAGTGTATTTTAAATGATAATGTTGAGAATACTAATATAAAGGGATAAACACATCAAGGATGAAAAATATAAATGACTCTGAAGAGTGTGTGCATAATAAAAAATAATAATACAACATAAACATTTCATATAATTTATTAGCTAAATTACCCATCATCTACTCTTTAGACTCCAAATCCAAATGAATTTACATCTACTATATATATATATATATATTAATGATGATTGATACATATTTATAATTGAACCATTTTAATCATTTATGTGATATCCCTAATCACTTATATTTTATGGGTGTAGTAAAAATTCAATTTTTATGGGTGTATAACTAACCAAATCATTCAATGATTAGTTCGATCCTAATGATTTTTTTTTTCTAGATGAATAACCAAACATTACATTTTCATGTTCACCTTAAAGATGTGTTGTTATTATTGATCCTATTTTTTGATACAAAAACATAGTTCAAACTTTTCCCCTTTCTTTCTAATTGAAAATGTTTATAAAAATCCAATATTTTCTTAGTATTCAATTTTCATGAATTTTGAAAAATAATTAATATGTTGCTATTAATATTTGTATAAGACAATTTTTTGCCGGATGAAGATATTATTATATGTCTGGATGACATATATTTATGACATAAAACCAATTTTAAATACATTTTATGTTAAATTATATAGAAATTATTCTATGTATAAATGGCTTATATAAGAGAAAAGAATATTGAAAATGTCATACAAAGAGACAAAAATAATTATTTTTATATAACAAAGCCTCACTTTTAAAGTAAATACTAACATTAAAAGGAAATAAATTATGATCATTATAAATACAAGTCATTGAGAAAACTACTTATGATTGGATAATGGTATTATTATAAATACATATACAAATATGAAATGAATTATAGATTATAAATAATAAAAAATTCATATGATAACAATGTATTACAAAGAAGAAGTCATGTGAAAACAATTACATGTAAAGTATGGTGTTATATGATATTTTATTTCTGTTTTTTGAATATTATTGAGTATTTAATTTTTTGATTTACTTTTAGTGATATTTTTATTTCATAAAATGTTTTTTTTCCAACTAATGAAAGGACGAGTTCTTTAAAACATACATTTGAAGAAATCACGAAGCATATAAGGAAGGAATTAAGTAATTTAGAATATAACACTCTATTTTTTATATCTATAGATATGAAATTCACCTTCATAGTATAAAGAAATAATTTCGTAATATTATATAATTTTTAATTGGCTTATTGAATTAGAAATGAGTTCATAAAAACAATAATGAAGTGATTAAAAATATAAGTAACATGTGTACTCTATTATGTTATTATCATTCATATTATGTGATAGTTTAATGATTTTTTACTACTATTGTGATGTCCTATCAGAAAAAAATAAAACAAAAAACTCATTTGAAGTATTATTTAATAATACTTATTTTGTGGATGACCTTCATCTATTTTTAGTTGTTGCTTGAAAATATTTCTCAGAGAGTCTAATATATTATATATATAACATTTTCAATAAATTAGGATCTATTTATTGAGTGTACCAATGATTTTGGATTGTCTACTGTAGAGAGAGACAGAATTAAATCTATAGGTCTTTTATGAAATCTGATAAATACTTTATCTATGATGAGTAACCCCCATGAAAAGGGAATCTATAGTGAAAATCACCAAGATGAAAGAGATAGTGGATATGGATTACACTACGGTATATTTATACCCCAAACCACTATATATTAACTATGTAATTATCCTTCTCATTCAATAAAATTTCCCACTACATCTTTTAATAACTTGAGTGTGACTAATTCATTTATGGTTGAGAAATAATGGGTTTTAATATGTAATTTTTTAATGAAAAAAATCCACCCATATTAAAAACATTATAAGGCACCTATAATGTCAGTAATCAGTATCTGAGAAAGTGACATCAATATTATCAAGTTTTATGACTTTAATTATATATATATACCATTTTAATGAAATGTATGATTATATATAATAATCATTGATGATCAGAAAAGTATACATCAAAAGAAAAATTTATTTCCACTGAAAATATTGAATTATTTTCTAATTATCAATACATTGTTTAAATGTTAATCTAAAATCTAGATCCCCTTTTATATTTCAAAAGGATAACACTAAAAATATTATTCTGTATTTAAATATGAATAATATATAAAATCATTTCAAGTAATTATAATTTTTAGGCATTAGATACATATGTTTTTTATTTAGTTTCATAATTCAACACTACTCATGAAATGTTGACACTATATATGATTCCTATTATGTATGCAGGATTTTTGGATAACTATGATTATATTATTCCATGTTATTGTTCATAAAAGTCAAATTGGTGTAAGGATATATCATCAAAAAATTTAATGTGATACAATATGTTATTTTAAGTGATATTTATTCCTTTGAAACTAATGATCATGAATCATGTTGAGCTTTAAAAGTTCATATAATTTGACTACCAAATTCTGGAGGAATATATACATCCACTAGAAAATCCACAGACCCAAAAGGATCTTATTGAAACCTTTATGATAAATGAGGGAGAAATGATAGATGAGGTTTATGATTAGATGGTATTCCAAAAGGATATGTATTCCTTGATTGTTTCTAAATAAATGTTTTAGAGTATAATCAATGTATAATTTAGGAATTAATTTTTTAATGAGTATAACTAAATATACTAAAAAAATGTAATATTTCCTTGATTTTCAAGGAAATTCGATAAATTTTCTAAAAAATGTTGATGATTCCAAATTTTTTTAATATGTTCATTTTTTATTATAAATTTAAGTTATATGTTTTTAATTGAATATGATATATGAAATCATAATTGAGTTTCCTATTCATTAAGAGAAGTTGAAATTTAAAAAAAATTCTATCTATTTTTTACGAAATTAAAATGGTTAATAAGGAAATGAAGTTCCTATGTAGTGCATCTAATGATTCGAGGGATGAATCAAATTATAACTGAGATGCTAAACAAATAATCACAATTAAAACACAATATTCCTAGAAACAACAAGGACATATTAATCACAACTATTCATTTCAATCAGATTATAAAAAATAATTTCCCAATAATAAAATTAATATTGAACTATTTTAGAGTAAAACTGTGATTATATTAAAAAAATAATACTATTATTTGAAATAAATCTTCATTTTTATAAAAAAAATGTTAGAATACTTATCTAAATAATTTTATAATTTTAATAAAGATAATAAGAATTTTTTTCTAATATCTATTTCAATGATAAAAAAGGTTATTATAATTATTGTCTTATGTTAAAGATCTAAATTATAGTGCATGTTTTTTTATTTATGGGGGTAACTCTTAAAATTTATTGGTTACAAAAAATCTAGAATAGGTGATCACATCATATACAATAATTTAGAGATCTATTGGATATATAAGCATTATTTTATTCCAATTTTATAAGAATAAAACATGTATTATGTTACTTTTTACATTATTATATACATTGTTAATATGATAATGAATTTTTTATGATGTTAAAAAATTTATAGTGGCAAGATATTTTTTCTTGAAAATAATTTAATTTGATTTATAAATCTGACTTCTATAAATTCTATAAAATATGGAGGGATTATAAATATTTTTTTTAAATATATATAATAACTAACATTTATATTGAAAATATCATTTCTGGTACAAAAAAATATTATTTTGTAATATTATTTTTAGTGGAAAGTTCTTAAGGATAATAATTAAAAGACAGATTTAAGGAATGTGTAATTTCATATAATATGAGTGCAGTATTTTTTAAAAGTCCTCTAACTATAAAATATTGATAATGGGGTTTTACATTAATTTAAATTTAAATGTGATATATTAGAATAGTTGTTACTATTGCCGATCAGTACAGAATCGTCATCAATAAAATGCTATAGAAAAAGAAATTGATTTCTAGATTTTAATGTCTTTCTAGAAATTTTGATGATATATTTTATCATTATTATTCTATTGATTACTGTTCTATTTCTGAAGACAAGTTTCATAAATTTTGAGCTCTATGAACTGATCATATTTACACCCTAGATCTCGATTCCTTGTGGAAATGAGGTGTAAAAGTTTTGTTTTCAAATAAATGAATCTGAGATTTAAAATATAATTATATGTTATTTTAATGTATTTTATTTATTAAATTAATGAATATAATATTTATTTTTAATATTCACCATTATTAATAAAACAAAAATAAATTATGTGATTTATGCCAAATGGAAATGTAGTACTTATCATATTTAATCAATTTATTGATATATCAAATTAAATAAAATTAGAAAATATTTAATTATATTTTTTGGACCCTCAAAAAAATTAAATTGAATTGGGAAATCAATTTTTTATGTTATAGTTTATTATATATAAATATTTACTTTGGTTTATTTATTATGATTTAATATTAAATTGTGGGGTATTATTATACTTTTCTAAAATATATTACACGATAAAAAAATTGTAAAAATTGTTTTTATGTGTCTTGAACTTGGGGAATGGTTTTAGAATAATGAATACAATTCTTTTTTTAAAAAATATGTTTATATTTACAAAAGTTTCTACCCATATGTCACTTCAACATAATGGGTCTATTAAATAGAGTAATAATAAATTGAAAGAAATGAACAATGTTATAAGAACAAGGTATGAAAATTAGTTTATAAACCCTCTATTAATCATGTTTCTGGAATAAATTGCGTATTTATAAATATGTAGGATTACCATGGTGTGATCACTATAAATAATACTAGGTTAGTTTCTAGTTATAATAACCTAGAGGAAGCGATATACTCTCTAGAATCCTTTTCTCAAGTATCAAGATTATAAGGAACTGAGATTCTATTAGTAGATCCATCTTATATTATCATTAAATTATGTCAGATGGATATAAGATGTTATTTTAATATTGAATTTTAATAGTGGATGGTTATATGGAAGGACCACATAATTTTTAAACATCACATTTTTATAGTTGTTTTCTGAAACATAAATTCAAATTTTATAGTTTAAATAAGAACATGGTACAGGGAATTTAAAATTTTGTTCATTTATCTTCCAAAATAGATTTTTATTATTTAGGGTAAAAACACCATTTTCATTAATTATCATTAAATGTAATTTTATTGATAATGATTTATAATTATGATGAAATTTTTGGCAAAAAATTAAAATTTTTGTAAAAGAGAGTAAAAATTTATTCAAAAAGAAATTGAATTGATCATGATGGGAATTGTATATATTATTATTGGATTTCATATTCACCAAAAAATATTTTGGAAATTTTCTATGTTATTTAAAATATATACATTATTAAATAATAATATTTTAACTTGAAATCAATAGTAGTTATTCAGCATATATATGTTTAGGAGATAATATAGGCTAGGATTACATTGGAAAGTTAGTTGAAAAAATAACATATGTATATATATATGTATATTTGTGAGATTTCATTATATAACTATAAATGTACCAACCATTATTTTATCCTAATTATAATGTGCTCAATATTAAGAATATCCTAAATATTTTTAGTTTACTTTTACCAAAAGGGGATTAAGGTATTTAATAGTATCAAAATTTTTATATTTAATTTTTACTATGTTTTCAAATATTGATTTAATTTTCTATTTATGTAATTATTTTAGTGTGTGTTGAATATATAGAAAACCCAGCTCTTAAATAATCCAATATCTTTGAAAATTATTAGATTTAAGGATGTGTAAAAATTTACACCATGTTAATTAATTAATTGTTGAATATGAATAAATATTAGTTATTATTTCATTTAAATTACCTTATTGGATAAAAAACCTTGATTTATTTTGGATTCGTTGTTCATAGCTTTCAATTTATAAATGATATATCATCAGTTGCCATCTATTATAAATATTCTATAATCCATTTAATAATGTAACATATTAATGCTAGGAAAATACTATCAATGTATTATTGAAAAGGATAATTCATCCAAAGTGATAATTAATATATGATACAAGACGGAATACATAATTATAAAAACTGTACTAACTAGTCGATTGGATTTCAATAATATTAAAATTGGATTTTTTTTCATTATGTGTTTTTTAAATATGATTAAAAAATAATTATATATAATGTGTTATTTTTATCTCATATTATATTTCAGGGATATTAGTTGTGTTTTATACAATTGAATTAATTTATTTTTTATCTTATATTGAAATTTGATTTCAGTTCAAAACATGTCCACTATCTTCAATAAATTGAAAAAAAAATATTTCCTTGAATATTAATTGATCATTTGGTTCAAAAACACTATATTGTGAACCATCACTTTCCATTCTCACATAAATGATATTCCAAACCATAATCCAATAATTTTTATCTCCCATCAATTATTGTGTCTTGAGAAATCCAAAATATATTATAATAGTTCTTTAAGATGCTCAATAAAAGTCAATTTGGAAAATAATTATTAGTGGTTTCTATAATTGATTGATATTTATCTATTTGGATTAATAAAATGAGTCTTAAACTGACATAAATTATCATTATTAATGGGTGGGAATGGATATTAATTTATAATAGTGTTAGATATATGTATGAGAATGATTTTTGAGTGATGTATAATTTTTTTCCATAAGATATATATTTTGTTCAATCAAAGGTAAATAGAAATGAAATTTCCATTTTTTCTATGAATATAGTTTGACTTTTAAACTATCCTCATAAATGTATAAATCTAATTAAAAATTAATTGATTTTTTATGAAGATATTACACATTCATTCATTATAGAATCGCTTTGTGGATATATTTTTTTAAGAACAAATTGAAGAAGGATTAATGATTCATCATATAGTAATGATTATGCTTATTTCAATAAGAATATCCAAACAAAATATTTTGTTCAAGAATGTGGCTTTCCAATACATAAATAGTATTTGTTTACTAGTGTATGATAACAAGGAAAAGTTCACAGATTCAGGGTGAGATATTTTCATCATTAAAGTTAGTTAATGTAACACCATATTATTTATTATGGATTCCACTAATTTTTTATATATGATCAATCTATTTACATAAATGATCGAGGCCAAAAGAACCCAAATATAAAATAAATGATAAACATTAACCATTTTATTGTATGGTATTAATAATATTAATATATTTTGATACGGAAGAGTGAGTGTAATATGAGAATATAAAGAATGAACTATCGTATTGTTATGAATTTGGGATGAAATGGATATGACATCCACATAAGTATTTGGATTCACAATGTTACCAAACATATTGACTGGATAGGGGATCCTAAATATCATCAGTGAATGAAAAAACAAAATCTTTTGAAATATAAAATAATAATTGGTAAAACATATTTATTTACCTCCATGGATCCTATAAATATATCATAAAGCATATCATTGAGGGGGATGCGGGCATTGTATTTTTTTTATAAGAACAAAATTTGTGGATATTAATCATATACCCTCTAAATGTAGAGATATATTCCTATAAGAATCCATATTTTTAAAACAAACTCATCGGGTTACAAATTCTCTTATACTATGGTATATATGATTTTTTCAAAGGTTCACAGAATTCATGTTAGAGTAAAATCTCTCAAGATTCATGGGGTTTGTAGGATACCTATAATTTATGAATCATTATATAGGGGGACCAAGAATATATCCTGAGTAATTCTATGAATTCATAAATAAGGTTGTATCCTTAGGATTCCACTGGCCTTCATGACCCCCTTGAACATCAAGAAACTGATAACATTTTCCAAACCCACCGTACCTTCCCTTACATATTGAATAATTTCAACTGCCAAACATTCACTAAAGTTGATTTATCAATGGCCCTATATCCATTAAAACCTCATCCATTCATGATTCAATCCACTAGTTGAATTGTATCATCAATGCTCATTTTCTTCCACTTTACGAAAAACAAAAACATATAAATATCCTTCAATATTTTTCCTATGAATATGAACATTAATGTTGGGATCCCCAAGTTCGACCTCACCAAGGCAGTTTAAATTACTCATAAAATATGAAAGAACCAACACAAATTATAAATAATCTATTATGCACACATCATCCTGGAAAGGAACCCACCAATCCATGAAGTCATTACTAATGTCGCATCTTCCCCGAGTACTTGGAAATGATTTCACGTGGCATAGCCACTCCCCCACCATGTCTTATTTGTATGATGTAAAAATACAAAGCCAAACATTCATGTAATACGATGTTAAAAAAAATGAAAAAAATCCAAAAAATATGGAATTAAAATGTAGGCATATTTTTTAAAACTAATATAGGATGATTTTTGTGTGACAAAAATTGGATGACATTCCTCCTACATCATAATGTGGTGATTCACTACAATATGTGATGTGCTAAGGATACCACATGTATGACCAGCATGGGGTGATACCTGGACACCTAGGTCAACTCACTGTATACTACCAATCCTATCCATTTTCACTTATTACCTGACATGAGTGTCCATACAACATGAGGATAATCAACATGGACATGTCATATCATTTAAATATAAATTTTACAATCAAACTATGTGGGATTTTATTCCATTACACTAACAAGATATGAATTTTACCTTCTTATGGACTAATCATGATGGAATTTGAATGTATCCCTAATTTTCATCCCTAATCCTCCAACAACACCAATAAAATTCTAGGACATTGCACTAGAATGTATAAAATCCAATGTGTAATCATTCCCCAAATGGGGAAACACTCATCCAACCACCACAAGAAAACCTATTTTTATCCCCCTGAAGGTGATAAACATAATGTGTGGTCATCTTCATAATGAGAACACAGTAAAATATTACCATCCAACCTATCCCGACAAGATTTTTTATATTTGACCAATTATCGTCATAACACATTTAAAATGTCACAAACACATCCCCATAATACATTAAACTAGATACCATTTAGTCTTAACTATATGTAATTCATCTAACAATCCTATCCCACACAGTGTCCAATCAATGACCCAAACCTGTCCAAAAAATATAATAACACTATGACCAACCATTCCCCCAATTAAATTAATCATATGACCAACCTATCCCTATAATATTTTAAACATGTGATAAACATATCCCGACAATACATAAATTATTTAGACAACCATTCCAAAACTATCATTAAAAATGTGACTAAACTATCCAAACATGCCTCTAATCTTGTGACCCATATAATGAACTGACCTACGATACCCTATAAGATATAACTAGACCAATTTTGTTACATACCAAAAAGGATTTCAACATCCCTTGAGGATGAAAAAAAAACATGGTCATCGAACAACACACCATAGGGAACGATGTATCCCAGTATGATTAAAAAAATGTCATATTTGTATACATAGAACCAAATAAAAAATGTAAGAAAAAATGAATATATATTCCATAATACTAAAAAGAAAATAGAAATGACCAACTGAAATATTATCCATGCTTCAAAAAAGAAGTCCAACTTCAAATAACACAAAAATAGTACACGATGTACTGATTTAGTAAAAAACCCACCATATCTTCACTAGATACCCAAATAAGTTGATACGAACTTCTCCACCTCACATCCACACATTGCCATTCCTTGTATTTAAAGACATACATAAGTCTACACACCACCAAGGAGTTTCTCATGGTGTGAGCCGACGGGGTTTGTAGGATCCCATATGGGTATTCTATATCACGTCTATTTATATCAATTCATAAATGTTTATTTTTTATAAATCAAGGTATGATAAGTATTAAATCATTTTTATAGAAAAAATGGTAAAAATTTCACATTTTCAATATTATAAATTAAAATAAGTAATAAATTCAATTCATGGATAGCTAAAAAATCAATGAAGTTCAAAATAGAAGTAGCAGTACATTCATTAGTACCAAATATCAATATAGGTTAGACTATAAAAATAATCATAAAAAATAAAGAATATTCACAATCGAGTTCCTAAAACACATGAGAATGAAGTAGAGGAATACCGCATGAGTAAACCCACCAATAATGTCAATATCCATCTCCTAGAATAATAGGAAAAGAAAACATAAGAAAGACCGATGAAATATACATCTGGTAATCAGAAAACATAGAATATGGCCACAATCTAGTCCTTCCATATACGAACCCAAGGAAACCCATTTGATCATTTTCAAAAATGAATTTCTCCATTTCAATTTTACCCATATATTTTTAATTTATAAAGTAAAAGGGGAAACCATTTCTCTTTATAAAAACTTTTTCAACACATATATATAATATTTTCAATTCAGTTATTCAATTTATAAATATGTAGAGATTATGCTAATTTAGATATGATATAGATAGAACCACCTACCATAATACATAGGATGCACATGCCTGTAAAATAATCCACCAACAATAAAACCCAAAAATCCAATGAAATAGCCTAGAATACAATCCTTAATACAAGATTGATCAAATTAGAATTGAATAGGGTCTATGAAGTAGAGGATACTTCATACCTCAAGAAAATATTCCTTCCGCGCCATGATCATCAAGTGAATGACCTCCAGAATATGATCACATTACAGATCTGAAGAGGGGCCATACGACCTCAATGAATATTGAAGAACATGCAGATTAATTTGTAAGGAAAGGTGTATCCAAACATCTCTAGATAAGAGATTCGTTTGGATATCAAAATAAAACATGTGGTCAAATGGGATCCAAAACCCTAGAGTAGCCCTAAAAATATTTGTTCATTGAATTACATGATGTGAAACACCAATTCACATCTTGGATTTCATTTTTTTTAATTATGACAAAAAGCTCATCCCCTCATTTTAAAAATCTATTAATTAAAGTAAATAAGATGTGAAACTGAAATTAACAATTTTCAACGTTTCATTGTGTGGCATATTTTAGGGCATGATCCCAGAAACAGATAAATGTCATATATCCTAGATAAAAATCAGGAAATATTTATTCATCAAAAAATGTGTTTGGTTAAATTATAATGTCCAATAAATATATAACATCGCAATTATAGTTATCCTCCCAATAACATCATAGTGCCCTATATATACTGAGATGAAGGATAAGAATGATGATATGAAGAATGTACCTAATATAACAATAATGGTATTTTACAAACATCCCGCTATAATGAATTTTCATTCCCAGGAAGTCTTGTGGAAAGTGTAATTCCTAGAAAAATATATGGCCACTTCTTCTTGATAAATGACCTACATTCCTAACTCTCATGGGAATTTGATCCTTGTATCCATAGAACTCGAAATAAAAGAATCATATTCCCAATAAGGACATTCACTTGAGAGTTGATGATCTCATATGGATTCTCTAATACATAGGCATAGAACTTTATCTAAATTTCTTCCCAACTCAGGATGTGAGTATGAACATGATGGTATTTCCTTAACTGAGACTTGTAAAAAAAAATTATGAATTCACATCAACTAAACTGAATATTCTAACAGATAATAAACCAATCAGATATGCCAAGTGAAATGAAATAGTATAACATATCTCAGAGCCATCATTTCCTATTTTCCAAGTCGTCGGTGACCCAACTGAGGGGAAACATTCATGAAAACACATTCACCTATTGAAAAATAAAAAGGTCGACACCACTAAACCACAAACAATTTCAGTCGACTATAGGATATTATAAGATGTGAATGTAAATCATGAATCTTTGGAGATGTCTATTGAACCAAAATTGGTCCAACTGAAGATACATCACCCACCTCATCCCATCAAATAGGTGATCTATACAGGTGATCATAAAATTCCTCAAAGGGATCCATTATGATTGGAAAATGATTATTTTTGTTATAAAAATACTCAACCCACCCCATATAGATTTCCCTTGATTATCTAAAATTCAAGACACATATGTAGAGAATATACTCTAGGATCTAAATCACATTCACAATATGACCATCTGTTTCTGGATGGTATCATGTGATTATAATGACATGAGTTCACATTGCCTCTAAAAGACACCTCTAGAACCTAATGTTATCCATAGGATCCCTATATGAAACAATGGTATATTAAATCTCATTAATTATAAAAATATATTGCTTATACATCTTAAACATATCGTCAACATTAGTGTTGTCATTGATCGGAATGAAATAATAAGTCTTCGTTAACAAATCAAGAAAGGCTTGAATATAACTCCTCCCTTTGGGTTTCCTTGGAAGTCCAAAAAAACAATACATGGAAACCTTGTCCCATTTCCAAATCAGTATCAAAATAGGATGATTAAATCTATATGGTGTCAACTGAATTACCTTTTTCGGTTGGATAATGTAACAATGAAAAACAAGCTCTGCAGTGTAACACTTCTCACCCGACCACTAGAATCACCACCTAATGTCATAATACAACTTCATTTTTCCTAGATGAATGAACCATGAGGACGATGGACAATAAATGACTACTAAACTACTTCTAGATACATATAAAACTACCCACATCCTGAAGTGTAGAATGCTATATGATGAAAGAGACCAATAACAAACAATCTCCCCAACGTAAAAGATTTCTCAAGTATTTCTTAATTCATCATACAACGTCAGACAACACAAAATAGACTCTATTAGAGGTGGGTACTCACATTAAAAAATTTATAATCATGGACAAAACATCCTCATAAGAATCGATATAAAATTGAGCAACCCCCCCCCCCCCATGATTTCAATACATCTTTGATTATAGAACATCATTCTATGGTACATTCCTTAGACGAGTGTCTGAAATCACATTTCCCTTTCCTAGGGTATAGGTGTAATCAAAGAATAATATCTAGAGTTATTTCACCTATCTTCTCTATCTAGGTTTCTTGTATTTTGTATATAATATATACCTCATCCTTTATGGTCAAAAAAGACCATGAACCTCTCTACAATGGGATGGTTCCACAGTCATTTTAAGGCATGCATGACTATGGGAAACACTAAATTCTAAGTGGGGAAATTTTATTCATCCAGTTGAAGCTAATAAGAGCCATAAGCTACTACATAGTCATCATGTATAAGCATGTGTCCATTACCATTCAACAAAATATCATAGAACCCTACATATCTTTTACCTACCTCAGATAAGAGCAGAATATGAGCCTGTCTTTGAGGTCATTTCTATTCATTGAAATAATATTGACACTTCCCCTATAATGATAATTTCCCCACATTCCTTGTAAGTGTAGTCAGAGGATAAACCAACATAAATAAATCCATTAAATCTCATCAGTAGTGCCGTGAAAGACCATGGATGATCCTTATATAAATTTTTTTTGGTTCCTTACAATACCTTATAGACATCACCATCCCAGGGTAAAATGATATGTTGGCTTCAAAAATCGTGTTACCTATAAACTTACCTTCATGAATAAAGAATCTAAACATCAAAATCATTCCTTAAAAATCA
This sequence comes from Viscum album, assembly GCA_963277665.1. Taxonomy (NCBI): domain Eukaryota; kingdom Viridiplantae; phylum Streptophyta; class Magnoliopsida; order Santalales; family Viscaceae; genus Viscum; species Viscum album. The sequence goes on along the minus strand of OY728128.1, from coordinate 1,295,004,576 downwards.
TGATTTATTATAATTTCTGGAACCAAACTCATATGTTGCTCATTCTCACGCACAGATTTCATATAAATCAAAATATCATTTACAAAACTATCCAAAAAATATGAATATATTGATTGAAAATCCAATTTATCAATGACCTAAAAGCTATAGGAGCATTGGTTTGAGTAAAAATATCGCCAGATATACATAATGAACATACCTTCTTCTAAAACTATCTACGTTATTTCAGACTCCCATACTTTGAAATGATGATAACCTGACCAATGATTAATCATGGAATATAACTTCACCCCTTTAACAGAACAAACAACTAATCTATACATGTAAAATGACATTTTTTTCATAACCTTTATCCTTTTTATCTTCTGATAGTATACACATAACTGATATGTACAATAAGCTTTCTTAGAAACATGCAGTGGGCATGCATAAAGAAAAAACACTAAGGAGAAAGAATCCCTTTCCCAACAGGTCATCCAACTAAATAATGAGCTCTTTCAGATCATATGGTTCCATGTGATATCAATGTATTGATATCAATTTTGTAGATGGATGTTAGTAAATCATAAATTTTACCTCTATCTATAGTAGAGGACCATTGATGTTGCCTAGGAAAATGTCAGAAAATTCTCCACTAATGACGAGATGACCATTAGTAGAAGAACATTCATTAGGCTCAATCACAATAGTAGAAAAAACATATGTTCATTGGGATAGAAAGCCCTTGATGACCACACATTGAGTCCCACTCCTACTAAAACGCATGAGAGATCCCATTTATAGAAATAAATGATACACAATGATGATAACAATTAACCTCAGCTCGATGAGTTAAAAAAAATCTATATAAACGATGACATTGAATTGATCCAAATGTAGAATGTTAAAATCTCACACTAACTCCATATAAACAATCACTAACAAACCAGAAGGACATAGAATCCTGGGAAATTTCCTCATAACTATAGCTGTAACTAGTTTAATTTTAAAGGACCTATGTTCTACTAGATTTTTATGTATATCAAAAATTATAATATATAAATGAGTTTGAGGGACCAGGATGAAGTAATTAAAATTTTACAGAAAATGAAGTAGGGATGGTACATCTATCTGTTGATAGACCTGCATCCACATCCATCAAAAATCATCAACTATGTGATAATTATTCCCTCTTATGGCCTATGGCTGGGTACTATAGTCATTGACACATCTGACTACACCACAGTTTCCTTTAATGCAGATAAACCATAACTATAAGGTGGAATAGTCATAGCCTAATAAAATCATTATAATTGACCAATGTGTCAAAAAGTATTTCATGTATTCCTGAACATTGGACAATAACATATTATGTGTCCTCCCTTTCAACACTGATATAATGTTATAGGCACTTTTACAGCTACAACGCAAAGTGCATAAGAGGCACGCAATTGAGACTATCCTCCACCACACTAGTAATGATCATGTACCCAGTTTTTCATTCTATTCACGCCACCCAAAAAACAACTAGATGGAAGTGATGGGTTTGAAAAACCGATATTTCCTTTCATATCCATGTCTTTAATCATAGATCTATATAACATCTCTTTAATGGTATAATTTTTCCAAATGAACACCTATGAGGTGATATCCTATCACAATACCTGCATGTACTTCTATACATTCATTTTTCCATTCCTCAAAACGTTCAGAAAAGATTAGACAATATTGGAATATATGTTTGTGTTTGTTGACACCTAACTCTCTCCCTACTTTAAATATAAGAACTCCAAAAACATTTCAAGTATCATGAACTTAGGGTAAAACTTCATAAATAATGGTTTTTTGAAATCCTTCCAATCTAATTAAACATGCATGTCTATATTGACCATTGAATCCACCATCACTTACAAGAACCCATGATCCATAATGTTGTACACATTACCTTGATAATCTATGGTGTTTCTAGAATCTATAATATTTGATTAATCTTATAAAGTCATTTCTCCTCCTATAGAGTTTAATCCATTCCTTTAATGGATTCTAGCATCTAATGCAAGAAAAAAAATTGATCACTCTCTCTTCAAGTTTCTAGTTATACTAAACAACAACATCATGAAATATAGAATATATTGATAAAAACAAAGATTGTAAGTATGATATTATCAATTATATTATCATTTATAGAAGAATTCCCCTTTTGAGCATTAGCTTCACCATCCCAAGGAACTTTTGAATGATGTCTTGGAAGCATACTAATGCACAAAAAACATTAAAATTATCAGACAACTAAAAATCATCAATTCAAACAAGAAAAAAGACAACAAGAAATTGATTTTTAAAACCAAAATCAATTCTATATAAACACATCCCAACATCCAATTGAAACATGGGTCTAGTTATGAAAATATCTGAGTAGGAACTTATCGAAAAACACCGCTCATGTATTGAAAATACTATATCCATTCAAAAAGATGTCCCAAGAGATGGAATCTTGAGAAAATTCCTCATATAGTACCATATTGTTAGAAAACCACTCATTTTACACTTAATTTTTGGAACTTGACTCATTCCATTACTAACCTAATGTGAGTTACTAATCCCCTGATTCTGGCAACAAGAACCCGAGAATCGAAAAAAAACACCAAAGGGTACCACTTCTCCAACCCTGGTAAAATAGATGGAATATATGAATATATTGAACTAAATTGAGGTTGTAAGAAAAAATGTATATATATATTTTAAAACACTAAATTGATATCAGAACCGAATAACTATAAAATTTTTCAAAGCACAATAAAAGTCCAACTGTAAGAAAAAAACCCAATAACTACTCCATGTGATGGTGATAACTAACACTAACCATATCATAATCATCTACCCAAAACAATCTATCATGAACCACACCACCTCATTGTGGTGCTATTATTTTTCCTTCATTTGAATACCTACAAAAGACTATATACCATTGAGGAGGTGAGTAGGGTGTGAGATAACATGATCAGTAGGATCCCACTTAGGATTTCTATATAATGTCTTTGTATAACAATTAATGCATAATTATTCTAAATAAGACATGGCATGATATTTAGGGAAGATGTTCTATAGAAATCATGGTAATCATTTCTATTTTTCATAGTTCTAAATAAATTTTGATATAACATTCATATCATGGATTAAATAAGAAGGCATTCCATACAAAATATAAGAACAATAACATGAATTAATACGAAGGATAACTATAGTTCATAATAGAAGACTATTCATACCACAGGAAATCATGTTCATAATATATATCCTAAAACACAAACCTATTAATAAGGGTAACATACCATGATTAAAACCCCTAAAATGTCAATATTCATCCCCTAGAACAACATTCCTCGGAAATAGAAAAAAATATCCAAGAGAAAGCCTCCTAATAATCATAAATCATGTATGATGGTATCATGAAAAACCATCCACCAAGGTTACCAAGGTAACCCACGTTACGATTTTCACAAATCAATTTTAGTGTTTAAAATGTACCCATATCCTTTTCATTTATCAAAAACCATGGAAAAACCATATCTTTTTAAAAAACCTTTTTCAACACATCCAAACAACTATTCCAATTTGATAAATTAATTTATAATGAAAGAAAAATAAGGATAATTATCCCATGCTAGAGACTGAACCACATATCTCAAAAACTTGGTCACATACATCCATAACAAAGTCCACCAATAATGAATCCAAACCACACAAGGGACGAACCACGAATCCAATCATAATCATAATATTCATTCAATTAGTACATAAATGCATACATAGAGAAGATGAGGCCACATACCTCAGGAATGAAAGACCACCACCCCACTACCCACAAAGAAACAACCTTTGAAACATGATATCACATGAAATATATAGAGATCCACGAAAACTACAATGAAAATGGAATAATGATAAGATTGATTCAGAAGGAATAGTGTATCCAAAAAACATCGGACCTGAGCCTTTATTAAAGAGAAATGGAAAATATGTGTTATAATGGGCAAAAAATCCAATGTTTTACCCAAAAACATACATGCATGTGGAATTACATGATGTGAAACACCTATTATTGTCGTTAAATCCACATTATATATGTATGCATAAAAACATTCCACCTCATAATAAATATGATATTCAAAACATACACATTGTGAAACATAAATTCACTAGGTATAACCTTTCACATTGTGAAACCTTTCATGAAAATCACCTGAAAATCATTACACATTATGTAACATAGTTACACGTTGTGAAATCCTCCTTCAGCCTATAAGGAAATGTTGTTTAAAGAATAATGTCCAAAAAATGTGAAACATCATAATTAGAGATATCCTCCAAATTATTTCTCATTTGTCTACAGAAAACAATAAAAATGATAACCATAAAGAGGTTAAGAATGTACCCAATATATCTATAACGGGATGTTACAAACCAACTTATTAAATCATATATTCTACATCATATTGAGAATATTATTATAATGGGGCCACAATCTTGATAATATTTACTCCATTGGAATAAGATTCCTATGAAAAGAAAGGGATTTATTTGTTTCCATACAATAGATTCTTCATATGTTTGATACCCTAAACTCTGATAGAGGAAGATGTCACAGTTTCCCAATATCTAAAAATTTATATATGTGTCCAACATCAGTATCATATCAAACCACAAGTAACAACTCAATTCATATAGAACAAGTTCAAATAACTAGAATCCACATAGAGCTAGATTTTGGAGCGAACAACATGAACAAGAAATAAATGTATGACAAATAACCCAACTATGAAATGAGATCCAATGTGGGATCTAGGGAAGGTGAAATTAAAATTCGATCATCTCATATTGAATAATGAGTTAACACCACCAAAACTAGTGTTGGAGACCACCATCATTTTGAAAAAGATAATATTGGGAAAATGAATAGACACATGAGAGAAAGAAATACTAGTACATGGATGAAACCCATATCATTATATCAATGGAATAAAATAATATATCGTCAATGAACATGACCACCATAGAAAAAATATTCTGAAAAATGGTGATGAACTGGAAGTAAAACTCTTCCAATGCAATTGTGAGTGTATTAGTAACATTAGAAAATGTTATATTTTTTCGTTACATGATCATGAATTTTTATTTTTTTTCATTACCCAAAAAATGAATTCTATGATATGAAATTGTTCTACTACATTGAGATGAAGATGATAGACAATAGGAATCTATTGTTGGAGAAATCTTTTATGTGAATCCTTTCTCCACCATGGAAATACCAGTTAACATTTAGACCATAGGGTATCTCTTTCATTAGGAATGTAGTAATGATTGAATTATTTAATGATAGAGGATAGATTCTCTAAAAAGATTCAACAATCCAATAATATTATTAACTGGAGAAGGAAAATTTGAAGTGACACAATACTTTAAACTATACTCCATACATGATGACCACCACTTTAGGAAAAGCCTTGAACTATTTATTTATATCTCCCTCTAAATCCTTCAACAGAGGGTACTCAATTCTATGGCATGGCATTACAAACTAAAAGGGGTCAATCAATCCTAGGATATGGACAATCATGAATTTGTTGCCTTGGTACCTCAATAATGATTCCACACCCAAGGTCCAAACAACAGGATAACCCACAAAGTTAAAATAGATAAATATTTTGGGAGCCTCACCTTTGGCCGGTATCGTGGATTTATTATTTATTCCATGGAGTTAAGAAATATTTGGTTCTATCCTACATCTACCGTTACTCTAGATCTATCAGGAATAGCTCCCACATAGATATGTAAATAATGCTGACTAGTTTGACTAGCCAATGATTAGGCTAATAAAAAACCTACTACATTGGACCCAATCTAGAATACATGGCACTGATGTAGAGGGAATTCTATAAACCCTTCTTGCAGGAGGCTTCTCCTTCATCTATATAACCACTTATCACTACCATCGCACCTCATCACACCCCTTAAATAACCATTTTAGGAAGTATCACTTCAAAATATAAATAGAGACTCCATCCTCCCAACATATTTTCTTGGAAGATAGTACCCAAGGTGGGAACCATCATCGACCATCATGGTCCACCCCATGATAAATTATATCACTACATATATCCACCATGAAACACCACAAACTAACATGGAGGTCTTACCCATACTGAAGACATCCCATGACCTAATGATTTGTTCCTCGGTAGTATGGAGAACAATCACTATGGGGATAATTCCTAGAACACTAAAATTAAATCTCATGGAAGTAATACATATGTACTTCTATGTATCTAACTCATAGTCCTCTCATTTACATTATACATGAGTGAGGGAAATAATGAATCATCATCTGGATAATAGATTTCAAGGAGATAAATATCCCCGAACCCCCCCCCCCATTATCTGAATAGGGGGAAGAATCCCAGTGAATAAGGATTAGAATATCGAAAGATGAGGTCAGTGAGGTCCAAATATCCCTTCCATAGAAATATAAATATAGAACAGGTCTTGTCCAATCTCATAGGACATTTAGTGAAACTACCTCTACTAAAATCTTCTTTCATTCGCTCAATCTTGTTTATTAAAAGTATGAGAACCTTTGGGTTCTATATTGGCACTCATAGATGATGGTGAAAAATCTACTGAGTCCTAGAGGAATGATATCTTAATTGATCAATAGGTTTCCAAAAAAACTCTATAATACACTGATATATTCATGAATTATCACCATCTCTATAAGATACAATGACATTACAAAGAAATTTTTTTATGGGAAAGTCATATCTTCTATATTTCTAGTATTAGAGAAGAACTGAGTCACTGAATCACCTACTTCCCTTCCCATGCATATTAGAGTAATGCAAAATCATGAACTAGACCATTTTTTGTAAAAAAATAAGGGGATGATTTAATAAACATATCAAAAACTGAATATATATAAAGTGTTTTGGAAACCTATAATCATGTAATACAACATACCTGTGTCCCTCCCCAAGTACATATAAGGATTCATTTCTAGAATATTTTTGTGATATCCAACAACTGACATGATCTTTAGATAGTTTATTTTTTGGATCCATGATAATGTTCATTCCATCTATTAGTAGTGTATAAAGGATTATATAATCTCACTTCGTGGGCCCCAATTACCCAAGTCCTATATATTTTACTATACATATCTGAATACCTATGTAAGATTCCCCATTCATCTTTAGAAATGACAGGAAGATGGATCCCAACATGTTAAAGTCATAGTATTTGTAATTTTTCTACCCTCTCATGAAGCCATGTGGTCATCAGGTTCCACATCCCACCAATGATGAAGATTCCACCCAATTAGTACCATAATTAATATAGTCATGATGAATAATACAAATGATTAGATAATGTCATATAATGAAACAAATATTGATGGGGAAACCCCACCATAAGGGAATATGTTTTATTAAGAAGGTTCTCGGATTTGTTCTTGATGTTGGTAAAAGATATAAATATTTTTCATAAGATTCCCTCAACAAGTTCATAATCCCCCCAATTGGAAACTCATGATGTAAAAGGAGTAAAAATAATATTAGACCATCAGAGGCCCTGATAGGGACTGAGTCATATCCTAAAATGGATGAAAAAATAATGGACCATGAGGGCTATAATATCTTCCTTTTCATGGTTCTTATATTATATTAACCAATGAGTGATAATTTCATTGGGAGACATGTTCTACATATGGAAAGTCATCCCAACCTTTTGGTCTAGGAACCCAAGATTATTCTAGGTGGCCCGTCACATCTGATTATTGTAGAGGCTAGATGATCCAAAATGAAACCCTAATATGAACTACCTACCAAACCATTATAGTGAAACTTCCCTTATTGATACTTTGAGCAGTGCACCTCATGTTATAATAGATGTTATAGATCTCTTGTTACCCACTATCCTTATCAAGATTAGATTATATCCCTTATCACTAATCATCTTGATTATTTATAATTGAAATAAGATATTATCCCACTAGAAAGATGTTCAAATATAATATTTTCATACTGTCTATGCTCACCTCCAAAATTCAAAGATCCAAGATTTCACCAATTCACCTTGTTGTGAAATATGTTTTAGCACTAGGCCCACTATGTCTCGTGATATGGACAAACTCTCAAAACCCTTGTGTTGTAATACACTGTAAATATTTTTTGTTCCATAGAGATCATTTAATCTATATCCTTTTCTTGGTATAAATAGTGTGCTCTGGGATTTTTCACAGGCTAGGTGGATCTTTATATATAGTTCCCCTATTATTTCAACTCCACCACTAAAAACACCAGGTTAACTGAAATATTCAAATTCAATATGAAACATAATAATGGAGTGTATGACTTCATTTCATTGTGAAACAGGATCATGTTCCCCCATTATATGCATATTACAAGAGTAGATGTTTCCATATATCTTATATAAGTCAAAGGGGAGTTGGTCTATACCCTCATATATTAAAAATACTAATTTGAGTTTGAAGAGTTCAACGAACAATCACAACCTCTAGAAGAATCCATGATGTGGACATTATAATGGTAATTCTCATTATATCATCCATATCCCATAATAAAAATTATGACTGAAAAGATATGGGTCAATATATAAATAAAGGCCCTTCAACTAGTCCACCTTATAGAAACTCTTCCGAACAGGCCCTGCCCAGAAAATCCCTATGATGCATATCCTTACCATGAAAGTTATACTCTATTCCCCCATCAGGGCTTGGTAACAATTATTCTCTTTTCATATAATAAAAAATTCATATTTCAACAAAGATGAATTTTCCACAAGATATGTCATCTTCACGTTGAAAAATAACATTCTAAAAAAATAATTATATTGAAAGATTGAAGTAGTTAACTATTATGATTATTCCAACAACTAAAAATACCATAGGGTATTTAGTCACATAATCATGGAATATTTAATCATCAATTGTCTACTCCAGGTAAAGGTAAACCATGGACTTGTTAATTTATGTGATTTCCCATAATATGTAGATCATGCCATTGTAGATCCTAATAGCAGTGACAATGAATCTTTGGAGGGGATAAATCATGATATAGGATATATAGATGTAAAATGAATAGACATCACATATAATGGTATCCTAATCACATGGTATTAACATTTCAACTTGATAAAATCTATACCACAGTAGTCTCAAGAGCCATATCATACACCTTATTGGTATTAAAATATATCATGTCATAGAATTATTAGAAAATATGGATCTATATGAATCAATGACCCTATTAGTGTAAAAGAAATAACACAGTCATAGTGACGTCATTAGTTTTGAATTTGGTGATTCTCATTGACATCACCAAATTCCAGAGTATTTTATTGATTAATAATAACAATATTCTATGATTAATACTATATAACTAGTAGATTATTTCATTACGATCAGTGACGAGGAAAACCATATTGCAACCTCTAGAGCCCTAGGATGAAACCATATAAGAAGGAATGTGCATCATAAAATTGTGTAGAATTTACAAGATTATGCTTCAAAATAGTCCCTTCAAGACACTTAGTTTGGGTACCAAGACTATAATAGATTTTATTAGGTTAAACCTCCCAGTCCCATCTACTAGGAACAGTTCAATAGTTAGTTGTATTGATTTATCTTGATACTTAACAAAAGAAACTATATTATCAAAATATATAACTGTGGCCTCACATAATTCATCTACTACTCAACATGATCCATCATTTCAGTCATGTATCGCGGAAAACATTGTTCTGGATTTGATATGAAAATCATTTGAATCTTTTATAATCCATATCTGAGATAGACAATTAAAAAAAATTAATCTACCAAAAATAGAATGTGTGAAAGCACCTCACTAGTTTCCCAATGATAATCTCAATGCATGATGCACCACATATATTAAACGGAATATATGAAACCATTATAAATTCACAAAATATACCACTCCATTTTTTGATATAGGTATCTCTCACTAAGGCTTACCATTTTGAGCCTGATTAAAAAGAATAATGACATGATCTTATTTCTTTCTCCAAGGTTAATGATGGTGTCATTGTCTTAGGGAACATTCATCCATTTTACATTAATGTCTAGATCAATTGAATGGAAATTTATTTTCTGAGTATATTCTAGATGCATGATCAAAATTATACTGACCTAGATTCTCCATAAATATTTTTTTGAAGACTCGAATTTTACTCCCTCCAAACTAAAAAAATCATGGGTATTATTAGAAGATGGAGGAAATCTGTGGAATGGTCTGGTAGAAGACATAATTAAGTACCCTAGTATCAGGCACTAAATTTATGGTAATCTCACATGATACAACCTACAAATAAGTATTATTAAGGAAAATGATCCAAATACGTGAGATTGTCCCATATTAAAACCACAAATGACTCAAATACTACAATGATGGTCGAGTGAAGGCCTTCTAAGGAACCTCCACTAACTTCATCTTACATGAGACCAACTATCATAATGTTTTGTACTAAATATGGGTTGCAAAATGAACTATGTATTGATGGATTTTTATTTTAAGACACTGTAAAAATAATTGACCCATTAGTTGATCCCTTTTATTATTTGAATTATCGATTCTACTGATATTCCATCAATTGAAACCCAAAACCTTCTACATGTAAAATACTTAATTTTATCCTAAGAGGGATCACCCCATACCTCATAATCCTACATATGACATTCTATTCCTATATCAAAAATAAAATTTCCTATGGGAGACTGAGGGATCATCCACATAGCCACTCATCCATGATATCAGCATACGTTCCAAATTGAAATTTTGATACCGTTGATGTCAACTCAACCCCATTTCTTCATTTTCAATAATGCATATCATAGTCAAACCCCACATTATATTAGATCATAATATGTTTTCCATGGTCTCCATGGAATAAGTATTGATTTATATGATTTTATCAATTAATAGTTCCACTCTCAATACCATAAATCAAGATGATCAACAGTCATAATTTGATCCTTATGTTTTTTAATGATGGGGGATAAGGATGATACCCATATGATATTTGAAGTAGTTTTCTATTCTACAATTTATTTTATAAACTAGGTAACTCATGAAATAGATGATAACCGAATACTAAATCTAATCAATGAATTAATGATTTTAGAAGGGTAATATCTTAATGTTGATTTCTGAAAATTGCACCATGATATTTCTTCCTAGAGACACAAGGAATCTAATGGACACAATCAATAAGTTTTTTTACATCCACACCCTCAATAAAGTTAACCATGGGTTAATAAAACCCATAAAAAAGATGTAAACATCCCTCAGTTAGATGGATAAGGTCATATTTTACAACAGAATCGTTTAAAATTAATCATGGAGGTTTAGTACCCTTTGTTCATGTATAATATTTTACTCGCAAAGAAGATTAATGAGTATATTAAGGAGTTCATCATCTTCCAAGGGAAAAAATTATAATACTGGAAGTTTGATTTTACATTATAGTGGTGAATCTCTTTATTGATAAGATGGATGGTTTCTATGACTACTCTTTAATTGATGAAAAATTTAGTTATAATCATATTCGAATGGCCCTAGAGCGTGAGGATATACTTCATCCAAAGGACCATATAGAACCATAATCTACTGGGTGATGTCAACTAGTTTGAATATTAATTGAGCCACCTAAAAATTTATCATGGAGAACATCATAAAATACATCCTTAATAATTTGGTTTAGTGTTAAATTGATATTTTTTTCATCATTTCTCACCAAAATTAGGACTATCTCAATTACATGGATAATGTTTTCAACTTCCTTCTCACTATAATTGAAAATTATCCCCCTAAAAGTTTTCTACGTTAAAAATTCATTGGCATTAACTCATGGTATAGAGAAATCAAGGTTGATCTAGATAAGATCTTGTATTTCATCCAAATTCCCTATAAAGTCAATCAATAATAGGTGTAGGGTCTCGAAGGTGACATAGAATATAACAATAAATTCATAGTGAATTTGAAAAGCAACACTAGGCCCTTATACTTGAACATGAATAATTGAATTATTCACCTATAGTATCAATACATTGGGGACACATTCAATGATATTAATTAAAATTTTATGTTTCCTAATATAGTGATGCACCCATAATTGGATAGTCACTGGTCATTTATTTGACTCTCGTTTCATTTCCCCTAGGAACCATTTATTCTATGAATTATAATGATGTCCATTAAAATGGATATATTATATTAGTTTCTTACCCCTCAACAGGGGTGCAATATTTTCCCCCATCGATAAGAGTTTTCCCACTAATATCACTGTAGTTTAAAAGTTGTAGGTCTAATTTCAACAGTATGATAAATAGTTTGTATCCCATATTGACTCAGAAATTTACATTCTCATCCACACCTAGTCATTATACTAAATGGTGAATTGGGATATAATTATATACAAGCCTAAAATCATGTCAGTCACATAGAAAGAACACAATGGTTAATAATTAGTTGATGTTTCAATGCACATCCATAACTTATGGGACTAATCATGGATATTGATATCCTTATGATGTCATCCACATAGTATATTTGATTATAACATGTTTTAATGCTCCTTTTATGGCAATATTATTGCTATGGAAGGATTATTATCATCAACACCAATGTCAACAAGGTGTGTCATTGGATTATCCTTATGACTACTTAATAAGCCAGAATTCAATTTATGTTCCTATTTTTAGATAGCTTCCACAATATTGTGGATGAGTACCAAGATATTATATCTAACCTTTAGATCATTAGTGAAATAAATGCACCTAATTTACATTTTAAGGGAGATAGTGATCTATATGATAAGTATATCAATGGATATGATTTCATCCAAAAACCTGACATCATAACCCTAATAGAGAAAACTCATGAGTAGATGTCCTAATGTTTTTCCTAGATAGAGTAAAATATTGTTCCTTAACCATTTAATAACCTAGTGGGGGCTTTAGATGGACAGAATTCCAGTAATACCGTTCTAAACGAATATAACATAGCCATTTACGTGGCACATTGAATATTCATATCTCTAAATGATCCTGAAAATGAAGACCAATTAGAAAATCATTTACTATAGAGATCTTCTATGAACGGGACATAAAATTACATAGTAGTTGAAGATACACATGACATTATGACACTCTTCATTCAGTATCTATAACTTGGAACTCTCCCATTAAACCATGAATACCACGAGTTAATTCATTGATGTACATTCTAATTTATCATTTGTGATGGAACAAGACATGATGAGACCTACTATGGGAATGTATTTGGAAATAACCACCTCTATTTCATCATATGGAATGATATCCCTCGTACCATGATAGAAAACTAAGCTACGTCTTACGGGACACATGAGGTGGGATTAATGATTTCTCAAGAGATTTGAAGATAGGGTAACTTCTATCTCACTATTTTATGTTATTCTATACAAATTTAAAAGTGGTATAAAGAGTAATAGATACATTATAGATTCATTCATTATCCACAATATTTTCTCCAAAAAACCATGAACTCCTGGGACTATTTATTATGGGGACATGATTATTGTGCGATGCTACCCATCAATAATGACTCGATAGTACATGTTTATTCTAACTGCTATGGATTTCTTCTAAATGTGGGTGGAGGCCACCCACATAAAGTGTTAAAGGCCATATCAAAGATGAAATTTTTGATGTCCCACATCATCCACCACTTTGGAATTCCTCATTCCATTCTCCCAATAAAAGGGACTTAATTTTGATAAATTGTGATGAAAATATGAATGATAAGTAAAAAAATAATATCTAGCCACACTTCTCGACTTTATGTGAAGGATAATGGGTAGATTACGTCACTAAAAAACACCCTAACAGATAATAGAATTTTTTTAGGATATAATTATAATATTTATCCCAACAATGTCTCTAACTCTCTAAGGGATCATCAGATGAAAATTCCAAATTCCACTGATGTGAATCTGTACTCAATATTATATGGGAAAAATATAGTATTGATAATAATAGTTAAACTATAATCACAATGATTTAATTTTTATCATCATAAGACCTAATAAAAAAAGGAGGATGTCTATTTGGATGAGCTATAATTCTATGTGGAAATAACAAAATTGTTATTTCATAAAATCGAAATGGATCAGAAAGGGGAAGTATAAGTATTAAGTAAAAAGGATTTTTAATTATTCTTATTTAATGATGATATGGTACATTCTAATAAAATGATGATGATTTCAAGAAATAATATACTAAAACTATAACCCAAATGCCATGGACCATGAATCCTTCTTATTTTCTTATTCAATGGTGTATGCTCATTGATAACCCAAGATGTGGAGTGCATAAACCCTCCCACCAATGTTATGTTCCTCTAGTTGTACATCATATAAATTCTATTGTTTGAGCTATTTTCCTTTATATTTGAAATACATAACAACCTATTCAGATGATGTTAATGTATATTAAATAATTTTTAGTGGATTACATAAAAGAATAGTCATACCATGATTGATAAAAATGTGATTCCTTATATGAAAAATATGAGATGATTCAACATCCTCAAAAGGTCGGATACCATACTAACTATACTTTTCATCCACCATAAAGACTTTAATAAATACTTGGGGTTTGATTCTTGACTGAATTGGATAATTGGTGACACATACACCCCTTTTATTTAGGCCTAGTTTTACGTTTCTCCCCTAGGGATTGAAAACCCAAGGGTCCCAACTGCATGAAATCATTGGGAATGCACCTAGGTCCAAGTCAATGGATGGTGTACTATATGATATTATCCATAATAAATTACATCAATGTATAGTATAAACAATATGAAAATCATATTATTCATTGTATTAAAAACAGAACATGACATATGGATTATTTATAATATTCCACATATAATGATCATGATATTACTATCAAATAGTCATCATGGTCATCTACCTCATTAAGAATAATACCTAATTAGGTTCTTTAGACCATCAGTGGGTCTACACACCATTTAATGAAACCCCCAAATGAACACATGTTTCCCCTGTATATCCTCTATGCTCTTCCTCATTATGTGTAAGAACAAGCTATACCAGTGGTTAATGATTTCCTCATGATCTGATATGAGGAATAAAAAAAATAATAGCTTACAGACAAAAAATTCAAACATATCATATTTTCTACTCTAAAACATTTTGTGTCCCCTAGAACAATCCTATATTGGTCAATGATATATAACATTAAAAGGAAAAAACCAGTCATCCTCACCATATTATGTTAAAAATATTTTAAAACAACCATATTACATATTTTTAATATTCTTGGTCCACATTCCTGTCAAAAGATATGAAAATAAATGATCACATAATCCCTTTATTAATATGAATTTATATTTTTTAGTTATATACATCTAAAACACCAAATTTATAAAATAAATAACAATTGATATCAATTAATTAGAGATAATTAGAAACCCATGAACATCACACACTAGTACTAACCCAACAATAAAAAAAATTCGGTGCATTCCTTCATGGAAACAAGGTCAATAATCACCTTATTATTCTCTCGTTTGGTGTGTTTTAGTGGATGTAGAAAATCCTCTCATAGTTTCTAACTTCCCCATTAAGCATTCCCAATATATTCACATATATAACATACACCCTCATTGGTTTGGATCATCATAAACCTCTTGGTCTGAGCAATCAATCTAAAATAAATAGTGTTAGGATAAAATATATCGCATCCCATCCAAGGAAATCTTCTCAATGGTACCATGTTGATAGATAGAGATTACCATTATACAAACATCGTCAAAGTTCAAAACCACATATATTATCCTCATAATTGTCTTGTGGGGTTGTGGAACCTATTTTTTGAACATGGTAAAAAATTGTTTATATCCAATCAGTAATCTACTTTAGTGATCTAAATATAAGAAGTATCGAATTCCCTCTTAGTAACCTCAATTTTTTCAAGTGTAGTTTAGACACCCTTGGTCGTATTCCCCACGTGTTACTGCATTATAGAGAAGAAATTTGGAATCGTTGCAACCTTCACGATTCATCTTCTTTAAATCACATTAATGATATGACCATGGTATATCAATTACAATCTTTATTTCTCAGAGTAGTCATTAACGATGTGGTATCTAAAGTCATTGTGGAACATTCCCTTTTGTATGGTTGGTATGAATTGTTGTTCCCTAAATGATATTATACATCTTATATGGTAAATGAATAATAATCTTAAAAACATTCAGACATGTATTTTATGTTTTCATGGAATCACACATCCTTAGATTTACCTTAGAATTTGGTTAATGAGATTTTACTATACGCAACCCTCCATGATTCACCCTGAATGGTCTTAGTTTTGTCACCATATTATACCTTGCTATCATAATTCTCTATGACAACTTAATTCATAGAGTCAACTTATCATCCTAACCCGAGATGATTTCCCATTTATAGAATTGGTATATTATTGTTCCCTTATTTATAAATATATGTCGATTGATTACCAGTTCCATGGGATATATTGTGACACCTTGACCCCTTATCCATGGACCATTATCAAATACTCTTATAAAAATCAATATTGTATTATCATCATGATATTAAACTATGTGTATGTAAATTTTTGAAGATGTATCCAAGGGACATTGTCTAATCCTACTTCTATTCACATCAGTTGTCAACTATTTTTTAATATGTGAAACCCCCAAGTATACAACCAATATATGGTAGAAGAATCAGGATCATGAACTATTTTCTTTACAAAGTTCCATGAATTGTGTGAATAAACTACGATTTCATGGCCCCATGCTCCCCCTAATAAAAATCATGTCTTCCCAACCTATGGTGCTTCAAAAATATATTTTCACCTCCTCTTGTTTTATTCCCACTCAAGTGTATATATCTTTTCCAGCATCAATATCCATCAACACTTGGTTTTAGAACTATTTATGTCTTGATTTCTATTTTAATGGGATACATAGTGACACGTTGAGTCTCAATATCAGGTTATAATGAAAATACACTTTATACCATCACCATAATTGGTGCCATTTCCCAACTATGTGTTTATAGATAATTAGAAATTGTGATTTATAGGAATAGGTAGTCCCTGAATTAAGACCTTAAACTATGTGAAAAAAATAATTTGGTGTCATGTATCATTAGATATTTATTAGTGTCGGTTTTAAAATTTCTACCCGGGAATTCATGATTCTCCAAAAGGCTAAAACTCTATGACCTTATAATACAAAACATTATCTATGAATCATGATGATAATCTATATATATCCATGTGCACAGATTCCACTAAGTTTTTAACCATATGGTTATAATCTATGATATCGAAATGATTTAAGACAAAAACACATAAGTCATCAGAATCTAAATATTCATAGGGGAAACTATGTAAAAGGACTATATCCTCATTCCGTTTATCTATTATAAATTTAGAAAATGGGGTAAAATATAAGATGTACAATGTCAGTGAAAATCATTAGTGACATTATATAAATATTGTGTCAATGATCTGAAGGCCCACATGTTATGATAAAAGTAACATCATCCCTCTGCTTCATGAGTCATTATGTGAATTTATCACCAATTTTGTCCTCAATTAATGTATCCCACTACCTTAAAAGTGTATATTCTCAATTCATGTCAATTAACTTGTCCTGGACACAAGCCACTAAACTATTATATGTACATACTGGCCATATGACAATAAAATATATGGAAACATGGTCAAATATATGCAACAAAAAATTAGAACAATCAAATGCCTTCACCATATGATTTGAAACTTCATGATTATCATCCTTACTATTATTTGTTAAAATCCCTAATCACTTTTCAAAATATAAAATTAAAAACATTAGGATCAGACATATGATGAAAATTTAACCACATTGGTTACTGTTTGTTACCACACCATTTGTTGTTATCCAAGACAGGTCACCTTCTATTCAGGTCACATGACATTTGATGAAAACATGGAAGGTAAAATATTTTAAATATGTTCAATAATCAACAAACATTTTTATGCCCCCAGTTTAAGATGTATAACTCCAGAGTCTACATTTCCCAAATGGTTATAATTCATCTTCTATTGTTAGGACACTCCTCTTTTAATTCCAAATCATGGGATTCTCAATTAATGTTCTCTTTCATACCATATTTTGGATAGAATCCATATCTAATGGAGATACCCGATTCTTGAACCTGTACTCATTTTGGATTTATGTTATGTGTTCAAAGCCCCACTTTCTAACCAAGTAACTCCTAGTAAGGACACACCATGTGTTTTATGAATCATTTAGACACCATCCTTTCATTACTAAAATGAATATCTCATATAAATGATATGACTTCAATGTTACCATTATTTTTCACATCGATCATTACTGATGTTGTCTCGTAGGCATGAAGTCATCTTCATTGTTAATAATGTTAATGAAAAAAGAATTATGTAAAACATTATAGTATTATTTACAAAAAAAAATTAGTGGGATGGGAAATCCTTAGATTGGAGTATCACTTTTATTTCAATAGGGTAAATGAATAATTATTGTATTACACATCCCTAATGATCGAGTGTTACAGCTTACTTGGACATTATATGGATGCTTCTAATGGACTTTTATGGCCGATAAATATCATCTTCATAATCCTAAACCATTGGGAGAACCAATTAGACATAGGATTATAGTCTAAATTTTTCTTCCATTCCCTCTTCTTCTATGAATGCTCCATGATCCACTTAAGATTTATCTACCCCAAGTTTTTATCCCATGTGATTTATCATCTTTCTTCATTCAGTGGTGGCAGCCTCGACCTACTGGACACAACCCCCTAATCGAGCATGATCATCTATGGCCACCTAAAGATCCATAGTTCTCATAGACATCCCCCCATACATGGTGGTATCAAGATCCATTGATTCACTACACACCCACATGAAATAGATGTTCTGAGACAGAGGATGGAAGTTACAGGAGTCTCCCCAATAATCCTGAAAATCATCATCCAATGATGATGTTACCCCACATGACATGTCATGTAATTTAATGGGTTGTGGGTGATGATGTTATTCTTACTCCCCCATTCCATGTACTAGAAAAACTAATTTCATTCTGAGACATCAGAGCACCATTTTTTAGAATATTCAAAATTCATGGTTTCAAACTGGTGGAATTTTACAAGTATGTCAACATTTTGGAAAACCATGAGTATATTATTAGATAGTATATGACCATTGTTCATATGGATTCAATCCACACCTAACTCACTATGGTATTTGGATCATGGTGAAACTATTATGGATCTTTTGGACATGGTATAACTATCACAACCTCCTCAAAATCCACTTGTGGAACCTCAAGTGTACGGTCAACTACTAGAGTCACATTCGTATACTTCATTAGGGTCGTAGTATTAGTTTCCAAGTACCATTGAGTTGGGATTACACTTTTTTAATTTCACATCAATTGTGGGGTATTGATACACTTTCACCATCTCCATATGGTGATTATTCAATGTTGGAGTCACTACAATTTTATTTACTTGGTTGTTTAAATATATAATAACATAGGAAAAAATAAGTGGATAAAAAGGATATGACATACTAAAAATATAAATCTTGATCAATAGAGAATAGATCTCATCCGGAATCCCATCCTGTGACCATATCCTATAGTGATAAATTCCCTGACCACTGGAAGGCACTAATTAGATATGTGCATTCAATGAAATTATTGGAAACCAAAAAAATCAGCATAGAGCTTAAGAAAGGAAATCCATGATACAAATAAAGAATTATGGATGGTTATAAATTACTATAAGTTTTTTGGGATAGTCGATACACCACATTAACCAAAGATAACACTTCAAAAAATTATGGTTATCTACTTTTGACCACATGTTCATGGGTAGATTCAAAACATATCCCATACATGACCATATCATTTCAATCATTCTCCTAGGATTCATAATGAATCTCCCTATCCTCGATTCGTGTTATATCTAGAACAAGTCAATAGTTGGTGAGATACTGATTTCAAAAGGGTTAGTATTTGAGCCCATGAAACATGGAATATTATTATAGTCATAGTGGAGTATCATTGACTAGGATATCCTTGAAAGGAGTGATTTATCTATGAATCACTCATAGATCAAGCCCCATTGTCATCCATTCCCTCTATAACATTAACCACAGGGTGTTCTGGAGGAAGGTATATACCTAGCATTATCATCACCCAGTCCATTAGGGGAGTACTAAATATAGGAGATGATAACCTCATCCAATCCCATCAGTTATTGTACTAAATTATCATTTTGAGAATTTGATATACAATTGACCACAATCTCATCCAATTTATCATAATATTACGATGGTTTTAGATAGATAATTTTTAAGTGGATGTGGATTCATATAGGTCTACTCCAATCAACTCTTATATAATTTCATCACATGACCACCATTCCTAGTATTCCCAATCCCATTAATCAATGATATTCTTACCCAACTATAGATCCCAATCTTATATATATCCTTGGAGAATTTCTCCTTGGCCCACACTAATTATACCGTCATTATACAGATGGAATGAAACTAAAATTAGATCCTCCTCATTAATGTTATTTATAGGATTCAAAAGGGCATGAGTCCAAATCAATTATTAATCCATTACACAATTACCACTTGATCCTTATTCCAGATATAAATAACCATAGTGATCATAACATGTAGGATGATAAGAAACAATAATAATTTGGGGGTGAAACATCATCCTTATGTGAAAATACATTTTTTGAAATACACTTCCATTTTGGATAATATTATTCCTTTTTCAACAATATGGTATGAGTGATGTGATCTGAAATGGAATTTAAGATCATCCTGATCATAATGTTCCCATCCATATTTATCTTACACGATGTGGTAGATTCCTCTCCTAAAAATTATATCTCAATGACAATGTTTTTTTATGTGATCTCATTGATGATGGTTAGTGGAAGTCCTCCATCACAAAATATTACACGCTTGACAACATGGTCTCAGGGTTGATTAGTTTTCAGAAGGGAAAAGATTCATGATTTCTATGGTATAAGAAATAGAAAGCCTAGAAAGGTTATTAATTTCATGAAATTATTGAATTGGAAAATATTAGAGGAATACATGATGGATCCCTACAATATTTATAAGAAATATTGTGAACCGATTTTCAATAGGGAGGGTCCATGATCTCCCATATTGATTGATTTATCCTTCAAATATGACCCTCCTCTGCCACATCAAACCCTATTTTTTGGGGGGAAGGGTGATTTACTTATGATGAAAAATAAATCATATGGGTTACAATAAGTAATGAAAAATCATCTAAATGTGAATTTGGAAAAAAAATTTACTTGAAATATAGCTAAAGGATTTGATTCTTGATGGCCAAAGCTTTTATACCTAGATTATGGCGTACAACAATCACCTGATTGGAAAAAAAACACTTCTTCCCTAGAAAAAAATAATATATCAAAAAATATGTATGGAACTCAATAATATATATATACCTACATTCCACACTAATTTAAGGGTATGCCACCTTGGACTTATTTTAGAATCGTTGAATTCCAGAATCATTATCCATCATGTGCCACAGTGGAGATGGATTCCTACAAGTATACATATTTCATAAATAGACCCATAAGGCTTCATGAGACTCTCCAATAATGGTATAGACTACTTTTGTAATGATTCACAATGTTTTCATTAGGGTATAGTCCCATATACTTGTTGTTCACAATATTTTTATATGTCACAAAACCTTTAATAGGCGAATGAAGACAGTATCATGAGGTGGGGTACTTATTTCTTATTAAGGATATTTCCTCAGTAGTACCATATCATTCATGAACCCTTGAATGATAGTAAACCCACTTCCTTTGTGAAAACCACCTAAAACTACCGTACGTGGTTTATAATTTCAAAATACCTATCATCATGAAGTATTACTACTCAATGTAATTTTTCCATTCTAGAATAGTACATTCATTTCTCAATCCTCCATATAGTATGTATCATCAACCATAATCTATGAACTACGTATCATAATCACATCATGGATTGTTGTATGATAGCTTTCTTTTAAGAAATTGTATCCTAATGTTGAGACCACCGTGTTCTTCATCCACATTGTAGTAATCAGACCTTGTTCTATCCAAAAGAACTAATAAAATGAATAGATAATCCTTAATGGAGGAATCATCATACGAAATAATCCACCATTACATGTAGAGTGATCTAATGTGATATAATAAATTCCTACATGGAAATGGTATTACACGGAAGACATATAATGGCCCGAGAAATTCATGCACATATATGCCTTCAATTTGGATGAATATAAAATACAAAAAAACTACCCATTCAAGAAATAAAAAAATTAATGTATTTGGGGAGTAGATATACTGTATTCTTATTTGATGATTGATCTTCAGCATCCACCGCAATAATATCCTAATATGGAAATCCTCTTATGAATTCCATACCAAAATCATTCTTCATCACATGGGGATTTAAAAAAAGAAAGGATGAGATCAAATTCTCAGTAACGGTATCAAAGGAGACAATAATGATTTCAAAATTATTTAATGAGTATAATGGAATAATAACATAAGAAATACATATATAAATTAAACAATGAAAAACATATATCATAATCATTAATGATAGAATAAATTATTGTAGTTAAAAAAACATGAATCAAAATGACGTAAAAGAAAACGATCCATGATAGCATAATTTT
Organism: Viscum album; assembly: GCA_963277665.1. NCBI lineage: Eukaryota > Viridiplantae > Streptophyta > Magnoliopsida > Santalales > Viscaceae > Viscum > Viscum album. Next base: position 1,294,981,693 of record OY728128.1, on the reverse strand, counting down.
GGCATAAGACATGAAATTATGGGAATCCAAATAAGCCAAGAAAATCATTTACTTATTATTCAAGGATCACTTTAAAGGAAATCATTACATACATAATCCTATACTAATCCAGGTTCAAAAACATTATAGCCATAACAAGCTAAAATAGGTACAATTCCTAATCCAGCCATATTTAACTAAAATGGGTTCACATCCTATTCCATCCTCATATTACACAATGTGGTTGATATATAATTACATCACTTTATAACTGATCTAGGATAACGTCGAATTATAACCCCGTATTATTAACCAAGTTCCCATTCCATTCCAGTTCATTTTATCTCAAGAGTTATATATATATATACCCAATGAATTGGTGAGATATATATAGGTCCCATATATAAAATAATGGAAATAAAACATATGTGTTCCATAGGAACATATTTATATATCATAATATCATTATTCATGAAATGAAATGGGGTTTATAAACATTTTATTCTTCCATAGTACATTGAATACTAAAATAACTAATAAACATCATTCCATCAAAATTATAAACCATCCAGTGAAATAATATGGAGGGGATCCATGCATCATGTCCCTAGTAATGCATAAGTTACATCAAATATTGTCGTCTTAGAGGTTAAATTCTGTTGAAATATCACTTCAAATGGTATTTGAGAAAAATAAACATTCCATATCGAATCTATTATTTTTAAAATCCTAAAAAATAATTGGGAAAATTTTTCATGAGAACAACACTGTTAAAAAACTTGATGCATCATCACATTAAAGATTTAGGATTTTAGGAAAATCCAGTCATGTTTTATAATATAAAAAATTCCTCATATAATATTTTTTTCTTAAAATTAAAAAATTAACTTTATTTAAAAAATGGTAAATGATCCCATTAAACCATTTTATAAAAAAGATAGACATGGGTGAAAATGACATTAATCATTAATAGGAAAATAGTCAAAATATTATTTATTTATTTTGAAAACATGGAAATGAGTGAAAAATAATCATCATTGGAGTTTAATTTGTAAAAAATACCAAATGATTATGATATTGTGAAATAAACTATCAAATCATTGTAGTAAATTAAATTTTTGCGACCATTACTGAGAGAAACAAATATAGAATTTTAAATCCCATAATTTTAGTAAAATACTCTAAAAATACATTCATTGGTAGGATTTACCCAACCAAAAAAGAAACAACTAGGGTATAATGAATGTGCCCCACATAAATACAAGTGATACAATTGTATATTATGTCAAGTATTTACTTTCATCATTTATGTCTAAACATACTATTTAGTAAGCATTTATTTATTATCAATTTATTCCACAAATATTCTTACATCACACAATGTATTATATATTTATAATACATTATCACATTCTAAGAATAATGTTTTATTAAAATCACTGTTATGGTTGATAACTACTTTATTTCCAATCAAGTTTAATTTCGGAAATCGTATTATTTATAATTTCCTATTTTCCCTCATCATTTATATATTTTTAAATTTTTAAAACATTATATATAATAACTATATATATATTTATATTTATTCATATAATGTAATAACAAAAAATAAATTATATCAAATATGTAGGTGGTAGGTTTTACATAGGCATGGACAGTATTTTAATTTTTTGATTGATTTATATAAAGAAAGGTAAATAACAAAAAAACATCTTAGATTAATTATTATTCTCTATATATAATATTTGCATACAAAAATCATCTTAATAACATCTATGTAAAATATTAATGAAAAATAAACAAATATTATTATGAAGATTGAAGACCATATATATTTACTATGGACATCATCGTTTATCAAAATATTGGATGATGATAAGTTAGAAAAAATATGATCCTTCAGTATATATAACTATTAAATATATATAATATATAATCATTGAACCCATCCATAAAATATGGTGATGAAATAATAATTTTTATATCTATGTTGAGTTTACAAGTTGGACGCACGCACGTGTAACACCGACACTTCATGTTTGACGGGAGAGAGGGAGAATAAGGGGGTTATATAATAATAACCACATTTAATGTTATTTATGATATTTAATTTATTATTTTATTAAAAATGTCATTGATTTAATTTATTTTATAATGAGTAAAAAATAATGTGATCATTTATAATAGTTACCTCTTATTCAAAATTTCTCCCTTATATATCCTCTTAAAGGATCTAGGTTTAGTATTTAGAGAACACTATATCCAAAAGAATGTGAATATGTAAGATGATAAGATAAATATATATTCTAGGGATGAGAAAGAAGTCGAAATGTGGTTCAATGATGTGATTGAGTGGGTTTACTTTTATAATGGAGGTGAGAGTTACTTTTGGAATTTCCTAATATACAATTTTATAATAAAATTATAATCTACGAAGATTCATCCATATTGGATGATAATCAATGAAAAGTTTGGATATAGTTTTAATCCAATAAAAAAAATTTCCCGTTTTTTGTGTAAAATTAAACCTTGTAATTTTTATTAACCGTTATCTAACTAGTATTAATTTAAAAGATTGTAAAAAATTCAATTTAAAAATGCTGTAATTTTTACCTATATATTTTCAATATGACAGTAAATGGACAACATAAAGTATTATCTCCAATAAAATATCCCCTTTGTCATTATTTATGATTTTTATAATTTGTATATAATTTAATAATATATTATCGTTCATAATATAAATTGAGATTCAATTTTGAACATATTCATTACATTGACATTAGAAATATAATGACAATGTGATAACATCAAACAAAACCATTTAAAACACTCTTGATATTTCATATTAATATATTAAATTTATGTATCCCCTTATTTAATTAATAAAAAATTTCTTTTAATATTATTAGAGTTCAATTTATTTTAAATTTTTTTTTAATTAAAAAATAAATGCATCTTAATTATGTCATCATTTAATGTAATTATATAATTAATTAAAAATGTAAATCAATTCCAACGATGAAGACATATATATTATCATTATAAATATTTTATATAGATTAATATTTATTCTATATTATTAAATACTAAAAATATTATAGTTATTAAAAAAACTCGTGCGGAATTTATTATTTTTCATAAAAAAAATTATATTAATGTCATAATCATAATCAAGTGGCCCAAAACTGTAATAAATAAATTTATATCTAGAAAATATGTCTATATTCCAAATGGCTAAATATATTCAATAATTTCGTATATTCTCCCCATGTGGACATGTAAATGATATTCTACGCAATGGAACATACATTTTGTAACGTTGTTTAATTTAAATAATATATAATTAATTTTCCTAGAAATGTGACAATTGAATAAATAAATTAAAAACCATATGTGTAATTTTATTGACCCAAAATATTCATAAAATTTATTCTTTCTCATAGTAAGGTCATATAATATAAATCACATGAATTCACTTAGAGACCATAATAAAAACGTTATAAAGTAAGAATATATTTAATAAAAGGTATTTATAGTATTTTTTGAACAAATTATGGTAAAATATTAACATGACCATTGTAATAGTTATACGACCCATATGAATAGTAAACCATCCAAATGAATACTTAACTAAACCATGAATATATAACTAAAATTTATGCCTCTCATATATTGAACCATTTTATAATTATATGAGAGACTAAATAATTTAATGTTTTGAAAATAATTAATTAATTGTTGGTATTCTGGATACTCATAAATATATAATTAAAATTTTATGATTAAATTAATAATTTTAAAGAAAATTTATTCTCGTAAAAAATATTCATAAACTAATATATTTATGTCTTATTATTTCAATAAAATTATTTGAGACCATATGTATTTTTTCAATGAGTTACAAAACCAATTATAAATTTAAAATCTATAATTTCAATGTAAATAATTATTTTAAATAAAAAATAAATTACTAAAATATATATTTTTCATCATTAAATAGAATTCATTTTTGGATTCTACACATAATGGAATGGTTTGGTTTAGATTTTAGGGATTTTTAAAAATACATGGATTTTTTGTGAATATAACAATTCAATAATTTATGGTATAAATTCAGTATAAATTTATTAGAATATTATTTGATTTATCAATAATGTATGAAAGATAATATAAAATAATTCATTCTTATTTTCTATATTTATTAATGGAATCACTACTATTTCTTATCTTGAGGAAAAATTATAAAATAATGAATATAATTAAGAGAAATCACCCCTCTCCTCCACATAAAATACCATCCCTCACCATCCCTTTTACACACACGCATAAAGCCATGAGCCTTTTGAAAATCATTCCCAATATATTTCCATATCCTCTGCCCTATATCTAGGATATCTTGTTCTAATAAAAAGTCTCAAACCATTCCCCTATGGAGGTTCTAATGGAGGAGAAATTCAAGAGGTAAATTCATCTTCCATTTCATTCATTTTATTTTGATGTTGTTTTATATTTTTATTCTATTCTCACCACACCTCATCCAAATGGAATGATAACTTCAATTACATATATATAATATTGTTATGTATTTTTAATGAATATCTATCATCAATCTCTTTCCTCTATCTCTTTTATTCTAAAAATTAAATCATCACTGGTGATGTGTAATTATACTGACATCCTGGGTGAGGTACATTCGTTTTCATTTAACGCATTCAAGTATGCTATTAAAAGCACTAAAATGGATGAAAAATATATTAAATTGTATTTTGAAACCATATTTATGTTCCGGTACTATAATATATAGATAATAATTTTTGATAAAACATAATGATTTTGTTCTGATAAAAAACCACCAAATTATCTTAAAATGATTATCATTATCATTAATACAATGATTCATCATCATAACATATAAAAATTTTGTTATATGATCATTTAAACATATGGTGGATTATTAATAACGTATAATAATAATTTTGGATAATTCTCCTCATATTATACGAACATTTATTCATTTATACAACTTAACTATTTCAGAAAACATTGATAACGAACACTTTCAAATGATAAAATTAACATCAATAACTCATCCAAGAGATAATAAATGAACCAAATAAGACTATAATGAATAATATAATAGTATAAATGTACATGTATTTTTAATTAATGAATCTAAAGTGATTATACATGATATTAATGTGATGAAACTATTCATACATAAGGTAGAGGGAGTTCTCCATCCCAAGTCACCTTCTTTGGGTTTTCCATATTTCACCCCATTAATCAATATGGATATTTTAAAAATTTCTTTTTTTATCATTAAAATATTATTTTTGGTATATAAATGTTTTCTACATGAGTTTAGTACATACCTATTTTTTACTAAATTAAATAATCATTAGAAAAACACACCTTTTACATCTCGAGATTTTTTCATTTTCACACAAGGTTGATGTTTATTATATCAAATTTAATATTCCCTATTTCATTTGGGAATGTGATGATGAGTAATTTATGGTATTTTACATAAAAACCATTCATCTTCATGGGTTATTTTATGTCCCTGATTGATATATGTTCTATGTGGTATGCATGATATTGTAAATGTTATGATACGACGGGTGCATGTGAAATTCTATAGTGCAATGTAAATGCTATGACTTGAAAGGTGTGCCTGTAATTATATATAATTATAATTCATTGATTAATGCGATGAATCTCATGAGAAAAGGGGAATATGCTTGAATATGTAGCTATATTTGATCACTATTATATGTGGTAGTTGAACACTAATAAGTAATTTTTTATTTTTTTTAAATTTCCATATTCCATGCATTTATCTAATGCTTTCACAACCTGATGATGATGATGATTTTATTATTTTTTCACACCACATTTCATATTGTTTTATTTTTTATCTTCATTATCATTGGGATTTTATCTCACCCCTTTGTTTAATGAATATCTTCAAGTGACTACTTGTATTAAGGATAACCCAATAGCCCATAAAAAGATAGAAAAAAAGGAATGAAATATTTTTTTTATATTTTAAAATTTATGTACAGTCCTTGTTTTCCTATGATACTAATCCTTTGTATGTATGTTTTGTAACTATTTTATGTTTATTATCATTAAAATTATTTAATAATCATTTATTATGAGTATTATTTCTATAGTTTTTTAAGAGAATATATTACTTAATATGTGAATTAAGAATATATATCCTTGCTGTAAAGTATTAGAATAAAACTATGGATGTGTAGGAACCCATGAATCATTGTTTTATAAAATTATAAAAATAGGGATCCCAGAAGATATGCCTTTAAAAATTATGTCACAGTGAAATAATTTATTAATTCATGAATTATTTAAATTTATTTTGTTCTAAAATTTTCTATTTAATAAAATTGTTGGAACATAGAGAAACAATTCCTAAAACTCATGAGAGGGACAATGCAGTGATATCACAAAAAACATTTCCAATGATCTGGCTGGTGGTGTTTGAAATCTCATTTTTATGCTTACCTAGTAGTCTCATGTTGTTAATAATAACATGAAATATGATGAATGACCACATTCAGATTAGAGGGATAAACTATCTATCTTATGTTTTATGCGGAAATGTTCACTGAAGTTTAATATATTATCAAATCTATTTTTCAGTGAAAAGTGGGTCAACTCAATGGATAATTCATTTAAATACAAAAATATTCTTAGATGGAGGAGGTGACTCATTCTTTGTATCTTAAAGAAATAGAGGTCAACAAATAGTGGGTATTGATTAACAACACCAAGAGGGCTAATTAAAATGATTAGATGGATTGAGAAGACAATAAGATCATTTATACTACCATGTACATCCCTCCAACACTTTATTCAATGAAGGAGAGATAATTCATAGAGATGAATAAAATGAAAGGAGAATATTTTCATTCTAAGAATAAAATTTCACAATGCATGCAAAGTTTGCTTCAGGGTTTGTTATAAAAAATGATAGAAAATTAATAGATTATTTAGTAGTTTAAATTTATACTTTTTAAAGGAATTTTAAATTCAAGAATTACATGTTTATTATGATTTTTTCCAACGTTCTCTCAATGTTGATATTGGGTTTGAATAATGGTCCCATAGATAATTTGAAAAGAAATGCAAAAATGAGTTTCAATCCAGGGTAACAAATGAGAAATATGGAAAAAAACTCTACCACCCACATGTCAAAAAAATGGGGATAGGCATCATGGGAACTACTTCATTGGAATTTGGAAATACTACACAAGTGGGAGTGAAGTAAACCATGATCATGAATGTGAAAAATACATATGGAAGTTGGAAAATGTGGTTGTGTAAAGGAGAAAACCACAAAGGAAACAATGCTAAAACTATATAGAGTAAGGGATCTATGTAAGCCATTTCACTAAACTTTGAGTCCGCATCGATAATAAGTGTCAGTTTCCACCAATTCCACAGGTGGAAGGAAATTCATATACCAACACTACTTATAATTTTGACCATGAAATCAATGACGTACATGTGCATAACATATGACCTAAATAATGGAAACTGTGTTATTTCATTCTCTTTCTAGGAATTATTTTATATATTTTAAGATTAACATATTTATTGAATCAAATCCCCAAAAAATTGAAAATGATATATCTATAAGAACAGCATGTGTTACACTCATGAAAATCTAAATGTTAGACTCTTCTAAAGTCGACATTTGTGGGAATATTCTTCCAGTAAATCAAATGATAAATATCATGGGGGAATTTTAATATATAATGGGAATGTATTGGATCTCTTTATATTGATCACATATAATATTTTGGGAAAATTAAATATCATTTCATATTCAGAACCATCCTATTCTCCTATACAATTTCAAGGAAAATTGTAACGAGCCAAAAAAATTATAAAGAGAATTTATCATTTCTTATAATAATATTATATAGTTTAAATCATATAAAATCACTTATATAAAATTAAACCAACATAAAAAGAAATAATTAATGAAATAATATGTATTAGAAGAATTTATTGTACCAATATTGATGAAATAGTATCAAAACTATAGGAATAGTAATATAACCCTTAAGAATAGTAATTTGGTATACTAAATTGTGAACATAACCATGAATGTATAATTAAAATTTATGAATATTCTAAATGATATTTTGGTATAATTATATCATAGTCTGTGTAAAAAATATTTTCAAAACTATTAAGTATGTGTTTTTATTTTTTTAATTCATAAATATTTAAATAAAATTTTCTGATTATTTTAAAATTTTGTGTAAGGACCTGACCCCTGTTACATGGAGCCAGTGCCTTATTTGATTACATTGGCATATAAAATAGTAATATGTATCCAAAAGTACCATGATGTTTAGTAGATTTTGGAAAAAAGTTATATATATAAGTTTACCATTATATCATAAAGGTAAATAATAAACTAATTTATTACATTAGAATAATTCAAGCCTCCTAGATTAGGCTTGCATGTCAATCATTACTGACTTCTTAATATCCTGGGAAAATGAATAGTAAGAAATGGGTGTAGCTCAAACCCTCACTAAGAGTAATAAATACTACAGAAGATAACATAAACATAATCATTACGGTAGGTAAATACATGAAAACACATACCATTATAAAAAATAAACATCAACACATTTTGGAAGGAATGTGAGCTATGTAAATGATGACATAATAAAATATTATCATGGAAATTCTACTAGTCTAATAACAACATGAACATTAAATTACTAGCATTATAATGAGTGAAATTCATATTTTGATCATCATAACCAAAATGTTGATGCCTCGTGCCAAGACAATAAATAATCATTTTGTGATGGCCTTTTGCGATGACCGTGGTTTGTCTCATGAGACCTACCGATGAATATTGGGGCTATATAGGACCCCACCAATCACATAATAAGTCCAATTTATTCCTCATATGAGCAAGGATAAACATTAATAACATATACATTCATATTGAAACTATCATATAAAATGTAACAATCTTTCCGCAATCATTAATCCTAAAACACTAACCATTTTGAGTAATATGGTTCAAGATTTTAGGATAGATCAAACACCATAATTTTAGTCATAAAACATTCAAAAAAATATGGTAGATTATTCTAGTAATTATTAAACACAATAATACATAAGAATGAACAATAGTGTTTAATCAGACGAAAATACTCATATAAAATCATTAAGGAATTCTGGAGATAAATACTATTTTATTTTGAAAAGAATGGATATATTAGAAATATCATGTAATAAAACCAGAACTAAAGTAATATAGAGTTTTAATAATAAAATGGGTGATTTTATTATTTCAATTTTATGGAAAATAGATTATAGAGTGCCTCGGAAAATAGGTAAGTATTTGAGAAATTTCCTTGAAACTAGTTTGTATTTTGGAAATAATTTTGAATATTCCTTTTAAAATGTGTAACTATCAAATAAATAAGGGAGGATTCTGGATGGAAAACATATATATATGACTAAAATTGTTTTTATGAGGATCACATAATAATATACAAGAATTTTATTGAGTTATCTAGGCAATAAAAGTAACCCAAATTAAAATGGAGGTTCGTGTGACAAAACCCTTACCTTTAGTCTGATCGAGTTCCCCTCTTGAACATAAGGTCCTAGAATATGAAATTAAATATATTAATAACATAACTATAAAAAAAGTAGGCATTTTTTTAGTTTATCATAATTATTTGTATTTCATTTATGTCCTTATTTATTAGTTATACTATCGAATTTTGTCCTTCCCAAGTGATCGTTTTCTTTATTTTCATAATCGGTTCACTTGTTTTTAAGTAATGGAGTTCATGTCGAATGGTGGAAAATCAACATAATTGAAACAAAATTTTAATTATAAACATAAATAACTTTTAATGGCCATTTTTATCATTTGTTTACACGGAATGAGGATGAATCATTAGATTACAACCACTTCAATAATTTTACAGTATTTGGATTACTATGAACAAGTTTTATAAAAAAAATTAATAATACATACATATACTTGTTCTATAATATTTAATAGGTTAAAATAAATATATTATAGACTGGTTCAACTATAAAAATGGTTTCATGACCCGTAATTAATTAAAAATTGAGGAACGAATCTTTGTCATCCACGATGGTTATAAATTGAAACTTCATGGACACTGATTTCATATGTTAAAATAAAAGGGAGGGTGCAAGAATATTGATGACGGTTTATCAATTCAAATGATGTAATTCTTGTATAAATATGATACTGGAGATATCATGGTCAATTTTATAGAGGAGTTGAGGACAGGATAACAAAAATAAGATAAATTGAAATGAGACTAAACGAAACAGAAGGGTGCCATACCACTTGAAATAACATCATTGAGAACCTATTAAATTGAAGGGGTTGTGGTATTTTTGAAATACCAAGAGCTTATTGAACGTGGGTTGGGACTAGGTAAGGGTGGTTAGGATGAAAATTTATAGCATCAAGGCTTTGAGGAGTGAATAGAAGATGGAGTGGGGGGGGGGGTGTTATAGTGGATGAGAAGAAGGATTTCATAATTTTTATATCATTAGTTTATTAATAGAACTCAATATATGAAAATAGTGATTATTCCATGAAAATTAATATTAATAAGTCCATGTGAGTTAGAAAGATGTGGGAATACTTCATTCATGACTCAAGAATGATGCAAAAATTCATGTTTTAGCATTTATTGTGAATTATCTTATTTTACAATTCATAAAAAATTAAACATTTTTAGAAAATTACAAAAAAAAATATACCAAAACAATTTTTCGACTTGTAGAATCCAAAAATGAAAACCATTTTCCATAAATAAGTTTCTAAATATTATTAATTTAATACGTAAATAAAATCATAAGTTATTATAAATTTTTTTTATAACCCCTAATTACTCACTCCAAGACATACGTATATCGGACTTCCACATGAATATTTTTTATATACTATCATAGGTAAGGATACTATTAGTTATGGTATATCACTATTCATAAGGGTATGAAACAATTCATAATTTTCTGTTACTATTCAAAATTTTTTTTCCCTTTATCAAACACCAAAAAACTTACTGCTTGCAACTGTGTAAGTGATATTTTTGAAATCTACGTCATTGAAGTGAAAAAATTATATTTGAGGGTAATATAGCCAATAATTGTTATTTATGTTTGGATTTCATGTGATTATGACATATTTATAATACATTAGTTCCCATTAATGAAATATTGTGCTGTTACATTCTCACCTCCTAATAAAAATTTCGTCCTTGAAATTCACAAAATTATTAACTAAAAATATTCGGGTATGTCATAAATATAAGATCCTCTGGCTCCCATGATGCTTCCTCCATCTTACAGTTCCTACAGAGAACCATTACCAGACATGTTGTCTGATTTCTAAATATTTTTCCCTGGTATCATGAATCATGATAGGATCTGCACAATAAGACAGTTCGGGCCCATGTTCTATTTTTTCGTGGATGAGGACTCGTGTTGGGTATGGTGTGTATTTCCAATACATTGATACAAGGAATACATTGGGAACATTTGAGAGACACGGTGTCATTTTCAAATAAAAAACAACAGCTATAATTCTGTTATGAATTTCAAAATTTATGGTGTACATGGGACATAGTTTTCCCTTATAATAGATTCTTATAATACCCTTCAATGGAGATACCATTACAAAAACATGTTCTTTATCATAAAATTCCAAATCCCCCTTAAGTTATGAACATATATCTTTTGCCTAATTATATCTATTTTGTTTTTGGATCGGATAATCTTAACCTTTTATATTGTTTCCTCAAAAAGTTTTAGGCCTACAATCATTCTTTCAAAGTCATCATCCCAGAAAGTTAGTTCATGATACCTCTTTCCATATAATACTTCATATGGTGCCCTTTAAATACATTAATGGAAGCTTTTATTATTGGAAAATTGAATGAAATGTAAATAATGATCTCACATACCTTTAATGTCATGTGAACAGCTCCTCAATATGTCTTACGACGTTTGAATAGTCTATTCTATTTGGCTATCAGTGTGTGGGTGGTAGGCACTGCTGAAACAAAGATTAATATCTGGGGTATTCTAAATACTTTTCCAGAATTTTGATGTAAAAAATATATAATGATCTAATAAAATAGATAATGGTAAACCATGATGTCTTACACCTTCATTAATATATATCCTTGTAAAATGTTCAAGTTGTAAATATTCTCTTATAGCAAGAAAATGTGTTGATTTTGTATAACGGTCTACAATGACCCATATAGCCTCATTTTTTTTCCAGTCTATGGTAGACCCATATGGATGTTCATTGTAACATCATCCCATTTCAACATATGTATAATAAGGTGTTGCACAACTACCCCATGATGTTGTCTTCCAGCCTTCACCTATTGCCAATCTAAACATCTCTACACATAATCAATAATATCCCTATTCATGTTTTCCAACCAAACATGTTCGTTTAGATATCTTTACATATTTTCACTACCAGGGTTTATAGAGAAATTTGATCAATGAGAATCATACAATAGTTCCATCTTTAGGTCAGGAATAGCAGGATCACAAAGCCTCTTTCCGAATATAATAATTCAACCTTCATATATGAATTCAATCAACTTACAATCATTTAAAACATTAAATTTCTATTGAAACTACTCATCTTCTCCTAAGAACTTTTTATCATTTCTAGTAAATATGGGTTGGAAACAATTAGAAGATTAAGTGATGTGTTATCTTCATTTATAATTCCCATATACATTTTTAGTAAATCCTTGAATAGGGGATCCCTTAAAATTCTCGTCTTGTTCAAAATTCCATATTCTTTTCTACTCGAAGCATCAGGCACCATATTTTCCTTCGCCATGTGGTAGTGTATTATTCCATCATAATCTTTGAGTAGATATATCCATCTCATTTTTAACATGTTGAGAACTTTTGGTGTGAATATATATTTTTAACTCTTATGATCTGTGTATATATCACATTTTTGTCGTAGAAGAAATCTAACCAAATAATCAGAGAAAATATTACCACTGATAACTCAAGATAATTAGTTGGATAGTTTTTTCATGAGGTTTTAATTTCCTATATGCCTAGGAAAACACTCTATCATTCTTTATGAGGACACAACCAAGTCATTTAATTGATGCATCACTAATGATCATAAATCCATCATTCCCTAATGGTAGAGTTGATATTGGAGTAAACAATAATCATCACATTAATTCCTTATAATAATCTTCACATTCGTTTTTCCATATTAACATTAACTCATTTCGTGTATTATTGGTAATTGGGTTGGGTTAATGGGCGATGTTCTGAATAAAACGCTGATAATTACCTTCTAATCCAATAAATTTACCTAACTCAGTTATGTGCCTTAGAGTAGGACATTCTTTCACAGCCTTTGTCTTCATAGGGTCTATAAATATTCCATCCTTAGTGAAAATGTGGCTAGAAATGAAAATTGATTGGATCCAAAAATTACACTTGCTAAACATGCCATATAATTCATTTAATATAAGAGACTTTAGAATAGTGTGAAAGTGATTTTCAGGATCTTCATAGATTTTAGAATATATCAGGATATCATCAATAAAAACAAAAAATATCACTTAGATATATCTTGAAAACAATATTCATTATATCTGTTAAAATAAATAGTGCATTAGTCATTCCAAAAGGCATTACAGTAGACATGTAATGCCCATACCAGGTTCGAAATTCTAAAATTTGAATCTCTTCCTTCCTTACAAGAAACAGATGATATTCAGATCAAAGATACCTTATTGAAAAAAATTGGGATCTATGAATTTTATCAAATAAATAGTCAATGAGAGGTATAAGAAACTTTTTCTTTATTTTTATAGCATCGATCTCCATATAGTTGATGCACAACCTCATAATACCATCTTTCTTCGTAATGGGATCCCCGTGGAGAAACACTAGGGAGAATGAATCCTTTATCACTGAATAATTCAAGTTGTTTCTGTAGTTCCACTAACACCATAGTGGACCTTCTATTAAGGGTCTTCTATATATACCGTGAACAAGGAAATAATCCAATGGAAAACACAATCTCCGTCTCTATAGGATTTCTAGGTAAATCCTTTAGATTGATGTTATATATTCTTTTACAATAGGTACATCATCTATCTAGACATTCTTTTCCTCTCCCAAAGTGATTTCTGTAACACCTGAGACTTTTATGTTATATAAATCATCAAAGGAATCTTTTTCTACACACAACACTTGCTTGGATTTCTTTACACGAAATTGCGACCTTCCTCGATAGCTTGTGTCGTACGCAATATCGAGTTTCATTAAACAACGATATAATATTAAAATATTATTAAATCTAGCTGTTATGAATAGTAATAAAAACTTTTTGAAATTTTATAAATTTTATTTTTCAAAATGGACTTCATTTTTGGATTCGGAATATAGAAATTAGCCTAGAGTGAAATTTTGGTATTTTTCTGAAAACTATTCAATTTTTGATGAATAGTGAAACCACTAAGTGGTAGTAAAAAAAAACTGAATTTTTCATAAAAAATAATTTTACCGCTTCTGTGAGTGTAATTTCTAAAATCTGAGAGGCACGGTTAATATCAAGGACTAAAATGTGGTTTAATGAGATGAAAATAAGTTTTGGTGAATAGTAACTTTTTCCTTTTTTTACCACGGTTAAAAGTAAATAGGGTAATTAAGGGTAAAAATGATATAATTATTACACTAACACATGTCCTAATTCAATTGAACAAGTGTATTTGGACCAAAAACAATCTTAGGAATAAAATATGACCATTTTGGCCCACTTGGATTAGATTAGGACATTTATTATTAATTTATTTAAAGAAGGGTTGAAATAGTTAAAATCAATGTTTAATAAATAAATAACTTTTAATATGGGGTTATACATAAGATAAATTGGACTATAAATTTTAATTATAAATATAAATATATTTACCACATAATGGTATTTTATTTGTAATTTTTAGACTTTAAATAAGTTAATTTATTTATGACACAAAGATGATTCAGTAATTATCTTATTAATGAAATATTGACATAATTGATGTTATAAATACCCAAATAAATAAAATTTGAGACTTTTCATGAATTAAAATAATTTTATAGGTTAATATGACATGTTAGTATTGATTTAATTACCTTTTTTCAAAATAATCATTCTGTTATGATTTTCACAAAAATCAATTACTAAATAGTGTCAAAATTGACTTAAAATAGTTTTTAAAACAAATATTATATTAGTAATTGTTATTTTATTCCTAAAAATCTATGTTTCGACCAAATGACTTAGATAAGGTTATATATATTAATAATAAACAACTTGGGGTTCGTTTGGCTGCTTGTAGTAAGTTTATTAACCTTATAGTATAAGAACAGAAGAAGACATGGTAAAAGTAAAATTATTTAACTTAATGATAAATCAAAATGATAAAGTTAAAATAGGAACCTAAACATGTCCAAATTATATTGGATGAGAGGATTTATACTCATCCCAACATTAGCTTCGAAATAAATCATTTTGGAGCTATTTGAAACTGAATTTGGATTTATAATAAAATAATATTTTTAGTTATTCCAAAGGTGCCCCTCTCCTCCCTTATAAAAGGGCACCTCCTCCCTCTCTTCCTCACACCACTTTGAGCCTTCAAGATCGGAAAACCCCTTCCACGTTCTCCTATCCACTTCCATATAGACATCCTAGAGGTCCTGGTCTTCTTCAAAGACCAATTTTAGTTCCCAAAAAGAATGTCTCAAAGAAGCACTTCAAAGAAGAGGTAATGTCTGTTATCGATTCTTTCATCTTTATTTCTTCTTCCACTTCTTCTTCATTAGTTGTTTCATTATGAAGTAATATCATCAGTATCAATCATATACAGATATGTTATTATAAGTATGAAACAACCCTATTTCACCATCTATCCATTCTACGGAAAAAGAAATCACTGCGCGTGCGTACGTACGGAATACCGTCTCCATGCCTTGCTGTAATCTATTTTCCACCACCACCTTACTTGGATGGGTACACTGGTGTAAATAATGACAATATATGACTATTATAAAGTGATATTGATTCTTAAATAGTATACATACACTCCAATACAATTCCATGATCATAGGAACGATATCATCACTCGTGCGTATGTACGGAATACCGTCTCCACGATGTGATGCGACTCGTTCTACATGATCCTCATTACATAATGATGTTATAAATGAATTTAATGAATTAATATGATATATATTACACTAATACCATTCTGTAAATGAGGTATCTATAACCTAAAGAGAAGAATAAGAATTTATTCGACAAAACACGCTTAAGAACAAAAAGTAATAAACACCCGAATAACAAGTAGTAATGAAATATTACTAATAAGAAGCTAGGAATATGACCATATATGATATCATAACAATAATTATGATTCTGGAATAAGTCAATAACATTATTTAAATCATTATACAGGAGTTTTGGACACTTACGAAGCAAAACGGACCTAAGGTAAGGGAAATATCACAATCTCATTTTTATCCGAGATTGTTTATACTTTAGTATGTACTAGGGTGTATTTTATCATCCACATCCATGTATCCTCAATATGTAATATTATTTCCATCCACCTACAATTTTTTAAATCCAATTTTACCCTTCGGAGAGTTTTTAGTAATGGATATGAAAGGAATATTTTGTCATTTTCCGTATGAGGTACTTTTTGACTTTTCTGACAAAAGTACGAGAAGAATGTTTTTTTAACTTATACGGAATGAATGGATTTTTAAAACATTATATTCAAGAAGCTTCCTTTACAAGTTTTCATGATTATTTTTAATCAACTTCTTTTAGTTTAAAACGATATGACATGTTAAGAAAGGAAAACTATTTTTGAAGTATAAAGGATATTTTCCTCAAGAATGGAGTTCAAGTGTTTTATCAAAATTATTTTCCATCTAAGATAATAAAGGGTTATGTTTCTATCCCTATTATTACATGGATTTTATTATGTTGTGATGTAAATATTTTTTTATTTATGATTTCTTTTATTTTACATGAATTGTTTAATGATGTCACGATGTTTAAGAATTCTGTTTTTATTACACAGGTTATGCAATGATGTATGATTTATGATTTTGTGGCACACATTAGAATGGTATAATTATCAGATGGGTGGGACCTATATCTCCCTCCAATGCATTGGGTAAAGAATTTATATCTCATGAGATAGACATGGATGGAACGGTAGGTTATACCGGTTCAGTGAAACAGGACTGAAACGGGGAGTGAACTCGGTTCAGAAATGGACTTTGTCCACTAAGATATTCTTGGAAATAAGTCTTGGATAATAAGATATGATTCTATATGATTATGTGTGTATGTCACAAGGTTTCATGTTTTATGTCATGATTATTGGTATTACTTTTCACTACTATGATTTAACCCATGTTATGAAATTATGATCTCTTTTGCAGGTTACTATTTCCAAAAGTTATGTTCTTATGAATATGATGTGATTGATATTTCTTTTTATTACCCTTACTGAGCATTGGAGCTCACCGTTTTGTATTTTTTCTTTCCCCATGTCAGGAAGAAGGTTATTAAGTAAGATATTCAAAAAGGGACTATAGATATGATGAAATAAATGGGAGACAGTGTAGACGCTTTATGAACCAGTTGTTTATGTTTCCTAGTTTTCTAAAGACACTATACATATACGGTCCTTTAGTGGTTTTGTTATATGTTGTAATAAGTATGCTTCAATTTTGTAGTAATAACAATGAATGTAAAGTATGATTCGTTATAGTTGGTATCAGAGGAAAGGTATAGTCAACCTTTGGAAACTAGGATGTGAAAGCCTTAGTAAGAACCCTAAGGTTAAGTCTAAGCATAGAACACAATCTTAGTGTTTTATAAATGGCCATGAATAACCTAGGATAATACATTAAGTGTGAAATTTTATTCTTGATTATGTTTTTTTACTATTATAATTAGTGTTGCTGACACTATTCTTCTGGGTTTTAGTCAATGACTGGAACCCGAAGGAACAGTGTTAATGAGGAATGCGACGGGCAATGCAATGATTGTCCCCCTGAGCAACCAAACATTATGGGAGCTGGAATGAAAAATCTTTTAGCCATGCTGACACAACTTTCTCAAGCTAGGAATCATTAAGGACTTCCAAACGAGCAAAGGAAGGAGCAGCATTTTGTTGAATCCTTCATGAGGCAGCGTCCACCATCATTCAGCAGGTCTACTAATCCATTAGTTACTGAACAATGGATTAGTACTACTGAAAAGATATTTTCAGTTCTTCAATGTTCTGAACATGATAATGTCATCTTAGCAGTGTATCGTTTGGAAGGTGATACTGATCAATGGTGGAGTCTTATTAAGAATTCGAGGCAAAGGGATGAAATTTAGTCCATGGAATGGGACGAGTTCAAGAACTTAATTTTCAATAAGTACTTCCCTCGTATTCTCCGAATAGAAATGGAGAAGGAGTTTCTTGAACTAAAGCAAAAGGATGATGAATTTGTTGGTACCTATGAAGAAAATTTTACAAGACTTGCAAGGTACGCTTCTGGTATTATTATCCAACCTGAGAGTAAGATCGATCGATTCTTTAGTGGCTTAAAACCAAGTCTTCGAAGGGCGTTATCTATAAGGGACTTCAAGAGCTACGAGGAAATCATTCGATGTGCCCTCAAAGTTGATATGGAGATTGGTGTAACCCATCAGTCATATGGGTTTGGTAAGAAGAGGAAAAGGAATTCAATGGAAAATATAATGAGCACACTAAAAAGAAGATGAGCTTTACCTTATGCTCAAAGTGTGGAAAGAAACATGGAGGGAGTTGTCTTAAAGCGACATGTAAATGTTTTAAAAGTGGAAAGGAAGGTCATCAGGCATTTGAATGCCATGATGATGGGAAGAAGATGTCTAATGATGCAAACAAAGGAAGAGATACACAGAATGAACCTACTACACTTCAATGTTTCAAGTGCAAGGAGATGGGGAATTATGCCAATAAATGCCTTAATCCAAGGGTTGATGATGATGGTTGATGTCAACAAACTCTTCAGGCTAAAGACAAAGGAATGTCACATTCAATTTCTATCAGTGATGTGGAGTACGATAACGATGTGGTGAAAGGTACACTTACCATCCACTCTAAAGTAGAAAATGATTTATTTGATTCTGGATCCACCCACTCTTTTATTTCTGATGATTTTTCTAAGGGTATAACCGTATTACCTCAACAATTAGATGTTGATTTAGCTGTGACAACACATAATGGCACAACAGTCACATCAAAAGTTTATAATTCTTCTCTGGTCGATGTTTGTGGGAAAGTGCATCCTACAAATCATGTGATCCTTCCTATAGTGGAATATGATGGGATTCTTGGCATGGATGGGATTTCTTTATATGGAGCTCATATCAATTACCAATGAAGGGAAGTCACAATTCCTATTCCAGATCAATCTATGATCATCTATCAATGCAAGGATGAACATAACCTTCCAGTGGAAATTCCTTCTACCTTCTGGGTCTTGATTCCACTAAATGAAGGTTATTTATCTCAAATGGTTGGTGAGAAACTCATGATTAAGAATATTCCCATTGTACATGAGATTGATGATGTCTTTCTGGAGGAATTATTGGGTCTTCCACCGAATCTTGAAGTTGAGTTTTTAGTAGAACTCGTACCGGGTGCTTTTCCTATTTCAAAGACACCTTATAGAATGGCCCCAATTGAGTTGCAGGAATTGAAGAAGCAACTCCAATAGAATCTTTATAAGGGGTTCATATGCCCTAGTGCGTCACCTTGGGGAGCACCTATTCTGTTTGTTAAGAAGAAAGATGGATCAATGAGACTCTGCATTGATTATGGAGAACCTAACAAGATCACTACCAAGAACAAATATCCTCTCCCGCTTATTGATGACCTATTTGACCAACTACGTGGAGCTCAATACTTTTCCAAGATTGATCTTCGTTCAGGATATCATCAATTAAGGGTCAAAAGGGAGGATATACCAAAGACGGCTTTCCGTACAAGGTATGTACAATATGAATTTATAGTGATGCCATTTGGTCTTACTAATGCCCCTGCTATCTTCATGGATCTGATGAATAGAGTCTTTAGAGACTATATTGATTAGTTTTTGGTAGTCTTTATAGATGATATTCTTGTATATTCAAAGAGAAAGGAAGAACAGGAAGATTAGTTGAGAATTATATTAAATACCCTGAGAAAGGAGAAGCTTTATGCCAAATTTACCAAGTTTGAATTTTGGCTTCAAAAAATTGTTTTTTTGGGTCACATAATCTCAAAAGAGGGGATATCTGTGGATCCAGCAAAAATAGAGGTTATCAAAAGATGGTCGAGACCAACAAAAGCGAATGAGATCCGAAGTTTTCTTGGTTTGGATGGATATTATCGACGTTTTGTGAAATATTTTTCATGATTATCTAATCCCCTCACCAAGTTGACTCGGAAAAGAGTTAAGTTTGTTTGGACGGAGGAATGTGAAAATAATTTCAAGGAGTTGAAATAAAGGTTATCCAGTGCACATGTGCGCACACTGCCTTGTAGTGGAGAATGGTTTTTGATCTATAGTGATGCATCCAAGAAGGGATTGGGGTGTGTTATTATGCAAAATGATATGGTGATAGCTTATGCCTCACGACAGTTGAAAATACATGTGCAAAATTACTGAACTCATGATTCGGAGTTAGCTGCGATAATCTTTGCATTAATGATTTGGAGGCATTATCGTTATGGAGAAAGGTGTGACATTTATACTGATCATAAAAGTTTAAAGTATATTTTCAAACAAAAGGAGCTGAATATGTGCCAAAGAAGATGGTTAGAGGTAATTAAGGATTACGAATGCTCAATCCATTACCACCCTATGAAAGAAAACAAGGTGGAAGATGCATTAAGTCGACAAGACCATGCCAGTTTATCATTGATGAGGATCACAAAAGATCCAATATTTATAGATTTACAAAGGATGGATCTTGGAATTATAATGGAATGAGGAAAATCGTAACTTTCTCAGATGAATGTTCAACCATCTATACATGTGACGATTAAAGAGGCACAGAAAGAAGATGTCAAGTTACCAAAGAAGGTGTAAAATGTTCCTGAATTCAACCTTTACTGTGATGGGATAATAATGTTCAGGAATCGGGTTTGTGTTCCTCCCATCCCCGGATTAAAGAAGGAGCTGCTGAATGAGGCTCATAGTTCTTCATTATCTATTCATCATTGAAGCACGAAGATGTATAGGGACCTGAAAGAGTACTTCTGGTGGGATGGCATGAAAAGAGATGTTGCTGAATATGTCTCTCGATGCTTGGTTTGTCAACAAGTTAAAGCTAAGTGACAGAAGTCTAAGGAGATGTTACAACCATTACCCATAACCAAATGGAAATGGGAAAACATCACTATGGACTTTGTCACAGGACTTCCTAAAACATCCAAAGGCAATAACGCTATATGGGTCATAGTTGATCGTCTTACCAAGCCTGCACACTTAATTGCTATTAGAGAGGATTTATCTCTAGATCAGCTTTCCATGATATATGTAAAGGAAGTGGTAAGATTGAATAGAGTACCACATTCTATTATATCTGATCGGGATCTGAGATTTACCTCTATGTTCTGGCGAAGTCTTCAACATACTCTGGATACAGAGTTGAATTTCAGCACTGCTTATCATCCTCAAAAAGACAGTCAGTCTGAGATAACAATTCAAACTCTAGAAGATATGTTGAGAGCTTTCTCTATGGATTTAAAAGGTGGTTGGGATCAACACCTACCTTTGGTGGAATTTTCTTATAATAATAGCTTTTGCTCCAGTATTCAGATGGCTCCTAATGAAGCTCTCTATGGAAAGAAATGCAGGACTCCAACATGCTGGGATGAAGTAGGGGAATGAAAGCTATTAGGACCTGATCTCGTTGATGAAATGGCAGAAAAGGTCAGATCTATTCAACAACACATAAGAGCAGCTCAGAGTCGATAGAAAATTTATGCCGACAACTGAAGAAAAGACCTATAGTTTGAATTAGGTGATAATGTGTTCTTACGAATATCTCCCTAGAAGAGGGTCATGAGATTTGGAAAGAAAGGGATGTTGAGCCCTTGATATATCGGTCCTTTCGAAATACTGGATCGTGTTGGGAAGGTAGCTTACCGATTGGCGCTTCCATCGAAACTCTCTCAAGTTCACGATGTGTTCCATGTATCTCTCCTGAGAATGTACATACCTGATCCTTCACATGTACTCAGCTCAAAATTTGTACTGCTGGAGCAATATCATTCTTATGAAGAACAACCGATAGAGATTCTGGATCGTAGCAAAAAAATCCTACGAAACAAGACCACTCTATTAGTGAAAGTTTTATGGAGTAACCACCAACTAGAAGAAGCTACACGGGAGCTTGAGGATATGATGAGGGAGAGGTATCCTCATCATTTTTGATACAAAGTAACAAATTTAGAGGGAGAAATTCATTTTAAGGGGGGTAGAATGTAACACCCGAGAATTTTATGTTATATAAACCATCAAAGGAATCTTTTTCTACACACAACACTTGCTTGGTTTGCTTTACACGAAATCGGGACCTTCCTTGATAGCTTGCGTCATACGCAATACCGAGTTTCACTAAACAACGATATACTATTAAAATATTATTAAAACTAGCCATTATGAATAGTAATAACCACTTTTTGAAATTTTATAAATTTTATTTTTCAAAATGGACTTTATTTTTGGATTTTCAATATCGAAATTAGCCTAGGGTGAAATTTTGGTATTTTTCTGAAAACTTTCAATTTTTTATGAATAGTGAACCACTAAGTGGTAGTTAAAAAAATGAATTTTTCATAAAACATAATTTTACCACTTCTGTGAGTGAAATTTCGAAAATCCGAGAGACACGGTTAATATCAAGGACTAAAATTTGGTTCAATGCGATGAAAATAATTTTTGGTGAATAGTAACTTTTTACTTTTTTTACCACGGTTAAAAGTAAATAGGGTAATTATTGGTAAAAATGATATTATTATTACCCTAACACATGTCCTAATTCTATTGGACAAGTGTATTTCGACCAAAGACAAACATAGGAATAAAATATGACCATTTAGGCCCACTTGGATTAGATTAGGACATTTATTATTAATTTATTTAAAGAAGGGTTAAAATAGTTCAAATCAAAGTTTAATAACTAAATCATTTTTAATATGGGGTTATACATAAGATAAATTCAACTATAAATATTAATTAGAAAGATAAAAAGATTTCATACATAATGGTATTTTATTTTTAATTTTTAGACTTTATAGAATTTAATTTATTTATGACACAAAGATGATGCAGTAATTATCTTATTAATGAAATATTGACATAATTGATGTTATAAATACCCAAATAAATATAATTTGAGACTTTTTATTAATTAAACTAATTTTACAGGTTAATATTACATGTTAGTATTGATTTAATTAACTTTTTTAGAACAAAAAATTCTGTTATGATTTTCACAAAAATCAATTACTAAATAGTGTCAAAATTGACATAAAATAGTTTTTAAAACAAATATTATATTAATAATTGTTATTTTATTCCTAAAAATCTAATGTTCGAAAAAATGATTTATATAAGGTTATATATATTAATAATAAACTACTTGGGGTTCGTTTGGATACTTATAGTAAGTTTAATAACCTTATAGTATAACAACACAAGAAGACACGGTAAAAGTAATATTATTTAACTAAATGATAAATCTAAATGATATGGTTAAAATAGGAACCTAAACTTGACTAAATTCTATTGGATGAGATTATTTCGACACATCCCCACATTAGATTCTAAATAAATCAATTTGGATCTATTTGAAACCGAATTTGGATTTATAATAAAATAATATTTTTAGTTATTCCATAGGTGCCCCTCTCCTCCCTTATAAATGGGCACCTCCTCCCTCTCTTCCTCACACCACATTGAGCCTTCAAGCTCGGCCAAAACCTGCCAATTTCTCCACTCCACTTCCCTAGAGACATCCTATAGGTCCTGGTATTCTTTAAAGACCAATTTTAGTGCACTAAAAGAAGGTCTCAAAGTATCACTTCAAAGAAGAGGTAATGTCCGTCACCGATTCTTTCATCTTTATTTCTTCTTCCACTTATTCTTCTTTAGTTGTTTCATTATGAAGTAATAACATCAGTGTCACTCATATACTGATATGTTATTATTAGTATGAAACAACCCTATTTCACCATCTATCCATCCTACAGAAAAAAAATCACCGCGCGTCCGTATGTACGGAATACCGTCTCCATGCCGTGGTGTAATCTTGTTTCCACCACCACCTTACATGGATGGGTATAATGGTGTAAATAATGACTATATATGACTATTATAAATTGATATTGATTCTTAAATAGTATACATACACTCCAATACAATTCCACAATCATAGGAATGATAACATCACTCATGCGTACGTACGGAATACCGTCTCCACTATGGGATGTGACTCTTTTTACATGATCTTCACTGAAAAATGATTATATAAATGAATTGAATGAATTAATATGATATATATTACTCTAATTCCATTATGTAAATGAGGTATTTATAACCTAAACAGAATAATAAGAATTTATTCGACAAAACACGCATAAGAACAAAAATTAATAATCACCCGAATAACAAGTAGTAAAGAAATATTACTAATAAGAAGCTAAGAATATGACCATATATGATATCATAACAATATGTATGATTCTGGAATAAGTCAATAACATTATTTACATCATTATACAGGAGGTTTGGACACTTACGAAGCAAAACAGACCTAATGTAAGGGAAATATCACAATCTCATTTTTATCTGATATTGTCTATACTTTAGTATTTACTGGGGTGTATTTTATCATCCGCATCCATGTTTCATCAATATGTAATATTATTTCCATCCACCTACAATTGTTTAAATCCAATTTTACCCTTCGGTATGTTTTTAGTAAAGGATATGAAAGGAATCTTTTGTCGTTTTTTGTACGAGTTACTTTTTGACTTTTCCGACAAAAGTACGAGAAGAATGTTTTTTAAACTTATACGACATGAATGGATTTTTAAAAAATTATTTTCAAGAAGCTTCCTTTACAAGTTTTCAAGTTTATTTTTAATCAAATTCTTTTAGTTTAAAATGGTATGAAATGTTAAGAAATAAAAAGTATATTTGAAGTAGAAAGGATATTTTCCTCAATAATGGAGTTCAAGTGTTTTATCAAAATTATTTTCCATCTAAGATAATAAAGGGTTCTGTTTCTATCCCTATTATTACATGGATTTGATTATGTTGTGATGGAAATATTTTTTTTATTTATGAATTCTTTTATTGTATAAGAATTGTTTTATGATGTCACGATGTTAAAGAATTCCGTTTTTATTACATGGGTTATGAAATGATGTATGATTTATGATTTTGTGGCACACATAAGAATGGTATCATTATTAGATGGGAGGGACCTATATCTCCCTCCAATTCATTGGGTAAAGATTTTATATCTTATGAGATAGACATGGCTGGAATGGTAGGTTATACCGGTTCAGTGAAACAGGACTGAAACGGGGAGTGAACTCAGTTCCGAAATTGACTTTGTCCACTAATAAAGTCTTGGCAATCAGTCTTGACTAATAAGAAATTATTCTCTATGATTATGTGTGTATTCCACAAAGTTTCATGTTTTAAGTCATTATTATTGGGATTACTTTTCACTACTATGATTTATCCCATGTTATGAAATTATGCTCTCTTTTGCAGGTTACTATTTCCAAAAGTTATGTTCTTATGAATATGATGTGATTGATATTTCTTTTGTTTACCCTTACTGAGCATTTGAGCTCACCCTTTTGTATGTTTCCTTTCCCCAGGTCATGAAGATGGTTATTAAGTAAGATATGGCAAAAGGGACTATAGATATTATGAAATAAATGGGAGATAGTGTAGACGCTTTATGAACCAGCTGTTTATGTTTCCTAGTTTTCTAAAGACACTATACCTATATGGTCCTTTCGTGGTTTTATTATATGTTGTAATAAGTATGCTTCAATTTTGAAGTAATAACAATGTATGTAAAGTATGGGTCATTATAATTTCATTCCCTTCTTCCCAAATAGTTGAATTTAGTATTGATATTGGGCATAGTTCGTGACGAGAATCACATGGTGAGGATTATGCTCTAAGGATAAGGGATTGTACACCATTCTCAAAAAATGTAACTTCCATCTTCACGCAATATATCTTTGCTTCATAATTTTATTGAGATTTTATAACGATAATTATATAAATATTAATAATTGGTTTGATGTTACGGTTAGAAAGAAAAATACATTTATTTGTCATGAGGGTGACTAAACGACACACCATTGTTGCAATGATACATCCATTTTGAGTTTGGTTGATAACTCATTTATTAAATCAAATTGGACATGTAAAATTTTCATGAAAATTGAGATGATATAAATGAATGAGATAATCTAGAATAAAACAAAGCATTGGATATTTTTTATGAATTGATTAAAGTACCTGCCACTACATCATTAAGAACCTCAATATCAGCTGTTGTGATAGTATAATCTTGTCTCGGATTTCTTGGCCTTTACTGTGGAATATTTCTTTTATGCTTTGTACAATAGTTTGAATAGTGTCCCATCTCCATACAATTATAGTATTGAACATTTATAGCTTCCTTATTCCCCATAAAATCATCAGCAAGAAGGCATTTATGTCGTAATTTATAGAATAGTACTTTTTTCATTAATCAGGAACCTGAGTGTTTCTTTCCACAATTATCACAGGATAGAAATTCTTCTCTTCCCTTCATCACTATTTCTTATTTCCTTTTCTAGAGACTTCAGCAGCACTCTTCTTCTCTTTATTTACCTTGATGTCCAAAGACATAAATAATTCCTTTTCCATCATTATAGAACATGAAACTATATCTTAATAATATGAGAAACTCTAGGAGACTAGATCCCACTTGATTAATTACTTTAGTCCATCAATCAATAAATCATTCATTATCCTCAGATTTTTTATGTCATCCACAAGATGCCTCTTTATCCTTATGGTGTTAGCTTCATTCCTTGCAACATTATCATCTTCCTTTTTCTTCAAATTAATAAACTACCTTTCCATATCCACTCATTGTTCATGAGGAAAGTATTTCCCTAGGAGGAATTCCCTAAATTTCCTCCATTCTATCTATTTTATCTCTTCCTCCTCCTTTCTGGTTTGGATTAATGACCACTACTGATCTGCATCTCTCAATAGGTGATATAAATCCATGACGACCCTCTCTCTTTCATTACATCCCAAAGACGTAAATATATTCTCTCGAGAACTTATCCACTATTCATAAATAAATGGGCTTGTAGTACCATTTAATGATGGTGGTTTTTTACACATAAATTTATCTAACCAAGTTTCTCCACGTGGAAGATTTTGATTCACCATACAGGTTTGGTTATTGTTCAGAACCTGTGTATGTTGTCCATGTATCATTATAAGCTGCGCTGACGGGTTTGCAGCACCATAGCCTAAAACAATATATTTCATCAATGGAAAATCCCTAAAATTGATATGCATGTTCATATGGTTTCTATTTATTCCTATAGAAACCATTTATAGATAATGACACACACTATATTAGGTTATGCGTCATAATGTATAATCTTAAAATAACAAAATTCTTATCATTAATTGAAATCTTATGCATTGATAATCCCATATTCAAAAAAATGGACTATTTGAAGAAAAATTTACATTTAAATCCTTCACAATGGCGTGTTATGAAAATGTGAATTATCCTAAGAATATCCCCCAAGTGTTTCAATACCAAGAGTGCAGAAAGAAATGTAGTATTGTTCTAGGATACCCTAGGGAAATCCCAAAACTCCTTGTCAGAGGTTTCACTTCTAGGTACAACTCTGCCAGAGCAACCTATAACTTTTTATATCAAGACAATATTTATTTGAAATAAAGATACACATATTTTATTCCTTACCAAAATACCACAACGTTCTTGTATTCTTATCCTTGAAGAACTTCTTATATATTTTTTTACCTAATCTATATCTTCATAATCTAGTTTTCACGTTTTCTATTAATCTTCATTTAATTCCAACTGTATGGACCCCACCCCAGTTTCCTGGAGCCGATAACTTATTTGATTACATTGGAATATAAACAAGGAATATTTCTCTCTAAGGAATAAGTATTTTAGTTTATTCGGGATAAAAGATATATATAAGTTTAACATTACATCATATTGGAAAAAACAACACTAATTTATTCTGTTAGAATCATTCAATCCTCCTAGATTATGCCTCCATGTCACACATAATTAACGACATCATATCATATAAAATTGAAACAGAAGAACATGGGATCTCAAATTCTTATTTAGAGTTTGAAATACAATAGAATATAACATAAACCTAAAAATTAGGTAAGGAGAATAATTGAAAACACACGCCTTTATAAATAATAATCTTGAACACATTATTGTTGGAATATGAGATGAGTAAATATGTCATAATAAATCATAATCATGAGTATTATACTAGTCTAAGAACCACATTGAATTTAAATTATTGGTTTACTAATGAGGAAATATCATATTTCATAAATAATAACCATACCGTCGAGGACTCATTTAAAGACCATAAATAATTATTTTGTTAAGGCATTGTGCCAGGAATATAGTTTGTCACATGAGACCAATGATTGCATCGAGGGGATAAAGGGGACCCAAACCACCACATAATAAGTCTAATTAATTCCTAATATGAGTGGTATTAAACATAAATAACATATACATTTATATTGGAAATATCATAGGAAATGTATATAACATTCCCCAATAATTAAACATAAAACACTAACCATTCTGAGTAATATGGTGAATGATATTAGGACATATAATCTTGAATAAAGTTATTCATAAACAATTAAATATAATATGGTATATGAAATCATCAATTATTAATCCCAATAATACATAATAAACAACAATATTGTTGAATTAGAGAAAAATACACTTATAAAATCATTAAGAAATTCTTGAGAAAAAAACTCTTTTTCATTGAAAAGAAGTGTTAATTTGGTAAACTATTTGTGTAAAACCAGAAGTAATGTAACAAATAATTTTAATAATAAAATTATTTATTTTATAAATATAATTGATGTCAAAAATATATTATAGTGTTCCCTTGAAAATATGTATGAATTTGAGAAATTCCCTTGAATCAGACATGTTTTTTGGAAACAATGTCGAATGTTCCTTTTAAAAAGTTTAACTATCCCCAAAATAAGTAAGGGTTATGGTTGGTAAACATATATATAGGACTCAAATATATTTCATAAGGATTAAATAAAAATAATAATAATCTGAATGTGGTAATTATAGACCAAAACTAACCGGAATGAAAATGGAGGTTCGGGGGAGAAAACCCTTACCTTTAGTCAGATTTTGTTCCCTTATTGATCATAAGGACCTAAAGTAAGAAATTTTACTCATAAATTACATAATTATGAACCTATTAAACATTTATTTATATTATAATAATTTTTTAGTTAATTTATGTCCTTATTGATATGTTATAATATCAAATTCCATCATTTCAGAGTGTTCATTTTCATTATTGTCTTATTCGATTCACATGTTTTTATGTAATGGAGTTCATGTGGAATGGTTTTAACTCTCTAGAATTAAAATAACATATTATTTATAAAAATCCATAATAATAAATTGTAATTTCTATCATTTGGTTACATGGAATGTGGAAGAATCATTAGATGACTAATACTTCGATTATTTGGTGGTATTTGGATTATTATGAACCAGTTTTTTCAAAAAAATTCATCATACTTACATATATTGGTTCCTAAATATATAATAGGTCATAATACATATATTATACTATGGTTCAACCATAAAAATTGTTCCATGACTATTAATTATGGGGATATTTAAGAAAAAAACATCTTCATCCATGAATGTTATAAATTGGAACCTCTTGGACTTTGATTTCATTTATAAAAATAAAAGAGAGGGAGTAATAATAATTGTGATGATTTTTCCATTCACATGATAAATTTATATTATATATAGTATATTTGACTTATCATGGTTATTTTTATTGAGGTGTTGTGGAGAGGATAACAAAATAAGAAAAATTAAAAAGAAACTAATTTGAAAAGCAGGGTGCTTTACCTCTTGAAATAACAACCTTTCAGAACCTCCTTAAGGGAAAGGTCTTTATATTTTGTCAATACCAAGAGTATCCGGAATGTGGGGAGTTCCTATGGAAGGGTAATTTGTCTGAAAATTGATGAGATTCATTTCTTATATGAGTGAAGAGAATAGGTAGTGAGGGGAGTGGGGTATATTGGAGGAGATGAGGGTTTTCATAATTTTTTAATCATAAGTTTATTAATTTCCCTCAAGACCAGAAATTGAGATGATTCGTGATAATTAATATTAATAAGTGATTATGAGTTCGATTTATGTTGTCTTACATCATCAATCACTCAAGAATGATGCAGAAATTCGAGTTTTAGAATTTGTAATGAATTATTGTATTTTACAACTAATAAAAAATTCATGTTTTTTAGAAAATTCCCAATAATTCACCCAAACAATTATTTGATGTGTAGAATCATAAAACAAATTTCATTATTCAAAAATAATTTTTTATATATGAATAATTTAATATATATTTAAAATCATAATTTATTCGAAAAAATATTTTTAAATCCATTATTTATTTATTCCAAACATTGGTATATCATTCTTCAACACGAATATTATCCATTGACTATCATAGGTAAAGTTACTATTCATTATGATATATCACTATTAATAAGTGTTTGTAACTATTCATAAGGGTAGGTTATTACTCACCAAAAAATAATTTTTCCTCATTGGACTCCGAATAATTTACAGATTGCAACCGTGTATGTAAAATTTTTTAAATTCACTTATCAAAAGTGAAAAAATTATGTTTAAGGGTCACATAACACTTAGTAGTTTATTTTTTTGTGATTTCATGTGATTATGAAATATTTATAAATAAATGAGTTTCCATTAACAAAATACTAGGTCATTATATTTTTAAAGGGAATATATTTTCATAAATGATATTAATAAATTAATATTTTTATTATTTATGATTTTAAGATAATTTCTTGAGACCGTAAGGAACATTTAAATGGGTTATAAAATCAGTTATATCTTTAAAAAAAATTTCCCATGTAAATGATTGTTTTTATTAAACATTAATCATATATAAAGATATTATTTTTTAAAATTAATTTCATTTTTTATAATACATTTTAAAAAATATATGGGGTGAAATTTTGGGATTTTGATGAAAGAAATGAATTGATGGTGAATAGTATAGTATTGTTACTTAAGGCATAAACACATTATAAAATGAAAAATATATTCATTATTTCATCACTGATGAAATAACTATAATATAAAATTATTCTTCTCTATTTAATATATTTAGTGGTGTAATCATCACTATTACTTGTATTGTGTAAAAATAAGAAACTAATGAATATAATAATGAAAAACAAACTTTTCCTACAATATAAATACCACCTCTCACCCCTTCATTACCACACGACACTCAATCCTTTATCCACATAAAAATTCCTCTGAATACACTTTAGTATCCCATCCAATAGTTTCAAGAGCCTGTGGTCTCTTTAAAATACCAAAACCCTTTCATTAAAGGGGTTCTCAAGGAGGAGTAATTCAACATGTAAATTCCATTTTATATTCTTACAATTTATTTTCATATAAATTCTTTTCATGAACATTTATATTTTTATTCTCTCATCACCTCTTCTAATATTAATGCAATGAAAACTCCATCAAAAATAAGTAATATAATTATACCACGTCAATAAATATCCATCATTAACCCCTGGCCCCTCTCTTTTTATTCTGAAAATGAAATCGTTGCCCTTGATGTGTAAAATTTCGAACAACGTTGGTGGTGTAAATTAATTTTATGGTAACACCATCAAGGATTTAAAAAAATATAATGGTTTAAAAAATAGTAATTTTTTATGACCATATTTTTGTACTATAAATAACATATATACAGAATACTAAATGATAAATAAAAATTAGTTCGTAGTGATGGAAAAACCTCCAAAGATAACTGGAAATGATAATCATTAAAATTAAATGAATTATATATCATCATACTATATAACCAAATTCAATATATGATAATTTAAAATTTTTTAAGATCATTATGAATATATAGTAACAATTAATTAATTTTTCAATATTTTACAGAAACTTCCATTCATGTATAAAAGTGAACCGATCAGGAAAACTATGAATATTACAAATCAGGAATGATAAAATTGAACTCTATAACTCATAAAAAATCCAATAAATGAACATAATACAACTATAATGAATCAAATTAATTTAAAAATTATCATTTAGTGTTAATTAATTAATATTATGTGATTATATAGGAAATTAATGTTAATTAAGCATTCAGACATAAGGTAAAGAGAATTCTCAAAAAAAAACTCTATTTTTTAAAAGATTTATCTATTTCACCCCATTTATCATTATGTATATTCCGTAAATCTATTTTATTCATCATTAAAATATGTTTTCATGGATATCAATATATTCTAATTTAGTTGGTGACAAATCTAATGTTTTCTAAAAGAAATCTTATTTAAAAAATCACAATGTTTACTTCTTGATATAGTTTATTCTTCAGTAAAGGTAGTGGATTCTTATATCATCTATTTGATTTTCTCTTCCATTTGGGAGCCCAATTATTATTAATGTATGAATTTTGAAATGAATCCCATTTCTTTTCTTGTGATATTAAATGTCTGTGATTGATATACGATCTATGTGGGTGGAATGATAAGGTAAATTTTATTAAATGATGGGTGTAACTAGAATAATATAGTGCAATGTAAATGTTATGTTGTGATGGGTGTGTCTAAAATTATATAATGCTCTAATGCATTTGATTATGTGACGTATATCATGAGAAATTGTATCTATTCAAGAACATGATGCTAACTTTTTTCACAACTATGTGTGGTAGTTGACCAATGAGACCTGATGTTTTATTTTTATGCATTTCCACATTCCATGTTTTTATCTAGAGCTTCTTCCCATGATTACAAATTTAATGTTATAATTATTCTCACCCAATGTTATATTGATTCACGCCAATATCAATCCTTTTATTAGGATTTTATGATACCCCATTCTTTTATGTGTATCCATAGTTGACTAATTGTAGTAAGGATAATTTAATGGACCATAAAAAGTTGTAGAATAAAGAATTTAATAAATGATAATGTTTTATTTTTTAATGTTTATGTATCGTCACAATTTTCTCATGATACTAGATCATTGGATCCTTGTTGTGATACTCTTTTATGATTTTTATCATTATAATTTTTTAATAATAATGTATTAAATTATGTTCGTAATAGTTATGGGACAACTTAGAATTATATAATAAGAAAAAGGAAGAAAATGGATGGCCTTATCAGTTATTTTTTTTAAATTAAAAAGTTTTAACCTATATTAAGGTATTAAACATTCCCCACTTACTACATAAATTGACTAAAAATAATAAGGGATTAAATAAAAAACTATAAAATTTTAATTAGTACAATATAATTTGTTTTTACAATTTCCAAAAAGTCACATCATTAAAATAAAAATTAAATTTTCTGAATTCAAGAAAAAGATGTTTTCTTAGAAATATCATTTCTAAACATAAAACGTTTTTATAACAATTTAACCTATAAAGCCAAATTTAAATATCATTAATGTGTTATTATAGGTCAAAATGAACTAACTAATTTAAAAACAATTATAAAATAATATTATATTTTAAAATGTTTTTAATAAAATTTACTTTCCAATACAAATCAATATATATCCTATTCATTAAAAAATAATTTTTAGATAATTATAAACAATTAAATTTAATATATTTCAGAAAATATATATTAAAATAAGTGATTCTATTTTTTAGAATACATTATCTAAAATTTTGTGATATTAATATTCAACCATTAAAAGAATAAAAACTCTTTCTAGAATAAAACAATTTTTTAAAAATAAAATGAATTAAAAAACTACGATCATTTTCATTGAAAAAAAAAATCATATGGGGTAAGATATTTTTATCCTAAATTATTTATTCTCATTTATTCCATATAATTTAATAGATATGTTATAATTTCAATAAAATATTCAAAAAATATTCTACATTGTGTTTGAACTGGATATTACTTGAGACCTAAGCTATCACAGAAGTCAAATTTTTTAAAATTTGATTATATAAAAACCTAAATTTGTTAAATTCTACCCCACTAAAAATTAAATTATCCTTCAATATTAATCTCAATAATCAATAGTCTAAAATTATATAATTCATTCATAGAATCCCACATCGTACAAAAAAAAAAAATCTCCCCTTAAATGGGATACTTATAAAAATAAAGGTTACCTGAAGTAACACATCACTATGTTTCCACCTAAAGAAAAAAAATAATATTTAGATTTAGAATGGAAAAGTAATCACTAAAAACTAATAGAGAGTTACATTGAACATGTAACATCCCGGCCCATCTCACCATTAAGATGGTGGCCGGACCGGTGCTTCACATAACCTCAAGAGCATCTCCACAAATGCTAGAGGCTACTATCAAGGAGCAAAGTCTCAATTTGTTTCCATGGGGGAGACTATGCCCTAATAGGTAAAATTTAATATCACAGTGGAAGTAAACAACAACAAATAATAAGTAGCAGAAGCATGTGAATAAATAAACTATAGTAGAAGTAATTTAAATAATCCAACTAAATAATAAAAACCAAGTATGGAAACACAAAAAAGATAGTCATGCCAAGATATGAGTCTCAATTAAAAGTATAGAAAATAGAACTCAAACACACAGTCAATGGAAGGAATAGACAATAGTAGTTACTGCATCGTGAGAATGGCCCAGTCCTATTCCCTAGTCTCCATCCTAAGCCGTAATGAACAGTCAAACATCATAAGAAGCACACTTCCACTTGTCAATATCTACTGGAAGGTAATAAACTCGGGTGTCGATGATTCCTGAGTAGGGTGTGAGATAAAATCCCCGTAGTCTGGCACCCACAGTGTCTAAACCATACAATTTCATGAAAAAAAATTCAAGGTGCCAGTAGATAACCATTTCAAATAAATTATATGCAGTGCAATGAAATAAATAAGTCGGATCTGGTGCCAAACGACTCTCACGCATGGTCACCTACTTCATCCTAAGTTGGTATTATTAAAGGGTGCATGTCAACAGGAATGCACGAACATGCATATATATATATGTATACCCAGAAAGCAAGGTAAAACCAGGAATATGTATACCCCAATCATGTCCTTTAACATGAGGTTCAATCCCTCTATCAACTATGAAGACCTCCACATTTCAAGGTAAATGGATCAGTTCTAAATAGATTCAATTAGCAATAACATAAAGATTATGTGCATAAGTATTTAAGGTTTATGTTGAAGCTTAGAGTCTGCACCCTCTCAAAGGTATCACTATTGAACATCCGTAAATTTATCTGATGCCACCGAGCCCGTTCAACACAATCATTCGAAAGACCAAGAATCACCCAAGGCATTGCATTAACCTAATTCTATCTCATGCTCGCAAAATGAGTTTGACTATCATATAGGGCCAGCTTAGCCACATCGCCAATGGATCTGTCCGGATGGTCCCTTTTAGAACCAGAATCACTCAAAAGTATTAGAAAGTCTAGGGATGTATCGGTCTAGCAAAGCCAATGACACCACCCCTGGCACATAGAGGTAACCCGCCCGAAATGGAGGATATAAGAATGGCCTCAAATACAGGTCTCGCCTCCTTTCCCTACCCTGATATTATTTAATGTTTTCATAGTAGCAGATTGGTCATAATCAGCATTTAAAGTCACCACGTGAAATCTAACCAAATACACTCGTGCATCACAAGGCATAAATCGAACAATAGAAAAGAACAAATTTCAAGGAAATATACATATCATATCA
Organism: Viscum album; assembly: GCA_963277665.1. Classification (NCBI taxonomy): domain Eukaryota; kingdom Viridiplantae; phylum Streptophyta; class Magnoliopsida; order Santalales; family Viscaceae; genus Viscum; species Viscum album. Next base: position 1,294,945,439 of record OY728128.1, on the reverse strand, counting down.
AAATCAGTAGATAATGAAAATTTAAATAATAAACAGTTCAAAAAAACATGTTCCAATGATCCAACAATTGATGTTCATGCTCAAGAAACTATTTATTTAGTTTAATTACAATAAAAATCTATTTCTCAAGACATTAAATTAATGAAACAATAATCTAATATAATGTTATAATACACTGATCATGTTAGCATGCCCAAATGGGTGTCCAACTTTGTTGAAATAATTCAAAAAACTCTTAATTAAATTTAAAAACAATAAAAAGGGGATGTGCAATACCAGCAACTAATTAAATTAACAACCCAACTAACAGAAAAATACATTGACTATGTCGGCACAACCAAAGGGGTGTCCGATCTTGTTTAAACCATTCAAACAAAATAATTAATGAAGATTAAGGCTGCAACAATTAAACTGAACCATTTAAGTAATTAAGATGATTAAAATTTCACTAAGCTGGTAGGCACCGACTAATGGCACTACTGTGGGTTTTTTTATAAAATGAAATGATACTGAGGGAAAATGATTAGGAACCCTAACTTGTAGTTAAATATGACTCTATTTTCTGTAGTATAATTTCATTTCACCAAAAACTGATGAAAACTAAGGATTTTTAGAAAATCCCAAAATAGGGTAAGAATCTTCTGCGACAAACTGCACGCAGCATACTCAACATAATTGAATGATTCTAGTTTCACAACGTTTTGTTTTGTCTATGGTTTACTATACAACAAACAGAGAAGGAATTAGATATCAGACGGAGGATCTGCGGCCTTCCGAAGGGGCTACAAGTCGGTGTGATAGGATTGAGCGGTGCAACCTGATGAATGGGAGAGGGAGAGAAGAGAGGAAAAAAGAAAAAAAGAGAAAATAAAGAAAAAGAACATAAAATAAAAATAATATGAAAATAAATGATAAGGAAAAAACTAAATAATACTAAAAGAAAAACTAAAACAAAATAATGGAAATGGAAATAATATATATAATTAAAAATGGTAATCCCCTATTTTAATTATGTTCATTTTCCCTGTAACCCAATATTTTATTTTAGAATTTCATTTTATACTTTCTTTCATTCTTTTAAATTTTCATTAAATATCTTATTTCTTTTTTCTAATCTTCAATTAATTATTTAAAACCCAAAAACATAGAAAAATTTCGACGTGACATTTTTCATGAACCGTCTACAATTATTTAAATTAAATAAAAATATTCCTGTGATCCACAGCGAGGTGCGCTGGAGCACACCACATGTTGCATAATTAATTAGACTAGAATAATGTAAAAATGGTCCATACCATATTATGGATAGGATGTTACAACCACCCCTCTTTAAGAAAACTCGTCCCCACGTTGCCCTTCTGAGGGTAGTGGAATTTTGTCAGAGAAGAGTTTCAGCCACTGTGCACGTACATCCGTCTCTTGCTCCTAGGTCTCATCCTGATCGAATCCGTGTTTCCACAACTCCCGGACCAGTGGGGATTACATACATCAGAGGATATTCATGCTACTATCGATGATACAAATCGAATTTTCCATAAAGGATGCATTAGGGTCAAGCTCGATGTCGTCTGGGTTAAAAGAATGAGAGGGGTCTGAATGATATTGTCGAAGATGAGATCAATGGAAAATGTCTTACATGGCATGGTACCTCTACGGTAGAAGTATCTAATAGGCTAATGGCCCAAATCAATCCATTATCTCAAATGGACCGACATATATCAGTGATAACTACCACTGTCTATTGATCCACATGTGACCTAACCTCCGAGAAACACAATGAAAGACTTGATGTCACACCTTGAACTCTAGAGGTTTGCAGTGATGATTGATATATTACTTTTTCTTGGATTGAGCTGTTTTCCCATGCTTCTGAATCCGATGAACTTGCTTAGAAGTCTCCTGAACAAGATGAGAACCCAACAGAAATACCTCACCTTATTCAAGCTAGCATAAAGATGAACAACAAGGTATACCGTAGAGATCCTCGTACAGAGCCATTTGGAATTTCATGTGGAAGCTATTATTATAGGTAAAGTCATCAAGAGGTAAATTCTTCTCATATGAACCTCCAAAATCAAGTATACAAGCATGTAACATATCATCTAACACTCGTATTGCTCTCTCGAATTGCCCATCGGTCCGGGGGTGTTATACAATACTCATATGTACATATCATCCCAGTTCCTTTTACAACACTTGCCCGAACTTTGAAGTAAAACAGGCATCCCTATCTGAGACAATAGAATGAGGTACACCATGAAGTTGCATAATTTCCCAGATATACTACCTTTACAACTCATCAATCGTAAAGCTCTCTCAGATAGGAAATAAGTGTGCAACCTTGGTCAACCTATCGACAACCATCCATATTTCATCCCTGACTCATGGAGATCATATAAATCCTATAATAAAATCCATGGTGATGTCATTCCATTTCCATTCAGGAATAGATAGAGTCTGTTGGAGTCCAGTAGGTCGCTGCTGCTCTGCCTTCACCTGTTGGCAGGTGGGGCACCGAGTGATGACACCTGCTATCTGCTTTTTCATACCAGGCCACCAATAGTGTCGACACATGTCACTATACATCCTGGTCATCCCAGAATGAACTTCCTAAACAGATCTGTGAGATTCCTTCATCATCTCTTCCCGTATACTTGAAGGTACCCATACACAGCCACAGTAAAGGAGAGTTTCACTGCCATCAACAACCAAACCAAGAGGTGGGTTCTCTCCTGTAACACATTCCCCCAAATCGAGATACTCGGGGTCAATAAATTGTTTCCTTAGGACATGATCTAGAAGATAGGATGTAACTATAATAGTTTCTAGAACCAGCTGCCTACTCTTCTCTTGAGCCTCTAGATGCATCTCTGAAAACAAGGCCATCATCTTCTACTCACTACTAGCTACCTGCATGGACTGAGTTTGTGTCTTGCATCATAATGTGTCTGCCACTGCGTTACCCTAAACAAGGGGATAGGCATACAAAAAATAGAATGACTGCAACTATTAGTCCCACCCGTGTCGCCTTAAGTTCATTTCTCATTGAGTGGATAAATATTTCATTCTTATACGATCCTTGTAAAAAATGAATCTCTCACCCAACAAATAGTGACTCCAAAAACATAGAGAGTGAACCACCACAGGCAACCCAAGGTCATATGTAGGATAGTTCCACTATTGAGGTCTTAGTTAGTGGGATCTATAAGAGACGACTCGATCAGCTAACAAAAAAACTACACTCCTTTCAATTCCTAAAGTATCACAATAAATTGTATCTCTATTACCAGTTTCAGGAAGAATCAGGATCGGGGATGAGGTCAGTCTTCCATTCAACTTCTGAAAATACATTTCACAAGATTCTGACCAGATAAATTGTACACCTTTCTTATTCAAGGCCGTAAGAGGAGTTGCTAAGTGGTAAAAATCTTGGATGAATAACCTGTAATAGCCAAAAATCCCAGAGAAACTACGGATGTCGAAGAATCTATTGGGATGCTCCCATGAAACCACAACGCTCACCATTTCTAGGTCAACTAATTCCCCTACATCAGATATAATATGACCCAAGAAGTGTACCTTATCAATCCAGACGTTTCATTTACTAAGAATATAGAATACATGGTGCTCTCTGAGTGTACTCATCACAATCTCAAGATGGGTTTCATGGTCATGTTTGGAATTTGAATACAGTAAGATGTCTTCCATGAAGACTACCACAATGTAATCAATAAACGAATGAATAACCTGGTTCATCAGGTCCATGAAGACTGTCGGTGCATTCGTGAGGCTGAAAGGCATAACTATATACTCATACAATCCATAACTACTTTGGAATGTTGTATATGGTATGTCAGATGGTCGCACACGCACCTGGTGATATCCCGACATCAGATCAATCGTGGAGAAAACAGTTTCTCCCTATATCATATCAAAGGGATCATCTATACAAGGCAATGGAAATAAATAATTTACTATGAGATGGTTGAGTCGATGATAATCTACACATAATCTCAAGGTATTGTCTACCATATTAGAAAAATGGACATGTGTACCCCATGTCGATGGGCTTCGTCTAATGAAACCCTTAGCCTCATGGACTCCAAGATGCTATTTGGGTTCCTCTAGCTCTATTAGCACAATCCAATAAGGAGGAATAGAGACTGGTGCCAGACCTGGAATGAGCTCAATTGTTAAATCCACATGTCTCATAGAAGGTAAGCTAGAGAAATCATCTGGTAAGACGTCCCTAAAAAGATTCACCATTGGAGGGAATTCAAATAGTTTTATTCCTTGATTTCTCATGAAGAGGCTTGCCAACTGAGTGGTCACTCTGCCCAACCATTCATATTTGGTATTAGCTCGGTCTTCCTGCATGTCCCATTCTCCTTTGTGCATATCTGTGTCGCCCTCAGGGGATGTGAATGACACCCAATGATGATAAAAATCCACTAGGTCATGGTAATGTGAAAGGAATCTCATACCAAGAATGAATTCGATGAAAGACATATCAAGTATATAGAAATTATAAAAAAACCATAACCCACCTATCTCAAGGGGGTACTCTTTGCACTGGAATGTTCCCTTTTCCCTAACCACTAGAGGCGTGTCAAGGGACATGACTCTGCAAAGTTACTCAATTGGAAAACCAATTCTTTCAACAACAGCTGTATCTATAAATGAGTGGGATGTGTTGTTATTAAAAAGAACATAATCTAAATTAGAGGCTACTACAATAGTACCTCGAACTGTAGATGGCCCAGCACTCTGCTCCTCTGGTGCTGATGGATCTACATACATGGGACCTGAGCCACGACCCTGATACACTTCCTGGATAGCCTGAGCAGGTCTACTATGGTAATGTATATAGTCGGGAACATGATTTCCTCCACCAAGACCATTACCATTTCTTCCACATGATTGACTGGTGCAAAAAGAACATACATCATGCTGTCTAGTAATAGATGACATACCCAACGGTGGTGCAGGTTTGGATCCCCTACCACTGGATTATAAAGGGATGGAACGGTAGAAACGCTAAAGGTGACCCATCCAGCTGCAAGCTCGGCAATCCTTCAGATCTCTTGTGCATTGCAGCTTCTTATGACCATCCATGACACGATGATAATATATGACAGAGCTATCAAGACATACTGTTTTACTAGGAGTCCCCCCACGTTCACTTTCAAAATGACATTTCGGAATGCTTGAAGAGCCATCACCCAATCTCAGAACTGAACTGCCCTAGCTCACTAGTGTAGCTTCCCTGAAATTTCAATATGATATCAGAGGCTGATTCCCAGTCTCTGTAATAGTAGTCAAATGGAAGACTTTCACCTGAAATCAGATAGTATACACAATTCTATCTTCAAAACACCTTGTAGTAGTCTGTGCATCATGAGTCAAAGATGGGGCAAAACATTGATGTTCTGTGAAACTATTAGAATACTCTAGTAAATAAATAGATCCATGTTGAAGATGTTGGAACTAACATGAACGATATTCTCTCAATGTCTGTAGAAAAGACTGATTGTAGATGGCGGCTTAGAAATGGGCCCAAGCCATGTCAGTGGTCTGCTCATCCTGAGAAACAACATCCCACCATCATTTTGCGGTGTCACGAAGTTTGTCGAATGCATGCTTGACCCTTCGCTTTAGAGGAGTCTCAAAGTGGTTGAAAATAGACCATACAACTTCTATCCATGATTTTGTAGCATGAGGGCCGCCACTCCCCGAGAAGGTGGGAGGGTTCTTCTATAGAATGTCTCATGTAACGTGTTCCATAGACGGGGCAGGTTTGAGAATATTCTAAACTGACACCATAAACATGTTGACACTATCCCTGAACTTAGCGTTAGGGTCCCTAGGATGATCGATAGGAGGCAGTACCACAAGAGTCTCTATGAGGGGAACCATTGGTAGTTCAGGACCCACCATCATTGGAATGCTCTCATTTCCACTCTCTTGAGAAATATCATGAAGACATCGCTGTGGTATTTGACTACGATATACAAACACACCCTTATACAAGGAGTAAAGATGGAGAGAAAACAAGTATGGTGAAAAAGAGTTTAGGTACATTTTTAGCCTCTATGAACTAAACAATAGACAACCCGACTCAAGATCTGGGTTTTGATATAGAAGAGATAAATAAAATGGATTTCTAAATAGTTCTACAGCCCACTCCTTGGTTGATTCAGGATAACATATAACAGACTAACCCAACCTTATATTCAATAAACCACCAATTAAAAAATTTTCCACTAGGTATAACAGAAATCACATGCAACAAGTACATGCACGCTAAAATTAGATATAGCATGGAAATATGCAATGCATTCAAATTCTATAGTGCCTATCACGATGCATGGGATATTTTTCCCTAATATCATCAGGATGCAATGGTAAACCCATTATTTCAATAAAACCTACATAATAACAATGCAATACAAGTGAGTCACCCAAAGTGAAATCATATCAATGGTATCTGGCATATTCAATAACTGCAATCCCAACCCATGATTTTGAATTTTCCCCTATACATGGGTTAGCTACGTGCAAGCACATAGTACATCCCAAATCCCAATATCCTAGTTTTGTGTCTAACCAAAACAGTATGACAAAAGTAAAACCCAACATTGATACCACTTTGTAACGTCCTGACATAGATCACCTCTAAGACTGTGGCCATGCATGTGCGTCACATAACCTCAAGCGCATCTCCCTAAATGCCAGAGGATGCCGACTTACATCATGGGCCCTTTTTTGTATGTGGGGGATACTATGCCCTCATAAGTAATAGATAATATCATAAAGGTAGTAAACAAAAAAATTATAAGTAGTGGAAGCATGTGAATAAATAAACTAAAACATAAGAAGTGAATATAATTCATCTAAAAAATAAAAACAAAGTGTGGAAACTCACAAAACAGTGTCATGCCATGATAAGAGTCAAAACTAAAAGTATAGATAACAGAACTCAAAAACACAATCAACTAAATGAAATGACACAAGTAGAAACAACATTGTGAGTATGGCTCGGTCCTCTTCCACAGTATCCATCGTAATAAGTAATGAACAATCATGAATCGAAAGAAGAACACTACCCCTGGTCAATAAATTTGAGCATGTAATCTAATCAGGTGTTGACGACACCCGAGCATGGTGTAGGATAAAATCACAGTAGGCCATCACCCACAATGTCTAAACCATTCCATTTAGTGAAAAAATAAAAATGGAGTGTGCCATTACATAACCATTTCAAATAAATTAATTTCAGTGCCATGAAATAAATAAATCGGTCTAGGGCCCAAATGGCACCCGTGCCAGGTCACCTGCTTCAGCCTAAGCTAGTATTCTGAAAGTGTACCTGTCAGCAGGACAACACGAACACACACAAATACACACATAAAAAAAATATAACCCAGAAAGCAAGGTAAAATTAGGACAAAGAATACCCCAACCCTATGCTTTAACTTGGGGTTCAAGCCCATTGTCACCAAGGCACACTTCCACATATCAGGTGAAATATATACATTATCAATTGAATCAATTAGAAATAACATAAACCTTATGTGCATCATTATTTATGGTTTGGTTTGAGATTTGGAGTCTGATACTTTCCCGAAGGTATCACTATAGAACATCCATCAATTTATCAAATGCCACCGAGCCCGTCAAAGACAATATTTCGAAATACCAAGTATTTCCCGAGGCATGGCTTTACCCTGATATTGTCCTAATCTTTCAAATGCTGTCCAGTGTCATCTAAGGACGGCTTAGCCACATCGCCAATGGATTCGTCCTGATGGGACAATTTGGAACCGATATCACTCATAAGTATTTGATAATCTGGGGAAGTCTCGGTCTGGAAAATCCAATGACACCACCACCCAGCACAGAGAGGTAACCAGTCAGGAACAGATGATCTAAGCATGGCCCTTAATATGGGACCTGACCCTTTTCACCACAATAAATTTAATTAATGTTTTCACAACAGTAGATATGACTTAATCAACATGTAATGTCGCGGCTTGAAAACTAACCAGAAACACTCGCGCATCACTAGGAATAAATTTAATAGTACAACACAACAACATTAAAGGTTGTATACATATCATATAAACCGTAGTGGATAATGCAAAATTTAAATAATAAACAATTCAAAAAAAATTCAGTCATCCAACAATTGAAGTTCATTTATAAGAAATTATGTATTCAATTTAATTACAATAAAAAAGATGCTTCACAACACATGCATTTTATCAAAAAATAAACATGGCTAATGGCAGAGTACACCGATAATGTCGGAAAACCAAAAGAGGTGTCCAACATTGTTGCAATAATTCAAACAAATATGCATTTAATTTTAAAACAATAAAAAGGGGTTGTGCAGTATCCACAACTAATTAAATTAATTAACTGGAAAACAAAATAATACACTAACTATGTTGGCACACCCAATAGGGTGTACGACCTTGTTGCAACCATGCAAACAAATTAATTTAATATGATTAAGGCCTCAACAATTAAACAGAACCATTAAAGTAATTAAAATGTGTAAAATTGCACAAAGACAGTAGGCACCGTCTAACAACACAACATTGCATTTTTTATAAATCACAATGAAACGAAGGAATGCAAGCTGGCACCCTAACTTGTTGTCGTAGATTAATCTAATATCTTTGGTAGAGATTTATTTGACAAAAAATGGATAAAAATGAAGGATTTTTGGAAAACCCCAAAAAATGATAAGAATCATCCGTGATGAACTACACAGACAATACTCAAGGGAATTGAATGATTCCACCTGTTCAATGTTAATAATTTCATAAGGATCAATGCGAAACTGATGGTGAAGAAATAAGACATCGGACGGAGGAGCAACGACCTTCCAAAGGGGCTACTGCTTCATGTGATGGGATTGAGGGGTGGGACGTGATGAGTGGGAGTGTGAGAGGGGAGAGGAAAAAAGAAATGGTGGAAAAGAAAGAAAATTAAATGAAAATAAAAATAAGAGAAAAATCCAGGATAAGGAAAAAATGACGTAAAAGAAAAAGATAAAATAAAAAAAATGAATGCAACGGAAAATAATAAAAATAATTAAAAACAGGAATCCCAATTTTAATTATATTCATTTTTCCCATAACCGCCTATTTATTTTATTTCAGAATTTCATTTTATCCTTTATTTATTTATTTTAAATAATCATTAAATATATGTTTACTCATTTCCAATACTTAATTAATTATTTTAAACCTGAACAGCACGCCATAGCATGATGTGACATTTTTCAACAAACGTATGCAATTATTTAAATTAAATATAAAGCTACCTGGGACCTACAGTGAGGTGCACATGCGTGAGCCCCATGTCTCTAAATTAATTAGACTGTAATAAACTAAAAAAGGTTTGTATATTATTAAGGTCAGGATGTAACAGAACATGGTAAATATATGGTTACTAAACAATAAACCATAGACCAATTATGACTAAAAAAGGTTATTGATATCATCACAAATCATTATAATAGCCTAGAATTTTATTACATAATCTTTTGAGAAGATATACTTACATGATTTCATTTCCTATGTTCCATCATAATATTTTTTATTTCAATCATCAATTTATGTTTTCTTATTTTACTCCCTAAAATAATTATGATATTGTAATTCCTAATGAACCTGTGTATAATAAAACTCATAATGGGTTGTTTAGTAATTTATTTTATATGTATTTATCATTTTGAAGAAATTGATTACACATGTTATCCAATTAACATAAATCATGATATTGAAAAGAAACACAGTAACCCCTAAAAACACATCCAATTATCGTATTCAATAATTTCATAAATTGTTACCTTTTTGATCCTCTAAAATATTAAAATCTTAAAAAATTAAAATAAGGAAACAATTTCCAAAGACATCTAATAATTTATACCCCGTAGATATTTACATAGATTTTAATTATCACACACCATACATTTGAAGTCCAATGTATTATATTAAATTGGAGCATGGTAATCAAATGAAATATAATAATTTTTTTGTGAAAATACACATTCATTCAAAAATTAAATCTGTCCTCAAACCATATATCACACAATTTTATTGCCTCAATACATGATATCATAAACCACCAGATTATGATATTAAAAATCACTTCCAGGGCCATATATATTACCCCTTTATTTTATCATAATAAAATATATTATTATATAAATATTATCCAGCCATAATGTAAATATTTTGAGTTATCTTTCCATTAATCCCATGTTATCCAAAAATATCACTTTAGAAACGTGGCCTCTTGTCATTGTTAAATATTCAATTAAAATTATTCATTAAAATTCACAAGGGAAAACATTAGTTGAAAAATCATTAGGGATTTATATATGACATAAAAATTAAATTACTTCTAAAAAATTATTATTGAAATACAAAAGTTAAACACAAAATGATTCCACTCCCTTCTTATAAAATTAACCTAGATTTATTATTTCATTCCTATATAATCATTAAACACATATTTCATTAATTTTATCTTCATCATCATGAATACAACCATTAGTCACACATCCTTTTCAATTTTCTTAATGAGATTTCCCCCAAGGGTATATATTTACATAATTACCATACATTACAAATTTGAAATAGTTTTTTGTATATGATGTCATAGGAATTGAGTTATTATCACCTGTTATGTTAACATAACTGTTGAGTTTTCCAGTAAAATTACATACACTAATTCCTTATTATTCATACATAAAAAATATTCCAGTTCCTTTATAACATTCAACTTGATTCCTCTTCCCATATTATTTACATGAGGGAAATTGGAATTTATTTCACCTATAGACACCATGAAAATCCTTCCTTCTCTTATTTGATGGGTTTGGAAACTCGCCAATGTTGAGATTATTTATCAATTTATGATATTTTGGATTATGCGTGATAACAATTTTTCCATTTTTAGTCATATTAAATTTGGTTTCACATGAGTAATATAATAAAAGTTCCACACATAATCACCATTAAAATGGATTCTAATGGTATTATCCATTGTCTCAATCCCAAAATATATAGTATGATCAAGAATAATCATGGTGTAAAACTATATAATCATGATATATGATTCTCAAAAAATTGAAAATCTTTTAAATCATTGAATGCTTTTAGGTTAACCTAGATTATTTTGGATTTATAGTTTCATATTTTTTCTAATACATATTCTTATACCTTTGGTTTTATAAAATATTTATTATTCTAATATTTAAATATTGTTTAATCCCATTTTTAAAACCATCTTTGAAGGGAAATTATTTTTATACATATATATTAATTATATTTTTAAGAATATTCCATATAATAAAATACTATCTATTCAAGAATTATAATCTATTTATATATTTGGAAAACATTTATACAATCTTCTTGTGTTATAAAAGATCATCAACATGCCCCACAATGATCTTTTATCCTTGCAGTCCTCTTTGGCATACCCTACATAAACCTGCCTTTAACACCTATGTAATGAATCATAAAAAGGGTGATAATAGATTCATTTCAATAGTAAATAATTGAGATAATAAAAATTTCACAAGAATAATATTAGTATATGGGTAGAAAAACATAACCACAACATTGGAAAAATATACCATATATATCGAAGATCATAATCATTAATTACTGAATAAGTATTGGTACATCATAATACACAAATCCTATTGAAATAAAACAACACGAGCCTTGGGATATTATTTTAATTAGAAGGCAAAGAATTTTTTATGCTCACATAAGAATAAAAAATTATCCTTTTTTCTCATGGCTCACTGTAAAGACCATCAGAGCGAATAGAGTCTTCTAGTAAACCAGGTTCAATCCGCATTCAGGAACTACCTTAATGAATTTGGTTAACTTGTTGTACATAACATATATTACTGAATTGAGTCCACTTATCATTTCATCCATGTCTTACAATAATAGTTTCACATCCAATTCTATTTGGATCATACTGAACTGAGTTCACTTATTATTATGTCCCTATATTACGTATCTTGATTCACATTATGTTTTTATCCTATATGTATCATAGGATATAAATATATACCCTCTTAATTTAAGGAAGATATACATCCCAATAATAAATAAATGAAAACAATACTTATGTGGTACACTGAAACAAAATTCTTCATCATATGATAACCCAAAAATATAAATGTGTTAAATAACCATATCACCATTCTATAAGCATTGAAAATGTAATTGAATTAAAAAAATAATTCTATAACATAAAGGAACCTCCAATATAAATAATATGTATGGAATCATTGGATCATATCCCTAGTAATTTATTTGTAATATCAAATAATTATTTCTATAAGGATAATGATTTAAAAGATTACATTATTTAATTATTGAGCAAAATATCCATTCAATTTTTAAATCACTTTTTTGAAGACATGAAATTAAAAAGGTAAAGATATAATTTTAAAACAATGCTATAGTATTTTAATGTAATCCTTATGTAGTTTAGTCATTATGAAAATAGAAAATTTCTCTCCTGTTATATAAGTTAAAAAACATTTCATAGGAACCTTTTACTAAAGGATCACAATGTACCATGTTTGGAATGTGATAAAGAGATTTATTTAAACCCATTTATAATAAATATATTCATGGGTAAAAATGAAATTAAAAAATTTGATTATAATATTGAATAAAAATTAAAATATATTAAGATACAGTGGACATGAAATAAAAATATTTGATAGTTAATTAACAATTGTAAATAATCTAGTATAACGATGAGAGTTTAAAAAACCCCTATGAAATTTTAATTAGCGTAATTATATATGAAATGAATGAGAGAAACATATATATAAATCTAGTAATTTTAGGATAATATTCATGAACTATATTAAATGTATGTAAATAAACTATAGAAAAGAAATAGAGGCTTTATAATGCACACGTCTAACATAAATAAAAGTGAGTCAAAATTTGATTACCTCAAGTCTTCCATATCCTCATTCATTTTAAAAAATTTAAATATAAAAAATATATATAATTATATATTAATTATTTATTCGATGAATATAATTATATAAATCATTTTATTGTTTAATTTTAAAATATTATCACTTGTTTTTTAATAATATTATACCAACATCTTTATTCTGGTTGATAATTACATCATTTTCCAACAATGTGTATATTTGGATGTCATGTTCCATAAAATTTTCTTTTGTATAATTATTTAAAAAAACATTATAATGGTATAAAAATTTATATATTTGTTATATATGTATCTATTATCATTCCTAAAAAGGAGAGATAACAATTAAATTACAAAGTTATTGGGGATGGTAAGTCATACGCCCGAATGAAAATTGTTTTCAATATTTGATTTATAGAAAGAATGATGGATAAATAATAATACACCTTCCCAGAATCATATTTCTAATATATATATCATATATTTTTATAATAATAATCCTTATTACCATCCTTGGAAAATATAAATGAAAACGAATCACATTCCACTGTGATAATGGCAGTCCCTAAATATGTATGAGAGACATTATCGTTTCTCAAAAGATTTGATCTTGATATAGTAGAAATATTATTATCATTATAGAATTATTATTTATATATTTATATCATTTATAAAGATTTAAACCATTATAATTACAATCCATAAAATATTTTGATGAAAAATGTAATTTATAGATACTTTGATATGACAATCTGTATGTATACACGAGTGACAGTTTAACTTATTTTTAGATGGGAAAAAGGTCTATAATTGTTTTTTCCTAATCATAATAAAATTTAACAATATTTTGGGTACTATTATTTTAATATTACGATAAAATTATATATTTAATGGAGTTAAGAAATGGTAAAAAATATAGTGATCTATTAGAGAGACTACCTCTTATTCAAAATACATATTTAGATCTACTATAAATGGATCTAGGGTTTGTAATTTTAGAAGGGGAGTCCCTCTATTATGTTTCTTTGGAAGATAAGAAGAAAAATGATAAGGTTATCGATGAGATAGAAGGCTTAATGTGGAGTAAATAAGAAATGGAGGTGGACTCCTTTTATAACAGAGGTGATGGGCTATTTTGGAATCCTTCAAAAACTAATTTATTATAAATTCATACTCAATCCAAATAAATAAAATTGGAAATATATTTATATATATGATTGTTTATAGTTTTAGTAATATCATCCAAAATTTATTTTTAAATTTTAAGGTGAAAATTAAACCATATTAGTTTTATTAACCCTTAGTTAACCTATTTTAATTTAAACTATGGTAACAACTTGTTCAAAATTAAAAGGTTGTAATTGTATTCTAATAAGTTGTAAATTAGAGAATAAATTTTATAAAAATATATTTTAGACTTCACATTATCCATTTTTTATATCTTTTGGTTTTTTTTCTAAACTATTGAATACAATGTCTTTTTCATAAAATATCATAGTCTTAATTTTTACCCTAATCATTACTTTGATATTTAAAAAAAATTCATTCAGATAAATTCAAAAGGATAATATAACGCACACAATATAGGTTATAATATTCTATGATATTCATGTAGAGTCTATATTAATTGAAATTATATTTATTTTAATATTTTTAATATCATTTATATGAATTTCTATTTAATTAAATAATTATTTTTTCTTGGTTATATTAGCAATTAGGTAAACTATTTAACTCCTAACAACAATAAATAAATTACCATGATGAATTTAAATATTTAAATTTAAAAAATATATTTATAGTTTTATATATTATCTGGATAAAATCATATTAAAAATATGATACATATTATGATATGAGTGTGACATGTATACTTTCTCATTAAATAAAATTATATAATATATATAATATAAAACTAGTGGCCCCAAAAAGACATAAATAAATTTATATAGGAAAAAGGATATATTATGTTATAAATGGGCACTTATAATCACTCATAAGATACTTTTGTCACCATATGGGCACCTAAAATATATTTAAGATAACAAAACTGGCAATTTGAGATTTTCATTGACTCAAATAATATATAAGTCATTTTCATGAAATAATGACCATTTAAAAAATCAATTTATAACCATAGGTGTTAAGGGTTGAGTTAAATTTATCATATAATATATAAAATAAAAAATATCGCTTTATCACTTATTTTCAATCCATTTTAATGAGTTTTAACTTTTAACAAGGTATTAAATATTACCACACTTACTATTCGTATTGAATAAAAATGGATTAACTACCAAATTTAATCATCCTCAATATAAATATAGATTCCAATTTAAATAATTCATCAAAAATATGTATCATCATTTCATATAATAATTAGTTTGATAAAATTTAATGAAATTCACTTTTTTCGAAAAATACTCATTTTATACAAAAAATTGTATTATAATAAATTAAATTCTAAAATACACATAAAAATATAATTGGATTATTTTAAAATAAAATGTAATAATTAGAATTTATAAAAAATAAAAAAATGTGTATCATAATATATTAAATTGAAAAAGTTTTTTCAATAAGTATCATTATTTATCAGTTCATATTGAAACAAAAATGTTTTCCAAAAATTCAAAAAAAATATTATGATGATTTTGAACATATGAATTTAAAATAAAATTACTCTTATCAAATATATTATCTAGAACATCTATTAATTAATTTTCACAGATAAATATAAGGAATACATATTTTCAATAAATAAAGTTACATTAAACATTGTAGAATCAATTTCTATTAGCTCCTTAATAAATTCAGATTCATTTTATATTTATTCCATAAAAAATTTCCTAATCATTATTTAAATATTATTGACTATATTATAATAGACATAAAAAACGGAAGTATAATTTATTGGTTCATATAATGATATTGTTATGTGTAATTCCAGCTATCAAATAAATTGAATAATTTAAATATTTATTTTATAAAAATACCGCGGTGACACAGTTGGTCCCCACCACATATGATTTGGATGACATAAAATAGAATAACCAAACATCCAAGAAATTTGATGTTGGACTACATTACAATGTAATGAACACATTATGTAAAACAGTATCACAACTATGTGAAATGAACATGAAATATTCATTGTGATACTTTATTGGGATTACTCCCTTAATCCACTATAATGGTATGATCCCCCTACATTATGGGATATACATATTATTCCTCAGGTATTACATTCATGTGAAGATTCCACAACTCAATGTTTTATTCAATGTGTAAGATATAAATCATCCCTTATATTCATTACATCCATGAAATTTCCATCCTTACTATATGAAATTAGACTACATGTATTGGCCCAGACATAAAACATTTATCACTCCACTAAAATTACATTGTTTTTTATCTATAAATCCAAAAATGATACATATGAATTCTCCTTGGATACAAATCATTATCACCCCAGTTGTTCATCTAGAAGGATGACTCCTAATACCCTAACATGACTATCCAACATGCACATAATCCTCTCGGATAGACAAAATTTTATGTTGTGATAATTCCCCCAAAGGGTAACACTCAACTCACCACCACCAGTGACGATCATCCCAACCTTGGGAGGAGAAGACCCTAATGTGTGATCATCATAATTATGGGAACACATTGAACCATTACTATCCATACTATAACATGAATACATTAAACCTATGATCAGCATACCCACCTAATACGTTATGAATTTGAATGGACTATCCAATCAAGATGTTGAAAAATTGAAAACCGTATCACAAAAACACATTAAAAATATGAAAAAACTATTTCCCCAATACATTAAACCTATAACCATAACATATACCCAGAATACAATAAACATGTAACCATCTTATTCCCAGAGGACATTAAACAATTGGCCAACCTATTTATATAATACATTAAACTTGTTACAATTTTTTTCGCACAAAACATTAAACTATTGACTGACCATTCACTACCAGACATATTAAATGTGACAAAACAACCCCTTGTAGACTTTAATTGCATGGCCATAATTCGAGGTAATATAATTTAGATCATACATGGGGAAAATGATATTATTGGGTGCAGAATACTTTGATGAATTATTCCATTTGAAATAATTCCAACATGAATGACTTGGGATGACTTGGGTTCCAAATGTGATATGCATCATAAATGAGATTCCCATGATATTGAAATATGAATATTTTTTATGTTCCCAACATACACTTTTTTTTTTGATTTCAATATTTATCCCATTCCACTTAAATATATAATTTTTAGTACCTTCCATGTTGTGTTAGATGCCATGTAATTAATCAGAGTCAACCTTGATATGGAGTTAGGTATGAGCTTCTTGAATATGAAATAAAATTTTGAGGAGGAATTGACTCGAAAATTAGATCATAGGATTAATCAATAGTAGACGAAATCAAAATCACATCAACCTATTTCAATAACGGATCAACCATCACCATCTCGGGTAGCATTGCTCGACTGTTATTAGAATGTGGGAATATAGGGAATCAGGCCAGCCATCATTGAGAAGTTGCAACCTATGCATGAAAGCAAAATATTTCATGAGATACATAGACGAAAATATTAACCACATCAGAACAAATAATCTCCCAATCATAATTAATTGGAAAAAAATTAAATTATGAAATATATAATGATATTATTCTATATTAATTAAATTTATTTTTCAATTAAAAATTCATAGTCATTATTTTAAAAAAAATGAATTTAGGTTTAAATGAAAAAATTTATTAAAAATTACATTTTTATACATCTCATATATTTTTATATGTTTATCATTATGATACAAATATTTTAATGAAATTTACTAATAACATAAATATTATAATTTATACATTACATGTCCAATGATTACTAATAAAGATAATGAAATTTGATATTAAAAATAGTTATGTTTCACCAAAGTAATTTTCATTATTTATTGTGTTTTAATATAAAATAAATAAATAAATCATTTATGACCAATGATGTTAATGAAATGAATATAATATATATTAAATAATTTAATTTAATTCACATATTATATTTTAAATTATGTATGTAAATAATTTAAATTCTATTTTATGCTTAAAATGATTTTCTTATGACTTGTTTTCACATCGTTTTGAGATAGTTTTGGTGATGCTTAGGTGACCACTACATTGGTTTTAGTGATTTTTTTGGTGATTATATTTTTTTTAATGTTAATTGTTCTACTTTTATAATTATATTTTAATTTTAAGGTTCATAATTGAAGTATATAGTTTTATACATGAGAATCCAATATTATTTTTGTTATTTAAATGATTTATATTGTTTTTTTGTATTTTTAAATGGAAAACCATCACATAACAGATCTCTAAGAACATGAATTTTTTTATTCTAATTGATTTCTTCATGATTTCATATAAGGATAGTAGAATAATTACCTACACTTAAACTAAATTTTCCTAGTTCGATGTTATAATTGGTATCTGTCTTTGTCTATCTTTGTCTTGTTACGGTATCAAATAGCTATGACTGTTTTAAATAAAAACACATAAATTTAAAATATATATTTCATCATCTTAAAATGATCATATAGTTTCCCTAGTGTCCAGGTAGAAATGTTTTCTAAAAAATTTCTATGTTTTTCTCATATCATCATATTAGGATTATCATATGAGTAGTATATATCATGAATCATTAGTGATACACCCCACCATGAACACATTTCTCATTTTTGCCTTGTTGTTTTATGAAATTATGTAAAATAGTGGATTTTAAAACTGTTGAAAAATAAATCAGTTCGGTTTGTGTTTTATAGTAACATTGTAAAATATAGGTTTTGAAACAGTAGAATGATAATGAAATGTTGAAACTATTGCCTCAAATATTCCAAATCATCATTAGGTTTCTACATTCTAATAAAAAAGCTACAATTATTTATATATTTTTATTCCACAATGTGAAATATTTTCTTTTTACTATTTTTATATTGATTCATGAAATGGACATGTTTCTAGGAAGATAAATTTTTCATTGTTTCATTATCCAGTACCACTATGTAAAATGCATCAGAATTTTATAATGGAGGAAATTTGGGTAAACATAAGGTCATGGTAAGTATTCGTTCATTGTTGGGATAATGGGGTGTGATTGCATATTATAGTTAATAATGCTGCATCATGGTGATGTTAGAAACTAACACCACACTATCATGGAAAATACCACAACATGGTTCTTCTATACTGTATTTTTATTATGTAATACCCAACACTGGTTTTCAATAGACTTATAAAATTTTATTTTATTTTTTTACAATATTTTATGATTGAATAATTTAATTTCAAAAAATTTTCACTTAGTTATAGGACTTATAGGTTCACCACGAATCCCTCTGCCTCATAAAAAACTATTTTAAGCATTAAAATAGATGCAAAAGTGAATTCATGTTGTGGTGTTTCACAATTCACCACGACCTTCTTTTGATTATATGTATTAAATTATTGTAAGATAATCTACAATATGGATGTTTGTGTCTAGTTAACATTCACAATATGGGGTATTTCACTATGTTATAGTGGTTTGTTTCCTGTGCACATCCACATTATGCTAGGATAAATTAAACAATGAAATCTTATAATGTATTTTAAATGGTGTTATTTGGATTTTTCAATGAGGTTGGATGCTTATATCTCATATCCTCTATTCTATAACTCCATGGATTATTTTCTGTATTGGTTTCTTGGATTTTCCTTTATTAAGTTGTGTGATTTTGTATAGGAAATCAGTTTGATTTTTACGTTTGGAAATCTATGAAATTGTTTTTTTGGAAATCCCCATACACATATAATGTTAAAATTATATTTGTAAAATAATAAAGTGTGTTTGGAATATGAACTTAATTTGATAAATTATTTTAATAGCATAATTATTTTATAGATAATGTTTTTACCTATTTACTAGAATAAATGGGTTGGTGTATAACTAAGTGGAATACACTGTGGTTGGTAAGTTCCGATATTCATTTTTATATTTCCTATTAACACGAGTTTACTCTTTTAATGGTATCAACATGATTTTGTGAATGTTGATTGGTGTGTTTGTAGAAATATAATAAAGGATATGGCTAATATGAAAAGATGAATATAATATTTTTATGGTATTCTCACATGGATATATTATTTATCTATAAACAATATGTTTAATTTATTTTTCTATTTTTTATTAAAAAATTCTAATCATTATTTTTCCTAGTAGTGTGTGTTGGGAAGCCAGTGGGGATGGACTATATAGTTTATAATAAACAAAAAATTTGGAATTTTGATATGTTTTCAAATTTATTATAATAGGACAATATATAGGGAAATGTGTCATGTTTCTCAAGTGATGTTTCTTAATATATGGGGATTACAAGGTAGTGCTAGATCATTGATCTATATCTAGTAATTATGGGGTTAATTCTACTTTTTTGTTAGTTATCATTTTAATGATTATATATTTTTATTTGATGTTATATGTTCCAATTTACCTTTAATAATTTTTTATTGAATTAATTTTTAGTTATATGTTTTGTACTATTTTATAATACATTAGTTTTAGTTTATTATTTTTATTTTTATTTTCCAAATTTGAAAACTAAACTATTATGATTTTCTAATCACTTTTCATTTGTTTTTTATATTCAGTTTATTTGTGATTTCACATAAGGATGGATGAAACCTATCCCCCTTTAAAAAATGAGTTGAGGAAATATTTATCTCACTATATAATCCAATCCCTCTTAAAACATCCTATATTTCATTCTTATATTCATGAGCTTTAATTTTTTTCACCTGAAAATCAGAAAAAATTTCAGGTGTAATGAAAAGGACGCCTCTCAAAGAATAGGTAATCATCATACCCCCCTTATTTGAAATTTTATTTCGTCTTATATTTACTATGAATTTATTATATGAAACACAAATAATGAATAGTGTATCATAAAAATTGTTATATGATAGTATTTTATTGGGGAAACCATTTTCATAATCCTTCGTATCTTCTGGGAAATAGATCATGTGTACATGTCTATTACTAACTCAACACAACAATATGATCTTCTTCCACTAGGACTGACATTATTTAATATAACATTGGGTTAAATAAAAACATGTATATTTATTATATAAATATTTTTCACAAATCATTAAATATCATTTATAGTAATTTCATCGATTATTCATTTAAAGGAAATAACTCTCATGTGTATGTATGGACAACTATTTCCAAGAAAGGTGTAATTGAATTTTCTATAACAAAAAATCAAATATGGTAATATATAAAATGATTATATATGATATTTATTTGAAAATTTAAATCTTGGATCTTATGGAACCATTATCAAGGTTAAATTAATGTGACTATAAAATATAAAAAAGTTAATATAAAGTATTTAACACCGAAAATAGTGAATATATAGATTGATTGTTAATAGACGAGTGGTAAGATATTATAAGAATTAAATGAATGGAAATTTATGTATGAATATTTTATTATAGATATATAAATAATTTAAAATTATTATATTTGAGTTTATATTTCTTATGAAACAATTCATGCTTGGGGTAAAGGTTTCACATATTATATTTGTTTTTTTGAGTCCTATTTCATATTAAATAATTAATTAATTTTTTTATTTTATATTTATATATATCCCTAATGATACACTATATCATGATTTCATTTATACGAATTATATTTAGGGATTCATTTCATTTTATTTCTTTTAAGGTATATATTTCGAAAGTTACTGACTTTCTAATGAATTGATGTTAAAATGTCACTTTCTATAGGGATTGTGGTTGCAGAAATTTATGATGATTAAATTAATGTTTATATATATATCTCAAATTTTTTTTATTTTATAAAAATATTCATTTTTATAAATTAAATGTTTTAATTTAAACTTACCCATTTTATTTTCATAGAATTCCCAATGTTAATTTATAGCACCTAATGGAATTATTTCTATTATATTTTGGGAAATTTGTTTAACCATATATATATTTAATTTAAAATTATTAAATGACTGCTTTTATTATAATTTACGAATTTATCTTTGAAAGGTTTAACCAATATTTAATCTATTTAAAATTGATAAAAATGAATCATTTGTAAACAACTAGAATTTCAAATATCAGAATTTTATGAGTCCGTGAAAAATAATGATGGGTGACTCTAAGGCCTGGTATGCCCATAATGAAATTATGAAAATTTTGGGTATGTTCAGTTAACGTATGAGAGGATTTTTTTAACATTTGAACTGGTGCTTGAAATTGAAATCTGAGGACATCATTGAACATGTAGCCCTAGTATTTTCTTAAGGATATCATCACCTTGACCGTAGTAGGTTGGGGGTGAAAGATAGTTTTTGGGGTTTTTTGTGGGAATGACAAATAAAATAAAACAAACTTTTATTTTATTTCTATTAAACCTCCCATTTTATTTCTATGAAGATGGGAACCATGAGGGGTTAAAACCTACCAACATGAATGCTTGGTGCTGGGGACCACCCAAGCAAATAAAACCCCAAATTCAATGTCTGGTAGTGGGTCCCACCAGAACTCCTCATTATGTGTGAAAAACCACTCAAATCCCTAATTTAATTATGACAAAACTCTTTTAATTAATTAAGACAACCCTCATTTGATTAATTAATCCAACTTAATTTTTTCCAATATTATATTAAACAACATATTATATTATTTTGCATACATTTTATTTTGGTAGAATTGGGAGGGGAGAACCATTGGAAGGATTACTCTCTCCAATGATGAATGCACTCCCCAATGAAGAATGATCACGCCATCAAGGAACGTCTCCAATGACAACGAACTGATGATCAAGGAAACGCATACGTCACTAACATCAATTTATCCCCAGTGACTTCGTCTCTTTTCTCACGACCTCTGTCGACAAATCTATGAGGTAGGGTTTTAGTGTTGTATGATTATATATTACCATGTTCTTCACGTCTAAAACAATAAACTCATATGAACTCTCTAAATTGTTGATCCGTGGATGATTTCTTTTCCTGGGATTGGGAATAATCATAGTGGGAGCTTGTTGGGTCTGACATTATTCATTGACTTTTTTTGGAGCTGCTTGATACCTATCTTAGTCGGAGTGTGCGAGAATAAAAATAATGGACCGACCCCTCTGCCGTTATTCATGAATGTTGTGTTCTTCACGACTGAGGGATAAGACAACCAACCTCGGTGGGGCACGGGAACGGCGGCTGACACCACCTCCGGCCGCGATGCAGGTGACGACATAACGACACTGCGCCAAGGTCCTCCACTGCCCACTGTCAAGACCACCCCACGGCCTCCACCACCCGCGTCCCTCTGAGTCCCTCACAGCCTCGTCGTCCCGTAGACTCACGACCTCCGCCCCACCCTCACAGCCTCAAGACGCTCCGCGGCCCCTACA
Organism: Viscum album; assembly: GCA_963277665.1. Lineage (NCBI taxonomy): Eukaryota > Viridiplantae > Streptophyta > Magnoliopsida > Santalales > Viscaceae > Viscum > Viscum album. The sequence goes on along the minus strand of OY728128.1, from coordinate 1,294,921,940 downwards.
CCGCCCAGGACGGGCCGTGCTGGAACCCACACAAGCCTAACCAGACCCAACAGGCTGGAACAGACCCAAAGGGCCTGGTCGACCTAAATTGGGTTGGGTTGTCCTCGGTCGGGTCAATCCAACTGGGTTAGACTAGACTTGGGCCAACTTCGAACTTTTCTCTCTATCGACTATATCATTGGCACAAGGTGTCTGATTGATGAACCATCAGTGGTTCTCGAAAACATGAAGCGAAGAGGTCCCATTATGTATACCCCACTATAGATTTTGATAATGTTTTAGTACGTTCAGGTTTGATCGAGAACGAATCCAACCGGGCCCTCGGGACTAAAAGGCTAATAACTTACAGACTGTGCATCCGATTGATGCCGCATCTGTTGTGTTAAGACCCATTATCCATGGTGATCCTTTGTGATACATCGTCATCGTACTTCTTTGTAGTTGTATTATTGACCAGTGGCTCAAGAGAAGACTCTAACGAAGATGAGAAAACTTAGTGCGGGAACACTGAAGCTGGCTGTGATGTGAAGAATGAAAAGTGATCTTCTGTGGGTCAGCATAGAGCGATCCTTTGTGGGTCAGCACTGAGCGATCATATGTGGGTCAACACCCAGAAATCCTCTATGCGTCAGCACCAATAAATCTTGTGTGGTTCATCACCAAGTGATCCTATGTTTTTTAGCACTTAGCGATCCTATGTGGGTTAGCACCGAGCGATCATTTGTTGGTCAGCAGCATAGTCTCTTTAATCGAATAAGATAATATCTCATTAGATTAATCATATATACTTCTATACTTATGTTATACCTGGTATGAGATGAGTTCTTACCTGAGTGTTACTTTAGTTTGTGGTAATACTTTGGGGGTATTCTTCGGAGTTGTGTACCTATTTGGTACTTACCATCATGGTACTCCTTCCTCTGTAGAATAGTTGAGCATGGGCTTTTGAGTTGGATTATGTGTTTCTTAATGATTGAGATAGAAATACTTGATAACTTAGGCATATGTATGGGCATATTCCTATGTAAAGTTATCAGTTGATTCCATTACATGTGGTTTATCCTTTGTTGATTTTGTGAGACCTTGAGTTTCTCGAGGTCCCTAATGAGTATTGTTATACTCACCCCTGCACGGGCTATGCCTGAAACTTGTTGTGTTTGGTGCAGATGGCGTACATTGCTAATTGAGGATGAGGGTACCAAGAATAGGTGGTTATAGGTGGACTGTTTGGCATGTCAGAATGTGGAGGAGACGAGCAGACATGGAGTGATAAGAAGGAAATTTGTACCATCCCTTCTGGGAGGAATTCTAGAGGACTACCCAGTAGCTATCTTTCTATTTCATTAGTTGTATTTTATTTTAGTTGTACTTTTACCCTTACTGTTGGGCATGTATTCTAGCCTCTAATTCATTCAGCAGCCTTTTTTCTATATAGTTTATTTGTGTTTATATCTTTCTTGGTGCATGGTTGAGTTTTTTTATAGGTTTAAAAGCAATTCCTTACCGATCATAGGGAATATGCCTTTCGGGGCTAGTTGCCAGCCCCTATCATATAGAAGGTGGGCTTAGGGTAGTCACGGAACGAGCCCCGAGGGACGGGTCGTGAAAAATAGGTATCATAGGATTCGGTTCTACCATAGAACATAAAGATCTGATCTTTCATTTTAACGAAAATATTGTTATATGTATTGAGTGTGGTTATCATTTTAGGGTATCTTGTGTTTGTTTGGTAGTCGATGTATCCATACACTAGGACCATGACTTCTGATATCGGACGTAGTGCACAAAAAAACTGATTGTGTGTGTGTTTCCAAATGTTCTCATTAAGATCTCTATTAGTCAGCTCACCAGGTATAACATTGAGACGGTGGTTCACCTGTTTCTTTACAGGTTGCCTCCACACAGATAGCCAGCTAGGGTTCGTGATATAGTATCAATTGACAGCCCACCGAGCGACAAGGCATCGGTGTAGGGCCCTATTCCAATAGAGTCTCCAATAGTACCATTACCCATTGGGCCACCTATGCCACTAGCCCCAGAAATAGAGGGTTCACATCACTTGAACGCTTTTCACAAGTTCCAGTGCTAGAGGCCACCCAGGATCAGGGGAGAGACGGACCCACAAGCGGCTAAGGATTAGATGTAGGCCGTGGTGAGAGTCTTCTGACTAGTAGGGACACTAGTCGATCTCATGGTGATCATTGCCACTATTATTCTACATGCAGCAGTAGTCAGATGGTGGAGCATGATTCTCCATGTTCACGATGAGGCGACACTTCTCTGGGCAAGCTTCGAGAGCCTATTTCATGAAGAGTGTTTCCCAGTGACTCTTTGTGCGGTGTGCATACAAGTGCTTCTTCATCTACAGCAGGGCATCAGGACTGTAGCTCATTAATCAGTGAGAATCCCCGACCTCTCATGCTACTCCACTGATATGGTGCGAGACCTATTTTTCAGGGTCCGAAATATTGATCAGGTTATCGGGTGGGAGATTAGGGCTTCGATTATTTCTCTCTGTATTCGGACGTAGGCGTGGGTGTTAGAGTGGGACATCTTAGTGGAGAGTTTTCTTAATGAGCAGTCACCAGCAGCGAGACCCTCGATCAGATGTCACATAGAGGAGTCTTATGTATTTATTTGTAGACAGTTGTGCCAGAGTTCGAAGAGGACCAGACCTATATGTGGACGACCGCAGGATTCATGGTTGGTCGTGGCTGGGCACCCGAGGCAAAGCCAGACATGCTAGGAGCAGGCAGTGTTACGCATGCTGCAAGTAGGGTCACATGGAATGTGATCGTCTAGCCCGCCATAAGGATAATCAGCAGATGGTCAAATAACAACCCATGCAGAGATAGGGTTTCGACCGAGGAGGTCCGTAGGGACTAGGCGGACGTGGCAGATGAGATGCCGATGCAGCTAGCGATGGTCGATTATTCAAGATGTTACTGCCACCACTAATAGGTGGTCCACCCTGACTATAGTGAGCTGGAGGACATGGGTGAGTTCTGCTCCAGGTAGCCAAGGAATGTGATCACGGTGCTCTGGAGATGATACGGGTTACAATATGTGTCTACTCCACCTTATCTGCAGTACTTATAGACACAGGTTCTAGTCATTATTTTATTTCCACTGCCCTCGTACAGAGATTCGAGATTTTGATTTAGTCGTTGGCTCGATCCTTAAAGCTAGAGACTCCTATAAGAGTGGATTCGATGATTAAAAACTGGTTCTAGTAGTGAGAGCATACTCTAGGAGGCAAGATCATCAGCTAAGATATCCTAGTAGTGGCATCGAGGACTCACGATGTCATCTTGGGTATGGAATAGTTATCTACAACCCATGATCAAATTGACTCTATTAGGTGCAAAGTGCAGGGTGTCTGCATACATGGGACCAGGTTTACCTTCACCGATGAGATGGGAGCCTTTACAGAACATGATGGGCATACCCAGAGGAGATTACAGCAGATCACTCAGCAGTTGGAGAGTTCGAGTTATCCTGTAGTGGTCGACCAGTACGCAGATGTTTTCCTTATGGTGTTCTGGATCTATCTCCTCCCAAAGAGGAGGAGATTTAAATTGATTTGTATATCGAGATGGTACCAATATCTACACCAGCATATCGGATGGATCTCGTAGAGCTTCGTGAGATTACAACTGGAGGACTTACAAGGGAAAGGGTTCATTCAACCTTATGTTTCTCTATGGGTAGCCCTGATTTTATTCACCAAGAAGGAATATGGGAGCTTGAGACTTTTTTTCGACTATCGGTGCCTGAACCAGGTGACCGTGAAGAACCAGTACCAAATCTTATGGATTGACAACCACATTGATCATCTGAAGGGAGAACGATGATTCTCAAAGATAGACCTCATATTAGGCTATCACCAGCTCAGAGTAAGAGATTAGGATGTTCATAAGACAGCTTTTAGATGTCAGTATGGACACTATGAGTTCTTGGTTATTCCATTTGGTGTAACCAACACTCTAGAAGTGTTCAAGAGACTCATGAACATGATCTTTCAGCCATACCTTGATCACGTTGTTGTAGTCTTCATCGACAATATTATGATCTACTTGGCTACTGAGAAGGATCATGCCTATCATTTGCAGGTAGTACTGGACACACTCAATGGGTACCAGCTTTACAGTAATCTCTCTAAGTGACAATTTTGGATCTGAGAGGTCCACATTTTCAGAAATGTCATATCGGAGGATGAATTTTCAATAGATCCAGCAATTATTGAGGCGGTACATGCTTGAGAGCCACCCAAGAGTGTGACAGAGGTACATAGATTTTTGGGATTGGATGGATACTACCGGAGGATTGTGCCAAATTTCTCCAGATTTTCCATAAGTTTATCCACATTTAAGAATAAGGGGAAACCATTCGTTCGGTCGGAGAGATGCCAAAAGAGTTTTTCGGAGCTGAGGTAGAGGTTAACAAGTGACTCCATTTTGAGGATTTCAGAGGAGGGCGTAGGGTACGTAGTAGACTGCGACACCTCGAGGACCAGGCTCAGATGTGTCCTGATGGAGGAGCGATCAGGGATCACATATGGTTCTCGATAGCTGATTCAACATGAGAAGAACTACGCCACATATGACCTATAGTTAGAAGTAGTGGATGTCGCCTTGAAGATGTTGCGACACTATATGATTGGAAAATGTTTTACGGTCTACTCGGATCACAAGAGTCTTAGGTATATCATCTCTCATGAGGACCTATAACTAAGATAGTGATGTTGGCTTTAGTTCCTCATAGACTATGACTTTGAGATAGCCTATACTCTTGGTAAGGGGAACATTGTAGCAGATTCACTTAGTAGAAGATCTGGTATACAACTGCTTTGAGAGGTGATAGAGAAGCTGGTTGCTTTGTAGATATCCTTTGTGTAACGAGATATAGAAGCTTTCCTTTAGACTCTTATAGTCTCTCCCACAATTATTCAGCGAGTGAGGGAGGCGCAGTGTGTGGAAACTGACTGCGAGGATAAACATGCTCAGATATCCACAGGACATGCACCTGATGGATTATATGAAGTTGGGGAGCAAGCCATACTTTTTAGAAAACTTATCATGGTTCCATTATAACATCAAGATAAATTATTTATGGTGGTCCACATATCCCATCAAGTGGTACATCCTAGAATGTAGAAGATATACCAGGACCTCCGACAACAGCACGGGTGGCCAGAAATGATGAAATAAGTAGTAGAGTTTGTCTCTCGGTTCCTCATGTGTCAGCAAGTGAAGGCAGGGCATCATGTACTAGAAGTCTTAGTTCAGCCATTAGATGTCCCATGGTGGATGTGTGATGGGATATCCATTGACTTCATGAATGGACTTCCACGTACATCCAGAGGTCATGAATTTATCTAGGTGACCGTAAACCGACTTAATAAGTCAGCCGACATCCTACAGATCAGAGACAAGTGTTCATTATGGTAGCTTGGGAACCCTATATTTTCAAGAGATTGTGCGGCTACATGGAGTACCATCGATTATTATTTCGAATCGGGATACACCTTTTACTTCCCGGCTCTGGAAGGGGTTGCAAGAGGCTTTTGGGACACAACATCATTTGAGTACTGCCTTCCATCCGTAGATGGATGGCTAGACTGAGTGGACCATTCAAACCCTAGAATACATGATTTGTGCTTGAATCCTTGACTTCAGTCACATTTAGGAGGATAACATTAATTTGGTCGATTTTTCATACAACAAAATCTATCAATCCCCCATTGGAATTGTTCCTTTTGAGGCATTGTACGGACAACCTTGTAGATCACCATTGCGCTGGAATGTCACAGTAGATTCAGCACTAATGGGACCAGAGATGGTATGGGATAACACTAAGAAGTTGAAAATAATTTAGGAGTGTATGAAGACTGCACATAGCAGAATGAAGTGTTATACCGACAAGAGATTTAGAGCTATGATGTTTGAGTATATCGAACATGACTTTTTACGGGTCTCACCTCGGCGAGGTTTGCAGAGATTTTGCCAAGCCATCAAGTTATCTCTGAGGTTAATCGGATCTTTCCAAGTCTTCAGCAGAGTTGGAGGGGTGTCTTAACGCTTAGTTATTCTACCTATATTTCACCAAGTGCCTGACATCTTCCACGTATCCTAGTAGAGGATATATGTGCACAACCCTTCTCACATCATCGACCATGGTGAGAAAGACATCAATGATCGGGAAATGTTTTAGGAGGTTTCAATGAAGATTGAAGATTTATAATAGTGGGTCCTAAATGGGTGGTCGATACCTCTAGTGTGTGTACGTCGGCAGTAGGGGAACCTCTAAAAGAGAACATGGGAGCGGGAGGCTCAGATACGTGCCAAGTACCCACAGTTGTTCCCTTTGTTTTAGTCGTGAATTTTAGGGAAGTAAAGCACTGAGGTGGGGAGAATTTAAATAATTGGAAGTTCCATGTAATGGTTTTTATTATATGGAAATTTCATTAGTCTGTGAGAACTGACGGTGCGTGATTCTGAGGCCCGTTGTGGCCGAAATTTATTTTTGAATTTTTTATCAGGTAAGTTCAGTTAACGTATAAGTGTGTTTTTGTATATTTTGAACTGATGATCAAAATTGAAATTTGAGGACACCATTGAAATCGTAGAGGCAATATATTCCTTAGGTTACCTTTAGCTCGACTATAGTAGGTCGAGGGTGAATGATGGTTTTTGGAGTTTTTTGTGGGAATGAAAAATAAAATAAAATAAGCGTTTATTTTATTTCTAATAAACCACCCAGGTGAAGGCTGTGCAGGTGGGGACATGAGGGGATAAAACCTCCAAACTTGAATGCTGAGTGTTTGGGACCACCCAAGCTAGTAAAACCCCAAATTCAGAGATTGGTGGTGGGGACCACCTGAAACCCACATTATGGGTGAAAAACCTCAGACCTCCCTACTTTAAATATGCCAACTCTACATTTATTAATTAAGACAAGTCTTTTATAATTAATCAATCCAACATAATTTGATCCAATATTAAATTAAACAACATATTCTATTATTTTTGATGCATTTAATTTTGGTAGAATTGGGAGAGGAGATTCATTGGGAGGATTACTCTCTCCAACAAAGAATGTGTTTTATACCAAAGAATGCACTCCTAAATGAAGAACGCTCATGCAAATGAGGAACCTCTTCAACGTCAAAAAACTGATGAACAATGAAATTCTGATGTCAGTGATATCCATCTATCCCCAACGACTTTGACTGTTTCCTCGCTACCTCTGTCGAAAAATCTCCAAGGTAGGGGTTTAGTTTTGTATGATTATATATTCCTATGTTCATTCCTTCTAAAACAAAGTATGCAGATCAACTCTCTACCTAGATTATCCACAAATGATTTCTTGTGTGGGTTTGGGAATACTAATTGTGAGAGGATGTAGGGTTTTATGTTATTCATTCATGGTTTTGTTGAGCTGCTTGTTATCATTCTATTGCAGAGGGTGCGGGCCAAACAAACATGGCGTGACCCCTCAACCATTCATCTTGAATGTTGTGTTCTTTGAGATGGATAAGGATGATAACCAACCTCGGTGGGCCACGGGAAGGGTAGTCGACACCAGTTCTAGCTGTGGTGCAGGAGACGGCCCAACGATGCCACCCCGCGCACACCGCTGCCTACTGCCGCCGCCGCCCCACGACCTCCACCGCCCATGGCCCGTCCCAGCATGTGGCCCCTGTCACTGGTGGACACCGCCTCCATGTGGCCTCCTCCGCCCTTCGGCATCCTGTTGTTCGCGTCCTCTGCCGCCCCGCGACCTCCCCTCATCCATGGCCTCCGCCGCCCTGCGGCCTCCGCTGACCCATGGCCTCTTCCGCCACGAGTCTTTGCACCATCAGTGGCCTCCCGCCACCCACGACCTAACTACCTCATAGCCCTACACTACCACGTGGCATGTTGCATCTCCCCCTCAAGGCCCTCTGTGGCTCCCCACGACCTCACCGACCTATGGCCCTACGAACCTTGTCATCACGCGGCCTCACAGGCCTCATGGCCTCTATGCCACCCTAGAGGCCTCGCAATGCTCAGGTACCCCAACATAGTCTAGAGTCAATCGAGCGGGAGATGTCCAGGCAGACCAAACCCAGCGGGCTAGGTCGACATGAATCGGGCTGGTTCGGCCCTGGTCGAATCAGGCCTGGTCGAACCAGTCATGTGCCAACTTCGAAAATTTCACTCTATCAGACATAACCTTGGCACTCAATATCCGATTGATGTAACGTCTGTGGAACTAGAAACAAAGGATATAGACGGTTCGTTTGAGTATATCCCACTGAAGATTTAGATATAGTTGGAGTATGGTCGGGTTGGATCGAGGACGAATCCGACCAGGCCCTCGAAACTAAAATGTTAATAACACACAAGACATGCATTGGATTGATGCATCATCTATTGCGTTGGGACACCAATGGAATGGAAGTCCTCTGTGATACTTATTCATGGGACTTTGTGGTAGTTGGAGTATCCACCAGTGGCTCAAATGGCTGACTCTACCGTAGACAAGAAAGCTTAGTGCGAGAACCCAGAAGATGGATGTGAGGTTAAGAATGAAGAGAGATACTATGTGGGTCAGCATAGAATGATCATGTGTGGGTAAACATGGAGAGATCCAGTGTGGGTCAGCACCAAGCAATCCTGTGTGGATCAGCACTGAGCGATTCTATGTGGGTCAGCACTGAGTGATCATGTTTGGGTGAGCACCTAGTGATCCTATGTGGTTTAGCACTGTGAAATCCAATGTGGGATAGCAACAGATCTTCATAATATAATAAGATGATCTAGCCTTCAACTAATCATATGAACTTATGTAATTATGTAATAAATTGTGTGAGCAGTGTTCGTACCTATGCGGTACATTCCATTATGGTAATACATTGGGGGAATTTTTCTTTTTGGCGTACCTGAGTGGTACTTACCATCGTGGTACTCCATCCTTTGTGGAACAGTTGAGCATGAGATTTTGAGTTGGACTCTGTGTTTCCTCAGGATTGAGATGGGCATACATGATAACATAGGAATATGTATGAGAATATACATAAGTAGGGGTTTAAGTTGATTTCATGCCTTGTGGTGTGTCCTTTTTGGATTTTGTGAGATCTTGAGCTTCTCGAGGTCCCTATTGAGTATCATTATACTCACCCCAACACGGGTATGCCTGCACCTTATTGTGATTGGTGAAGATGACTGATAACACTGATCAAGGCTGAGGGTACCAGGACTAGACGGTGCTCAGAGGTGGACCATTTGGAGTGTCAGAACTCAGAGGAGACAAGCAGACATGGATTTATGAGGAGGCAATTTGTACCAACCCTTCAGGAAGGAATTTACGAGGACAAACTAGTAGCTGTCTTTCTCTTTCTTCAGTGTTATTTTATTTTAGTTGTACTTGTACCCTTACTTTTGGGATTGTATTCCATCCCCTCTTACTTTCAACCATCATTTTTCAACATAGTTTACGTGTGTTCATAACTTCCTGGGTGCTTGGTTGTGTGTCTTAAATTGTTTTAAAGGCAATTCCTTCCCAGTTTTATGGAATACGCCTTTCGGTGCTAGTCACCAGCCCTAGGCCTATGGAAGGCAGGCTTGGGGTAGTCATGGCACGGGCCCCGGGGGACATTTCATGGCATCATTGGTCTTTTTTGGATGATTTACTTTTTACCAATGGTGGTAATGAAATATTTATATTAACATTGACAAAATAAATGACTTTTACCATAATCCAGGATATATTTGATTCAATGATGATTACAATCCATGTTTCCTTGGATTTTATTAAATAATTTTTTACCATGTATTTTATAAAATTTTATAATTTAATAATGTGACTCAAAAATAATAAGGCAGTTTCTTCTATAAATGGTATAATTACTTTTTAATTTCATTTTTCTTTATGACAACATCCCTTGATGTTACTTATGATTTATTGGGGATATAATCCAATTATACTATATTTTTTAATTTTATTAATGTTTTATTATTATGATTACAAAATATTGATGATGAAAATTTTAATTTCCCTTGGATAATCTAAAAAAAATGATAAATATTTTTATGATTATTTATAGTACATATGAAAATATTACGTGTATGTGATGGGGGTCCCATTAAGTACTCTTATTTTCCGAGTAATGTATATTCTTTAAGGGTTTTAAAGAAAACAAGTTAATATCCCAAGACCATAAGACGGAACATGGGTGATTATCCCAAACATGACCAAATATAGATGTTTTAATACAAATCCTAACATGAGATTAGTGTTTTGGTGGGTAGCATAAATGTAGGATTTTTATCATTATGATTTTACTACACATATTTTTACAATTATAATAGAATTTTTTTATGATTTTTAAATTATATCATAGATCATTGTATTTGAATATTCTATAACCCATTTCAAATGTGTAACACACATAGAATTTATGATTTTTTTTTATTTTAATTCAGTCTCTTTAATAGCATGTGATTCATGAATCACTATGTTTGAACCAAAATAATATATTAAAATATTATTTAAACAATAAAAATTAAAAAAAATAATGATGGTGATTAAATATAGTAATAAGAGAATTATAAAATTATATAGATTATAAATATATAATATAAATGAAATTCAAATATTTTTTTTCAAAATAAAAAAATAATTATTTAAATGGAAAATATTGTTTCTCATATAATTTATATTTTTTAAAAATAATATGGGTTCAAAATATATTCAATACATGTAAAAAATTAATTTATTAAAATATAATAAATTACTCATAAAATTTCAAAAATTTTAAATTAGAATATCAAATTTATCATAGAGTTCATTTTTTAAATTTTTTGGAAAACATTCAATTTTTATTGAATAGTTTTAAACGTAGTTTTTATTGTGATCTTCAATTTCTTTAAAAATTATAAGAATGTTGAATTAAATTTTCAAATTTTTTAAAAATAAATATATTAAAATTATTTTTAATATTTCACAAATTAATTTAATGGAATCTATTAAATAATAAATGTTTATATTAAAACTTTTTATACATATGTTAATTTTCTATTTGGAAAGATTCTTTTTCGTAGTGTCTTTGGGTATAGTATTCTACCAAATCTTGGAAATAAATTCGAAAAATCACATAAATACTTGTTTTGGGAATATTTTATATTCTCTAATATTTTAAACATTACTTTTTACAATTTTTTATCGTAAAAGAAGTATAAATTTAATAGAGTTGATAAAGTGAAAATTTATTAATCATAGGGTTAATCAACGTAGATACGAATACAAATAACATTTTTTTCATAACCTAGTATTATTGAAATATAAATACCCTATCAGATATAAGGGATGATAATAACCTATTTTGTTGGAATCATTAATGATAAAAAACATGGAGTAAATTATTATTTCAAAAAATTTCATGCGTGTCCTCTCCCCCACTTTTATATGACCGCCCCATCTCATTCACACGTAACACATAAAAATATATTTGGATCATCTGAATCCTACGAATAATTATTAGTTAATCCCACCCAAAACATCATAGATCTATTTTTTGATTAAAAATACATCCTATAAATATATTATTGAAAACCTAAATAATACACCTTTAAAATTGGTATTGTTATAAACAGATCATTTTAATTTTTTTTCATACACACCATAAAATTCTCTTGAATCATTATAATATAATAATAATATTATCTAACACAAATTTTTTTTATTTTAAATACATAACCTATATCCATCTATACTTCCCTCGAATGTGAAATAAAATTGTCGATCGTGTGTACAACGGACTACAAACACATGAACTAATGTAAGTCATTTTACATCAAATCCTCTCATGAATGGATACAGTGAAAAATTTAATGTTTATATCTAACATTTTGTATATGATTATTCTTTTATAATTATTTTATACCATTTAAAATCCAATATTTCAATTTTATTAAATTGAGATAATGTCACTTGTGTGTGGGGGGAAATACACCCTCTCGATGCGATGTGTTTTTTTCAATTACCAATTAAAATGATTATAATAAGGATAAATTTAATGAATATTATTGACATATATATGAAATTAAATCAATTATTTAATATTTATATATCACCAACTTCTTCATCATTTTACTCATTATTGGAATGTTAACATTTCTCGTGTGTTTGTTTGACTGACCAAATCCACGTAGTAGTGAAATTAATTTTCATTGTACATATATCAAGAATTATTATAAAATATATATAATGTTATAATATTATACCTATAACATTAATATTATTTTTGATATGATGAAAATGAATAATATTTCCACGAACTAGAACATTAATGAAAAAATGAAATAAATTAACTCCAAAAACAATGAAAACAATGAATTATTTATTTATAATTGGATGAAAACTTTTTATAGGGGGGTTATATAAGATATTATAAATAAGAATATGGTTCATATATAAATAATAAATTTCATAATATCATTTTATATGAGTTCGAATGACGTTCAACTGAAACGAATCATGGGGTAATGGACTTCGTCTTAAATTCCCTTCATTGTAGAATATTCTATTATTGTGAAACTAATTTATTTTTTATGGTGTAAATAATGAATATTTGACCTTAAATATTATTAATACATCATATTCAAGGTATTTTCATTTTTTATTTTAATTATTTGGTCCGTGGGGAATTTATATTAATGTTACTATATTGTAAGGGATGTCATTTCAATATCCATTTCATAGGGAAATATTTGATAATTTGAGGATATTCACTCTTATGTGGTGTATGTACATCACTGTGGACGTATTAAACATGAATACCTTTTTATTAATAATTATTTATGTTTTTTAAGGATTATTTTTTATGGGTTAAAGAATTTATTGTTTCTAAGGAGATAATAATTGATTTACATTCACACATTCATTTGTGATTGATAACATTATCTGGAATAAATAAAATTATATTGATTATTTTTCATTCGAAATTTCATTTCTATTAAATATAAATATTCTAATACGATGGATTTGATTAATTACTAAATGTGATTACATTATTTTACAGATGTTAGTTAGTTTGAATTTTATTTTATAATGTATGGAAATATTGATAAATAATAATATTTTACTCTAAATTGATATTGGATGAGAATGAATACTAATTAGAGAATTAAATTAATTAATGATTATTTATTGAATATATTCTACTTGTAGGTAGGTGTGGGTACTCACAATCGATTTCCCCTCGATACACCAATATTTATTATGTGACAAATCAGTTATACAAATCAGATAAGTTTTTACCTAGAAGTATTAAATTATATGCAGAATGGTCTTCAAGGTAGAAGTATCTTGATTTCTATGATCATGAAATATAATTATTAATCAATTACCTCATTGGTAATTTAGTTTATATAATTATAAAATATATTTCATATATATTATATTATCTATGGATACATTTCATTCCCTACTATTTGATTAAATTGAATGTGTTTTCATTTATTTACCATCATATATTGACTGTTCGTTCTTAAATTTTTATAGAAAAAGATATTGATTAATTATAATGGGTGTTCTATTGTTAATCTTATGAATTTTTATTTTTATTTTTTTATTATTGATTCTTTTTTATGTAACCATTAATCAGAATTTTGGGTCACCCTTATTTTGTTTCATTTCCTCATTATATAAAGTTGTACTCATAGAATGAGTTAAAAGATGCCAAATATTTTCCATTAGTTTGAATTTTATTCAAGATCCCTGTGAATAATGGGTATTAGGTATGTAATTGGATCACTAAAATTGATAATCTAATTAGTACATTGGGATATTACCCCATTAATCCATTCAAATTAATTAACGTTGGCATCGTCTCTATGTTACTAGATTCTAGTTCATTATTTTTGTTATCAAATGAATTTTAGTGGAATATTTTGAAATAAGAGTAAGAAAAAATTATTAGGGAGCATTAAACAATGTTATAATACAAGGATAATCAATAGTGAACATATAAATGTCTTGATAGGGAAGATATTATATAGTTTTTCCTATAAATACATCCTTTTTAGATGCTACATATAGATGTGGTTCTGGAACTGATGTACATTTGGGAAATTATTCCAAAAGGGATACATTTGGATTTAACTTATCATCACATAGTGCATTCGAATTTGAATTTCAAATAACATGGTTTGAAACTCCTACAATATATTCATATTATATTAATTATTTTATTTTCAAACCATTTGAAGGATTTTAAAAAAAAATATCCCCCAAAAACCCATGTTTATAATTCTACGATTATCTATCAATAAATATACAAACATATGTTAGGTTTGAAACTGTATTTATAAATATAAATTATTATTTCAAATTTAAATTTTTTGAGATAATATATTATTTTTCAGTGGTTGGATATGATTCTTTAATGGATGAAGTGTTTCAATACCTATGACAAATTTAGATTTTTCCCTATGGATAAAGACAAGATAGGTGGTATTATATCTGAGTATATAATGACTATATGAAGGAAATATGATTAGTTAATAAAAATAACCTAACCCAGATAGTGAAACATGGATACACACAACATTATTCTCCTATGTTCGATCACTTTATGTGATAGAATATCTCTTCACATGGTTCAAACAATAATCAAAATAAATGTAAGAAATTGATTAATTATCTTAATAAGATATATATGGACAATTGATTTGACGAATTGTAAATAGATCTAATTATAATGTATTGTAATATAGTTGATGTGGACTAATGGTGATCGAGGATCTATAATTAAATGGAGTAAGTGGAAATAGAACTCATGAAATAGATTGTATTTAAGGATACATTATTTGAAAAATATTTCCCTCCTAAAAAATAAATAAAAATCATTGAAAAAATATTTATCATAATTAAAATTTAATAGGAATTTTTTTATTAGTATAATGATAACTTTACATATTTATCTACGAATTATATATATTAATTATTCACCATAGACCAAATGATTGAAAATTCAATTGAATGGATTATGACTTGTCTCTATATTAAACTCACCTCTCAATATTGTTGATAATATGATGAAATTATTTTATATGATAAAAATGGCGACTTAATTCTATTGATCTATAATTTTAAGGGATAATATAGAAAATAACTAGTTTAATTAGAAAAAATAAAATTGGAAAACATAAAAGAAGAAGAAGGCAATGATTAAGTTTACCTCTTTGGATATCTGAGGAAATAATCCTTCTATAAAATTATTAAATGGACATGAATTTCAAATAAGAGTTGATATAAAAATCATATTTCTAAATAATGAAATTATAAAAATGTAAAAATATATTATTAATTATTTAGGATAACGGTTTATGGGGATCTATTAAAATGAATTCGCCTTTCATCAATGGAATGTACCACAAAATAGGAAAAGGTAAGAAGGTCATGGTTGTGTGATCACTACAACTGATTTTGAAGTAACCAATGATGTCGTAGATGATTTTTTTATTATATTTTTATATTTAGATAATTTATTATTTTAATATGGAATATTTCACTATTGTATATCATCAATGTTTTATAAAAAATAAAAAAAACTTCTCTAGAACATTAATAACTTTATTCTTAGTCAAGACTCCTAGTGAAAGTCTCACCACAACTAGGATGTGTCAGGATGTCCCTATTGTGATCCATAATCACTATTCATTCCCAAACATTATTATCATAACTACATTTGAATTTAATATAAAACATGTTATTTAATGGCCTTCAACATATCATGATAATATTAATTTCATGATGAAGGAAATTACAAATTACAATGAGCATTTAAAATTTATATCATTAGTGTAGAGACACCATCATCTATTAGATGTCTAGAACTAACCATATTAGATTTTTTAAATTATATTATTAGTCGTTAATATTAGACAATAGCTAAGTACAGAGAATGTAATCAAATAATTTAGTATTAAAAAATTATAAATGAATACACTGATGTATTTTCGTAAAAATTACATAGACATCCCCCACAAAATGATATTATATTTTCAATTGATATAATTATTGATTCAATTACAATATCATAGACTCCCCCTAAAACTTATACTATCAAATTATTATATTTTAAGAAAAAATGAGAGGAGTTGTGGGTTTATGTATTTATTCATTGTTGTGCTTGATCATGGGGATCCCCAATTATATTCTCTAAAATAAAATATTATTACATGAGGATATGAATTGATTATATGGAATTAAATTATATTAAAATAAAGAACATGTGTCCCGTACCATATTTTGATTTCTTATTAGATCATCTACATAGTACCAAATAATTTTAAAATATTTAAAATCATTTATGATATCATCAATTGTGAGTAAATTTTGAATAAACTATAAAAATAATATTATGGATGATGTTATGAATTCATTGAATTGGATATATCATGGAGTTCTAACCCAAATTATTATTGATAGGTAACAGACATTCATGGATTTATTAAATATAGATGTATTAATTATTGAAAAAGTAGAGGAATCACTCAATTTCAAAATGATTTATAAAAAAATATTAAAAAACATTTCTCAATATAATGATGATAATATTCAAAAAAATTAATGAAATGAATGATGGGAAATTTTTACATTTTATTTTGAAAGAATATTATCTTAAATTTCAAAATAGTAAATGTGTTCCACTGATGCCTGAGATAAAAATGGAATTATTGTATAATGAAAATATTCTAATTTCCCTACTATGTCTTGTTGCACAAAAATATATAGATATTTTAGGAGATATGTTTTATGTGATAAAAGTTTATGGTAAATTATCGATTATGGGCCTAAAATATTTTTTTCAACATGTGAAAAGTATGAGACAAAATACAATAGGATTAAAGAAACCTCTACAAATTCCTATGTGGAAATTTGAAGACATTAGAATGGATATATTCATAGGACTACTAGATAATCCAAGGAAGAATGATGAAATATGGGTTATCATTAATTGCATAAAAAATCCTGACATTTTCAAACTATAAGTTATGATATTTCTCTTGACAACCCTTCCAGGATAAATATTAATGATGATATGATAATTCATGGAGCACCTCTTTTAGTCATGTCTAGTTTTGATATCTATATTGCATTGATATTCTTGAGGTGTCTTTAAAAGTATCTTCACAATAAGATTAAATTGAGAACATCCTACCATCCTAAAACTAATAGGAAGTACTAATATATTGTTAAAATAATGAAAAACATGTTGATGGAATAGTCACATTAATTTAAATGAAAATCTAATTAAAATTTAACATTTCTAGAGTTTTACTATTACAAAATATTTATTTCCATTATAAAAATGGAAGTATATAATGAATAATATAAACAGATATATCATACTCTATGTTGTCGAGATGTAGTTTTTGAAAGAAAACATATTGGACCAGATCATGAGAAAGACAAGACAAGAAAAGTGAATTCTATTCTGAATAAAATTAATACTTGTAAACATATGAAAAAATAATTATACAAATAATTAGAAAATGTTATTGAAAATCCATGTAATAAATCCTGTTTTATAGAGAGTGTCTCTATATATGAGAGACATAAGGTTTGGTATGTAAAGGGAATGAGTCCTTGATACATCAGACACTTAAAATATTTGAAATGGTTTTGAGCCCTATCTTACTAGTTGGAAAATATACCATATCTTTCAAATGTAAATGATGTGTTTTATTACATGTTCTTAAATAAGTTCAATTCATAAAAAACACATGAGCATATCAATGATGAAATATAATAGGAACATGACATATAGATCTATGATAAAATCATTCATATTCTACATATAGGCGATAATGTATTGAGGGATTGGAAAACTTGATTTATAAAGATATAATGGAGAAATCAAAATTGAGAGTAATAAGGGTGGGAACCATGCGAAACTATACACATGAACTATACACATTTGTTTATAAGGTAATATCCCAACGAATCAATGATGAAAACATTAACGGTTTGAAGAATATAACCACAGAAGTCATAATGATGTTCATCTATTTAATTTAGTTCAATCTCTTCAACGTCATATGATGCACACGACATATCTTTTAAACAAAAAAACCCAATTAAAATATTATTTAAACATGACAATTTTATCCTAGCCATTTGGTTTCAGGGAATGAATAACAATAAATAAATTAATAAAATCGAATATTTTTTACATTTATTATATTAATTAAATGTATATATGATTATTTTAAATAAATGTTTAATATTTTTCATGAAATAAAATGATTTCTAAAAAATAAAGTTTTTTCAAATAAAACTGTTTTCTTATTTCTTACACAAATCTAATAAAATAAAAATTTGAAACATTTTGTAATTATATTTTCTTTAATTAACATCATTTTTTAAATTATCTTTTTAAAATTATCTTCTATATAATTTTTGGTATTTTCTTTAAATAATGCATGTTTTTAACAATATTTAAAAATACTATTTTTAGTGAAAACTACATTTTCGTATAGTTTATTGGAAAAATTAATTTTTTAAAAAAAATTGAAATGTAAAATTATTTCATTTATAATATATTAATTTAAAAATATGTTATTTTATTAAATTTAATATTAAATTTTGTATATTTAATCCTTCTATACATATGATATTTTCCTCATTGGAAACTTTCTTCATCACGGAATCTGTGTGTATAACATTAAATTTTATATAGAATCTTCTATGAATTGAATTTAGAAAAAATATTACATATTTGGAATAAAAATAATTTATATTATCTAATAGTTATAATATAGTGGTTTACAATTCCGAATAGTAAATTAATTAAAAAATATATTTCAAGTTTTAAAGTGAAAAACTGATTTATTTTGAGATTAAACTATGAAGATAAAGAAAAAATAACATAAAAACATTCCAACAGTTGTTTTATAGGAATCTTTATAATCTATCATCTTGAAAGTTGATAGTGACCCATAATGAACTATTTTTATAATAATAACATCGGTTTAATTGATTTGTTTTTCAAAAACTCCATATATGTCCTCTCACCCACTCAAAATAATAAACTGATATCCCCAAATTAAAACATCCATAGGTATTTAATTATGAAAATCCCAGTACATAATTTTACTAAATCCCCTCCAACCACTGAAGATCCAATATATTGGTGATAAATCTATATTAGGAAATCATTTGGTGAAAACCTAATGAAGTTCCTCGAAGTGGAGGTAACGTTATTACATGACCATTTTCATTTTATATATTCATCAACATAAATAAAATTTTATTTAATCATGATAATATAATAACACAAGTATATTAAATATAAAAATACATTTTTATGTTACCATAATATCATATATTCATCTACACATCAATATAATAGAAAATGAAATCATTGATCATGTGTATGGTGGAATACCTCCTCGCGAATAGATATAATTCATTTTCAATAAACACATATCATATTTGGATATAAATCTTGATTTAATGTTTATATATAACATTTATGACATAATTATAATTTTTTAATTATTATATCACATAGCACTTTTAATATACAAATCCTTTTAAAATATAATATGGTCGCTCGTGTATACAGAAGACTACCTCCTCATGAAGACATGTTATATATTTTTCACTACCAATTTACGTAGAAGTAAATAAGGATTGCTTTAATTATTATATGATATATATATATATATAAGAAAATATATAAATTTTTTATTATTTATATATCTCTCACTTACAAAACATTTTACTCTTCAATAGATTTATATCGTATCTCCTACGTACGTATCTCCTACCATCTCCATGAAGTGATGTGATTAATTTTCAATGGTAATATATATAGAATTATAATAAAATATATATTATGAGTTATTATTATATATTATAACATCAATATAATTATTTTTATTATTTAACTATAGTAAATTTTCAATAACAAGAACTTTTAGGATAAACAATCATGCGAAAACAATGTAATTGACAAATCAATGAGTGAGAATAATGAACTATTAATAAAAAACAGTTAGTAAAATGTTATAATTAGATCATATATTATATTTTAAATATGAATATTTTTTATTTATAAATTAATAATGTGAAAAAAACATTATACATTAGCTTGAAGAATGTTCATCCAATTTAAACTATAATGAAAGGGACTTCATTTCAATTTAAATTCATTGAGGCATATTTTAACATTGTGAACCAAATTTATATTATAAGGTGTAAAGACAGCCAATTATAATGTTAGTATCTTGAATCACTCATATTACATGATATTTTTATTATTTCATTCCTTCAAAATTTACTTGAACATCATTATATGGCAAGATATTTCACCACAATGTTTATTTTATTTATAAATATTTGGTAATATAAACATATTAACTTTTACGCGGCATGAATAATACACTGTAAATTTATTTAAAATGAATAATTTTTTTTCATAATTTTTTTTTCCTATCATGATTATGTTTCAAGGAAAAAAATTTAAAAATTAATAATGGATGTACAAATATTTTAACATTCTTTCATACTTTTGTTGTTGTAAAAATTTTCTTGAAGGGATCACACCCATGTGATAAATTTTCTTTGGAAAATACATTTCTATTAATTTTCGATATAATTTTATTTATGGTATGTATATATCCTTAACTATATACCATTTTTACATAAGTATCATACATTGAATTATATTTAATAACATGTGTAAATATTGATACATATATATCCCCTATTAAACACAAATATAGGATGAAATGGAATATTGATTATTTAATTAATGTGAATATTAGATATAAGAGTAATTAATTGGAAAAGAAGTTATTGGTGGAGGATGGTTAACGATGGCCCCTTGAATAATCATCAGGACTTGTGAGATAAATTAGAAGGGAAAATTAAATTGGATTCAAAATAGTTATTTTAAACATCAATGAATAAGGACATGATATTAGAGGTATAATAACACATGAGATCATTGAATCAATAAATCAATCATTTAAATAATTTATAATTTAGTTATTATTGTTATTAATGATGTTATCATAATTATATTTTATATTGATTCATTTATTTTTTTGTTAATTTTATAAATTACATAAATGTTCATTTAGTTTACTTTCTCTATTAGTTTTAACATATTTAATTGTGATAGTCATGTTGTTGATTATATGGAATATGGTTTTAGTTATTTACCATTACATAATAATTATGATTTATTGATTAAGGATAAATTCCAATGTATGTATCCTTTATTGAGTATTTGAACTGATTCATATTTTTTTCCTTTCCCTAGGATATGAAGAATAATTTTTGGAATGAGTTAACTGATGCCATATTTTTTTTGTTACTATTTTTTTTATTTTTTTCATAATGTAGAATGGGTATCATTCATAAAAATGTTCATTTGAAAGAGCTAATATAATTATTTATTCATGATTTGACCCCTATAATCAATGGCAATGAAATAAAGTATGTGTCATGTTTGGGTAACTAGAGTCAGGGTCATTGAAATTAGATATTACAAAACCTTATCCAAAGAATAGGATATAATAATATTTGTATATTTTTTAATTTCAATCTATAATTATAATATAATTATCATTGTGTTATTTTTAAAAAAATTCAATTGATTGTTATCTTCTATGTTTACCATTACATGGTTTATTGGATTTCCCATTCTTATGTATTCACTTCACCGGTTACAAATAATGGTTTGTTGAGGTGTATTTATAAGAATTGTATAATGTGTTAATTACATTGTTGAATATATTAAAAACCATTCATGAAATACTAATATTATGTTTATTTACCTGAAATATAAATAATATTTTGGGTTTATGCTTTTGTTTTATGATTAAATATAGGGATTATTTATATTAAAATATTTTATATTTATGTACCTAATGTTTGGGTCACCACATTCGGTGTCACCATAGAGATTATTTTTTTTAAGAAATTATGAATGTAAAATTTAAAAATAACCCTTAAGATAATACTACATATACGATAAAAATGTAATGAATCATAAGAACATGTGTTTGGTTTTCCTAGATACTATATCTATGTCAATATAATGATAATTGTACGAAGATACATATTAAGTACACAAGTGGTTAACAACTCCAAATAGTGATGATTGGTTATTCAATCGATCAACTGGATATAGTCTATAAAATGATATACATAAGAGTAGTAAATAAAACAAGGAGTTCCGAGCATGACTCGGGTTAACCTGGTATACGACAATAGGCTTTACTATACACCTAGTCTGATACTATTGGGGGATATGCATTGTAAATTTATTAACTCATTACAAATTATTATTATATGAAAATAGAAAAAATATCCTCATAATAATAAATTTTATGAAAAAGATCATGGATATCATATATTGAAGAGTAAAAAGACATATGTTAAGGTGAAAATTTAATATATATGATATCCCTTTATTTTCATTGGAATCCCCTTTTTGTGTTTAATAGTTTAAAATATTCATCCCCATGTAAATATCAAATAAATTCAAACCAAAAGCATAAAGATAAAGGTATGGTTATCATCAACTGTTCTACACATTATTTCATATCATTAAATTATAGTATAAATATTCAAACACAACCAAAAGTCATGGAATTAGAGTTGTTGGTAAAGATGACAAAGTGTGAAATTATTGAATATCATGTATATAAATCATCCCATGTTACAATATTTGGATTTATATTCCATATGATCATTTTAATACTTCCCATTTTGTAATTTTACACAATTATATGCATGAATTTGATTTCTCCATATAGAGCCATCAGAAATTTTCATCAGTGGGAAATTACTCAAAAAATTGACAGTTGAACCCCTGATTATATTCAATTTCAAGAAGGGGGATAAATCATATTTAGCATCATCATATCAATAATATATATTACAGCTGTATTTGTGAACATATCTAGATTAAATTATTGATTCTATGGAAATGATCATTCTTGCATACATGCATTGTGTGAAGTAATACAAAAATATGTTTCTTGATGAATTTACTTGTTTTCTTCCAAGCCTAGAAGCTGAATTTTTTATCATTTTTGTACATGGTGAATTTATAATAAAAAATACTTCATATCTGGTTATTGTTTTGGAACATGAAAATTGTAGAGACAACTATAAAAGAATTAGGATAGAGTGTTTATAATAATATTTTCTTCACTATGGACTACACCAATCAACATTCTCACGAATATGGATTGGTCAATATATAGTTACAAATATTATCGTGAGCTAAGAAAATCATGATAAAGAAAAATAATCCACTTCCACAGATTGATGTATTATTCCAGAAGCTACATGGATTGAAAATATTATCCAAGGTGGATCTACGGTCAGGATATTACCCTATAAGGGTGAAAAGGAGGATATCCCCAAGACTGGTTTTTGTACAACATATTGCCATTAGGAGTTTACAATGATGCCATTCAGAGTCAGTAATTCCCTATAAATATTTATTGGATAGATGAATATATTCATTATGAATTGCATAAATATATTGTAGCATTTATATAAATTATTATAATATTCTCCAAAAACCAGTTGAAGAATGAGGAGCATCTGAGAACTCTGATAAATACCTTGTAGAAGGAGAATCTCTTTGAATGTACATCAACTGTGAGTTTTGTATGAAATAATAATCATCCATGGGGAATTTCATCACATGAAGTGGGATATCTACGAATTCTTCAATGACCAAACAAAATATGGGATGGTTGAATCTAAAATTCGTTAAATATAATCATACATTCATTTGGTTAGCATGATATTATCAATTATTTGTGTGAAATTTCTAACGAATTTGAAACCTTCTTATCAAGAAACTCGTAATGGGGTAAAATTTTATTGGAATGATGAATGTAAATAAAATCATAATATCATTCAAAAGGATGATTATGACTGCCCAGGTGTTCAAACTACCCACAAGTGGGTAGCCTTTTATAATTTTCATCCATTATTCAAAGAAGGGATTGGGATGTTTTTTGATGTAAAATGAAAAATTCATTTCCATAACCTCATGAAATTTGAATATTTTGGATAAATATTTTTGATACTTCATCTGGAGTTAGTATCCATGATATTTGTGTTGAAAATATTGTGGAAATATCTATATATGGGTAAGCGTGAAATATCTACGGATTAAAAAAGTCACAAATATATATTCACATAGAAATATCTGAATATGCACCAACAATGATGTTTAGTGATTATCAAGGATTACGACTGGTCAATCCACTGCCATTATTCAAAATAAAACATGATAGTCATTTCTCTATG
The DNA here is from genome assembly GCA_963277665.1 of Viscum album. NCBI lineage: Eukaryota > Viridiplantae > Streptophyta > Magnoliopsida > Santalales > Viscaceae > Viscum > Viscum album. The sequence continues at coordinate 1,294,897,598 of OY728128.1, read as the reverse complement.
TATAAAAGACCGTACAATTATACCATTTATTGTAGCTGGGATGAATATGATCTTCTTAGTTTTCAATATGATAGTCATGGGAATCATAAAGTAAGGAATCTCATCAATCCATTAACATGTGATTGTTAAATTTTCGTATTTGGAATGGTTAATGTATAATCAAAAAAATAATGAGGCAATTAAGATGAAATTGGAAACTATGGATGAAATGAAATCCTCAGAGATCAATTGTAATAAAATATGAATTGTGATATTCGGGTCAGGGTTAGATGTTGCATCAAATCATGTGTTAAATAATTTATTTTCTGATAATTATTATAGTTCGCCATTATACATTTATCCTAGGAAACGCAAATATGTATCGATATTTCTAATAGAAATATTTGGGGGACAAAAATAATAAGGATTTTACTAAATATAACTGAATTACACTAGTATGTAAACAGGATAAGTCTAAATGGAAGAAGTCTAAGAGGATGATGAAACCATAATGCATACTTACCTGGAAATGGGAAAGTATCACAATGGAAATTATCATTATACATCTAACGACATCCAAAGGAAATAATGTTTTAAAGGTTCATTTGGATCATCTTAAAAACTCATCAGACATAATTTATATTTGATATAATTTCTCATTGGATCAAATAGAATGGATATACATCACACCAATGGTAAGGATGCATAGAGTACCACTATCGTTTATGTTTGATTGAGATCCAAGATTCACCACTTTGTTTTGGAAGAGTCTCCATATTTCTCTATTCTATGTTCTAAAAAACAATACATATTATCATCCTAAACCTGAATAACAATTCTAGTGGAATTTAAAAACACTTTTGGAAATGGTGAGAGCATTCTTAAGGGACTTAATTGGAAGATAATTTTAAAATATTCCTTTGGGGAGTTCTATTAAAACTAAATTTTTCACTCAATCATCCAAATATATCATTATAAAGACCATTTATGAAACGAGGGGAATATCATAGATATTTCCGTTTAATGATAGGGAATAAAAGCTTCTAGGTCCTAAAATGGTTGAAAAAATGGTGAGGATAGTAAAATCCGTTCAGAAGATCATCAAAACATATCAGAGTTGACAAATGATATATGATATTAATCATTGAAAAATCCTAGAGTTTTATTTTGGGGATATAATATTCCTTATTAGGTCTCCAAGGAAATGATTGATGATATTTTGTCATATGTTAATTTTTATTCCAAGGTAAATTGACTCTTTTGATATCCTTGACTGAATAAGAGAGGTTTCCTATCGACAAGCACTCCCACCGAACCTGTCTCAAGTATGTGTTGTACTCCATATATCCCTTTTGACATTGTACATACAAGATCCATCACATTCCCTCCAACTAACTATGGTACCTTTGGACAATGAACATTCTTATGCGGAGATTTCAGTGATGATTTTATATCGTAAACAGAATGTTCTATAATATATGACAATTCCCCTCGTCAATGTGTTGTGAAAAAACAAAATGTTTGAATAAACGATGTGGGAAACCTATTAGGTAAAGAAACAAAGTTACCCTCAACTATTTTAGTTTGGGGAATGGAAATAATTATTACTAAATTTTTTATGGGGGGAAAGAAGTAACGACCCAAACATTTAGGAATAAAATTCCATATCATTTTTTTAATTAAATGGTTTATGGTTATAAAAAAACCCATGAAATTATTTTATTATATAAAATTGAATTTTTAGTTAACATTATGTATCTATAAAATTGATAATATTCACGTTTAACAATAATCACATGACGAGAATCCATTTACGGTTTTAACAAATCCTTTTGGAATATACAAAGGAAGTGATGTCATCACCCAGTTAAATCATACCATATGAATCCTTTATTTTCAAGAAATGTCTGTTTTTTATTTTAAAAGTTAAAATTTTAATATTAATTAAATTAAATTAATAAAATAAATATTATTTTTGGTATCAGGATGTCACAAATATCCAACAGTTAATTTTTTATAACATTTTCAGTCATTAGACATTTTGGGTAAAATTTATATGTTGTTTAAATATACGGTCTATTGTATGACCTTATAAGGCCTAATAATGATGTAAAAAATACTATAATATGTATATTCGGCCAAATATATCTATTATATTTAAAATAATTAGGTTTTAAATTTTTTTCATTTATTTCTAAAATATCTTATCAATCCTTTAAGATATATAATGTATTTTGAGATTTTAAATTCATTTATTTATGAGTGTGACTGATATCAACATAAGAAACAATAATATTTTAATAAGTTCTTTTATTGGAATTATAATATAATTTTTGAAACTACATTTATATTGTATCCATGGTCAAAACCCATGAGACTATTTGTGGTTTTTAATATTTTATTATTTAGATTCCAAAATATAATAATTATTATATCCCCCTTAATTCATTTATAAACACAGAAGTAAACCCATTTATCTTCCCTAAAACTCATTTATGATAATCCACGCACTATTCTCTACTCCTAGTAGTCCTCCCAAGGTGACACAAATCTCTCATGAAGCCTCTCCTATGCCATTTTAGTCACACATCCTTCTAAGATATTGCACTATTCAACATTGAATTCAACAATATTCAAAGATATTTGTTATTCTAATTTCAATTTCATATATTTAAATTAATTTTAAATCATTAACATACATTCCAGTTGATTTTATTTGTATGAGTTATTATTTACAACCATAATTTTGACCCACATATATGTTGTTACTATACCAATATTCTTTGATGGATTTATGTCCTCATCTATGAATTCAAACAACTTCATTGAGATAGGTTATTTTAATTTCAATTTCATGTATTTACATTAATATTTAATAATTAACCTAATTTATAATTGATAATATTTTTATAAGTTATCATTTAACTCCCTCATTTATAACCTCACCTAAGTTGTTATTGTGCCGAAATTTCATAAGGTATTTCTCTTCTCACCTATGAATTAAAGAAATGTCTTTTTGATAAGTTCACATAATTTAAATTTATTATATTGAAATTAATTTTTCACTAATAACTAAATAACCAATTTATGTTATATGTATGATGGATCCTTCATCCCCCTCATTTGGTCACATACCTAATCCATTACTATGAAAAATTCCCTTAATAGATTCTCTCTAACCTTTTTAAATCGATCATTTCATTTATGGTATACCATTATAATTTCAATATTCATATGTTGGGATATGTTCATACTTATATGTATTACTATATTCATTTTTTTTATAAAATATGATATCCCATTTAACTGTCATTCAACCCACCAAATAATGTTTACACGCACCCAATACCATATCAAACTATTATAAGGGTTCTGTTTCATTCAACAATTTCTTCAAGATTATTTATTATGTTATGCCCACAAGTTAAAAGTACATGTGTTTGGTAATATTATTACATGATCCTCATACTTTCCATTTAATTTATATATTATGAGATGCCACTTTCTCTATCATAAACCCAGTATATGATTTTCTATATGACGTCATTATGCTTCTTAAATTGCACCACAACTTTCCAAGACATAATCATTATATAGTGAATAACATTCCCTTATCTCTATCAAGGGTATTCACTTTAATGAGCACATACTAATTGATTAGGGCCTTAAACATATATAATAAACAATATTTTATAATATAATAAATTATGAAGTTTCATAAATACATATTATATGATATATGTGTCACACTTATGGGTGATATTGAAATGATTATTAAAGGTGTGCCCTACCAGCGCTACAATAAATTTTTTATTGTTTAGTATTATGATACACCATGTTGGATCAAGGGATTAAATTATTCATTTAATTAACATTTTTCCAATATGATGTAATTTAAATTTAGATTTGACATATTTCTATGATGTACTGTGTCAAATTATTTCTACATTTTCAATGTTATTATTATCATGTCATATCATGCCTTAGTATTAATGTTCCTTTATGCCTCATAGATATGACTTTTCTAACATGTATGATTACCCATATATTATTCCTTTTTTATTCCCTTACTATGATTTTTATTTTTTCCCTTTATTAGGTATGCCCTCACATTATCCCATTTATTGTTAAGTATGAATGAATGTTTTGGCCCTATCAAAGAAACCCTTAATAAATATGTTATATTCCATGTTTGATGATATTATGTAATGTTCCTAAACCCCAAAAAATCTATACTACTCAATATTATGAGTTTCATTAAGTGAAATTTTATGTAATAAAACATGTTTAAATGTGTAATGAAGATCATGGTTGTTATACATACCATACCTAATCATATGAGATCAGCCATTTCGAGGGTTTCCATTCCATATGAATCTAGGGTGTTTTATATTAATTTCATTTTGGGATATGATAATAGAAATAATGATGTTATCATATGAAAATTATGTGGAATTTTATGTTTTCAAATGTATTTTGATAATCATGTAAAAAATCTATTAACAATTTAATAATGTAACAACTAACATTATGTTTTTTGGTTTAAGGCGTTCAAAGTTCATTTTTATATATAATAATATATAATTACTCGTCTATTCCATTCTCCCATTATTGAATGTGCTGTATTTATTTGAATGAGTTAAAAAATAAACTCATAAATAATATTTGATAAGGGATTCATATCACCACTGGGTGAAACAATTATTTTTAAAAATAGGAAAGACAGATAATTGAAAATATGACATCATTATCTGAATATTAAAAGGATCCTGATATTGAATAAGATTTATTTTCAATGTATTGATTATTTTTATAATCCATTACATAGAGATGAATAATGTTTTAATATTATCCGTAATTATGTATACTATCATTTGAGGGTCTAACATGAATTCATACCAAATACTATCATCCATATCAGGTATGTATATTATGAATTTATTATGATGTTATTTGGTCTTACTAGTGGTACTTCCATATTAATATATTGTGTGAATAGTTAAATTAAATATTAACCTATTGAATTTGATGAATTACTTATATATGATTATATTATATTATATAATGAAATAGTAGATCATAAAGATAATTTTTGAATTGTATTGATGACCATGAGTAAGGAGATACTATTTTAAAAATTAATAAAGTTTGAATTCTATTTTCTGTATAATTAATAGTGTATTTACTCTCTCTATAGGTTAAATCAACATATCAATTGTAGATCAACTAATTTTAGTATTATTTATTTAAACCATACTGACTATGATCTGTAGTATTAATGGATTTTTAGGTTGATATCATCACTTTTGGAATAATTTCTAATTGAAATTTAACACAATATGATTTTAAACATTGAAGGGTGTATATTTCCTTTGGATTAAGGAATATGATAAATATTTCTAAGAGATATATAGATTTTTGATTAGATGAATTTACCTCAAACTACCATACCATGGATGGGGGTTTGTTTTTTACAGTGATATGTGGATGCAGTTATTAGGGTGTGTTCTTCTAAATAAATACATTTCTTCAAAATATAATTATATAATATTAATGTTATTTGGTAAAAATTACTAGCAATATGATTCAGTGTTACTATTTTTAATTTATTCATTTATTATATGTATGTTTATCTTTATAGATAATGGTATAATATATATATATATTGATCATAAAATTTAATGGAGTATATTCAACTGAAAATAGTTTAATATATGTAACATAAGATGGTTAGAGTTGATTAAATATTATGAAATGTCAATAAAATACCATATTTGATTGGGAAACATGATAGATACTTCTATGAGTCTAATGGAACATGCTACCTTATCTACATTTATTATTGAAAAATATTAATTATTTATTTATTTGTCAATGATTAGACCTCTAAATAATGATAAAATGAGAGAAATAAATATTTATCTGATGACTATTCAACAATTTATCCTTGTAAATATTAAATTATGTTAGAAGGTAGATGTAAATTTGAAAAAGATAATAAAATTTTTTATTGAGTTCAATGATAACTTTGGTGGGAAGATAAGGTTAAATAAATTATTTTGTTTCACTATAATAACACAATTGAAGAATGATATATTTTATGAACATAATTTCTCAGAATTATGTATTAGACACAATTCATTGAAGATATATTTATTCATTTAGGATTACTTTTTTTACATGGAATGAAGAGTGATGTTATAGCTTACGGATTTCGATTAATCGTATTCAAACATGTTTTTGATTAATAGTATATTAAAATGTGGATGTTACAAACATTAACCATATTTATGTATCAATTGGAAAATGTCACCATGTATTCCATCATAGCACACCACAATACTTGAATATGGAATAATTATATATTTTATTTTAGTATATCTCCTTACAGCATAAAAAGATTTCAATTTTACTATGGAAAATATATCTGATGTTATTATTTTAAAGATTTATAATCAATTAGTTATATGGTATCCTAGAATTATATATTTATTATATATGATTTATAGATGAGGTTTAACCAAATATTATGGAAGACTCATTATAATTTCCTTGATATAAATTCATGTATCGATAATGCACCTCATCCTCAAGAATATGGAAAGTATTATTTAAATCAATCCCTAGATGATATTCTATAATCATTTTCTATCACATACAAGACATGTTTTAAAGGTATTTTTCATTTAATTTACATCATTTTTTTTGTTTTGAGGGTTTCCCTAGGTTTTAGGGAGGAATAGATGAGTATTCATGAATTGGGCCAAACCGTTAGCGCAATTCCAGATTAAAAAATAAATTTTGAATCTTTTATGACTTTTTAATTTTTCAACATTTTTCATCCATTAAAATTCCTAATTGACCTCCCCTAACCTATTAACACCACCAAGGTAATTTAGAGATTTTATAAATCCATAACCAGGGTTTATTTGGGTTTTTATCTAAAGGGTTGGGCCTGCCCGAAATCCCAATTCCTGTTTTAAAAATAAAATATTATTTTGTTATACCATATTCAATATTTGGGATTTTTCGTTGATTCCAAGTCCCACCCAAGCCCAATTAACCCAGACGCGAGTCTAAACTCTCTTCCACCTCTTAGGAGCTCTGGATAATCGCGATTTGGTGCTGAACTTCATAGGGTTCCTCAAATCGCACCGATTTGAAGAGGTAAAGTATTTCTTTCATAACTCTATCAATTCTCAATGTTTTTCCTCCATTCCAGTTCCTAAAAAATATAATACATCTTGTTCGAACGTACCATAAATTTGGGCTCTTTTAAATTTCAGATACTAGATTTTTGGAGTGATTACTTCAAGATAATTCATGTAAATGAGCCCTTTTCTTTCCTCTTTCAAATTACATTGGGTTTAACTCATTGTTATTAGGGTTTCTTCGGTTATAATTGGGTTTACTAATGTCCGGAAACTAGGATTTCTATCATAGGGTTTAACTTTGGGCTTTATTGGCCAATTTTGGTGGTTTTAGGTTTGATCTAGTTCTCTCTTGGGGAGGCGGAGGTGCGATTTGATTTTCGCACGGAGATTCAAGGGTTTTTGTTAATTTGGTAGGTGATTCCATTGTGTGTAAAATTTTTGTGAATTAGCTTGCTGTTTTCATGGTACCTAAATGTTTATTTCACTTGAATGTTTCTGTAAAATATGGTTTTAGTTGCATTTATAATGCAAATCAATTTTAAGTTCAAATTTTTGGTGAAATTGGGGGTTTTTCATTCAAATCTTTTATTGGTTCATTTTGGGATGACCCAGAACTGAATTGTTGGTTTCATTAAAGGGTGTTGAACTGAAATTTTGTTTTAATAACTTAAAAGTGTTAATATAGTGTGAAAGGTGGATATCTTAAAGAGCTTTGGGTGTAAAGCAATGTGATGTTTTGAGAGGTTGTTTTATTGGAAATAAAATTATTTTATTGTGTGTTTTAAAAGGTATAAAATGTGTGTATCTACTGTACAATTTGTTTTTTACCAGTAGTGATATTTTATATGAAACAGGATGTGTGTTGTTTGCTGAAATTGTTTGATCACAAAAAGGGGACGCCTAGGTACCTAGGTGGGGCGGTTTTGTACTAGTACTGCTAGTGGATCAGATGTGTTTTGTCCCTGTTCCACTTAGCATCTGGATAACGACAACTCTAACTAAACTATTTGTATGATGATTGGGGACCACTAGGATATGGGTATGTTCCCTACTAGTGGCTCGTGCACGAGAACATATTTTTCTATGGTTACTCTACACCGAGGTATGAGGTACATAGGGCCTAAGACAACCTAGTTCTTAGGGGTGTTCCTAATTTTGATGCTCATTGGATTTGTGGTATTTACCCTTGTTGTGGGTTGTTTTGGCAGTACTTTACAGTATATCACATGTCTATTTAATGTTCTAAAATTCTGAAATACACGGATTTAAAACTGTTTTCATTTGAAAGTTGCATTTCTTTGAATTTTAACACTGTTTCACCTTGTGTATTAAAATTGTCTGTTTTGTTCACATTGCATTGCATGCTCTTTGGAATCATCTGGTGGTATCCAATTGGGATAAGGCTCACACCCTACTTAAACCCCTTGGGTGTAAGTAGACCTGCTTATGCTTGACTCAGGTAAAGGGAAGGCTAAGGGTGATGGCGGTTTGGGATGTTAGTCCCCAACGTTGGGGCGCAGTTGCCGGGACGACCTGCGGGTGATGATCCCCTTATCGTGTGGAGTCCATGGGGATGTCTTTATGTTGTAATTATTTTTTTAGACCAATTTTAGTGTATTTAAACATATGTATTCAGATATGGTTTTGTAAAGAATTGTTTAGCATGAAAATTTCAGATTCTAATAATTGATTGTTTTTTTATGATTTATGCTTTCATACTTGGGTAAATCGTTCCCAAACCAGATTTTTTTGATACCCGGGCACTTGTTCCAGCCCATGGGGATCGGGAACGCCCTTCGGGCCTTGCCACAGGCCTGGTATGGTGCCGTTAATGGTGGAAACCAGATCCGGTTCGTGACAAAAAGGTATCAGAAGAGGTTAATGTTTTTGGGTTATATTGTTATTTTGAGATGAGTCGGGATAGACAGGAGCTAGGACTGTCGGGGCTTGGTGTATTAGTTGTGAGTAGGGTGCCTGGCCCGCACCTCTCATGGCAGACCTTCAGTCACCATAGGATGTTGGAATTTACTGATTGACTTCACTTCTAGGTGAGACGTGTAGGCTACAGACCACATGTGGACATCAGGAAGATGTGGAGTATTTGTTTCTTTTATTATAGGAATGTTTTTAGTTTATTTATATTTTATGTATTTGATTACAATTTTCAGAATTGGAGTATTGACTATTGTTTTGTGACTGTTTCATTTCGTAGCAACATGCCTCCCCGGAAAGCTCCCACGCACCCACAGGAGGAAGCTGGAGAGAGTTCTCCCACGCCGATTGTTCAGAGGATCGTGGAGGCTGTTGTTCGGGCTATCCACGATTTGGGACATGGACTAGCTCATTCTCCTATTACTATTAGGGAAGAGGATACATGTCCTAGAAAAGATAAAGCACAAGAGTTTCTGAAAAACAAGCCTGCTACCTTCCGAGGTAGCACAGAACCCCAGGAAGTAGAAGAATGACTCGAGAAGGTCGATCGTATGTTTGAGTTCCTAGAAACACCCGAGGAGCTCAGGGTGAAGTGTGCCTCCTTTCTGTTGGAGGTTACCAGCCATTAATGGTGGGAGTCATTGCTTCAGGCTGGGAAGAATGAGCAGATGCGCTGGGGAGATTTCAAGGTTGTCTTCAATGAACACTATTGCCCTGAGGTGTTGGCTTATGCCAGATCTAGAGATTTCATGGAACTTGTTCATGGGAATATATCTGTGATGTAGTATTCTTACAGATTCACTGAGTTGGTTCGGTATACTCCAGAAATTTTCTCTAATGAGCATGTGAAGGCCCAGGAGTTTGAGAATGACTTGCGACCAGAGATATACTCCCAGGTGTTCTTGTTTAAGCTGAGGGCCTATGCTGAGGTTGTTGATCAGGTGGTCATGGTGGAGATTGATAGAAATTAAGGGCTGGTTTCTATGTTTCAGTGTCAGTAGTGGGAAGCAGCAGCTCCTCAGAGAAGAAAAGAAAGCAGGAGGATCATGTGAAGAAAGGAGGGGGCAGTTTAGTCCACTCTTCCAGGCAGTTTTCTTCTGCGGCTTCTGATGTGAGATCGGTCGTGTGCCACCAATGTGGGAGGCCTGGGCATATCCGACCATCATGTTCTCTTTCTACAAATCCTTGTTACCAATGTGGAGGTATAGGGCATTTGCAGCGCTTCTGCGGTAGGGCACGTCCAGTACCAAGTGGGGTAGGGTCAGTGGCTTCAAGAGGAGTGCCAACATAGTTCAAGCCGTCGAGGACTGGGGGATCTTGATTTGGTGGTCGTGGTGGTAGGGTTGGATCATCTTCTGGGCATAGCCAGTTCAGGGAACAACCATAGGCTGGCGGTTGTCCTCGGGAAGATACTGGACATCTCCATGCAGTGGATCAGTCACCAGTAGGATCAGAGGCGGGACCGTCAACAATTCAAGGTACCGTTCTGATCGCATCTTCTATAGATACTACGCTTTTTGATACTGGTGCCTCTATTACATTCATTTCTAGACATTATGTGGACATGCTGAATTTTCCAACTGTGTTGATTTCTTTTGCGATGGAGTTGGTGACATCGTTGGGAAAGAAGAAGAAGCAGGGCCTCATGTGCCCCTCGTGTGCACTTTTTGTGTCAGGGGTCGAGATGGAGTGGGACCTCTTGGTCTTAGATATGGAAATTTTTAATGTCATACTCGTGATGGATTGGCTATTACACATCCAGGCACACATCGATTTCTACAGAAGGCGTGTGAGTTTTACAGCACCTGATGGGAGTCGTGAGGTTTTTCATGGATAATGGGATCCACGATCAAGACGCACATGGCCTCCACTCCCAGAGTTGGGAAGTTTAATCTTCCAGTTATCTTCACTTGTGCTAGAGGATGGTCTTTCCGATGAAGGTGCACTACCTCGTGTAGTGAATGAGTTTCCTGGGGTATTCCAAGATGATTGTTTCTGGTTTTCCCTCGAAGCCGGATGTGGAGTTTTCGATTGATCTGGCACCTGGAACACAGCTGATATCTCTTCCCTCTTATCGCATGGACACCACCGAGTTGAGGGAATTAAATATACAGCTGGACGAATTAGAATCAAAAGGATTCATTCGCCCGAGCGTCTCTCCTTGGGCCGGTCCTGTGTTGTTTTCAAAAAAGGCTGATGGATCCCTCCGGTTGTGCATTGACTACCAGAAGCTGAATAAGGCAACAATTAAAAACAAATACACTTTTCCCCGAATATATGATTTGTTTGATCAGTTGAAGCGGGGAAATGGTTCTCAAAGATAGACTTGTATTCAGGGTATCATCAACTCAGGGTGAAGGAGTCAGATATCCCTAAGATAGCCTTCCGAAGCAGGTACGACCACATTGAGTATTTGGTCATGCCCTTCGGATTTACCAATTATCCAGTGGTATTTATGGCGCTTATGAGTAGGGTGTTACATTAGTATCTCGATTACTTTGTTGTGGTGTTCGTGGATGACATTCTGATATACTCTTGCTCTGAGGAGGAACACGAACATCACTTGAGGATCGTTTTGGGTTTATTATGAGATCACCGCCTCTATGAAAAGTAGTCAAAGTACACTTTCTGGATTAGAGAGGTGATATTTCTGGGGCATGTGATCTCAGAACATGGAGTTTCAGTGGACCCTGAGAAAATTAGTGCAGTCATGTCGTGGGAGAAACCGAAGAATGTTTTGGAGATCAGGAGTTTTCTTGTCTTGGCGAGTTATTACAGGCGATTCATTCGGGATTTCTCTCGGCTTGATTCACCGATGAATTCCCTCACCTGGAAAGGGGTGAAGATTGTATGGGGTCTAGAATGTCAGGCATCGTTCGAGGACCTGAAGAGGCGGCTGACTACTGTCCCCGTACTGATATTGCTATAGAATGGAAAGGGATATGTGGTCTATTGTAATGCTTCAGGTATGGGTCTTGGGTGCGTGCTAATGCAGGATGATCATGTGGTCGTGTATGGCTCTCGCCAACTTTGACCACATGAAAAGAACTACCCAACCCATGACATGGAGTTGGCAGCAGTGATGCATGCTTTGAAGACATGGCATCACTACCTCTTTGGGGAGAAGTTTGTGGAATACTCTAATCACATAATCTTGGCTTATATCTTCTCGTAGAATGACCTCAACTTGAGGCAACATCGCTGGATCGAGTACTTGCATGGGTTTGACTTTGACATTTTCTATACCCCAGGCAAGGGTAATGTAGTGGCCAACGCTTTGAGCAGAAGAGTTCCAGTGCAGGCTTTGAAGAATTCTAGTGATGAGTGGACATTGATGGGTCTCTTTTCTAAGATGCATGTGGAGACCAGGGAATACAGTGGAGGGGCATTCGTGGAAAGAATCCAGTTGAATCCTACTCTATTGGAGTTGATTCAGCAGGAATAGCCTAGTGATGATCTTTGTCAGTGGTCTAAGCAGTTCCTTCATGGTGGGGAGGCATCCTCTGATTGGTCATCGTCTCCCAAGGGCATCTTGTGCTTCATGGTCCGTTCAGCAGTGCCATTATCTCTGCGGAAGGTGGTGATGCAAGAGAGCCACCAGTCTCAGTGGGCTGTCCATCCAGGTGCCACTAAGATGTATTATGATGTTCGACGGAAGTTTTGGTGTCCTGGTATTAGACGGGACATAACATACATTGTTTCGAGATGCTACACATGTCAGCATGTGGAATTAGAGCACTAAAGGCCATCCAGTTTTCTCCAAACACTTCCCATTCCTACGTGGAAGTGGGAAGAGGTCTCCATGGACTTCATTGTTGTCTTACCTCGTACACCTCGGGGTAAGAATGCTATTTGGGTGGTGATTGATCGTCTGACCAAATCAGCCCACTTCATTCTGATAAAGGACACAACTAAAGTAGATGAGTTGGGCCATTTGTATCATCAGGAAGAGGTGAGACTCCATGGTGTACCATCAGATGTTGTCTCAGATAGAGACCCCCACTTCACTTCTCGATTTTGGGAAGGCCATCAGAAGTCCTTGGGGTCTCAGATTAAGATGAGCACGGCATATCAGCCACAGACGGTTGGTCAGACAGAGCGGGAGAATCAGATATTGGAGGACTTGTTTCGTGCATGTTTCCTGGACTTTGGAGGTTCTTGGGATAGCCATTTGGGATTGGTAGAGTTTTCTTATAATAATAGTTACCAATCCATGATTCGAATGGCCCCTTTTGAGGCGCTCTATGGTCGGCCTTGTCGGTCCCCCCATATGTTGGGATGAGATAGGAGAGACTTCACTGTTGGGGCCGAGCCTTGTGCAGGAGACTTTTGAGAAGGTCAAGTTGATCAGGCATCACTTTTTGACAGATCAGAGTCGTTATAAATCTTATGCTGACCGGAGGCGTCACGAACTAGAGTTTTCTGTGGGTGACATGGTATTCTTAAAAGTGGCCCCTCGTCTGGGCCATCTTCGATTGGGGAAGCAAGGTAAGCTGATGCCACAGTATGTAGGACCCTTTGAGATCACTGAGCAAATTGGCAAGGTGGCATATAGGTTGGCCTTACCTTCTCAGTTGATGTCTATCCATGATGTCTTCTATGTCTCTCAGTTGAAGAAATACAATCTGGATCCATCCCATGTGTTGAGTTGGGAAGAAATAGAGATAGAGCCTGACTTGTCTATCATTGAGAGGCTGGTGAAAATAGTGGACTCCTAAGAGAATATACTTCGAGGAAATTCTATTCATTTAGTCTAGGTTTTATGGCAGCATGGGAATGATACACATGAGACATGGGAGCGAAAGTCATGGGTTGAGGAAGAGTACCCATTCTTGTTTTCCAACCGAGATTCATGTTGACATTCCGAGGCAGAAAGTCTTTCATGGTGGGGATAATTGTCACATACAAGACGTATTTTAAAGGTATTTTTCATTTAATTTACATCCTTTCATTGTTTTGGGGGGGTTCCCTAGGTTTTAGGGAGGAATAGATGGGTATTCATGAATTGGGCCAAACCATGAGCCCAATTCCAGATTAAAAAATAAATTTTCATTCTTTTACAACTTTTTCATTTTTCAACATTTTTCATCCATTAAAATTCCTAATTGACCTCCCCTAACCTATTAACACCACCAAGGTAATTGGGAGCTTTTATAAATCCATAACCAGGGATTATTTGGGTTTTTATCTAAAGGGTTGGGCCTGTCCGAAAGCCCAATTCCTATTTTAAATATAAAATATTATTTTGTTATAACATCTTACATATTTGGGATTTTTATCTGATTCGAAGTCTCACCCAAGACTAATTAACCCAGACACGCGTCTGAACTCTCTCCCACCTGTTTGGAGCTCTGGATAATCTCGATTTGGTGCCGAACTTCATAGGGTTCCTCAAATCGCCCAGATTTGAAGAGGAAAAGTATTTCTTTCATAACTCTATCAATTCTCAATATTTTTCCTCCATTCCAGTTCCTAAATGCGATAATACATCTTTTTCGAATGTACCCTAAATTTGGGCTCTTTTAAATTTCATATACTGGTGTTTTGGAGTGATTACTTCAAGGTACTTCAAGTAAATGAGCCCTTTTCTTTCCTCTTTCAAATTACATTGGGTTTAACTCATTGTTCTTAGGGTTTCATCAGTTATAATTGGGTTTACTAATGTCTAGAAACTAGGATTTCGAACCTAGGGTTTATCTTTGGGATTTCTTGGCCAATTTGTGTGGTTTTAGGTTTGATCTAGTTCTCTCTTGGTGCGGCAGGGGTGCGATTTGATTTTCGCAAGGAGATTCAAGGGTTTTCGTTAATTTGGTAGGTGATTCAATTGTGTGTGCAATTTTTGAGAATTATCTTGCTGTTTTCATGGTACCTTAATGTGTATTTCACTTAAATGTTTCTGTTAAAATTGGTTTTAGTTTCATTTATAATGCAAATGAATTTTTTGTTCCAATTTTTTGTGAAATTGGGGGTTTTCATTCAAATCTAATATTGGTTCCTTTGGGATGACCCATAACTGAATTTTTGGTTTCATTAAAGGGTTTTGAACTGAAATTTTGTTTTAATTACATAAAACTGTTAAAATATTGTGAAAGATGGATATCTTAAAGAGCTTTTGGTGCAAAACAATGTGATGTTTTGAGAGGTTGTTTTATTGGTGATAAAATTATTTTATTGTGTGTTTTAAATGGTATAAAATGTGTGTAGCTAATGTAAAATTTTATTATGACCAGTAGTGATATTTTATATGAAAAAGGATGTGAGTTTTTTGCTGAAATTGTTTGAGCACAAAAAGGGGAAGCCTGGGTACCTAGGTGGGGTGGATTTGTACTAGTACGGCTACAGGATCGGATGGGTTTTGTCCCTGTTCCACTTAGCATATGGATAACGACAACTCTAAATAAACTATTCTGATGATGATTGGGGACCACTAGGTTATGGGTATGTTCCCTACTAGTGGCTCGTGCACAAGAACAGATTTTTCTATGGTTACTCTACACTGAGGTAAGAGGTACATAGGGCCTGAGACAACCTAGTGCTTAGGGGTGTTCCTGATTTTGATGCTCATTGGATTTTTGTTATTTACCCTTGTTGTGGGTTGTTTTTGGAAATAATTTACAGTAGCTCACATGTCTATTTAATTTTCTAACATTCTAAAATTCTCAGATTTAAAACTGTTTTCATTTGAAAGTTGCATTTCTTTGAAATTTAACATTATTTCACCTTGTGTATTAAAATTTCATGTTTTGTTCACATTGTATTGCATGATCTTTGGAATCATCTGGTGGTATCCTATTGGGCTTATGCTAACACCCTACCTACACCCCTTGGGTGTAAGTAGACCTGTTTATGCTTGACTCAGGTAAAGGTAAGGCTAAGGGTGATGGCGGTTCGGGATGTTAGTCCCAATCGTTGGGGCAGAGTTGCGGGGACGGCTTGAGGGTGATTATCCCCTTGCCGTGTGGAGTCCATGGGGATGTCTTTATATTGTCATTATTTTTTTAGACAACTTTTAGTTTATTTTAACATATGTATTCAGATAAGGTTTTGTTAAGAATTGTTGAGCATGAAAATTTCAGATTCTAATAATTGATTGTTTTTTATGGTTTATGATTTCATACTCGGGTAAATCATTCCCAAACCATATTTTTTTGATACCCGAGAACTTGTGCCAGCCCGTGGGGATAGGGAACGCCCTTCGGGCCTTTTCCATGGGCTGGGTTTGGTGCCGTTAATGGTGGCGACCAGATTCGGTTCGTGACATTTTCACTATAATTCAGTGTTGGTTTGGATAAATACCTTCCAATTATAATATTTTCGTATAATAATTTCAATAAATAAAAAATTTAGTTGAGTCCATATGAATACCATTATTGAAAAATAGGAAAAAAACTAATATATAATATTGTTAGAGATCCAAATACATTGGAAGATGATCTGGATGTGTACTTGGATGAATTTAGTATATTAAATTAACAAAACATTAATATAGTTCAGAAATGATAAAATGAATTTTTCAAATCATTGATGAGAATGTGAATTACAAGTTGGTGAGAATGTATTCATATTATTTAACCTATTGAATATGTTTATGTGATTCATAATGAAGTGAAATATCATTCCATCATTTAATTTTTATTTTATAACTCTTTATTAGATTATTGTGGTTGATTGTTTATTTTCCCTTCCAACGTATCTTCCTTAATATCATGATGAGTTTCAATTATAAATTGTGAGGAAATAAATAAATGATCATTCAAATTTAAAGAACAAAAAGGATCTACAGTTGTAGAATGATCTTTCATATGAGGTACAAGCAGTGAAATTTATAGGTCATGGTGAAAAATTATTTTGAAAAATGACCAATAGCAAATTTAATTTTCTATGTTAAAAAATATATTTGATGAAAATGTGTGGGAATCCAAGAATGTGATATGTAGAAGTATAATCAATTATTTTTTTCAATGTCATGATATTTTAAGGGAAAAAATATTTTAATGTATAATAACATGATATGAACAGATTTTATATATACTCATTGGAAAAATCTTGTATATGATATCTTAATTAATAGGAATCCACAATTTTAAAAAATCCATGATATATTAAAACAAGTAAAACATATCCACATTATTGGAATGTATCAAAATTATTGACACCATTATGAAATATAGGGATAATTTTTTTCCTCATTTATAATAAATTGATTGATTTCCTATTAATAGTCATTAATTGATTAGTTAAAAAAATTTATTATCACAATGCCCATTTTTTAAAAAATTGCATTTTTCTACATATAATGAATTTTTATATATTTATCCATTTATAAAATTTATATAACTAAATTTATTTATAATTTATAACAAATAATTAATTTATTAGATTTATATTGGGTTGTAATGAAGGTAAAATAATTATAATATAAAATGATTTATTTTGTAGGAAAATATTTTATTTTTGGCAATATTTTTACCCTAAAAAATTATATAAATATTTTTATTAATGATATAATGAAATTAGTATAATACATATTAAATAATATATTTTAATTTTCACATAATATATTTTAAAATAATTTAATGAAATTAATCTTTTTTTTCTTTAAATACATTTTCTAAAAAAAAGAAGTTTGGTTTGGTTTTGTACAATTATTATAATTATATTTTTTTACATAAATAAAATAACATTGATAAAATAGATTACTTATTTGGAAAGAATTTCTTTAAAAAATTTTATGAGTCCAAATTCATTTTTTATAAATTTTTTTTATTAATATAGTAAAATAATGTTACTAGAGTTATGGTCAAAATGGGTTTCGTAAGGAAAAAAAAGGAAATGGGAGAAAATTTGAAAAAAATTATTAATCCAATTTGTTAATTATATTAATACCATATGATTTCATTTATTTTATGTGTTTTGAAATTTATATCACCATCAAATGAATGTGACATTATATAATTTATGTCATTTGAATGATTCCATATGTCTCCCTTACCTCAATTGTAAAAGAAGACCTATTATCCTCTATTATTTGTGAACATAGACCCATCTATATCAACCGATACATATCCAAATTAATTACTAGATTACCTCTCTTTATTACCATTTCGTTAATTTTACCCTAATACCATCCAAAATTTATATAACTTGTAAGACAAAAGTGATCAGTCAATGAAGGTGTAATCGTCTTACAGAACTCTATCAGTGTAAATTTAATTTTATAATTCTTATAAATATTTTGTATCAATAATTAAATAATGATTCAAGAATCATCCATATACATATATATTATTTTGAATATTCAATAACCATTTGGCTTATCATTTCCGTCAAATTGTAAAGGAATGTATAACTCAGAGATAGATGCGGACATCCACCTCCATGTAGTTATATAAATAATTTTTCATCACAGCGACACATTAAATGATATAATAATGGATTTAATAAAAAAATATTTTATTTATAATATAAATATTATTATTGAATATTAAAACATTAAAAACAAATATTTTGTTCTATTTTTTAGAAAATGAAAATAATGTACATGAATACATAAGAATAATCATCTAAACTAATAGGGCAATTCATTTCTCTATCGGTTCATTTTGGTGATCGTTATGTGAATTTATTTAATGAGTATATTTTTTATTTATATCCCCATTAACATTTTTGATTATATTTATCTTTGAAAAATATTATTGTTCTTTAACTTCTAAAAGAAATCATACACAAAATACAACGAACTGATCTCTTATAATAATGACGACCATGAATAATTATTAATGAATGAATAATAAGATATTATATGTAAATATTTTATGGAAAAATATTTAAAAATATTTTCATATTTTATATTTATATTAAATTTAAAATTATTATATAGGATGTTATTGGGATGAAAATGTTTTTTGGACATGAGGTAAGGGTTTCTCATCTCCCAATCATTATTTTAAGACATATGCCATATTAGCCATATGTTCATTTGTGTTTTGGATATATTTCCCCATTATATTTTCTATAAATTAGTCCCTTTATATATAAGTTTTTTAATGATTCATTTGATGATAGTTCTTTAATGGTGGTTTTACGTCAAAGGACACCAAAGCTGTAAGGGTTTTCTGATAAAATATCACTTTATACTGAGATTTAATTTGTATAAAATTAAAATGACTAAATCGTATGATATTTAAATAAAATTAATGTTTAATTTTTGTCTAATATAGTTATTTTATGAAATTATTCAATATCTTTTCAGTATCCTCTCACTATATACTCAAAACTATGACATTATGTTTTTATGGGAAAATAATGATGTATTTCTATTCGTTTAAATTTTTTTTTACTATGTTCATATTTTATTTAATAAAATTTCATTATTTTTTACTAATTATCATTCGATATTATGAGTTATGTTTACCCAAATTCATCTTTTTATACGAAAGATAAAGAAGAATATTCCATTTTATCGACTGTTTTACTTATTTAACAAATGATTTAATAGAATTTTTTTAACTAATTATCAGTAGAATATATATTCAAGATTCCATTAATACTATATTCTATAAATCCTAATTTACATTTTTAAATGGTTTTTAAAAAAAAATCCCAAATGATGTATTTTTATATATATATATTAATAATATTAATATGTTATTTAATTATGAAATTTTTTTTATTAATATAATTGGTCCCATGAAATTTTAAAGGCATGTTTATGTATGAAAACATTAATTGATGTTATTTATGATCCATTGGGTGATATTATGAATTAATACCATTTTTATTTATTATTTGGATGATTTATAATTTTGATAATAGAATATTATTGAAGCTCACTTTCTTTTCTATGTGTTATGATATATTAAAATTAAAAATGTTTACTTGTTCTTGAAAAATACATATGAATAGATTATTACATCGTGATGGGTGGGTCAATTGTAAGCCTCTATTTTATATATTATTTTATGGTTTTCAATCTCATATGGGGCATGTGAGAATATAAAAACCTTGAATGTGGGTTCATTAGAGGTTAACCCATGCCAGAAGTAAGTTCTCAGGTGGTTTGTCGATGGATAACATTGGATTAATTTCACGGACAGTAGAGTTTACATAAGATTTATATTAATGTAATTATTCCACATTTTTTATGACATTATTTATGTTATTATCTTATTGATATGATATAATCACATGGATGTGGATATATAATTTTAATATAACTAAATGATGTTGAACATCCAATTTTTTTGGAATTTATTGTGATCTATTATATGTTGGTTATGTTTTCAAAATGTTATGATCATATTTTCATACCCTTATTCACATGTTAAGAAAAAATAAGTTCATTGATTGATATACCCTATATGTGAACTTAATGATCATCTTGAATCATCCATACTTATGATTCATTTATCTATATTGTGAATAAATGTTTTAAGATGGGTATGACTATGATATTTACTATTTGAAAATAATTATATGAGATTTGGGATATTTTTCATTATATTTGATGAATATGTATCTAGTATCAAAATATTTTAAAAAATAATATTTATAGGTATTTTATTTTAATGAGATTTTTTGAATAATCAAATAAAATGTTGTAATGGTAATCTATGTAATGTTTGGATCTTCTCAGTTAAAGAGGAATATTTTTTTCTTATGGAAGGCTAATAAAAAATACCATAAAGGAAGACGATTTTTAAATATTTTAAAATAATAATACTAATTTCTAAAAGAATCATAACATATCTTATTTCATTATACTCAATATAGATTTATCTTAAAGTTTCTTATATAATATTCTAGTTGTGGAGAAGAATTGGGGAAAGTATAAATGAGAATATCAAGAGGGCCCTAATATAAATCAAGCGGATAATTGAATTCAATAAAATCCAATGGTTAAAACTCATTTTTAGTGGGATTCCAAATATTTTAAGTATTATTTATGGATTATTGTTTTAAGATAAAAAAAGTGCAGTAATATATATAGGAATACTAATATAGTTAGTTTATAGGATGAGGTTTTTGAGGTAATGATAATTACTGAGTTCATTAATGAGAATAAATTATCTATATAACACATTAATATTTTGTGATCTTTTTAATTAATTTAATAATATAGGTATTTTTCATTTCACACAACATTGAGTATTTATTTTAATATTAAAGAACTACATTTTACTTGTGGAATACAGAAAATAATGTTAAACATTCATTACCCACAACACAAATATTTTATTTCTGTACACAAAACACTATTTTAGTTCCCCCGTTACTTTTTATTTATCCCTTACATGATGCTTTTGAGGGATATAATGTTTGAGGGTGATGGATGAGAGTGTTGAGAGAACACTGGAAGTTGTTTTGGGGAAAATTTGATCTCGTACGGGTGGCACATGGTTCACCTAACCTTGTGGACAAACAATGCACAATGTTCCTCTTGAGGTAGTTTCTTTATCGCAGTTGGAAGAAAATTATGGAGATCATATGTGGAAGTTGAACGAGGTTCAGCCTAGGTAGTACCTAAAGCATGGTTAGCATACAATTTTCCTTACAATGCAAACTAACCATGCAGACGATTTATGTGAGATTTTAAAAAGGAGGATATCTCACATTTTTGCATATAAGTTGCTTTTTTCACCTAAGGGGCCATGGATCATGATTTTTCCTCTCCTAAGGCCAAAATAGATTCTCTCATCGATCTGATGGAGATCTAAAGGCTTCTCTTGATGAATTGAAACCTGATTCCTGAGGTATGTCATCGTTATTTTTCTTTCTTTTTTAGTTTCATCGATTTAATTAGATCTACTTTTTCTCATCTTTTGGATATTTATATCTATGTCCTCTACGTGTATATACATGTGTGAGGATGTGAAATATGATGATACATGGTCTTTATATTTCTAGGATAATAGTTCAATGGTGGGTACAAGGAGAATCGACCTGGTTTTCTTGTGTGTCATTCATTTGTTGTGGTTTTTGTCAAAATATCAATGGGTTGCGGCGTCTTTTAAAACTCTACATAGTAGAACGTATTTTCTTGGTTTCAAATTTAATGTGTGCTGTTGAATTTATTTCTATTTGATTGTTGAACACTTGTTGGTATCCCATTATAGTGATGGTTGTGAAATATGGAAATTTGGGTGATTGAGTAAAATCCTCTCTCTTGTGGTTTTAAAATATTAATTTTAAATAGGTAATTTTTTTGGATTGTATGAAAATGAATTGTATTTGATGTTTTCAACAAATGAGAAGGTTTTATAAAAATAAAATGCTTTTTTGCAATATGGTTGTTCTTGGGTTTTCAAAAAATGTTTAGTTGTATTGGAATGGATTATTAAGGTGATGGAGTGATTTGTAATAAATGGAATTGGTGTTGTTTTATGATAAATGTGGCCTTCACAAGGGAAAAGTACATCATTGGTGTGTGTCATTAAGTCTCTAGGTAATTGGAGGTGAGACCACAAATGAATACTGAACTGTCAAACTATGATTTCATTTTTTGGGAGGTTGTGAACAATGGAATGCATATGCCAAATGTTATGTATAAATTGATTTAAATTTTGATTAGTTTTTCATAGGAAAAGTACTTTATTGTTGTTTGATTCAAGTAATTTTGTTTTCACGTGGTTGTAAATGGGTTTTGAAACTGGGTTTCATTTGGTTAAAAGTGTCTTGGTAAATTGTTTTATATAAACTATTTTATACAAATGTGGATAACTTTTCTATCCTTGTGGCATGATAAGGGGTGTAATTTGGGAAATCCAACTATGTTTTATAGTCACCACTACTTTGGAACTCTGGTTCTTTTTCTGATGTTATCTTTTTGGACATGGGAAAATGTAATGTTTCACACATTTTTAGCAGTATCTTGTGACATTTGGGATGTTTGGTGATTGTGGAAGTTGGAGATTGTGGAATATGGAGTCATGTGGCATTTTTAGAGTCTTTAGTTGTCTATCCCAAATTTACCATGAACGTTTTTTGGTCTTCCACTATTCCACACGTTGATGTGATTTTGAGATACATGATGTTGTTTAGTTTCCTTTATTTTTTTCATGCATAATTTAGTGAATGGATTGGTTATGGTTAGTTGGTTTATTGAATTCATTATTAAAGGGTAAATCGCCCCCCACTTGTATTTCAAAATCTTTAGCATTTTTTTCTAGACATTGGAATTTTGTGGATGTCACTTAAGGCCATGTAATGACTAGATGTACTCTCAAGACAATGATAATTAGTAGGTCATTAGAAATGGTATCAGTCTTGACATTCCTTTGTATTATAAATATTATCAGCTGGGTAAGTTCTTTTCTAACAAGTAGTTATCAATGTTCTTGGTCTTGGTGTTGAACATCCTTCTTGTCTATTCATTTGGTTGGAATCTTATCATGGATTATTATTTTAGATCCATCAAATGCATAACATAAAAGGATGAAGCTATCCATTTTATGTTAGACATCATGTAACCATGGAGTTGGGTAGACGAGTGTTTAGAGACACTTATAAGATCATGAAATATCATTTTCATGGGTTTAGGCAATGAGAGGAGCATGACCAGCACTGTAGAAAACTGACATCCCACAATAAATGCATATTTCATATGGAGTACTGATTTATTATTTTGTGTTGGGTGTAAATTTTAGAAAAATATAGAATTTTTTGTCAAATTTCATGACTCATCCCCCGGGGCCCATGCAGTGACTACCCCAAGACCACCTTCCTTATGCCATGGGCTGTCAACTAGCACCGAAAGGCACATTCCCTAATACTAGGAAGGAATCACATTTATAACCTGTAAACACACGCATCCAAGCACAAAATGTGATACGAACACAAGTAAAATAATATAACAAAAAGAGTGATGAAAGTTAGAGGGGTTGGAATACAAGCCCAACAGTAAATGTACAAGTATAACTGAAATACAATACAACTGATGAAATATAAAGGCAACTACATTGTCATCCTTTGAGATTCCTACCTGAACGGTAGCTACATATCTTCTCCTCGGCACTCCATGTAACACCCCAGGTAAATAATGAATATGAAATTTTCATATTTATCCATATTTGTGAATAAAATATTAATATGACTTTAAAGGGGTTTGCTATGTTCGATAGCGTACTCGATACGCAACGATGAGTTTCATTGAAACTTACGTAGCACACTAGTAATAAAATAATATTATTTTAAATGTTAGTTAACGAGTAGCCGTTGTACTGGCGGGAATGGATAGAAATAACTAAAATATGATTATATATGTTTTTAAATGTTTTTACATTTATCCAATAAAAGATAATGGCTTAAAATACAGAAAGAATTCAATTTTAGGCATTTATACCCTAATTTTCATGAAAGGTCCACTTATCACCTTTTGACGGAGAACCGTCATTAAATATATTTTTGATCGATCTTATAAATTCTTTTGGACCAAATATAACTCTTCTTTAGAATCGGGACATCAAAATTTACTTTGTGTAAATTTTTGGTACCTTTCTGATAAAGTTCATTTTTTTATGAATAGTGTAAAATGTTGTGTTTTAATTCAAATCCTCTTTTTAATATAAATTATTTATATGATTAGATTATTATTTTAATTGGTTTTAAAGTGAAATTAGAAAATATTTTTACCAGTTAATCCAATGGTGGTCATTGGAATCAATTTCACTTTGAAATTGGACTTAAACTGGTGTCAATCTTTTGGTACTTATTGTTTCGCAAAAACACGCTATTTGTCATGACAGCGGGAATTAATTATTAAATTAATTAATTTGTCTTGTATGTTTTGAATTTTGTAAAATGGACTTCATTTTTGAATTCAAAATATCAAATATAGCTTAGGGAGAGTTTTTGGTAATTTTCTGAAAAACATCAATTTTTGATGAATAGTGAAACCACTAAGTGGTAATCAAGCAAACTGATTTTTCAGTTAAATGAATGTTTACCACTAATGTGTATTGAATTTTGAAAATCCGACATACATGGTTGTCATTAATAAGTAAAATGTGGTTCAATGAGATTAAAATAATTTTTTGGTGAATAGTAACTTTTTTTCAATAATCGCGATTAGAGGTAATTAGTGTAGTTTAAGGTAAAAATGGTATTATAAGAATGTGAAAACGCCATTACACTTGTCCTACACCTATTGGGTGAGTCATGGCCGACCAAGACAAGCCATGGGCCAACTTGGGGACCCCATGGAGACACATTGGTTTGGAAATGACATAAATAACTTTTTATTAAATGTTAAAGTAAAAATGACACAAACAAGAGATGTTTTACAAAAACAATTTTTACATGGGGTTATAAAGATCATATTTTTGATTATAAATATTCATTGGAAAGCTAAAAAGATTTCCTACATCATAGTAGTTTTTTTATAATTTTTAGACATTAAATAAATTAAAATATTTATGACATAATAATGATGCAGTGATGACATCATTATTTGACGATTTAAATAAAATGGAAAGATAATGAAACATCTAAAATATACACATGTCCAAAACCAATTGGATGAGGGGATTTCGAACCCTTATCACCTTATCCACGAATTATATCAATGTGGGACCTTTTAAAATCGAAACACATTTTCAAATAAAGTAATATCTCTTTACTTTCCAAAAGTGCCCCTCCTCTCCTCTTATAAAAGGCCCCCACCTCCACCTCATTTCACACACATATCAAGCCTTTTGCTCGGACAACCCCTGCAAAATTACTCTCTCCACATCCCTCTCCTCATCCTAGAGGATTACCTTTGGGCAGAATCCTTTCAAAGGAAGCCTTTAGGCTCAAATGAAAAGGGAGTTACACTTTTAAAAGTAATTCATTCTCTCTTGTTCATTTGTTTTATTTTGCTTCTCCAACCCTCTAAACTCTTTTTATTTACTTATTTTGTAAAAACACCAGTATTTAAATATACTAGGATGTTGTTATAATATTTATTTGAGCTACACTTTCACACAACTACATCAAATGGTTAAAGAACATACAGTTTCCGTGGATGGCGAAATTCTGCCTCCCGAAACGATGATTGTTCAATACTCATTTAACACCTTCAAGGGTGGCCATTATGATGTCACTATTTTTATATATGATATATAATATGTTTATGTTTTCTTTAAGCTTCTGTATTTTTCATTTTTGGCATACCTTTATGGTTTCCATTATGGGTAAACACGATATCTTCATTTAAGGAAGTGCGGACTACCGCCCCCTAAAAGTGATGTGATTCGTTAATGCCATTTGTGGGACGTGTAAAGGATGGATTTAAAGTTATTATATATGATGTTATACTGGAATTATAATATACCTCTATATCATTATTATTTATTTCCATTAAAGCATGAGATAGAAATGAAAGTAGCATTCATGCGTACGTACGGCTTACCGTCTCCATGAACGGTGCATTTCATTTCTTATCCCCAAATGTAATGTACTATTAAAAGTACATGTATATAATGGATATATATAATTAATGATATATCTAAATGATGAATATAATTCTGGAATTAAAATATACATACCTCTCATTTAGTTTTAATTCTATTAATATGACAATGAAATGAAAGTAGCGTTCATGCGTACGTACGGCTTACCGTCTCCATGAACGGTGCATTTCATTTCTTACCTATAAATGATTATGTAATATTATAAATACATGTATATGCTGGATATATATGATATATATGATATCCAAATCAGGAATTTCATTATGGATATAAAGAACTTTTGACCACATGAACAACATGTAATTGTAAGAAGTCAACTTTCGACTTAAGAACCAAATATTGACAAAACAAACATTATTAACATAATGGTTACATAATGTTTATAACATGACAATAAGTGATATAAAAAGAATAATGAACTTTAAAAAGGTTCTTAATCAAGTATAAATTAACTCAAGTTTATTATTCAGGACGTTAAAGAACGATCGAGTCAAGTCGGACCCAAGGTAAGGGACTTCGTCTCAATCTCCTTTCATTGAGGCATATTTCGTTTTATACACAACTTTATTTTATACGGTGTATAAACTCCTTTGACTTTTACTTTTATACAAAAGGAATCCTTTTCTACGAAGAGTTTTACTAAACAACAAAAAGGAATGTTTTTTTAACGTACGCGGTGATTACGAATTTTTCCGCCGCCGCGAGTATTATATGATCTTTGGCTTTCTCAACAAGCCGTAATGTTTTCAGAATAAAATAAATACCATATACTCTTTTATGTATTTTGGTATTGAAAATAGTTTTTAAAAAGGATTCTATTATGTCAATATATTTATGATATATTGTGATTGAAATGTGGAAATGTTATCATTCCTTTATATTGGTTTTATGTTTTATGATTTTATATTCGTACATGGACATTTTAACGGGTGGTTACGTTATAAACCATATGACGGGTGGTTCCGTGAATACCAGGATGGGTGGTTACGTTATAACCTCCAATGCATTGGGTATGGAAGTCGGCCGTATGGCTATTCCATTAAGTATGTATGGAAATTGGCCGTATGGCTATTCCATTAAGTGATATGTGTGGAAGTCAATCGTATGGTTATTCCACTTAAGTATGTTCATGTCCCAAGTTACCTTTATATATTCTATGTGTTCTTTATATGGGTTTTATGGTAATACTTTGGTTACAAAAAGGTAAGTAATGATACTTTATTCAGTGAAGATTTTTTTTACTACTTCATGAAGGTGAAGGTATTACTTTGATATAGTATACATGGTTTACATGATGTTTTAAAAACTAAGAGTTTTCATTATTTTTGTATCCCTTACTGAGATTTTTATGCTCACCCCAAGTTTTTTCGAAATGTTTTTCACAGGACTTAAAGTGGAATAAGGTCAAGGATGGGATCAAGGGAATTTCATGCTATCTAAAACATGGAATCTAGACATCTTTCTTTTTAAGAGTTTTTATTTTATGGAGACTTAGTAGAAGTGTCTACTTTGCAATCTTTTAAGATGTAATAGTTATGTTCTAATTCTCTAAAACTCTAAACCTGAAAAGATCCTCAATGTGAATTATTCATTTAATTCAATATTAAGTAAGGTTTAAGGCTGGGGCCTTATAGTTGGTATCAGAGGTCGGTTTAGACAACTTTAGGAGTTAGAAAATTGTTAAATTATAAGTTAATTTATGATATGATTGAAATGATATAGCATTTACAGATTACCATGTTGCTTCGCCTAAGATATTTTTATGTTCAGAATGGTTTTCCGTAGAGGAAACAAAGCAGCTATGTTGGGACGACATCAGGAGGAAGATAACCTTCCAAATCAGAAACCTGAGACGGTCGGAATCGGAACTGAACAGTTTGTTGCAGTGATGGAACAGTTGACTCAGGCTATAAATGGTGGTGGTATCCATGCACGAGATCAGCCAGATCAACCGCAGAGGAACATATCAGTGGTGGAACATTTCATGAGGCAACATCCCCCATCATTCAGAGGATCATCTAACCCTGTGCAAGCTGAAGGGTGTATTAAAGCACTGGAGAAGATTTTTTATGTCATGGGGTGTTCAGAACATCAAAAGGTTAGTCTTGCTGTTTACCGTTTTGAAGGTGAAGCTGATCAGTGGTGGTCGATGGTGAAAAATATAAGGGATAGTGATGAGATTGAGGATCTTAACTGGGACGAATTCAAAGGTATGTTTCTTGAGAAATATTTTCGAAAGGTGGTTCGTCCTAGAATGGAAAAACAGTTCCTAGAATTGAGGCAGGAGGATGATTTAGTGGCTACTTATGAAGAAAAGTTCACTCGATTGGCAAGGTATGCTCCAAACTTCATACGAGATCTTGATAGTAAAATAAACCGTTTTTACTCAGGGTTAAAGCCAAAGTATCTAAGGGCTTTAGCTTCTCGTGAATTCAAAAGTTATGAAAAACTTGTTTGATGTGCGGAGAAGGTAGAAATGGAGTTTGCCGATGATCAGGTGTTCTATGAAAAACAATAGAATAAGAGGTCTAGTTGGCAGGCAAAGGGGAAGAATTCATTAAAGAAGCAAGGAGGTAAGCAAACCAAATATCCATCCTGTGAGAAGTGTGGTAAAATGCATCCTGGAGAATGTTTATCCAAGTCTGGTAAGTGCTTTTGG
Organism: Viscum album; assembly: GCA_963277665.1. Classification (NCBI taxonomy): domain Eukaryota; kingdom Viridiplantae; phylum Streptophyta; class Magnoliopsida; order Santalales; family Viscaceae; genus Viscum; species Viscum album. The sequence goes on along the minus strand of OY728128.1, from coordinate 1,294,868,424 downwards.
TGTGGTAAGTCTGATCATATTGCTCGTAACTGTAAAGAAGATGATCAAGTAGGAAATGAAAAGCCAGCGGTAAGATGTTTTAAGTGTAATGAAATGGGTCATTATGCAAACGAGTGTCCAACGAAGAACTCAACTGGGGGAATGCAGCTAGACTACAAGCAGAAAGGGGTGGTGAAATCCTTTGCAACAACTTCAGCAGATGTTGGGCCATCGAATGAAGTGGTATCAGCTCCAGGGAGCTCAGTATTTTTCGAAGATTGACTTGAGGTCGGGGTACCATCAGTTGAATGTAAAATAAGCAGACGTTCCGAAAAGTGCGTTCCGTACTAGATATGGCCATTATGAATTTGTAGTTATGCCTTTTGGGTTAACCAATGCACCTGCTGTATTCATGGAACTTATGAATAAAATTTTCCATGAGTTCTTGGATAAGTTTTTGTTTGTGTTTTGAGGTTTGTGAAGAGGTTATGTGTGCCTTGTGATTCACAGTTGATGAATGAGTTGTTATGTGAGACTCATAGTTCCCCGTTTTCAGTTCATCCTAGCAGTACTAAGATGTACAGAGATCTGCGGGAGTATTACTGGTGGGATGGAATGAAAAGAGACATTGCTGATTTTACTATGAAGTGTTTGACATGTCTACAGGTTAAAGCAGAGCAGCAGTTACCGAAAGGGATGCTTCAGCCTTTACCAGTACCAGAGTGGAAATGTGAAAACATATCCATGGTCTTTGTTGTGGGATTACCGAGGACATCTCAAGGTAATAATGCAATCTGGGTTATTGTTGATCGTTTGACCAAATCTGCTCATTTCCTTGCTATAAGAGATACTTTCTCTCTTGATCAACTTTCCCATTTGTATCTTAAAGAAATAGTCAGGTTACATGGAGTTCCTCTCTCCATTGTATCGGATCGTGATCCCAGGTTTACTTTTAAATTTTGGAAAGGCCTTCAGAAGTCTTTGGGTACTGAATTAAATTTTAGTACAGCTTTTCATCCTCAATCAGATGGGCAGTCAGAACGAATAATTCAGACATTGGAGGATATGCTACGAGCGTGTTCTATGGATTATCAGGGAAGATGGGACCAACATCTTTCTTTGGTTGAGTTTTCTTATAATAACAGTTTTCATTCCAGTATACAGATGGCACCGTTTGAGGCATTATATGGGAAGCGGTGTCGAACTCCAGCATTTTGGAATGAAGTGGGTGAAAGGAAGCTGATGGGACCAGAATTGGTAGAAGAGATGGCAGAAAAAGTTCAGTTGATTCAGAAAACACATGAGAACAACTCAGAGCAGGTAGAAGAGTTATGCGGATAACCGGAGGAATGATCTATCTTTTGAGGTAGGTGATCATGCTTTTCTCAAGGTTTCTCCTTGGAAAAGTGTGATGAGATTTGGTAAGAAAGGAAAGTTGAGTCCATGGTTGGTTGGACCATACGAAATTCTGGAAAGAGTTGGATCATTTGCATACCGAGTGGCTTTACCTCCGAGTTTATCTCAGGTACACAATGTTTTTCAGGTTTCAATGTTGAGAAAGTATATGCCAGATCCATCTCATGTTTTGAGCCCAGAGGTAGTTCAGCTGGAAGATAACCTATCTTATGAGGAACAACCGATCCAGATTCTTGACCACAGGGAGCAGGTGTTACGGAATAAGGTGATTCATTAGGTAAAGGTTTTGTGGAAAAACCCTGTGATTGAAGAGGAAACATGGGAATCTGAAAATGCTATGAGGGATAAATACCCCCACTTATTTTGATAAGTGAATAAAATTGCGAGGACGCAATTCCCAAAAGGGGGGAAGGATGTAACACCCAAGGTAAATAATGAATATGAAATTTTCATATTTATCCATATTTGTGAATAAAATATTAATATGACATTAAAGGGGGTTGCTGTGTTGGATAGCGTACCCGATACGCAACGATGAGTTTCTTTGAAACTTACGTAGCACACTAGTAATAAAATAATATTATTTTAAATGTTAGTTAACGAGTAGCTGTTGTACGGGAGGGAATGGATAGAAATAACTAAAATATGATTATATATGTTTTTAAATGTTTTTACATTTATCCAATAAAAGATAATGGCTTAAAATACGGAAAGAATTCAATTTTAGGCATTTATACCCTAATTTTCACGAAAGGTCCACTTATCACCTTTTAACAGAGAACCGTCATTAAATATAGTTTTTATAGATCTTATAAATTCTTTTGGACCAAATATAACTCTTCTTTAGAATCGGGACATCAAAATTTACTTTGTGTAAATTTTTGGTACCTTTCTGATAAAGTTCATTTTTTTTATGAATAGTGTAAAATGTTGTGTTTTAATTCAAAACCTCTTTTTAATCTAAATTATTTATATGGTTAGATTATTATTTTAATTGGTTTTAAAGTGAAATTAGAAAATATTTTTACCAGTTAATCCAATGGTGGTCATTGGAATCAATTTCACTTTGAAATTGGACTTAAACTGGTGTCAATTTTTTGATACTTATTGTTTCGCAAAAACACGCTATTTGTCATGACATCGGGAATTAATTATTAAATTAATTAATTTGACATATATGTTTTGAATTTTGTAAAATGGACTTCATTTTTGAATTCGCAATATCAAATATAGCTTAGGGTGAATTTTTGGTAATTTTCTGAAAAACTTCAATTTTTTATGAATAGTGAAACCACTAAGTGGTAATCAAGCAAACTGATTTTTCAGTTAAATGAAATTTTACCACTAATGTGTATTGAATTTTGAAAATACGACATACATGGTTGTCATTAAGAAGTAAAATGTGGTTCAATGAGATTAAAATAATTTTTTGGTGAATAGTAACTTTTTTTCATTAATCGCGATTAGAGGTAATTAGTGTAGTTTAAGGTAAAAATGGTATTATAAGAATGTGAAAACACCATGACACTTGTCCTACACCTATTGGGTGAGTCATGGCCGACCAAGACAATCCATGGGCCAACTTGGGGACCCCATGGAGACACTTTGGTTTGGAAATGATATAAATAACGTTTTATTAAATGTTAATGTAAAAATGACACAAACAAGAGATGTTTTACGAAAACAATTTTTACATGGGGTTATAAAGATCATTTTTTTTATTATAAATATTCATTGGAAATCTAAAACGATTTCCTACATCATAGTAGTTTTTTAATAATTTTTAGACATTAAATAAATTAAAATATTTATGACATAATAATAATGCAGCGATGACATCATTATTTGACGATTTAAATAAAATGGAAAGATAATGAAAAATCTAAAATATACACATGTCCAAAACCAAATGGATGAGTTTATTTAGAACCCTTATCACCTTATCCACGAATTATATCAATGTGGGACCTTTTAAAACCGAAACACATTTTCAAATAAAGTAATATCTCTTTACTTTCCAAAAGTGCCCCTCCTCTTCTCTTATAAAAGGCCCCCACCTCCACCTCATTTCACACACTTCTCAAGCCTTTGGCTCGGACAAAACCTGCCCAATTACTCTCTCCACATCCCTCTCCTCATCCTAGAGGATTCCCTTTGGGCATAATCCTTTCAAAGGAAGCCTTTAGGCTCAAATCAAAAGGGAGTTACACTTTTAAAGGCAATTCATTCTCTCTTGTTCATTTGTTTTATTTTGCTTCTCCAACCCTCTAAACTCTTTTTATTTACTTTTTTTGTAACAACACCAGTATCTTCAATATACTAGGATGTTGTTATAATATTTATTTGAGCTACACTCTCACACAACTACATCAAATGGTTAAAGAACATACAGTTTCAGTGGATGGCGAAATTCTGCCTCCCGAAACGATGATTGTTCAATACTCATTTAACACCTTCAAGGGTGGCCATTATGATGTCACTATTTTTATATATGATATATAATATGTTTATTTTTTCTTTAAGCTTCTGTATTTTTCATTTTGGCATACCTTTATGGTTTCCATTATGGGTAAACACGATATCTTCATATAAGGAAGTGCGGACTACCGCCCCCTAAAAGTGATGTGATTCGTTAATGCCATATGTGGGACGTGTAAAGGATGGATTTAAAGTTATTATATATGATGTTATACTGGAATTATAATATACCTATATATCATTATTATTTATTTCCATTAAAGTATGAGATAGAAATGAAAGTAGCGTTCATGCGTACGTACGGCTTACCGTCTCCATGAACGGTGCATTTCATTTCTTATCCCCAAATGTAATGTATTATTAAAAGTACATGTATATAATGGATATATATAATTTATGATATATCTAAATGATGAATATAATTCTCTAATTAAAATATACATACCTCTCATTTAGTTTTAATTCCATTAATATGACAAAGAAATTAAAGTAGCATTCATGCGTACGTACGGCTTACCGTCTCCATGAACGGTGCATTTCATTTCTTACCTCTAAATGATTATGTAATATTATAAATACATGTATATTCTGGATATATATGATATATATGATATCCAAATCAGTAATTTCATTCTGGATATAAAGAACTTTTGACCACATGAACAACATGTAATTGTAAGAAGTCAACTTTCGACTTAAGAACCAAATATTGACAAAACAAACATTATTAACTTAATGGTTACATAATGATTATAACCTGGAAATAAGTGATATAAAAAGAATAATGAACTTTAAAAAGGTTCTTAATCAAGTATAAATTAACTCACATTTATTATTCAGGACGTTAAATAACGATCGAGTCAAGTCGGACCCAAGGTAAGGGACTTCGTCTCAATCTCCTTTCATTGAGGCATATTTCGTTTTATACACAACTTTATTTTATACGGTGTATAAACTCCTTTCACTTTTACTTTTATACAAAAGGAATCTTTTTCTACGAAGCGTTTTACTAAACAACAAAAAGGAATGTTTTTTTAACGTACGCGGTGACAACGACTTTTTCCGCCGCCGCGAGTATTATTTGATCTTTGGCTTTCTCAACAAGCCGTAATGTTTTCAGAATAAAATAAATACCATATACTCTTTTATGTATTTTGGTATTGAAAATAGTTTTGAAAAAGGATTCTATTATGTCAATATATTTATGATATTTTGTGATTGAAATGTGGAAATGTTATCATTCCTTTATATTGGTTTTATGTTTTATGATTTTATATTGGTACTTGGACATTTTAACGGGTGGTTACGTTATAAATCATATGAAGGGTGGTTCCGTGAATACCAGGATGGGTGGTTACGTTATAACCTCCAATGCATTGGGTATGGAAGTCGGCCGTATGGCTATTCCATTAAGTATGTATGGAAATTGGCCGTATGGCTATTCCATTAAGTGATATGTGTGGAAGTCAACCGTATGGTTATTCCACTTAAGTATGTTCATGTCCCAAGTTACCTTTATATATTCTATGTTTTCTTTATATGGGTTTTATGGTAATCCTTTGGTTACAAAAAGGTAAGTAATGATACATTATTCAGTGAAGATTTTTTTTACTACTTCATGAAGGTGAAGGTATTACATTGATATAGTATACATGGTTTACTTGATGTTTGAAAAACTAAGAGTTTTCATTATTTTTGTATCCCTTACTGAGCTTTTTATGCTCACCCCAAGTTTTTTCGAAATGTTTTTCACAGGACTTAAAGTGGAATAAGGTCAAGGATGGGATCAATGGAATTTCATGCTATCTAAAACATGGAATCTAGACATATTTCTTTTTAAGAGTTTTTATTTTATGGAGACTTAGTAGAAGTGTCTACTTTGTAATCTTTTAAGATGTAATAGTTATGTTCTAATTCTCTAAAACTCTAAACCTGAAAAGATCCTCAATGTGAATTATTCATTTAATTCAATATTAAATAAGGTTTAAGGCTGGGGCCTTATACTCCACATCCTCTAATCTTCTCTATGTACAGACACGTCGTATGGTCCACCTCTTGGAACCGTCTAGTATTGGTACCATCTTCCTCAGTCATGGTTGTCCCTCATCTGCACCAAACACAACAAGGTACGGGTATATTCCATCAAGGAGTGAATATAACGATACTTAGTAGGGACCACGAGACCCTCACTGTCTCACAAAATCCTCAAAGGATAAACAAAATAGCATGAAATAAGATGACAACCCTACTTAGTTATATGCCCATACATATACCTAAGTTATCAAGTATGCCCTTCTTAATCACGATGAAACACAGAGTCCAACTCAAAAGCCCAAGCTCAAATTTTCCTCAAAGGAAGGAGTACCCGGAAGGTAAGTACCACACAGGTACGCCACATAGAAGAATTCCACCAAGATGTTACCACAATGGAAAGTACCACACATGTTCAGACTCAGATCACACCTGGTATATATTAGGTACAGTAGTAAAATGATAAGATGTAACAATTGGATCATCTTACTCTATTAAGTGTTAGACCCATGAAGTATTATAATTCATCATCAGACCCAAAGTGGATTGTAGTACATCGTTAGACCCACACATGATCCTAGTACCTCGTATGACCCACAGATGATCCTTGAACATCATCAGACCCACACAGGATCCTAGTACATCATCAGTACGTCGTAATAACCAAACAAGATCCGAGTACATCGTCAGTATGCTGTAATACCCACACAAGATCCTAGTGCATTGTTATTACGTCATCAGACCCACAAAAAATCATATTTCACTATCAGTATGTTCTTAGACCCGCACAGGATCCTAGTACATCATCTTTACATCCTCAAACCCACACATGATCCAAGTTCATCGTCCTTAAGTCATCATACCAACACAAGATCATAGTACATCATTAGTATGTCCTCAAACCCACACAGGATCCTAGTACATCATCCATACATCGTTAGACCCATATAGGATCCTAGTAAATCGTAAGTGCATTGTCAGCCCCACATAGGATCCTAGTACATCTTTACTGCCAGCTACTTGATTCTCTCACTATTCTTTCACGTCTCCGGGAGGGTCCACTATTCAATCAACTAGTCGATACTCCAACTTCCATGAAGCCCCATGGAGAAGTATCCTAAATGAACTTGACATTATATGGCTCTCAACGCAATAAAAGTCATTTCAAATAGACACCCCAGTCTATAAGTCATTAGCCTTTTATTCCGGAGGGCCCGGTTGGATTCATGCTTGATCCAACCTGAACATTCCCCAAATTCATCCAAATATCCTGTAGGGTATACCAAATGGAAGGCCTCACTCCATGGTCTCTATTACCATAGATGGTTCATCCAATGGACGCTTGGTGCCAATGTTATGGACAAAAGAGTGGAAATGGTTCGAAGTTGGTTTGGGTCAGGTATGAACCGGTCGGACCGACCCGGCCCGCTGGGTTCGGCCAGACACGCACTGGGTGGCCCGACCTAGCAGTTGGGAGGCCGCAGGGGATGAGGGGTGGTGCAGGGCCAAGTTGTGGCCCGGGGGCCATGGGACAGTGCGGGGGATGAGGGGCTTCGTGAGGGCTGCAGTGCGGCAGTCTGCCGAAGCTGGCTGGATGACCAACAGTCCTCTTTGCACGGCGTGGCCGCGTCCCGCTCCTTTGCCGCCGCAGACCAAGTTGTGGTTCTCTTCTGTCAGGAAGCATGGTTGCACCGATGCCTTCGTCACATCCAGCCGTGGTTCCGTCCACTGTTCGCGTGCCCCATCGGTGTTGGTTTCCATCCTCCTCTATCGTGAAGTACATGACAATTAATCACAAGAATTATGAAGAGGCTGGCCATGTTTTTTTGGACCCACTCTCCTCGTTAGAGCAGTAGCCAGTGGCTATAATTATTTCTTGGTTTATGAAGAATATTTATCAATGGGAAAGGGCGAAAAATTCAATCAACCACCATACAACCTCGAGAAATAATATTTACCAAACCTGTATGGGAAAAAATTTTGTGGATCAACTAGTTAGTGATTTCATCAGTGTTCTTTGTTTAAGAGGGATGAACATGAGAAGAAAATTAATCACAAATAAATAAACCCCTACCTCGAATGATTTTTGACAGAGGTCGTGAGATGGAAACGGTGAATACGAAGAGGATACCAATGATCATCGACATTGAAATAACATTTCTGATGTTGGTTCAAATATCATCCTCATTCCTAAATTCCAGAGTGCGTTCTTCATTGAAGCGGTTCTTCATTGGGAGGTGTTCTTCATTAGAAAAGCATAATGTTTCTCCAAGTGTTGTGCGTCACGGAACTATACCAGTGCTTCGTCGCTTGGTGAATCTATACCAAATCCTCCTCCCAAGATCCATATAAATAGTAGAGGGGGGAAGGTATGTAACGGTCATGAAATTTATGACAGTTCAATTACTAGGATCCTTCCTAAATTCTAACGACGTTGTTACTTACCATTTAAAAAGGTTCAAGAAAATTAATTTACGATGGTGCAATTAATTGGGAGGATTCCAAGTGACTTCCCCACATTTAAGAGGTTTTAGGTGGTCCCCAACACCATGAATTCAAAAAAAGGAGTTTTAGTTCTGGTGGTCTCCACCTCTTTAATAACAAGTGGGAGGTTTTTGTTCAAGTGGTCCCCACCTCATTAACATTCAGTTAGGAGGATAAAAAAAGTTTATTTTATTTTTATTCCCATGAAAAAGAACAAAACAAACGTTCACCCATGACCAACATCCATCGAGGTGAAAGTCTAATTAAGAAAATATCGGTTTTGCATGTTCAACAGTGTCATCTGATTTCAATTCCAAGCACCAGATCAAAAGTTACAAAACACTTATTTCACATTTACAGAACGAACACTAAAAAAAGTTTAGAATAAATATAAAAATTCACCCTTGACCCACACCGGTCGAGGATAGGATCTGCACAATTGAAACAGGACCCATATAACCCAACGGTTCTCTATGATTTCCAATTAGAGTTACTGCTTAAAAGTTATGGATTTTACAATAAAATATTTGTCACTTAATTATTATATTTATGACAAAAAAATTACATTCATTAGTCGCCCGCACCAGCCAAAGTGTGTATCTCTTTAAATAAATCATGACCTCATGAGTACAGTGGTGGACTTGGATTTTCAATCTAATCTACCTTTTGCGAGTTATAAACATTTTAAAAAAATAAAATAATTGTTTTAATTATATTATTTATAATTATTCCATTTTTGTGTTTTCTAACAGTTTCCCCGCACTGACTAAACATAATTCACACCTAGGGTAAAATCGATATCCTGAACACAACAGTGCCCTCAGATTTCTGATCCGAGTAACCGTTTTAGATTTATTCCCCATTTTTTAGTAAAATAGCTTATACGCTCTATTTAAAGTTTAACTAAACTTCGATGGACCATTATGAGCATTCTGGGCATCAGAATCATGCGCTGTCATATTTAATGGCCTTTAAATAGTTCCATATAATTTAAAAAAAATAATATGTAAATTCTATGAATTTAAATTCTCCCCACATTAGGGATTTACATCCTTTAAATCCAAAACAAAGGCAAAACAACCAAAAGGCGGTACTGAGTAGGAATATGATCCTCATGCTCCCATGTACTCTCCTAGAGGTTCCCGTGCTGCTATCATACGCGAACTAGAGCTATTGACTTCCCACAATGGACCCACTACCATTAATCGTCAATCTATAATGGATCCTCTATAAATGATCCCCCATTGTCTATGTCCACCTTGATGTGGTCGATGATGTGAGATGGGTCATGTACTTATCCCCTCTGCTAGCATATGTGGAAGTTTTCGCTAACCCTCTCCAACTACAGTGGAAGAGCCAAGTGGTATGCTGCCTCAACTATCCTCCTAAAGATCATAAAAAGACCGATAAACCTTGGGGATAACTTTCCCCCTCATCCATAACTCTACAAACCTCATCGAGGTGAGACAAGTAGGAGTACATGGTCTCCCTCCTCCTGTCAGCAAAAGACTTCTGCCGAATCAGAGCAGTTTTCACTTGCTAATAAGTGAGGCATCATGATACAAAATCTACCACTTCATTATTCATCTCTGGCCACCAGTAAAAATGATGAATGTCCTAGTAAATATTCACAACACCCGGATGTACTGCTATAGGGGATGTGTGGAACTTCCTCAACACATCCTCCCTAAATGACACTGGTACCATGGTACGTCCTCTATAGATAATAATGTGTTTCGAAATTTCTTAAAATCAGTCATGTGCCTGACCTATTGATATCTGAGCACATTGGGTCTCATAGTCAGAATCCCCACACTGTGCCTCAATGACTCACTAATTATTTGGGGGAGTGACAGTAAGGGACTGAAGAAAAGATTCTCTATCACGATCGAAAAATGATATCTGAAAAGAAGCTAGAAGCTCCATCGCATCACATAGCAACTGTATACCAGATCTTTTGTTGAGTTCATCAACTACAATTTTCCCCTTCGAAGGAGTTTATACTATCTAGAAGTCATATTCCTTGATGAACTCAAGCCAACGTTGTTGTCTCATGTTCAGGTCCTTCTGAGAGAACATATACCTAAGAATCCTGTGGTCTGAGTACACTTTCAAACACTCACCCATCAATTAATGTCGCCACATATTTTCTTAGGCGATGAACATTGATGATAACTGTAGTTCATGGGTATCATAGTTCTTCTCATGTTGTATCAACTGTCCAGAACCATATTCGAAAACTACTATCCCACGCATCGGAACACTTCTGAGCCCAGTACCTGATGCGTCGTAGTAGACTATGTACAATATGCCCTCATCTAGTAGCCTCAAGATGGGTACACTAGTCAGCCTCTACCGCTGTAATCTCTCTGTGTAAACAAACAGTTTCCCCTTCTTCGTCAATGCTAATAAAGTTACTTCTACCATAGAGAAGTCAGGTACAAATATCTGGTTGTACCTAGACAAAGTAGACATCCCACTCCCTTCAGGAAGGTATTCCTAGAAACATCTTTTGAAAAGATGACCCCATGCTCTTCCACACATGTTTGGAACAGAAAACTCAAAACTTGTATGCATGAGTTTATCCTTGGCTACCCGGTTTTCCTTTTTATCCGACCAAAGAAAACCCCATTCCAATGTTTTATGTAAACCACAACCTTTTTTCCTAATACAGTCAATATATTAATGAACTTCTAATGTCTAGTCCATACCCAAAGAAACATCGTAAGGGCTCAACACTGCCACCAAGAGGTTCCAACCAAAACTCTCACCTTAAGGGTCAGATCACACTGTCAATGTACGTGTGACTATCATGTCTCTTCCAAATGGTATCTCTAGACGCGAGGGCCAAGTCAACATATTAACTGGATACTCTAGGTCTTGGAAAAGATTCTAGGAGGGAAGGAATGATTGGTACCTTTGTCAATTGATACGGTAGCTAGTAGTTAACATAGACCATACAACGAATCATTCCTAGAGCCCTTTGGTCGCACTCCTTGACCGCATGCAGCTACTCTTTTCCCCTTTCCTCCATCTCCATATTCTTGGTCAGGTCCGCAAAAGGGGGTGGTTGTGATATGTCAAAATTTAAACCACCTCATGCTACTCTCCTAGCTCTGCTTCCAAGCCTCTAAGAATGGCGCTAGTTACCTACATTCATACTACTAGCATTCAACGGAAGTATCTGCTCAGCCAATGAAAATTCAATCAAAAAGGATCTCTCTAGAACCCTAATATAAGTATGAATACATAGAGGAATATTGATAGTTCCGATGTACAAAAACACACCTCACTCAGATGTCTGAGCCCTAAAGCACTGATCATATCGTATTAATCAAGTACTCTGAAAGTTCAGTACGCCTTGATGAATACTCAGCTACTGACATGTCATCCTGCCGAAGCTGTTAAAGATATAGAGAACTCTCGAATACCACCTAAATCCTATCATCTACCACATATGAGTCAGGATCACCTTGGAACATGAGGGTTATTTGATTCTGAAACTTGTGTAAGGAACTAAGACCATATGTGTCCTTTACCAGTATCACAGGTTGTAACTGTTGACCAACGTGTAGTGATATAGCTAACACACTACCCGAAGGTACTATATAGGTTAGTGGTCCACAAACCGAATCCTCATCACTATGCGGACCATCCTCAAGGTCACTCACAAAAAAAAGACTAGAATCTAAGATCACCATCTGCTCTAATGGTTTCTCAATAAGGAGGAAAACTACAGCTACCGCCTCCAGCCAACCCTCAGTTGTGTGGGAAATTGTCTCTCCTCGAAACCTCATAGGCCTCTACTACTGGAACACATGAAACATGCTCAGTAGGCATGCATTGTCTTCCAGTGTGGCTAGTGGTATCTACTACCGAATGGGTGGTGGCGCTACTGGTACAAAACCAGATGGTGCCAACATAGTAAAAGCACCCTACACCGGAGCCTCATCGCTCAGTGGGCCGTCATCATGTACTCTCTCGGGAATCCTAGATGGATGTCTATGCAATGAAATCTTGATAAGTAATTGGTTCACCATAGATATTTTGTTATACCTTGTTAGCCGACTCAAGAAGACACAAGAAAAACTTTCATAACACACACACAATCAGTGTTTTCATGCACTGAGTCAGAAATCAGAAGTCAAAAACCTTGTGTATAGATACATCAGTCGCTGCTCCTACAATGGATTCGCTAAACTGATAAAAAATTTCAATACACTTAACACTATTTCCATTAAAAATATTAGATTATAATGTTCTATGGTGGAAACGACTCCTCTAATACCAATTTATCACGACCCATCCCCTGGGACCCATGTTGTGACTACCCAAAGCCCGCCTTCCATAAGGCAAGGGCTGGCTACAAGCACTGAAATGCGTATTCCCAAAAAATGGGAAGGTATTGCCTTTATATCCTATAAAAATAGGAAACCAAGTACACAGTGAGATACATCCACAAGTAAAACTGTATAGAAACAAAAGAGTGGTGAAAGAATTAGGGGCCAGAATACAAGCCCAACAGTAAAGGTACAATTACAACTAAATTAAAATACAACTGATGAAAGAGAAAAATAGCTACTCGGCCATCCTCTAAGGTTCTTACCTGAAGGGTAGTTATATATCCCCTCCTTAGCAATCCACTTCCACCCATGTCCTCTACATACTGACACACCGTATAGTCCACCTCTGGGCATCGTCTAGTCCTCGTACCCCTATCCTCAATCAGCATTGTCCATCATCTGCACCAAAAACAACATGGTGCATCATATCCCATGATGGGGTGAGTATAACGATACTCAGTAGGGACCCTGAGACCCTTAAGAACTCACAAAATCCGCAATGGAAAAACCACATTGCATTAAATCAACATAAAACCCTACTTAGGTATATGCACACAAAAATACCTATGTTGTCAAGTATTCCCATCCCAATCACGAGGAAACTCAATGTCTAACTCAGAATAACAAGCTCAACTGTTCCACAAAGGAAAGAGTACCATGAAGATAAGTACCACACAGGTACGCCACACAATAGAATACCACCATGGTTTTACAACACATGTGCAGTCTCAGCTCACACCAGGTATATCTTAGGCACAATAATAAAGACGATTAAATGTAACTACTGAATCATATTACTCTTTTTAGAGGAAGACCCTCGAAGGATCTTAAATCATCATCAGACCCAAAGAGGATCGCAGTACATTTTCAGACACACATAGGATCCAAGTAACTCATCAGACCCACACAAGACCCTAGTACATCATCAGTACATTGTCAGACCCACACATGATCCTATTACATTGTCAGTACGTCGTCAGACCCACATAGGATCCTAGTACATCGCCGCTACTTCCTCAGAACCCCACATGATCCTAGTACATTGTCCGTACAATGTCAGACCCACACAAGATCCTAGTACCTCATCACTACATCGTCAGACCAACACATGATCCTAGTACATCATCAGTATTTCATCTGACCCACACAGGATCCTAGTACATCATCTTTACATTTTCAGACCCAAACAGGATCCTTGTACATTGTCATTACATCATCAGTCCCACACAGGATCCTAGTACATCGTCACTGCCATCTACTGGATTCCGGTACTATGCTTGCTCGTCTATGGGAGGGTCCACTCCTCAATCCATTAGTCGATACTCAAACTTCCATGAAGTCCTAGTAAGAAGTATCCCAAATGATCTCCATTACATAGGGGTCTCAATTCAACATACAGTGTTTCAAATGGATGTCTGGTGTGTAAGTCATTATCCTTTTAGTCCCGATGGCCCTGTTGGATTCGTGCTCGATCCAACACGAATATTCCTTAGCATTATCCAAATATCCATTAGGGTATACCATAGGAACCCCTCTATCCAAGGTTTCCAGTTCCGAAAATATTTCTTCAGACGTACACTCGGTGCTAGAGATATGGCCAAAAGAGTGGAAATGGGTCAATGGTGGTTTGGGTCCAGTCTGACCCAGTCGGACCAACCCAACCCGACCAGACCTGTGCTGGGTGGAACAGCCTGGCAGCAGGGTGGCTGTGGTGCACGCTGGACAGCTGCAGTGTGGAGTGGTTTTATGAACTTGGACCATCTTTTCAGGTATGTTTTTCATTTTCTGGTGTTTTTGAGAAAAGAGATGTTTCTGGAAATTTTTGAAGTACACACCGTGTATTTTATGAGTACACGCCATGTACATTGATGTCTCTCAAGGCCAAGTGGTGTTCATGTCATGGCCATGCATATGGACATGTAGGGGTGATGAGGAGTCTTCCTAAAGCGGAATACCTAAAAGGTGAGTACACACTGTGTACTTCAAAATTATATGTCGTGCACTTTGTTTTTTTCATTATACATGCCGGGGTCACATCTGATCATCAGAACAGTCTTCATCTCCATCTTCTTCAACTGAGAGCATCACATACAGCCATGAATCTCCTCTAAACCCCCAAGCCTCCGTATATTCTCCAAATTGACAGACATCGATTGTGTTGGAACCGCAACGATAAGCTCTTCCTTCTCCTAGAGCTTCGTTTTCCTATCCCTCCTCTGTCTCAAGTTATCATGGGTTGAGTGTATTGGATGTTTTCAAATATCTATGATGTTCCACAAGGATTAAATTGTCTAGGTATGAGAATATCAATCTTCAATCATCGAGGTAGGTGGTTTGTGACTTTCTGTAGAATGTCTTTTAGTATTTTGTGAAAATTCCACCAATACCCTTGAACTGAGTATTGCGTGTTTCCTTTTTTCCCTTGTTCTTTTCCTGCATTGATTATATGCCTGTGTAGAGGACTTTTCTTTTGAACAGGGTAAGTAAATATGCTTTGGATGTTTTTTCCCAAGCATGTTTCCTGTTATGACCTATTGGGAAAAGATTTTCCTGTTATCCTTTTGCCAGTTCCATGCATTGTTTGTAGGATGGTGAGATTTTTATTCCATGCTAAGATGCTGCAGAAATCTAGAGAAGTAGTTCTTGAGGAATATTTGGCCGTTATGTGATGCTATACTTACTTAATTTACATAGGGTTGTGAGATCCTAGTGTAGAAAACCATAGGGACAATGGATGTTAGGGATTCTCTAGAGTGTCTTAAATTTACGATGATAGACCACAAGGGGAATTGACATTGAGTGCTTAATCAGAGTGTCTGTTGTTCCTCGACGCAGGCCACAATGGGGAATGAGATGTTGATTGCTTTCCCATAGTGCCTTTCATACGATACGAGACTATAGGGGGAATTAACAGTGAGTGCTTCCCCAGAGAGTCTATTCTTTAGCTAAAAAAGAGTGGTGAGACTGTGTGTGCCTTCCAAGGGGTTGCTAGTACTTGTAGGTTAAAAAATAGAGGTTAGGCTGTGAGAAATAATCAGAGGGTAACTTGTTTGTTCTAATTTCTTGTGTTTCACCAACATTATTTTTAAATTATATTCTAGAATGGTCGATTGTTTGTTGGTGAGTACTTCCTATTACTTTTATTATTTACTGTATTTTATCCGGCCATATACTCACTGATTGTTAGGCATAGACCATTGGGTTGTTTCCTTCTAGGACATTATCTCACACCCTGTTTAGGTCATGCTTTTGGGCCCAAAAATATTTTATTTTTGTAGGTATAGATAAGGGAATTCTCCCTTCTACTTCAGGTTCATGATTACACTAGAGCTGGAGAGCATGGGACCAAGCCGAGGCTTGCGATGCTTAGTAGTTTCCTTATCTGTTTTCATTGTGTACCTTGGTTTATTACTGTATTCAGCATTTTGACTTTTTTGGATACTTTCCTAGTCATATATTTATCTTGCATCATTTATAAATATATATATATGTGTGTGTGATACTGTTGTTTATCATATTTAGTCTTCTGTTGTTCACTTGTGTATGGGTTGTTTACTACTTATGTTATTGTTTATTATTTATCTTTTCTTATGTGTACTCTTCCAATGAGGGAATAGATTACCCACTATCACACCCAAGGCCCTCGCTGCATGTCTGAACCACTAGAGTTTGGGAAAATGTTCTTGAGGCCATGTGACCAACTGGGTATTGGGCGCCTCTAGGCTGCTTCCGGAACTTGGGCATTTCAAAGTGGTATCAGAGGATATTTTTTTTTTCTTGACTTACTATTTGGAGCCTTTAGCCACGGATTTGATGGAATAGGTACTTGGTTATGAGCTGTGTCTGGGAGTAGCTAACCCATGTACAGGGAAAAGCCAATATACCTCATTAATTGCAATATTTCTGGTTTTGTAATTTTTATAGTTGATGGATTTCACCTCGATTGATTCACAAGATTTTTGTTGTAATTGTTGATGTTATTTTAGTTCTATTTCTGGTACAACCCGATGAGATATGTGTATGCCATCTTCTGCATCATATAGGTACTTGCTAGAAATAACATGCCATATATTCTTGCCATGTCATCTAGGATACATTATCAATTTCATTTAGTTGTGATAAATGTTCTGTAGAATATGCATGATGTTGTGCTAGAAGTCTTGATAAAAAGACATGCTTCTTATTAGAGAATATTTGTGTAATTTTTTACCAGAATGAACGCCATATTTTGGCTCTTGAGGTGTTATGGGCCCTCATGGACAAGAATTTGGTGGATCATTGGCTTGTTTACATTGATTGTAACTTTTATAAGATTCCAATCATTCATTAGTGGGGAGTATGGGCCCTCACGGATCAGAATTTGGCACCATAGCGCTGGATTTATGTGTTTTCTAGGATCCTGAGCATTTTCTGAGGCTACTGTCTAGAAAAACCCAGAATACACAGCATGTAATTTATTAATACACGTTGTGTAGTCTATTGCTGTGTCATTGACTGTGCGAGAAGGGATATGGGGTTGTGAAAAATCTTATAAGAACACGTCGTGTACTTGTTTAGCACACAGTGTAGTGTGAAATAGGTACCCTGGCCTTGTCACGAACAACACGTGTCGTGTTATCTTTTCACATACATGCCGTGTTTGATTTTTACACACCATGTCGTCTGATCTAGGTACCCAACTCTGTCACGAAAAACATGCGTCAGTGTTACCCTTTCTCATACATGTCGTGTCTATCCGGAACACGCTGTGTAGTGTCGACCGTGTTTCAGGCCATGTCACTAACAAAACGGCTGAGGTAAGGCATTCCTAGTACAAGTAATGTCTTCCTTGAACATGCCGTGTAGTTTTGTCTTAGAGGAGCTCTGTGGCATAACCGTGTAGAAGAACTAGGGTAGGTAAGAGGATTCATGTACATGCCATGTGTTAGGACAACACCCAATGTATTTGGGGTGTTACACGACCCGTTTATTTAGAAGTACACGCCCATTTAAACGACATAAGAGGACATGCTGTGTAGGGATAGAACACGCTGTGTAGTCATGTTTTTCATAACTTGAATGCCTTTTTTCTCTGTTCCTTTTTGTGCCTTCAGTTTTTCAGTACTTGTTAATCCTAAATATATGGTGTGCTTTTGACCTTTCAGAGCTATGGAACTAAGATATCCTCCGGTTGTCCGTCAGTTGCATGGTAGTGATTAGATTCCAGAGATTGCTGATCAGGGACCTTTTGCAGATCCTCCTGCAGTTCAAGCTTTGGAACCAGCATTTATACTAGTTTTAGGTGCCGATGAGCAGTTTAGGGATTCATTTATGAGGTTAATTCAGACCTCCCAGGGAGCTCCACATCCTGCCTCAACTATAGCAAACCGGACACGGTTTTTCCAGTAGTAGCATGCTCCCACCATCTCAGGGGAAGGAGAACCACATGCTCCAGAGTCTCATCTTGAAGCCATGATGATGGTCATCGAGCATCTAGAGATGCCTCCAGAGAGGTGGGTCAAACTCACTAACTATATGCTACGAGACTCCGTCAATAGGTGGTGTGATGTTCTCTCACAGTAAAGTCATTGGAAGGCTATGGCGTGGGAGGAGTTTTAGCCCATCTTTTATGACTACTTCTATCTGGAGACCATAAGGGTCGACCGAGCCTGAGAGTTCATGAGCCTAGAGCACGACACTATTTGTTTCATGGAGTATTCCACTCTTTTCACCGAGCTTCATAATTTCATACCCTTCTAGGGCGGAGATGGTTTTTTATTGGCAAGGATGTTTGAAGATGGTCTCAGACGGGAGATCTTCTCACAGGTGAATATCATCCGACTGACTTCAAATGCTTCCATCGTCATCCAGGCAATGATTGTGGAGTACAATCTGAGAGATTATGGAGCTGAGAGCTAGGGTAGTTCTGCTTCCTATGATAGTACTTCAGTAACTGATAGTAGGAAGCGTCGTATGGAGTCTTCGCGTGGTGATCCAAGGCATCAAGACACATCATCATGTGGCTAGGTGGTATGCTACCAGTGGGGAAGAGCTATGCATATGAGGCTGTAGTGCCAGAGAGACCCTATGGATTGCTGATCTTGTGGAAACATGGGCCACCTTTAGCGCTTCTATTAGGTTTTCCCACGAGCAGCTGGTGATAGAGGTTCATCTATGAATCCTTGTTCAAGAGCAGGGCCGCCAGTTTCTCACCAGTCTAGGAACTAGAGTTATTCAGGCCATTAGGGTCGAGGTGTAGTTCGAGGTCGCGGTGGTTAGTCACCGGTCTTTTAGTGACAGACGGGTGGATCAGCTCAGGGCGGTCAGGCAGGGTCCCAAGGCCATGGTACAGGTCAGGCTATTATAGTGGAGCAGACCCAGCAAAAGAAGGATACATGACCCTCTATAGTTTGAGGTATGATCATAGTAGACTCAGTTTTATCTTCTGCTCTTTTCTATACTATTGCTAAGACAAACATTATCTTTGTTGCTGTTTTGGAGAGACTTGGGCTCTGTATAATTTCTTCTTCCGACATGTTGACACTAGACACACCATTGGGGATTATGACAGCTACTGTACTTCAGTTCAAGGAGTTCCCTCTAGAGGTCGCTGTGTATCACTTTCTATGATACCTCAATGTCCTAGAGATTACGAGCTATGATTTCATTATCAGAATAGACGTGCTCGTTCCCTACCAGGCATTCGTCGACTGTTATCACCGTAGGGTGAGTTTCATATCACCAAAGGTTCAATCTTTTCTTCATAAGGTCGAGTGGGATGCCCATGTGAGTAGAGAAGGACCCGGGCATCTTGGGCTAGGTTTTTTTACAGCTCAGATATCCAGTCTGTATTTGGATGACCAGGGGTCTTTACTGTTATAATTTCCTCCAGTGGTGGATATTTTCATGGATGTCTTTCCAGATGACTTTTCAGGTTTTCCTCTGGAGTGTGAGGTATAATTATCCATTGATCTTGTGCCAGGAGTGGAACTGGTGTCCACTCCACCATATAGGATGGCTACACCTGAGCTGCAGTAGCTCTTGAAGCAGTTGGAGGATTCTCAAGAAAAGGGGGTCATCTAACCCAATACATCTCCTTGGGGTTCACCTATCCTGTTTGTGAAGAAGGCAGACGACACCGTTAGGATTTGTGTGGATTATCAGATGTTGAACCAGTTGACGGTCAAGAACTGATATCCCTTGCCTAGGATTGATGAGCTCATCAATCAACATCGAGGAGGCCAGGTGTTCTAGATGATCGATTTGATGTCATTTTATCATCAGTTGCACGTTAGACCATTTGATATACCTTTTTCAGTTTTCTGGAGTAGGTATGGTCTATACGAGTATATGGTTATTCCCTTCATCCTCACAAACTTGCCTGCAGTTTTCATGGCACTGATGAACTGAGTGTTCCATCCATACATAGACTCTTTCGCGGTGGTCTTCATGGATGATATATTGGTGTAATCTCACACTCTACATGACCATGCTACCCATCTTGAGATTATCTTGAGTACAGTGAGAGAGAATCAGTTATAATATATTCTCTCAAAATGCCACTTTTGGATGGATCAGATTCACTTCATGGTCCACGTTATCTCAGAGAAAAGAGTATTAGTGGACCTAGAGAAAGTGAGAGCAGTAGTTTCTGGGGAGCAACCAATGAACATCTTTGAGGTGCATAGTTTTAAAGGACTGGATGGATACTACAAACACTTCATACAAGACTTTTCCAACTTAGCATCACCACTGATGGATCTAACCAAGAAGGATGCAATGTTCTTATGGTCAGATTATTGTGAGATATCCTTTCAGGAGTTGAAAGTGAGGTTGACTTCAGTACTGATACCGGTCTTTCCAGATCCAGGAAAGAGAAACACTGTTTACTATGATGAATTAGGTATCGGGCTGGGATTTTTGCTCATGCAAGGAGAGGGATTTGTTGCGTACGGGTCTTGGTAGTTGAGTCCACATGATAGGAACTACCTTACATTTGATCTGGTGTTGGAAGTAGTTGTTCATGCCTTACGCTGTTGGAGACCTTATTGTTTGGGAGAGAAATTTGTGGTTTTCACCTAGCACAAGAGTCTCAGGTGTATATTCACTCAGTGTGATCTAAATCTGAAACAACATAGGTAGGTCGAGTATATTCATTCCTTTGACATTGAGCTTGCCTATACGCTGGCAATGGGAAATGCAGTGGATGATGCGTTGAGAAGGGGGACATAGATATAGGCAGTTTAGTAGGCTAGTGGTGAGTGGCAGCTTATGGCTCTATTCTCTGAGAAGGATTTGGAGGTGCATGAAAGACAAGGGAAGTCATTCCTATCTTCTGTTGTTGTTGCCTCTACACTTCTTGATCGGGTATGATTGAGGCAGCTATCAGATTCTGAAGGCATAGTCTTCTGTGAAAGTGTGTAAGGAAAGGACCCTATTCCATGATAGACAATAGGCGAGGATGAGATCTTTCATTTCTAGGGATGCATATGGGTGCCAACAGACATATGAGAGGAGCTTATGTGGGACTTTCATTCCTCAGTTTGGGCAGTTCATCCTGGCATCACCAATATGTATCATGATAAAAAAAGTCAGTATTAGTGTCCATGTATGAAAAGGGATGTTGCTGGTTTTGTCCTGAGGTGTTCCACTTGTCAGCAGGTGAATGCGGAACATCAGCGAACATCAAGTCATTTACAGTAGCTACCCATTCTCAAGTGGAAGTGGAAAGATGTCGCGATGGACATCGTGAAAAGTTATCTAAGGACTCCTCGAGGGAATTATTTTATTTTGGTTGTCATTGACAACCTTACGAAGTTTTCTCAAATCTTTCAGATCAAGGAGTCTTTCATCATTGATGATATGGGATGGTTGTACATCAAAGACATTATAATCCTACATGGAGTTCCACACTCCATTTTTTCAGACAGAGATGCGTGTTTTACTTCTTGTGTTGGGATGGGGCATCAGAAGGCTTTGGGTACATAGGTACTTTTGGGTAGAACATTCCATCCTCAGACAGACGGTCAGTTCGAGCATACGATACATTTGATTGAGGATATGCTTAGAGCTTGCATTCTGGACTTTGGAGGATCTTGGGAGAAGAATATACCTCTTGTGGAGTTTTCCTACAATAATAGTTTTCAAGAAACTATTCAGATTTCACCTTATGAGGATTTTTATAGTAGACCATGCCAGTCACCCTTATGTTTTCTAGAGATAGGAGAGGCAGCTTTGCTGGGACCTCATTTCGTTCAGGAGACCACTTAGCAGATAGAGTAGATTTGGAAGAGGATGGCTACTGAATAGTCTTGATAGAAGACTTATGCAGATCAGCGGAGAAAACCTCTGAATTTCGAGGTTGGGGATCATGTTCTCCTACGTGTCGCACCAATGTTGGGACACAAAACGATATAGAGACAGGGTAATCATTCACCATGGCACGTCAGGATTTTTGAGGTGTTGGAGAGAGTTGTGATGGTTTCCTATTGGTTGTAGTAACCTTAGAGGTAACAGACTATACAAGACGTCTTCCACATTTCTCAGCTCTGACATTACTTTTCAGACCTGTCTCATGTCTTTCAAACCGAGGAGGATGAGATCAATGTGGATGTGTCATTTCAAGAGAATCATATCCAGAATTTAGATCGTAGTAAGAATGTTCTCCATGGTCGGTCTATTCTTCTCGTATGGGTGTTATGGAAACATGAGAGAGTACATGATGAGACTTGGGAGTGGGAGGTCAATGTACGATCGCAGTGGCCAGAGCTTTTCGGGGTTTCTTCTTCTATGCCTCACTAGGGAAATTCGGGGACAAATTTCATTATGTGGGGATGTTTGTAAGAACCTGGAGATTCATTTCTGGTATATTTTTCCTTTTATAGAGTTTTTGATAAAAGTGGAGTTTCTGGAAAAACTTGAAGTACATGTCGTGTACATTATGAGTACACGCTGTGTACATCCATGCCGCTCAAGGATGTGTGATGGCCGTGTAATTACCATGCACACAACCATGTAGCGGTGATGTAGAGGCTTCCTAAAGAGTAGTATAGAAAATGTGAGTACACGACGTTTACTTAAAAAGTACACGCCGTGTACTTTTATTCATTAGTTGGATCAGGGTCACATCTAATTACTATAACGGTCTTCCTCTCCACCTTTGTTCACTGAGAGAGTCCCATATGGAAAAAATCTCCTTCGGGCCCTCGATCCACTGTCTGATCTCTAAATCGACCGCCGACTATTGCGTTGAAACCACAATGGTATGCTCTTTCTTCTCCTAGGGCTTTGTTTTCCAATTCCTCCTCTTTGTCATGTTATCTTGGGTTGAGAGTTTTGTAAATTTCATAGATATACAACGTTACAATGAGATTCAAGATTCGAGGTTTAAGTATATTGATCTCCTAACATCGAGGTAGGTGGTTTGTGTCTTTATGTATATTGTCTTTGAGTATTTTGTGCATATTCAAACAATACCCTTGAACGGGGTATTGTGTGTTTCTTATTTTTTCCCTTATTGTTTTCCCATATTGTTTATATTCCAGTGTAGAGGAAATTTCTTGTGAATAGGGATAATTACTGTGCTTGGGATGTTTTCCCCTTGCATGTTCCCTATTATGACCTTTTGGGCATAGTTTTTCCTGTTAGGCTTTTACCAGTTTCATGCCTAGTTTGTAGGATGGTGTGACTGTTATTCCATGATATGATTTTGTAAAATTATATCCATGTAGTTCTTGGGGATTATTTGTAAATTACTTGATTCGATACTTGATGACAGTACATAGGTCTGTGAGAACCTAGTGTATCAGACCATAAAAAGAATGGACGTAAGGGATTCTCTAGAGTGTCTTTAATTTACAATGCGAGAACACAAGGGGAATTGATGTTGGGTGATTCCTTAGAGTGTATGTAGTTCCTAGAAGTGGGCCACAGGGTGAATGAGACATTGAGTGCTTTCTCAGAGTTCATTTAGTATGATATGAGACTATAGGGGGAATTGACGTTAAGCCCATCCTAGATGTTATACTCTTTAACTAAACTAGAAATCTGAGACTATGTGTGCCTCCCAGAGGGTTTCTAGTAAATGTATGTTGAACAATAGGGGTTAGAATCTGAGAACTACCCAGAGGGTTACCTATTTTTTCTACTTGCTTGTGTGGCTGCTTCCTTGTTTGTAAATTATATCCTAGAATGGTTGATTTTTTGATGCTGACTACTTCCTGTTACTTTTACTATTTATTGAATTTTTACCTGCCATATATTCTTTGACAGTTAGGCACAGATCTTTGGGTGGTTTCATACTAGGACGTCATCTCACAACATATTTGGGTCATGCTTTTCGGACCAAATGGATTATATTGTTGTAGGTATAGATAAGGGAAATTTCCCTTCTACTTCAAGATCTTGATTGAACTGGAGGTGGAGAGTATGGGACCAAGTCGAGGCTTCCAATGCTGAGGAGTTATCTTATCTAATTTTCATTTGTAACTTGATTTAGTACTATATTCAGCATTGTGACATGTTTGGATGCTCTCCTATACATATATGTATCATGAATCATATATATATATCTGTGATCCGGATGTTTATATAATTTATTCTTTCTCTTTTCACTTGTGTATTGATTGTTTCTAATTATGTTGTTTTTTTATTTCTCTTTTCTATTGAGTACTCTACAAATGAGGGCATAGTATCCCCACTATCACACCCAAGGCCCTCGCTACTAGTCGTCAGCCTCTGGCATTTGGGAAAATGCAATTTAGTCCTGCTGACCAATCGGGTACGAGGCTCCTCTGGGTGGCTTCCGGAACCGTGGTGTTACAGCGGGGGCAGCGCAGGGGCCGTGGTGCAGCACAGGGGCTTCGCGGCGGAGTGAGGGCCACAGTGTTGCGGTTTTCCATGGCTGGCCGGATGACCAGATGTACCCTCCAAGTGGAGTGGTTAGGCGTCATGCTTTCACTAGTGGTTGGGTCGGCCTGACATCCTCCATTCAATGTCGTGACACAAGATGTAGTTCTCTTCCATCGAGTGGTGCAGTTCCGCCGATGCCTTCACCAAAGCAGGTCGTGGGGCCATCCGGAATTATAGTGCCCCGCCGGTGTTGGTTGAAATTCTCCTCCATCATGAATAACACAAAAATTAATCACATGAATTTCAGAGAGGTTAGTCTATGTTTGTGTGGCTCGCACTCTCCATGTTAGAGAAGTAGGAAGTGGCTATAATTTATTATTGATTTACGAATAAATTTCAAGAATGGGAAAGGTGGAAAATTCAAACCACCAATCTACAACCTCCAGCAGTAATTATTCCCTTTCCCGCAAGGGAAAATATATGTGATTAAACTAGTTAGTTAGTTGATCTGCATTGTTTATTTAGAAGGGATGAACATGGGAAAACAATTAATCCCACATAAATAAACCCATATCTCAAAGGGTGGTTGATAGAGGTCATGTGATGTAAACCGCAAAGGAAAAGATGATGCCAATAATAGTCTCTTCTGCAATCACACCTCCGAAGTCGGTTCAAATGTCTTCCTCATTCCTCAATTTCTAAGTGCATTCTTCGTTGAAGAATTTCTTCATTGGGAGATGTTCTTCATTGGAGAAGCGTAATTTTTCTCCAAGTATTGGGTGTCACGACACTTTACCATCACCTTTTCTCTAGGTGATGTTGTCCCAAATCCTCCTCCCTATCTCCATATAAATAGGAGAGGGGGAAGGTATGTAATGATCGTGGAATTTATGATGGTTCATTTATTAGTAACATTACAAAATTCGAACGACTCTGTTACTTTTTATTTTTAAAGGGTCAAGCTAAATAATTTACATTGGTGAAATTAATTATAAGGATTCCAAGGGGCTTCCATTCATTTAAGATGGGTTCAGGGGGTCCCCACCATAATGAATTCACAAAAGGGGTTTTAGTTCAATTGGTCCCCACCTCTTTAACACCAAGTGGGAGGTTTTTGTTCAGGTGGTCCCCACCTCTTGAACATTCAGTTGGGAGGATAAAAAAAATTTATTTTATTTTTATTCCCATGAAAATTAAAAAAACTAACTTTCTCCCTCGACTAACTACCATTGGTAGACCAATCCAAACAAAGTTACATGGGTTTTAATCCAAGTAAAACATGTTATGAATTTCTTTTTATGAATCATGGTCCTATAAATTTTGATTCTTATTTTTATTCTAAAAATACTATGTCTTAGTCATTATTTATGCATTCATGGATTATTTCCTTAATTCTATTATTTTTTATTGAGACCCAAATTTTAATTTCATTATTATTATATCATTTTAAATATTATCAACATAATAGTTTTAAAAATATAGGATCCAAAGTTTTAGTGCCATTAGAAATATAAGGCCATACGTAACATTTAGCTAATAACTGATAAACACATATTTGTTTCCTTTTTCTATAACATATTATTGGATTATAATCTCTTCTAAGTACAAGTAGTCACCAGAGGATATACATAAAAAAGGGGTGAGCTAAAATCCCAATAAGTGGATTTGTAAGAACATGATCTAAAATTGCATGGGTGAGCATAATCAGTTTCATAATAACATAATCCTAATATAAACAACATAATCAAAAGGTGAAACATTATATAAAGGAATTGAATTTTTAAATGCATGAAAATTAAACATCATTTCATAGTGGTATGTTAGACTTATATTTTTTAACAAATATAGCACCGTGTTCATGTATTTTAACCCTTTCTCATGATATACATCACATTACACAACGAATTATATGGATATATAATTTTTGGAATAATGTCACATTATATTATTTACATATGATATATAATTAAATGATCACCCATCACATCATTACATTTACATTATCATGAATTTCACATAGAACATATATCAATGATTTATATTAAATAACCCATGGATGGGAATGGTTTTCATTTCACATAGAATATATTCATTCATAAATTTTGGGTTCTCAAATGAATGATGGAATTAATACATTGTATAAGAATTCTAATTCTTATATGAAGAAGAAAAAATTTCATGAAAAGTAAATTATGTTTTTTAAAAAATATTGGTTATTTTGGAAATTTCATAGAATTTTTTATAAAACAAGAATGATATAATTTATATATATTAAAAAAGGGATGGGAAACTAAATTATATTTAAAAAATTAAATTTAACATCAATACTAAGAATTCATTGAATGTGGGAAAACCTAAAGAATTAGATTCGAGTATGATAATTCCCACGAATTATGTTGGAATTCTTTCCTAACATTAACATTAACGATAATAAAATGAAATTCGTTAATTTAAAAATTAATAGAATTTCATAAATTCATTTTAATATTTATTGTTTCATTATATACATTTTTGACTTTTTTATGAGTCATAGATTTTAATTTTAATCCTTTTGGAATGTTGGTTTTCATTGATTTCTTGATCGGTTCACTGTATATATGTATAAAAGAACATGTATTATTGGAATACATCACCAAAAAAGGAATTACAGTTTATTAATTATCATAAATATGTTTAAATAAACATATATATCATTTTTAATGGTATTAAGATTAACCATTAGATAATATATTATTGATTATCATTTACATTATTACATCGATTTTTTATCTCAAGGAACCCATGTTTTTATAATTTATTATTTTGTAAATATGGTACATCATTATCATAAAAAGGGTTATAAGATAAACATTATAATATTTTATACCATTAAAATGGTTCCATGACTAGAATGAATGTGATAATGGTTATATGAAAACATTTCATCCTTGAAGGAGATACATCAATGCTTCATAGATGATGCTACTTTTTTAAGAATAAATGGGTGTGGAGAATGGGTTTGATGATGTATTATTCTATTAGAATAGTAACATCAAATTATATGTAACTTAATAGAGATATAATTTCATTTGGATGATGGATTGTGAAGAGTTTATGTGAAATTAAAATAACTTGAAATGAAATGAAATGAAAAGAAAGAGGATTTTGCATTTTGAATCTTTCTCCTTGAAAACCTCCATAGGGAAAAGGGTTTAAAATTTTCATGGGAAAAAGATCTCATGGAAGGGTGGGATGCTATTGAGAAGATTATTTGGAATAATTTGTATATGTACTAAATCTTGGAAGGTGTGAGGAGAAGTGGTGGTGAGGGGTGGTTTTTATAGGGTAGGATATGAGTGCTTTTCTCATTATTTTATTCATTAATTTATTAATATGGCTCGAGACTATGAATAATATATTTATTAACACA
Source organism: Viscum album (assembly GCA_963277665.1). Lineage (NCBI taxonomy): Eukaryota > Viridiplantae > Streptophyta > Magnoliopsida > Santalales > Viscaceae > Viscum > Viscum album. The sequence goes on along the minus strand of OY728128.1, from coordinate 1,294,840,455 downwards.
AAATATAATAAAATAATGAAGTTCAGTTCAACATTGTGGTTCATAAACTATTGATGAGTTGACAAAATGTGTGTTTATCATGTTATGCATACATAGCGTAAATTACGATATTTTAGTATTCCCAAAAAATTCATGTATTTTTGAAAAATCCGAAAAGGTCACCCCAACCATTATTTGATGCGTGGAATTAAAAATAACTCCATTTTATGAAAATAAATTTATATATTTGATATATTAAATTTTTATATAAAATTTTCTTTTACATGGAAAATAATGATTTTAAAATTATAAATAATTTTATAAAACTTTATAAAAGTAACTGATGCCTCAAAAAATAATCATAAATTCATAACACACAAATATATTAATTTATTAATACATTTTTTAATCGAAAGTCTCTTTTAACTAAATATAATAATTATAATATCATAATTAAATATTTATGACCTACAAAAATAATAATATATAATTATTAATTTCTAATTCATATTTTTACTTATACTGTGATATAATTCTTTCAATAATTCACTTATAAGGAGCCTATAATATATTCTTAATTTAATGGGTGATGTTACTATTTTTTGGTTGGTTTACAACTCATAATTGTTATATTACTATTCTGATGGCCATGTTAATATTCTATTTTTATAGGTTCATTATGTTCTAGATATATATATAATATTATCCATTATATATTTATTGTGTTTGTATAGTTTCTTACATTTTATTTTTTGTGATTTATACTACATTACATTACTATAGAAATTTAATTTCCATTGACATAATTCTAGGACATTACATTCTTCCCCCATTTTAAATTTTTCCCTAAAATTTTCATTTTACATTCTATGTCGAAAATAGATGATGGTACTTCGCCTTCATCTCTTTCCACTGTTCCTATTTTTCTTCTTTAAAAATAAGTTTCAGCCATAGTTCTTTAACCAGGTGAGTATTAATGTTGCATTTATCATTATCTCTATAGTCCAATAATATCAATGGATTTTCCTCAGAAGATATATCATTTTCCAACTATTCCACCCCATGATTCAGTACACGTGTTGGATCCAGAATGTACTTTCATAAGTGGGATACATGTAATGGATTATTTACTTGTGATATGGTCGGTGGATGTTCTAGTCTATAGGACACATAAAATAATCAATCATGAATCTAAAAGGGGGTTGTTGTATTAGAAATTAACTTTTTTTTATTCCCACTTCTTATGAACCTTTTCCATAGAGATATTAAGAGGAATACCATATCTCAAACTCTAAACTCAAATTATCATCATAGAATATCAGTATAGTTCATTTTTTATCATTGGGATTCCTTGATGTGATACGGAATGTTTTCCCCTTTTTCAAAATTTCATTTTATATTTCTGGTCCTAGCAGCTTTCGTTCACTGAAGTCATCCTTCAATGTTAGTGTTCTCCATAATTTATAATAAATGGTCTTCATATGGATCCATTTGGAAGATTGTAGAAGACTATTGTTTTAATGTAACTCAACTAAAGGAATATTTTAGTTCCATCCTCCTTCAAAATAAATAAAACCTTCCCTCAAGAGTTTTTAAATTTCTAAATAGTTCATTCAGATTGGTCATCAGTTTGGGACAGGTATGTTATATTTAATTTCATCTTAGTGTTTAGAGTATATTGGAGTTTTTTTCAGAACATGGAGGGGAATCTTGGATCTTGTTCAGATACAATTTATATTTGTACTATATATATCCATACCACTTCATTGATGTATATTCATGCATGTTGACCTAGTGAGAATAATTTTTAATGCAATAAGGTGACCTACCATTATCGGAAGATCCATAACAACCCATATTTCATTGCTTCATCTAGATGTCTTTATAAATATGATGAAAAACTCAATGAACATGTTTCTCCTATTCTATGTTGTTATGTGTAACGGTTGAGTAATTACCAAAGAATTTTTTATTCCAAACATCTCTTTATATCATTCTTCGAAAATTGAAGTATATTCAGTGATCTAATTCGTGTTGTCCCACCAATAGTTCTATCAAAGATATTGATACACCATTGTTATCTATGTGAGAATAAATAATGAAACGGTATGTGTGTGATTTAGAATCTCTTTCTCTTCCTCTAGATTTGATGGTATAGTTAATAATGACCCAAATAATAAAATACCATCCACATAAATTATTACCTATGTGGATTTTATATTTCTCATAGGTTCCTCCATCATCAGAATTTCCAACTCATTTCTTTGAACATCCATTATTTTATTCATGAGGGATAGTAAATAAATGATTTGATGATGTTCCATACTTATTTTTTCCCATATTTTGAAAATATAAAAATATTGGATCCTTTACAGTTTGTAACATTAATAATGTTGCAAATATCTTTTTCACATAGACAAGAGACAACATTACTTCATATTCATGGATAACAGTGGAATGATAATTTGTAATACTTGATGATCTATTAACATCTTCACAAAATATTTTTAATATATTATTGTGTGAATATATATTTGAGGCTCTTGTGATTATTATATATTTTATATTTTTATCCACCTAGATAATGATAAAATATTATCAAAATAATGATAACTGCATCTAACTCCAGATAATGTCAAGGATTGTTTTGGTCATGAACATTCAACTAACTTGAGGATTAGGCTATAACATTATCATTTTCATCAGTGCAAATAATAATTCCATATTGGAAGAATTATTTTGTAGTAAAAATAGTAATAAACATTTTAGATGTGTGATTATGAACACAATGATGAGTACGTTTTCAATCTCTTTGAAGCAATGTTCACATTCTCTGGTCTAGACAAACCATTCTCCATTCAGAGTCACCTTGGTTAGTGAATTTGTAAATCATGATAAGATATTCAAAAACATTGATTATACCTATCTATACAAGGGAAAATATAGATCTTTATTATAGATGTTTTATTGTTCCACTCTTCAATTTCTAGTTTTTTGGATGGTTCTACATATATTCCTTAGATGGTCATGAAATACCCCAAGAACGATACATCCTCCCGCAAGAAATCGTAATTAATGTACTTTTAATAATTTTTCTCCTTTAGAAAAGACATCATAATAGTCTTCATATTCCCCTAATGTTCCTCCATACTCTTGGAGTATTATGAGAATATCATCAATAAATACCACCACCCATTTTTCTAGGTAATATATAAAGACACTATTCATTATACCAATGAATATTTTCAGTGTATTAGTGAGTCAAAAGGGCATCACATTGTAGTCATATTGTCCATACATTGTTTTATAGTGATTATTAAGAATATATTCTTTCCAAACCATCGATTGGTTACATCACGACCGAAGGTCCACCTTAGAGAAATACATGAAACCATATAGATGACCAATGAGGCCATCTATCCATGGTATAAGAAAATTTTTCTTTATCATTAATTTTTTTGAGCTCATGATAATAAATACCTATGAACATTGTTCCAAAAATATTCTTGAAAAATTTTATTATCACACCATATGATGATGAACTCTTGAAGATACGTCCCTTGTCTAGATTCTCTTGTAAATTCTTCTTCAGTTCATCGCAGTCAATGGTTGCTATTCTATATAGTGTCTCATATTTTGGTGATGTTTCAAGAAAACGTTCAACTGAGAACTCAAACTCTTATTCTAGAGGAAACTATAAATTTCATCATAGAACTCATCAATGTAATCTATAACAATGGTAATGTATTCAATCATGATTATCTTTTTTGTCTCAATCATTTGATATAAATATGATTGTTGATAAGTTAATAATATACACACTTGAGATGATGGTTACAAAGAAGTATCATCTTCATACTTACACTTTTATATTATTGGAGGAAACTTCAGGATGTGAAGAGTTCTCTAACTTTCCCAAATTATGATGTTTTATTTGAATTAGAATATCCAAAATATTAACCATGTAGCATCAGAATCCACTAAAGGACGAAAGAAAAGATTTTTTGGGTTGTTTTTTCCACATGAATTAACGTGGGAGGTGTAATAATCTTTTGATGAAATAATTTACCCATTTTCAATTCTCACTTAAAACACATCCACCCTATTTTTAGGTGGGTTTTGAATATTTATACAAAATATTAATGATATGAGTGAATGAGTATAACCATAATCAAAAAGTATGTTTTTATTCTTGAATAAATAAATATTATACAATTCATTAAATCATTTTTTGGGATTCAACTCAATAATAGTGATGTAATAAGACATCCCTTTATCCATTGGATTCGCTGGCTAATGATATTGATTACCCACCAAGACACATGGTTTTTTTCACTGGATTACATAGTTTGATTTCTCCCAATAATTTTAGTATTAAACCATGGGTGGTATTTTCCTTTCCTCAACCACAATGCCTGCCGTCCTCATGTCTAATTATCATTCATGAGATTGGTGTCCTTCTTTCCCACACATAATACATTCTCTATTTTCATTGAGTCAATTCTCATGATGTTTCTTCCAACATTTTTGATGGAGGGTTTTTTTAGTTTTCATTCCACCCTTCTCATAATATCATACAATAAGAAGTTCCATATTTTGTTTCTTATCACCATATCCATGGGACCAATCATTAATCTACATTTACATATTGATAGCACCTTAAAAAAAATTATGTATAACTCCCAAAGACTATAATTTCTAGATCATTTCAATGGTGTGGTTTTAAAAAACTTATGAATCAATCAATTTTTCTATCACTGTAGGGAACAAAATTTGATGAATTCCTTTCAATAATTGTGTAATTTAATCCATTGGTAGTTATAAAATCACAAACCTATTTAATTATTCTCTATGAATTATCATTCTATATTAGTACAAATAAGTTTTAGTAAATACTTGTTATGAATCATTATCTCAATGTCTTCCCACTCAATCACTTCATTTTTTTCATTCACTTTAGTGTTCCTAATCAAATTCCACCATTGATAAACCTCTCTCTCTCTATATATATATATGATTAATGGCCAAATTAACACTCTCTTTCTATGAAAAATTTAGAATAGAAGACTTATTCGTCATTGAGTTGACCAATAATTAATTGAAAGGTGTAAGTGAGAATCCACTAATGTCAGTGGTTGCTGCTGTATAAGTGACTCATATAAATTTTCTCCCTCCGAGTTAATGGGGGTGTTCTGAATTATATAGATTATTATTCTTAACATGTAATATATGGGTTATAAATACAATACAAATTTAAACTCCACATCCCAAATAATTAGGTATATATTTCGGGCAATCACTATATAGTCCCTACAATGGGTTGTTAGCCTGGTTAATATTTGTTCCCTCTATATTCAAAAAAGGTAATGATTCTGAAATGGAGCATATTGACATGGAAATTGTAAATAATATATTACATTGTACAATTCACTCTAAAAAATATATTTTAGTGGATCACTATGTTTATCATTTTTCAAAAATAATACATCAGGATTGCATACTTATACTTTGTCACTTACTACGGGGTTTCGCTATGCTTCCCAAATATTTATTCCAATATTAAATAAATAGTTTTCTAATACTATCTATGGGGACCTTGTTTTTTCAGAAAATATTATTATATCATTTAAAAAAAATGTGTGTTGCAAATCCAATATGAAATGGATTGTTTTCTTGGATAAATTAGGGCAATAAATAATTTTTATAGTATAAAACATATTATTTTATTTAATTCATTCCTTCCTAAAATCTCATTCACCTCCATGTTCTCTTTCATACATTTATTAAAATGAATAATTTCATTAAATTGGATGATCTAAAATCCTATTAATAGGAATGATAGTAACATGAATCAATAGAGAATTTCTGAGAATAGACATTATCATAAAAAACAAGAATATGATGATCATCATTATCGTAAGAGGAAACATTAGATAACGTAATGGAATATTGAATTGCATAAATATGAAACATCGTGTCTTATTGGTCAAATACCACACATAGTTTTAAACAAAACTAGCATCATGTTCACACATTGGCACTTTTTATCATGAGATACAACACATTACCCAATTAATTAGAGAATTTTATAAATCTAGTCACACCTATCCCATCATATCATTTCAATGCACAATATAATTACTATTGCACCAATAATATCATAACATAGAAATTGTCATTAATGGCACATAGAAGTTTTTCAATATTGAATATAAAATAATGCATCAAATGAGATGTGTTTAATTTATAATAATATAAATAAATTAATATACCTTGGGGTTATCAAATTAAAGTGTTAATAACATAATTGGTATTAGAATTGTCAATCTTGTGTGAAGAAGAAACAATCTCATGAGAAGTAAAACTTGTATTTTTTGGAAATAATAGTTATTTTGTAAAATAATTTTTATTTTTCATATAAATAGATTGGAAACATGAATATCTTAATAAAATTGATGTAAACAATTTATTTAGTAAAAAATAATGTCAAATAATTAGTAGAAATTTTGTGAAAGAGGGAAACCTCAATGAAAGAGAGCTTGATTAGAGAATTCACTTACAATATATCTAAACTCATTATTCATGTCAATATAATGAATAATAAAATTAAATTCAATAATTATCCATTACATTACCATTTACACGTGAATTTGGGTCATTATTTATTTATTTATTTCATTTATGGGAATTTTGATGAGTTTTAGAGTTTAATTTCATCGTTTGGGAGTGCCCGTTTTCATAGTTGTCATGATCAGTTTGATTATATATAAGTACAAAACATCATGTACAACTGTAATAATTATATTGAATTGAAATTTTAGTATTCTAATTATAATCCTTATGTTTAAAATTTTATATATATCATTTGGTTATATGGAATGATGATTAATCATTAGATAATACATTAGTGAGAATCATTTGTATTATTATGGCGGTGTATTATAAAAACAAACTCATTTTGTTTTTCCTTTTAGTATAATGTAAATATGTTCCTTCAAGAACATAAAAAAGGTTATAGCATACAATTTATAATTTGTTTCAACTATTATAATTGTTTCATGACTAGCCTTTAAGATGGTAAGGTAAAATGAAAACATCTAGTCCTTAAAGGCCATAAATCAAAATCCCAATGATGATGCTTTCATATTATGTATAAAAAGGAGAAGAGACAATGTGCTATTAAAAATGAGGTTAGGAAAAGGGAATATTATAGGGAAATATCTTGATAAGCCCCAATTCTTGGAAGGTTTTAGGATAAGATGTAGTGTGGGGTGGTATTTATACAAGAGGAGAGGGGTTTTTATCAATATTTTATTCATTTTTTTAGTATTCTAAATCATGACACTGAAATGTTTGAGAATTATCACTATATATTTCAAATAATGAAATGTGGTTGTATATTGTGGGGATTATATTAGTGATAGAATAAGTAATAGAATATTTAACTTAAAATGTATATATATAATATATTACATTATCTTATTATTCAATGAAATTAAATTAATTTTAAATAAAATAAACAAATCAACCTAAAAATTTATTTATGATTAGAATTTTAAAATGAACTCCATTTTCAAAAAATGATGTTATATTAATAATATATTTGATTTAAATTTAAAAAAATTATTTACATGGAAAATACTGAATTTAAAATAATATTTGATTTTATAATAAATTGAATAATTATTTAAGTTCTAATTATAATATCATATAATCATAACAAAAAAAATATTAATTTATTTATAAATTTTGTGAGAATTAATTTAAATTAAAATAATTGTATTAATTATTAAATTGAAAATAAGTATTTTTGACGTACAAAAATACCATCAGTTAATTAATTATATCTAATTCATTTATTTACTTATATAATTATATAATTATATCTTTCTTTCCATTATAAGATACACGAATTTTAGTTATACAACCATCGGTGACTTTAAAATTCAATTTTATTGTTTATAATGTATAAGGGTCATAATACTATTTTTATGGCCATGTTATAATTCCAATGGTATTGGTTCCTCAAATTCTATAAATATATATTATACCATTCATTCATAATTTATAATGTTTTTATTCATTTTCTCCATGTGATTTTATATGATTTATACTTTATGGAGAAATTATAAAAATTTAATTTACATTGAAAATATTTTTGGGTGATACTTCATTTGTGTCATAGGACATACCAATATTAATGTCATGGATTACGTAGATGATATTTGATATATACGGTATGATATTATTGTTATATGATAATGTTATTATAAGCTTATGTTCATGATTGTGCATAAAAATCTCCCTTATAACCCTTACTGAACTTTTGATAACACCCCATTTAATGTTTTTACCCAAGATCTGATTATTTGTATTATATATGATGTATTTATGATGGGTATAATTCAGGATGAACCAAGTGAGCGATAATTTATCTCACTTATGTACCATTTTAATGATACCATTTTTACAAAGGCACTATGCTAATTAAATATTTGGGCATCTATTTGTGTGATATATTAACTTTTCAACAAATACAATCTAATATTATTTCATGTCAATATTGTTTCCTTATTAATTATTTAAGAGAAAATGTTTAGTCAAACATTATAAGCATGGATGACCAAATTTTAGTGAGAACTCTAGAAACATATATAATGAGATGTATAGGGATGTCTTTATGGATAATTCTACGAATAAGAAAATATATAAGAAAATGAGTAGGAAATTTTTTAATAGATAAACTGATAGGTTTCCATAAAATAAATCCATGCATGTAAACAAGAAGTAATGTAGATTTGGAATAGATGTATATAGGGGTAACAACTGTGAAAATTCATGTACGACCTAACTCGAGCACAACCTCATACATAATAATGATCCATGTGGAACACTTTGTTTGACACATCCAAGGGATATAAACTCATAATTCACCAACACATTACAAACCATAATCAAGAATGTGTGTATAAGATAAATATGAGTGACCAAGGATAAACATATGGTTCCATAGATTAAATAAGAAAATTTAATTATTTATACATTATATAAGTAATTATTTTCATGATTATGTGGTTTTACGATATGATAAGTGATGATCACAGTAGGATTTATGATTTTTTTTCAATGGAGGTTACCATAAGGTATTGGATTTACAATGAATGTCATCAATAATTTGATTAATAGAAGTCATGTGGGGTGATCCCTAAAAAGAATTTTTTGTGATCATTGCAAATAAGTTTTCATGGTGAATCATTTACAATATATACCTTAACCAACACTTAGACTCATAGTTGAAGATAATGAAGTTGTTCATATAGAGTTCAAATAATTTAGTATATAGTGGAATAAATATTTTGTTTCCTTTGTGTCGAGAATGAGGAATCAATAATATAAGTGAATGTCTTTGAGGATCCAGAATATGTTTTGAATGATTAAAATAAGGACCCGAATAAAGAAACAACAAAAGAAAAATAAAGACCTCATGTATCATAATAGATGAGACTATTTTCCTCCCTGGTACATCATTGAAGGTTTAATACATTAAGAGTTTAATGAGTTGTCATTCTTCAAACATGTGCCCTATGTGGAAATAACCCTAATAAAAATTGGTGGCATGATAAATAGTTATATAACTAGTGATGATAAGACTATAGATGAAATGAAAATTTGGAAGAGGTATTATGTAATAGGATGAGGTGACCATATAGTGTATTAATTATGAAGTATAATAATCAATGTTGATGTGTATTCGGAATCTTGAATTTTCGTATATGAATGATGGAACAAACAAGTATAATAATTTTTTTCTCTATGGATTTTCAAGAATAAGTTGAATTTTTCCATTTAAAAAGAAATGAGCTTTTTAGAAAATATGATTTACAGGGAAAAAACATGATTCTGGTGCGGATGAACCTTAATATATTCCTTGTGTAATGATAATGATTTTATAAAATTATATGACTAATATGAATATGGTAATTGGATGGTATAGATTACCTTGTAACTAAAGAAGTACATGTTTAGATGTGTATTTTTCTATCATTGATGAAGATTTCAAAATTTTTGTATTTCTAAAATATAGGCAAATAAATTTGAGAATGGAAAAATTCAGGTTATCAATATTAATTTTTGGAAATTCACGTCGTTACCTTGTTACCTAGGAATACATTATTGATGCATACACACGATCAGTATACAACAACCAATAGATACATTTTGATATATGGGGATAAATGATGAGCTATTTCATTGGGAAATTTAGGGTCCATCCACAAATTATTTTTGATATCCATCTTCGGAAAATGTTAAAAGGATATCCATTCAAGGAATGGGTCACACCAGGTTTTTCATGTTTTCTTTTCAAGCCAGTTAGATGGGAATACTGATATATTTTTTCATGTTTTGGGTGGGAAGTGTGTCGAGTTTGGAAGTGTATTTATTGTCTATTAATTCATTAATTGTTAGTTACAGGTATTTATGGGGGTTTTGGGCTGAATATAAAATTTTTGGCGAAAGAAATCTATGTGCACGGTTCAAACATGATCGTGGGATGGATTTGGGGTAACTATGTCACAGGTATAAAACATAACAAACCCATAGAGCTCAGGACTAATACCAAATATGAGTGATAGTGTTGTCGCTCCGATGTCTTCCACATAGTCTAGTACACAGTTTAATAAATCATGCGGCCTAACCATGAGACCCTACACAGAATGAAAAATTATAGTTTTACCTATTTTTCCCATGGAAATCATAGTTCCAAATTCACCCAAAATAATTCCTCATTGAGAATAATTTAATAATGTGTTCGTTCATGGATTCTTAAGTCATCCCCTTCGTCATTTTGTGTATATATAAAGTAATTATATGAGTTGACTAGTTTCCTCATGGAATTTACTTATCATATCTCCTCTCTCGTCCTTCTTGAACTAGTATTTCATGATTTTCTATTCTTCCCTTGTAATCATTAACCTAGGTATCTATTTTTCCTAGTTTCATATTGGGGCTTTGTTCGTTAAGGCTGTTTTTCATAAATCTAGTTTGTAGGATCCTAGAGTGGGTGATTTTGGGTGTGGGTTTCAATTCTGCCAAAGAATTGAGGTAATATATCCCAGGAACATTCCTTTACAATTTAATAATAATATATTTCTTGTATTTCACACCATTTATACATGTGATGTGTTGTTGTGGAACCACTGATTTAATTTTTTTATGTGAAAAATGGTAGTTATGCCATAATTTGTGAAAAATTGTGTTGTTTTGGCATAAATGTGTACTCCCCTAGTTTGATAAATGAGTTTATTTTTGGTTTTTTCACAATGTTAACGGTGTTTTGAAAATGGTTTAGTACCTTGAATAAATTTTTGTAATGAAATTGGTGTTTTATTCCTAATTATGTTCTTAAAATGAATTGGTTTGTTAAAAAGTGCATGTCTTATGTTCAGTCAATTGCCTGGATTGCTTTTATAGGTTGTATGTGATATAATGTGTTTGGTTTGGATATATAATTATATTGGAAACATGTTATGAAGGTGGTTCTTTTTGGAAAGTGTAATATGACTATTTTAAGGTGATTATATATATTTTTAGATTTCTAAAATTGTACATTTTCTCCTCTTTATGAAATGTGTAATTTGTGGTTTTGATAAAAAAAAATTGGTAAAATTTCTGAAGGCCTGTTCGACAATTTTCATTAAATATTCTCTTCACATGTGTTACATATTAAACCATTTGGTGTAATTTTATTATTCATGAAAATGGAATTATTAAATTGTTGTAGGGATTCCAAATCTCATTTTATGATGTTTGTGGGAGTATTGTCTTAAAAGTTTATTTTACAATGGATTTTATTTGTAAAGCCTTGTTATACATCATGAAATGGTTTCATGAAATTTTGAGTTATTTATTGATTTATGAAAGATATGTGAACCGTTTTTGAAATATTTTTTTTGTATGTATGATATAGAAGATTATTTTTCAAATTATGATGTTATTTTATATCATGTGGAGCTTGTATGAGACCAAACAAGGAATCCCAGGTTTCTAGGTTGGTGGACAAGTACTAGTATGTTATTGATCATATAGTGGATTCATCTATGTTTCTCATAGCATATTTGACAATGAAAATAATAATTAAACTATGATGATTAATGGGGACCACTTGGCCATTATTTTTCCCCCTAACAGTGACCCATTCACTATATGTTTATTGGTTATGGATAAATTTGGACCGATATATGAGGTACATAGGGCACTATATCTTGCAAGTGCCTACTGGTGTTCCTGTGACTTATTCTTTTTTTCTATTTTTTTATTACTACTGGAATATAGAGTTTTTGGTTGGTAAATTCATAATAATATCTTTTTTATTTGAAATTGTTCATATTTAATGTTTTCCCCTTAAAAATTGTTTCCATTTAATGTTTCATCCTTTTAAAAATTATTGCTACCATTTCCTATTTATGAGAACATGTAAGAATTTTGTCTTATAATGCTAATAGCATGAAATCTTGCTTGGGGAAAAACATTTATATATATTAAATAATACATTTAAAAGTATGATAATTTTATTTTATGGTACGTGTAATGGGAATAGATTATCAGGATATCCTACTATGTTTTAATACTCATGCCCAGAGTTCTATTTTGTTTTTAGCATTGTTCCTGTTACAGCTTCAATTTTATCGCCTTGAGAGATGTTGGATCTTTGGGTCGGAGAGGGACCAACTGGGTCACATTTAGTATGTTTGGATGTCAGGTTTGGTTATTAGAGTTGTATTGGTCATTAGTACATTTAGTTTTTTGTAAAAATGATGTATTGATTGGTTCTATTTATATATAGTGGGTTGATTGGATTTTTTCAACCATAAGTTGTTGATTACTTATTTAGTGAAATCATTCCTTTTCATTCTTTCATGATTCCTGGTTCATGTTTATAGCCCATGGTGATTGGGAACTCCTTTTGGGTCATGGTGCAAACTTCCTCGGTTGGTTAGTACCAGGTCAACTCGGGGTAGTTTGGGACTAAATGGTATCAACAGATATCGGCTCTTTGCGTACAATTCCATTCAGATCACCATTTTTTATTTGGGAATGTTAGGGTAGACTGAGTTGGATTAGCAGGACATTATATTTATGTGTCGGAAGAGCTTCACAATCTCTTTCTCTATATAAACAATGTTTTTACATCAGATATGTAGTTTAATTAGTTTCTTTGCTCCTTAGGGATTATTTCGCTATTGTGATGGATAAGGGGAGTTGGTGTAATGGTTTTTGGAGCTCACCGGGCCTATAAATACATATAGAGATGAGTTGTTTTCTTATGAAGTATCTCCATGTTTTTGTTTTGTTTGACACATGGAATGTGACCATAAGTTCAAGTCACCCATCAAGACTAGTACCCTTCTGTGGGTCCCTTGAAACGTTCGTGAATTCTGAAAAGTGTACTTAAATATCATTGTGTGATAATTATGGATGTAGGATATAAAAGAACGATTGGATTTTGAAATGTGGAAATTGGGTTCTCAAAAATTAATATAAATAGATTTTTAAATGATGTGTTTTGAGAAACAAATTTTGGGGATAAAGTGGAAATGAATTTTTGGGAATGAATTTCATTAATCTAAACATGTGGTTTTTTGAAATAAAATGTTTTAAAAGCATGGATTATTTTTAGGTTATTTTGAAACATTATTTTAAATGTGAAGTGTTGAAATATGGATTTTTATTCAATCTTATGATTTTTTTGGAGATTGGTTATGAGGGGATTGTGTTTCTTGAGAAGGGTTTTGGATTTTATACTTTCGGAATTGGGAAATATGATTTGGTGAATATTTGAAAATGGAAAAGGGTTGTTTGGAATAAAATGTTTGATTTTGGTTTTTTCAAAAAATGGAAATCATTTTTACGGAAATTGATGGGTATTCTTTTTCAATTTTGATAAAATCGATTGTTATTTGAAATTTGATAATTGTTTATGACTTGATGGTTAGTGCGCCATTGGTAGGAAAATGAATTTTGAAATTGAATTGAATTATTTTTCATGGAAAATGAGGATAGTTGTTTTTAACTTTGGGGTGTTCATGGGTTCTCTCATGTGTGGTGATATAAGAAAATGTGGATTGATTCTTAGTATGTCTTGTTTTTATGGTTTCCTTGGGTTAAAAAAATGAACATGTGAGTGAGACTCGGTGGCACACTGTTAGTGTATAATAAAATACACCAAGTTGATTTGATTTGTTTTTCAAAAGTGTTTTGAGCTGGAAATAATCATGTTTCTATAAGATTATGGTTATGTGGTATTATTTTTTTCATATATCAATGGTTAGTTTTGTATACATCCTTGTGGTCGGTATGTGAAAATCATGTTGTGTCTTGAGATGGGATCTTGTTGGTGGCTTAGTTTTGCATTATGTTCAGTTTTTTTATAAGGATTATTTGTATGTTTTGGGGTAGTAATGGGTGGTTATCTATTACAAAGACTTAAAATTTATGATCATGAGGAACCATTTCAATGGTTAAATCCACCCCTTCGAATGATGCATCAACCAATTTGATGGAATATAAAGTTATTTGGGGTTAATTTAAAGATCATCCCTATTATTGTGATTATCTCAATTGGGGTAGTTGTTCTCGGTGACGTTGATTTGTTTCTTCATATTCATTATTCATTCATCACCTCATTTAGAGTGGGACATAATGGTGATGTGAATCCTTAGTTCCTTATTTGTATAATGTTTTGTTGTTTGTGGATGTAATTTTTGTGGTCCATTACAATCCATTGTTTAGTGCTAGGTGTCGTAGGTTTCCCACGTCGAACTAAGGGAAAGAGTTCCAGTTTGGGATTAGTAGCTCCTGACTACACGGAAATATATTAATCAACCCTCAGAGATCCAACCATAGGTCTCAGAGTGATCATGGAGCACAGTTCGGAATCACGGTGGTGTCCGAAATTTGGTTATGTTTGAGACTCTACCATTGCGGTGAGTCACATCTAGTGTTGTAATTGTGGTTTCAAATCTCTTTATGATTCCTCTTATAGAAATGATCATGGTGGAATTACCTATACTGAAAGTTCTGGGTCTATTCCTTCTAACAAAAGAGTTTCTGATCAATGACTTTGTGTGGATCGCCCACATGAATCAGGTGCAATTTTTTGATTGATTTCTCATAGGTGAATGTGATGGGTAATTTTCTATTGTGGGTTTTAAAGTGCATTTACGAATCCCCATACCGCCCTTACCAATGTGTTGCAGGTTTTTATCTATATTGGAATGTAACATCCCAGATAAATGACTAATACGACATTTTCATATTTATTCATATTTATGAATTAAATATTAATTTTACTTTAAAGGGATTTCTATGTTCGATAACGTACTCGATACGCAACAACGGGTTTCTTTGAAATCTTATGTTGCACACAAATAATATAATCTTATTATTTTAAATGGTAGTTAACACCTAGACTTTTTATTTGTGGGAATAAGAAAACTAACTACAATATGATTATATATGTTTGTTAAATGTATTTACATTTATCCAATAAATGTTAGAGGCTTAAAATGTGAATAAATCTATTTTAAAGCATAATTTACATTAAAAGGTCGATTTATCCCCTTTCAATTGAAAACCCTCATTAAATCAAATTTTTGTAAGTTTAATACATTTTATTTGACCAAATAAAATCCATATTTAGAATGGGGACATCAAAATTTACTTTTTGTAAATTTTTGGTATTTTTCTGATAAAGGTCTATTTTTTTAATGAATAGTGAAAATATTGTATTTTAATTCAAAACTAAGTTTTAATAAAATTTATTTTTATGGTTATATTAACTTTTTAATTTGTTTTAAAGTGTAATTAGAATATATTTTTACCATTTAATCAAATTTCGGTCATTTTAATTAATTTCCCATTGAAATTGGACATAAACAAATATCAATATTTTGATAGTTATTGTTTCATAAAAACACAGTATTTGTTTTGATAATGGAAATTAATTTTAAAATTAATTAATTCCACTTATGTGTTTTGAATTTGGTGAAATAGAAATCATTTTTTAATTCAGAATATCAAATAATTCTTAGGCTGAATTTTTGATATTTTTTTAAAAAACCTAAATTGTTTGATGAAAAGTGAATCCACTTAGTGGTAGTTAAAAAAATGACTTTTTCAATAAAAATAAATTTTACCACTTCTTTGAATTGAATTTCCAAATACTGACATACATGTTTTATATTAAGAACTAAAATGCGGTTCAATAAGATGAAAATAATTTTCATTGAATAGTATCTTTTGACTTTTATTTTACACGGTTAAAGATAAACATGTCAATTCAATGTAAAAAGAATATAATAATAATTCAAAATTAACTTAAAACTTGTCCAAACCATATTGGTTGAGTCATTAACGATCATGGGCTTCATTGGGTCGATTTTGGGACCCCATTGAGCCACATGGGAGTGAAAATTACAATTTAGATTAATTAATATAATGTAAAGGCAAAAATGACAAAAGAAAATATCTTTTAGTAAATTAATGTTTAAAATGAGTTATGTAAATTATATTTTTGAATTTAAATATTAATTGGAAAGATAAAAGGATTTCATACCTCATGGTATTTTTTTATAATTTTTAGACATCAAATAAATTAAATTATTTATGACACAATAATGATACCGTATTTACATCACTAATAAATAATTTAAATAAATAAGATTATAAATATTAAAATAACATCCAAAACCTGTCCAATTAGTATTGGATGATTTTATTTCGACCATGAGTCATCTTATCTTCGACTATAATGATTTTGGGACCTTTTTAAACATAATATCATTATATAACAAAATAATATTATCACACTTTCCTAAAGAGTCGATCCTCTCCCTTATAAAATGAGACCACTTCTAACCAATTACTCACACCTATCAAGCAATTTTTCTCTACCAAACTCTGCCCAATTAAGATCCTTACATCCCTCTTTTCCACCTAGAGGCCTTACCTAAGGAAGAAGGCACTTCAAGAAGCCCTTTGGTTCAAACCAAAGGGAGTTACCAAAATTAAAGTTAACAATTTATCTTAAATTGTATTTATTATTTTACTTATCCTACACCTAAAATACTTTTAATCCATTTTTTGTAACAAAATCAGTATCCCCAATATATTAATATTTTGTTATTTGAATTATTCAAGCTGAACTTACACACACCTTTATCTAATGGATGATGAACCTAATATTTCCGTGGATAGGAAACTAATGCCTCACGAAACAATGATTGTTCGATTATCTCTTATCGCCTCCCATGGTGGCCATTAGGATGGAAAATTATTTATATG
This sequence comes from Viscum album, assembly GCA_963277665.1. Lineage (NCBI taxonomy): Eukaryota > Viridiplantae > Streptophyta > Magnoliopsida > Santalales > Viscaceae > Viscum > Viscum album. Next base: position 1,294,823,133 of record OY728128.1, on the reverse strand, counting down.
TGATATATATTATGTTTATGTTTTCATTTTGAATCTATAATATCCATTTATAGCATCCCTTTATGGTTTCCATTATGGGTAAACACGATAATCTCATTAGAGTAAGTGTGGACTACCACCCCCTCAAAGTGATATGGATCATTCATACAACATCTCGTACATATAAAGAATAGATTTAATGATTTTATATATGATAAAATACTGAAATTTTAATACTACTATGTATCATTATGTTTTAAGACCATTTAATATGAAATATAAATAGAAGTAGCATTCATGCATTTGTACGGCTAACCGTCTCCATGAACGGTGCATTTCATTTCTTACCTCTAAATGTTATATACTATTATAAATAAAATTATATGCTGGATATATATGATATATATGATATCCAATTCATGAATATAATTCTGGATATAATGAACCATTGACCACAGGAACAACATGAAATTATAAGAAGTCTATTTTTGACTCAAGTACCCAATATCGACAAAACGAACATTATTAACCTAAATGATAACATAATATTAATAACATGGTAATAAGTGATATAAAAAGAAATAATATAATTAAAAAAGTATCTTAAGAAATTATAAATTAACTTTAGTTTATTATTCATGAGATTAAAGAACGATCAAGTCAATTCGGACACGAGGTAAGGGTTTTTCTTATCTCAATTTTAATTCTGTGAGAATTCCACTATTCGCCACTTATTTATTGCATGTGGTGTATGGTGAACTGAAATTTGATATATATTATCATTACTATCATTATATTTACGGTATTCTGTGATTCATTTGGTGGTTATTAACTTTTGTTCATACGACTCGATTGATTACAATGTGGTAAAGGGTTTTCATCTCACTTTTTATCCCCATGAGATTCATGCTATATTTCCCCGTACTTCCATTGGTGTGGTGTATTTACTTCCCACGATTGTATTCTTTCTGTAAGATTCTTTAATTTATTGTTATTTAAATCTTCATTGTATGATCCTTCTTTTATGTGATGTATGTTTCGTAAGTTACCAAATCAGTATGGGAACCTTTCACCCTCTTCACTTTTAAAAGGCTTCTTTTTGTAATGTATTTTAATTCTCATATTCTTTTGTTGGGATATGTTATTATATATCCTTATTTCTGTAAATTTTATTTCCATGTCATGAGATACCCTTTTCCTTCTTATCAACTCTGTTTCTGAATAGTAATGTGACGCTATTAGGCTTTTGAATTTTTGCAAGGGAACTTCTTAACCCAATTTAAATTTTTTGGGTTAAACTTGTAATTCTTGAATATGTCATCGTATGAATATGTGTGAATGACCTCTGATTGTTTTACACTTAATATACACATATATTGGGTCTAATTATATATGGCTCACATAATTATTTGATTTATTTTTCCTTAATTCAAAGACACCGTCTTTATAAGTGTTTTCGTATCAATATACATTTCCATTGAGACATAACTGTTTTTATGAACCAATTCACTATTATATGTTATATGTACTATCTGTTGTCAAATTATATCATTAATCCCTTTATTCTCATGATATTATAAATTTATGATTAAATGTTATTACTCAATTATTTTTATTCCAGAGTCACTCATTTTGTTAAAAACACATTAACGAAAATATCATTTTAAAAGTTTTAATTATTTATTATCCTAAATCATTATCTTTAATGTACATGTTTTAAAAATGGTTTTAAGTATTTATTTATATGGACCTTAATGTTTTGAAATTATAATTCCATTAAAATATTCAAAGTTTTATTGGTCACTTTGATTCAAAAATCCATTTTAAATGGTTTATTAAAATGGATTGATTATTTCAATATCTTGAAATTAATTCTTGTGATTAAAACTGAAATATAATCAGAGAAATTTTTACATTCTCAATATTTTATGTGTTATTATGGTACACCGACATTTGATGGGTGGTTACGTGATAAACCATATAATGGGTGTTGCCATGATTACCAGGATGGGTGGTTACATTATAACCTCCAATTCATTGGGTATGGAAGTCAGCCGTATGGCTATTCCATTAAGTGATATGTGTGGAAGTTGAACATATGGTTATTCCATTTATGTATTTTTACTTCCCAAGTTACCTTTATATTTTATGTGTTCTTTATATGTGTTTTATGGTAATATATTGGTTGCAAAAGGGTAAGTAATGATCCTTTATTTAGTGATGAGTAATTACTATTTCATAAAGGTAAAAAGTATTACTTATATTAATGTATTCATGGTTTACTTGTTGTTTTGAAAAACTAACAGTTTAACATCGGTGTGTATCGATTACTAATATTTTTATGGTCATCCCAAGTTTTTAAAATTTTTTTCACAGGGAATAATGTGGAATAGGTTGAATGATGGGATCAAGGGAAAGTCATGCTGTAAAAATCATGGAACTAGACATGATTCGTTTTATGAGACTTTATTTTATGAAAATAATGGATATTGTGTAGTAAGGTCTATTTGTAATATTAAAGATCATATTTAATAGATGTCACCTAATTATCTAAAACTCTATACATGAAAAGATCCTTAATGTGAATTATTCATTTAATTCAATATTATGTAAGGTTTTACGACCGAGGTCTTTATCATTGGTATCATATGTCGATTTAGATAAATTTAGTGGTTAGGGTGTTCATTAAGCATAAGTGACATTACCATAATGGTTAGGATTTTATAATGATTCATAGATAATTAATATAAAGTGAAAGAGTTTATGATAACATGAATAATTGTATCTTAGTATTTACTCTCCCTGTAAGATATTATATGATGATTTTACTGATATACTCACACTTATATTTTTGGTTTTAGTAAATGGATGGATCTATCATGCACCAAAGTAATAGTGGATATGAAGAATACTGTGATGGATTTCAAAATGAGCAACTGAATGAAATAGGATCTGCAATGAGAACTCTTGTGGTTATTCTCAAGAAACTGTTTGGAGTCATGATTGACCACCAGAACCTTGTTGAATTTTATGAGGCATCACATATGTAAGAAACAAATCCCCATAGAAGATCAGGTAAAAATTATAAAGGTAAGTATATTCAAAAACCTATGTGTTAAGGATGTGGAAAGAAACACATAGGAAAATTTTTCAAAGGGACGGGAAGATGCTATAGATGTGGAAATGAAGTTCATAAACCAAGATCCATCCTTGAAAAAATGAATAATCTAGTTGACTCTTGGAAATGGAACGAATTTGTTTCTGAAGGATCAATTGAATGTTGTAAATGTGGTGTGCATGGTCATTATATAAACACGTGTCCTATGATGAAGTTTCGGGAATGGGGTCACCAGGATCATACAAATATTTTTTCTACCAATACCTAATTCCATTTCGATTGAGTATGAAGAAACTAACAATGACCAATGAAAGGTGTGGATAATTGGTTTAACCTATGTTTTGATATTATTGAATCTTAGGATGTGATTCATGATTTTTTATATGAATGAAGTATTTCAGAATAAGTTGAAAAGGAATATTTAATGGATCACGATGAATGTTGAATGAGTAAGAATTCAACATACAAGGGATTCAATATTTATGGTAGATTTTAGAATGGTGAAATGCTTAAAAGTATTAAGTCTATTTTAATTATTAAATTAGAATACTTTTTATTGTATTTGTAACCTTGAAGTTTTATATATGAAAATTTTATTCAAGGAATAAGTATCTTTTTTTGGATATAGTTACAAAGAACCATTTGGCTTTATATTATCCTTGAATTTGAGGCAATTACAGGTTAATACATTTTGGGATGAAAAATGAAAGTTATTAGATAAACATTGTGGTTAAAATATCTTATGTTTTGTTTTGATAAATTTATCTCCTTTTGGGAATGATATAAAATTCTAGAGTTTTTGAAAAAAGTACAGCATGCGGACCGTGTGACAACCCGTCGCGTCAGAAAAAGCTGTATGAATCGAACCCACAACAAAAGTGTGATGGGTATTTATCACATACCACCGGACTACGTGAAGTCCCTGGTTTGTATGACTAATTATTTTTAGTTCAATGATTTTTTGAATCAATAATAAATGGATTTTGGGTTATCTATGGAAATGATTAACCTATCATAGAGGATATGTGATTAGGTTAATTACTTTTCTATATGAGACAGTAAAAGTAAGTGATGTTATTTGGAGATAAATATTAAGATTTATCTTGGAGTACTAGGTGATTAGATCCTTTTGAGACTTGTTTTTCAATCTTAGTTTGGATTACTTTGATGAATTTTATGGACAATTGTTTATTGAATGGTGTTTTTTAACTTTTAGTTTTGATTAAAAAAATTTTGGGGAGTAGTTTTTCTTTTTGTAAAAGATTATCCATTTTGGGTATTATTTGATCTGGTGCTAACCATTTTGGTTTTGTTTAAGGTCAAAATACATGGGAAATATATAGGTCATCTTTTGTGGATTATTTGATTCTCTTGAAGTTGATTATAATGCTCTTATTGTGAAAAATGTCATCCTGAATTCTCATCGTTTGGAGAAAATATGAGTTTCAGTTTGAAATCTAGTAAAGATGAATGTATACATGATAAGTAGTTATATTTCCTTCTATTTTTAGTTATTCTCATAAATAAAATACTCAATGAAATGTAACTTAAATCAAAAACTTTTTCTGTTAACTATTCCTAATGGGGAATCAATGACTGTTTAACCCATCACATGTTTGTGATTTTCTGGTGGTTAACATTTTCCTAAACATTATTTCTATCACTCTCCATCAGAACATGATGGTTTTTTTTCTCCTCCATATCCATTTTTTCATGGAATCATAGTATTTGTTGTCTCGGGTAACCTTTTTACTTCTCTTCCTTTATTTTAATGTGATAGTTTTGTTGTCTCTTTTTTTGAAGTGGTGATTTAAATGAGGTTCCTGATCCAAATTTTAAAATTTCAAGGACGTAATTCTCAAAGGGGGAAAATGATGTAACATCTTTGATAAATGAAGAATATGGTGTTTTTATTATTTATAAATATTTTTTAATTAAATATTTGTTTTACTTTAAAGGGGTTTCTATGTTCGATAGCATACCTGATGCGCAACAACGAGTTTCTTTGAAATCTTACGTTGCACACAAATAATATAATATTATTATTTTAAATGGTAGTCATCTCCTAGACTTTTTATTGGTGGGAATGAAAAAAAATAACTACAATATGATTATACATGTTTGTTAAATGTATTTACATTTATCCAATAAAAGTTAGTGGATTAAAATGTGAATACATCTAATTTTAAGAATAATTTATATTATAAGGTTGATTTACCGCCTTTAAATTGTGAACCATATTTAAATCTAATTTTTGTCACATTAATACATTCTATTTGAGCAAATATAATCCTTCTTTTAAATTTGGGACATCAATATTTACTTTATGTAAATTTTTGGAATTATTTTGATAAAGTTCATTTTTATGATGTATATTGAAAATATTGTATTTTAATTAAAAACAATGTTTTAATATATTATATTTATATGGATATATTATCTTTTTAATTTATTTTAATTTATAATTAGAATATATTTTTACCTTTTAATCCAATTTTGGTCATTTTAATTAATTTCACTTTGAAATTGGACATAAACTGGTATCAATCTTTTGATAGTTATTGTTTCTTAAAAACACGCTACTTGTTTTGATAATGAAAATTAATTTTAAAATTAATTAATGCCACTTTTTTGTTTTGAATTTGTTAAAATAGAAATCAATTTTGAATTTGAAATATTAAATAATGCTTCGGCTGAATTGTTTAATTTTTTTTGAAAAATGTCAATTTTTGATGAATAATGAAACCATTTAGTGGTTGTTAAAAAATGACTTTTTCAGTTAAATAAAATTTTACCACTTCTATGAATTTAATTTCGAAAATCAAACATATATGGTTGTTATCAAGAAGTAGAATTTTGTTCAATAAGATGAAAATAAGTTTGATGAATAGTAACTTTTGACTTTTATTTACCATGGTTAAAGGTAAATAGGTTAATTCAAGGTAAAAAAATATTATAATAATTCAGAATTACTATAAAACATGTCCAAACCATATTTTATGAGTCATTAATGACCATGGGTATCATTGGGTCGATTTGGATACCCCGATGAGCCACTTGGGAGTGAATATGACAATTTAGATTAATTAACCTAAAGTAAAGGCAAAAATGAAAAAATCTAATATCATTTAGTAAATTAATTTTTACAAGGGGTTATACAAATTTTAATTTCGACATTAAATATTCATTGGAAAGCTAAAAGTATTTACTATATCATGTTATGTTTTTATAATTTTTCCACATCAAAAAAATTAAATTATTGATGACACAATAATGATGCTGTATTTACATCATTAATAAATCATTTAAATAAATTTGATTATAAATATTAAAATACCATCCAAAACCAGTCAAATTATTGTTGGATGATTTTATTTTGAACATGAGTCATCTTATCATTTACTCTAATGATTTGTGGTCCTTTTGACACTGAATATCATTATATAATAAAATAATATTATCTCACTTTCTTGAAGATCCCCTTCTCTCCCTTATAAAAGGAGACCACTTTAAACCAATTCCTCACACCTATCAAGCCATTTGGCTCACCCAAAGTCTGAACAATTAACCTCCCTACATACCTATCATAATCCTAGAAGCCTTACCTTAGGAATAAGGAACTTCAATAAGTCCTTTGGTTCAAACCAAAGGGAGTTACCAAAATTAAAGGTAACAGTTTCTCTTAAATTGTATTCTTTTATTTTACTTCTCCAACGCCTAAACTATTTTTATTCCAGTATTTTGTAACGAAATAAGTATCCTTAATATTCTAGGATGATTTTATGAGAATTATTCAAGCTACATTTACACACACCTCCATCAATTGGATGATGAACATAATGTTTCTGTGGATGGAGAAATAACGCCTCACGAAACGATGATTGTTCGATTATCTCCTACCGCCCCTTATGGAGGACATTATGATGGAAATGTATTTATATATGATATATATTATGATTATTTTTTATTTATTCATCTTTAATTTTCATTTATATCATTCCCTTATGGTTTCCATTATGGGTAAACACGATAATCTCAATAGAGGAAGTGCGGACTACCGCCCCCTCAAAGTGATATGACTAGTGAATACCATATGTGGTACATATAAAGGATATATTTAATGATATTATATAATATACAATACTATAATTATAATAATATTGTGTATCATTATGTTTTAATTCCGTTCAATATGAAATATAAATGGAAGTAGCGTTCATGCGTACGTACGACTTACCATCTCCATGAACGGTGCATTTCATTTCATACTTCTAAATGTTATGTACTATTATAAAAACATGTAGATGATCGATATATAAGAAATATATTATATCCAAATCATTAATATCATTTTGGATATAATTATCCTTTGACCACATGAACAACATGAAATTATAAGAAGTCCATTTTTCACTCATGTACCAAATATTGACAAAACGAACATTATTAACGTAAATGATTTCATAATTTTTATAACATGGTAATAAGTGATATAAAAAGGAATAATAAACAGGAAAAAGGTTTTTAATCTAGTAGAAATTAAATTTAGTTTATTATTCATGAAATTAAATAACGATCGAGTCAAGTCGGACACGAGGTAAGGGATTTTCTTATCTCAATTTTAATTCCGTGAGAATTCCATTGTTCGCCTCTTATTTATTGCATGTGGTGTATGGTGTACTTCCTATTGATATATATTATCATGACTATAATTATATTCATGGTATTCTGTGATTCGATTGTTGGTTATTAACTTTGGGATATACGACTCGATTAGTTACAACAAGGTAAGGGGTTTTCATCTCAATTTTTATCCTCGTGAGACTCATGCCATATTTGACACTAATTATATTTGTGTGGTGTATTTACTGCCAATTATTGTAATATTTATGTAAGATAATTTAATTTATTGGTATTTACACCTTCATTGTATTATCCTTCTTTCATGTGGTGTATGTTTCGTAAGTTACCAAATCGGTAAGGGAACATTCCACCCTCCTCTCTTTTAAAAGGCTTCTTTTTGTTATGTATTTTAATTCACATCTTCTTATATAGGAATATATTCTTATATATGCTTATTGGTGTAAATTTTATTTGAAAGTGATGATATACCATTTTCTATCTGATCAACTCAGTTTCTGAATTGTAACGTGACACCGTTAGGCTTTCGAATTTTTGCAAGGTAACTTCTTAACCCAATTTCAATTCATTGGGATAAAATTGTACTTCTTGAATATGTTATCCTATGAATATGTGTGAATGACATATGATGGTTTTACCCTTAATATCCACTTATATTTGTTGTATTTATATATTGGAACACTTAATTATGGGATTGATTTATCCTTAATTTATGGATACCGTCTTTATAAGGGATTTCATCTCAATCTACATTTCGATTGAGAATTAATTGTTGTAATGCACCCATTGACTCTTATATGGTATATATACTATCATTTGTCATATTATATCACGAATCCCTTTATTCTCATGATATTATAATGTTCATATTAAAATTTATTCTTCAATTATTTGTATTCAAGAGTCTCTCATTGTGTTAAAAACTCTTTTACTAAAATATAATTTTAAATGTTTTAAATATTTATTATCCTAAATATTTATCATTAAGGTATATGTTTTAAAAATTGTTTTCAGTATTAATTTATATGGACAATAATTTTTTCAAATTATAATTCCATTAAAATCTTCAAAGTGGTAAGGTACACTTTGATTCAAAAATATTTTTTAAATGTTTAATGTAAATGGATTGATTATTTCAATATCTTGAAATTACTTCTTGTGATTGAAACAGAAATATTATTAGAGAAATGTTTAGATTTTCAATATTTTATGTGTTATGATGGTACTTGGGCATTTGGTGGGTGGTTACGTGAAAAACCATATGACAGTTTTTTCTGTGAATACCAGGATGGGTGGTAACGTTATAACTTCCTATGCATTGGGTATAGAAGTTGTCCGTATGGCTATTCCATCTAGTGATATGTGTGGAAGTCGAATGTATGGTTATTCCATTTTTGTATGTTTATTTCCCAAGTTAGCATTATATGTTATGTGTTCTTTATATGTATTTTATGGTAATCTTTTGGTTGCAAAAGGGTAAGTAATGATCTTTTATTTAGTGAAGAGTATTTACTACTTCATAAAGGTGAAACATATTACTTATGTTAAAGAATTCATGGTTTACTTGTTGTTTTCAAAAACTAACAGTTTTACTTCTTTGTGTATCCCTTACTAAGCTTTTTATGCTCATCCCAAGTTTTTTATATGTTTTCCACATGACATAATGTGGAATAAGGTCACATATGGGATCACGGAAAAGTCATGTTGTAAAAAACATGGAACTAGACATGATTCTTTTTAAGAGTTTTTATTTTATGAAAAAATGGATACTGCATAGTAGTGTCTACTTGTAATATTCATGTTCTTATGTAATATTTATCTAATAATTATCTAAAACTCTAAACATGAAAAGATCCTCAATGAGAATTACTTATTTAATTTAATATTATGTAATGTTTTAAGGTCGGGTCCTTATATAGAAGGCTCTGTTAGGTTCTTATCCACTCTGTTTATGTATGGGTTGTTTGATGTTCATGATGTATTCATCTTATCCTGAGTTGGTAGGTTGGTTAGGGAGTGTTTTTGTGGGTTTTTTTGGAAGGGGCCCATTTTTAATCGATGTCAAATTCTCATTCAATCATTACTTGTTGTTTCTTAATAGTTGGGAGAACAATTGTGGGTCTTGTAGAGCTTCGAGAAAGGATTTTTCAGATGATTATTTTATTCTAATGGTGGGGTTTTGTTCTAGATACCCATAGAAACACTGGATTTTGTGTATACACATTGGATTGGATGATAATTGGGTTCATTAGGAGAAGGTCCAGCAGTCTAGTCCATGGTGTGGTTATGGTGGATGATTGATATTTTCTATTTATTCATGGGATGTTATTTCGATTTATAGTTTTTTTGGGGAGAAAGATGAAGTTATTTTGTGAGTGAGTGAACATTTCTTGGTAAAGTGGTTGGATCTTGTGGATATAAAATAATGAGGCATCAATCTGTCAGCCAGAATCTATTTTGGCTTTCATGTGGCGGAAATATTTAGCAGATGAGAATATTGGCAGACCTTGTTTTTCATGATTCATTTTTTGAACCTGTTCATTGGGAATCCGTATCTTTTAATATTTATTTTTTTGAGTGTGAAGACTTTTAGTTTGGAAGCTTCTAATTTGTCTAATTTTTCTCTCCTGGTTGGTCCCATGCTTTTTGGTATTTTTGGAGACAATATAAAATTTTTGGCATGAGAAGTCCTTGTGCATGGTATGCCCATGGTCATGCTATGGAGTAAGGGTAACTATGTGGTAGGTATAAAACCTACTACAATGCTTGAGCTTAGATGAGCATATAAAAATGACTGACAGTGCAGTTGTTCCTATGACTACCACAGGGTATGGTGCACAATTTAATAAAATGAGTGGTCTAACTTTTCTTCCCTAACAAGAATAAAATTACAAGTTTCCCCCCGTGGTATTCTTCAACCCAAATACACCCAAAATCATTGACCCTAGTGAAACCAAACCAAATCATCTCTTAAATGTCTTCCCAATCCATTCCCCTTCCTCATTTGGTGTATATCTAATGTAATGTGAAGAGTTGGCTAGTTTCCTCATAGAATTTCATTGTCTAATATCCTCCACCATCCTTTCTCTTCAATTTTTTTGTTTCTCTTTTTCCATGGTAATGAACGAACTAGGGTTATATTTTCCTAATGTTTTTTTGAGGGTATTGTTTGTTTAGGGATGGTCTTCATATATCTAGGGTGTTGGAACACAGAATGAGTGATTTTGGGAGTGTTTCCTTTCCTCCATTAATTTGAGGTTGGACATACCATGAACATGACATTATAATTTATGTTTCATCTATGTCTTTTTTATCACACTTTATCTATATTCTATTTTTCTCAACCCTTCGTTTAATTTTTGGATGTTAATAATTTTAATTATACCTTGTTTTGTTAAAAATATTGTTGTTTTGGAATAAATGGGCACACCCATTGTTGGATAAATGGGTTTTGAAAATATTCATACATTTTTCCTGGTGTTTTGGCCATGGTTCTATAACAGGAATAAATTTATTGCATGAAATTTGTATTTTATTCCTTATGATGTTCTTAAAATGAAATATTATTGTAAAAAGTTCTTTTCATGTGTTCGGTAAATTTCCAGTTTGGATTTCATGGATTTTTATTATATAATATTTTTTATATTTTTTAATAATCCTATAATAAGCATGTTAAGATTTATTTGGAACCCTTACATTGTTTCCTAATTTGTTTCTATCCTTATAAGTTTGTGAGTTTTGGATCAAATAGTGTTCTGACATGAACTAATAGTAAATGGCCTATTTGGAAATTGTATGAAGGTGGATGTGTTTTAAAATTGTAATCTAAATGTTTTAAGTGTTTTCTATAAATTTTTTAATATTAAATTGGTTTTTTAAACCTCATTATTAATTTTGAGTTTTTTTATTTGAAATTTGTTTGTTAGGAAAAATGTTTAAAGGCATGTTTGGCATTTTTCATTAAAAGTGGTTTTCATGTGTTGTCAATGTTATACCATTTGGGGTCATTTTACGATCACATAAATTTATTTAATAAATGTTTTTGGGGATAGAAAATATGGTTTCTCAATGCATTGGTGGGTATTTGGGCTTAAAAGAACATTTTTATGGGATTTTATGTGTAATGCCTTGTTATACTTCATGAAATTGTTTTATGAAAATTTTATATTTTTTATTGATTTGCGAATGAGATGAGAAAAATGTTTTCATTATATTTCATATGTGTATGATTTATAAGTGGAGTTTTGTTAGGATTCTAGGATTTTATAACATGTGTAAATTGTTTAAGCACAATGAGGAAAGCCCATGTATCTAGGAAGGTGGACTATGACTAGTATGCTAGTGATCTGGTAGTGGATTTATCCCTGTTTCACAGAGGCTGTTTGATGATGAAAACATTTCCTAATCGATAATGATGATTGGGGACCACTAGATCATTGGGGTTTTAACTCCGAGTTACTCGTTCATGAGATGTTAATTTTATTTGTATATGTTTTCAATGATATACAATGCACCTAGATCCCAACAAATAGTTAGTGACTAAGGGTGTTCCCATGACTAGTGATCATTGGCTATATGTACATACCATAGGCTAATGGTGTTTTTTGTTATTTAATTAATCATCAAGTCTATTTTATTTAAATTTGTTCATCCTATAATGTTTCCTAATTAAAAATATTTTCCATTCAACATTTCATCCGTTTAAAAATTCTTGCAACCATTTCATATTTATGAATGTTGTCAAGCATTTTGTCTTATAATTATTATATCATAGATTATTGTTTGGAAAACCTAAATTATTATTTTATAGTTCTAACATGAAAATTTATTATTCATTTATTTTATTGGATATTACTTAGGAATAAATTATTGGGATAGCCTACTATGTTTTAATACTCACACATAGAGTTATTTTCTGTTTTTATTCTTTTATAGGTTTCAGCTTCAGTTTTATCATCGTGAGTGATATGTGAATATATTTTTGTAAAGTAAATGGGGGGTTCAAATGGAGTAAGATTGGAATTTTGGTTTGGTCAGTTGAGTTGTATTTTTCAGATGTACTTTCAGTTTCTTGTATAAATGATTTTCATTTAAGTGTTATTTATATATAACGTGTTGTTTTGTCTATTAATGTAGTTCGTGTTAATTAATTTTTTTTTGCAAGAAAACATTTCCTTATATACTATGATGATGCTCAATAATAGATTCCAGCCCATGGGGATTCGGAACACACATCGGGCAATGCCACTATCCTGATTGGGTGACCGGTTCAAGGTCAACTCAGGTTCTTTCATGAAAGAATGGATAATATTAAGGTATAATCTCTCCATATAAGTATTTATACATATCTGATAGTTCTTGAAATTTTTTTATTGTGATAATGATATATATAATGGAATAATATTCTATTTATGATACTCATGACCATTTAGTTCTTTAGGAATGAGAATTTTACCATGCATTTTGGGGAAAAAGTGGTGATGTGGAAATTGATCAATGTATAATAAAGAGGGATATTTTACTAAATAAAGTAATTATATATTCTCATGAAAATTATTTGAGTCTATGAAATGGATCATGAAATAGATAATCTTATCCCAGTACCTCATTTTCCAATGAATCAAATGTCCCCTTAGATCATCACATATTTATGGTTTGTTATTGATAGCTTTATTCTAACCATATTCTCTATCACTATCCATTAGAACATTATGGATATATTTCTTTTCCATTTACATGTTGTAACAATATACCAATTTTATTAATCTTGGAAGCATTATTGTGATTTACATTAGGGAAACATCATATTTCCATCAATACCTTTTTATAGGATGTATAATTATTCCTTTTTATGATTTCCATTTATATAGAAAAAAAATTACAGTATTAAACCACTAATAACCTAGTTGATGATTTATGGTTATATACTTTTTAATGGTGATATAATGTAACACCCTTTGATTTTGGGATTTTTTTCAAATTAATTTAATATTTTTTATATTTTAAATTTCACAGAAAACTGAATATTTTTATTATTAAAGCACTACCATTGTCTTGTATTATATAAAATACTATTTATATCATTTAGTATATATATAAATTATATTATATTACACTAAACAGAAAATTATCTGCGTCTTGTATTACAAACAATACAAAGTCTATTTAATAACATTCATTACATGTAAGGCATAGTGTTTTATGGAATAACAATATACTATTAATACTATTAATAATATATTATTATAGATATCACAGAGATGTACTAGTGGTTGGAATGAATAATATTTACTAAATTATGAAAATATTATTTAATCATGGTAGGAAACTAAATCCTTTGGTTATCAAATATTTTAACTTAATGTAATACCTATTTGAAAATTAAGAACTTAATTTTTTTATATACAAATTCAATATTTCCTAATAAATTAAAAACACAAAAATTTGATGAATTTTCTTATTAAAATTTATATATCATATATTCAGTAAAATTTATTAATTCTCATTTAATATATTTGTTAGTTATATTGTAGGAATAAATCTTATGTTATTAATAAAAAATATAAATTTTCTAAAAGGTAATTTTATAACCTATTTCTGCGACCCCAATTTAAATATGAATTTTTACAGTTTTATAATTTTTTTTTGAAAATAGAATCATATTTTTTTTAAATAGAGACATAAAAATTAGATTAATGAAAATGATGGGTATTTTTCAATGATCTATAAATATGCGATTAACATGGAATAATCATAAATTATAATTCAAAAATTATTTTTCATATAAATTACCATATCATTAAATTTTATTTTAATTTTGAGTTACAGTTTAATTAGATATCTTTTATGTTAATTATTAAAATTAATTAAATTTTAAAAAATTAAAAACTGAAGTAGGAAACAAAAAAATTTCAAACTATTGATCAATTTTACATTAAAACCCCGCTATGTCACTACATCCATGTGATTCATATTAAATTAATTTTTTCCACAAATGTAATTATAATTTGGATAAAATTAAATCCATATTATTAAAACAAATAATTTAGAATTTTTAAAAATTTTATTTACATTTTAAACAAAAAATATAATGAGGGTGATTAAAATTAATTAAAACCAATAAGAGAAAAATTAGTTTAATAAATTACTAATCCTTAATCATAAGTTCAAAATAAAATATAAAATTCTCAAAAATAATATATCTAGCCATAATTAGGCCATATAATCCATTTAATCTATATTATTTCATTATTTTTGGAACTTTTTATAGTCCAAAAAATGGTGGAATTCCATTTTTGAAAAATTTAGTAGAATAGAACACCACATCCTATATAATGAGGCATTCAATCTTCCTACTTATTCACACATATATGGAACATTGAAACCAAAAAAAACTTCTAAAATAAGCTAACAACATTTATCCATTCCTCTTATAAAAACTCTATTTGGAGAATAATTTATCCAACAATGGCCCATGGAGCAAACCAAAAGGAGTTACCCAAATAAGTGGTACCATTCTTCCTCAATCTCATTTGTTTTATATTAATTATCAACCACCTCAATTATTTTTATTACATGGTTATATAAAAATTTAGTATCAAAAATATACATTGATGTTGTTTTTAGGGGTTATACCTACACTTACACACACTTACATCTAATCAGTGTCAAACTTACCATTCTTGTTTTTGGCGAACTACTACATCAAGAAACAACACTGTTGGTTTTTCATTTACCACATCTCATGGTTTGTAGTTATGATGGAAATTTTATATTCATATGATAAATATGTTATATTTATTATTAAAAAATTAATATATAACTCATATCATAATGATATTCATTTTGTGTAAATATGATAATTTTTTTGGGGTACTGTCAAGTACCACCTCATTAATGTGATGTGATTTATCCACACTCTACAAAGAATGTTTTAAGGATGGTTAGAGTCAAATAATATTAAATATATTAGATAGTAATTCAAATTTTATGATATTATATATATATATATATCATTTTCTTTATTTTTTTCTAATATAAAAATATAATAGAAATGACCTTCGTGCGTACATATGGCCTACCATCTCCATGAAGGGTGTATTATTTTTCATTTTAATGTATTCTGTACATTATTATTAATATATAATCACTGAATAGAGATTATAGATATATAATTATTTACAGTTGATAAATAGTAAAATCTCGATATATGTAACATTAATATAGACTAACTAGAAAAAACATATATGAATAACAAAGAAGATATTTTCGGAAACATACCATTAACATAGATTTTTGGATTAAAAGGTAATATGAAGTCATTACCAAGTAATGTAAGGAAATTTATATAATAATATAATTATTTTGAATAATTATAATAATCTTTTTAACTATAGAAGAAGTTTCAACGTGTAAGAAAAATGTTAATACTTAATGTAAGGAAATTTATTCTAACATTTTATTTCTATGAGGTAGAAGCCTCATTCACTACTCATATCATTTTTCTGGTGTTAATACTGCAAATTAATGTATTCCATGATTCATATAGTTAACATTACAGGTACGTATATATCATATTTATGATCTTACTATCATGATAATTATGTATAAAAAGTTACCAAATTAGAAATGTGATTTTGTATCAATTTTCATTTTTTAGACACAAGCCATGTTATGAAACTATATTTTTCTATCAGGATTTTATTATGACAATTAAATCATATACTATGAATCATATTTTATTTATTTTATGATATGATTCGTGTAATTTTACTCATTTAATATTATTATGATTCAATGTAACCCAAGTGGTATCATTTTATAGCTACAGTCTCATCGTATACCAATATGGTTTATGATTATGATTCCATTTACAAAATATTATGAAAAGTATCTTAATAAATGTCAAGATTTTTAATATTGTATGGATATTTATTTCATATTAATGTAATGTTAACATTTTCATACTCATTTGAAATTAATATAATTAATAAATTATCATGAAAATTCTATATTATATATCTTTTTCACCAAAACTATATATTTCTTCCAAAACATGTTTTCAAAAACAAATCAAGAAAAAATTAGTATTATCCTATGATTTTTAAAGATAATTTTTAGAAATGTATTACAATTTAATAAAAACATATGGATTCATCTTTTTGTTTCATAATCTAGGGTCTTTTCTAATCTTTTATGGTGAGAATGTAATATTCTCAATGTATGGAGTTACTATCATTCCCAATAGTCATTTCCATTAATCATCTATTTTAATTTTACAGTGTCATTTTTTAAAAATAATTTTTTTACTAATATTGTTTTGATTATACAATTTGAAAAAATAATTATAAATAAATAGTGTCCTCAATTTTTTTTGACTATAAGGATTTTTAAATGAATTTAAAAATTAATCGATATAGTTTTTCCCATAATGTCACCCTGGGAGGGGGGCATTCTCTCAGCATTGGCTCCCCTCCCCCTTTACCTATTCCATTCTCTCTATTTTCCCTATTCATGATTAATTATCTCTTTCTTATGTCGTACTTATTTGGATTCTATTTTCCCCAGCACCGGAATTCATGTGTGTTTTTGAATGCTACTATTTCTCTATGTCGAAAACCCCTTGGCTCTTCCCCTACAATTTCAACATAGATATCTCATTTCTAACCCCACATACAGTATGGTGCTCTGTTATTCCCAAGGAGGTTTTTGAAGAGTTGGATGAGTCACGTTTCTTTCCCAGGAGTTCAATCTACTCACTTTCTCTTCCTTTCGTGGTTCTATCTTACAAGGTTGTTGTTTTCTTCTTTGGTGGGTTGGTGGGGTGATCCTCTCAATAAAGTGGATTCCTCGGTTGTGGTTGGAGGTCCATAAGGGGATGAGGTTTTCAATATAGGACCGTACACTTTAACTCCTCCCTACATTATTTCTCCTTTTTTGGTTTTTATGACGGTCTACTACGATTGTTTCATGGAGGTTTTTGGAGGTGATGATGAATTAGTTGTTCGTACTCTAGGGGGGTGCATGCTTCACCAGCATCAACCCGAAGACCAGGGATTGTTTTATTTTTTCTTTCCACTTTATTTGAATGTATTTATCTTGTATGGTGAGGATATATTATAGTTCTGTATATTGGACTCATCATTTGTGTTTTGATGACATCAAGGGTGATGGTGTCTTTGTCGACTTGAGACGATGAATACATGATTAATGGTTTACGATGAGGTTGTGAGTTTGATGGGACAACTGGTTTTGATTAATCTAGTTAGATCAGGTGAAGATAGAAATCATTTATTATGATGTTGGTTTTCATATAATGATGGTGGATGGATGTTATTTCATTCCAGATAACTTGGGTCAGGGTGCACATCGTGAGGCAGTATGCACAATGTATGATAACGAAACAATGCTTGAATTTCCTACAGTTTCATGGTGTGGGATGATTGGTTATTTTGAATATTATGAAATTGGTACTATGTGATCTGTTTAGTCATTTAGCGGATTCTTCTAACTCAATGCTGATGTGAAATGTTATTTATGGTGTCCACTAACCTTAATGCATCTTATCAATAATAATAAAAATAATTTGAGGAATGAATTTCGAAGTTTGTTTTATATTTTTTCAAAAGGGGGTTTATAAAAAAAGAATATAACAAATGTTAAAAATTATTTTATATGATAAAAATTTATTTTAATATAAAAATATTTTTATATATTTTTAATTCTTCTTTATATGTTTTGATGCCATTTTCATGGAAAATGGTCATAAAAAGTATTTTCTGTTTTAAAAATGTGTTTTTCGACGCGTGAAGGTATTTTTGTACAAGAACTGATTTAAAATTAATTCATGATTCATTTTTATGTTTTAAAGTAAAAATATATTGAAAAATTTATATGATTTAAAATGACATTTTCAATGAGAAACTATGTTCCTTGTGATATTTCAAAATTCTTCTCTATAAAATATTTCATCCTTGGAATATTTCTTACAGGGCATGTGATCCAAGGATATCATTCATAATATTTCTATGAATGGTTTTTCTTATGGAATTATGATTATGAATCCCATTAACCTAAATGGGTTATACCATGATAAATTTTGTTATGAATCATGCTTTCATTCATGGTTTTTTCTTGGAATAAAATATTATTAATACTATATATTTCCATAAGTTATGATATGATTTAATATTTATGATACCATTTTAATTTAATGGGTTACGATAAAATTTGAATTATAATCATCTGTTTTTAGGTGTTCTGATATGATAAATTTTTTGTTTTATAGGGCCACATATATGCATGATTTTATTTTGTGATGGATGTGACCTATTTCTCCTTCAAAATAACTTGGTAATGTTTAGTGTTATATTTTGTCAACAGGTACATTGGCTTTTTCCCGTGCCTAAAAATAAGTGTGTACACATGTTTCATCCCTTTTTAAATATAATGAGGGTACACAAGTTGTATCCCAATTGTAAAAAATGATGGAACACGAGTTGTATCCAAAGCCAAAAAAAAGTTGTGACATGGTTTGTTAGACAAGTCATGAATTAGGTACATTGGTTATAGCCCCATAATTACATGTTATGAAAGTATTGGTGGGTATACATAATAATAATTTTTCAATGATGATCTATATGCAGTAAATTCAATGTCTTCTTTCTCAATTTCTCTTTACTAGATTACTCTCTTTATCCCTTAATGATTCATGTCTTATAAACATCCAATATTTTGTGCCAAAAATCATGTATATGACCTTTTATATTCATGGTATTATCTTATAATGTTATCCTAATTCTCTCATACCCTTATTTCCATGATGGGGATAACATATATCCCTTTTTGTCTAAACTGAGAATCTAATCTCGCCCCATTTTTCCCTTTACCTATTTTATGAGGATATTTTTTTATATAAGATGTGTCTAAAAAGAGTCTTTATCTGACTGAAACTATTGGGATATAACTAATCTAAATTATATAATATTTTTTATGTTTATAAGTTTCCAAATACATTAAACTAATATGGTCTTTGGGCGTCTATTTATGTAATGTATTAAGTATTATAAAAAATAAATGAATTTTAATTTACATTATTATAGTGTCATTATAACCTATAATGGGATTTTAATATAAATAGAATTAGAAGAAAAAGAATAATATATTATATTTAGAATAATTAGTTTTTTTGTTGTGAGTTCCAATTTAAAATTTAAAATTGATATGTCTGAAAATAATAAAAAGTAAATTTGGAAAAAATAATCAAATACAAATTTTATACCTCTATATGTGAGGATTTTGTTGATTTTGAGACTTCCTATATATATTTTTATGGTCTTAATATTGGAAACAACATCATAGGATGAGTTCCTTATGATAAATTGAAAGTTTATCTAAAATAGTATGGTCTCCCATGAAGAAGTCAATACAAACTCAAAAATAAATTAAATGGAACCATAAACCTATTATACAACATGATTCAACTAAAATATTAAAGTAAGTGGTATATTTAACAGGTCAATTTAAATGACATATATAAATTTCAATTTCTAAATAAAAATGTGATGGATTTATTGAATATATAAGAAAACTATAAGATAAATCAATTTTTATAACTGTTATTATAATGGTGAAGAGAATTAGGATATACCATTTTATATTTATTATAAAATTTATATATAATCATGTTTATTTATAAACATCAACCATGAAATATTTTGTGTCTTCAAAATAATTCTTTGGAATTTTATCCTCATATTATTGTATGTTGAATGAGTGGATGTAATTTCTATATTATGATATTATTTCCCATGAAACAATTATGGAGTGTAAGAGGTATCTCATTAAATATTTTAAAGATGTAAAAACATATTTTATAAGCATATTTTTGATACATAAAGGTTAGTATGTTACACTGAAAGTTAATTTTGTAATATTGTTTTAAAAAATAATAGGTAGATATTATGAGATGCCATTAATGTCATGGATTTTTATTTTCTAGAAAATTATATAATGTGTATTTCCCTGAAAATTAGGAAATTCCAATTTACATATCTAATGTTATAGAGATTGTAGTTTTTAAGTGGAAACATTTAATTCTACTTTATTATCACCTATATAATTTAAAGAATAATATAAGATAGTGTTCATATTAAGATAATCCTACATGGTTTATTGATTGATTGAGTTGAAAAGATATGGGAAAGGGATTCATGATCAATACTGTCTTAAATGAGAGACAAATGTGAATATGAGGGAATGAAATTCATAAAAATTATTTGAAATAACAGATAAAATATCTCTTAGTATTGAAAACAAATAAAAATATTCCTTGTCTAATGGAATGTTACAAGGTCAGTTTTCTCCATGATCATTGTGTGAATAATATGAGATAGATGTTACTATAACCAAAACTAGGGATTATTCAAGGTCATATTTCAGAGATTTACCATTTACTTTAAATTATTTCTTATCCCGTATCACATAAATATCTAATCATCTACCCTCAAACCCACATTTTGTTATCGATTTACTATATATTCCCTTCCTAGATAATCATAAAATTGTATTAGTATTCAGAATTATATGGTTGAAACCCGACATTGAAATGCCAAGGTATTTTGGGTGTCAATTAAAGATTACAAGATAAAGTAATGGGAATGAATGAGGAATTGATTTTCATTAAGGATTTATTTATTCATTTTATTCATTTACGACATACTATATTACAAGTGTAACATGAGGATAACATAATTTCCAAGATGGATAAGGTTGAGATAGATTTTTATTATCACTAAATACGATTATTTTTTTGAGATGAACCACACTTATTTTTGGTAATATAGCTCATATGATGTATTCGTAGTTCCCTCCTACAACATTTAAAAAATATTTGTTTGTCAATAAACATACTCATATTAATAGTTTAACATCTTCTACTTCTGTAAATAGAATTATCTATATGTGAATTTTCCATGAAAAATTATGAGATATATTACTATTAGCGATCCTATAGGATAAATTAAAAATTCATGTATGTGAAAAGGAATACTCAAAATGATGCTGTTAGACTTGCAGCATCTAGTTCATGATATAATCAAGACATTCCCAACTATGGGAACATTCATTCTATTATTTCCATTTCATGATCCTGAACCATATAAAATCTCTACTTATGAGCATAATGACTAATTAATTTTTGAGGTTTAAAAAATATATATATTTTATATAATATAATTTTTATCTTAATAAAATGAAATTTAGTGGATTACCCATTTTTTATAGTTAAAATTTTTATTTTTATTTTTTATACATTACAAATATAACTGGTCTGTACCTATTAATGGTAAATTAAAATTTGTTTTAGTCAATTGTTCTTACAGTCCATAAATTTCATGTATAATATTTAATTATTTATTTTTACTGTATTAGATTTATTATTTATCTCAATATATAATAGACAGATATATAACAAAAAAATAATACTAAAATTTAGTATTCTAAATAATTATTTTATTTTTTATAGAAATAATATAATTTAAAATATTCAGGTTAGAATATCTATAAAATACTATATTTTAATCATTATTAGTTTTATTACATTTCAAAATATATTTATTCCTTAAAATAAAAATTCATTTCCAATATAATTAATTTTATCGTAATTATTATTAGTAGTACAACCCCTAATATTATAACTAATGTTTTCCATGAACTAGGAAGAGTAATCCATATCATGTTATACATATTTTTATAAGTATTGCTTATTATTTTTATATGAATATTTATTTTTCTTGACGATATACATTCATATAAGATGTTCTTGTCCAATTTTTGATATGAATGAATTTCATTTTTCATGTCTCTATGAATTTTTGTATGTCTAGAGTACATACTCTCAAAAAATAATTGAAGAAGAATATTTATATATTAATGAAATGAATTATGTTTGGATAAAAATTATTCTATTTTGATGAAAATGATTAAATTTCAAATAAAATAATTTTAATGAAAATAAATTTATAAGAGTTAAGAAATGACTTATAATAATAAGAGAGACCCATATTAATGAAATTTGTAGTGAAATAAATATTTACGAAGTGGTAGTCATATTAAAAATAGAAACTTATGAAGACATAGACTTATGAGGATGAATAATTGTGAAAATGAAGAATTATAATGTATACTATTTTCATTTTAAATAGTGATAGTCTCAAAGTGATTATTACCATTATGGTATTTCAATAAAATTCTAATTTTTAATTTTTTTTATTAAAGGTAATGTTTTCCTAATGAAGAATAGATGACTTTTTAAATGTTCATTTTTCCAAGAAATCATGTTACATTAATGAATAACGTAAATACTCTAAAATGGTGACATATATTTTTCATATTCCAGGGAATAAAATCACAGACAATGTACATTGAATAAGTTTTTTAGTATTATATTATATAAACTTATCCAATTTATTTATAAAATATTCTATATATTAAAATTAAGATGACCTATAAAACACACGGATTATATATAACATATTATTAATAATAATTAATGAATTGTGATGTTATAATAGAAATCTATTACAAATAATATTTATTTTTTATTTTAAAAATGTTCTCAAAACAAAAAAGACTTATTTTAGAGTTATTTTATATTTTATTATTTATAGAGAGATCATCATATACTTATAGTATCCACATGAAACTGGGATTCAATGATAAAAATAAATTCTATATATTTTTTCCTTATGAAGTGTCCCCATTTTTACTATGTTTAGTTCATGAAATGGAAATGTTTTTGGAATAGAGTTCATAATTAAAAAATATTGGACATTTTCACTATGTGATAGTTAAATTCACTATACTGGAAAGTCCATAATGAAGGGTCCGTCTAGTAAAAACACTGAGTTTAATGTTAAAATATTAATGGAGTGGTTTGGGTGTTTCATGTTCCCCCAAAAACTATTAATTCTATATGTTCATTTTTTTATTTTTTTATTTAATTATCCATTTCATATTTGGTTAAGGATTTTGGGAATAATATTATTATATTTTAATGTTTTTGTACATCTGTTGATTTTTAAATTTTATGTATTATCCCCCTACTCTATAGGGTATTTGTGAAAATGCTACTAGGCCTCTAGAGGATTAAAAAAATCCTTTGTTTTAAGGGATTTATGAATCCTTCCATATAAGATAAGAAAAATTGACTATTTAATGAATTCTAGTACACTGAAATAATAAACAGTGAATCCAATAATATATGTGGGTTTTTATGTTATTTTAGATACTATTAAGCATTACATT
This sequence comes from Viscum album, assembly GCA_963277665.1. Classification (NCBI taxonomy): domain Eukaryota; kingdom Viridiplantae; phylum Streptophyta; class Magnoliopsida; order Santalales; family Viscaceae; genus Viscum; species Viscum album. The sequence continues at coordinate 1,294,799,090 of OY728128.1, read as the reverse complement.
ATATATATGCTGAATGACTAAATTTAATAAAACCCACAGTGGTGGTTTTTTACGGGGTGAATCTACTAAATTTTGAAAATATTTTATCAAAATATTAATGCATTTATGCCCATATATTATAGAATTAGTTCTATTTTTTTAAAAATAATGAATAATATTATATAATTTTCACAAGAAAAAATTATTATTATATATAACAACACACACTTGGGCTTCCTAAATTACTATTATAGACTACATAGAAACCCATATGAATAATAATATGAAATGGAAATAGTATAATTACAAAATTGTGTTGAATTATGCAAAGTATTCATTGATTAAATCCCCATTAATAATAAACATTTAATTTTTTTAATAATCCCAATAATCATTTGAATAAACATATTCAATATTTTGAAAAATGTATATTTCAGTTGAGTCTCTTTGATGTATATAATATATTAGGGAATAAAAATAAATTCACTATGGTGTGTTAATTATAATCATGATTTAGAAATTTTCAATTTTTCATTAGGACTTCATGATCATGGTTTTTTGATCTCCAAAACAAGTAATGGACAAATAACCACTGAAATTATTTAATTCTCAATGTTATTGCATACATTATCACTCCTAGGTGATGTTCATATTCTAGGACTCGTAGATATAAAAATCATTCTTTGGACTGATTCATTAACTAAATATCAAAATAATAACTATAAAACATATAATTTCGTATTCTCTTCAGTATGTAACATAACCTAATTAAAAAAAATTACCTAATAAATTTTTATTATCTTATTCATAAATTATGACATATTCAGTGCATATAAAACTTGAACTCCAAAAATTTGAATCATATTTTCATAAACTATGGAATATTTGTAATTTAATTTGTACTGTCAACATAATAAGATCATGTTTTTTATCCAATAATTTCTCAAAAATACAATATTCTTAACCATTATGTTGTATATGAAACCCCTTATTCATGTGTATTATTATTTTGTAATGAATATAAAAATATGTAATATCTTATATAGAAAATATAATTTTTAGATCATTGTGAAATTTTCATAATTCGAGGATTATTTTTTTCAATACATAACATTTTTTAAAATATACATAATATTTTTATATATTTCATATTCTAGACATTTTCAAATATGGGAAGCTTATGTTTTTCATCCAATAATTTGTATTTCTAAAAAATGTAATATTATGTATTTTTGGTAATGTACAACATGTAATATAATACAATTTTATTTTCTATAATATTTATTATATTATTTATCGATAAATTTTAAAATTTCTATAAACATAAATTATTATTCCAATTGAATTTGAATGCTAAATTCACATTAAATATGAGAAATAATATTTTATAAAATAAAAATATACATTTTTTAGAAATGTGATAAAAAATTCCCAAATAATTAAACATCGTTCCTTTATTTTATTAATAGTGACATATTTAAAAATGAATTTAAAAATAATAAAATATTAAAATAATGATTATAAATAATAGAAAAATAAATACCATAATAAATATGGATATATTATATTTATCATAACAGAAGAATACTTACGAGAAGACACATAACACTATAATCATTCCAGTATTATTATCATTAAATAATGATTTACATTCACTATATCTCAAACACATTTTATGATATTTATACCCTGGCTAATCATTATTACTATCCACTTCTTTTTCCACATCACATGGTTATCTCAAGAAGTAATAAGATCACCCTGGGCTTTTGGATAAAGTTACAAAGATGGAAAATAAACAATTTTGTTTATTTCAAAATGTTTGATGATGTTCCTAATTTCCAAAATATATATTGCATAATTATTTGGTGATTTTTATAATGTAATTTATTAAAATGGAATATAATAATATGAGTATAATAAGGTGGTCATTATAGTTGGTATCATAACATGGAAATGTAATTTAATCATTTTAGGTTAGAGAAAATTATTTTAAATAGTCAAAAAAGTAATGATATCAATATATATGATATATTAAGATTCAATTTAAATGTGATTTGTTATATCATATTTTATAATTTTACTCTAATATTATTTTAAATTGAATAATTCTGACACCAAATACACAATTTTAAAAAAAAATTAGAACCAAAATGAATTTTATAGTGATATTATTAGTATCCATTAAAAAACATCAAATGTATTATTTGATTATAAAATAATACATTAAGTCAGGTAATGTATATTTTATTTAAATATTCAATCCCAACACTGAGACTTGGATGTAAAACTATCTAAAAAACCCAATGTAATAAAACAATTACATAACAAGTAAATTATTCTTCCCTAATTTATTATTATGGAAACATCATTCATAAAAATCACGTAATTCACCTTTTCATACATTTTTTATATTTGGATTTTTTTTATTTATCCTTATATAAATAAAATATCATCTTATTGAATATGTAAATATCTTTCCATATCAAAAACCATCCTACAATTCTATAAAAATGCAAGGAGGATTAGCAATCCAATTTGGGGACTCATTATCAATCATGGATATTGTTACCATATTATAAATCATATTGATCTAAATTTATGAAGAAAAAATATTGGAATTTCTTTTATCACATGATTAAAATAAAGATATATGTTTATTTAATCCCTAATGTGTTTCTAGGACTTCATTATGATTGAGAGGTTGTGTTTTGTGTAGATAATAATCATATATCTCATCCAATTTCAAAGACATCATACAAAAGTGAACGTATAGAACTATAATAGTTGAAATAAAAACTATGTAAAATTCAATAGAGTTATTTAATATACCCTATCTATTCGTTATATGGTTCCCCTATCTTTTTAGAAAATAATAATGATGGTTCAATGAATATAAAGATTGACTGTCTTGAAATTAACATAGTTATGATAATAAATAAATATCATCTACTATATGATGTTGGTTTTTTTAATCAACAACACAAGACATAATATTTCTCAATGACTTATATATGATAAGGATACCATCCATTATATGTAAAAAGTATGATATTTTAATCACTAGCATCCGTTGATGACATATATACTGTGAGTTAATTATTATTCCACATAGACTCTCTAAATCTCAGAAAATATTAATAGTATTGATAAATAGAGTATTCATAGATTAAATTGAAATATATATTAGGTCATTATAAATTATATTATCATATATTCAAAAATTATAAGATCATATAAACTACTGGATATTTTTATTAGGTATTGTTTTAAAGGATATGTTTTATAAAATTTATTATGTAAAGGGAAGCCCATATTCCTACATTAAAAAAATTGATTAAATATACAAATCCCTAAACATTTGAGGTTTGATCAGGGATGGTCTAGTGTGGAAGAAGTTTGGAGGTCTTAGATGACTATTGGTTATAGAATATAATAGAAACAACGATGATGGTGGGAGTTATTGTCATTGAGGGTGAAGGAGATGGATCCTTGGAAGAGGTAGCCATGTCAACATTGGAGTTGTTTGAAATGAAATTCGATATGGGGCAATGTGGTAGTCTCAAATGTGGTTTCATGGAGATGGTGGAAGAGCTATGATAAATCTCGAGGAAATGTTTCATCTATATCAATAATGAAAGGTTGATGAAATATGTTATCAACATTGTAGCTTTGATCAAAGGAAGTATAACTCAACCATGTGGAAGCCGATGGAAGTGGCAGAGAATTATTTATATTTGGAAATGGTTCATTTTTATTGAAAACATATATCAAACCCACAATATAGGCCTCAAAGAGAATTTATAGTTGATAGAATCCCCAGATGAAAAAAACTACATTAATTATGAGAGGGTATAAAATTCTCTATTTGTACCATGGAACATACATTATATCATTTATTATTGATATCATATAAAACATGAAATTTTGTTTTCATGGCATTAATGATTAAACAAAAAATATGTGTTAGTGTGTGTCTATATATTTCTCATCTTTAGGCATCGAGGTCATTTCGGGGGCTTGTTCGTTGGTCATAAAGATCATGTAGAGTTCAACTTCAAACACAATTATAAAAGGGATTATCAAAATAAATAAAAAATATAAAAAAGGGGCTTCGAGATTATGATACATAGATAGTCAATTTCTCAGTGTATATTATCACATTTGTACATATATTTTTTTATCCTTCATAATATAATGTTATATATGAATGGACCTCACACAAAAAAATGATATAAATGTATAGCCTCGATGTATTAGGATTGCATTTTTGATGAATTATGATATATTTCAATGAATTTAATACCCATAAATAAAACTAACTCCAAATAGATTAATGTTTATATGGATATATAGACATGAAGAGAACACGAATGAGTTGAATAATTGGCCATTAATAACATATTTCATTAATCTATACTCATTTGATGAAGGATTTATGATATACAATGATTATTAAAAGAATGTATTTATCTTTTTCTCATGAAAAATGATAGTGTGATTTATTATGCTCCAATATAGTGAATGGTACATGAAAAAAATTATCGCACTCACGATATTATGTGAATGGTTGTAAATTATTTAATTATTATTTATTGGACTTATATATTGCGTGAAAATAGTGGCATTTATATTAATCATAGAATGCTTATGTATATATTCAAACATTATGAGAACAATGCACACTAATTAAGTAGATAAAATAAAATAAAATTATATTCTTGTGTATCCTATTATCATCATTGAAAATAAAAAATGGTTTATGCTATGTCTAGATAGGATACTATAATATTAAATTAGATGAGGATTCAAAGTTTTAAAATTTTCATAGACATGAAATTCATTGATATCATAATAGTAGAGGAATAGAAGATATCATACCTCCTAAAATTAATTTCTAACAATAAATATTAGGGATGAATATTGATTTACGATATAATGATATAGAGATATAAAATAAGGAGGATGAAATAAATAATGGGAAAATTCTTTACTTAAACATTATGAGTGATAGATTTTTATGATGTAGGAAATGATTATATAGATCATCTACGATAGATATAAAAAAGGGGATACTATAAAATGATCATGGATTAAAATCCTTTATCCAAATAGGAAGTAAATAATATATGTATACATATATAAGTACATATCAAGAGGGATTATATAATTAATGGAATTTTTCAATATACATTTATTTCATTAGTATTCCATTATTTTAATGAATAATGGATATTTTTTATATATAATATGAAATAATTTACAATACCAATATGAAATTGATATAATATGAATTTAGATTATGTAATAGTTCTTCCCAAGACATCAATGGAATGTAATTCCACACGGTTTGTTGTGTATCATCATAAAAAGAAATACCACATTATAATAATTCTATATGACTTCTTACTTGACCAAAATTCTATGATATATTTCAATGTGGTGTTTATGATTCATATAACACAACCATAAATAATATTTATTCGATATCAACTGTTCACCTAAATGATTTAGAGGATGATTTAGAAATAATTGCACATATAGTTTAACTTAAAAATATATTGTCCATTGATATATAGTAAATATGAATGGTTTGTTTAGACTATGGTGGATATGCACCTATCATTTGCTATACACTTTAAAAGTTGTTGGGATCCTCACATTTTAGTAATCTAGTTTTCATTTCAACTATTTCATTCACTGATGAATTCACATAGATTAACAAAAATACGTGTATTTTAATAAATATATAACTCTTTATTTTTTGAATTATTATAGAGATAGGATTAAATGAAGACTATAAGTAATATATGTTATGATGGAGAAGGTATAATATATATTGTAACACATCAGAGAATCTTCGAGTAAATATAAGTGATATGTTAACAAAACATGAGTGGGGCCTACATTTAGTAGTTAAGGATAATGTATTCCTATTAATATTCAAATGAAAGAGTGTTTTGATGTTTTAGAATAACATAATTATAAGACCTAGGTTCATAAGATCATTTTATATCTATAATAATGTTGGGGTTGTTGCCTATTTCCTTTCCCTTACAGTAAAACTACTGATTTTCTCAGATGTGTTCCTCATATATATATATATATATATATATTTGTAAAACATATAATAGGTAAATTACAAGTATTCACTACAGAGGTGGTACAATTGGATATTGTTCTACCTTATGAATAGAATAAAGTGTGAATCAATTATTATAGACCTAAAGTGCTATGAAACAAGACCACTCACCTTATCCAATTTATATAGATGAATCATAATTATAATGTGGAAATATGTGGTCAATAAAAACATATTTATCATTATCATAGTTTATCAATATAGGGTACCATGAGGGAATATATAATGGAAAATGGTAAGATAATAATCCTTGTGATCATACAATCCTGATAATGCTATTAAAACATGATTTTTCAGGTATAATATAATGTCAATGAAGATTTGGATTATATAAAGTAAAACAAAATAATGTATGAATGGGAAAAAATACCATATTATCATAGAAACATAATAATTTGAACATAATATAAAATGATACATCATAAGCAATAGTGAAGTCTCATTTAATAAAACAAAACATTGTGTGTTGGGATTACTTCCCATGCACCATACATGGTATCCCATTAGATGAAATTATTTCCCAATGAATTAAGAGACTAAATAATTATTTCGTAAAACATAAAAATATAATATGAACATCTATAAGTGTAGTATAAAATGAACTTATAAATAATTCATATGAATATGAAAATCCCATGGGAATTAAATGGGTTATATATTTTTTCCATAACTAATAGAAAAATTTTATATCATGATTATTACCAATGAAGGAAGAGACTTTGGATATTAAAATTTATATATCACAATAAATAAATATAGTTCATTATGATAGATTTATATTTACTCAATGTTCATGAGAAATGGGTGAGGAAGTAGGTGTGGTAATCAACCCCTTAAACGTTGTTTTAATAATAATAAAATGCTTATTTGAAGCAAATAAATGTTTATAGTTTCCTTTACAAATAGAATTATATTATAATATATTTCATTAAAATAATATAATTCCATAGATATTTTATATGAGTATTTTTTTAAAAGATATAAATTAATGGAAATAATATCCTGAATTGATTGATTTACCCATGTAATCCTTAATTTCTGTATTTGGAAAATAAAATGAAAAAGAAACATACATATCACATGCAAGGAATAAGAAAATAAAATAGTTATATATTCAATAACATATTTATATATAATCTAAAATAATTAAAATTGAACAAGATAGAGGAAAAAATGGAAAAACCAGGGAAGTCATTCCATAAAATTAAAGATGGTCGTTGGGGTGTTTCCATTCCTTAGGTATTATATACATTTTAAATAAAAACATATTCATCAATAATTTGATTATGTATTTCAAGTAATTTCAAAAATGACATAATTTTGTATATTTTAATTATTATAATTATTATTTTATATTAATTTACCACCATTTTATTTGTAATTATTTTTCAAGATCACTTTCGAATGTATGTTTGTTTCTTGATTCAAAGGACTTGTTCGTTGGACGATAATTTTTAATGTTCTTAACTAAAAAGTCCAAAACTATAGTTGTGTGATGACATAAATTTTATATAACAAAAATTGTTTAAATGGTTCTCATTATCATTAATTTATCTAATATTGGAATGGATTGTTGAATATAATTGTTATTGTATAATGGTTTGTTGAATTATGTAGTTTTGATTTAAATTATGAAAATTATTCTTATTATTTAATTTAGTGATATGTTAAGAAATCAATAGTATCAAAAATATTAAAAAAAAAATAATAAGTTTTGTGGTTTACTATTCAAATTTTTATTATAATTATCTATTAATGCAATGATTTATAATAAAATAGTATATTCATATGAAAATACTTTTTCAAAATTTTTGAAACCAAAAAATATTTTTAAAAAACTATTACAAAATAAAATAAATTTTGAAATCATTACAATTCATGTCCATATTTTATTTTCTTTGAAAATTTCCAAATCATTACCTTAAAACAATCTCATTATGATAATTAAAAAATTCCATCTATTTTTTCAAAATTATATTATGAATATGAGAAATTTATTTTTAAAATAAAATCACAATGTATTGTAAAAATACATATTTTCATTGTACAAACAAATTTATAAAAATTATAACAATTAATTATAACTGCATAAATTTATAATATAAGTAATATAAAAATATATTTATTTTGTAAATAACTTGGAAACATAATATTATTCAAAAAATTTAATTTTATAATAAAATTTTATTTTATCACAAATAGAAAATTTAATTTTACAAAAATTAAAAATTTTATTTCTTTGTGTCATATATCTTTTCCATTATTCATATCTTATATCTCATTTTCATATAATACACATTCTTCGTATTAATATTTCATAAGGTAACCATATATTGTTTTACTGAGCTAACAGTTATTCTACTATTCTAATGACTACACTACTCTTATTAACCATCATATATCCACTGGTCACACATGTTATAGAAACCCAATAAGTATCTCAAAATTTCAACATTCACCATGAATATAAATACATATAATGAGTATATTATGCATTTTGAAAAACATTTAGTTTCATTAAAATATATTTTCATTAATGTTATTTTATTTGGTTTGATTATTTATAGATAACAAAATGACCGAAATTTTATGGTTCTAGTTTTCTATGTGATTATTATAAATTTATATAGGGTATATATCTCCTATAAATTAAATATTCAAAATCAATATAAAATGTTTTGTTTGTTTTAATCGTATTTTTAATTAGGTTTATACTACATTTTAATATGTGAAAAGAAAATATTTATTTAAAAGGAAAAATAATTATACAAATGTCTTCCTCTTTATATTGTTTCCTCCATTAGAGATTCGGTCCTCAAAAGTTCATTTTAAACATTAGGATTGAAAAAATATTGATAAATATTTCATTACTACCCTAGGATCCCATGGTTCCGCTTTAATCATAGGGTTTATCTATAGTAGATTAATAAAGTGTGTTTTATTATTCCATATAAATATATCACCATAGTCTACGATCTTTAACAATTTTCCAACATATGAGTGATCAATCACTAACAATCCAGCATAGGATTTATAAAACTAGTCGGATCTATTATATATATCTATATGTGGTATATTTTGAACAGTTCACAAAATTTAAATATGTTTGGTATGAAATATAAAAATTTTCCAACACTCTTTTATAATCATAAATAATAAGGGAATTGATGAATATGAGATTTATCATTCCATTCTTCCAACATTTCATGACTTTCTTAGAATTAAACATGTTTTCAAAAAGTTATATCTATCTTCAAAATCTATGTGCCATCAATGATTGTCAACATAAATCTTCGGTTGAATATATGTTATTTGGATTTGTTTTTTTTACGGATTTTGATCTTATCTACCATTTCATCAACAATTCCAGTTCCAAATACATTACATAATCTAATATACTCTAAATATGTTGTTGTTATATATTCCATATCATTAAGAAATTTGTAAAAATAAATATTAATTAAAGATTAAATGTATTTTTATATGAGAACAATACAAGATGAAGATGTTGATACCATCTCATTTGATGTCAATGGTAAAAGATCTCAACATATCCTAAAGTGTCTAAATGGTCTTTTCATATTAGCCTCCAATATGAGGAATATTCCATATTAATGTTCAGATCTATGATCAAATAATCTTAAGAGGCTTCAATAACATTTAGTTAACCCTCATATATTGACCAAATACCCTAGATTGTGGTGTTCCATAGGTCCTCACAATATATATTAAGTAAAAATTAGAATTTGATCAAGTAATAAATATTCATGAATGTTGAGAATGTGGGTAGACGTTTTAAAGAGATCAACTATAAGCTATCTAAATTTATTTAATTATCATTTCTTTTTCGAAACATTGATAAAATATACAGTGATTTTCTCTAAATGCCACATATTAATAATTAACAATTTCATTATTGACATGTTCATTTACAATTCTTCCCTCATATATTGGCATTCCAAAAACATTTATTTATATTCAATAATAATAATCATTATATTTAACCATATAAAATTATTATAGGGTTCAATATCCATCTTTTTTAACCCATGGAAATTGAGAATGTTGTTGTATGAGAACCATATAATAGATATTTTTTATCTTAAGTTCTAATTGTAATGATATTCATAAAAAAAATCTCAAAACCCATTCAATATCAATGATTAACACTAACACATTACCCGTCCTTATAACATCAACCAAATATGGTAATTCAATTTTCTACCTCAATGATTTCTTAATCTTATACCAAATAGATTTTTAGGAAATAATATTTTCATGGTAGGAAATTATTCCATCCGTTTTTATTTCTGAGGACATCCTTTTGGTTTTTAAGAATATTATATCATTTTTAAGAAACATATTGATTACTGTTATAATATATTTTCATCATAGAAAATCTTATACATAATTAACATTCTTAGGATGGTAATGAATTGATATTTCAAATTCCTTGATTATATCATACCATTTAATTGGGATCATATCAAGATCCTGATATATAATTATATACCTTAATGTCTTATTATTAGTTTATATATCATACTTAATTAAACAATGATTATTTATAAAAATCATGAATACAGATATTATAGATGATAACTGTAGATTATGTGTTATATAATCTTTATCAATAACATTCAATATTCATCAGTAATATATTTGTACGTAATATTTTTTCATGAGCAAACAACCATAAACATTCATTGATACATCAATGTATATCTCCAATCCTTCTCCTCTTAAGGGTACTTTTAGTATGATTATAGTAATTAAAACCCTATTTAACTACATGTTGTTATCATTATATGAAATAGGCAATAAAAAATGTATTCCTTTCGGTATTAATAGATTATGGGTCTAATAGATCTGGGAATTTCCTAAAAGAATTGTTAATATTTCCCACATTACTCATGTAATTTACAAATCTCATTTAAAGATGTTTTTTGTGGGTTATTTAACTATCCCATTTTTCTTTAATGGATCAAAATATATCCAATTTTTTTTATTTCATTCACTTAAAATGATACATTCTCGAGGATGAGTTCATATTTATTATAATACTAATATCACTTCTCCTTTCATAATGTCTTTACCACAATACCCAAATATTCTTAATCCTCTTTCTTTATTTTAGTGCTTATGCGGTTATCATAGATAATTACCACTAAAATGTTCTCAAGGAATTATTTAATGACTCTATTATTCAAGACCAGGAATATTAATAGAACATTTGTGAGTCTCAAGTGAATCATGATGAATTTATCATATTCAAACCATGTTGAAAAAAGGCTGGTGAATATTTTCATTCATTACATTAAATTAGTAATATTCTAATGTAAGATCCAAATTAATATAATTAGTTAGATCTTAATAATTAAAAAATTTTGTAATCAATTTGTTGAAGTAGATGATTATTCATTATCATAGTTTTTTGGAGATCTAGATAATCAATAAATATATGCATTAATAAAGGCATATTCTTAATAATGTGGGTAGATTCACCCCATCTTGATGTAATTTTTTATATGAAATAGTTGTCCATATTATCTTGTAATTTCATCAATAGATCATCTAGTTTGATAAAATGGTATTCTATAAGGACTCTTAGATATAGAATGTGTTTTGAGTCTATGATCAATTGATAACCCAACATCTCGATAATAACATTAGGAATCACTTTTGTGAATAATCGGTATGTTTCATTACAATGTGAATGTCTAAAAAATGATGCTCTAATTTGGATGAATAATTTTAGATATATATGAATAAACCTATGGGAATATTATCTATGAAAGAAAATTAAAATAATATTTACCATTTTTAAAATCCATATTACTTTAAATTAATACCATTTTTTATATTATATACAGTAACATACGAAGTAATTAATGAATAATAGATATTTTTATCTATGTCTATTAGTGAATTTGATAGTGTTTTAGAGGCTTAAAATGAAAATAAATCCAATCTTAAGCATGAAATACACTATTATTTTTAAAAGATTATTTTACTGCCTTTTGATGGCAAACAATTTTTAAATCTATCTTTTGACAATTTTATAAGCTATTTTTGTCAAAATAAACATATTCTTTAAGATAGGGAGATCAAAATTTACTTTGTGTGAATTTTTGGTATTTTTCCAATAAAGTTCATTTTTTTAATGAATAGTGAAAAATGTTGTATTTTAATTCAAAACCACATTTTAATCTAATTTATTTATATGATTTGATTACCTTTTGAATTTTTTTTAATGTGAAATTATAATATATTTTTATCATTTAATCCAATAGTGGTTGTTGAAATTAATTTCACTTTGAAATTGGACTTAAACTGCTGTCAATCTTTTGATACTTATTATTTCATAAAAACACGCTATTTGCTCTGAAAACGGGAATTAATTATTAAATTAATTAATTCAACTTATATGTTTTGAATTTTGTAAAATAGACATCATTTTTGAATTCGTATTATCAAATATAGCTTAGGGTGAAGTTATGGTTTTTTCTGGAAAACTTCAAATTTTGATGAATAGTGAAACAACTAAGTGGTACTTATAAAAACTGATTTTCCGTTTAAATTAAATTTTACCACCTCTGTGTTTTTAAATTCAAAATTCCAACATAAATTGTTGTCATTAAGAATTAAAATGTTGTTCAATGGTATTAAAATAATTTTTTTGGTGAATAGTAACTTTTATGGTTTTAATTGCGATTAGATGTAACTAGTGTAGTTTAAGGTAAAAATAATGTTTTAATAATATGATATGAGCTTGACACATGTCCTACCCACATTGGATGTGTCATGGACGACCAAGATAATCCCTGGGTCATCTTGGGGACCCCCTGGAGCCACTTTGGTTGGGAAATGACATAAATAACTTTTTATTTAATGTTAAAGTAAAAATGGCACAAACATGAGATGTTTTACTAAAACAATTTTTAATGGGGTTATACAAGTCAGAGTTTTGACTATAAATATTCTTTAGAAAGCTAAAAATATTACTTATGTCATGATTTTATTTATAATTTTTAGAATATATTAAATTATTTATGACATCATGATGATGCAGCGATTACCTCATTAATAACGGATTTAAATAAAATGAAATAATAATGTAAAATCTATGACCTAAACATGTCCAAAACCTATTGGATTGGTATATTTCAAACCCTTATCACCATACCCTCAAATTATATCAACGTGGGACCTTTTTAATCTGAAACCCATTTTAAAATAAAGTAACATTTCTTTACTTTCCAAGAGTGCCCCTCCTCTCCTCTTATAAAAGGCCCCCACCTCTACCTCCTTACACACACTTCCAAAGCCTTTGGCTCGGCCAAACCCTGCCCATTTTTTCACTCCACATCCCTATATTATTCCTTGAATCCTCAATTTGGGCAGAAGTCTTCCCAAGGATGCCTTTGAGCTCAAACTAAAGGGAGTTACCCAATTTTAATGTAATGTCTTCACTTGTGTTCTTTTGTTTTATTTTGCTTCTCCAAACCCCTAAACACTATTTATTCATTTTTTTGAAACAACACCAGTATATTCCATATACTAGGATGTTGTTATAATAAGGATTCGAGCTACACTTACACACACCTACATCTAATGGTTAAAGAACGTACTATTTCTGTGGATGGCGAATTTCTGCCTCCCGAAACGATGATTGCTCAACATTCTTTTAAAACCTTCAATGGTGGCCATTAAGATGACAATATATTTATATATGATATATAATATGTTTATTTCTTCCATAATATTCTGTATTTTCCATTTTGGGAATACCTTTATAGTTTCAATTATGGGTAAACGTGATATCTTCATTTATGGATGTGCGGACTACCACCCCCTCAATGTGATTTGACTCGTTAATATCATTTGTGGGACGTATAAAGGATGAAGTTATGATATTATATATGATATTACACTGGAATTAAAATATACCATTATATAATTATGAATCCATTTCATAAAATATGAAATAGAAATTGAAGCAGCGATCATGCGTACGTACGGCTTACCGTCTCCATGAACGGTGCATTTCATTTTTTACCTCTAAATGTTATGTAATATTATAAATGCATGCATGTGCTGGATATATATGATATATATGATATCTAAAACATGAATACAATTCTGGATATGATGGATACATGAACAACTCCAGTATCTTCAATATACTAGTATGTTGTTATAAGAAGTATCTGAGCTACACTTACACACACCTACATCTAATTGTTAAAGAACATACTGTTTCTGTGGATGGTAAATTTCTGCATCACAAAACGATGATTGTTCAACACTCACATATCACCTTCAATGGTGGCCATTAATATGTCACTATATTTATATATTTTATATAATATGTTTATTTTTTACTTAAGCTTCCGTATTGTTCATTTTTGGCATATCCTTTATGGTTACCATTATGAGTAAACGTGATATCTTCATTTCAGGAAGTGCGGACTACCGCCCCCTCAAAGTGATTTGATTCGTTAATTACATATGTGGGACGTATAAAGGATGTAATTAATGGTATTATATATGATATTGTACTGGAATTATAATATACCTTTATATCATTATGATTCTATTCTATAAAATACGAAATCGAAGTGAAAGTAGCATTCATGCGTACGTACGACTTACCATCTCCATGAACGGTGAATTTCATTTCTTACCACTAAATGATTATTTAATATTATAAATGAATGTATATACTAGATATATATGATATATACATCATGATTATAACTCTGGATATAATGGATACATGAACAAATTGTAATTATAAAGAGCATATTTTGACTCAAGTACCAATGATCGTTAAAACGACCGTTATTAACTAAAATAATTACATAGTGTTCATGACATGGTAATAAGTGATATAAAATGAATAATGAACATTAAAAAGGTTCTTAAGCATGTATAAATTAACTCAGGATTATTATTCAGGACATTAAAGAACGATCGAGTCAAGTCGGACCCGAGGTATGGGACTTCGTCTCAATCGCCTTTCATTGAGGCATATTTTTGTACACATTTTTCTTTTATATGGTGTATAAACCCCGTTGACATTTAAGTTTATCCAAATGGAATATTTTTTTTATATGAAGCGTTTTAGAAAACAACAAAAGGGAATGTTTTTGTCGAACGTATGCGGCGACAATGATTTCTTCGCCGCTGTGACCATTATTTGAGTTTCGGTTTCCTCTACAAGCCATACCATTTTTTAAAAGAAAAATAAATACCATTTTTTACTTTTCTTTTATTTAGGTATTGAAAATGGTTTTCCTAATGTTTTTATTTCAATGTGTTGTATTGATATCTTGTGATTGAATGGTGGAAATGTTATGATTCCTTTATGCATGTTTTATGTGATACGATTATGTTGTCTTTCTTGGGAATTATTATGAAGACGGGTGGTTCTATGATAAACTAATGGCGGGTGAGCCCGATATAGCTCTCCAATGCATTGGGTAACACGAAGGAGTGAAATGTTAAGGTTTCTCCAAAGAGATTTAGTGAATATACTGTGATGGGTATTCCAAACGTAACCAAGAGGGTTACTCCCTAAGTAAGAATGTTATGAATGCCTCAAGTTACCTTTATGTCTTAAAATTTCTATGATTTATTCATGATTTGATGAGGTATGTTAATGTACTTATGTTTTATGGGTGAATTATGATTTCATTATTATGTGAATATGTACCCATATTTCCTTTCCATATTTTTATATCCCTTAATAAGCTTTTTATGCTCATCCCATGTTTTTGAAATGTTTTTCACATGTCAAGGGAATGGTACATGATATGATGATAGTGTCAAGGAAGTGTCAAGAAAGAATCCATGTTTTATTTTAAATATGTTTCCATTTTGGGAAAAATGAAAACTATATTTTATGTAACCACTTTATTTAAATGTGGAATGTATTGCATGTTTTATGATATAATTCTCTAAAACTCTAAACCTGAAAAGATCCTCAACATGTATTTTTGAAGTAACTCAAGATTAAGTAAGGTTTAAGGCCGGGGCCTTATAGTTGGTATCAGAGGTCTGTTTAGATAACTTTAGGAGTTAGAAATATATTAAATTATTATCTAAAAATATTTTCTTATGGTCAAATTGAAATGATAAAGAATTTGAAGATTACCATTTTGCTTCATCTAAGACAATTTTTTTCAAAATTGTTTCCCGTAGAGGAAATATGTAAACAGTTCTAAAAAGGCATACAGAAAGAAATAACCTTCCAAATCAGCATCCTGAGATGTTTGGAATTGGAACTAAACAATTTTTTGTAGTAATGGCGTAGTTGACTCAAGCGATAAATGGCAGTGGTATCCATGCACGAGATCATCCTGATCAACCACAGAGAAACATGTCAGTGGTTGAACATTACATGAGGCAACATCCCCCATAATTCAGTGGATCATCTAACCCTGTGCTAGCCGAAGGGTTGATTAAATCACTGGATAAGATTTTTGATGTCATGGGTTGTTCAGACAATCAAAAGGTTAGTATTTCTATTTACCGTTTGGAGGGTGAAGCAGATCAGTGGTGGTCGATGGTTAAAAATATCAGGGACGCTGATGAGATTGATGCTCTCGACTGGAATGAATTCAAAGGTATGTTTATTGGGATGTATTTTCCTAAGGATATTCGGATTAGGATGGAAAAAAATTCCTGGAATTAAGGCAAGAGGAAGACACAGTGGCTGCTTATGAATAATGGTTCACTCTATTGGCAAGGAATGCTCCATATTTTATCCGAGACCTTGACAGTAAAATCAATCATTTTTACTTAGGATTAAATCCAAAAATATCAAAGGGAATTAGCTTCTCATGAGTTAAAAAGTTATTAAAATCTTGTTCTATGTGATAAGAAGGTGGAAATGGAGTTTTCCGATGATCAAGTGTTCTATAACAACGAACAGAAGAAGAGACCGAGGTGGGCAGAGAAAGGAATTTTTTTTTAAAAAAGTCTGATGGTAAGAAAACTAAGTTTCCAGTTTGGGATAAATGTGGTAAAAGGCATGCTGGGGAATGTCTTTTGTATTCTGGAAAGTGCTACCGATGTGTTAAGATTAGACATAAGGCTTGTGATTGCACTGAAAAAGATCAAGGTGATGGTAAGACCAAATTTAATTTACAGGTAGTGAAACTTTTTAAGTGCAATGAGATGGGTCACTATGAAAATGAGTGTCCGACAAAGAGCTCGAGTGATGGGAAGCAGTTAGACTAAATGTAGAAAGGGGTGGTGAAATCATTTGCAACTACTTCAGCAGATGTCGGGCCATCAAATGAAGTTGTATCAGGTACTTTGTTTGTTTTTTTGGATTATTCCAGTGTGTTGTTTGATTAGGGGTCTACACATTCTTTCATCTCTGAAAAGTTTTCTATTAAAATGGGAATACCATCTCAAGAAATGTCTCCGAAACTTTTGGTAAAAACACCTAGGGGGAATGTTGAAGCAAAAAAAAATTTATAAGAATCATCTTATCCTTATCCGTGGAAAGAACCTACTTGCGAACCTTATTGTTTTACATCTAGTAGAGTTTGATGTTATCCTGTGTATGGATTGTCTCTCTATTTACCATGGTAATATTTACTGTAGATCTAAAGAAGTTTATTTTCAGAAAGACTTTCATTTTGTGTACAAGAATGAATCCTTACTATTGATAACTTATCAAGAGGCTGAGAAACTTGTAAAAGATGGAAATGAATGTTACCTTTCACATATTTTTGAAAACAAGGGAACTGATCAGATTAATGATGTGCCTGTGGTAAATGAGTATCATAATATTTTTCCTGATGAGTTTCCTAGAATAATACCAGACCGGGAAGTTGAATTTACTGTCGAATTAGTTCCTGATGCTAAGCCAATTTCAAAAACCCCTTATCGAATGGATCAAATTGAACTTTTAGTGTTGAAGGAGAAATTGCAAGATTTATTAGATAATGGTTTCATTCGACCTAGCACATCACCATGTGGTTATCCTGTTTTATTTGTTAAAAATAAAGATGCTTCAATGAGACTTTTCATTGATTATAGAGCCTTCAATAACTTCACTGTTAAGAACAAATATCTTTTGTCTCATATCGATGATTTGTTTGATCAGCTCCAGGGAGCTCAGTATTTTTCAAGGATTGACCTGAGATCGTGGTACCATCAGTTGAAGGTAAAGGAAACAGATGTTCCGAAGACTGCATTTTATACAATATATGGCCATTATGAATTTGTAGTAATGCCTTTTGGGCTAACCAATGCACCTGCTGTATTCATGGACATAACGAATAGAATTTTCCATGAGTTCTTGGATAAGTTTTTGG
This sequence comes from Viscum album, assembly GCA_963277665.1. Classification (NCBI taxonomy): domain Eukaryota; kingdom Viridiplantae; phylum Streptophyta; class Magnoliopsida; order Santalales; family Viscaceae; genus Viscum; species Viscum album. The sequence continues at coordinate 1,294,780,634 of OY728128.1, read as the reverse complement.
TTGTTTTCATTGATGATATTTTGGTGTTTTCTAAAAGTAAAGAAGGGCATGGAAGACATTTAAGGGTTATTTTTTAAACCTTGAAAGAAAATAAATTTTATGGGAAATTAAGCAAGTGTGAGTTTTTGTTTCATCAAATATCTTTCCTTGGTCATATTGTTTCAAATGATGGGATAACTGTTGATCCTGCAAAAAAAGGTTGTTGAAGAATGGCCAAGACCCACAAATGTAACTGAGATTCGTAGCTTCCTTGGTTTGGCAGGATATTACAAAAGGTTTTTTAGAAATTTTTCACGGTTATCTAGTCCAATGACTAAGCTTACACGAAACAGTGTTAAGTTTATCTGGACAAAAGAATGTGATGATTGTTTTTAGGAGTTGAAATGAAGATTGGTGAATGCTCCAGTTTTGGAACTTCCTTCTAGGATGGTGAGTTTCTTATCTACAGTGATGCTTCATTGAAAGGAGTTGGTTGTGTCCTAATGAAGAATGATCAGGTAATTGCTTATGCCCCACGATAGTTGAAAACTCATGAGGTAAATTACCCATCACATATTTTGGAATTAGGTGATGTTGTTTTCTCTTTAAAAATTTGGAGGCATCATTTGTATGGAGTAAAGTTTGAAATAAATTCTGATCACAAAAGTTTAAATTATATATTCACTCAGAAAGAATTGAACATGAGACAGAGGATATAGCTAGAATTAATCAAGGATTATGATTGTACAATTCATTACCATCTGGGAAAAGAAAATAAAGTGGCTGATACTTTGACTCGAAAAAATAATTCTACATTAACAATGTTGCATTTGGAACGTGATCCTCTGGTTAAGGATTTGATGAAATTTGTCATAGAATTTGTTGGTGTAGGATGTCCTTCTGTTTTTTTTCATGTATCAGTGAAATCATTTCTATCAGACAGAATCAAGAAAGCACAGAAGAAAGACAGTGAGTTGCAGAAAATGGTAGAGATGATTCAGAAAGGTAAGTTTCCTGAATTCAACATTGATAATGATTGTGTTTTTAGATTTGGGACGAGATTGTGTGTGCCTTACGATTCACATTTGAAGAGAGAGTTGTTATGTGATGCTCATAGTTCTCCGTTTTCAGTTCATCCTAGAAGTACTATGATGTACAGAGATCTGCGGGAGTATTACTGGTGGGATGGAATGAAAAGAGATATTGCTGATTTTGCTGTGGAGTGTTTGACTTGTCAGCAGGTTAAAATAGAGCAGCAGTTACTGAAAGGGATGATTTAGCCTCCACCAGTTCCATAGTAGGAATGGGTGAATATATCCATGGACTTTGTTGTGGGATTACTGAATAAATCTCGAGGTAATAATGCAATCTGGGTTATTGTTGATCGCTTGACTAAATCTGCTCATTCCCTTCCTATTCGAGAAACTTTCTCTCTAGATCAACATTCTCGATTGTACCATAATGTGATATTCAGGTTTCATGGAGTTCCTCTATACATTGTATCCGATCGTGATCCCAGGTTTACTTCTAACTTTTGGAAGGGACTTCAAAATTCATTCGGTACTGAATTAAATTTTAGTAGAACTTTTCATCCTCAATCAGATCGGTAGTCGGAATGAACAATTCAGACCTTGGAGGATATGCTACGAGCTTGTTCGATGGATTATCAGGAATGTTGTGACCAACATCTTACTTTGGTTGAGTTTTCATATAATAACAGTTTTCATTCCAGTATATAGATGGCACCATTTGAGGCGTTGTATGGGAAGCGGTGTTGAACTCCAGATTTTTAGGATGAAGTTGGTGAAAGGAAGCTGATGGGACAAATATTGGTAGAAGAGATGGCAGAAAAAGTTCAGCTAATACAGAAAAACATCAGAACAGCTCAGAGCAGGCAGAAGAGTTATGCGGACAATAAGAGGAAGGACCTCTCTTTTGAACTATGTGATCATGTTTTTCTCAATGTTTCTCCATGGAAAAGTGTGATGCGGTTTGGTAAGAAAGGAAAGCTGAGTCCAAGGGTAATTGGACCATGTGAAATTATGAATAGAGTTGGATCAGTTTCTTAAAGAGTGGCATTACGTTCGAGTTTATCTCAGGTACACAATGTTTTTCATGTTTAGATGCTGAGAAAGTATATGCCAGATCTTCTCAAGTTTTGAGTGTAGAGGTAGTTTGGCTGGAAGAGAACCTATCTTATGAGGAACAACCGGTCTAGATTCTTGACCATAGGGAGCAAGTGTTATGGAATAATGTGATTCACCAGGTAATGTTTTTGTGGAAAAACCACATGATTGAAGAGGCAACATTGGAATCTGAAAATGAAATGAGGGATAAGTACCTGCATTTATTCGATATGTAAATAAATTGCAGGGAATCAATTTTCTAAAGGTGGGAAGGATGTAACAACCCAAGTAAGTAATGAAAAATATATATTTTTTTGTATGACTATTAGTGAATTTTATAGTGTTTAATAGGCTTAAAATGAAAATAAACCCAATCTTAAGCATGGAATACACTAATATTTTTAAAAGATTATTTTACTGCCTTTTAAGGGAAAACAATTTTTAAATCTTTCTTTTGACAATTTTATAAGCTCTGTTTGTCAAAATAAACTTATTCTTTATGATAGGGACATCAAAATTTACTTTGTGTGAATTTTTGGTATCTTTCCAATAAAGTTCATTTATTTAATGAATAGTGAAAAACGTTGTATTTTAATTCAAAAGCTCATTTAAATCTAATTTATTTATATGATTAAATTATATTTTGAATTGGATTTAAAGTGAAATTAGAATATATTTTTACCATTTAATCCAATAGTGTTCGTTGGAATTAATTTCACTCTGAAATTGGACTTAAACTAGTGTCAATCTTTTGAAACTTATTGTTTCATAAAAACAAGCTATTTTCTCTGACAGCGGGAATTAATTATTAAATTAATTAATGAAACTTATATGTTTTGAATTTCTTAAAATAGACATCATTTTTGAATTTGGAATATCAAATATAGCTTAGGGTGATGTTTTGGTTTTTTTCTGGAAAACTTCAATTTTTGACGAATAGTGAAACCACTAAGTGGTACTTATAAAAACCGATTTTCTGTTTAAATGAATCTTTACCACCTCTGGGTTTTCAATTTCAAAAATCTGACATACATGGTTTCCATTAAGAAGTAAAATGTGGTTCAATGGGATAAAAATAATTTTTTTGGTGAATAGTAACTTTTATGATTTTAATCGCGCATAGATGTAATTAGTGTAGTTTAAGGTAAAAATAACGTTTTAATAATATGAGATGAGCTTTATACATGTACTACCATCATTTTATGTGTCATGGACGTCCAAGACAATCCATGGGTCAACTTGGGTACCCCATGGAGCCACTTTGGTTGGGAAATGACATAAATAACTTTTTATTTAATGTTAAAGAAAAAATGACACAAACATGAGATGTTTTATTAAAATAGTTTTTACATGGTGTTATACAAGTAATATTTTTGACTATAAATATTCATTAGAAATATAAAAAGATTTCCTACATTATGATAGTTTTTTTATAATTTTTCTACATTAAATATATTATATTATTTATGACATCATGATGATGCAGCGATTACCTCATAAAAAAAGGATTTAAATAAAATGAAAATACAATGTAATATCTATTAACTACACATGTCCAAAACCTGTTGGATGGGTATATTTCAAACCCTTATCACCTTATCCTCGAATTATATCAATGTGGGACCTCTTATATCTGAATCTCATTTTATAATAAAGTAACTTTTCTTTACATTCCAAGAGTGCCCCTCCTCTCCTCTTATAAAAGGCCCCCAACTCTACCTCTTTACCCACACTTCCAAAGCCTTTGGCTCGTCCAACCCCTACCAATTTTGTCTCTCCACATAACTATATTACTCCTTGAAGCATCACATTGGGCAGAAGTCATCCCAAGTAAGCCTTTGATCTCAAACCAAAAGGAGTTACGCGATTTTAAGGTAATGTCTTCACTTGAGTCCTTTTGTTTTATTATGCTTCTCCAACCACCTAAACTCCTTTTATTCATTTATTTTGTAACAAATCTAGTATCTTCAATATACTAGGATGTTTTTATAAGATGTATTCGAGCTACACTTACACAAACCTACATCTAATGGTTAAAGAACATACTATTTCCGTGGATGGTGAATTTCTGCCTCACGAAACGATGATTGTTCAACACTCATATATCACCATCAAAGGTGGCCATTAAGATGAAACTATATATATATATATTATATATAATATGTTTATTTTTTACTAGGATTCTGTATTTTTCATTTTTGACATATCCTTTATGGTTACCATTATGAGTAAACGCGATATCTTCATTTTAGGAAGTGCGGACTACCGCCCCCTCAAAGTGATTTGATTCGTTAATGCCATATGTGAAACGTATAAAGGATGTAATTAATGGTATTATATATGATATTATACTATAATTATAATATACCTTTATATCATTATGATTCCATTCTATAAAATACAAAATATAAATGAAAGTAGCGTTCATGCGTACATATGTCTTACCGTTTCCATGAACGATGCATTTCATTTCTTACCTCTAAATGATTATGTAATATTATAAATGCATGTATATACTGGATATATATTATATATACGTCATGATTATAAATCTAAATATAATGGATACATGAACAACTTATAATTATAAAGAGCATATTTTGATTCAGGTACCAATGATCGTTAAAACGACCGTTATTAAATAAAATAATTACATAGTGTTAATGACATGGTAATAAGTGATATAAAAGGAATAATGAATGTGAAAAAGGTTATTAAGAAAGTATAAATTAACTCAAGTTTATTATTCAGGACATTAAAGAACAATCGAGTCATGTCGGACCCGAGGTATGGGACTTCGTCTCAATATCCTTTCATTGAGGCATATTTTTGTACACAAATTTCTTTTATACGGCGTATAAACCCCTTCGACTTTTACGTCTATCCAAAAGGAATATTTTTTTATATTAAGCATTTTACAAAATGAAAAAAGTGAATGTTTATGTCGTACGTATGCGGTGACAACGACTTCTCTGCCGCCGTAACCATTATTTGAGTTTCGGCTTCCTCTACAAGCCATACCTTTTATTAATGAAAAATAAATACCATGTTTTACTATTCTTTTATTTTGGTATTGAAAATGGTTCTCGGAATGTTTTTATGTCAATGTGTTGTATTGATGTCTTGTGATTGAAAGGTGGAAATGTTAGGTTCTCCTTATGCATGTTTTATATGATACGATAATGTTTCACTTCTTGGGCATTATTATGAAGACGGGTGGTTCCGTGATAAACTAAGGGCGGGTGAGCCCGATATAGCTCTCTAATGCATTGGGTAACGTAAAGGAGTGAAACATTAATGTTTATCCGAAGATATTTAGGGAATATATTGTGATGGGTATTCCAAACGTAACCAAGAGTGTCACTCCCTACGTAAGAATGTTATGAATGCCACATGTTACCTTTATGTCTTATGATTTCTATGACTTATTCATGATTTGATGAGGTATGTTAAAGTGCTTATGTTTTATGGGTAAATTATGAATTCATTCTTATGTGTATATGTACCCATGTTTCCTTTCCATATTTTTATATCCCTTACTGATCTTTTTATGATCATCCAAAGTTTTTGAAATGTTTTTCACAGGTCAAGGGAAAGGTACATGATATGCTGATAGTGTTAAGGAAGTGTCAAGAAAGAATCCATTTTTATTTTAAATATGTTTCCATTGATGGGAAAAATGAATACTTTGTTTTATGTAACCACTTTTTTTAAATGTGGAATGTAATGCATGTTTTATGATCTAATTCTCTAAAACTCTAAACATGAAAAGATCCTCAACGCGTATTCTTGAAGTAAATCAACATTAAGTATGGTTTAAGGCTGGGGACTTATATATACAACTCGAAACATATAATTCAAACAAACCCCTAAATATTATTATATAAATACAATTATTATAACATATCCATTAATTCATAGGCGATGTATGTTATTATCCAAAATTTGATATATATATATATATATATATTACATAAAAAATAAAATAAAAATTATTATTGATTGTGAAATAATTTCTCAATTTTTAGTAATATTATTTTATGCCTCATAAATAAGTTTTCAGTAAAAATATTTTTTATTCACTTTAATGAGTATAAATATTAATTAATTTCCAGAAGATATAAAAAATTTTTGTTAAATTTTTTGTTTTTTGAAATTATAGTATAAAAATTACATGAGGTAAATTTTTTCTTATTTTTTGAAAAGATTTATCTTCTAGTGAAGACAAAAAATCAACAATTTTTATTGAAAAATGTATTTATGCTTTAACCATTTGCAACATTACATTTTAATTAAAAATGGTTTTGAAGTAAGAGTAAATATATTATATTATAATTAATCTCATTAGGTTTTTTGGAATAAATTTTATTATTTAATTTTTTATAAAACATTTCCAAACTAAAAACGCATTTGTAAGATATACTATATATTTTTTAAAATTAAATTTTGATCACATTATATGATAATATTCTTTATATAATTTTCTACCAACAATAGAAATTTCATATAATAATATTGATCAGTGATTTTAAATAATATGGTCTATAATTGGTATGTTGGGTAATTTCATTTTTAGAAATTATGAATAGTAAACACAATAAAATTTGACACCCTGACAAAGAATATATCAAGTTAATTTTGGATAAAACAGAGTGGTGATGTAAAAAATGTTCATCATATTTTTTATTATATGAATATAATTTGAGCCCTAACAAATTATTTATAATTTTGAGAGTTTTAATGAACCCTTATAAATAAAAATTACTTACATATTAATTTGGAAAAATAAAATTTGAAAAATCACTATATTTGTTTTTAATATCTATTATGTGTCTATATAGGTATAAAATTAAGATTTTAATGAACCAAAATGACTATTATTATCTATAACAAAATTTATTATGTAAATTTATTTTTATTTTTTTATATAATATACAATTAACTTAAAATAATTTTTAATGCTAATAAAATATTAATTTACATATCTAAAAATAAATTAAATTATTTAAAAAATATTAAAATTGATATATTTGAATGTGATAATTTTAATAATAGTTATTTTTAGATATATATGACATATTAGTAATATTTAGAAGATATAAATGTGAAGTAAAATGTTTTTTATGTTGTAATTAAAGTCATATTAAATGAATATCATTAGAATTGTCAATAATGATGTTTTATTGAACTAATATTGTCTTACATTATATGATTAATATAAAAATTTAAAATTTAATTTTTTTGATAATATATGGTAGAAAATGTAATCATTTTTCAATTTTGGGTCTATATTTACCTATTATTTAAATTTATAACATTTTATGAGTGAAAAAGATGTTATTGTGGTTAGTGTAAAAATTGGATAACCTTTATGTTAATAAAAACAATAATGACTAAAATGATATCTAAAAATGTATAATTTTCATTTTTTATTTTTATATAAATGCTATCCACCATTTTGAAAAAAAATTCATTTAGGATTAATTTGGATCTTGAAAAGTCTAATAATATTTTATTTTTTCTAATAATTTTGAAATTTTTCCCATCACCATAATTATTAATGTGAACCTCATCCCATAATTCATAACATAAAATTTATCCATATAACTTGAATAAAACAAAAAAATTTATCTTATTAAAGTCTTATCCGCATTCTATAGTTTTTAATAACAAAATAATAAACCTAGGATCCTTAAGAGACAATCAAAATGAGTTATTTTAAAGAAGATGTAATCTCTCTAACTTATCACTTGGTTTTTTAATTATTATTTTATCTAGTCCAAATCAGTGATATTTAATTTAAAATAATAATATATATATCCTATATAGGGTGAAAAAATATTATTATTATTAAAAAAATTATTGACCATGTTTATTATCAAATGTGAAGTGAATGTATCACTCATTCATATGTATAGCTTACCCTGCCCACAAAGTGATGAAATTTAATTTTCATTACAATATTTTATTGATTACAATTATGATGTGATTATTTTTTAGATATTATATTTATATAATAATTATATTAAAAAAATTATAATACAGTATATACCAATTTATATTCCAAACCATTGGGAAATGATAACGTCACTCATTTATATGTTGGGACTACAACCACCACGATGAGATGTGATTCCTTTTTCACTTATATTTAATTGGAATAGTAGTGAGGATGAAATTGATTAATATATATGGTTTATAAGGAATAATAATTATACCATAATGGTGAATTATTATTTACCATATTTTCTTTCATCCACTAACTTGTGAAAATAACTTCTGTGCATAAGTATATCATATTATTTCAATAAACAATGGCATTCATTTTAGTATCTCTTACATTAATGTATTTATAAGAATAAAAATATATTGAATTTATATGTTTTTTATATAGTTGTTAAATTTCACTATACTATTGAATCGTTATTGTAGTTTAAATAATGATATATTCTTTCTAAAACAAACATGGAAAATGAAACACTTTTTTAACAAAGATTACAATTTCAAAAAATAACATTTAATAATAAAGTGTGAATAGATTATATGTTAGTTATATATGGTATTAAATTGAATACACCATTAAAATTGTACTAGGTTACTAACAAATAAAATGTTATAGTTTAAATTTTAATAGTTTTTCTAATTGATATTTTCAATGTGAAAATTAATTATTCGCTAAAACTATATTATAGTAAAAACCTTAATGTATTTAATTTTACATCAATATCTATTTTTCAAAATAATATTGAGAATTCACCCTACTAATTACAACCATAATATAAATTTTGGTTGTTTAAGATAAATGATATTAGGGTACCTATTAATTCCATGTATGACTCATTATAACATTGTCGACAGTTATCGATTTTCTTTTAGTATTGTTTATCATGTTTTATGTTTTATTCATATGATGAAATAATTCGAATTAGTATGATATGGGATCCATTATAGCCCCTAGTATATTCTATAATTATCATTATACAACCAAGAAATTTTTAGCCGAGGCCTACCCTATTTATTAAATTTAATGGATCATAGGCCAAAGAGTATTATCAAATATCATTATTTAGGTATTGATGATATATTTAGAGGTCCTAAAGTTTACATATCATTATTATGAAATCAGTTATTGTTTTACATATGATTATTCCATTATTTTAAATATCGATTTATATGTTTCGAGTTGTTGTGATAGTGTATATGTGTTTTTCAATTACCCATTAATCCTCTAGTATTAAGATAAATTTAATATTTAAATTGAATGTAATCAGTTATTTACCTTGAAAAATTGTTTATGATTATTTATTCATGATATCTTCTATTGTACAGATACTATTACCAAGCAAAAAAGGTCACCCCTTTCTTATTTTTCATATTTTTTAGGATTTCAGGATGTGTATAGTGATTGGTATGATGGGATTTAATAAGGGGAATAATGTTGTTCTCAATGAAATTAATGATCATTACCCACTCCGTGTAGATGGAATAACCTATTTATGTCTTTGAAATATCGGTAGGAGTTATGGTTCTTGGGTGCCTAAGTGCAGACCCTCCTAGAATTTCATGGATTTCTACACTAAAAGCAGGTCAACAAACATCATCCTAGAGTTAAAGTAGTCCTAGAACGACTCTTCCATCGAGAACTTCCATCAGGATCAACACATATCCATTTTCTTTTTAGAGATCCAATGCTGCCACTTAGTAAAAAAGGAACTCCCGTAAAACTAGACTATGCATCCATGTCCATCACAACCATCATCTCACAATCCAACACATCAAAAAAAATGGGAAGCTCCTGTAAGAAAACATAAGAGAATATATATGATTTAAGACCCAAAATGAACCATCGAGCCTTCATCCTCTCATTAAATACAATCTCAAGAAAAAAATTGCCATCTTTGAAAATCTATTTTAATAGTCTGTCACAAATGTTTCAGTCTGATCAAGTTTGAAAAATTACACAGGCTTAGCCAACACCATATATATTGGATAGAAATTATTTTTGAAAAGAACCATGATGTTTTCCCAATAAAGACTCCATGTTTCCCTGCTTCCGCTATTGTGTCCAATCATCTCCTTCTATGTTCCTCTAGAATGATGGTGGAATATTCACCCTGATCCGTTTTGGTGACTCTAATAACTCAAACAGACCTTTTATCATAACCAAACATTCCCCAACATGTTTAGGATCAGTGGATCCTTTGATGAATAGTGGATTCAGGTGAAAGAACACCTGAGAATGATTCTGAAACTCTCCCCCTGAGGATCCATAGTTTGAGCATAAGCCATAATTAGAGGTGGTGCCTATTTCAGAGCATGAAATATGTGCAAAATTACCTCAACGCGATTTGGGCCGATAATAGGATTTTATTTTTGATTTTCAATAGTATCCTTTTACTGTATCAGATTCGCACGTCTCCTCCAAGGCATGATGCTACACAACATCAGTAGATTAAAGGTTAATATTATATTAACTCTCATCTTAGTATAATGAGATATTATTATCAATATATGGTACAAATACGTTTTGTATATCAATATATCCATTTTTCTATAGGTAAATGACTAGAATTAATATATTAGACATCATTCCCTAACCACACTTAGTGACTTCAGTATTACTGCAGTGAGAGTAGTCTAGAAACTCAACAGAAACTACCTTCTATGTCTCAAAAATATTTCAAAATTTCACACCGACATCATGAAAAAGGAAGGTCAATATCCTCTGTTGATACCAATTTGTCCCGATCTTTCCCTGGTACCTTGGTAATTAGATAACCAATCCGGACCTGACATGAACTGAAGGGCATTCCCAATACCCATGGGCTAGTGACTAGAACTTGGAATTATAAGACATACAAGTTGGAATTGTATTGTTCACAATAATGAAGATGATATAGAGAAAAAACTGTAGGAATATAAAAATAAAAACTCCACTATGAGTAAAATTACCTAAATACAAAGAGGTATAAAAGACAAAGTACTATAACCCAAAGTAAATAATATGAAAAAATCCCCAATTTTCTAAAGGACACAACTCACCATATCCAATGAGAAACATCTGTACCCACCTCTAATAGATCCCTTAACATTTCTCAAGAATGGAAGGATAAAGTCAATAAACACCTGAAGGAAAAAGTAGTGTGTATGCCTAAGCCCAATAGGATACCATAAAAGATTCCACAACACATGTCAATTATAGATTATCGAAACAATAGATCTCAATAATAAAAATAAATTGATTTGGAAAATAAAGTGCATATTTAAACAAAACATGGTAAATAGATTCGATATGATGGAAATCCATTTAATGCACATGATTTACTTTACAAGAGAATAAATAATTCTAAATTAATGGATTAAGAAATGAATTTATATAAAATAGTTTTTGTAAATTTAATAAACATGTAAAGTAGTTATAATAAACATTTTCATACATTTATATCTCAAATATAAATAAACAAGCGAGTATCATGGTCATTTTCCCAAAGGTACGATTGAATTAACCAACTATAAGATTCTTCACCCTCTACGTGAACTCAAAAAAATTGCGTATAAAGACATCCCAATGAAACAGGTCAAAGGAGGCTCATCACCAACCTATTAGGGATGTGACCCACTACAAGTATGTTTTAGAACATTTTCTTGGAATAGAGTGTATCAAAATAAATCCACAACTACATAAGGAATGCATTATATCTTACATGATGCGATGTCTATTTTAACACTGCATAAAATATGACCAATCTCATTCTTCCATTTTAAAAAATTAAATTTATATCATTTTTCAAATTAAAAATGAATTTGTTAATGAACATTCCTTTTTTCAAGACAAAATCACTAGGTTTCTATTAAATCATTTTAAACCATTTTCCTGATTTTGATGTCCATTCAAAACTAATTACAACCTTTTCACAATTAATTATCTCACTTAAATTTAAAAATTAAATTAAAAACTTTTCCCTCAAATGCCAAATTTAAATTCATCAATTTAAATCGTAAAATTATTATAAACACGTCACAATTCAGACGATTTTTGGGGTTTTCCAAATTTCCATTCCAAAACCACTTCAAAAAATATAATTCATTGTTTTTGAGTTATTATAAATATAATTGAAAGCATGTTTTAGGGATTGAATTTAAATAAGAAATTTAATGCATGATTATACAATTGAATTTAAATATGCAATTCAAATTAATCAAGAAATTCGATGGATATCAATTTAGAAAATTGGGACAGAACCACCTACCTTTTATCCGAATAACAATACTCACAATGGAATCCTCCAATGATAATGAAGGTGTATCGGTCCTTGAATCATTATTTATTAGCAAGAACCGACCCCAAAATACAGGGATACATAAATCCCTATACAATCCACTAAAAACCAAAGGGTATTAGAAGAGAGAAACTTGAGTAACAAAGGGGAAAACTTACCAGGGAATCGTATGACAATATAAAAGAAGATCCCAAGCCATTTGGTTCGATCTGGAAGGAGTTGAGTCTCTCAAAAAACAATAGAATATATCTTGGTTGAAAGACACTATGTCAATAATTAAAATAATAGAGAAAAATACCCAAATTCTTGAATTAAAAAATGGGCATGTTCCATGTCACGACGTGTAACTTGGGATCACGACGTATAGGCCACACTGGATAAGTATACTAGAAAAACCCATCGAATCAGGTTAAAAAATCATTATTTATACACTACATGATGATCAACACAGGTAAAAAATGGGTACCATGTCACAATGTGACCCACGATTCACTAAATGAATCCATTAGAAATTACACTATGATTACATTAAGTACACGGTTTGTACTTCAGGATCAAAATGTGTGCCTAACATGAAACATGAAGAAAATCACAGAGAATAGTTTGAATTGATTTCTGACTGAATGAGGACTTAGAAAAAGAAAAAAATTACCTGTTGAAGGAAACATAATATTAATATTCATTACTACATTAATCTTTGAGTACAATTACATTCACCTACCTTTCTTATTGGTTCTTAAAATAGTACAATAATTCATATTTTTATGAGCCTTTCTCCATTTAGTTTTATCTAATTGTTTTAGAATCATTAAAAATTACCCATAGGGTATAGATAAAATCTAGAAAATACATGAAATATATGAATAACTATTACAATACATTATATGGGAAATTATTCATTTTCATATATCTGTAATAGAACCAAAAATATAACCTCATGTTTGAATACTTGAAAAACTGATAAATTCAAAAGGACATAATTCATAATTTCTAAATTCTGAATATATTTTATTCAACCCTATCATCTATAAAAAATCAAAAAATAATCATCATATTATACCATTATCATAGAATATATAAGAATATTTCCTATAATGACCACCACTATAACAACATAAACCACATAAGACCATAGATGTGACAAAAAATCTATAAACGTTAGGTGTAATCAAAATTCACTATAGTTATAAAAAAAATAATATGTTGAAAAACACTATTAAGTTATGTTTTACAACATAAATATAATTATAATAAAATAAATTGAAATATATATACCTATTGCATGAGAAAACCGGGAAATTTACCCCATTACACTATATAACATGACAAACGATAATCATCAATACCTAGCATAACTTATAAAAATTATACAAAACCAAATTTCTCAAAATGATATAATATGTTAGAAAATATGGAACAAAATCAATAATTAATCCACATATGTGAAACCTCAATATTATTATTGTTTTTAATTTTATTTAATAGCGATATTATTTTATGTTTTTTGAGTTTTAGGCCAGAATATTGGAATTCTTATTTTATTCATCTATCGCCAGATTAATTTATAGTTTGGGAAAATACTTAACAATTAAAATAAAATTATGAGATTGATAATATTCGGTATAAATATGAATATTCACTATCGATTCATGGTTTTTTAACAATTAATATTTATCTATCTAACTATATCCCTTATTATCAATGTGGTGGTCACCTTCATAGTTGGAACATGGTTAGTGGAAACAATGTGACCCAAATCAAGTGTGATATTGTCTGTCTGTTGGTGGGTCCTACAAATATAGAATACTATTTGGTATACCATTTATGAAAAAATGTGTTAATCTAATACCCAAATAAAAAGTGAATATACCTCCCATAATTTTAATAACCTCTTAACATATCCTTTTCCCAAATATTCTCATTGATTTTACTCCATCAATCGCTATAGAAATATAATTTTTTCTCCATTAATTTTGGAATCTCTCTAAAACATTTCAATTATTTTCAAGGAAATCACTATCTATTACATTTAATTTCCCTCGTCAATCATCCTCTACCTATTTATCATTTGACCATATTTTCTCAATGAACTATAATTGAATTTATATGTTTGAATAATCTATATAGGTCATTATATACTAGGATATTTTTTATTTTGGTATTTTAAATGGTTATTTTATTTTTGAATGTTTTATGCGGAAGGTGAAACACCGAAACTAAACCTCACTCATATTTGTATAGGTGTCAATATGTTATTCCTGGTTATTTTATTCATGAAATTATTAATGTTATTAAAATACAAGATTATGTATGTATACTCATGTATGGGATATTTTATAAATTTTAAAAAATATATTTTAATTTTTGATCATTGTTTAATTTTATTTCGAAAAGAAATTTAAATATTTATTCATGTTAAAAATTTTCACAATTAATGTATTTATATAATCTAAAATTAGGATCTCCAAAATGGTTTATATAAGACATTTAGGAATTATCCCTATTATATATTTTGTAGAAAATATAACATGTTTTTAAATATAATTGAAAATATAGTTATGATTTTTTTACTAAATGTTTCTATAAATTCATAAAAAATTTTAAGACAAAAAACAAATGGAAAATGACCTTGAAAAAATTTATAATTTTTGAAATTCCAATTTAAGAATTTATAAAATTAACGGAGTTATGTATTGAGAACATTATTGCATCCCCTTTTTCTCATTACCAAATTTAGTTTTGTGCTTGTATTTTGTGATGATTATATGATTTAAAAATGGTGGGTTTGTGAAAGTGTGTGATATGTGATATGACATTTATTTATTATTAATATTATTAATGTAATGACTCTAATTGGATTTATTATCAAATACATGTTAGATTAGTAATGTGAATATGGTGAATGATGTATAATTCACTGATTCATTCTACTCTAGGAAATATCTTTCATGGCCAAGTATAAATTTAGTAGTGTTATGCACTATGTATATAGAAAGGCTACTCTAAGGAGGATAGGGTCATATAGTCTCATAGATTTTTTATTTTTCATTTATTAATCATAGGTTGAATGATGGTCTTGTGATATAATATTTTTATGTTCTTCTATCATTAGGACATTTAGATTTCCCATGAAACTCATAAATTAAAGACTTCATTATAAGGTTATTCCAACCATTGAATATAATCCCCTGATTTTTTTTCTTATAGAATATGACACTTCATATATGTTTATTTCATCGATCATACATTGAGATTGTATTGTTTCTTAATTATGATTCCATTCTTTTTTAAAAGAAGAATTTGAAAATGGATTAAATGTTATATTTTTTTAAAAAAAATAAAATTAATGTAGAAAATATTATATACATGATTGGGAATTTTTAAAAGGGTCAAAATGAGAGGAAATTTTGGTTTCATTTTTTTTAATCAATGTCCCACATTCAGTTTTAAATAATTTTACTACTAAGTGAGGATCCTTATTTTTTATATAAATAAAATAAAATGTTTATTTTTTATATAAGAGTATATAGTTTTTATTTCACTAATTACATGTTATGAAATTCAGTACAATATTTACAATTTTATTTTCAAATATAACATATGAATATTTTTATATCTGAAATAGTATGGAATCATGGTGAGATCATGTTATATTTGTATTATCATGCCCCGTATATAATAATAATTGTTTAGGTGATTATATTATTTAGGGAAGTATTATTTTATAGGACAATTTAACCCCTATTTAATTAATATTTATTTAATGATTTTCATGTCATTTTAATTTAATATTATTGTATAATGTTTTTTATGTTGATAAATGAGTTGAAATTATATATATGTAATGAAACATTTATTTCAATTAAGTATGTTTATACGTCACTTATATTTGATTCATATCTATTGTATTGATAATTCAGGATGTATTTTCACGTAATTATATTTTTTCATTTTACTATTATTTAATGGAGAAACTACTCAAAAGGTTAAATCAATGTATCTTAATCACTGTTTTCCATCCCCTATAAACTAATAATTCCTTTTAATCCCTGTCACATAGATGATTGGTTGAATAGTTTAAGGGTTTCCTAGGTTTTCTTGTCATATAATGGTATTATAGACTATTTTTTGGAAATGAACATGTTCTTCAAAAACTCTAATTTTTTTGATATTTTTGGTAGTTTGATTCTAATTTTTTTCCAAACAAGGGAGGAATTTTGGGGAGAGTAAACCCCACTTTTTCACAGTCATAAAATGAACATTACATGGGTTTATTAGACATCAGCCATATATTTTTATTCATTTCATGAATGGTATTTTAATGTAAAAAATGATATTTTAATCAAAATTTATTTATGGAATTTATTTTAAGGGTTTAATTATTATTGGGGAGAATGTTGATACCAAACAATGGTTCCATGGTTAGAAAACACCATCTAGTAAACTATATGATAATTTTTAGAATGGTTCAAATGAATTTATGGTGTACGTTTAATGGTTGTAACATGATCAACAATATTACGAATACAAATTGTGAACATGTATATATACATCATATTTTTTATTTTTAAAACATTTTTGGTATTATATTTCCTGTTAAGTGTTATTCATTTTATAGATAAAATTTAAATCTTGTAATTTTAGTTTTATAATTGTACTATATTTTATTTCATTTGATGTTTCGAGATATATTTTATTATTTTTTAATAATTCAATAATTTTTTGGTAAAAACTAGTAATTTCATAATTTGACTGATTTTTAAAACATTATTTCTTGGTGTTTTGAAATGTAATCTATTTATTTATTTTTATATTTGTTGAAGATTGTTTTTTGTCTCATTATGTAATATTCAAAATCATTTTAATTTCATATTGATATTTATATAAATATATTTATTGATGTATCCTATTGAATTTAGGAATGATTTTTAAACTATAATAATGTTGTAAAAACAATTAATTATCTTTAAAAAGCAAGGAGATCAGTATAAACATTTGATTATAAATAAAATATAAAGTTACATGCTTTTTAAAATGTATAAAATTGTGAAATTAGTCCTAATACTAATAAATAATTTATTTTAAAAACTTCAAATTAAAATTAGGATTTTGGAGTGTGATTTACGGGTCTTTTGAATATGGAATTATGTTTCATGATTTGTCCAAACAAATTACATGGAAATTTTGTTTAAATTTTATGAAATTGATTTATTTGGGTTATTTTATTTTTTATCGATTACATTTCTCATAGAATGGTTAAGAGAGCATACAAGTTATGAAGATTTTCTCATTGATGAACCCTCCAATTATATAAATAAAACTGTATTCATTAAAAAGTCTACCCGAAATCGAAATATAGTGGTGGGATCATATGGTTCATAGGTACAATTCCCTATTAAATTCTTATTGAATCAATATCATCCCCCTTCTTGGGGTTCAATGATTTCCTCAAACACTAATGTGGATAGGTGTTATGTGTTTTATTGTTAGAGTGATCCAACTGTGGTAAGATTTTAGAGTTCATATTCATTTCAGTAGAAATGATTCTTGGTAATTTCTAAAGATAGTAGTTGATTAATTGTTATTTATCTTATATGATTTGGAACTTTTAACAGATATCATTTATTTTATTTCATGTATTTTTTTTCCTTTTTTATGAATACATTTATTGCATTTTACCTTGAAGTGTATGTTTGGTGAAAAGTGGGATATTATAGAGGTAGGGGGTAGGTACACAGTCGGTATAGAGTTTTCCAAAACCATTCATCATAACCCCTCAATCCATGAATAAAAAATTATAGTGGATTCACATGATTGGTCCTTGGTTTTTCAATTAGTACATCCTAATTAGGGAAATCCTATCCCCCCCCATGAAGAAGCATATGGGTTGAAAACCCATAACCCAGTTTTTAATTAACCAGAAAATTAGAATTAAAATTTCAAACCCCACCATTTTATCCACTAATCAGACATAAATCAACTATAAACATTCTCTCTCATTTTTTGGGGCTCACATATGGATTCTAGGCCATCTCAAACTCCATTCAGGGTGAATCATATGGGGGATTAACAACCAGAACCCCTCCTATACAATTAATCATATCCTATTATCATTCCCAACTATTATATGTTATTCATTATAGATGGTAAGTTTACAAATATTAGATATATATTTATATATATATAGTGTTATTACAACTTTTTTTATGATATTTGACTTCAATATTGAATCAGGATCTATACATTCGACCCCATTAAGGTTATTCTACCTGAATTGTGGATATCCATTTGTGAGTTTTTCTGTCTATATCGATGTATGTGGTCTATTATTTAGATCCAAATCTATATATATTTTCATTATTTATTTTAAAATGTATAATTTATATTTTTTTATTATATATAATGTTTCTTAAATAGAATTAATTATTTTTTAGATTTATTAATCAAGTGGTTGTGAAAGTAAAGGATATTGGGATTTTCGATTTTGAATAAATATTTGTTCGATTAAATATATGATATTAGGATTCTTTATTATGAATAATTATTTTTTTAATTAATTAATAGGCATCAAGATTGTGTATTTTTTGAATTAATTGTCTAATAAATTACGGTATTATTGGAAATGTGGAATATGGATAATAAACTATGGAATTTATTTATGGGATCTTTGTTCTTAATTAACTGATTAATTAATTTATGGGGTTGATCTGATACAGAAATTATAGAATAATTAATTAAATAAATGTGTTTAATTAATTTTTTAATTAATTAATATGCTGATTTCAATATAGAATGGTTCAATTTTTGTAGTTAATAATAATATTAATTAATTTGATATTAGGATATATATGACTTCCAATTATCAATTGTATCAATAGAATTCATATGTGACTTGTAATGATAAATGTTATAAATGGAATTCATATCTGACTTGTAATGATGAATGTTTACAATGACATTCATATGTGACATAAAATTAATATTGATAACATTTTCATTGATATGCGATATGAAATGATGAACGGTAATGATGGAGTTCATATGAAACATGAAATGATTAATGGTAAAAATCGAATTCATATGTTAATAAAAATGATGAAGGGTAATAATGGAATTCATAAATGACGTGATATGAAATATGGTGACATTGGAATTAAAATTCGACTTCAAATGATGAATTTTAATAGTTGAATTGATATGTTCCATGAAATGATGATTGCTAAAAATGGCATTCATATGTGACATGAAATTATTAATGGTAAAAATGACATTCAAATATGACTTAAAATGATGAATGGTAATAGTGACATTCATATGTGATAGGAAATGTAGAATTTTAAATATTTAATTAATATGGTATATTAAATGATGAATTGTAACAATGGATTCATCTATGAGCATAAATGGTGACTTGTAAAAATGGAATAAAAAATTGAATAGAGAGTCCAATTGTACTCAGGAACCTAGGTATTTATGTGTTTTAATATAGACTTATTGAATTAATGCAAACAATATAATTTATTACAATTATTTATTCATTATATAAATACAAAAAATATTTTCACAGGATTATCTTTTAGAAACCATTGGTGGTGGAATATTTAGATGTGCTCACACACAACTTCATTTACCCTATCGGTACCCGAAAAGATTTCATGGTTGTATAATAGATTACAGGAAAGTGTTCCATGTTAGAAGTATGACTGGTATTGAGAATGGATGAGGGAAACTAACTTGGTGTTGAAAAAATCGAGTAGGATTATTCAATATCATATTTATTTTGGGCATTTTATATTGACACATGAAATATAATTGGCATGGAATATTTATTGTTCTAACTTGAATATTGTATTTTCTATTTTGGTTAGCATGTTATACATGTTTGTTATGATAATTAGTTATATCCTTTTCTTATTTTGGTTTTATCCATTATTTTGATATTATGATAAAGAGTATATTATCAACCCTGATTGATATTGGACCCCACAGCTAGTTGGTGGCCTCTAGCATAAAGGGTGGCATGCTTGGGTTCATGTAACATAACAGCTTGAGGCACCAATTTGTGGAACATAGGTTAGGATGTTACATCCCATTACTTTGAATATGGAGAAATGGCATTGGTTCATGAGATTTTATTTGGTAATGTGATCATTGAAGGGGTATATTTATCTCTCAATAGATATTTTAATATTCATTCTTAATATGGACATCTCGGCATTTATGATAGGTCATTTAAATACTGGAGGTCCTTACATTAACCTTAAGTTATTTATGATTTTTTATCATGATATTTTTGAACATGTGTTTAATTGTGTTATGTCAAAGTAATTCTTGTAGTCTAGAACAACTATGATTGGTGAAACCTCAGTTCTACCTACTGTTATTAACCGTAGCATGTCGGCTGTAATGAATAATTTGGATGAGCCTGAATTGGAAGTCCAAGTAGACGTGGTTCAATCCTATCACTTTTATGTTTTTCTTCCACTAGATGTTATGTCCTCTTGTATACATTCAGTTTGGAGTTCCAATGCACTCTATATCCTCTTTTTTGAAATCATTGATGACCTATCTAAATTTTTCATATTGGGGACATGCATAGGTATTATATATTGTAATGTTTTATTTATGACGTGACCATATTTTATGTTAGTAGGTTTCCTATTTTAGTGGTTTCATTTTTGTGGATGTTTCTATACTATAATCATGATGTTAAAATTATTGAGTTAGTTCCTGATGGATTATTTCATTGGGAATGTCATGGCTTTTTCTTAAAGGATTCTATTTTCTGGGTTATAAATATTTTCTATGTTTTTAAGATTTCTTTCCTAAGGTGTTTTTTATGTGACCCTTATATTCCTTATTATTGTTGTTTACATTATCATATAGGAAACAATTGGTTCTATAAATTGGTAACTTGGATGTGTGGTGACCCATTTTGTGTCACGAGTTGGATGGTTATGTTTGGTTTGGATTGATTCTCCATTAGATTATGTTTTTAGGATTATTTCATAGTTTATCCTTATGGTGCTTACTATACCATGAGGGTAGACATTGTTTTTCATTATAATAGAGGGAAATGGGTTTTAGTTTCATCAATGGTTTTGAATAGAATATTGCACGGATATTTGTCTGTTCTCTTTTGATGTATTTTTATCTCCTTTTTAGGGGTTATTGGGTTTAGTGAGAGGTACCCTCATATCAAGTGTATAGATGAGATATTATTCATATGTGATCATACTCACTTTCAGTACACCATTTTGTAGTAATTCTATAGAGTAGGGATCCCTATGTTGGGTCTCTTTATTCGTTGTGTTGTTAATTTTTCAGATGTGGTTTATTTTTTTCTTAAATATTTTCTAAGGTACTCAAGGATTGTGGATTTCATCATTTGAGGGTTTTTTTCGGTTCTCTAGTGTAACAATTGTATTGGAGACTATATAGTTTCCCCAAAACCAACTACCAAAAGATTCATAGTTAGATGTTATATTTCCCATTTCGTACTATCTTTTTTCGAGGGATATTCTAAGTAGTAGAAATTGTCTTGGTTGAGAATTATAACACATTATTACAACAGTTCTTTTTAATTTTATATTAATATGTTCATAATTTAAATATTCATAGTTTAATTATAAATTATTTAAATTTTTATGTTTTTAATATTGTTTAGGGTTACCAAATAGTTAGAGAAAAGCAATAGATTCTTTGTGAAAATTTGTTCAAATAGTGAAATTCATTTACCGTGGTTTATTTCATGATTTCTAAATGGTTTCATGAATTAATAGATATTTTCTAGGACATTATTAAACATGGATTGGGTATGGGGACACCTATATTATATGTGAATGATAGGGGGAATTTTAGGACCCAAACATTTTTGGATGTAGTGTGTCATTGGATATTTTAGGGTTTATTTTTTTGGAAATCTATATATCCAACCACATGCTCATCATATATTTGGATTGAAATTAAGAAAATATTGTCCACATTGACTATATGTTCAAATTAATCTCACCTACACTACCTCTAATTAGGATGTCCATTATTTCCCTATAGAGATATCTGCATTACATATCCATCAATTTCATAATCTACCCTTGAAATTTTCAGTGGATTTCAATATTATCCTTCCCAATTTGTCTTATTTTCATTATTATATCTTCCAATACCCATTTAAATTTAGTTCCAATTTTATCCAACATCCCAAATTCACAATTTAGTGCAGTATTAGGGATTATGATAATTATAACTGATATTTTTATTAGTTTAATGATTTTAGAGGGAGATTCTATAATGAGTCAAACTATTATAAATAAAACATCAATTGGATATTTATTAAAATGATTATTATTTCTTGAGGTTACAAAAAAATTGAACCTATTTGGTTTTATTATATATTATTGTATTTTGAATACCCTCATGCATCATTAACATTTATAATATAACTGGGTAAAAATAATCCCCATATTAGTATAAAATTAGTTTTCTTACAAATAGAATTGACAATAACAGTGATTGTGATTGACTCAACCAATAGGATAATACCTTATGAAGCTCTTCCATTGGAGATTCAGATAGAGATATAATCACATGGGTTTTACCTTGATCATTACCAAGCTGAGATCCACCGACATCAACATGAGTGAAACAATTTATTGGACATTTTCATTATTATTGAGATCCTGAACCAAACCATGTATGGTGAACCACTGGTTGATAGTGCCTCCATCACACTCCTTACTCATAGGGTGTTTTCTAGTTTATTAAAGGTATATATATAAATATCCTAGAAATACCTGTATGTACATTATATTGTATTTAATAATAAATATATTTTTATCATGTTACCTTTAGATTATAAGTGATTTTCATATTAACATACTAAATGAATGATAATACGTTTTTATATTTTCCAAATTCAATTCAATAATTTATTTTGATGTATTAATGGTCCGTTAAAAGAAATTATAGATTAAAAAATATAATTATTATATTGATTTTATTTATTATAAATGATTATATAATTTTAATGAATTCAAATATTATTTTTATGAGGGCTGAAAAGTTGTTTTTTTTTAACCTTAAATTTTTCAATAAATTTTTACTACTATTTTGAATGTCAATAATATAATATTATGAAAATTATTTTGAATAAAAATTATTATTATTACTAGAATCTGAGTGTTGAAAATATCAAATGATTTTATTTCTTTATTTTCTGAGACATTCAAATTTTCAAAATAAAATAAAATAATGTTTAAATATATCGTGCGTATTATGACATCATAATGAACCATAAATGATGTAATAAAAAAATTGGTTATATCAATGACCAAATATATGATTTAACATTGTATTAAAGTTATTTTATGTTTATTTATTTATTTTTTTTAATTTTTTAGAAATCCTCCAAAACAATTAATATATTTTAAGTTTTCAAATTCATTTACTTAATAGTATGAATTACTTACATATATGAAATTATATTATTTTATTATATTTATCCCTGGTAATTATAATATAATTGATTAAACTTCCATTTTCTTGAAATCAGTGGAAAAAATAGTTGTATAGATTTTGGTTTTGGTTATTTCATTAAATAGATTCCAAATCCTTTGTTTGAGAAATAATAATGAAATCCCCAATCATTTTATATATATAACCCTCCAAATTTTCCATTTATAATCACTAAAAATGCATTGGTCATGTATTAAATATCCCCTATCATTTTATAGTCTTCCCCAGGTTATCTCATGCTCTAAATAATCCCATCATATAAATTTAGTGTTATAAATTAAATTTAGGGATTTATCTCTTCTCATTCCAAATCAATGTCCTATTTTATGTAATGTCACCCAATTTCAATTTGATCATGTTGGGATACTTTTTATTTGATCAAAAATACTGTACTATTTTTCATAAGATTAGATAAAAATTTTAATGTCATTAATCCCTCCCATAAATATTACTCTACACAATTTAAGATTAAAATAATTTTTGATTGATCCTCACCTACTCTTATTTATTCATGTTTTTTTATTATATTATTCATTAAAATTGAAATTACTAATATGGTGATATGTTGTTACAAGTAAGTATTGTATCTAATTTTATGTCCAAATATTTAGAGACCAATTACATTCTCATCAACCCATTTTATGATTTTTTTATTCCATTATTCTACATAAATTAAACCATTATTTCCCATTAAAATTGTTTTTATTTTTTGTGAATCTTATTTCATATCAATGTTTTATGATCTATGTGTCACACTAATTAATTATAATGAAATGAAAGTGAGGTGTCCGACCAAAATTATATAGTGCTCCAATTAATTTAGAAATTTATAGAGTCATAAGAAATCATGTTGGAAGGGAAGTGAACTTGATTTCATTAGGAAACATTTTCCATCATTATTATTTGGAATTTATCCATGGAATATGACTAGGATTTAGTGTTCTATACTGCTTCTACATTTCCCTTATTCCCATTATGATTATCATTTTATATCCTCACTCATTTATTACGATAATGATTCCTACAACTTTTATTACCGATTGATATACCTATTCTCTAAAATGATTTATTCCCATCATGTTATGACATTTTAAATAACATACTGGTCTACACATCTCACCTATTTCATATATATTTCCCGAGGATATCCCTGGCAATATTAAGCACAAAGAAATATTAGGAACATGATAAAGAAGTTTTTAATAAATATGAAGTATTAATTGTTTTATGTTTTTTTGTAATATACCTAATTCCCATACACTTTACTTCATGACCATCTTGGGTTTATTATGAATAATCATATATAATAAATGATTAATTAATATGTAATAAATAAAATGGTTGTTATAGTTTGTATCAATGTAAATGTTTAGTTATTTTTGTGTTTAGTATTTGAAAAAACTAGAGAATGACGTTGGGATTAGACTATGTATAAAGAAACATTACAAATTATTTTTATGTATATATTAAGTGGTTTATCTAAAAAATAAATCCCTATATAGATATTATATATTAATTTGAATATTTCACAAACATATATATGTGTAAAACCATAAAAACAAGTTGATCTAGAACCGACCAGGATATAGCTCACAAAAAACATGCCTTGCTTCACACATGATTTGAAACTCATAGTGGACATAAATTTTTTTGTTCCTTAGCTAATTAAAACCTAATATTAAGAGAACATAAAAAATCCAATAAGAATATGTGTTTGGAAATATATCAAAAATATCATAGAGTCAATCATAGATTTCATAAATTTAGAAATGTATGTAATTTTTAAGACATACCATTAATTTCATTAGAGTACCCATTATCTATCTAACATAATAAAAATAATCATTCCAAATATTACTTTTATTCTATCCAATGGATAAAATTAGTAGGAATCTGTAAAGCATCCAATGTGAAGGGAAATGTGATGACTGCGCCAATGTGATTTATATCAAGATGGGATAAGGAATCACAAAAACTAGGATGATAAAAGTATATATGACTAAGTATCTAAATGGAATCCTATGTCATAATGATAGTTAAATTATACCTATGAGAGAACTAGTTATGATTGAGGCCTTTATGAGAAAAAGACATCCATATTTCAATGGATCATCGACTCACATAATCTATAAATAATGAATCAGCTAATCTCAGAAGATCGTATCCATCATTAAATGTATTGAGAAATAAAAGGTTCTGCAAGAAATTCATTATATAGAGGGTGGATATGATTGGTGGTGGACATTGATAAAAAATACAAAACCAAATGAATTGATCAAAGAAACGGTCTTTAATGAATTATAGAAAATATCATGATGAGAAATATTATCTTCACACTCTCCATATTAAAATAGAAATGAATTTCCATTACCTTAAGAAACAATACTAAGAATATATCATTGATTTTGAAGAAAAAATTAGATGACATAGAAAATATACCTCCACCATTGTAATTACACCCTAATAAAAGGATGAAAAATTCATTGATGGCCTAAAATCCAATCTTCAAAAAGTTATACAAATCAACAACTTTGATACCTATGAGGAAATTTTTTAATGTGCCCTTAATTTAGAATTGTTTATCTGTGAATATCAAAGGAATAAAGGAGATAATAAGTGAAAATATGTGTTTAATTATGGATTTTTGACCGACAAATATAATGATACCATGAAATTTGAAAATCAAACATTTTAATGGTGTGCAATGAATCATTGTATAAATTTCATAATGGAAATGAGGAAATTCATTAGGTGTGGGTGGGAAGGACACCAAGATAATGAAATATGATAAGAGAAATTCACTAATTCTGTAGTGGAAATTCATTCCCTATTCATCCCTAATATCATTATCTATTTTATCAACTGAAGGGAACTATGACACATTTCATACTAATTCGTTATTCTGTCGGTTTTCAAAGAAAACTATCAACCTCTATGATAAGAATGGAGATATTTTTCCATCACAACTAATGAGGTGGATCCCAAAAATGATGTGTTAATAGGTATTAATATTATTCATTCCTGACTAGTGAATGTACATTTTATTCTAGTTATATGAATTCCTTTATATCAGAACAGTATCGTAAAATAATTCAAACACCACCACAAAACATGGATGTAGAATTTCTGGTGAAAATAGATAATTGGGAAACTATTACATGAAAATTATAAAACTAATCCAAATCATAATTTAATTAATGAATATCCCAAATATCATTTTCAGACTACATTGTTTTGGTATTTGAGGCAATTTTTGTCATGGAATAGATTTAAATATATAGATAATTTTTTTGAGATAAATAAATCACTCTAAATATCATGAATCGAACAAAAATTTTGTAAAAGTACATCGGAGAGGATAATATTATTTAGAACAAACATATAAATCATGATTACTATTCCCATATGAGAATTTGTTTCTAGAAAAAAATTGAATTAAATAAAAGTACCATAATTGAAAGAATTCCCACTATGAGATAAAATGTTGATGTGTTTCTTAAGGAATTTTCATATCTCCCTCATAATTGAGATGATGAATTTTCAATTAATTCTATTACTATTTCATTAACATTATACAAGAATCCATATAGAATTGTTGTAGAGTAAATTGTGTATATAAATAATCAACTATAAGAGAATATGGTTAAAGGGTCCATACACCCAGGTTCTTAACAATGAGGTTTTCCAATTATTTTTTGTAAAGAAAAAGGATGTTTCAATGTCCATTGATATATATTTTCACGAGGTCAATAACATTGCGATAAAAAAAATAAACATTCTCAATTGATTGTTGAATTTCATTATCATCTATGTGGGTCATAATACAACTCTTATGTGGATCCAAAATCGGGATATTAACGTGTTAGGGTAAATAAGAGGTATATTCTCAAGATTACTTTTCAAACATGTTAGGGGCACCATGAGTTCATAGAAATGATACATAGATTTACTATTTGACTAGAAATCATCATGGGAAAAATTTAAAGAGTCTTCAAGGATTTTCTATAAGAGAATTTAATTTTCTTTATAGAAGAATTAATAATATTATCGATGAATAATTAGGATCATGAGGATCATCTATTAACTATAATAAAGACCATACAAAAAATAATATTTATTATATGTATAGAAAGTATGAATTATTGTAGAAGTATGTCTCATTATCATGGTCTATCATCACATGAAATAGTAAATATGTGGATAAATCAGTGATTAATTCTATTTAAGGATGGATGATTCAAACATCTAAGAATGATATCCATAGTGTCCTTAGATAAGATGGGTATTATTGTCAGTTTTTTGAAATTTTATGCCATAATCTAAAAATCTATCCAATATTACGTGGTTGGGAGTCATGATTTTCTGAAATGATCAATGCGAAGAGATCATCAAGGATTTGATACATAATCATATCATAATGCATGTAATAACACTAACCATAGGTGTATAGATGTTCACAGTGTTCAGTGATTCTTTGAAGAATGCAATGGGATGTGTGTTGATGAAAAAATGACATGATTATTGACTATGCTTCAAGAATGCTGAATTTTCGTGAGCATAACAACATAATACATTATTTTTAGGTTTATTTATTAATATTCCATTCAAAAATATTGTGGCGTTATCACTTTGGGGAGATGTGTGAGATATATACAGATAAAAAATTTCTCATGTACATATTCTTCCATAAAAAGATGAATATGCACCAATAATGATTGTTAGAGAACACCATGGACAATGACTACTCAATTCCCTACCATTCATATAAAAGGAATAATGTTTTATATTTTCTAGGTATAAATTTTTAAACAATTCAATCATATTTTTAATTAATACGGTTATGATATTTGTAGAATTGTAAATGATGTACATGGTAATCATAATATAATGAAAATAATTAATATTCTCCAAATTGGTTGCTCAAACGTATATAATAGAACCATTAAATGGTGCTAAAAGAGTTTTTGCGAGAATTCCAAAGCATGTGGGAGCTATAAGACAATAGGGATCCATAGATTTCAATGATAATGATGAATGTTTTTTATTATATTCTTCAAGACAATGTGTATCATCAAAACAGGACTTAACGAATGGGTTATTGGATGAATAACATATGTCGACATTCAATATCAATAATAGAAGCATAAATATGTGTCAAGATCTACATGAACACTATTTGTGGATCAATATGGAGATGAAAATCACAAAATATTGCAAAATATTTCATATATGTCTCTAAGAGAAGGAGGAAAATAATAAATCAATGGGGATGATGAATATATTACACATAAATTCATGGAAATGTTATAACATCAAAATGGACATTATTAGTAGACATCTAAATACATATAAAGGAAACAATGAACATTACGTTGTAGTGCATTGTATTACAAAAAACTATAAACATTATTTTCATTCAAGATGACTTCTTATTGGATCATTATGTTTGGATATACATTAGAGATGTCATAAGGATGCATGGATTACCAATATTGATTTTATCCAATATTGATTTGATATTCACATACTCATTTTGAAATAGTCTCCTACATCTTATAAATACTATGTTGAACATCAGAACATATTATCTCTCCCAATAGATTGAAAATTTGAGCATACTATCAAAAAAAATAAGGACATGTTGATAGCACTCCCAATTGAGATAAAAGGAGGATGTGAAAAATATGTTAATATGGTTAATTTCTACTAAAATAATAGTTTCAACTTATTATTTGAAATGGATGTCTATAAATCCCATTATGGGGAGAGTTGCACAATCCCTTAATTCTAGGACATAATTGGGGTATGAAAACATATGAGACTTGAACTGGATGAGGAACTACTAGAAAATGCTAAGACCATTCAATTGAAAAATAAGACTGGTTAGATTCAATAGTAGTTCTATGCTAACAATAAATGATGAGATCTATACTATGGGAATATATACATAGTATTCCTCTACATACCTTTATGGAATAATGTGATGATATGTGAGAATAAAGTAATTATTAGTCCAATATACAATGACCAATTTGCGAACCTTCATCTCATTAGAGTGGTGGACTGTCGAAAAGAACACCCACCAAACATATCTTAAGTGCAAGATTAATTCCATGTATCCCTTTTAAAGAAGCACATACCAAACCCCTCACATGCACTCAATCCAGAGGTTGTAATGTTTCTTAATGATAATTAATTTTAAGATAATATATTGAAAATCATAGATCATAGAGGATTAAATAAAGTAAATAACACAATGTGACATGTAAAAGTGTTGTGGAGAAACAAAAATTTAAAATATGAAACATGTGAACTGGAGGTGGTTATGAAACAATTATTCCGAATGATTTCATTGTTTCGGGAAGGAAATTTTCATGAGTGTTATTACTTATGGTGAGATGATTGTAACGACCCAAAATTTTATAAATAAAATTCCTCTAGTTTGATTTATATAGTCATCTAATTATATAATAGGTTTACCCAAAACACATTCATTATATCCTATCATATTTAAAAAACTATTAAGAATTATTATCTTTGATAATATAGTTAATTAGAAGTGATCAAATGAATTTTAAAATATGAATTTTTATAAACCCCATAGATAAGTAAAATCAAAGGGATAGCCTCAACCAGTAGGATTATACACCATGAAGAACATTTAAGGGAGATTTTATGGGAGATAGAATCCCAATGACTTAGCATTTTCTGACCTCATGGTACGATCTCACAATGTATGCATCGTTGAAACTTTTTACGGGTGATGTTCTAGCTCATTGATATCATGTAAAAAATCATTTAAGTCATACCACCCAATAAAAGTCTCAACATCACAAACCTTAAACAAAGAGAGTTTTCTTGTGTACTGAAATGAAATGCATCAATAACATATAAAATTGAGTATTTAAAATATTATTTATAGAATAGTGACTATATTTTGATAACATTATTATTAATTTATAAATGATTTATATTTTGATAAACTAAAACAGAAATATTAGATTTTCTAATCATTAAAATAAATTCAGTAATTTATTTTGTAGAATAGTTTTTTATGAAAGAAAAATATTTTTAAAAATTATTATTATTACATGGTTTTAAGTAAATATAAATGACCATACAATTTTTAATAATTAGAATGTAATTTTTAGAAGGGTTTGATGATTATAATTATCATAAAACCATATATCTCATAATAAATGAAAATTATTATTTTAAAAGAAAAAAATGAACATATTTATAATATTATTTTTATAAATATAATATAATATTATGAATCACAATATCAATATTATCAAGATATTAATTTCCAATATTTTTATAATATTGTTTAATTTTCATGAACAAATTAATTACCATATAAATATATAGTGTGCATTATGACATCATGATGCACCATAAGTGATTTAATATATACTATAAAGTGTAAAAACGATAGAACCTATGTTTTCCAATGAAAATAATGTGATTTAGTTTTCTATATTTTTATTTTTTTACTCCATTATGAATCCTTCAAAAACATTACTATATATTATTGTTACAAAATAATTTCTTTCATATCCACCAAAAAATGGTACTATTTTACAATGTTCTGCCATTGGCATCATAAAATAATTAAGAAACACCCGATTATGAAAAAATATGGGAAAAACATAGAATGAATGATTGTTTTTTATCTATTTTAATAGAGTAAAAAACCTAAGATCTTGAAATATTAATGAAATCGCAGTTCATTTATTATATAAACCCACCCATGATCGCTATTCACATCACTCAAAATCCATGGATCCAGACCTTACTCAAAACACCCATCTCTAGAGTCATCTTAATTTTCTCCAATCTCGGAAGTCTCCCATCTCATGCATTTGATGTCAAAAAATAATATAAGGTATTTCTCCAATAAAATTTCAATTCAAGAACCGCTTTTATGTTATGACTCTCAATTTAAAATAGTTCATATTCATAGATGCTCTTATATATCCACCATAATTTATATTTTATTTCAATATGATGATATAAATCTTTCACTATCATTAATCCCTCAAGTGAACCTTTATTTACACAGGTTACCCATACACAATTTTGTAAGGAATCCTCACCTTCTTATATTTATTCAAACTTCATTATTATCTTTTGACTTCTAATTGAAATTACCAATGTTTTTATATGTATTTAAATGTACCTGTTAATTCCAATTTCTGTCCAAATGGTTATAGATTTCTTTATATATCATCAACCCATTTTATTAATATTTATGAGATTTTGTTATGCTGTTGAAATTTCCCCATGATTTTCCATGCCAAAACTACTATGTATAAAATATAATAACCATTTCCAATCAATAGTTTTTGGATTTATAATCATATAATTCATTTATTTGGGAATTGATTTTATATATTCCACCCTCCTGGATCGTGGAAGAAAATATGATTATGAATTAAGGTATTTTCTATGCTAAATGCAGCACAAATATGAAAGATAACAAAATTAATGTGGTGGGTGTTCTCAAAATTATATTCTTCACTAATGCATTGGGAAATATTTCATCTTATGAGATATCATGTTGGGATATGGACTGAACATAATTTCTTTGTGGGTCTTTTTACATAAATATTTCAGTACATTTATCCTTGACCAATATTAATGATGTTGTGATTTCTATTGTTTCCACATTTCCTATGCGGAATTTATGATAATCTTGTTATACTATTTCTTATTATTCATATTTATGATTCCTACAATTTTTATAAACAATTGATATGAATATTGTTTATCATGTTTTATTTCTTTCATTTAATCTCATTTTTATTAACATATTGTCTTTATGACTCACCCTTATCTTATGTATGTACCTAGGTTGTTCATTATAGTTTTAAATAGGAAAAAATATTATTAACATGTTATGTTTGTTTTCATAAAGGAATAATTATTACTAGTCTGACATTTTTAAATATTGTATCTCTTTTACAAAGACACAATACATCTCAATCATCTGGGTTGTTTTTTGTTGAATATAATGTAATAAATCATGAGTTAATGGGTAATAAAGAGAAGGGTTATTATAAATTCAATTATTGTTTGAGTGTTAATTACCAAATGTGACATGTTATGACATAATTCTTGTATGATTTAGGTAGGTTTTTCGAAGATTTAAATTTATTTTTATATTCATGAAGTTATAGGGGTTTATAAATTAATAATTTATATATTTATTACAATGTATGGTATTTTTTTAGGATTTATATATTGGTGTTATGATTTTTTTGTTACCATAGAGTGGGTAGCTTATAAAATTTATTTATCTATTTGAAGTTAAATTATTTCTCATTTAAATAGTTTTTAATAATTCATAATAGGATCTTAAAAATAGTTTAAATGGTAATTATTATGGATAGACCTCATTTTCACTATTTTAGAATATAATTCATTTTTCTAATACATATTTTTTATTTATAATGGTTATTTAAACGTTTTTAAATAATTTTTTAAATGATAAAACGTCAAATAAGATGAAAATGGCATGGAATAATGATTCAAAATTTTCATCAATTATGTTTTTTATATTTCTATAATGCTTATTGATATTATGATTCCTTTTTCTATTACCCATGTATTTTTAGCACCATTAATTTTTATCGTTAATTTTGTGTCTTGATTATGAGATATGAAATTAAATTTTTAATTTCGGGGGTTTATTGGTGAGGCGAACATTTTCACTTGTACTTATAAATAACTTGATAAAAATCATTTAATTTATATCTCACATGGACATTGTTTTAGTGATGATAATTTTGGTTACTATGTTGGAGAGATTGATTCAAGAAACAACTTTTTTATTTCACATATCGCATAGTGTCTTTCTAGTTGTTATATACACTTTTTATCTAGGGGTACTATAAATTTTGATAATGTGGCCTCGATAGGTGAAATCATTATTTTTAATAATTAGATATCAGCCATCATTTTGTCTTCAATTATAAAACAATTTTGTTCGTCTAACTGTTGGGAATTAGAAGTCTCCCATATCATAAATTCATCAATTGGTGGACATTTAAGGTGATTCTGTCATTTTATATATCACATTGAGATTGTTTTATTTCTGAACCACATATATCATATTATTTTGTTTAGGTGATCATTCATTGACATATTGGTGTCAGTTTTTTTTCATTCATTTTCATGTTTCATGTCGTTTTCTAAATGACCATCAATATAGTTTTAGTAATTAATTTTCTTATGAGAACACAAATTATTATATTCACAAGATGAAATTTATATAAAATTATAAATTAGGTTAAAATGATTTCATTTTTTGGTTTTAAACCAAAGGCCCTCATTTTGATTTTATAGTGTCAGGCTACTATTTTCAGATCCTATTGTTTTTTCATAAATGGAAAAGAAAATTATATTTTTCCAAAATGATAGTATATAATATTAATTTCTGCATTAACTTTTTATGGAAAATGAAAACCATATTAATTATTGTGTATCATACAAGTACATAATAATTGTTTTACATAATATGTTGCATTTAAAGTATTGTGAGGTTCTACAAGACTTATTAACTCACACTAATAACAAACAATATTTTTTGTCTTTCTATCTATGCACCACTCTTATGTCTTATTGAACTAATGAGTTTGATTTTAGTTTGTTTATCTCTTTTATATTTGATGTTTGGGTTTTGATATTGAGAAAAAATATTTGCTTCATGGGGTTTCATATACAGTTTGGCCTCATTGTTTCTTTTATTTGGTGATGTTTTTTTCCAATCAAAAATATTATTTTTTACTTAATTTCATTATTTCATTTCATTGCATAATTTTTTTAATCTAGAAAATATTATTATATTTTAATAATTAATTTGAATAATGTTTATTGGATATGAATAATTTTTTTAGTGTTTTTGACATGTTAACTTATTTTTCAAGGACGTTAAATATATTGATATTCCCTAATAGATTTATAGGTAATTATGTATAATATTTTTATCTTTTATTCAATAATGAATCAATTCACATAGTGTATTATTAGATGTCTAGCATAGGTTTCCAATTTATTTGATGCACTAATGCCCTTGAGGACATGATACAGTCCAACATGGGTGTAGGGTTCATGGGTGAATATGGCTAGTTAATGAAAATATCTACCACAAATATCATTTCTCCATTACAAATATCAATATCTCAAGCATCATTGTTTGATAATAATGATATTTTCCTTTTACTCTATTATTTTCTAAGAACAACGACATATGAAACCAGACCCATATATGTGGGTTGGTATAAAAATAAAATAGGAAATCCAAAATGAATTCAAACACATGATAATTAAAACCGAAATATTGTATATATATATATTCATAAATATTAATTAAATGAGAATACATTGATTTGAGTTACAAAAAATATAATCTATAGGGATAACATACAATGCTCACACACTTGTACCACGAACTCACACTCCCATACAATACAGTAACCCCCTCCCCTCCTATGGCAGACACACTAACAATACAAATGCATCACCCATCAAATGATCCTGCTAAATATCCCAAAAAGATGAGTAAAAACACATCCCTTATACGCAAGTCATTGTTTATTGATATAATCCATGTGACGCACATTTGGAACTATATATAATGTCTGAAACTACATTTCCCTGCCCACTTGTATTATGATCCCACACAAACTATACTAATAATATGTTTAAAAATAACTAAAATTATACATTTTCACGATAATCTCAACACATAATCCTTTTTAAAAAACATTATGGACACCACCATTATCATTTTTTAACTAAATAGAATACATTAAGGGAACTGTGAAATAATCTTTTATCAAATAATTTAAAATACACTAACAAAAGAATTAATCATTATAAACCATAACCTTCAATATATTGAATGTATTGTTTATAGTAGAAGAACTTATGGGGGTGGGTCTAAATCTGTAATTTCCCTGTTTGATTAATATTCCATGATATATATATTATGTGATCATTGACTGATGAATATTTTGTGATGAATATATAAAATAAATTTTTTACAAGAGGACAATCTATGTTAGATTTTCAATTTATTTTAATAAAAAGGACGAAGTAATTAAAAAAATGATATCCTTATAATATGATGATGTTAGTCAACTAAAATAATTTCAATCATCCATCATTATAATTTATAATTTTCAATCCTAGATTCCACAAATAATTCCCCAATAAATTTATCAACATGACCTCAAGCCTATATCTCTA
This sequence comes from Viscum album, assembly GCA_963277665.1. NCBI lineage: Eukaryota > Viridiplantae > Streptophyta > Magnoliopsida > Santalales > Viscaceae > Viscum > Viscum album. Next base: position 1,294,744,480 of record OY728128.1, on the reverse strand, counting down.
TATGCCAGAGGCTTCCAACAAAAATAAAGGGTATAATATTTGACCTGGGGAAAATATACTATCATTAAAAATTAAGAAAAAAAGAGAAATATAATATAAAAATAGAAAATATAATAAAATATAAAAAACAAACCATAATCAACATTATACCATGCACTGGATGATGAATGAAAAAATAGAAAAAATTAACATAAAAAACTTTTAAAATATGTTATTTTATATAAGCTTCAAGTGTCTAATGAATAACTAAAATAAAGACACAATAAAAACTCCCTTGATAGTCTAGAAATCTTTTATTGTTCCCTAATCTATGCTCCACACCAAATCCCATGTCAACGATTTTACATAATTATACTTCCCTTATCCCATCTAGCAAACATAGAATCTATTTCAACAACAATTAGGTAGCCAAAGTGGGGAGTGAGTAAGACAAATTCTTCCACAAAACATTATTTATAATAAAATATCCATTCTAAAACAGTTTCTGAAATTTTATAAATAATAATGTCTAAATGAAAAATGTATGTATGTTTAACAATTATTTTTATCTAGCCAAACACATAATACATTTTTCGTCACTTGTAGGAGTCCGAAAATACGCAGTAGGATATTTAAAATCAATCCGTTGATGGGATTTAATTATTGATTGAATTCATATTTCATTGGAAGTACCCTAGTGTTAGAGTTCAGGTACCTTAATGTATGGAATATGGGACATCATTCCAACGAAAAAAATCTCAGGGAACTCTAATATCACTCTAGATTCCCATGGGTTTTTTGATCTTTAGTCCCTCACCCCCAACTCATTTTCCACTTGTCCTCATCAGGGGCCTAAATCAATTTTTTTCCTCATTGGTATTTGTAAAAGTAATACTTGACCCCCAAATCATTGATCAAACATTCAACATATTAGAAAAAATATATGCAACAGTTCTTCATCATTACACATTATATAAATCATTAACCTCATGAATTTTAATTTTAGTTTTCAATCAAAACAATGATTTAGTAATTTTATCAAATGTGAAAACATGAAAAAATTTCCATTAATCTATTCATCATAAACTAATACACATCCCATTTTAATCAATGTTATATCATTACAACTAAAAAATCCCTTTATCAACCATTAACTAGGGATTTAATTTATTTTAATTAACCAAATATTCACCTAATTTGAGTTCATAAATCATCATTTCAAGTGTATTAAAACACCCCATGGGTTTCCATAATTCCATATCCCAAATCTCTAATGGGTCCAATGGGATATATGAAGGGTCTCACAATCACATGGTTCCAATATATATTTTCAAATTAAATGGCGATCCAAATGTGGAAACAAAGTGGAACAATTAAATTAATACGAAAATATTCATAACTATGTGAATAAAAATTACCCCACCTACCTCATGAATTATAATAATTCTCACCATACAATAGATCTCAATTTGATATAGAATGATCGAATTCAAAACAACAGAGGTGATCTAGAATCATAACCTAGGATCAAGATCAAACAAAAGGAGATCCCTTAAATCATAGTCCTAAATGGAAAAAATAGAGTAAAATAAACAATAGAAAATTTTTGAGATATATGGAGAGATAAAATGTTAAAAAATGAGATCAGGTACTTGAAAGGTGGTTTATTCCATCTACCAAATCATCATTTTTCAATGTTGAGGCATTGAGGATCCCTGAAACCTTCTCAGATCCCCCAAAATAGATGAAAACATATTTGGTTAAAAAGGGATGATTTTGGATATGAAAAGGTATTCCAAGAATTATTATATAAATTTTATTACATTTGAAAACCATTGTGCATAATTTCATATATGTGTGCCATGGATTCCTAATCCATACTCCCAAATGGTGTACCTATACTATCGAGGGTAAAAAGTCACTTCTAGATTTAGATAACAATATAAAAAATCATTAAACAAACAAGAAAACCCCATATATATGGGGGTTCCTGATTTGGGGAGTGTGGCTTTATGGTATAGTCAACCATGTTCCACTTCATGTGACTCAAAATTGGGTACACGTTTTCTAGTAAAAAACAACACATTTTTTCAATAGTGTGCAATGTTTTCATAATCCCACGGGCTTCTAAAATTCACATAATTCACCCAAAATATCCCAAAAGAAAAACCAAATAATATTATGATCATAACAACCAAAAATGAATCCTGAATATGAGTATAATTAATCTCTAAAAAGGGTGAGATATTACAATATCCCTACCTTATGAAATCTCATCCATTGAGATGAACTCTCAAGTATAACTATATATCTGATGTAAAATGGTTCATCCACTAAACCTGAATGTCACCCAACCTAATAATGTGACCTCATGACACTGGTATTGATTTCAAAACACTCATACTGATGAAATGTTATTTCACAACATCACTTTATCACTATGATCCACAACATTAATACAATTATCCTCATTGCACACAACACCCACAAGCTGAAAATCATCAGTTATGATAACAGGAGAAGCATCAGGGTGGTTATTCCTAATTAATTAATGGTGATAAACATCACGTGTAACAGTAAACATCTTCAGAAAATTTTTATGCCTGCATTCAAATCCTCTACACAATATTAAATTATCTGATAAACCTGGGAACCATATTTCCATGCCTCATAATCCTACTATTACCCAATATCTAAGACACTATAAAAGATACATGATGATACACAATGAAATAATTATTTCAATGATGTAGATCATCAAAATATTTATATATATTAAAATATATAGCTAAATGTTACAACTTCGGTATGTTTAGAAAAATAAATTTTCATATATAGTAATATTAATGTATAACATATTAATTTTTGTGTTTAAGGGGACAATTTTTATTATATCATATTGGATACATAACAATGGGTTTCTCCTAAATCTTACATTAGAAAAAACACTGAGATATAAAAAAATAATATTCCAATAATAATAATATTATTCTAAATGGTAGTTATATCATAGAGGTAGTATTGGTGAGAATGAACAGTTTAAACTACTATATATTTACATATATTTTTTACATTTTTTAACATTTACCCAAATAATTAAAGAAGAATTAAATTACATTGAATCCAATTATAATCATACAATACGTTAATATTAATAAAAGTTCGTTTTACAGCCTTTTGATGGGGGTCCATTTATAAATTTAGTTTTTCCATTATTATTTGTTTAATTTGAAAAACTAAACATCTTCTTTTGACTAAGGAAATAAAAATTGACATTGGTTGAAATTTTTGTATTTTTTTAGTAAAAATGTATTTTAATGAATAGTGAAAAATACTACATTCTTAATTCAAAACTGCCTTTTAGTCTAATTTTTATGTGTTGATAGATTATTGTTTTAATTATTTTTAAGGTAATATTAAGATATTTTTTAATAATTTAATCCAATTTTGTTTATTAGAGGTAATTTCACACTGAAAGTTGATATAAACACAAGTCAATCTTTTGATGGGTTTTACTTTCAAAAAGCAAGTTTCTCAGTTTGATAATTGGAATTAATTTTAAATTTATTTAACAAACATATGTGTTTTTAATTTAGGAAAATAGATTACATATTTTGAGACAAATGTTCAAATTATTTAAATATGACCCTTTTATTTTGGAACATGGTGGATAATATCATTAGTAATTATTTTTTTACAACATTTAATCCGTAAATAAGGTTAATAAGTGTAAATATTATATTATAGTAGTTTAAAACAATCAAAATACGTGTACTAATCTAATTGGATGATATATGGACAAGAAATAAGTCCATTGGAATGAAAATTAAGCCATTAGAAGTCACCTGGGTGTGATTATGACACATATATATTTTAAATTAATGTAATTGAAACAATTTCATAAATATAAAATGAATTTATAAAAAAATAAAAGTGGTTTTATAAAATTTTATTTTTAACTATGATTATTCATTTGAAAGATAAAACAACTTTATTCATCGTTGTATTTTATTTATAATTTTCTGATATTAAATAATTAAATTTTATTTTGACACAATGATGATGAAATGATTTCATTATTAATGAAGGAAACCAATATATGATATTAAAAATGATAAATAAATATTATTTGAAATAATTTATGTGATAAATTCTTTTTTCATGGATAATATGACATGTTAGTGAACTTTTTAGTTCTTTTGTTAAAATTTATCTCTCTTTTTTTATTTTATTTAAATTGAATAATATTAATATTGAAAAACATGACATTAATGATATTTTATAAAATCAATAATTTATTAAATTATTTTATAATACTAAATATATTTTAAAATCACAAAGTAACTATAATAAGATCTAAAATATCATTAAGTGTCCAATTTTGACAAATTTAATACACAGAAGTAAAACTAATATCCTATTAATAATTGAAATATTTTTTCCAAAATTATAATTAAATGAAAATAATTAGGGGTAAACCTAAATGATAAGGTATCGAATAAAATAAATACATTTTAAACGATTATTGGATGAGAGGATTTAGACCTATACAAATCTTATATTATATATATCTCATGCTGGAGACATTTAAAATAGAATATTAATTTATAATAATTTAATAATTTTAGAGTATCCTAGAGTTCCCCTTTCCTCTACTATAAAAAGGGTCCTTTTATTCACTTATACTGACACATTAATAACACTTTTGTTCTCCCATGTCTTGACAAAAAATAATAATATAATCATTCCCCTAAACATAAAAGCCTCACTTAGGTAGAAAATCCTCCCATTTAATGATTTTGATATAATCCATAAGAATTTATCTGATTAAGAACATAAGGATAGTACGTGATGAGTCACAATCAAGGCAAAGAACATCATCTCAATCTCATTTTATTGAGGAATATTTTAAAAATGTACACCACATTATTTTATACAAAATTTAATAAACCCCCTTTGAATTTTAATTGCATTAATTTTATTTAAAAAATAATCCATTTCTAATTTTTTTTACTAAATGAAAAAAAGAAATAACAGCTAAGATATGCGGTAACATATAGTCCTTCAACACCATAACCATTATTTTTTATTTTGTGTGTTATGGTATAGAAAATTGTTTTGGAATTGGATAGACTATATCAACATTCTGAAATGATTTCCTATAATTGAAATAGTAATTTCATTATTGAAATGTTGATAATTAGAATATTTTATGTGTTAAGATTATGTTATGATATGTATCCATCATTTTCATGTATTATAATGGGTAATAGTTTACCTTTTTTATGTGTCCCTTACAATTCATTGTATTCTCATCAAATATATTAAATTTTTTTCATTAGATATATGGATGAGTAAGAAAATAGAAGAAATAAATAATATTTTTATCATGAGACGAAATCATTTCTTATTTTAAAAAGGATTATTTTTGTGGAAAATTGGATAATGTTTTGATGGTATCCTCTTATATGATTGTTATATGTTATCTGTTAATAATTTCCTGATTCTCTATAAAACTAAAACTATAAGGATCATCGATGTTATTTAATATCCAATTATTGAGTTATTTCATGATTATGAAATGATTAAGGGTTGGGTCACATTGTTGGTATAACAGGTCAGTTTAGATAACATTAGGCATAAGAATATTTTTAATAGAATATCCAAAAATGATTTTTTACTTCATGTTCAAATTTTAATGATACTTTATTTGATGATTACTATATTTCTTCATTTAAGATATGTTTTTTCATGATGGTTTTACATAGAGGAAATAGGTTAGCTTTGCAGGGAAGTCTTGTTGAGGGAAATAGCATTCCAAAAAAATCATGAGATGGTATGAATCATAAATTAGTGTTTTTGTAGTGATGTCTTAGTTGACACAAGCAATAAATGGTGGTGTTGTACATGCATGAGATCAAGGAGACCCACCATATAGAAATTTGTTGAATGTGTAGTATTTCCTGAGGAAACATCCCCTATCATTCAAAGGATCATATGACCTATTGAATTCTAATGGTGGGATTAAATCACTTGAAAATATATTTGATGTAATGTGGTGTTTATACAGTCATGAGGTTATTATTGTGTTTTATCATTTTGAAGGTGAACCCAATCAGTGGTGTTCAATTATTAAAAATATCCTATGATGTGAATAGATTTATGTTATGGTATTCGATGAATTAAAAATATATTCATTGAGAAATACATTTCTATGGCTTCTCAACTTTGGATGGAAAATAAATTCCTAGAATTTGGAGAAAATGATGTGTTTTTAGGATTCAAAGGAATAAAATCTCACCCCCTTTTTAATTTACATCCCAAATTTTATCCGGGATATTGATTTTATGAAAAATAGGTTTTTACTCAATATGGATGCCAGAATATCGAAGTGCCTGTGGTTATTTGGAGTACAAAATATAGGACAAACAGTCCTGATTGATTTAGATGGTATAAATTATGTTATCTTATTATTATGTGTTTAATAATAGTAAATTGTAACATGTCGGTTTCGGAAGCCACATAAAGTAACCCCATAGCCAGTTGGTCACATGGGCTCAAGAGCATTTCCGTGATTGCTAGAGGCTACCAACTTGCATCAAGGTCCTTGGGTGTGAAAGTGGGGAAACTATTCCTTCATTGGTAGAGAACACAACAGGAGTAAACAACTACATACTATAGTGGAAGTAGTAAATATACAACAAAAGTAAACAGTGGAAGATTGGAATAATAAACAATTGAAGCACATATATATACAAAATGATGCATGATACATATTTATATGAAAGAAACCAGACATGTTACAATGCTTTAAATAAAAACAATGCAAAACCAATGTGCAAAATAAAATAGATAAACTCCTCAGCATCACAAGCCATCCCTTGGTCCCATGCCCCCCAGCTTCACAACAGGTCATTTACCTGATGTAGAGGGAAACATTCCCTTAACAGTACCTACAACAATATTATCTATTGGGGCCCAAAACATGGCCCCATAAGGGCGTGAGACTAAATCCTTGTAGGCAACCAACTGAAAATATGTGCCTAACAGTCAGTGAATATATGGACGGTAATGTTTAGGAAATGGTAAACAGGTCAGTGCTCAGTAGTAAACAATCCACAGTTCAATATCATGAAATACCAGAGCAAACAGCTAAACACAAATAGTTAACCCACTAGGAAGTACTCACACCCATCCCCTCTGGTCCTACCCAACATGTACAAGCAACCCTCTTGGAAACACACTCAGTCTAACCCCTCTGGTTCTTCATATGAACACGCTCTATGAAAGAACTCAAATTTAATTCCCCATACAGTCTAAGGTAGTCAGGAACTCTCAGAGGAATCTCAGGTGGTCAATTCCTCTTATAGCCCCAAGATCAAGGACTCTCAAAGGAATCTCACTCAATCAATTCCCCATATAGCCCAGGTCATTCATATACTCTCTAAGGAAGCACTCACTATCAATTCCACTTATAGTCTAAATATTCAAGGAATAAAATCAAAGACTCTATGAGGAATCTCACTCAGTCAATTCCACTTATAGTCTAATGCAGACAAATACTCTCAGAGGAACCTCACTCGATCAATTCCCCATATAGCCTAAAGTGCTCAATGCCTCTCTGAGGAAGCTCACTCAGTCAATTTCCCTTATAGTATACTAATATAGGTTCTCACAGACATGTGTAGGTCAATGAGCATAATAGTGAAATATGTCTATGTAAACCTACAAAACTACTTGGATAAAATGTCAACAGCATAACAAGCATGTCAGAATAAAAACTCTCCATCCTATAACAATAGGCATGGAAAATAGGTAAAGCAGCCAAACTGGCTAAAGAGCAACAGTCGGTCATAAACAGAACATTTAAGGGTAATACATCCAAATCATTAAGATCAACCCTAGTCATATGAAAATTAACTATACAAAATAATACAAGCATGGAAGGAAATCAACATAGGTAAAATGGTAAACACGCAATACCCTGTTCAAGGGTATAGGTCAAATTTTCACATAAAAATCAGAGACATTAAATGGGAAGGCACAAACCACCTACCTCGGGGTTAGGAGATCTATATATGTGAACCTTTAAGCTTTAATCTCCTTAAAACGTCGATGATCTTAAAAAATGTCTAAAATGCTCTATCCCTGATATATCACGAGAGAGAAGAAATCATAAGATGATGCTCTAGGAGATGAGAGAACACAATGATGCGATTCCAATGCAACCAATGGTGTTTGATTAGAAGGATAATAGCACTCTCTGAGGTTCATTGAATATCCACGGTCATTCGACACCCCTTGATGAGACCAATGATGAAGGGGGTGTTTTTGTCTATTTGACACAGCCCTGGTGGATTTAATGAAAAAAAAAGAATGTACACAGTGAGTACATTTGAAGTACAGGGCATGTAGTTGCCTTTTATGTACTCTTATTTATGCGGCATCTAAGTCACTCCCACATGACCTTGTGTGTGGCCTCTAAACGGACAGTAGAAGGCCTCCTGCAGCAAGGAAGTACACGATGTGTACTCATAAAGGACACGACATGTACTTAGAAAATTTCCAGAATTTCCTATTTCCTAAAAAACAACCAGAAATTAAAAAAACATACTAGATACAATATATTGGTTCTTCCAAACGTCCCCCTTAATGAAACTGATCTTCAAAAATTATATAGTGCGACTTAAAAGAAGAAAACCCAAAAAAATCATGCCACTATGATCGCACATCTACCACCCTCTCTCAAGTCTCATCATGTACTCGCTCGTGCTTCCAAAGCACCCATAACAGAGTAAGAGACCGGCCATAGAGAACCCTAGAACTAAGATCAATGATCCTGATATGATGCTTCTCAATGGATCCATCCACTTCAAACTCATCCTCCTCAGGTTGGAAGATGTCATATGGGTCTGATAAGTAACGTCGGAACAGAAAAATTTCTAAGACGTCGTGCATTTCTCGGTACCTCTGAGGAAACATCAACCAATAGGTCACCAGACCAACTCTCTCCAACACCTCAAAAGGCCCGACATACCTCAAAAAAGGCATACAACGTATCCTAGTCCTCTTGTGTTCCATCCTCGGTGTGACACGCAAGATAAACAGATCCCCGACCTTGAACTCCATAAGTCATCTCCACTAATCATAATAATTATTCTATAGGGACCACACAATAGCCATTATATTCTGAATCAACTCTATCTGCTTTGTGGTCTCCTGAAGAAGACAAGGTCCCAACAAAGCTACCACTCCTACCTCCAGCCAACATAAGGGTGATCATCATGGACTGCATTACAAATCCTTATAAGGTTCCATCAGAATAGTTTCTTGAAAATTATTATTGTAGGAAAACTCCACAAGAGGTATATTCTTCTTCCAAGAACCTATAAAATCCAGTATGCATGTCTGGAGCATATCCTCAAGCATCTAAATCGTACGCTCAGACTGGCCATTTGTTTGGGGGTGGTAAGTTGTACACAAAAGTGCATGTGTACCCAAATCCTTCTGAAGCCACTACCAGACCTCGAGAAGTAAAATGCGCATCTCTATCTGAAACAATTGAGTGTGGAACTCCATAAAGATGTACGATATCTCAGATGTACAACCATCCCAGCTCATCAAAACTAAAAGTCTCTTTAATCGTCAAGAAGTGTGAAATCATCGTGAGTCTTTCAGTGAAATCCTAAACAGCATCATTCCCCCGAGGTGACCAAGGCTAACCGGTCACGAAGTCCATCGCGATGTCATTTCACTTCCACTCGGGAATGGGTAACAGTTGTAAAAGCCCTGCTGGTCGCTGATGCTCTGCCTTCATCTACTGACAAGAAGAACATCTCATGATGAAACTAGAAACATCCCTCTTCATACCAAGCCACCAATAATGAATGTTCATATCACGATATATCTTTGTAATGCCAGAATGAACAGACCAAACAAAGAATGACAATCCATCATCAACTCCTCGTGTATGTCTGCTTGCACCCAAATGTTCCCCTGGAAATTTAGGATCTCATCCTCGCCTACATTCCATCCATGAATAGGGTCCTCTCCTGCCACACTCTACCATAGTAATCCTCCTTTAGGATCTAATAGATGCCTCATTCGAACTCCATCAAGAAGAGTAGAGGTAACAATTACAGAAGATAGAAAAGTATGCCCCTCTATGTGGTTCATCTCCAAATGAATCTCATAGAAGAGAGTATTGATCTTCCACCCACTATTGGCCACTTAAACTTCATATATCTATGTTCTCCATCTCAACGCATCAGCCACTACATTTCCCTTCTCTAGCGTATTGGCATGATCAATGTCAAAGGACTGTAGGTACTCATCCCAACTCCGTTATCTCGAATTTAGATCACGCTGAGTGAAGATTTACATGAAACTCTTGTAATTGTTGAAAACCACAAAGTGCTCCCCCCAAAGACAATGTCTACTATAGTGTAGGGAATGGACAATAATTGCCCTATCCAGATTGTGCGTTGGGTAATTCCTCTCATGTGGCCTCCACTACTAAGACACATACACAACGACTCCGTCTCCGGGCGTAAGCACAGCTTCCATCCCGATACCTAACGCAACTCAGTAAACAGTTTTTCCCTTTCCCAGATCTATCAATACTAGAATCAGTGCTAAAAGAAACCTCCCATTCAGTTCATAAAAGGATGACTCACAAGAATCTGATCATAAGAACATCTCACCCTTCATAGTATGGCCTATCAGCGGTGCTGCCAAGCGTGAAAAGTCATGTATGGAACGCCTGTAGTATCCATCCAGACCTAAAAAAATCTGCACCTCGAAGACATTCATCAGTTACTCCTTTGAAACTATAGCTCTCACTTTCTATGGATCTATTGATACTCCTGCCTCTAAAATAATATGACCCAGATAGTGAATATGATCCATCTGGAAGTGGCACTTTGAGAGCTTATCATATAAATTATGCTCATCAGTGCACTCAAAACGGACTTCACATGGGTAGCATGGTCATGTCAAGTTTGAGAGTAAACTAGTATATCATCCACAAAAACAACCACGAAGGAATCCATGAATGGATGGAACAATCAGTTCATCAGTGACATAAAAATTACTGGCGCGTTCGTTAGACCAAACGGCATAACCATATAATCATATAGACTATACCTGCTCCGGAAGGATGTAAGAGGTATAGAAAATGGTCTAACACACAAATGATGATAATAAGACATCAATTCAATCATCGAGAACAACTAGCCTCTTCGAAGCTGATACAAGATATCATCAATACTAGGAAAGGGATATCGGTTCTTGACCATCAATTGGTTCAACTTCCGATAATCCACACAATGCCTTACGATACCATCTTCCTTCTTTGCTAATAGGATAGGTGAAACCCCAGGAGAAGTATTGGGTCATATGAAACCCTCGGCCTTCAACTCCTCCAATGGTATCTTGATCACCTGCAACTCAGGTTTATCATTATTATAAGGAGGAATGGAAACCGGTGTCGTTCCTTGCACATGATCAATAGAAAAGTATACCTCATGCTCTGGTGGCTAACTTGAAAAGTCCTTTAGAAAGACGTCCCTAAAACGATACACCACTGAAGGAATGTCCGACTGTGAAGTCCCCTGGTCATCCAAACACAGACTAGCACTCTGGGCTGTAACTCCTAAAAACCAATGATGCTTTGTACCCACTCTTCTCATCTAGACATCCCATTCACCCATATGAAGAAAGGATCCACCCTCTGGTGATACGAAATTCATCCTACGGTGATAACAATAGATGACTATCTAAAAAGACCTATCCAGTTAATTCCATGAATGAAATAATATCTTGTCATCTCTAGGACATAGAGGACCCATAGAATGTGATATCGACCAACATCTAGTGGACACACTCAGCACCATCGTACACTAGCCATTCTAGTCCCCAACGGATTGTCTTACATCATGATATCAACATTAGATAAGATGTAGAGCCCAAAGATCTTCACAAAAACAACAGATACAAAGCTGTAGGAAGCCCCTGTATTGAAAATAGAAGTAGCTAAAATGTAGCTTACTAAGAACCTACCTAGAACTATGGAGGGTCCAGGATTCTGCTCCTTCTAGGTCTCATCCACTACAAATTTCTAGCATATGCTACATCCCTATGACACAACCTAACCACTCTGAGCTGATCCACCCTGCTATCACTAATAATCCATTGACTAGCTATCATGTCCATGACATCCACCTCGGCCCGTACGGCCAGAAGAACCTAGTTCCCAGACTGGTGAGAAACTGGTGTCACTTCTCTTGAACGAGGAGTCATAGTAGAACCCCTATCACCAGCTACTAGTGAGAAGAACAGACAAAATCGATGAAGGTGATCCATTATAAGGCCCTGACCTTAAACCATACTTAATATTGAATTAAATGAATAATTCACATTGAGGATATTTTCAGGTTTATAGTTTTAGAGAATTAAGACATAAATATTACATCTCAAAAGATTACAATGTAGACACTTCTTCTAAGTTTCCATAGAATAAAAACTCTTAAAAAGAAACTTGTCTAGATCCATGTTTTATATAGAATGTCTTTCCCTTGATCCCATCCTTGACCCTATTCCACATTATGTCATGTGAAAAACATTTCCAAAAAAACTTGGGGTGAGCATAAAAATCTCAGTAAGGGATACACAAAGAATGAAAACTATTAGTTTATCAAAACAACAAGTAAACCATGTATACTTTATCAAAGTAATACTTTTCACCTTTATGAAGTAGTAAAAAATATTCACTGAATAAAATATCATTACATACCCTTTTGTAATCAAATAATTACCATAAAACCCATATAAATATCACATAACATATAATGGTAACTTGGGACATAAACATACTTAAATGGAATAACCATACGGTCGACTTCCACACATATCACTTAATGGAATAGCTATACGGCCGACTTCCATACCCAATGCATTGGAGGTTATAATGTAACCACCCGTCCTGGTATTCACGGAACCACCTGTCATATGGTTTATCACGTAACCACCCGTCAAATGTCCAAGTACCATTATAAAATCATAAGACATAAAATAAATATAATGGAAAGAAAACATTTCCACACTTTGATCACAATATGTCACTCAAATATATTGACATAAAAAATCCATTATAAAAACCATTTTCAATACCAAAATATATAAAAGAGTATATGGTATTTATTTCATTTTAAAAATATCACGGCTTATTGAGGAAGTCAAAGACCAAATAATACTCGCGGCGGCGGAAAAGGTCATTGTCACCACATACGTTAAAAGAAACATTCCTTTTTGTTGATCAGTAAAACGCTTCGTAGAAAAAGATTCCTTTTGTATAAAAGTAAAAGTAAAAAGGTTTTATACACCATATAAAGGAATGTTGTGTATAAAACAAAATATGCCACAATGAAAGGAGATTGAGACGAAGTCCCTTACCACGGGTCCGACTTGACTCAATCGTTATTTAATGTCCTGAATAATAAACTTGAGTTAATTTCTACTTGATTAAGAACATTTTTAAAGTTAATTAATCCATTTATATCACTTATTACCTTGTTATAAACATTATGTACTCATTTATGTTAATAATGTTTGTTTTTTCGACATATGGATCTTATGTCGAAAGTGGACTTCTTACAATTACATGTTGTTCGTTTGGTCAGAGGTTCTTTATATCTAGAATGGTATTCATGATTTGGATATCATATATATCATATATATCCAGAATATACATGTATTAATAATATTACATAATCATTTATAGGTATTAAATGAAATGAACCGTTCATGGAGACGGTAAGCCGTACGTACACATGAACGGTACTTTCATTTCTATTTCATATTAATGGAATTAAAACTAAAATAGAGGTATGTATATTTGAATTCATAATTATATTCAACATTTATATGTAACATACAACATATATAATAACTTTAAATCCATACTTTATACGTCCCACATATGGCATTAACGAATCAAATCACTTTGAGGGGGCGGTAGTCCGCACTTCCTAAAATGAAATTATCGTGTTTAACCACAATGTAATCCATAATGTTATTACACAAATTAAAAATACAGAAGCATAAGGAAAACATAAACATAATATATATCATATATAAATATACATACATCTTAATGGCCACCATTAAAGGTGTTAAAAGATGATTCAACAATCATCATTTCGTGAGACCGAAATTCACCAACCACAGAAACAATATGTTCTTTAACCATTAGACGGAGGTGTGTGTAGGTGTAGCTAGAATACTTCTTAAAACAACATCCTAGTATATTGAAGATAATTTTTTTGTTACAAAAAAAAGGAATAAATAGATTTTAGAGGGTTGGAGAAGAAAAATAAAACAAAAGAACACAAGTGAAGACATTACCTTAAAATCAGGTAACTCTCTTAGATTTGAGCTCAAAGGCTTCCTTGGGAAGACCTCTTCGCTATGTGAGGCTTCTAAGTGTTAGAGAGGTCTTTGGAGAGACAAAATGGGCAGGGGTTTTCCAATACAAAGGCTTTGGATGTGTGGGTAAGGTGGTAGAGAAAGGGGCCTTTTATAAGAGGAGAGGAGGGGCCCTCTTGGAAAGTTATAAAAGGTTACTTTATCATAAAATGTTTTTCAAATTTAAAAGGTCCCATAATTATATATTTCTAGGATAATGTGATAGGAGTTATAAATATACTAATACAATAGGTTTTTGACATGTTTAGGTCTTATATTTTACATTTTCTTTTCATTTTATTTAAATCATTAAATAATGAGGTAATCGCTGCATCATCATGACGTCATAAATAATTTAGTTTATTTAATGTCTAAAAATTATAAAAAAATATCATGATGTAGGAAATTGTTTTATCTTTCTAATGAATATTTATAGTAAAAAATATGACTTGTATAACCCCACTTAAAAATTGTTTTAGTAAAACAACTCATGTTTGTGACATTTTTATTTTAACTTTAAATAAAATGATATTAATGGAATTTTCCTACCAAAGTGGCTCCATGGGGTCCCCAAGTTGTCCCATGGATTGTGTTCATCGTCCATGACACATCAAATAAGAGTAGGACATGTGTCAAGTTCATTTCATATTATTAAAATATTGTTTTTACCTTAAACTACACTAATTACCTCTTATCGCGATTAAAAACATAAAAGTTACTATTCACCAAAAAATTATTTTAATTCCATTGAACCAAATTTTACTTCTTAATGACAAACATATATGTAGGATTTTTGAAAATTCAAAACACAGAGGTAGTAAAATTTTATTTAAACGGAAAATCAGTTTTTTTAGTACCACTTAGTGGATTCACTATTCATCAAAAATTGATGTTTTTCAGAAAAATATCAAAACATCACCCTAACATATATTCGATATTCTGAATTCAAAAATTAAGTCTATTTTACAAAATAAAAAACTTATATGTTTCATTAATTAATTTAATAATTAATTACCACTGTCAGAGAAAATAACGTGTTTTTATGAAACAATAAGTATCAAAAGATTAACACTAGTTTAAGTCTGATTTCAAAGTGAAATTAATTCCAATGACCACTATTGGATTAAATGGTAAAATTATATTCTAATTGAACTTTAAAATCAATTCAAAAGATCATATAATCATATAAATAAATTATATTTCATAGAGGTTTTAAATTAAAATACAACATTTTTCACTATTCATTAAAAAAATGAACTTTATCAGAAAAATACCAAAACATTACACAAAGTAAATTTTGATGTCTCGATTCTAAAGAAGAGTTTTATTTGGTCCAATATAATGTATAAGAGTGACCAAAAATATATTTAATGACGGTTCTCCATCAAAAGGTGATAAATGAACCTTCAGTGAAAATTTGGGTATATATGCCTAAAATTGATTTTTTTTTCCCATATTTTAAGCCTAAATATTTTATTGGATAAATCTAAAAACATTTAAAAATCATATATAATCATATATTAGTTATTTCTATCCATTCTCGCCAATACAACAGTTATGTGTTAACTACCATTTAAAATAATATTATTTTATTACTACTGTGCAACATATGATTTCAATGAAACTCTTTGTTGCGTATCGGGTACGCTATCGAACGTAGAAACCTTTTTAAAGTAAAATTAATATTTAATTCATAAATATTAATAAATATGAAAATGATTTATTCTTTATTTACCTGGGATGTTACATCCTTCCATCCTTTTGGGAATTGCATCCTCACAATTTTATTCACTTATCAAAATAATTGGGGGTATTTATCCCTCATAGCATTTTCAGTTTCCCATGTTGCCTCTTCAACCATATGGTTTTTCCACAAAACCTTTACCTGGTGAATTACCTTATTTCTCAACACCTGCTCACTTCGGTCATGAATCTGGGCTGGTTGTTCTTCATAAGAGATATTCTCTTCCAACTGATCTACCTCCGGGCTCAAAACATGAGATGGATCTGGCATATACTTTCTCAACATCAAAACATGAAAAACATTGTGTACCTGAGATAAACTCGGAGTTAATTCCACTATGTATGCAACTGATCCAACTCTCTCAAAAATTTCATATGGTTCAATGATCCTTGGACTCACCTTGCCTTTCTTACCAAATCGCATCACACTTTTCCACGGTGAATCTTTGAGAAAAACATGATCACCTACCTCGAAAGATAGATCCTTCCTTTGATTATCCACATAACTTTTCAGTCTGCTCTGAGCTGTTCTCATGTGTTTCTGAATCAACTGAACTTTTTCTGCCATCTCTTATACCAATTATGGTCACATCAGCTTCCTTTCACCCACTTTATCCCAAAAAGCTGGAGTTCGAAACCGCTTCCCATATAATGCCTCAAACGGTGTCATCTGTATACTATAATGAAAACTGATATTATATGAAAACTCAAACAAAGAAATATGTTGTTCCCAACTTCCCTGATAAACCATAGAGTTAGCTCGTAGCATATCCTACAGGGTCTGAATTGTTCGTTCTGACTGCCCATCTGATTGCCGATGAAAGGCTGTACTAAAATTTAATTCAGTACCCAACCACATCTGAAGGCCTTTCCAAAAGTTAGAAGTAAACCAAGGATCACGATCATACAAAATGGAGAGAGGAACTCTATGTATCCTGACTATATATTTAAGATACTAACGGGAAAGTTGATCTAGGGAAAAAGTATCTCTTATGGCAAGGAAATGAGAAGATTTAGTTAATCAATCAACAATAACCCAGATTTCATTATTACCTCGAGATGTCTTCGGTAATCCCACAACAAAGTCCCTGGATATGTTTTCACATTTCCACTCTGGCACTTGTAAAGGCTGAAGAATCCCTTTCGGTAACTGCCTCTCTGCATTAACCTACTGACAAGTCAAACACTTCACAGTAAAATAATCAATATCTCTATTCATTCCCTCCCACCAGTAATACTCCCGCAGATCCCTGTACATCTTAGTACTGCTAGGATGAACTGAAAACGGGGAACTACGAGCCTCACATAACAACTCATTCTTAAACTGTGAATCACCAGGCACACATAATCTCTTCCCAATCCTCAAAACACAATCTTTATCAATGTAGAATTCAAGAAACATACCCTTCTGAACCAGCTATACCTTTTTCTGCATCTCATTGTCTTCCATCTGTGCTTGCTTAATTTTTTCTCATAGGGATGATCTAACTGATACCTGAAACAAAACAGAAGAACATCCTACACCAATAACATCTATGCCAAAGTTCATCAAATCAAAAAACAAAGGATCTCGTTCCAAATGTAGCATGGTTAATGAAGCATTACTTTTTTTGACTCAATGCATATTCCACTTTGTTTGATTTTCCCGGATGGTAATGAATTGTACAATCATAATCCATGATTAATTCCAGCTATCTCCTTTTCTCAAGTTCAATTCTTTCTATGTGAATATATACTTTAAACATTTGTTATCTGTACGTATTTCACACATTACTCCATAAAAATGATTCCTCCAAATTTTTAGAGAAAAAACAACAGCAGCTAATTCCAAATCATGTGTAGGGTAATTTACCTCATGAGTTTTCAACTGACATGAAGCATATAGAAATTACCGGACCATTCTTCATAGGGACACAACCAAGTCCTTTCCATGAACCATCACTATAGATAACAAACACACCATTCCTGGAAAGAAGTGCCAAAACTGTATCATTCACCAATCTTCTTTTCAACTCCTGAAAACAATCATCACATTCTTTTTTCCAGATAAACATAACACCCTTTTGAGTAAGCTTAGTCATTGGACTAGATAACCATGAAAAATTTTCAATAAACCTTCGGTATTAACCTGCCAAACCATGAAAACTACGGATCTCGGTTACAATTGTGGGTATTGGCCATTCTTCAAAAACTTTTTTTTACTAGGATCAACAGTTATGCCATCTTTTGAAACAATGTGACCAAGGAATGAAATTTGTTTTAACCAAAACTCACACTTGCTAAATTTTCATAAAGTTTATTTTCTTTTATGGTTTGCAAGATAACCCTTAAATTACTTTCATGCTCCTCTTTACTTTTAGAAAGCACCTAAAAATCATTGATGAAAACAACCACAAACTTATCCATGAACACATGGAAAATTCTATTCATATGGTCCATGAATATAGAAGGTGCATTGGTTAACCCTAAAGGAATAATTACAAATTTTAAATGGCCATATCTAGTATGGAACACAGTCCTCAGAACGTCTTCTTCTATTACATTCAACTGATGTTACCCCGACCTCAAGTCAATCTTCGAAAAATACTGAGCTCCCTTGAGATGATATAAAAATCATCGATATGTGGCAAAGGATACTTGTTCTTAACAGTAATATTATTCAAGGCTCTATAATCAATTCAAAGTCTCATTGAGACATATTTATTTTTAACAAACAATATAGGACCACCCCATGGTTATGTTCTAGGTCAAATGAAACCATTATCTAATAACTCTTGCAATTGCTTCCATAACTCAAAAAGTTCATCTTGAGCCATTTGATAAGGGGGTTTTGAAATTGGATTATAATCAGGAACTAAGTAGACAGTAAATTCAACATCCCGATCATGAATAATACCAGGAAACTCATCAGGAACAACATCATGATACTATTTACCATCGACACATCATTAATCTGAACAATTCCTTTTTTTCAACAATATGTGAAAGGTAACATTCAATTCCATCTTTTACTAGTTTCTCATCTTCCTGATATGTTATCAAAATCAAGGGTTAATTCTTGTACACAAACTGAAAATCTTTTTGAAATGAAACCATTTTAGCTCTGAGGTCAATCTTATCATGATAAACAGAAATCCACTCCATGCCCAAAATAACATCAAACACTACTAGAGGCAAAACAATAAGGTTTGTAGGTAGATTATTTCCGCACACAAGGATATTAAGGTTCTTATAATTTCTTTTTGTCTCATTGTTTCCTCTGGGTGTTTTTACTATAAGTTCAGGATTCATATCATGAGATAAAATTTCCAATTTACTAGAAAACTTCTCAGAAATGACGGAATGTGTAGACCCTGAATCAAACAACACATTGGCATAATCTGAACAAACAAACAGTATACCTGATACTACTTCATTCGATGGCCCACAATCTACTGAAGTAGTTGCAAAGGATTTCACCACCCCTTTTTGCTTGTAGTCAGGCTGCTTTCCCCCAGTTGAGTTCTTCGTTAGACACTCATTTGCGAAATGACCCATTTCATTACACTTAAAACATCCTACCGCTGACTTTGCATTGCTTGTATGATCATCTTCCTTACAGTTACGGGCAATATGAACAGACTTACCACACCGAAAGCACTTTCTAGACTTGGATAAACATTCTCCAAGATGAATTTAACCACACTTCTCAAAATATGGATATTTGGTTTTCTTACCTCCTTGTTTCTTTGATGAATTCTTCCCCATTTCCTGGCAACTGGACCTCTTATTCTGATGTTTGTCAAAGAACACATGATCATCGGCAAACTCTATTTCCACCATCTCTGCACATCGAACAAGCATTTCATAACTTTTGAACTCATGAGAATCTAAATCCCATCGATACAATGGCTTTAACACTGAGTAAAAATGGTTTATTTTACTATCAAGATCTCGTATGAAGTTTGGAGCATACCTTGTAAATCGAGTGAACTTTGCTTCATAAGCAGCCACTGAATCATCCTCCTGCCTCAATTCTAGGAACTTTTTTTCCATCCTAAGATGAACCACCATAGGAAAATATTTCTCAAGAAACATTCCTTTGAATTATTCCTAGTGAAGATCATCAATCTCATCACTATCCCTGATATTTTTCACCATCGACCACCACTGACCAGCTTCACTTTCAAAAGGGTAAACTGCAAGACTAACCTTTTGATGTTCTTAACACCCCATGACATCAAAAATCTTCTCCAGTGCTTTAATCCACCCTTCAGCTTGCACGATAATAGATGATCCTCTGAATTATGGGGGATGTTTCCTCATGAAATGTCCCACCACTAACATGTTCCTCTGCGGTTGATCTGGATGATCTCATGCATGGATACCACCACCATTTATATCCTGTGTCAACTATGCCATCACTTCAACAAACTATTCAGTTCTGATTCCGACCATCTCAGGTTGCTGATTTAGAAGGTTGTCTTCCTCCTGATGTCGTCCCAACATAGCTGCTTTGTTTCCTCTGTGGAAAACCATTCTGAACACAAGAATATCTTAGGCAAAGCAACATGGTAATCTTTAAATGCTATATCATTTCAATCATTCCGTTAATTAATTTATAATATAACAATTTTCTAACTCCTAAAGTTGTCTAAACTAACCTCTGATACCAACTATAACGCCCCAACCTTAAACATTACTTAATACTAAATTAAATAAATAATTCACATTGAGGATCTTTTCAGGTTTAGAGTTTTAGAGAATTATACAATAACCATTACATCTCAAAATATTTCAAAGTAGACAGTTCTACTAAGTTTCCATAGAATAAAAACTCTTAAAAAGAAACATGTCTAGTTCCATGTTTTATATAGCATGAATTTCCCTTGATCCAATCCTTGATCTCATTCCACATTACGTCCTGTGAAAAAAAATTCAATAAAAACTTGGGGTGGGCATAAAAAGATTAGTAAGGGATACACAGAGAATAAAAACTGTTATTTTATCAAAAAGAACAAGTAAACCATGTATACTTTATCAAAGTAATACATTTCACAATTATGATGTAGTGAAAACTCTTCACTGAATTAGAGATCATTACTTACCATTTTGTAACCAAAATATTACCAAATAACCCATATAATTATCACATAACATATAAAGGTAAATTGGTACATAAACATACCTAAATGGAATAATCATACATTCGACTTCCAAACATATCACTTAATGGAATAGCCATACGGCCAACTTCTATACCAAATGCATTGGAGGTTATAATGTAACCACCCGTCTTGATATTCATGGCACCACCCGTCATATGTTTTATCACGTATCCACCCGTCAAATGTCCATGTACCATTATAAAATCATAAGACATAAAACAAATATAATGGAAAGAAAACATTTCGACACTTTGATCACAATATATCACTCAAATATATTGACATAATAAATCCATTAAAAATCATTTTCGATACAAAAAAACATAAAAGAGTATATAGTATTTATTTCATTTTAAAACCATCATGTCTTGTTGAGGAATCCAAACACAAAATAATACTCGCGGCGGTGGAAAAGGTCGTTGTCACCGCGTACGTTAAAAGAAACATTCCTTTTTTTTTGTTTAGTAAAATGCTTCATAGAAAAGGATTACTTTTGAATAAAAGTAAAATTCAAAGGGTTTTATAATCCTTATAAAGTAGAGTTGTGTATAAAACAAAATATGCCTCAATGAATGAAGATTTAGATGAAGTCCCTTACCTCGGGTCCGACTTCACCTGATCGTTCTTTAATGTCCAGAATAATAAACTTGAGTTAATTTCTACTTGCTTAATATCCTTTTTCAAGTCAATTATTCCTTTTATATCACTTATTTCCATGTTATAAACATTATGTAATCATTTATGTTAATAATGTATGTTTTGTCGATATTTGGTTTTTATGTCGAAAGTGGACTTCTTACAATTACATGTTGTTCATGTGGTTAGAGGTTCATTATATCCAGAATGACATTCTTGATTTGGATATCATATATATCATATATATCCATCATATACAAGTATTTATAATTTTACATAATCATTTAGAGGTAAGAAATGAAATGCACCGTTCATGGAGACGGTAAACCGTACGTACGCATGAACGGTACTTTCATTTCAATGTCATATTAATGGAATTAAAACTAAATGAGAGGTATGTATATTTTAATTCCATAATTATATTAATCATTTATATGTAACATACATCATATATAATAGCTTTAAATCCATCCTTTATACGTCCCACATATGGAATTAATGAATCAAATCACTTTGAGGGAGCGATAGTCCACACTTCCTAAAATGAAATTATCGTGTTTAACCACAATGGAAGCCATAAAGGTATGCCACAAATAGAAAATACAGAAGAATAAGGAAAAAATAAATACAATATATATCATATATAAACATAGTTACATCTTAATGGCCACCTTTAAAGGTGTTAAAAGAATATTGAACAATCATCGTTTCGTGAGCCAGAAATTCACCAACCACAGAAACAGTATGTTCTTTAACCATTAGACGGTGGTTTCTGTAGTTTTATCTCTAATACCTCTTATAACAACATCCTAGTATATTTACCACTTGTTTTGTTACAAAATAAAGGAATAAAAAGAGTTTAGAGGGCTGTAGAAGCAAAATAAAACATAAAAAACACAAGTGAAGACATTTCTTAAAATCGGGTAACTCTCTTAGATTTGAGCTCAAAGGATTCCTTTTTATGAATTATGCCCAAATTGAGGCATCTAAGAGTTATAGGGGGATGTGGAGAGACAAAATGGGAAGGGGTTTTCCGAGGCAAAGGCTTTGGATGTGTGGGTAAGGTGGGAGAGGTGGGGGCCTTTTATAAGAGGAGAGGAGAGCAGTCTTGGAATGTTATAAAAGGTTACTTTATCATAAAATACTTTTAGGATTTAAAAGCTCCCCAAATTATATATTTCTAGTAAATGGTGATAGGAGTTCGAAATAGACTCATGCAATAGGTTTTTGACATGTGTAGGTCTTAGATTTTTCATTTTCTTTTCATTTTATTTAAATCGTTAAGTAATGTGGTAATCACTGCATCATCATGATGTCATAAATAATTTATTATATGTAATGTCTAAAAATTGAATAAAAGATATCTTGATGTAGGAAATCGTTTTATCTTTCTAATGAATATTTATATTCAAAAATATGACTTGTATAACCCCACTTAAAAATTGTATTAGTAAAACAACTCATGTTTGTGCCATTTTTATTTTAACTTTAAATAAAAAGATATTAATGTCATTTTCCTACCAAAGTGGCCCCATGGGGTCCCCATGTTGACCCATGGATTGTCTTCGTCGGCCATGACACATCCAATAAGGGTAGGACATGTGTCAAGTTCATTTCATATTATTAAAACATTATTTTTATCTTAAACTACACTAATTACCTATAATCGCGATTAAAAACTTAAAAGATACTATTCCACAAAAATTATTTTAATCCCATTGAACCACATTTTACTTCATAATGATAGCCATGTATGTCAGATTTTTTAAATTCAAAACACAGAGGTGGTAAAATTTCATATAAACGGAAAATCAGTTTTTTTAAGCACCACTTAGTGGTTTCACTATTCATCAAAAATTGAAGTTTTTCAGAAAAATACCAAAACTTCACCCTAAGCTATATTTGATATTCTGAATTAAAAAATGATGTCTATTTTAGAAAATTCAAAATATATAAGTATAATTAATTAATTTAATAAATAATTCCCGCTGTCAGAGCAAATAGCGTGTTTTTATGAAACAATAAGTATCAAAAGATTGACACTAGTTTTAGTCCGATTTCAAAGTGAAATTAATTCCAACGAACACTATTGGATTAAATGGTAAAAGTATATTCTAATTGAACATTAAAATCATTTAAAAAGATAATCTAATCATATAAATAAATTATATTAGAATGAGGTTTTCAATTAAAATACAACATTTTCACTATTCATTAAAAATGAACTTTATCGGAAAAATACAAAAAATTTACACAAAGTAAATTTTGATGTCCCGATTCTAAAGAAGAGTTTTATTTGGTCCAATAGTATGTATAAGTATGACCAAAACTATATTTAATGACGGTTCTCCATCAAAAGGCGATAAGTGAACCTTTAGTGAAAATTAGGGTATATATGCCTAAAATTGAATTCTTTTCGTATTTTAAACATTATCATTTATTGGATAAATGTAAAAACATTTAAAAAACATATATACTCAAATTTTAGTTATTTATATCCATTCCCGCCAATACAACGACTAGGTGTTAACTACCATTTACAATAATATTATTTTATTACTAGTGGGCAACGTAAGATTTCAATGAACCTCTTTGTTTCATATCGGGTAAGCTATCGAACGTAGAAACCCCTTTAAAGTGAAATTAATATTTAATTAGTAAATATTTATAAGTACGAAAATGATTTATTCTTTATTTACCTGGGATGTTACATCATTCCCCACTTTTGGAAATTGCATCCTTGCAATTTTATTAACTTATCAAAATAACTGGGGGTATTTATCCCTCATCGCATTTTCAGATTTCCACGTTGCCTCATCAACCATATAGTTTTTCCACAAAACCTTTACCTGGTGAATTACCTTATTTCCCAACACCTTCTCTCTTCGGTCAAGAATCTGAACTGGTTGTTCTTCATAAGAGAGATTCTCTTCCAACTGATCTACCTCCGGCCTCAAAACATGAGATGGATATGGCATATACTTTCTCAACATAAAAACATGAAAAACATTGTGTACCTGAGATAAAATCAGAGGTAATGCCACTCTGTATGCAAATGATCCAACTATCTCCAAAATTTCATATGGTCCAACGATCCTTGGACTCAGCTTTCCTTTATTACCAAATCGGATCACACTTTTCCATGGTGAAACTTTGAGGAAAACATGATCACCTACCTCGAAAGATAGATCCTTCCTCCGGTTATCCGCATAACTTTTCTATCTGCTCTGAGCTGTTCTCATGTGTCTCTAAATCAACTGAACTTTTCTTCCATCTCATCTACCAATTCTGGTCCCATCAGATTCCTTTAACCCACTTTATCCCAAAAAGCTGGAGTTCGACACTGCTTCCCATATAATGCCTCAAACAGTGCCATCTGTAAAGTAGAATGAAAACTATTATTATATGAAAACTCTACCAAAGAAAGGTGTTGGTCCTAACTTCCGTGATAATCCATAGAGCAAGGTCGTAGCATATCCTACAAGGTCTGAATTGTTCATTCTGACTGCCCATCTGATTGCCGATGAAATGTTGTACTAAAATTTAATTTATTACCCAACAATTTTTGAAGGCCTTTCCAAAAGATAGAAGTAAACATGGGATCCCAATCGGACACAATAATGAGAGGAACTCCATGTAACCTTACTATCTCTTTAAGATACAAATGGGAAAGTTGATCTAGGAAAAAGTATCTTGATTGGGATAGAAATAATCAGATTTAGTTAATCGATCAACAATAACCCAGATTGCATTATTACCTCGAGATGTATTCAGTAATCCCACAACAAAGTCCATGGATATGTTTTCCCATTTACACTCTGGCACTGGTAAAGGCTGAAGCATCCCTTTTGGTAACTGCCGCTCTGCTTTAACCTACTGACAAGTAAAACACTTCACAGTAAAATATGCAATATCTCTATTCATTCTATGCCACCGGTAATACTCCCACAGATCACTGTACATCTTAGTACTTCCAGGATGAACTGAAAATGGGGAACTATGATTTTCACATAACAACTCATTCTTCAACTGTGAATCACCAGGCACACATAATCTCTTCCCAAACCTCAAAACACAATCTTTATCAATGTTGAATTGAGGAAACTTACCCTTCTGAACCAGCTCTACCTTTTTCTGCATCTCACTATCTTCCATCTCTGCTTGCTTAATTTTTTCTGATAGGGATGATCTCACTGATACATGAAACAAAACAGAAGAACATCCTGCACCAATAACTTCTTTTCTAATGTTCATCAAATCAAAAAACAAAGGATCTCGTTCCAAATGTAGCATGGTTAATGAAGCATTACTTTTTCGACTCAAAGAATCAGCCACTTTATTTTCTTTTCCCGGATTGTAATGATTTTTACAATCATAATCCTTGATTAATTCAAGCCATCTCCTCTGTCTCATGTTCAATTGTTTCTAAGTAAATATATACTTTATACTTTTGTGATCAGTATATATTTCACACTTTACTCCATACAAATGATGCCTCCAAATTTTTAGAGCTAAAACAACAGTATCTAATTCCATGTCATGTGTAGGGTAATTTGCCTCGTGAGTTTTCAACTGACGTGAAGCATATGCAATTACCTGATCATTCTACATAAGGACACAACCAAGTCCTTTCAATGAAGCATCACTGTAGATTACAAACTCACCATTCCTGGAAGGAAGTTTCAAAACTGGAGCATTCACCAATCTTCTTTTGAACTCCCGAAAAAAATCATCACATTCTTTTGTCCAGATAAACTTAACACCCTTCCGAGTAACCTTAGTCATTGGATAAGATAACCGTGAAAATTTTTCAAAAAACCTTCGGTAGTAACCTGCCAAACCAAGAAAACTACGGATCTCAGTTACTTTTGTGGTTATTGGCCATTCTTCATCAACTTTTTCATTACCAGGATCAACAGTAATTCAATCTTTTGAAAAAATGTGGCCAAGGAAAGAAATTTGTTGTAACCAAAACTCACACTTGATAAATTTTCAATACATTTTCTTTTCTTTTAAGGATTGCATGATAACCCTTAAATGTCTTTCATGCTCCTCTTTAATTTTAGAAAACACCAAAATATCATCGATGAAAACAACCAAAAACTTATCCAAGAACTCATGGAAAATTCATTTCATAAGGTCCATGAATACAGTAGGTGCATTGGTTAACCCAAAAGGCATAACTACAAATTCATAATGGACATATCTAGTACGGAATGCAGTCTTTGGAATGTCTGCTACTTTTACTTTCAACTTATAGTACACCGACCTCAAGTCAACCTTCGAAAAATACTGAGCTCCCTGGAGCTGATCAAACAAATCATCGATATGAGGCAAAGGATACTTGTTCATAACATTAATATTATTCAAGGCACTATAATCAATGAAAAGTCTCATTGATCCATCTATCTTTTTAACAATCAAGACAGGAGCACCCCATGGTGATGTGCTAGGTCGAATGAAACCTTTATCTAATAACTCCTACAATTTCTTCTTTAACTCTAAAAGATCAACTTGAGCCATTCGATAAGGGGGTTTTGAAATTGGCATAGAATTAGGAACTAAGTCAACAGTAATTTCAACTTCCCGATCATGAATAATACCTGGAAACTAATTAGGAAAAACATCAAGATACTAATTTACCACTGGTACATCATTAATCTGAATAGTTCCTTTTTATCAACAATATGTCCAAGGTAACATTCACTTCCATCTTTTACTTGTTTCTCAACTTCATGATATGTTATTAAAATCAAGGGTTCATTCTTGTACACAAACAAAAAATCATTCTGATAGGAAACCATTTTATCTATACATTCAATCATAGAATGATAAAAAGAAAGCCATTCCATGTACAAAATAACATAAAACTCTACTAGAGGAAAAACAATAAGGTTTGCAGGTAGATTCTTTCTGCACACAAGGATATGAAGGTTCTTATAATTTCTTCTTGTCTCAGTTTTTCCTCTGGGTGTTTTTACTATAAGTTCTGGATTCATATCTTGAGATGGAATTTCCAATTTACTAGAAAACTTCTCAAAAATGAAGGAATGTGTAGACCCTGAATCAAAAAACACATTGGCATATTCTAAACAAACAAATAGTGTACCTGATACTACTTCATTCGATGTCATAACATTATCTTAAGTAGTTTCAAAGGATTTCACCTCCCCTTTCTACTTGTAGACTGGATTCTTTCCCCCAGTTGAGTTCATCGTTAGACACTCATTTGCATAATGACCCATTTCATTACACTTAAAACATCTTACCGATGACTTTTCATTGCATGCTTGATCATCTTCCTTACAGTTACGAGCAATATGACTAGACATACCACACCGAAATCACTTTCTAGACTTGGATAAACATTCTCCATGATGTATTTTACCACACTTCTCACAGGATGGATATTTGGTTTTCTTACCTCCTTGTTTCTTTGATGAATTATTCCCCTTTTCCTGTCAACTATACCTATTATTCTGTTGTTTGTCAAAGAACACCTGATCATCAACAAACTCTATTTCCACCTTCTGGGCACATCGAACAATCTTTTCATAACTTTTTAACTCAATAGAAGATAAATCCCTTTGATACATTGGATTTAACCCCGAGTAAAAACGGTTTATTTCACTATCAAGTTCTTGTATGATGTTTGGAGCATACCTTGCGAATCGAGTGAACATTTCTTCATAAGAATCCATTGAATCATCCTCCTACCTCAACTCTAGGAACTGTTTTTCTGTCATAAGATGAACCACATTAAAAAAATATTTCTCAAGAAACATACCTTTGAATTCATCCCGGTGAAGATCATCAATCTCATCACAATCCCTGATATTTTTCACCATCTACCACCACTGAGCAGCTTCACCTTCAAAATGGTAAACAGCTAGACTATCCTTTTGATGTTCTGAACACCCCATGACATCAAAAATATTCTCCAATGATTTAATCCACAATTCACTTTCATGGGATCAGATGATCCTCTGAATGATGGAGGATATTGCCTCATGAAATGTTCCACCACTAACATGTTCCTCTACGATTGATCTGGCTGATCTTGTGCATGGATACCACCACCATTTATAGCCTGAGTCAACTGTGCCATCACTGCAACAAACTATTCAATTCGGATTCTGACCATCTCAGGTTGCTGATATGGAATGTTGTCTTCCTCCTCATGTCGTCCCAACATAGCTGCTTTGTTTCCCCTACGGAAAACCATTCTGAACACAGAAATATCATAGGCAAAGAAACATGGTAATCATTAAAAGATATATCATTTCAATCATTCCATAAAATAATTATAATTTAACAATTTTCTAACACCTCAAGTTTTCTAAACCGACCTCTGATACCAACTATAAGGCCCTGACCTTAAACACTACTTAATATTGAATTAAATGAATCACATTGAGGATCTTTTCAGGAATAGAGTTTTAGGGAATTAGGACATAACCATTACATCTCAAAATATTACAAAGTAGACACTTCTACTTAGATTCCATAGAATAAAAAATCTTAAAAATAATCATCTCTAGTTCCATGTTTTATATAGCATGAATTTCCCTTGATCTCATCCTTGACCCTATTCCACATTAAGTCCTTTGAAAAACAATTCAAAAAAAAACTTGGGGTGAGCATAAAAAGCTGAGTAAGGTATACAAAAATAATGAAAACTGTTATTTTATCAAAACAATAATTAAACAATGTATACTTTATCAAAGTAATAATTTCCACCTTTATGAAGTAGTAAAAACTCTTCACTGAATAAAAGATCATTAAATACCCTTTTGTAACCAAAATATTACCATAAAACCCATATAAGTAACAAATAACATATAAAGGTAAATTGGGACATAAACATGCTTAAATGGAATAACCATATGGTCGAATTCCATATATATCACTTAATAGAATAGCCATACGACCGACTTCATACCCAATGCATTGGAGGTTATAACGTAACCACCCATCCTGGTATTCATGACACCACTCGTCATATGGTTTATAACCTATTCACCCGTCAAATTTCCAAGTACCATTATAAAATCATAAGACATAAAACATATATAATGGAAGGAAAACATTTCTATAATTTGATCACAATATATCACTCAAATATATTGACATATTAAATCCATTATATAAACCATTTTCGATACCAAAGTACATAAAATCTTATATGGTAATTATTTCATTTTAAAATCATCACGACTTGTTGAGGAAGCCAAAGACCAAATAATACTCGCGGCGGCAGAAAATATCGTTTTCACCGCCTACGTTAAAAGACACTTTCCTTTTTGTCATTTAGTAAAACGCTTCGTAGAAAAATATTCCTTTTGTATAAAAGTAAAATTAAAAGGTGTTTATACATCATATAAAGGAATGTTGTGTATAAAAAAAATATGCCTCAATGAAAGGAGATTGAGACGAAGTCCCTTACCTCGGGTCACACTGGACTCGATCATTTTTTAATGTCCTGAATAATAAACATGAGTTAATTTCTACTTGATTAAGAACCTTTTTCAAGTTAATTATTCCTTTTATATCACTTATTACCATTTTATAAACATTATGTAATCATTTAAGTTAATAGATTTTGTTTTCTCGATATTTGGTTCTTATGTCGAAAGTGGACATCTTATAATTACATGTTGTTCGTGTGGTCAGAGGTTCATTATATCCCGAATGAGATTCATGATTTGGAAATTATATATATCATATATATACAGAATATACATGTATTTATAATATTACATAATCATTTAGAGGTAAGAAATGAAATGCACCATTCATGGAGACGGTAAGTCGTACGTATGAATGAACGCTACTTTCATTTCTATGTCATATAAATTGAATTAAAAATAAATGAGAGGTATGTATATTTTAATTCCATAATTATATTAATAATTTATAAGTAACATAAATCATATATAATAACATTAATTCCATCCTTTATACATCCCACATATGGCATTAATGAATCAAATCACTTTGAGGGGGCGGTAGTCCGTACTTCCTAAAATGAAATTATCATGTTTAACCACAATGGAAACCATAAAGGTATGCCACAAATAAAAAATACATAAGTATAAGGAAAAGATAAACATAATATATATCATATATAAATATAGTGACATATAAATGGCCACCATTAAAGGTGTTAAAATAAGATTGAACAATCATCGTTTCTTGAGGCAGAAATTCCACAACCACGGAAACATTATGTTCATTAACCATTAGAAGGAGGTGTGTGTAGGTGTAGCTCTAATCCTTCTTATAACAACATCTTAGTATATTTAAGATACTGGTGTTGTTACAAAATAAAGGGAAAAAAATATTTTAGAGGGTTTGAGAAGCAAAATAAAACAAAAGAACACAAGTGAAGACAATACCATAAAATTGGGTAACTCTCTTATATTTGATCTCAAAGGCTTCCTTGGGAAGACTTATGCATAAAGTGAGGCTTCTAAGAGTTAAATAGGGATGTGGATAGACAAAATGGGAAGGGGTTGGCCGAGTCAATGGCTTTGGAAGTGTGGGTAAGGTGGTAGAGGTGAGGGCCTTTTATAAGAGGAGAGGAGGGGCACTCCTGGAATGTTATAAAAGGTTACTTTATAATAAATTGTTTTTCGTATTTAAAAGGTCCCAAAATTATTTATTTCCAGAAGAAGGTGATATGAGTTCGAAATATACTGATCCAATAGGTTTTTGACATTTTAAGGTCTTATATTTTACATTTACTTTTCATTTTATTTAAATCGTTAAATAATGAGGTAATCACTGCATCATCATGATGTCATAAATAATTGAATTTATTTAATTTCTAAAAATTATAAAAAAACTATCTTGATGTATTAAATCGTTTTATCTTTCTAATTAATATTTATAGTAAAAAATATGACATGTATAACCCCACTTAATAATTGTTTTAGTAAAACAACTCTTGTTTGTGACATTTTTATTTTAACTTTAAATAAAAATATATTAATGTCATTTTCATATCAAAGTGGCTACATGGCGTCCCCATGTTGACCCATGGATTTTCATGGTTGTCCATGACACATAAAATAAGGGTATGACATGTTTCAAGTTCATTTCATATTATTAAAACCTTATTTTTACCTTAAACTACACTAATTACCTTTAATCGCGATTAAAAACGTAAAAGTTACTATTCACCAAAAAAATTATTTTAATCCCACTGAACCAAATTTTACTTCTTAATGACAACCATGTATGTCTGATTTTTGAATCTCAAAACACAGAGGTGGTAAAATTGCATTTAAATGGAAAATCAATTTTTTTAAGTACCACTTAGTGGTTTCACTATTCATCAAAAATTGAATTTTTTCAGAAAAAATACCAAAACATCACCCTAAGATATATTTGTTATTCCGAATTCAAAAATGAAGTCTATTTTACAAAATTAAAACATATAAGTTTCATTAATTAATTTAATAATTAATTCCCACTGACAGAGAAAATAGCGTGTTTTTATGAAACAATAAGTATCAAAAGATTGACACTAATTTAAGTCCGATTTCAAAGTGAAATTAATTCCAACGACCACTATTGGATTAAATCGTAAAAATATATTCTAAATGTTCTTTAAAACTAATTCAAAATATAATCTAATCCTACAAATAAATTATATTTGAAAGAGTTTTTGAATTAAAATACAACAGTTTTCACTATTCATTAAAAAATGAACTTTATCGGAAAAATATCAAAAATTTACACAATGTAAATTTTGATGTCCCTATTCTAAAGAAGATTATTATTTTGTCGAATAGAATGTATAAGAGTGACCAAAACTATATTTAATGACGGTTCTCCATCAAAAGGCAATAAGTGATACTTTAGTGAAAATTAAGGTATATATGCCTAAAATTGAATTCTATCCATATTTTAAGCCTTTATCTTTCATTCGATAAATGTAAAAACATTTAAAAAACATATATAATCATATTTTAGTTATTTCTATCCATTCCCGCCAATACAATGGCTATGTGTTAACTACTATTTAAAATATTATTATTTTATTACTAGTGTGCAACGTAAGATTTCAATGAAACTCTTTGTTGCGTATCGGGTATGATATCGAACATAGAAACACCTTTAAAGTAAAATTAATATTTAATTCATAAATATTAATAAATATGAAAATTCATTATTCTTTATTTAATTGGGATGTTACATCCTTCCCCCCTTTTGGGAATTGTATCCTTGCAATTTTAATCACTTTTCAAAATAATAGGGGCTATTTATACCTCAGAGCATTTTCAGATTCCCACGTTGCCTCTTCAACCGTATGGTTTTTCCACAAAACCTTTACCCGGTGAATTACCTTATTTCGCAATACCTGCTCTCTTCAGTCAAGAATATGGACTGGTTGTTCTTCATAAGAGAGATTCTCTTCCAACTGATCTACCTCCGGGCTCAAAACGTGAGATGGATCTGGCATATACATTTTCAACATCGAAACATGAAAACTATTGTGTACCTGAGATAAACTCGGAGGTAATGCCATTCTGTATGCAACTGATCCAACACTCACCAAAATTTCATATGGTCCAATGAACCTTGGACTCAACTTTCCTTTCTTACCAAATTGCATTACACTTTTCCACGGGGAAACTTTGAGAAAAACATGATCACGTACCTCGAAAGATAGATCCTTCCTCCGGTTATCCACATTACTTTTCTGTCTTCTCTGAGCTGTTCTCATGTGTTTCTGAATCAACTGAACTTTTTTTTCCATCTCTTCTACCAATTCTGGTCCCATCAGCTTCCTTTCACCCACTTCATCCCAAAAAGCTGGAGTTCGACACCGCTTCCCATATAATGCCTCAAAAGGTCCCATCTATATACTAGAATGAAAACTGTTATTATATGAAAACTCAAACAAAGAAAGATGTTGGTCCCAACTTCCCTGATAATCCATAGATCAAGCTCGTAGAATATCCTACAAGGTCTGAATTGTTCATTCCGACTGCCCATCTGATTGCGGATTAAAGGTTGTACTAAAATTTAATTCAGTACCCAACGACTTCTGAAGGCATTTCCAAAAGTTAGAAGTAATCCTGGGATCACGATCAAACACAATGGAGAGAGGAAATCCATGTAACATGACTATTTCTTTATGATACAAACGGGAAAGTTGATCTAGGAAAAAAGTATATCGTATGTATATGAAATGAGATGATTTATTTAATTGGTCAACAATAACCCAGATTGCATTATTACCTCGAGATTTCTTCAGTAATCCCACAACAAAGTACATGGATATGTTTTCCCATTTCCACTCTGGCACTGGTAAAGGAGGAAGAATCCCTATTGGTAACTGCCGCACTGCTTTAACCTGCTAACAAGTCAAGCACTTCACAGTAAAATCGGAAATATCTCTATTCATTCCATCCCACCAGTAATACTCCCGCAGATCTCTGTACATCATAGTACTGCCAAGATGAACTAAAAACGGGGAACTATGAGCCTCACATAACAACTCATTCTTAAACATTGAATCACCAGGCACACATAATCTCTTCCTAAAACTCAATATACAATCATTATCAATGTTGAATTCAGGCAACATACCCTTGTGAACCAGCTCTACCTTTTTCATTATCTCACTATCTTTCATCTATGCTTGCTAAATTTTTTCTAATAGGGATGATCTCACTGATACCTGAAACAAAACAGAAGAAAATCTTTCACCAATAGCTTCTATGAAAAATTTCATCAAATCAAAAAACAAAGGATCTCGTTCCAATCGTAGCATGGTTAATGAAGCATTACTTTTTCGACTCAAAGCATCAGCCACTTTATTTGCTTTTCCCAGATGGTAATGAATTGTACAATCATAATACTTGATTAATTCCATCCATCTCCTATGTCTCATGTTCAATTCTTTATAATTGAATATATACTTTAAACTTTTGTGATCATTATATATTTCACACTTTACTCCATACAAATGATTTCTCCAAATTTTTAGAGAAAAAACAACAGCATCTAATTCCAAGTCATGTGTAGGGTAATTTACTTCATTAGTTTTAAACTGACGTGAATCATATGCAATTACATGATCATTCTGCATAAGGAAACAACCATGTCCTTTCAATGAAGCATAACTGTAGATAAAAAACTCACCATTCCTGGAAGGAAGTGACAAAATTGGAGCATTCACCAATCATTTTTTCAAATCCTAAAAACAATCATCACATTCTTTTGTCCAGATAAACTTAACACCCTTCCGAGTAAGCTTAATCATTGGACTAGATAACCATGAAAAATTTTCAACAAACCTTCAGTAGTAACCTTCCAATCCTAGAAAACTATGGATCTCGGTAACATTTGTGGGTATTATCCATTCTTCAACAACATTTTTTTAACAGGATCAATAGTTATGCCATCTTTTGAAACAATGTGACCAAGGAAAGAAATTTGTTGTATCCAAAACTCACACTTGCTAAATTTTCCATATAGTTTCATTTATTTTAAGGTTTTCAAGATAACCCTTAAATGACATTCATACTCCTCTTTACTTTTGGAAAACACCAAAATATCCCCGGTGAAAACAACCACAAACTTATCCAAGAACTCATGAAAATTTCTACTCATAATTTCCATGAATACAACAGGTGCATTGGTTAACCCAAAAGGAATAACTACAAATTCATAATAGCCATATCTAGTACGGAACGCAGTCTTCAAAACGTCTACTTCTATTACATTCAACTGATGGTACCCCAAACTCAAGTCAATCTTCAATAAATACTAAGCTCCCTGGAGCTGATCAAACAAATCATCCATATGAGGCAAAGGATACTTGTTCATAACAGTAATGTTATTCAAGGATCTATAATCAATGCAATGTATCATTGAGCCATATTTCTTTCTAACAAACAATATAGGAGCACGCCATGGTGATGTGCTAGGTCGAATGAAACCATTATCTAATAACTCCTGCAATTACTTATTTAGCTCTAAAAGTTCAACTTGATCCATTCAATAAGGGGGTTTCGAAATTGGCTTAGAATCGGGAACTTAGGCAATAGTAAATTCAACTTCCCGATCATGTATAATACCAGGAAACTCATCTGGAAAAACATCAAGATACTCATTTACCACTGGAACTTCATTAATCTGAACAGTTCCATTTTTCAACAATATGTGCAAGGTAACATTCACTTCCATCTTTTACTAGTTTCTCAACTTCTTGATATGTTATCAAAATCAAGGGTTCATTCTTGTACACAAACTGAAATACTTTCTGAAAAGAAACCATTTTAGCTCTGCAGTGAATCTTAGCATGATAAATAGAAAACCAATCCAGGCCCAAAATAACATCAAACTCTACTAGAGGCAAAACAATAAGGTTTTCAGGTAGATTAATTCCGCACACAAGGATTGGAAGGTTCTTATAATTTCGTTTTGTCTCAATGATTCCTCCGGGTGTTTTTACCATAAGTTCAGGATTCATATCTTGAGATGGAATTTCAAATTTACTAGAAAACTTCTCAGAAATGAAGGAATGTGTAGACCCTGAATCAAACAACACATTGGCATAATCTGAACACACTAATAGTGTACCTGGTACTACTTCATTCGATGGCCCAACATCTTCTGAAGTAGTTTCAAAGGATTTCACCACCCCTTTCTGCTTGTAGTCTGGATACTTTCCCCCAGTTGAGTTCTTCGTTAGACAATCATTTTCATAATGACCCATTTCATTACACATAAAAAATCTTACCACTAACATTTCATTTCTTGATTGATAATCTTCCTTACAGTTACGAGCAATATGACCAAACTTACCACACCGAAATCACTTTCTAGACATTGATAAACATTCTCCAGGATGCATTTTACCACACTTCTCACAGGATGGATATTTGGTTTTCTTTCCTCCTTGTTTCTTTGATGAATTCTTCCCCTTTTCCTACCAACTGGACCTCTTATTTTGTTATCTGTCAAAGAACACCAGATCATCGGCAAACACCATTTCCACCATCTCCGCACATTGAACAAGCTTTTCATAACTTTTGAACTAACGATAAGCTAATTCCCTTCAATTATTTGGATTTAACCCGGAGTAAAAACTGTTTATTTTACTATCAAGATCTCATATGATGTTTAGAGAATACCTTTCCAATTGAGTGAACTTTTCTTCATAAGTAGCCACTGAATCATACTCCTGCCTCAATTATAGGAACTGTTTTTCCATCCTAAGACGAACCAACTTAGGAAGATATTTCTTAAGAAACATACCTTCGAATTCATCCCAGTGAAGATCATCAATTTCATCACTATCCCTGGTAATTTTCACCATCGACCACCACTGATCAGATTCACCATTAAAACGGTAAATAGAAAGACTAACCATTTGATGTTCTGAACACTCCATGATATAAAAAATCTTCTCTAGTGCTTTAATCCACCCTTCAGCTTGCACGGGATCAGATGATCCTCTGAATGATGGGGGATGTTGCCTCATGAAATGTTCCACCACTGACATGTCCCTCTGTGGTTGATCTAGCTGATCTCGTGCATGGATACCACCACCATTTATAGCCTGTGTCAATTGTTCCATCACTACAACAAACTATTCAGTTCCGATTCCAACCATCTCAGGTTGTTGATTTGGAAGGTTTTCTTCCTCTTGATGTCATCCCAACATAGCTACTTTGTTTCCTCTACAGAAAACCATTCTGAACACAAAAATATATTTGGAGAAGCAACATGGTAATCTTTCAATGCAATATCATTTCAATCATTCCATAAATTAATTTATAATTTAACAATTTTCTAACTCCAATAGTTTTCTAAACCGACCTCTGATACCATCTATAAGGCCCCGAACTTAAACCTTGCATACTTTTTAATTAAAATAATAATTAACATTGAGGATATTTTTAGATTTAGAGTTTTATATAATTAGGACATAACTATTACATCTCAAAAGATTACAAAGCAGACACTTCTACTAAGTTTCCATAGAATAATAAATCTTAAAAAGAAACATGTCTAGTTCCATGTTTTATATAGTTGACTTTCCCTTGATCCCATCCTCGAACCTATTCCACATTAAGTCCTATGAAAAACATTTTAAAAAAACTTGGGGTGAGCATAAAAAGCTCAGTAAAGGATAAACAAAGAATGAAAACTTTTAGTTTATCAAAACAACAAGTAAACCATGTATACTTTATCAATGATATAATTTTCACCTTTATGAAGTAGTAAAAATTATTCTCTGAATAAAAGATCATTACTTACCGTTTTGTAGACAAAAGATTACCATAAAACCCATATAAATATCACATAACATATAATGTTAACATGGGACATAAACGTACTTAAATGGAAAAACCATAGGGTCGACTTCCACACATATCACTTAATGGAATTTCCATACAGCTAACTTCCATACCCACTGCATTGGAGGTTATAACGTAACCACCCATCCTGGTATTCACGGCACCACCCGTCATATGGTTTATCACATAACCACCCATCAAATGTCCAAGTACAATTATAAAATCCTAAGGCATAAAACACAAATAATGGAAAGAAAAAATTTCCACACTTTGATCACAATATATAACTCAAATATATTGAAATAATAAATCAATTATAAAAACCATTTTCGATACCAAAATACACAAAATTGTATATGGTATTTAATTAATTTTAAAAACATCTCGACTTGTTGATGAAGCCAAAGACCAAATAATACTCGCGGCGGTGGAAAAGGACATTATCACCGCGTACGTTGAAAGAAATATTCCTTTTTGTCGTTTAGAAAAATGCTTCGTAGAAAAAGATTCATTTTTTATTAAGGTAAATTTCAATGGGTTTTATACACCATATAAAGTAAATTTTTGTATAAAACAAAAAATGCCTCAATGAAAGGAGATTGAGACGAAGTCCCTTACCTCGGGTCCGACTTGACTCGATCGTTCTTTAATGTCCTAAATATTATACTTGAGTTAATTTATACTTTCATAAGAACCCTTTTCAAGTTAATTATTCCTTTTATATCACTTATTAACATGTTATAAACATTATTTTATCATTTATGTTAATAATTTTTGTTTTGTCGATATTTGGTTCGTATGTCGAAAGTGGACTTCTTACAATTACATGTTGATCGTGTGGTCAGAGGTTCATGATATCCAGAATGATATTCATGATTTGGATATCATATATATCATATATATCCAACATATACATGTATTTATAATATTACATAATCAGTTATAGTTAAAAATTAAATGCACCATTCATGGTGATGGTAAGTCGTACGTACACAAGAACGCTACTTTCATTTCTATGCCATATCAATGGAATTAAAACTAAATGAGAGGTATGTATATTTTAATTGCAGAATTATATTCATCATTTAATTGTAACATAAATAATATATAATAACTTTAAATCCATCCTTTATACATCCCACATATGGCATTAACGAATCAAATCACTTTGAGGGGGCGGTAGTCCGCACTTCCTAAAATGAAATTATCGTGTTTAACCACAA
Source organism: Viscum album (assembly GCA_963277665.1). Classification (NCBI taxonomy): domain Eukaryota; kingdom Viridiplantae; phylum Streptophyta; class Magnoliopsida; order Santalales; family Viscaceae; genus Viscum; species Viscum album. The sequence continues at coordinate 1,294,704,964 of OY728128.1, read as the reverse complement.
TGGAAACCATAAAGGTATGCCACAAATAAAAAATAAAGAAGGATAAGAAAAACATAAACATAATATATATCATATATAAATAGAGTGACATCTTAATGTCGACCATTAAAGGTGTTAAACGAATATTTAACAATCATCCTTTCGTGAGGTAGAAATTCGCCAACCACAGAAACAGTATGTTCTTTAACCATTAGACAGAGGTGTGTGTAGGTGTAGCTCAAATAATTATTATAATAAAATCCTATTATATTTAATATAGTGTATTTGTTACAAAATAAAGGAATAAAAATAGTTTAGAGGGTTGGAGAAGCAAAATAAAACAAAATTACAGAAGTTAAGACATTACCTTAAAATCGGGTAACTCTCTTAGATTTGAGCTCAAAGGCATCCTTGGGAAGTCTTCTGCCCAATGTAAGGCTTCTAAGAGTTAAAGAGGGATGTGAAGAGAAAAAATGGGCATGGTTTGGCAGAGCCAAAGGCTTTTGAAGTGTGGGTATGGTGGTAGAGGTGGGGGCCTTTTATAAGAGGAGATGGGGGGCACTCTTGGAATGTTATAAAAGGTTACTTTATCATAAAATGATTTTTGGATTTAAAAGACTCCAAAATTATGTTTTTCTAGGATAAGGTGATAGTAGTTAGAAATATACTCATCCAATATGTTTTTGACATGTGTAGGTCTTATATTTTACATTTTCTTTTCATTTTATTTTAATCGTTAAATAATGAGGTAATCGCTGCATCATCATGATGTCATAAATAATTTAATTTATTTAATGTCTAAAAATTATATAAAAAATAACATGATGTAGAAAATAGTTTTATTTTTCTAATAAATATTTATAGTAAAAAATATAACTTGTATAACCCCACTTAAAAATTGTTTTCGTAAAACAACTTCTGTTTGTGACATTTTTATTTTAACTTTAAATAAAAAGATATTAATGTCATTTTCCTGCCAAAGTGGCTCCATGGGGACCCCAAGTTGACCCATATATTTTATTGGTCGGCCAAAACACATCCAATATGGGTAGGTCATGTTTCATGTTCATTTCATATTATTAAAACATTATTTTTACCTTATACTATACTATTCACCTCTAATCGCGATTAAAAACTTAAAAGTTACTACTCACCAAAATATTATTGTAATTCCATTGAACCACATTTTACTTCTTAATGACAAAAATTTATGTTAGATTTTTGAAATTCAAAACACAGAGATGGTAAAATTTCATTTAAATGGAAAATCAGTTTTTTAAGTACCACTTAGTGGTTTCATTATTCATCAAAAATTGATGTTTTTCAGAAAAATACAAAAACATCACCCTAAGCTATATTTGATATTCCATATTAAAAAATTATATCTATTTTAAAAAATTCAAAACATATAATTTGAATTAATTAATTTAATAATAAATTATCGCTGTCAGAGCAAATAGCGTGTTTTTATGAAACTATAAGTATCAAAAGATTGATACTAGTTTAAGTCTGATTTTAAAGTGAAATTAATTACAACGACAAATATTGGATTAAATGGAAAAAATATATTCTAATTGAAGTTTAAAAACAATTCAAAAGATAATCTAATCATATAAATAAATTATATTATAAAGAGGTTTTGAATTAAAATACATCTTTTTTCACTATTCATTAAAAATGAACTTTAACGGAAAAATACCAAAAAATATCACAAAGTAAATTTTATTGTCCTGATTATAAAAAAGATTATTATGTGGTCCAATAGATGTATAAGAGTGACCAAAACTAGATTTAATGACGGTTCTCCATCAAAAGGCGATAAGTGAACCTTTAGTGAAAATTACGGTATATATGCCTAAAATTGAATTCTTTCTGTATTTTAAGCCTTTATCTTTTATTGGATAAATGTAAATACATTTAAAAACATATATAATCATATTTTAGTTATTTCAATCCATTCCCACCAATAAAATGGCTATTTGTTAACTACCATTTAAAATAATATTATTTTATTACTAGTGTGCAACGTAAGATTTCAATGAAACTCTTTGTTGCATATCGGGTACGCTATCGAATGTAGCAACCAATTTATAGTAAAATTAATATTTAATTCGTAAATATTAATAAATATCAAAATGATTTATTCTTTATTTACCTGGGATGTTACATCCATCATGTCATAATATCGACCCTCCACCTGTTCCCTCGGGCAACGTGGCCTCGTATTACCGCTCCTGCCACACTGGTATCACACCGCATGACTATCAGAAGATCCAACCCACCTGCTCTGATCTCCTCGTGTAGTCTCCCTATGGTGCTCCCTGCTATCAGCTAGCGGAGCACTAACTCTGGCTGCCAAACAACCCTAGCTCACAGCTCCAGAATCCCTCATATTTTAATTATGATTAAATCATTGTTGATGATAAAAGATATCAAAGTCAACCTGATGTTTTTCACCTGTGATCAGATGTTGTGACTCAAACCATCCTCATAATTTCATGCAAGGAACAATTCATCCTCTAATGGAATATGGATTAAATGTTGTATCTATGTGAAGGAAGAGGAATACCCCATAACAGTTAGTGTACCATGATCCAGACTCAGGAACTATTGAGATCAATTGGCCCTCAAGGACTTTGTATAGAAATAATAATAGAAGATGGGTCGAAAATCATCCCAATCCAAATTATCCTGGTGGCCCGACAGTGAGATCACATCCCACCACCTCTTGTCGGAGTCTTGGAGCATGTAGGTAGCGAGCTTCACCCTCTTCTCTAGAGGTATTTCCAGATTATTGAGAATCATTATCATGGCTTCTAGCCATGACTATGCAGCCTCAGGTCCCCATCCCCTGAGAATGTAGGAGGATGCTACTGTTGGATGGCCCAAATCAAATCATCCATTGACGGGGCAGGTGGTGTCACTCCCTAAAAGGTCCGCATCAACATCAAAAAGCTATCCCAGAACTGTACATCCACAACTAGGTCAGGTACCACAGCTGGGGCCAAAGCATGCATAACTGGAGGATCTACAGGTAGTCCCTGATAATCCATGTCCACTATCGGATCTCCGTCTGGAAATAGGCGCACAAACAGAGGATGTCTCAGTGGAATGAATTTCCAAGGTCAATCACACAACTTAGATCAAGGTTATAAATGACTACAAACAAGGAGTGTAAGAAAGAAACATTAGGAAGAAAGCATCCGTGTTTTACAAAATATGACAACACAATGTGTATATTCCCAAGACTTCGTGTTCCCTTAAGTCATTTTCATGGACGTGTACTCCTTCCTAAACTAGTCGTGAAACACCGCAAACACTCGACATGTTGGCATAACACATGATGTGTACTTGAATCCTCTTCCCCTTCCTAAGTCCTTCTACATGGTTATGCCACACGACCCTCCTAAGACAAGAGTACACGTAGTGTTCATGGATGACACATCGTGTACTATAAATGCTTCACTCAGCCCATGTTGTTAGTGACATAGCTTGACACACGACTCACACTACACGACATGTTCCAGATGGACACGGCGTGTACGTGAAAGGATAACACCAACTCAGAATGTTTGTGACATGGACAGGTACCTAGGTCCGACTATATGGTATGATCAACACTGACACGACATGTATATTTTAAGGGTTTATCCATCATTGTTGCTAGTTACATGGGTGAACACATGGTCAACACTAAATGGAATGTTCGACAGGTACACGATGTGTTCCCACCAGACATTCCCTCATCCTATGTCTCTTCCCACACATCGTGTACATAAATTACATGGCGTGTACTTATCAAAAATAGTATTTTCGCTAACAAAAGATCACATGGCATGTACATAACACTACACAGCATGGACTATGGGTTTTTCGGGATAGTAAGCCTCATAAACTAATCTAAAACCAAGAAAACCCTAAAACGAACAATGAATGTGCCAAATTCTGATCCGTGAGGGCCTGTACTCCCTACGAATCAATGTTTGGAATCTTTTACGTGCTATAACTAAGAAAAAAATGCAATGATCCACCAAATTATAGTCCATGAGGGCCCATAACACCTTAAAAACCAATGTTTGGAATTCAAAAAAACAAAACTTTTCACAACAACACCCTATCAAAATATCAGGTATTCTTATCAAGGCATTTATCACAACAACATGAATATTATACACTACATCAATCACAACAACATGAAATATCTAATGCATCTTAGACGACACATCATGAATGCATGACATGTGATTTCTAGGAAGTGAATATATGAATCATGAGATGGTATACCCTCATCTCATCGAGTTGGGACAGAAATATAACCTCAATAATGTCAACAGTAATAACAAAAAACATATGAGTCACCCAACGAGGAAAATCAGATCAACCATAAGCTTTCAAAACTAAGAGAACATGAAATAAATGAGGTAGATTGGATTTTCCTCCTACATGGGTTAGATACTCCCTCGAATAACATATTACCAAGTACCTATTCCTTTCTGTACTTCGATAAATGCTCCAAACAGTAAATCAGAAGATAATAATGTTCTGATACCACATTGTAACATCCTTGTTAAAAAATCCACCCAGAGGCAACCCGTACGCGGTTGCTCACAAGGCCTCAAGCACATTTTCTCGAACACCAGAGGTTGCTGACTAGCAATGAGGGCCTTGGGTGTGATATTGGGGAAACTATGCCGTCATTGGAACAGTACACAATAGATGTAAACAAATATATACAATAGCGAAAGTAGTAAATATTCAACAACCATAATCAACGGAATACTGGAATAATAAACAACTGGAACACACACATATATATAACTATGCATGATATATATCTAGGAATTCATCCAGAAAAGATACAATGTTTGAAATACAAATAGTACTAAACCAAATTGAAAAAGAAAATAGAGACACTCCTCAGCATCGCAAGCCATAGCTTGGTCCCATGCTCCCAAGCACCACAGAGTGTCAAATACCAGAGGTAGAAGAGTGCTTTCCCTTATCTATACCTACATCAATATAATATATTTGGGCCCAAAACATGGCCCAAATAGGGTGTGAGACTAAATCAAAATAGATATCCACCCGAAGATCTGTGCCTAACAGTCAGTGAATTTATGGTAGGTAATGTACAGGAAACAGTAAATTGATAAGTCTTTAGTATTAAACAATCCCTAGTTTCAATATCACGCAATAGCGGAGAAAGCAGCTAAACAAAAACAGGTAACCCTCTATGATGTACTCAGGGAAATCCCCTCTGGTCCTACCTGAAAAGTACAAGAAAACCTCAGGGCAACACACTCTGTCTGATCCCTATGGTTATGTATATGAAGTCTTTCTGACGAAGCACTTATAATCAATTCCCCATATAGTCTATGGTAGTCAGGAACACTCTGAGGAAGCTCACTCAGTCAATTCCTATTATAGACCCAATGTCATGGACTCTCTGAGGAAGCACACGAGGTCAACTCCCCTTATATCCCAGGTCGTTCATAGACTCTCTAAGGAATCACTCACCGTCAATTCCCCTTATAGTCTAAACAGTTCAGGGATAAAATCAAAGACTCTCTAAGGAAGCTCACTCGGTCCATTCACCTTATAGTCTAATGTTTACAAATACTCTCTATGGAATATTTCTAATTTAATTCCCCTTATATCCTAAAGTGCTCATAGACTATGTGAGGAAGCTCACTCGGTCAATTCCCCTTATAGTCTACTACACCAAGTTCTCATGGACCTGTGTAGGTCAACGAGTATTGAAGTGAAATATGTCCATGTAAACCTACAGAACTACATTGATAAATAGTCTATAGCATAACAAGCATGTCAGAATACAAACACTCTATCCTACATCAACAAGTATGGAAAACAAGCAAAGCAACAAAACTGGCTAAACCAGACCAAATTGTAACACTCAATATTTTTATGAGAAATATTTTGTTATCATCAATGGAATCATTCGCTACACAGAACACTAGATTGGATTTATTTACACGCAATCATGACCTTCCTCGATAGCTTTCATTGTACGCAATACCGAGTTTCACAAAACAACGATATGCTATTAAAATATTATTAAAACTAGCGGTTATGAAAAGTAATACCCACTTTTTAAAATTTTATAAATTTTATCTTTCAAAAAGGACTTCATTTTTGGATTCGAAATATCAAAATTATCCAAGGGTGAAATTCTGCTATTGTTTGGAAAATTATTAATTTTGGATGAATAGTGAATACACTAGGTTTCTATTTAAAAACTGACTTTTTATTTAAACAATTATTTATTTTTTTTAATTTATTTTAGGTAAAAATTGTTACATAATAACTATACAAATTAAATGTAATTCATTAAAAGTCAGTTTATAATAATTATAGATATATAAAATGTTTATTGAACTTTTCACCATCTTTTACCCACCTCCTATGAGAGTTTGAAAATTTATATAAAACATAATTTTACCACTTCTGTGAGAGGATTTTGAAAATCCGAGATACACAGTTAATAGCACGGAGTAAAATGTGGTTCAATAAGAAAAAAATAATTTTTCGTGAATAGAAACTTTTACATTTATTTACAACACTTAAAAGTAAATTGTGTAATTAAGGGTAAAAATGATATTATTATTATCCTAACACATGTCCTAATTCTATTGGATAAGTGTAATTCTACCAAAGGGATCCATAGGGATAAAATATGACCATTTAGGTCCACTTGGATTAGATTAGGACATTTATTATTAATTTATTTAAAGAAGGGTTAAAATAGTTAAATTCAAAGATTAGTAAATAAATCATTTTTAAAATAGGGTTATTCATATGATAAATTGGACTATAAATATTCATTATAAAGATAAATAGATTTACTACTTAATGGTAATTTATTTATAATTTTTAGTAATGACACAATGATGATGGAGTAATTATCTTATTAATGAAATATTAACATAATTGATGTTATAAATACCCAAATAAATGTAATTTTAGACTTTTTATAAATTCCAATAATTTTCTAGGTTAATATGACAAGATAATATTGATTTAATTAACTTTTTTTGAACTAATCATGCTGTTATGATTTTCACAAAAATCAAGTCCCAAATAGTGTCAGAATTGACATAAAATAGTTTTTAAAACAAATATTATATTATTAATTGTTATTTTATTCCTAAAAATCTATAGTTCAGACAATTGACTTAGATAAGGTTATATATTTTAATAATGAAAAACATGGGGTTCGTTTGGCTTGTTATAGTATGTTTATTAACGATATAGTGTAAGGGAACAAGAAGACACGGTAAAAGATAAATTATTTAACTTAGAGTTAAATCTAAATGATATGGTTAAAATTGTAACTTAAACATGTCTAAAATCTATTGGTTGATAGGATTTATACCCATACCCACCTTAGATTCAAAATAAATCAATTTGGATCTATTAAGAACCGAATATGACTTTATAATAAAATTATATTTTAAGTTTTTCCTAAGGTGCCCCTCTCCTACCTTATAAAATGGAACCTCCTCCCTCTCCTCATCACACAACTTTGAGCCTTAATGCTCGACCAACCCCTTAAAATTTCCCTTCTCCACTACCCTAGAATCATCTGAAAGGTCCTGGTCTTCTTCATAGACCATCCTTAGTGCCCATATAGAAGGTTAAGAAGCGGGACATCAAAGAAGAGGTAATGTCCGTTACCGATTCTTTCCACATTATTTCTTCTTCTACTTCTTATTCATTTTTTGTTTCATTATTAAGTAATAACATAATTATAACTCATATAAATGTATGTTATTATAAATGTGATACAACCCTATTTCACCTTATATCCATCATACGGAAAATGAAATCACCGTGCATGCGTACGTACGGAATACCGTGTCCACACCGCGGTGTAATCTATTTTCCACCACCACCATACTTGGATGGGTATAATGGTGTAAATAATAACTATATATGATTATTTTAAAGTGATATTAATTATTAAATAGTATACATACACTTCAATACAATTCCACGATCATGGGAATGATATCATCGCTCGTGCGTACATACGGCCTACCGTCTCCACGATGTGATGCGACTCGTTTTACATGATCTTCAATTATTAATGTTTATATAAATGAATTTAAAGAAAAAATATGATATATATTACACTAATACAATTCTGGAAATGAGATATCTATAACCTAAAAGAAGATTATGAATTTATTCGATAAAACACGCATAAGGAAAAAAAGCAATAAACACCCGAATAACAAGTAACAATGAAATATTACTAATATGAAACTAAGAATATGACCATATATGATATCATGACAATGATTAAAATTATTCAATAATCCAATAACATTATTTAAATCATTATAAAGGAGGTTCAGACACGTACGAAGTAAATCGGACCTAAGGTAAGGGAAAATCTCGCAATCACATTTTTATCCAAGATTGATTATACATCAGAATTTACAAGAGAATATTTATCATCCACATTCATGTTTCCTCAATATTTAATATTATTTATATCCTCATAGAATTTTTTAAATCCAATTTTACCCTTCGGTGAGTTTTTAGTAAAAGATATGAAAGGAATCTTTTGTTGTTTTTTTCATACGAGGTACTTTTTCACTTTTCTGGAAAATGTACGAGAAGAATGTTTTTAACATATAAAAAATTAATGTAAATATAGAACATTATTTCCATGAAGTTCACTTTACAAGTTTTCATGTTTATTTTTAATCAACTTCTTTTAGTTTAAAACTGTATGACATGTAATAATGGAAAAATGTTTTTGAAGTAGAAAGGATATTTTCCTCAAAAATGAAGTTCAAGTGTTTTATAAAAATTATTTTCTATAAAAGATAATATAGGGTTCTGGTTGTATCCCTATTTACACATAGATTTTATTATATTATGATGTAATTATTTTTATGATTTCATTTTATCTTATGATGTCATGTTGTTTAGGAATCCCATTTTTTATTACATGGGTTATGCTATGATGTATGATTTATTATGTTGTGGCACACATAAGAATGGTATAATTATAATATGGGTGGGACCTATATATCTCTCAAATGTATTGGGTAATTATTTATATCTCATGAGATAGACATGGATGGAACGGCTGGTTAAACTGGTTCAGTGAAACAGTACTGAAACGGGGAGTGCACTCGGTTCATAAATGGACTTTGTCTGCTAAGATAGTCTTGGAAATGAGTCTTGACTACTAAGAAATGATTCTCTATGATTATATGTGAATGAAAAAAAGTTTCATGTATTACATTATGATTGTTTGGATTACATTTCTCTATTATGATTTATCCCATGTTATGAAATTATGATCTCTTTTGCAGGTTAATAATTCCAAAATGTTATATTATTATGAATATCATGAGATAGATATTTCTTTTTTTTTACCCTTACTGAGCATTTGATTTCACCCTTTTGTATGTTTTCTTTTCCCCAGGACAGGAAGAAGGATATTAAGTAAGATATTCAAAAAGGGACTCTAAATATGATAAAATAAAAGGGGGACAGTGTAGATGATTTATGAACCCATTGTTTATGTTTCCCAATTTCTAAAGACACTATAACTATATGGTCCTTTCATGTTTTTGATATATGATTTATTAAGTATGATTCAATTCTGAAGTAATAACAATGTATGTAATGTATTGGGTCGTTATAGTTGGTATCAGAGGAAAGGTATAGTCAACCATTGGAAACTAGGATGTGAAAGCCTTAGTAAAAACACTAAGGATAAGTCTAACCATAGAACACAATATTAGTGTTTTAAAAATGGCCATGAACAACCAATGATAAGACCTTAAGTGTGAAATTTTATTCTTGATTTTGTGGTTTTCCTATTACAATTAGTGTTGCTCACACTATTCTTCTTAGTTTTAGGGAATGGATAGAACCCGAAGGAACCGTGTTAATGCGGAATGTGATGGGAAATGAAATGATTGTCCCCCTGAGAAACCAAACGTTATGGGAGCTAGAATGAAAAATCATGTAGCCATGCTCACACAACATTCTCAAGATATGAATCATGAAGGACATCCAAATGAGAAAAAGAAGGAGAAATATTATGATGAATCCTTCATGAGGCAACATCCACCCTCATTCAGCGGGTCTACTGATCCATTAGAGGTTGAACAATGGATCCGTACCAATGAAACGATATTTTCAGTTTTTGAAGGTTCTGAACATGATAAATTCATCTTAGCGGTATATCATTTGGAAGGTGAGGCTGATCAATGGTGGAATGTTATCAAGAATACTAGTCCAAGAGTTGAAATGGAGTCCATGGAATGGGACGAGTTCAAGAACATATTTTTCAATAATTACATCCCTCGTATTCTTAGAAAAAAGATTGAGAAGGAGTTTCTTGAACTAAATAAAAAGGATGATGAATCTATTGGTACCTATGAAGAAAATTTTACAAGATGTGCATGGTACGCTTCTGGAATTATTATCCAACCTGAGAGTAAGATCGATCGATTCTTTAGTAGATTAAAACCATGTCTTCGAAGGGCATTATCCATAAGGGACTTCAATAGCTACATGGATATAGTTTTATGTGCTCTTAAAGTTGATATGGAGATTGGAGTACCCCATCAGTCATATGTGTTTTTTAAGAAGAGGAAAATCTAAAGAGCACACTGAAAATAAGATGAGTTCTCCCTTATGCTCAAAGTGTGGAACGAAACAATGAGGGAGTTGTCTTAAAGAGACATGTTAATGATTCAAATATGGAAAGGAAGGTTATTGGGCATTTGAATTCCGTAATGATGGGAAGAAGATATCTAGTGATGCGAGTAAAGAAATGGCTACACAGAGTTCAACTCCTATAGATCAATGTTAAAATTGCAAGGAAATGGTGAATTATGCCAATAAATGGCCTAATCCAAGGTTTTTTGATGATGATCGATGTCAACAAAGTCTTAAGGGTATAGACAATGGAATGTCACAAGAAATATCTATCAGCGTTGTGGAGTATGATAAATAAGTGGTGAAAGGTACACTTACCATCCACTCTAAAGTATAAAATGTTTTATTTGATTCTGGATCCACCCACTCTTTTATTTCTGAAGAATTTTCTATGTTTATCGGCATATTACCTCAAAAATTAGATGTTGAGTTATCTGTGACAACCCCTAATGGAACAATAGTCACATCAAATGTTTATAATTCTTCTCCAATTGAAGTTTGTGGGAATGTGCTTCCTGCAAATCTTGTGTATAACGACCCATACTTTACATACATTGTTAATACGTAAAAATTGAATCATACTTATTACAACATATAACAGAATCACGAAAGGACCATATAGGTATAGTGTCTTTAGAAACTGGGAAACATAAACAACTGGTTCATAAAGAATCTACTTTGGCTCCCATTTATTTCATCATATCTAGAGTCCCTTTTTGGAATAGTCTACTTAATAACCTTCTTCCTGACCTGGGGAAATAAAACATACAAAAGGGTGAGCTCAAATGCTCAGTAAGGGTAAAAAAAATAAATATCAATCACATCGTATACATAAGCACATAACATTTGGAAATCTTAACCTGCAAAAGAGATCATAATTTCATAACATGGGATAAATCATGGCAGTGAAATGTAATCACAATAATCATAACTTAAAACATGAAACTTTCTGGCATACACACATAATCATAGAGAATGATTTCTTGTTAGTCAAGACTCATTGCCAAGACAATCTTAGTGGAAAAATTCCCTTTCGGAACCGTGTCACCCTCGTTTCAGTCCTGTTTCACGGAACTGGTATAACCTATCGTTCCAGCCTTGTCTATATCATGAGATATAAAATCTTTACCCAATGAATTGGAGAGAGATATAGGTCCCACCCATCTCATAATGATACCATTCTTATGTGTGCCACAAAATCATAAATCATACATCATTACACAACCCATGTAATAAAAATGGGAATCTTAAACATCATGATATCATAAAACAGTTCATATACGATAAAGGAATTCATAAAAATAATTCCATCACAACATAACCAAATCAATGTAATAATAGGGATAAAAACAGAACCCTTTATTATCTTAGATGAAAAATAATTTTGAAAAAACACTTGAACTTCATTCTTGAGGAAAATATCCTTTCTTCTTCAAAAACATTTTTACTTTCCTAACATGTCATACAACTTTAAACTAAAAGAAGTTGATTAAAAATAAACTTGAAAACTTGTAAAGGAAGCTTCTTGGAAATAATGTTTTAAAAATCCATTCATGGCGTATAAGTTAAAAAAACATTCTTCGCGTACTTTTGTCGGAAAAGTCAAAAAGTACCTCGTACGAAAAACGACAAAATATTCCTTTCATATTTTTTACAAAAAACATAAAGAATGGTAAAATTGGATATAAACTACTGTAGAAGGATGGAAATAATATTACATGTTGAGGGAACATGGATGTGGATGATAAAATACACCCCAGTAATTACCAAAGTAAAAACAATCCCAGATAAAAGTGAGATTGTGATATTTCCCTTACCTTAGGTCCGACTTGCTTTGTAAGTATCTGAACCTCCTGTATAATGATTTAAATAATGTTATTAACTTATTCCAGAATCATACTTATTTTTATGATATCATATATGGTTATATTCTTAACTTCTTAGTAATAATATTTCATTGCTACTTGTTATTCGGGTGTTTATAACTTTTTGTTCTTATGCGTGTTTTGTCGAATAAATTCTTATTCTTTTCTTTAGGTTATAGAGACCTCATTTCTAGAATGGTATTAGTGTAATATATATCATATTCATTCATTCAATTCATTTATATAATCATTATGAAATGAAGATCATGTATAACGAGTCGCATCACATTGTGGAGACGGTATTCCGTACGTACGCACGAGTGATGATATTGTTCCTATGATCGTGGAATTGTATTGGAGTATATGTATAATATTTTAGAATCAATATCTCTTTATAATAGTCATATATAGTCATTATTTACACCATTATACCCAACCAAGTTAGGTGGTGGTGGAAAATAGATTACACCACGGCGTGGAGACGGTATTCCGTACGTACGCACGCGCGGTGATTTCTTTTTACATAGGATGGATAGATGGTGAAATATGGTTTTTTCATATTTATAAAATCATATCAGTATATGAGTGATACTGATGTTATTACTTAATAATGAAACAACTAAATAAGAAGAAGTGGAAGAAGAAATAAAGATGAAAGAATCGGTAACGTACATTAACTCTTCTTTGAAGTGCTTCTTTGAGACCTTCTTTTAGGGCACTAAAATTGGTCTTTGAAGAAGACCAGAACCTCTAGGATCTCTCTAGGGAAGTGGAGAGGAGAAAGTGGCAGGGGTTGACCGAGCTTGAAGGCTCCATGTGGTGTGAGGAAGAGGGGAGGAGGTGTCCTTTTATAAGGGAGGAGAGGGGCACCTTTGGAATAACTAAAACTATTATTTTATTATAAAATCAATTTCGGTTTTAAATAGCTCCAAATTGATATACTTCGAAGCTAAGGTGGGGATGGGTCGGAATCCTCTTATACAATAGAATTTAGACAAGTTTATGTTCCTATTTTAACCTTATCATTTAGATTTAATATTAAGTTAAATAATTTTACTTTTACCATGTCTTCTTGTGTTCTTATACTATAAGTTTAATAAACATACTATAATCAGCCAAACGAATCCAAAGCTGTTTATTATTAATATATATAACCTTATCTAAGTCATTTGGCCGATCCTTAGATTTTTAGGAATAAAATAACAATTACAAATATAATATTTGTTTTAAAAACTATTTTTTGTCAATTTTGACACTATTTAGTAATTGATTTTTGTTAAAATCATAACAGAATTATTAGTACGAACCAATTTAATTAAATCAATACTAACATGTCATATTAACCTAGAAAATTAGTGGGATTCATAAAAAGTATCAAATTACTTTTATTTTGGTGTTTATAACATCAATTATGTCAATATTTCATTAATAAGATAATTACTGCATCATCATTGTGTCATAAATAAATTAAATTATTTAATGTCTAAAAATTACAAATAAAATACCATTATGTATAAAATTAATTTAGCTTTCTAATTAATATTTATATTCGAATTTATCTTATGTATAACCCCATATTAAAAATTATTTACTTATTAAACATTGATTTTAACTATTTTAACCCTTCTTTAAATAAATTAAAAATAAATGTCCTAATCTAATCTATGTGGGCCTAAATGGTCATATTTTATTCCTAAGTTTGTTTTTGGTCGAATTACACTTATCCAATATAATTAGGACATGTGTTAGGGTAAAACTAATATCATCTTTGCCCTTAATTACCCTATTTACTTTTTACCGTTGTAAAAAAAAGTAAAAAGTTACTATTCACCAAAAATTATTTTCATCTAATTGAACCACATTTTAGTCCTTGATATTAACTGTGTCTCTCAGATTTTCGAAATTCCACTCACAGATGCGGTAAAATTATGTTTTTAGAAAAATTCAGTTTTTTTAACTACCACTTAGTGGTTTCACTATTCATCAAAAATTGAAAGTTTTCAGAAAAATACCAAAATTTCACCCTAGGCTAATTTCGGTATTCCGAATCCAAAAATGAAGTCCATTTTGAAAAATAAAATTTAAAAAATTTCAAAAAGTGGTTATTACTATTAATAACGGCTAGTTTTAATAATATTTTAATAGCATATCGTTGTTTAGTGAAACTCGCTATTGCGTATGACGCACGCTATCGAGGAAGGTTGTGATTTCGTGTAAAGCAAGACAAGAAAGTGTTGTGTAGAAAAAGATTCCTTTGATGATTTATATAACATAAAAGTCTCGGGTGTTACATTCTACCCACCTTAAAAAGAATTTCGCCCTCGAAATTCGTCACATTGTAACAAACAGATGAGGATACCTCTCCCTCATCATATCCTCAAGCTCTCATGTAGCTTCTTCTAATTGGTGGTTCCTCCATAAAACTTTCACCAATCGAGTGGTCTTGTTTCGTAGGACTTTTTCGCTACGATCTAGAATCTCTATCTGTTGTTCTTCATAAGAAAGATCTTGCTCCAGCGGTACAACTTCTGAGCTGAGTA
This sequence comes from Viscum album, assembly GCA_963277665.1. Classification (NCBI taxonomy): domain Eukaryota; kingdom Viridiplantae; phylum Streptophyta; class Magnoliopsida; order Santalales; family Viscaceae; genus Viscum; species Viscum album. The sequence goes on along the minus strand of OY728128.1, from coordinate 1,294,689,870 downwards.
CATGTGAAGGATCAGGTATGTACATTCTCAGGAGAGATACATGGAACACATCGTGAACTTGAGAGAGATTCGGTGGAAGCACCAATCGGTAAGCTACCTTCCCTACACAATCCAATATTTCTAAAGGACCGATATATCTAGGGCTTGACTTCCCCTTCATTCCAAATCTCATGACCCTATTCCAGGGAGATATCCGTAAGAACACTTTATCGCCCACTTCAAACTCTAGGTCTTTTCTTCGATTGTCGGCATAAATTTTCTGTCGACTCTGAGCTGCTCTTATGTGTTGTTGAATAGATCTGACCTTTTCTGCCATTTCATCAATGAGATCAGGTCCTAATAGATTTCTTTCCCAAACTTCATCCCAGCATGATGGAGTCCTGCATTTCTTTCCATAGAGAGCTTCATAAGGAGCCATCTGAATACTTGAGTGAAAGCTATTATTATAAGAAAATTCCACCAAAGGTAGCTGTTGATCCCAACCTCCTTTGAAATCCATAGAGCAAGATCTCAACATATCTTCTAGGGTTTGAATTGTTCTCTCAGACTGACCGTCTGTCTGAGGATGATAAGCAGTGCTGAAACTCAACTCTGTATCCAGAGTATGCTGAAGACTTCGCCAGAACATCGAGGTAAATCTTGGATCCCGATCAGATATAATAGAAAGTGGTACTCCATGCAATCTTACCAATTCCTTTACATATATCCTGGAAAGCTAATCCAGATAGAAATCCTCTCTAATAGCAATGAAGTGTGAAGACTTTGTAAGACGATCAACTATGACCCAGATAGCATTATTTCCTTTGGATGTTTTAGGAAATCCTGTGACAATGTCCATAGTAATGTTTTCCCATTTCCATTCGGGTATGGGTAATGGTTGTAACATCCCCTTATACTTCTGTCTCTCAGCTTTAACTTGTTGACAAACCAAGCATCGAGAGACATATTCAGCAACATCTCATTTCATGCCATCCCACCAGAAGTACTCTTTCAGATCCCTATACATCTTCGTGCTTCCAGGATGAATAGAGAATAATGAACTATGAGCCTCATCTAGCAGCTCCTTCTTTAATTCGGGGATGGGAGGAACACAAACCCGATTATTGAACTTTATTATCCCATCACAATCAAGGTTGAATTCAGGAACATTTCTTACCTTCTTTTGTAACTCGACATCTTCTTTCTGTGCCTCTTTAATCATCACATGTATAGATGGTTGAACATTCATTTGAGAAAGATAAGATTTTCCCCCTTTAATTATAAATCCAAGATCCATCCTTTGTAAATCCATAAATATTGGATCTTTTGTGATCCTCATCATGGATGAACTGGCATGGTCTTTTCGACTTAATGCATCTGCCACCTTGTTTTCTTTCCCAGGGTGGTAATGGATTGATCAGTCATAATCCTTATTCATCTCCAAACATCTTCTTTGGCGCATATTCAGCTCCTTTTGTTTGAAAATATACTTTAAACTTTTATGATCAGTATAAATATCACACCTTTCACCATAAAGGTAATGCCTCCAACTCTTTAATGCAAAGATTACCGCAGCGAACTCCAAATCATGTGTTGGGTAATTTTGCTCATGGATTTTCAACTGTCGTGAGGCATAAGCTATCACCATATCATTTTGCATAAGAACACACCCCAATCCCCTCTTGGATGCATCACTGTAGATCATAAACCTTTCTCCACTACAAGGCAGTGTGAGCACAGGTGCACTGGATAACCTTCTTTTCAACTTGAAATTCTCTTCACATTCCTCTGTCCAGACAAATTTAACTCCTTTCCGAGTCAACTTGGTGAGTGGATTAGATAATCGTGAAAAATATTTCACAAAACGTCGATAATATCCATCCAAACCAAGAAAACTTCAGATATCAGTTACTGTTGTTGGTCTCGACCATCTTTTGATAACCTATGTTTTTGCTGGATCCACAGATATCCCCTCTTTTGAGATTATGTGACCCAAAAATGCATCTTTTTGAAGCCAAAATTCACACTTGGTAAATTTGGCATAAAGCTTCTCCTTTCTCAGGGTCTTCAATATAATTCTCAAGTGATCTTCATGTTCTTCCTTGCTCTTTGAATAGACAAGAATATCGTCTATAATGACTACCACAAATTGATCAAGATAGTCTCTAAAGACTCTATTCATCAGATCCATGAAGATAGCATGGGCATTAGTAAGACCAAATGGCATCACTATAAATTCATAGTGTCCATACCTTGTACGGAAAGTCGTCTTTGGTATATCCTCCATTTTGACCCTTAATTGATGATACCCTGAACGAAGATCAATCTTGGAAAAGTATTGAGCTCCGCGTAGTTGGTAAAATAGGTCATCAATGTGCGGGAGAGGATATTTGTTCTTGATAGTGATCTTGTTATGTTCTCGATAATCAATGTAGAGTCTCATTGATCCATCTTTCTTCTTAACAAATAGAACATGTTCTCCCCAAGGTGACGCACTAGGGCGTATGAATCCTTTATCAAGATTCTCTTGGAGTTGCTTCTTCAATTCCTGCAACTCAATTGGGGCCATTCTATAAGGTGTCTTTGAAATAGGCAAAGCACCCGGTACGAGTTCTATTGAGAAATCAACTTCACGATTTGGTGGAAGTCCCGGTAATTCCTTTGGAAAGACATCATCAAACTCCCGTACAATGGGAATATTCTTAAACGTGAGTTTCTCACCAACCATTTGATATAAATAACCTTAATTTAGTGGAATCAAGACCCATAAGATAGAATAAATTTCCACTGGAAGGTTATGTTCATCCATGCATTGATAGACAATCATAGATTGATCTGGAATATGAAATTTGACTTCCCTTCTTTGGAAATTGATATGAGCTCCATATAAAGAAAGCCAATCCATGCCATGAATCACATCAAATTCCATTATAGGAAGGATCAGAGGATTTTCAGGAAGAAATTTCCCACAAACTTCGATCGGTGAAGAATTATAAACTTTTGATGCGACTGTTGTGCCATTAGGTGTTGTCACAGCTAACTCAACATCTAATTGTTGAGGTAATACGGTGATACCCTTAGAAAATTCTTCAGAAATAAAAGAGTGGGTGGATCCAGAATCAAATAAAACATTTGCTACTTTAGAGTGGATGGTAAGTGTACCTTTCACCACATCGTTATCGTACTCCACATCGCTGATAGAAATTTGCATGTGACTTTCCTTTGTCTTTATCCTTAAGAGTTTGTTGACATCGACCATCATCATCAACCCTTGAATTAGGGAATTTATTAGCATAATGCCCCATATCCTTGCAATTAAAGCATTGAAGTGTAGTAGGTTCATTCTGTGTATCCCTTTGTTTGAATCATTAGACATCTTCTTCCCATCATCGCAACATTCAAATGCTCGATGACCTTCCTTTCCACATTTGAAACATTTACTTGTCCCTTTAAGACAACTCCCTACATGTTTCATTCCACACTTTCAGCATAAGGGAAAGCTCATCTTCTTTTCAGTGTGCTCTTTAGATTTTCTTTTGAATTCCATTTTCCTCTTCTTATCAAACCCATATGACTGATGGGTTACTCCAATCTCCATCTCGAATTTGATAGCACATCGAATGATTTCCTCATAGCTATTTAAGTCCCTTATGGATAACGCCCTTTGAAGACTTTGTTTTAAGACACTAAAGAATCGATTGATCTTACTCTCAGGTTGGATAATAATACCAGAAGCGTACCTTGCAATTCTTGTAAAATTTGCTTCATAGGTACCAATAGATTCATCATCCTTTTTCTTTAGTTCAAGAAACTCTTTGTCCATCTTTGTTCGGAGAATACGAGGGACGTACTTATTGAAAAACAAGTTCTTGAACTCGTCCCATTCCATGGACTCAATTTCATCCCTTTGCCTCGTATTGTTAATAAGATTCCACCATTGATCAGCATCTCCTTCCAAACGATACACTGTTAGGATGACTTTATCATGCTCAAAACAATGAAGAACTGAAAATATCTTTTCAGTTGTACTAATCCATTGTTCAGCAACTAATGGATCCGTAGACCCGCTGAACGAAGGTGGATGTTGTCTCATGAAGGATTCAACAGAATGTTGCTCCTTCCTTTGCTCGTTTGGAATTCCTTTATGATTCATAGATTGAGAAAGTTGTGTGAGCATGGCTATAAGATTTTGCATTCCAGCTCCCATAACTTTTGGTTTCTCAGGGGGACAATCATTGCATTTCCCATCACATTCCACATTAACACGATTTATTCGGGTTCCAACCAATGACTAAAACCAAGAAAAATAGTGTGAGCAACACTAATTATAATTGGAAAACCACAAAATCAAGAATAAAATTTCACACTTAAGGTCTTATCCAAGGTTTTTCATGGCCATTTCTAAAACACTATGATTGTGTTCTATGCTTAGACTTATCCTTAAGGTTCTTACTAAGGCTTTCACATCCTAGTTTCCAAAGGATGACTATACCTTTCCTCTGATACCAACTATAATGACCCTTACTTTACATACATTGTTAATACTTCAAAATTGAAGCATAATTATTACAACATATAACAAAACCACGAAAGGACCATATAGGTATAGTGTCTTTAGAAACTGGGAAACATAAACACCTTATTCATAAAGCATCTACTTTGCCTCCCATTTATTTCATCATATCTAGAGTCCCTTTTTGGCATAGTCTACTTAATAACCTTCTTCCTGACCTGGGGAAATAAAACATACAAAAGGGTGAGCTCAAATTCTCAGTAAGGGTAAACAAAAGAATTATCAATCACATCGTATACATAAGCACATAACATTTGGAAATCTTAACCTGCAAAATAGATCATAATTTCATAACATCGGATAAATCATGGCAGTGAAATGTAATCACAATAATCATAACTTAAAACGTGATACTTTGTGGCATACACACATAATCATAGAGAATCATTTACTGTTAGTCAAGACTCGTTGCCAAGACTATCTTAGTGGACAAAGTCCCTTTTTGAACCGAGTCACCCTCGTTTCAGTCCTGTTTCACTGAACCGGTATAACCTTCCATTCCAGCCATGTCTATCTCATGAGATATAAAATCTTTATCCAATGCATTGGAGGGAGATATAGGTCCCACCAATCTCATAATGATACCATTCTTATGTGTGCCACAAAATCATAAATCATATATCATTACATAACCCATGTAATAAAATGGGATTCTTAAACATCATGCCATCATAATCCATAAACAATTGATATCATTTCATCATAATAAAATTGAAACCATTTAAATCATAGAGACATTTTACTTGAAACATACATATCAAATAACGTCATCTTAGATGGAAAATAGTTTTGAAAAAACACTTGAAATGAATTGTTGAGGAAAATATCCTTTCTTCTTTAAAAACATTTTTCATTTCTTAACATGTCATAAAAATTTAAACTAAAATAAGTTGATTAAAAATAAACTTGAAAACTTGTAAAGGAAGCTTCTTGGAAATAATTTTTTAAAAAACTATTCATGCCGTATAAGTTAAAAAAACATTCTTCTCGTACTTTTTTCGTTTTTCATACGAGGTACTTTTTTGACTTTTCCGACAAAAGTACGAGAAGAATGTCTTTTTAACTTATACTGCATGAATGGATTTTTAAAACATTATTTCCAAGAATCTTCCTTTACAAGTTTTCAGGTTTATTTTTAATGAACTTCTTTTAGTTTAATGTTTTATGACATGTTAAGAAAGGAAAAATGTTTTTAAAGAAGAAAGGATATTTTCCTCAAGAATTCATTTCAAGTGTTTTTTCAAAACTATTTTCCATCTAAGATGATGTTATTTGATATGTATGTTTCAAGCAAAATTTCACTATGATTTAAATGGTTTCAATTTTCATATGAAGAAATGATATCAATTGTTTATGGGTTATGATGGCATGATGTTTAAGAATCCCATTTTATTACATGGGTTATGCAATGATGTATGATTTATGATTTTGTGGCACACATAGGAATGGTATCATTATGAGATGGGTGGGACCTATATCTCCCTCCAATGCATTGGGTAAAGATTTTATATCTCATGAGATAGACATGGCTAGAACGGTAGGTTATACCGGTTCAGTGAAACAGGACTGAAACGAGGGTGACTCGGTTTAGAAAGGGACTTTGTCCACTAAGATAGTCTTGGCATTGAGTCTTGACTAACAAGAAATGATTCTCTATGATTATGTGTGTATTCCACAAAGTTTCATGTTTTATGTTATGATTATTGTGATTACATTTCACTGCCATTATTTATCCCATGTTATGAAATTATGATCTATTTTGCAGGTTAATATTTCCAAATGTTATGTGCTTATGTATACGATGTGATTGATATTTCTTTTGTTTACCCTTATTGAGCATTTGAGCTCACCCTTTTGTATGTTTTATTTCCCTAGGTCAGGAAGAAGGTTATTATGTAGACTATGCCAAAAAGGGACTCTAGATATGATGAAATAAATGGGAGGCAAAGTAGATGCTTTATGAACCATTTGTTTATGTTTCCCAGTTTCTAAAGACACTATACATATATGGTCCTTTCGTGGATTTGTTGTATGTTGTAATAAGTATGCTTCTATTTTGAAGTATTAACAATGTATGTAAAGTATGGTTCGTTATATTGTGATTCTTCCTATAATGTAATTTTATGTGATTCATGGCATGGATTGGCAGTCTATATATGGAGATTATATCAATTGCCAAAGAAGGGCTATCACATTTAATATTCCATATCAATCTATGATCGTCTATCGATGCCAGGATGAACATAACCTTACAGTGGAAATTTCATCCATATTATGGGTCATGATTCCACTAAATGAAGGTTATTTATCACAAATGGTTGGTGAGAAACTCATGATTAAAAATATGCTTATTGTACAGGAGTTTGATTATGTCTTTTTGGAGGAATTTTTGGGTCTTCCACTAAATCATGAAGTTGATTTTTCAATAGAACTTGTACCGGGTGCTTTGCCTATTTCAAAGACACATTATAGAATGGACCCAATTGAGTTTGAAGAATTGAAGAAGCAAATCCAAGAGAATCTTGATAAGGGATTCATAAGCCCTAGTGCATCCCCTTAGGGAGAACCTGTTCTGTTTGTTAAGAAGAATGATGGAACAATGAGAATCTGTATTGGTTATCGAGAACATAACAAGATCACTGTCAAGAAAAAATACCATCAAACACGCATTGAGGACTTGTTTGACCAACTACGTGGAGCTCAATAAGTTTCCATGATTTATCTTCATTCAAGGTATCATCAATTAATGGTCAAAAGGGGGGATATACCAAAGACGACTTTCCGTACAATGTATGGACACTATGAATTTATAGTGATTCCATTTGGTCTTACTAATGGCCCTGTTATCATCATGGATCTGATGAATAGAATCTTTAGAGACTATCTTGATCAGTTTTTGGTAGTCATTATAGACGATATTCTTGTCTATTCAAAGATCAAGGGAGAACATGAAGATCACTTGAGAATTGTATTCAAGGCCCGGAGAAAGGAGAATCATTATGCCAAATCTACCAAGTGTGATTTTTGGCTTCAAAAAGATGCATTTTTGGGTTACATAATCTCTAAAGAGGGGATATTTGTGGTTCCAGCAAAAACATAGGTTATCGAAAGATGGTCGAGACCAACAACAATAACTGAGATCTGATGTTTTCTTGGTTTGGCTAGATATTATCGATTTTTTGTGAAATATTTTTCATGATTATATAATCCACTCACCAGGTTGACTTGAATAGGAGTTAAGTTCATGTGGACGGAGGAATGTGAAGATAATTTCAAGGAGTTGAAAAGAATGTTATCCAGTGCACCTCTTCTCACACTTCCTTGTAGTGGAGAAAGGTTTGTGATCTACAGTGATTCATCCAAGAAGGGTTCAAGGTGTGTTCTCATGAAAAATGATATGGTGATACCTTATGCCTCATGACAGTTGAAATTACATGAGAAAAATTACCCTTCTCATGATTTGGAGTTAGCTATCGTAATCATTGCATTAATGATTTGGAGGCATTATCTTTATGGTTAAAGGTGTGATATTTATAATGATAATAAAGATTTAATGTATATTTTCACAAAAAAGGAGATGAATATGTGCCAATGAAGATGGTTGGAGATGATTAAGTATTACGACTGCTCAATTCATTTCCACCCAGGGAAAGGAAACAAGGTGACAGATGCATTAAGTCGACAAGACCAAGCTAGCTTATCCATTATGAGAATCCCAAAAGATCCAATATTTATGGATTTACAAAGTATGGAGTTTTGAATTATAATGGAAGGGGAAAATTGTATCTTTATCAAATGAATGCTCAACCATATATATATGTGATGATTAAAGAGGCACAAAAAGAAGAGGTAGAGTTACTAAAGAAGGTGAGAAATGTTCCTGAATTCAACAATGATTTTGATGGGATAATAAAGTTTTGGAATTGGATTTGTGTTCCTCTCATATCATAATTAAAGAAGGATCTAATGGATGAGTCTCATAGTTCTTCATTATCTATTAATCCTGGTAGCATGACGATGTATAGGGACCTGAAAGAGTTCTTTTAGTGGGATGGCATGAAAAGAGAGGTTGTTGAATATGTCTCTCGATACATGGTTTGTCAGCAAGTTAAAGCTAAGAGACAGAAGTCTAAGGGGATTTTACATCCATTACCCATACCCAAATGGAAACGGGAAAAGATCACTATGGACTTTTCCACTGGACTTCCTAAAACATCCAAAGGTAATAATGTTATCTGGGTCATATTTGATCATCTTACAAAGTCAGCAAACTTCATTGATATTAGAGAGGATTTCTCTCTGGATCAGTTTGCCTGGATATATGTAAAGAAAGTGGTAAGATTTCATGGAGTAACACTTACCATTATATCTAATCGGGATCTGAGGCTTACCTCAATGTTCTGGTGATGTCTTCATCATAATATGGATATATAGTTGAGTTTCAGCACTACTTATCATCCTCAGAAAGACTGTCAGTCTGAGAGAACAATTCATAATCTAGATGATATGTTAAGAGCTGGCTCTATGGATTTCAAAGGAGGTTGGGATCTAAACCTACCTTTGGTGGAATTATAATATAATAATTGCTTTCAATCCAGTATTCAGATGGCTCCTTATGAAGCTCTCTATGGAAAGAAATGCATGACTCCATCTTACTGGGATGAAGTCGGGGAAAGAATGCTATTAAAACCTGATCTTGTTGATGAGATGGAAGAAAAGGTCAGATCTATTCAACAACACATAAAAGCAGATCAGAGTCAACAAAAAAGTTATGTCGAAAACCGAAGAAAATACCTAGAGTTCGAAGTGGGTGATAGACTATTCTTAAGAATATCTCCTTGTAAGAGATTAATGAGATTTGGAAAGAAGGGAAAGTTGAGCCCTAGGTATATCGATCCTTTAAAAATACTAGATCGTGTTGGGAAGGTAGCTTACCAATTGGCACTTCAACTGAATCTCTCTCAAGGTCACGATGTGTTCTATGTATCTCTCCTGAGAAAGTACAAACCTGATCCTTCACATGTACTCAGTTCAGAAGTTGTACCGTTGGATAAAGATCTTTCTTAGGAAGAACAACCGATAGAGATTCTAGATCGTAGAGAAAAAATCCTACCAAACAAGACCACTTGCTTAGTGAAAGTTGTACGGAGGAACCACCAATTAGAAGAATCTACATGGGAGCTTGAGGATATGATGAAGGAGAGCTATCCTCATCTGTTTGTTACCAAGTGAAGAATTTTGAGGGAAAAATTCATTTTAAGGGGGGTACAATGTAACACCCGAGATTTTTATGAGAAATATTTTGTTATTATCAATGGAATATTTCACTACACACAACACTATCATGTCTTACTTTACATGAAATCATGACATTCCTCGATTGCTTGCATTGTATGTAATACCGAGTTTCACAAAACAACAATATGTTAATAAATTATTATTAAAACTAGCCATTATGAATAGTAACACACACTTTTTGAATTTTTATAAATTTTATCATTCAAAATGGACTTTATTTTTGGATTCAAAATATTGAAATTACTATAGGATGAAATTTTGGGATTTTTCTAAAAACATTCAATTTTTAATGAATTGTGAAAACACTGGGTTAGTATTTAAAAACCGACTTATTATTTAAATAATTATTTATTTTATTTAAATTTATTTTAGGTCAAAATTGATACATAAAACCTATATAAGTTCAATGCAATTCATTGGAGTTATTTTATAAAAATTTTAGATATATAAAAATTTTATTGAGCTTTTCACCGTCTTTTACCCACATCCAAGAAGAGTTTGAAAATTTATATAAAACTTAATTTTACCACTTCTGTGAGTGGAATTTCGAAAATCTGAGAGACATGGTTAATATCAAGGAGTAAAATGTGGTTCAATAAGATAAAAATAATTATTGGTGAATAGTAACTTTTTACTTTTATTTACCACAGTTAAATGTTAATAGGGTAATTAAGGGTAAAAATGATATTATATTACCCTAACACATGTCCTAATTCAATTGGATAAGTGTAATTTGACCAAAAACAACCATTGGAATAAAATATAACCATATAGGTCCACTTTGATTAGATTAGGACATATATTATTAATTTATTTAAAGAAGGGTTAAAATAGTTAAAATCAAAGTTCAATAACAAAATCATTTTTAATGTAGGGTTATACATAAGATAAATTCATCTATAAATATTCCTTTGAAATCTAAAAATATTTCCTACATAATTGTGTTTTATTTATAATTTGTAGACATGACATAATGATGATGCATAAATTATCTTATTCATGAAATACTAACATAATTGATGTTATAAATACCCAAATAAATGTAATTTGAGACTTTTTATGAATTCCCCTAATTTTATAGGTTACTATGACATGTTTTTATTGATTTAATTAACATTTTTCGAAATAATCATGCTGTTATGATTTTCACAAAAATCATGTACCAAATAGTGTCAAAATTGACATAAAATAGTTTTTAAAACAAATCTTATAATATTAATTGTCATTTTATTCCTAAAAATCTATGGTTCAGAAAAATGAATTAGATAAGGTTTTAAATATTAATAATGAACATCTTGGTGTTCTTTTGGCTTGTTATAGTATGTTTATTAACCATATTGTGTAAGAAAACCAGAAGACACAGCAAAAGATAAATTATTTAACTTAGAGTTAAATCAAAATGATACGGTTAAAATAATATCTTAAACATGTCTAAAATCTATTGGATGAGATTATTTCGACCCATCCCCACCTTATCTTAGAAACAAATCCATTTGGAGATATTAAAAACCGAATATGGCTTTATAATAAAATAATATTTTATGTTTTTTCTAAGGTGCCCCTCTCCTCCATTATAAAATGGCACCTCCTCCCTCTCCTTCTCACACCACATTGAGCCTTCATGCTCGGCCAAACCCTGGAAATTTATCTTATCAACTTCTATAGATACATCCTAGAGGTCCTGGTCTTCTTCAAAGACCATCTATAATGCCTTAAAAGAAGGTTAAAAAGAGGCGCTTCAAAAAAGAGGCAATGTCCGTTACCAATTCATTCAACATTATTTCTTCTTATACTTCTTTTTATTTAGTTGATTCATTATGATGTAATAAAATCAGTATCACTCATATACTGATTTGTTATTATAAATATTAAACAACCCTATTTCACCTTCTATCCATCCTACAGAAAACAAAATCACCGCGCGTGCGTACGTACAGAATACCGTCTCCACGTCGTGTTGTAGTCTGTTTTTCACCACCACCATACTTGGATGGGTATGATGGTGTAATGAATAACTATATATGATTATTTTAAGGTGATATTATTTATGAAATATTATACATGCACTTTAATACAATTCCATGATCATGGGAACGATATCATCGCTCGTGCGTACGTACGGCCTACCGTCTCCACGATGTGATGCGACTCATTTTACATGATCTTCAATGATTAATGATTATATAAATGAATTTAATGAATAAATATGAAATATATTACACTAATACCATTCTTTAAATGAGGTATCTATATCCTAAATGAAGAATAAGGATTTATTCGACCAAACAAGCATAAGAACAAAATCCAATAAACACATGAATAACAAGTAACAATGAAATATTACTAATAAGAAGATATGAATATGTCCATATAGGATATCATAACATTGAGTAAGATTCTGGAAAAACTCAATAACATTATTTAAATCATTATACTGGAGGTTCGGACATGTATGATGCAAATCAGACCTAAGGTGAGGGAAAATTTCGCAATCCCATTTTTATCCGAGATTATTTATACTTCAGAATTTACTGGGGAATGTTTATCATCAACATCCATGTTTCCTCAATATGTAATATTATTTCTATCCTAGTAGAATTTTTTAAATCCAATTTTACCCTTCGGTGAGTTTTTATTAAAAGATATGAAATGAATCTTTGGTTGTTTTTTTCGTACGAGGTACTTTTTGACTTTTTCGGAAAAAAGTACGAGAATAATGTTTTTAACTAATACGAAATGAATGGATTTTTAGAACATTATTTCCATGAAGCTTCCTTTCATTCCTTTATGTTTATTTTTTTAATCAACTTTTTTTAGTTTAAAACTATATGACATGTAAGAATGGAAATATGTTTTTGAAGTAGAAAGGATATTTTCCTCAAG